>CM066039.1:252182703-254582703 GCA_033557465.1 Ichthyophis bannanicus
AAAGGTACAGGTGCAATAGGGAGTGAAGGCTGTGGTGGCAGACGTCAGAGGAAGGGGGGATATAGAGATTGGAAGCAGAGTCTGAGAAGAGAGAGGCCCTGAGGTAGGGGTTACGGCACAGGATGAGAGGGAGAGGATAAATTATTAAAGATCACTGTTTATCTGTGTACATGTGCTCATTACTTGGACACACGCACCTGTTGTTACAGTGTTACTGTATTGTGTCCTCTATTGTAGTGTTATTGTTTATCTGTTTGTGTCTGTGCTGTGTCCTGCTGTGTGTTGGTGAACGGGGGTTGTTTGAGAGGTGCCTGTGTTCAAGGTGTAGATGGAGAGGGATAGTGACAGAGAGGGCCAGTGTGAGGATGGCGGGAGGATGTGGGGGCAGCCAGTTGGGGATGAGTCACAACCCAAGGGCACCAGATCAGACACAGCCTAGCCACGAAACAGGCAGGGGCCATCTGCTGGAGCAGGACAGCCGTCACATTACCAGCCAAATGGCCAAAAGAAAAAGGGTCCATGTGCCAGCAACACAAAGGAGGAGAGCTGTAAAGTTCAGTGACAGTGAAAAACCCATATCTTACTCTCCCATGTCCTTGACAACTACGATGTATTATGTGGCAGAATGAGCAACACGCACATCTGTTGCAAACAGAATGGCAGTGTGGGAGGATCTGCGTACTGCACTGTGTGGGGCAGGGGGCCCCACACGTGATGTAGACAGCTTAAAAAAGAGGTTTTCTGACATCAAGAGAGGTGTCCGTCAGCACATGGTTGCTGTAAGACAACATGCATGGGCACAGGTGGCGGACCCCCCCTCACACCCACACTCTCGCCCCTGGAACCAGAACTTGCCGCACGGCTGGGAGACATCTACATTCGTGGACTGCCCGAGGCCCTGGATAGCGCACATCCACATGCAGGTATGTACACTAACTATTCATTTCTTTCTCATGTACAGCTCCATATTCCGTACAGGGCGGTCCTATGCAAATACACTCCCATATGTGTCCACAAACCCCACCTCATGTTGCCATCCTGTTCTGATATGTGTGTGCATATCCTTACCTCACCATTTCTGTTGACATGTCTGGGGTTCACATCCCAACCTACCTCCTCAACCCATCCCACGAGAATATGGCATAATGAAGCACACACACACATGAGTCACCAGACACAAAACAACTGTGATTTCCATACAATGCATGACTGTGTTGGTCATTTCAAAGGCATGTTTTGTATGACATGACAGCAATACAGTGCTGCATGTGCACCCCAGTGGGCCAAAGGTGATGCCTAGTTGCCATACGCTGCACTATGGGTCACTGCGAGTCTGATGTAGCACTGAGAGAATAATATGACATACAAATATGACCCTTCCTCTCAACCCACCTCTCACATGCAGTTATTTGCATAAAGCAGGTGTATGGGTGGGGGCAGTAACACGCATGTGCGTAAATATGTTAAATAAAAGAGGAATGGGATGCTATGGGCAAACATGTGCAATGTGACCATGAACAGGAGAAGGGGCGATCTGCCACCTGTGCATGGGCACAGCACACACATGTGTCCCTTACCCAGACACATGGTGTTGACACACACGTATGGGAGTGTGTCCGGTGTCTGGTATGCAGCACACATGAACGGATGCAAAACATCCTGTCTGTGTGTTATGTATCACACATGTATACATATGTGGTTTGCTGAAACATATGTGTGCTCTCTCTGATTCCTCCCAATGCAGGTGACTACAGTCAAATGGGTGCGGAGGAAGAGGAGGAGGAGGGGGCAGAGGAGGAGCAGGAGCAGGATGAGGCGGTGGTGGAAGAGGAGGAGGGGGAGGTCTACATTGCAGCCCCTATGAGTCTGATGGAGGCAGAGGCTGCTGTCTCTGGGGGCAGCACAAGTGCTGGCGATGAGTCCCTGGAGCCACACGTGCGCGCCATGACACCATTGCGTGAAGCAGCAATAGAGACCAGCCAACCACCCATGCCAGCAGAACCAACACCTACACCTCTCCCGGAGTTGATGATGGCAGAGATGAGGGCCTATGGTGCATCATCACACCGTGATGCTGAAGGTGGGTGACAATAGACTGTCACAACCACAACACACACACAGTAGTCCACAGTTGGTGTGTGTGTGGTGGCTGTTCAAACATTACCTCCACACGTTACATGTTCTGGTTGATTACCTTAGATGTGTGATACCCAAAGGTTGTAGGGTACCTGAAATGATAGCATTCTACCCCCAATAGAATAGTGTATGTTCAGGTTGATACACATGGATGCAGACATATGAGGAATGTGTCTGACGGCCCAGCACTCTATGACAACATAAATTGATACAGACATTGGGAAAGCTACATCCTGCCGCTCTGCAGATACCCAAATGTCTTGTACACAGCAGGATGACAACTTAGCCATAGGTCTGCTGTGTTAATGAGCATATGTTAAGGTATATGACGATTACTCAATGTCTGCATTTGAGGTTAGCGGGAAACTTAGCCATGTCTTTGTAGATATCTGATGTCCCCACCTTGTGATTCCCCTTCTTTTTCCATAAAGAAAAGCGTGTAAATTTACTAAACAAAGGGCAATTTGCTTATCGGCCCCACTTATATGGAACTCTCTCCCTCCCGATGTGCGATCCCTGGATGATTTAAAGGAGTTTCAGAAAACAACTGACATTTGTACTCTTCACTGAGTACTATGGCACAGACATCTAACAGTCTCTATTATTATAGCCTGCATGTAACGTGTTTTACTGTAACAGTTTCCTTGATGTTGTGTCACCCAATTTTACCTTCACTGTTACGTTTAGTCAGTGTATGCCCCCCTGTCCTCTGTTCTCCCCTCTTGTGTCTTGGTAACCGCTGTGATTAAAGGAAACGGCGGTATAGAAAACATGTAAAATACATAAATAACTATATAACTACACATTTTGTTACATGGCCTACATTATCTGGACCAAGGACCCTCCTCTGTGTTACAGTGAGGGTGCACATGTATCACTCAGGAGTCAACATATAGTGCAGCAGAGGTGCACATGTACAGGTAAGGTGTGTCATCCCTGTGCCTACCAGACATCCCATTGCTTCATTAACATACACATGTCCCCTGTCAGAGAATGTTATTTTTTTTCCCTCCACATGTGTCATCAATTGTGATGTCATATCTCGACCTTCCTGTGTTCATCTCCGTTGGTGTCCAGCTGATGTAGTTGTGGCTCGTGCATGCGCAAGCTCCCCTACACGATGGTTATGTGAGAGCTGTCATTGGCCAATCCTGTTGCCACAGCTGTAGTATATGGGTGTTTCACCACAGCCTGTAAATCGTTGTGAGGGCATACCACATCTACGTCGTGTGATGTGCCCTGTGGGTTTGTCCTGCCTGCCATATACTACTGTGGACATTATGTATATTGGCCCTCTCCATCTCTGTGATGAGTCTGCCCTATCACATCACCAATCGTGTGGCATGTACATTAAATGTTTGTGTATGGCGTTGGAGTAGTGGAGATGTATCGAATATAACACGCTGTATCCCATGCACAGGCAGTCGACGTGTTCTGGAGCGGATACGCCTTGCAGTGGAGCAAACACAAGGCAGGTGTGTGGTGAGATCCATCAATTACATGAGGCGGTCCAAAAACATGCCCGTCACCCGGATATGGAGGCCCTTGAGGGCATGCTGGATGTCATGCGCCGACTTGCTCCTGCACCACCACCAGCACGGGTTCGAGAAGAGGGTCGTGGCCGGGGGAGGGGGGAGGGTGCCCGACGTGTCAGGCGTGGCCGACCACGTCGCCAACAATGAAACATGATATATGCAATAACATGGTATAATCCTAGTTTTTGTTGATCTTACAATGCTCAGTTAGAGCAATTATGTATCCAGTACAACATGTTTTTGAGGTGTTTGTTATGTGTGTCATGTCAATAGCTTACATATGCAGATCATATGTTGTGTGGGTGTCAGGTAACACTTTAATTTGTAACGCACACACATTAGAATATCCATGTGTATATGGAAAGCTAATTATGAGACTTACTCTGTGACAATAAACAGCTGTATTACTATACATACAGTGTGTGTGTCCAATGAGTGTCCATGTTGTCCCATGTGTATCAGGGAGGCGGGGGGTGTTTGTGAAAACCCTAAATGAGCTGCGCCCAGGTCATCTAGTGATGGGTACAGTAGATGACCCACACACAGGTTCCCTGCTGCAAATACCTCAACAGAGTCAGCTACGATTGTCATGCTGCACAGACATGTGATGTGTCACGTGCACCTTGTTTCCCAACATCCTTGGGGATGCAGCGGCACAGTGTGCACAGACATCCTGTGGTCACAGGGGGACTATGTTCCCAATGGCGTGTTTACGTCACATACTCATCGCCGTGTGAAACCCATCATAGAACACTCATTGGTGGCATATATGTGGCTTTTTCCCTTGACCACATCAATAATCTCCTGCCTCCCAACACACCATAGGTACGTCTGTGAGAGAGGCAGATATGGGTGGTCTGCCTATGTTTGGGACTCAGATATGTGAAGACCTTTGTTCCACATAGGACCATTCCTGTGCCATGTACATCAGTGAGACAGCTGCTACGTTGCAATGGTTACTGTAGACCCCTAATTATGAACATCTACACCTTATTTGGGGGGTGCTGTTGGTTTCACACACATGTTTGCACCACAGAAACATATGTGCACCCACACATATCACATGCTGACATCCGCACACTTTGCCTAGGTCAAACACGTGAGCAATACAGGTTTTTACAAAACTATATTTTATGATGGAAAACAGAACTGGGATAAACTTTACAGACGTGGGAAGGGGGAAAATACCATCACCCTCCCCCCCTCCCCAACATCCTCCCCTCCCCGCAAACGCCCACACGCAAATATAAAACACACACACACAAAAAACAGACACACAGGTGACACCCACCCTCCCCCAGCATGCCCACTGATGGAAGACAGGGCAGCACAGGGCACATGTGGTGACGTCACTAGCACAATCACTGACGCCAGTGACGCCATTGAGGGGGTGCTTGCCGACATGGCAGACGTACCACCTCGGCAACCACCCTCTCAATCACTCCCGCCAGCCACTGCTGAGAGTGACACATCTCATGTATGCGTTGCTCCATCCCATCCAAGGCCACAGACAGGTGGTCCACGCATATGCCACGACACACAACCATTGTCAATGCTGTCTGTGTGGTGGCATCTGCATAGGGCCTGTCTGTGGCCCTGGATGGTGGAGGCAACTGCAGTGGCTGGGGGGAGGCCACAGTGCCCTGTGATGCCCTGTCTTCAACATCACTTTCCCAAACCCCTTCTGGGAAATCCTCCACCCCTGATCCCTCCCGAACATCCCCCCCCTCCACATCCCCGGCAGCAACCCTCAACCCTGCCTCCCCCACAGACACCCCTTCAGAATGTCCTTCTTGGCCCTCCTGTGTCCTTTCTTCAGGTGCTGCAGGTGTTTGCGCCTCCACCACCTCCACCTCATCATCCTCGTCCACCTCCTCCTCCTCCTCCTCCTCCTCCCCCTCTGTGGTGTCCAGGACCACCACCTCTGCATCATGTGGTGTTGGTGTCCTTCTGAAGAGGTGTGCAGAGGTGGTGGCCTCATCCTCGGTGCCATCACCATCTGTGGAACATGACAGCCATCAGCACGTTTCTCTGTCAGAAATATAGCACATCTACATAGGCAGATAACACAAAGGCATCTCTGATAATGGGACATAAGTTACAAATACGTGACATTCTCATTATTATACATCATCACCCTTTTGTGAGTTCTCACCCTGGAGGCGCTGAAGGTATGCAGCATGGTGGAGGCGCAGCTCCCTGCCCTTCTTCCGGAGATCCTCGATCTGTGGATATGCAAAGGAAAGGTGAGGGCATTAGTGGACTGGTCACCTTCTGCTGGTTTGCCCACACACACACACACACACACACATCACTGTGCACAGGGTCTTGCTGCTTCAGCGACAGTGCTGTGTGTGTGTGTGTCATGTACTGCATGGTTTGTCACCTGTCAGCAGGCAGTTCCATGGGCAACACGCATATGTCATGCCATGGGTTCTCCGCTGGTGACAAGGGAGCCTGTGTGTCACAGCTGACCCTCATCCCTTGTGACGGTGTGTGTCAGCATCCCACAGTGTGAATGCACTTCCCCTCCCCTGTCCAACATGTCTCTCTCAGGTGAGGTATACAGCTTACACAGGGATCAACATTGAGAAAAACGTGTGAGAGTGACACGGACATGGATTGGGCCCCCCCCCCCGGGGATTGGGGGGGCTGTTATGTCCTCATGCTGCTGTTACGCCAGGTAAACTCTGACAGGGGTTTGGCTATGCTGTCACCAGATACACACATAACATGGTCTATCACCTGGCTGCAAAGTATATGTACATGCTAGTTTGTTTTCACAGGTGTGCTGATGGACTGTGGCTGCCTTCTTATTCCCCACCTCTTTCTATAGCATCCTGTGTGAGTGTCAGATAAAAGTGGGTGACATCATTTGGGTGTGGCCCAGGGCAGTCAGCCCAACCGGCCATGCCTGGAAGGGCCTTCAGGGAAGCTTACATGGTTCGTGGGGGGTGGCCAGCAAGGCGTCTTAAGTATTCATATTTCATTACGGCCTATTGGCAAACGGGGGAAACCTACAAAGTGACATACTCCTGTTATCTCATGGCTCACGTGTGTGTGGGGGGTTATGGAACCTCCATTTGTGTACATTGTGACATATAGGTCAGATGACACACAAACTAAACATACACTGCCACACGTGTTTCACTACAATAACTAGTGTCATGCAATGACAGACACAGTGACCTGCTTGATGTTTGGCAATCCATGACCTAGGAAGAGCCATATTGCACGGCCAACATCACAACACACATACACATTAGTTTGCTTATGATGTCATTGAAAATGGACACTGGGGTGTGTGCTCATGCATCCTGGGGTTTCATCAATATAGATACACATGGAAGGCCTACCTCCTGTTGTTCACAGAACATTCGGGGGTCACAGTACCACCTGCATTAGTTGCTTTGTCTGTGCACATGTGTGCAGTGACACCTGTGGCCAGTGTACATGGCTCCCTCAGCACATCCTGTACATACCCTATCGCACCCTTGCATGACCTTGTAGCAACATTGCACAGTTTGGTGCCAATGATGTTGTCCATGCTAGTCACAGTTACACTGCATGTGCTGTGTTACACACATCTATGTTGAGATTCTCTTTAGACATCCTGGTACTCAACCCCACTGGCAAACTGATATGCAACCAATCATTGGCGGAGTGTGGTGAGAGGAGTCATTGTGTGGGTGGCCCTATTGACTGTGACAGGGGACACTAACATAAACATTCACCTTTGACAGGGCCAACAATATCAATGCTTGCACCACTGGCTGCATTGTGGGAGGTGTGTCATATGGGCAAGCTGCTGGCTATGTGCAACCTACGTTGCACACAGTTGATGTCAGCGTAATGTTAGGGTAGGGGTGGGTATTGTTCCTGTATGGCCTAGGTTATGTTGTTATGTTCATATTCACTGGTTCAGCTGGGCTGACAGAAGGTGTTTTGTGGAAGCAATATCGACAGGGGCCAAACCAACATAACGGCTCTTTGCACCAGTGCTCATGTGTGGGTTTATGTATGTGTTATCCAGCAACATCAGTTGCATGTGTCACTGAAACACCATCAGTGATGTCCATGTGTCTGATGTTGTTGGATTTATCTTAGGTGTTAAGGTTTTGGACCACATTCTGCATGGTGGTATGGGGACATGTCTCTGCTACAGGTTTCTGATAACACATATAATGGCTAAGGGGGATGGGGTGCTGTTACACACATTAACCTCTGCAGCTAGCATATCATCTGGAGACATCACAGACATGTGTGATGAGATATTCACTTCACAAACTATGGTATAGGTCCAACCTACCTGCCATGAACATACACATAATCTTACTGACATACCCACCATAGCTATTGCTGATCTGTCCCCCTGTGGGCTGGTTGTCCTACCACAATTCATCAGCTGCACACACATTAGCAAAAGGGTGACTAACACGGCGCATTGCGCAGCTCACAGGAATCCTGGGGATAGGGAGAATGCATATAACCTGTTAGGCACACACAAGCATATCCCCATGGTGCCAGATTAGACACTGGGATGGTCTTCCTGGCCTCCAGGGGATAGGGAGCATAGAGCAAAACTGTTAGAGCACACACAAGCATATCTCCATGGTGCCAGATGAGCCACTGTAGTGGCATACCTGGCCTCCAGGGCATAGGGAGCATAGAGCAAAACTGTTAGTGCACACACAACCATATCTCCATGGTGCCAGATGAGCCACTGTAGTGGCATACCTGGCCTCCAGGGGATAGGGAGCATACAGCAAAACTGTTAGAGCACACACAACCATATCTCCATGGTGCCAGATGAGCCACTGTAGTGGCATACCTGGCCTCCAGGGCATAGGGAGCATAGAGCAAAACTGTTAGTGCACACACAACCATATCTCCATGGTGCCAGATGAGCCACTGTAGTGGCATACCTGGCCTCCAGGGGATAGGGAGCATACAGCAAAACTGTTAGAGCACACACAAGCATATCTCCATGGTGCCAGATGAGCCACTGTAGTGGCATACCTGGCCTCCAGGGCATAGGGAGCATAGAGCAAAACTGTTAGTGCACACACAACCATATCTCCATGGTGCCAGATGAGCCACTGTAGTGGCATACCTGGCCTCCAGGGGATAGGGAGCATACAGCACAACTGTTAGTGCACACACAACCATATCTCCATGGTGCCAGATGAGCCACTGTAGTGGCATACCTGGCCTCCAGGGGATAGGGAGCATACAGCACAACTGTTAGAGCACACACAAGCATATCTCCATGGTGCCAGATGAGCCCTTGCGATTGTCCACATGGAATCCAGGGGATAGGGTGTATGTGTTAACCTGCCCATGCACAGACAAGCATATTCCATGGGTTTCTTAGAGCCTACTGGGATGAGCTCTATGGACCTCTGCAGTTAGGGGAAGTGTTTGGGGCTCTGACAGCACACAGACCAATATCACAGGGCTGACAGCAAACACACTGTGATGGGCTCTCTGTCCTCCTTGTGATAGGGGGGATGCCTGAAATTGGATGGGCACGCACACGCATTTCTCCAGGGTGATTGCTAGCCCACTGTGATGGGCGCTGTGGACCCATGCAGATAGGCGTGTGTATTGAACAACATGGCCAACACTGCCCATCTCATCTGGTGTGTGACATACCATCAATGCTACGTTTCACTTATCCTTGTGCTTGTCCCAGGGTGCTTTGTTACAGGTACTGATCCCACCATATCCATATGTTGTTGTTTCTATTTACATCTGCTGATCTAGGGTCTAGCATAATTACAGTATGTTGTGGCACAGCCATGGCAGCAGCTGACATGCCACAAGGGTAGCATGGACACCTCTATGACCATGTCCATCACCACCTGGGTGCAGGTCACCACACTCACAAATGACACAGATACATTTCGCTATGTCTTCTCATCTTGTGCACATTACTGACTCACAGTAACTCATGACAACAGCATGGATATTTGCAATTAGCACAGGCTACAGATCTCATTTTGAGGTACAGGCGCCATACACTTACCTCACGTGGGTAGTCTGCTTCACTATTGAAGCGTCTTTGCAGACGTTGCCACGCCCTTAGGACCCTGGAGCTGTCCCTGTGCCCGGTGGCCCCTGGGAAGAGCTTGTGCTGGCGTGGTGCGATCAGCCGGGACAGGTGCCTGAGCTCTCGGAGGTTGAAGGAGGGCTTCCTTACTCTGGGCGCCATTTTCAGATATTATCACCTGATTGGACGCAGCGTGCATCACGCCCATGCGTAGGGCACCTGACGCGCAAATTTACGTGCACCTGCGCCACGCATATGGCGCAGTTCAGGAACGTATGGCGTCCATGTGCGCACCGAACGCAGTACGTGCATGTGGCCTACGCAGCTGGCGCATGTTTGCAATATATCACGTGCAACTGCGTCACGCAAATGCGCACAGAAAAGTTTATCGCTAGAACCTGCGCGACACACATTACATATACACTGTTGTGTGTCATTTATCTTATGGAACTGAACACCATTTGCGAATGTTGATGTGTATACACATTTGGGTCTTGAACCTATCAACACATACACAATGGTTCTTTGGCTTCTGTATGATGTGATGTGCTATAGCTTTCACATTGCAATGACTGCCAATAATAAGGGCGATGTTAATTAAAGAAGGTTGCTGTGTGGGTACCCGTTAGTGTACTGGTGCCATATACGGAGTGGCCGTTTCAGGGCGGACATGGACAGACACCAGAGCAAACCTGTGCGTGTCGCAGTAATGTGCGGGGCCCACATTGGCGCGTGGGAAGGCTACGTGGGCCGCTGCTGCATAAACATACAGCAGAGCCGTAGTACAATGGTGATGACACTGACCCATGGTGCAGGGGCCATGGGTTCAACACCCCATTGTGCTCAATGGAAGAGGCCAGCTGCGGCATCAAATGTAGTGGGAAAAAGTGTTGTGGGAGGTATAGTAATTTTGGGCGGCAGAGAGCGGCGCACGGTTTATTTTTAACGGCATGAGTCGGCGCACCGTTCATTGGGGGCGGCAGGGGGCGGCGCACTGTTAGGTTTGGGGGGCAGAGGGCGGCGCGCTGATGTATGAGGGGGCAGTCCGATAGTGGGCGGCATAGGTGGCGCACTGATGTGCACAGCAAACAGTAACAGAGCCTTAGCACAATGGTTGGGATACTGACCAATGGTGCAGAGGTCAGGGGTTCAACCCCTCACAGTGCCCAGTGAGCAAGGTTGGCTGGGGCAGTAAGTATTATGGTGAGGTGTGCTGTAGGAGGCCTTATAGTTTATTTTTATTACCCACTACCAGTATACCCGCTCTAACAGCGTGTTAATATATGGAGGCCCGTAAGGCACATGTTACAGTGCACAGTCCGCAAAGGCACCCTAGCAAGTCCCCTATAGGGCACCATGTATGCTGCGCCACAGGATAATGTATAGTGCACGCAATATGGATGGCAACCATAAGGTGGCCTATAGGGCGCCCTATAATGCACCCTCAGAGGCACCCTTATGGGTACAGTATGGCAAGGGTGTGTTTGATGCCATAAACATATGTCCAGTAAAATGTACAATGCTCTGGACAACCCTATCACAGAACCCCTCTGTGGACTTGAACCCATGACCTCCTGCTATAAAGGCAGTGACGGAACCATTGGGCTACGGCACTATAGCTCTGAGTAAGCGCCTGTGTGGCTGCAGAGAGCCTGCACGTCACCCCACAGACAGTCTGCTGCTGTAGACAGGACGGGGTAGGCCACCCGTACCCATGATGCAATGCACATGCAAATCAGCTGCCCACAGATGCACACAAGATGGGGACTGCACCCCAAAAGCTACACGGCATGGTAGGGGGAACTGTCCGTGTCCACCCACACAGAGCCTCGGCCTGGTGGGGGGCCTGAGCGTGAGGACTGCCGGCGAGGGGTAGCTACACACCGTTACATTGTGCAGGTAATGTGCTCACCCTGAGGGTGGGTGGTGGTGCCCAGGACCAGGTCCACATCAACGGCCATGCCAGAGCTCAACATCAGTATTAACCTGTGTGATAAGAAGGTGTTGCAAACTCATCATGGATACCCCTTCTGTCTTAGTTGGTGGTTCTCCCCCCCCCCATAGGTGGGCAACATACCTACCCCCCCCCCATGACAAACAGGGTCTCCCATCAACACATCCCCATCCTTTCCCCCCCCCCTTGCACTAATGGCAGTAGAGTGGGCCATCAACCCCTGTCCTGCTGGGGGACAGACACCCTACAGGGCAGTCCAAGCAGCTCCACACACATCCAAAACACACTATCAGACAGACAGTAGGCCTGGATATTCAGGGGTGCACCCCAGCACTATCTGATATTCTCCTGCAGCAGGCCATCAGCTGCTGCACCCTGCAAGGAGCTCCATCAGGACACATACCAGCTGTGCAGAGTCTGCTGGATAGTCCTGATAGGATTGCATGCACCCCAAACTGGGGTGGCAGCACACACAGGGAGATCAGTCCATGAAGAGGCCCCAACAGGACACCCATATATATCACAGGAGAGAAATGCTATACAGCACTATGGGGGTGCCTAGCCATGCTGTCATCACTGCACGCTCAGGGTGAGAGTGATCCACCAGCAGCAGATACAGAGGTCAGCCTGTCTGTGTAGGTGGTGGCTGGGCATTACAATGTCCCAGCCAGTGCCCCATGCCCTGTGCAGATGCATCCTGGCCAGCACACCCTGTCTGAGCTATACCCATGGTACCTTGCTGCTCATTATGCACATTGTCAGGCCAATACTGGCAACAGTGCTGGCAGTGTGGCCTGTGGAGGGTGTTTGTAGCCAACACACACTGTATAGACAGACACCCCCCCCCTCACCTATGCCAGCATTGTGCTACTATTGGGGGAGTCATTCGACGTGCCCACCACACCAGTCCTGGGAAGGGTACAGGCATGGATATGGTACACAGTACTGCTGCATGTCACTCCCCAGGGTGGTAAATACTGTCAGGGGCCAGACCTGGGGCACGCACCACAGACAGCCGACAGCTTGTTCTGCTGCAGCACAAGGAGCAAACAGTGCTGAGTGTAGGACTGTCTACCTGCCAGTACCCACATCAAACGTTTGTGGTCTGTGTACCGTGTACCCAGGTATAGGGTGGCATTGCTAGGGTACGCAGGAGCTAGATCTGGGAGATGCCCCCCCAGGGGGCTTTTCCAATGTGGCCTGTGGGTGTGGGTGCGTCTGGACCTTTGCCTCTTGCTTTACGGCAGAGTGTCCCTACTCCAGTCCTGGTGTTCCAGACACTGTTCGGGCCTTCATGCTGTCCCCTATGAATATGCATGGGCTACAGTTGCATAGCATGGGGGTGGTGCAGACATCTGCAGCACAGGCATCTGTCTTAGGGGAAGCATGGAACCTGAATGGTGTTTGGCCCTCCAGGACTGCATTTGGGAGACTCTGCTGGAGATAATGTGCCTGTTTATGGTGTCTGTGTTTGGTGTGGTAAAAGATAGGCGTATTGACCATGCCTATGTTCTCAGCAATAAAGGTTTGTCCTTACTACCACGGTGTAGCTGTGGGGTGAATATGTGGACAGGGTTGGCGGTAGCTGCAGCTGGGCTCAGAACCTGTGACCCTCTGTTCTTGCACACACTGTCTGTGTGCACTGCACCACCGTGTAGCCACTGATTGGCTGCAATCCCTGGGTGGTCCATGACTGTACATCCGACAGGGCCTGTCTGTTGCAGTGGACGGTGCCAGCCTGCACATGGCCTGGCCACTGTCCTCTGTGGCTAGCAGCCACTGCCCCCTCCACCATCTGAACCCTTCCGCCAACATGCTGGCATGTCCTTATCCTTGCAAAGGGATATGACCTGATTGCGTAGTGTAACCCCAGGACTGTATTTGGCTCACATGGTATAGCGGTCTAGCTGTTGTTCTTTAGCAAGGTTTTTGTGGAACGTGGGCCACCCATTACGTGATCATGACCAGGGACACACTTGGCCCTTGGCACGTGGGGTGAAGGCATGTACAGGCACATCTGTCGTACATAACCTCTACCTACTTAACCTCTACCTACGTGTCCTTGGCCCCTACAGTTGTGGCACTACAGGACTGCATTTGGGGGACGCGGCTGTTGGTGATGCACATTGTGCTGGTGTGTGTGGTGTAGGGTAAAATATGGGTGTTTGCAACATGCTTTTGTTCTGTGCAATAAAGGGGTGTCTCTGCTATCTGTGTTTAGTGGTGGGTTAAATATTGGGATTGTGCTGGCATGTGCCTTAGCTGGGATTTGAACGTGTGACCCTCTGGTCCTAGAGGTACCGGCTCTGTCCACTGCACCACACTGTGGCCACAGAGACAGTGCAGTCCCTGGAGATAGTAGACCTGGCAGGGTGGGGTTCCAAGACCTGCTCTGCACATTATTACTGTGAGCTCCTTCACCCTGTCTGGTGACAAACGTGCAAATATAACACGGGTATGACGTCCGAACAGAGGGGGATAGCATATTCCCATGCTGGGCAACAGTGCTATTGATGGTCAACCATAAGTAACACTCCCAGGAGGGGTCCAATACACGGAGACGTTTTGGAGGTGTCTCCGCTCCGTGCCCCTTTCCAAACAACTGTTATTTTATTTTTTAGGAGCTCTGCTGGGTGTGTTTTTAACTTTTGCGCATTACTATACCTGTTCCCCAGCTGATTTACTATTTTAATGCTTTTGTTGTGGTCATTTCCTCTTTTTCATTGCAGTTTTGTGCTGTGCACATGTATCACACTGCTGACGTTTTGCATGTTTCCCCGGTTTTGCTGTACATTGCTGACGGAAATGGTTTCTCTTCCCTTTATATGCCCTCTACCGCGAGTGTTTCACTCGCGCTATTTTTTACATGTAGATTCGGGCCCGATACCGTGCGGGGAGACTCTCCCCTCCCACTCTCCACCCATTGACCCCGTCCCTCCGCCCCTCCGGAGCCTTCCTCCGCCCTCCTTTAGCCGTTCCACGCCTCTATCGGACATTTGCGGGCCCGCACTTGTACGGGGCCCGTTACTGAACCGCGTACCTGTGCGGGGGTGACACGCACGTGTGCGGGGCGTTTAAACGTGTTTCTGCGCGTTTCAATGCCGCGTTACCGTGCGCTATTTTGCGCCGCGCAGATTTGCGGACTTTAGTAAACATGCCCCATAGTGTTATTAGAAAAGATACAGAGAAGAGCCACCAAAATGGTAAAGGTGATGGAAGGATACCCCTATGAGGAGAAGTTAAAAAGGTTAGGGTTCTTCAACCTGGAAATGAGATGACTGAGTGGAGATATGATAGAGGTCTATAAATTAATGAATAGAGTGGAACGGGTAAATTTAGGTCATTTATTTAAGCTATCAAAATATAGAAAGACTAGGGGATATGCAATGAAGCTACAGTGTAACCTATTAAGACTAATAAAAGAGAATATTTTTTCAGTCAATGCGTAATCAAACTCTGGAATTTGTTACCGGAGGATGTAGTAAAAGTTGTTAGTGTAGCCGGGTTTAAAAAGGCTTGGAGAAGTTCCTGGAGGAAAGGCCCATAAACCATTGATAAAGGGGACCTGGGAAATCCACTGCTTGCCACAATACAAGCATTGTGGAACCTGCATCCTTTGGAGAAACTGCTAGGTATTTGTGACCTAGATTGGCCACTGTTGGAAAGAGGATACTGGGCTTGATGGACCTTGGTTCACCCAATATGGTATATCCTATGTTCTTATGACTCAGACAGATGGGCTTAAACTGTGGGCAATTTGTATAGGGGTTTTAGTGCAAACAATCTGTTGGAACAGAATTACAACATTTTCTATAGGTGGTATTATATACCTGAAAAAGTGTGAGGATATTTGGGAAGTGGTCAGATCAGTGTAGGAGAGTTTTTCATTTCTGGTGGAAATGTGAGAGAGTCTGTGACTTTTGTGAGAAGATTTTTCAAAAATTTGGAGAAATCCTAGGAATGACTATGCTAGCTTTTGGTGGCTCTTAACTGCTAACTCCCAAATGTATCTATTAAGGTGGGCCAGTTCCTCAAAATAGGGTGTATGGCTGACAAATTGGCTATTGCCCAAGCTTGAAAGCAAACTGATTCTCCAACATTGGAGGAAATAATGTGGAGGCTAAGTCACCTATACATTATGGGTAAATTAACAGCCTTAAGGCAGAAAAGGTTGATTCTTTTACTAGAGTTTGACTTTTAATGGTCAGTCTCAATTGAAATCATAAAGTTTTATTGGTAGATATATGGGTGAGGTTGGTACTGTGATCTTATGATTATGTGCTTTGGAAGGAGGAGGGCTGTTGGGGTGATTATGGTAGTAATAAGATCTGTGTTGCAAGACTTGATATTTTGGAACTGTTATTGAAAAATTTAAGTGGATAAAAACATGTTTTTGTTCTTTATCAGTCATTTTATTTTTTTTCCTTTTGCTGCCTGCTGCTGCTTCAGAACTGAGTTTGATCCAGTGGCAGCTCTGTTTTAAGATGATGGGCAAGCCTGACGTGCAAGATGGGGGAGGGGGGCAGATACCCAGGACCTCCATCAAGTGGCTTCTTGTCAAAAGTGCGCCCTGGTGCCCTACAACATCCTTAGCATGCAAGGGTGTTGTGGGGCACCAGGTTTGCAAGTCGCACAGGGCACATTTGTAGCTTGGTACTGTCCTGCTGGTACGGGCGTCTATGTTGGAGACATCTATGTTTCTAAAATCAGGCCAAAAAGTAGCCATCTCTGGGGGGGGGGGGGGGGGGGGGTTTGCACGCTTTGCCCTGGATGTCCCAGATTGCACTTGGACACCCTTTCTAAAATGCCACTTTATTTGTACAGAGTACAAACTATAGAAAGATTTCTCAATTACTTTGGTCTTTTGATACAAGCAAAATGGGTTTGGAAGTTTCTAAAACGACTTTATCCAACTGGATTTTGAAAGTATTTTCTTACGTTAAAAGCAAGCCCAACTGCATATCTCTGGTTTAAGAGATGAGCCAGTGAAGCCCATAAGATGTAAGAATGCAGGAAATCTGCCTCACTGGCTTGCCATCATTACTTACAGCCAGTGGCCTCTTCCTGCTGCCGCTGCCACATTAAAGTTTAACAGAGCCTCGGGAGCATTTTACTTTGTTCCTATAGCTGTGCTATGCTGGCACCATGGTGTTTTTTAGAATGCCAAATCAAGCACTTCCTGCTTCTTGCTAAAATATACAGATATTTTATTTATTTTATTTTTTATTTTTATTTACATTCTCTTATATACCGCGCTATTCTGCATCAGTGCGGTTTACATTGAACAAACTGAAATTACATTGAACAGGGCATTATAACTTGGAGATAACTATTTTATAGGGAGCAAGGGCTATGGAGGGTTAACTTTGGCGCCACAGGGCTGTTTGCTTCCGCCTCCACCGATGACTGATTCCTGTTTGCATGTGGGCTGAAGCTGCTTCCGCCCCCATGCAAACAAGAAGTCTGCCATCCTTAGGGGCTGAAGCAGATAGCCCTGTGGTGCTGAAGTTCACAGGTAAGCACTGCGGGGCTGTTTCAAGCCATTGCCGCAGATGAAGGGTGACAGCACTGGCAATAGGCACCCACAGAGGGCTGGTGCTCTAGGCAACCCCCTAGTTCACCTAATGGTAGCTCTGGCCCTGTTCCCACAATGTGCCTGAGTGATGACTAATACCGGGCTTCTAATAGGGGTGAGCATGGAAAGAATCTTACAGGCCACATGATGGCGCTATGGCCTCATGCTAAGTCATCATTAATTCTTAGTGGATGTTGCTGAATATTTGTGGCAAAAAGTTTGTCTGAACATGAGCTGTCAAAAGTTTGATACCAAGATATGCTGTGGTCTTAAATTTCAATAGTTTGAAGACTAAGCAACTGATAATATTAAGCCCTAAAGATAAGAGAAAACAAACTGGTTGAAAGGGGAGATGATAGCTCTGTTAATATTCCTAAAAGTTTGAAGTTAAACATTTATCTTATGATTGCTCATCTGCAAGTGACTTCCTTGGGTGCTTTAGATATGGCATTTACAGAGCTGCCAAGTTACCCAGGTCCAGGGGTGAGATTTTTTACTAGTTCTGATTTTAAATCTGCATTGCAGTGCAGTATGGCATTTGTAGTCCCTGATTTCACTCCTTGCCATTAGTGCTGCAGGTTCCATAATTAATCAGAATAAGATTGTCAGAAATCCAGGACCGGCTTAAAATTTCACCTCTGGACTTGGGTAAGTTGGCAATTCTGCATTTATAGAGAGAATTTCCCTCTTTTATTCATATAATTTGGGCTTCCTGTTATATGTTACCCCACTGCATGCATAGAATGTAGTTCTTGCTTTACCTCAGCAACTCAGAACTACATTTTCATGCACTGGGGTAAAACCAGAAGTGCATCAGCCTGTCCCTTAGTGACATCATTATCTGTTAACCTCAATGGTGTAGCGAAGAGAAACAAAAGTGCCGAAAAGCAGAGTGGTGCACTCAAGAGAAGACGTGGCACCAGTCCCATCAGTCACTGATTTAGCACTAGGATGCAAGGAGCATTTCGTTTGGGAAAGAAATTCTTAAATGTAGAAGGAGGAAAGATGGGTGGGTCCAGCATCCCTAAGCGTAATACCAGGCCAAAGTCCATTTTCTCAGTTCTTTCCATGGTCTGGCCTGACAACATCATAAGAGGGATGGGGTCAGACAGGCAGACAAGGTTACCAGATCTGGCAGTGGTCTGGGTGGTGAGAGAGGGACACCTTAGTTATAGATTCGAGCAACAAGGCATGGAGGCAGGAAGAAGAGTCATTACCCTCCCTCCCCATCCCAGGACAGCAACAAGATCACTTCCACGCAAATCGACAGAGAAATATAAATAGTAATGCAGTTCCCCCATACTGAGCAAAACGTAAAGATAATGGATGTAAATTCTAAAAGCTGACATATTCAAATCACTAAATTGAAAATTATTTTTTTTCTACCCCCTCGTCTTCATGGCTGGAATCAGGGATGGGAGGCTGCCAGACAGGTGGGAAATGGGGCACAGCTTTAAAATCGGAGACCATCCCCAAAAATCAGGGACATCTAGTAACTTAAAGTTGATGCTCTCGGATGAAGGAGGAAGAGGCTCTGCTCAGCATAGGAGGTTGTGGGGTATTGGTCCTGCACAGAAAAGCGAGAGGCAGGCAGCCAGTCTGGTTTGGCCTTGCCCCACAAAGGAAGAAGAAGAGAGAGGAGTAGCATAGGGCATAGGTCAGCGGGATAAGAACCGGGTTAGCCAGGGTTCAAATCCTGCTTCTCCCACAAAGGTCGCTTCGCCTTTCATTGCCTCATTTACTAACATATGTTAATGAG
This sequence comes from Ichthyophis bannanicus, assembly GCA_033557465.1. Lineage (NCBI taxonomy): Eukaryota > Metazoa > Chordata > Amphibia > Gymnophiona > Ichthyophiidae > Ichthyophis > Ichthyophis bannanicus. Next base: position 252,201,715 of record CM066039.1, read on the forward strand.
TTAATGTGTGGTAATACAACTTAGTGCAGGTTAAATAACGCAAACTCCATTATTCTCAATGCAATGCAATGCAATAGGCTCTATTTAATATCTTTGCACTAACGTACCGCAAATTATGTATTTAATGCTATATATTCATTTACTAACATGCATTAAACTTGCCTGTTAGTAAATGAATTTATAGCATTAAATGAGAGGTTTGTTTATTTATTTAAAAACTCTTTTATACCACCATACCTACTAGTCACGGCAGTTTACAGGGAACTAGCAAGAACAAAGAACGTGAACATTACATGGAACACTTAGATTAGATTAGATATGATTGGTATTAATTTATTTAACGGGTTTTTTATACCGTCTTTCTACAAGTCAAGACGTTTTTCAAGTAACTCATTGTGATAACAGGAAACACATCAAACAGCGGTGCACATTGCACTGAACATATTGAACACATTGTAACAGAAGCTATTAACAGATTCTCATAAATGTTGACAAACTACGTACATATTATGATGAAGCGATATAAACTGCATAATGCCAAAGGTGTGTGTTATGTGCGTGGAGCTGCTGTGCAGGCTATTTGTCTTCTGTTGCTGGGCCATAGTGTTCTGTGAATAAGAGGGTTTTAAGCATTTTCTGAAGTCTTGCAATAGTTGAATGTCTCTTATTTGTGGAGGAAGTGAGTTCCATAATGCAGGGGCATATAGCGAAAAGGCCCTGTTACTGGTTCTTTGGCTACATTTTGTTCTTTCTGTTGGCATGCTTAGGGTGTTGGACATGCTCTGTCTTGTGGGTCTATTGGAGCTCCGGGTTAAGACTAAGGCATGCAGATTGAGAATTGAGACGTTGTGAATGATTTTGTGTGTGTTAGTAAGGACCATATATTTCTTTCTTTGTGATATGGGCAGCTAGTGAAGTTGTTTAAGGAGTGGCGTGATGTGGGATTGACGAGCTTGTCCCAGGATAATCCTTGCAGTGGTATTCTGTGCTAGCTGCAGTGGGTATTATGAGCCCATTGGGATGCCGTGATATATTGAGTTGTCGTAATCGAGCAGTGGTGTTATTACAGCTTGACATACAGACCAGAAGTCAGTTGGTGAGAGGAGTGGGCGTAATTTTGTTTTATTATTCATAGTTGTTGTGTGGTTTATGTGTGCAAGGAGAGTGAGCTGTTGGTCCAGTGTTACGCCAAGGTATTTAATCTCAGTTTTGACTATGATGTGGATGTTGTCCAGTGTGATTGTTGGTGGTGGTGTGAAGTTTTGGTCTCTTGTGATGTGGAGTAGTTCAGTTTTGTTATGGTTTATGTTAAGGTTGTGTGCATGGAGCCATTTAGACATTGCTATGAAGCAGTTGTTGAGTTTTGTGTAATCAGAGCATTCGTGGTGAATGGAGTAAAAAGCATGATGTCATCTGCGTAAATTAGGCAACGTATGCCAAAGCTCTTGATCACATCAGATATTGGTTGCATGCAGATGTTGAAAAAGATGGAAGAAAGTGCTGATCCATGTGGTACACCTTGTCTGAGGGAGAAAGGGAGGGATGTGCTCGATCCTATTTTTATTCATTGAATGCGGTTGGATAAGTAGGAGTGAAACCATCTTAAGGTAGTTGCCTCATATTCCGATTTGCTGTAGCATGCTTTGGAGTAGCTGGTGCGAGACTGAATCAAATGCCACAGAGATCTATGAATAGTAGTATGAATCCTTGTGATAGCTTTTCTGTGCTTATGATTAAGGTGTTAATGAGGTAGGTGAAGAGGGTTTCAATTCCATGTTTAGGTCTGAATCTGTGCTGCTGCAGGTCTAGTGGTGCATATTCATCCAGATGTTCCTGAAGCTGTGATTGAACTGCCTTTTTGATGATCTTGGCTATGAATGGAATACTGGATAGAGGTCTGTAAGATGTTGGGTTTGTTGGATTAAGGGTGGATTTCTTAAGTATGGATTGTATGGAGGATTGTTTGAGGTCAGGTGGTAGGTTTCCATGTTTTAGGGAGTCATTGACTATGGTGAGTATGAAGGGTATGAGAAGGTTTCTTGCTGCTTTGACCCAAGACACTGGACAAGTGTTGAGAGGAAGGTGGTGGTATTCAGAGTGGATAGTATCTCAGAGATCTGGTGGAAGGAGGACAATCAGTGGGATACTGTGATATCTGGGTACAAATTATATCACAATGACAGAGTAGATCACATTGGTGGAGGGGTTGCACTCTGTTAAAAAGGGCATTGAAACACACAGGATTAATGTTTTGCAGGAAACAAAATACACTTTAGAATCTCTAAGAATAGAAATTCCATATAAAAAGGGGAAGGCAATGGCAATGGGGGTGTACTACCAACCATCTGGCCAGAATGAAATGGATGATGAAATGCTCAAAGAAATTAAGGAGGCTAACAAAAGTTACAACATAGTAATAATAATGGGTGATTTCAATTATCCCAGTATCGACTGGGTCAGTGTCATAGCAGGACATGCTAGGGAGATAAAGTTTCTAGATGAAATAAATGACTGCTTCTTGGCGCAACTGGTTCATGAACTGACAAGAAGGGAAGCCATTTTGGACCTAGTTCTTTGTGGAACACCAGATCTGGAGCAAGAGATAAAGTGTTGGGGCCGCTTGGCAATAGTGATCATAGCATGATTGCGTTTGATTTAATAAATGGAGGAAGGATGGCAAGAAAATCCACAGTACTACCTTTTAGCTTTCAAAAGGGAGACTATGATAAAATGAAGAAAATAGTTAAGAAAAAACTAAAAGGAGCAGCTGCAAAAGTTAAAGATTTACATCAAGCAGAGGTGTTGTTTAGAAATACTATCTTGGAAGGCCAGACTACGTTTAAATATGAGGAAAGAGAGGCTGTTGTTGCCAAAAAAGCATCTTTCAGGAAATGGAAAAAGGAGCCAAATGACAAAAACTGGAAACAATATAAGCACTGGCAATTTAGATGCAAGGCATTGAAAAGGCAGGCAAAGAGAGAATTTGAGAAGAAGCTTGCTGTGGAAGCAAAAATGCCCAAAAAGTTTTTCAAATACATTTGTAGCAAAAAAACCTGTGAGAGAGTCAGTTGGACCATTAAATGATAGAGGGGTAAAAGAGGTACTAAGAGGGGACAAGGCCATAGTGGAGAGACTGAATTAATTCTTTGCTTCGGTCTTTACTGAAGATGTAGGAATGTTACCCATGCCTGAAATGGGATTTAAAGGTGATGCATTGGAGGAATTGAAAGAAATATCAATAAAACAGAAAGATGTATAACAACAATTTGATAAACTAAAGAGTAGCAAATCACCCCGACCGGATGGTATACATCCAAGAATGTTGAAAGAACTGAAATATGAGATTGCAGACCTAATCTGTGAACTAGCATTAAAATCATCAGTGATACCTGAAGATAGGCGAATGGCCAATGTAACACCAATTTTTAAAAAGGGTTCCAGGAGGGATCCGGGAAACTACAGACCAGTGATCATGACATCAGTACTGGGCAAAATAGAAACAATTATAAAGAACAAAATTACTGAACATGTAGATAGCCATGGCTTAATGGGAGACAGCTAACATGGCTTTAGCCAAGGAAGGTCTTGTCTTACAATCTGTTATATTTTTTTGAAGGTGTGAATAAACAGGTAGACAAAGGTAAGCCAGTTGATATAGTGTATCTGGATTTTCAGAAAGCCTCTGACAAGGTCCCTCATGAGAGACTCTTGGCAAAATTAAAAATTCATTGGATAGGAGGCAATGTACTACTGTGGATCAGGAACTAGTTCAAAGATAAAAGCAGAGCATAGGGCTAAATGGCCAATTTTCCCAATGAAGAAAGGTGAATAGTTGAGTACCCCAGGGTTCTGTGCTGGGCCCACTGCTTTTTAACATATTCATAATTGACCTGGAAATGGGAATAACTAGTGAGGTGATCAAATCTGCAGATGACACAAAATTATTCAAAGATGTTAAAACCCAAGAGGATTGTGAAAAATTGCAAGAGGACTGATAAATTAGAAGACTAGACATCCAAATGGCAGATGAAATTTAATGCGGACAAGTGCAATGTTGTGCACCTAGGAAAAAACAACCCAAACCTTGGTTACAAGATGCAAGGTTCACATTAGAAACCACCACCCAGGAAAAAGATGTAGGTGTCATCGTGGATAACATGTTGAAACCCTCCACACAGTGTGCAGAAGGCAAATAGAATGCTAGGAATCATAAGGAAAGGAACAGAGAATAAAACAAAGGATATTATAATGTCTCTGTATCGTTCTATGGTGCAACTGCACCTTGAATACTATGTGCAATTCTGGGCACTGTATCTTAAAAAGGAATAACAGAATTAGAAAAGGTACATGCATGCTTTCTCTCTACCCCTCCCCCCTTCCCTCTCCCCCATCTCAGATTTCTTCTGCTTCCATCTGTCCTGTCCATCTGCTTTGGCGTTCTTTTTATTTCCAAACTGTGTTTTTATTTTTTATTTTAATTTTACTTTAATTGTACACCACTCTGATGCCCCGCCGCCAAGGGTGGTATATCAAGAACTGATAAAGTTACAGAGAAGAGTCACCAAAAAGGTAAAAAGGATGAAGGATTACCCCTATGAGAAAAGGCTTAAAAGGTTAGGGCTCTTCAACCTGGAAAAAAGATGGCTGAAGGGAGATATGATAAAGGTCTATAAATTAATGAATGGAGTGGAACAGGTAAATGTAAATCGATTGTTTACGCCATCAAAATATAGAAAGACTAGGGGATATGCAATGAAGCTACAGTGTAACTCTTTTAAGACTAATAAAAGAAAAAAAAATTTCACTCAATATATAGTCAAACTCTTTAATTTGATACTAGAGGATGTATTAAAAGCTGTTAGTGTAGCTGGGTTTTAAAAACGTTTGGACAAATTCCTGGAGGAAATGTCCATAAACCATTATTAAAAAGGATCCTGAAAATCCACAGCTTGCCATGGACAAACATTGCGTAACCTGTGTGTCTTTTTCGGAACCTGCTAGGTACTTGTGACCTGGATTAGCCATTGTTGGAAACAGGATACTGGGCTTGATGGACCTTGGTCTGATCCAGTATGGCATATTTTATATTCTTAAGCCTTCAGATTGTAAGCCCTCTTGGATGGAGAACTACCTACTGTACTTGAACATAACTCATCTTGAGTTGAAGTTGAAAAGGCAAGTAACGACTCGAAAATTCAAGTCCAAGAAAGTGGGATCACTGCATTCTCTGTGAACAAGCAGGAAATAAGTCCTCATGTATCATAAGATCATAAGATATGCCATACTGGGACAGACCAAGGTCCATCAAGCCCAGTATTCTGTTTCCAACAGTGGCCAATCTAGGTCATATGTACCTAGCAGTTTCCCCAAGGGACACAGGTTCCACAATGCTTGTATTGGTTCAAGCATTGATATCCTGGGTCCCTTCTTAATAATAGTTTATGGACCTTTCCTCCAGGAACTTGTCCAAACCTTTTTTAAACCCAGCTACACTAACAGCCTTTACTACATCCTCCGGTAACAAATTCCAGAGTTTGATTACACGTTGAGTGAAAAAATATTTTCTTTTATTAGTCTTAAATAGTTTACCCTGTAGCTTCATTGCATGTCCCCTAGTCTTTCTATATTCTGATAAGGTAAACAATCGATCTACGTTTACCCGTTCCACTCCGTTCATTAATTTATAGACTTCTATCATATCTCCCCTCAGCCGTCTCTTTTCCAGGTTAAAGAGCCCTAACCTTTTTAGCCTTTCTTCATAGGAGTATCCTTCCATCCCCTTTACCATTTTGGTGGCTCTTCTCTGAAATTTCTCTAAAAGCGCTATATCCTTTTTAAGATACGGCGACCAGAATTGCACACAATATTCAAGGTGCGGTCTCACCATGGAACGATATAGAGGCATTATAATATCTTTTGTTTTATTTTCCATTCCTTTCCTTATCATACCTAGCATTCTATTTGCTCTCTTGGCCGCCGCTGCACACTGGGCCGAGGGTTTTAACATGGTATCCACAATGACGCCTAAATCTTTTTCCTGGGTGGTAGTTCCTAATGTGGAACCTTGCATCGTGTAACCATAGTTTGGGTTGTTCTTCCCTAGGTGCATAACCTTGCACTTGTCCACATTAAATTTCATCTGCCATTTTGATGCCCAGTCTTCCATTTTATCAAGATCCTCTTGCAATTTTCCACAATCCTCTTGGGTTTCAACAACTTTAAATAGTTTTGTGTCATCTGCAAATTTGATAACCTCACTCGTTATTCCACTTTCCAGGTCATTTATGAATATGTCAAAAAGCAGCGGACCCAGCACAGATCCCTGGGGTACACCACTATTCACTTTTAGCCCTACCCTCTGCTTTCTATCTCTTAACCAGTTCCTGATCCACAATAGTACATTGCCTCCTATCCCATGACGCTTTAGATTTGCCAAAAGTCTCTCATGAGGGACCTTGTCAAAGACTTTCTGAAAGTCCAGATACACAATATCAACCGACTCACCTTTGTCCACCTGATTATTCACTCCTTCAAAAAAACATAACAGATTAGTAAGACAAGATCTTCCTTGTCTAAAGCCATGTTGGCTGTCTCCCATTAGGTCATGACTATCTACATGCTGAATAATTTTATTCTTTATGATGGTTTCTACCATTTTTTTTCCCGGTACTGATGTCAGGCTCACCGGTCTGTAGTTTCCCGGATCACCCCTGGAACCCTTTTTAAAAATTGGTGTTACATTGGCGATCCTCCAATCTTCAGGTATTAGAGATGATTTTAATGATAGTTCACAGATTACTAATAGCAGGTCTGCAATCTCATATTTCAGTTCTTTCAACACCCTTGGATGTATACCATCCGGCCCAGGTGATTTGCTACTCTTCAGTTTATCTAATAGTTATAATACATCTTCCTGATGTATCGATATTTCCTTCAATTCTTCCGCACCTTTAAATACCACTTCAGTCATGGGTAACATCCCTACATCTTCCTCAGTAAAGACTGAAGCAAAGAATTCATTCAGTCTCTCCGCTATTGCCTTGTCGCCTCTTAGTGCTCCTTTAACCCCTTTATCATCTAATGGACCAACTGACTCTCTCACAGGTTTTTTGCTACGAATGTACTTGAAAAGGTCTTTACTTCGCGTTTTTGCTTCCACAGCAAGCTTCTTCTCAAATTCTCCCTTTGCCTGCCTTATCAATGCCTTGCATTTGACTTGCCAGTGCTTGTGCTGTTTCCAGGTTTCATCGTTTGGCTCTTTTTTCCATTTCCTGAAAGATGCTTTTTTGGCAACAACAGCCTCTCTGACCTCACCTTTAAACCATGCTGGCAGTTTTTTGGACTTCCTTCCATTTTTCTTAAAGTGTGGAATACAGCTGGTCTGGGCTTCCAAGATAGTATTTTTCAACAACAGCCAAGCCTGATGTACGTCTTTAACCTTTGCAATTGCTTCTTTTAGTTTTCCTAATTTTATCATAGTCTCCCTTTCGAAAGTTAAAAGGTAGTACTGTGGATTTCCTTACTATCCCTCCTCCACTAATTAAATCAAAGGCGATCATGCTATGATCACTATTGCCAAGGGGCCCCAACAACCTTATCTCTTGCACTAGATCTGGTGTTCCACTAAGGACTAGGTCTAATATGGCTTCCCCTCTGGTCAGTTCATGAACCAGCTGCTCCAAGAAGCAGTCATTTATCTCATCTAGGAACTTTATCTCCCTAGCATGTCCTGACGTGACACTGACCCAGTCGATACCAGGTTAGTTGAAATCACCCATTATTATTACTGCGCTGTAACTTTTGTTAGCTTCCTTGATTTCTTTGAGCATTTCATCATCCATTTGGTCATTCTGGCCAGGCGCTCGATAGTACACCCCCACTGCCATTGCCTTCCCCCTTTTACATGGAATTTCAATCCATATAGATTCTACAGCAGATTTTGTTTCCTGCAAAACTTTAATCCTTTCTGACTCAATGCCCTCTCTAACATAGAGAGCAACCCCTCCACCAATTTGATCAGCTCTATCATTACGATATAGTTTGTATCCAGGTATCACAGTGTCCCACTGGTTGTCCCCTTCCACTATGTCTCTGATATTCCAATCATATCTAACCTTTCATTTAGTGCTATATATTCTAACTCTCCCATCTTATTTTTTAGACTTCTAGCATTTGCATACAAGCATTTTAGAGAATGTATTTTATTCATATTAATTTGGCTATTGTTAGACATGGGTAATTTGGGATCTTTAAGCTCTGTCTGCTCCATACTTGAGGGCATTTGGGCTACTTTACTCTTTTGTGGAACCTCTCTGCTTTTGGTAGTATCCTTCAAAGATACATTCTTCTGAACCATCCGCTCTTGGGCGACTGTCAGCTTTCCCCTAATATCTAGTTTAAAAGCTGCTCTATCTCCTTTATAAAGGTTAATGCCAGCAGCCTGGTTCCATCCCGGTTAAGGTGACATCACCAACGGAACCCTACACAGAATGCTCCCCCCGCTTCCAAAGGAAGCTTTTGAGAGGTAGGCTGTGCATATGCACCTGCCTTCTTTGCTCGCCATGGTGCCATATTCTCCAGTCTAATTTTTTCCATGCAACTCCTAGAACAGTGTTCCTGCAGCCCAGAAAAAAATTTGAATTTATTGCCCTCGTAGTTGAGCCTTTGCTCATTTTTTCCACCCGCCTGTTAGCTTTTTTTTCTTACCCTCCGGGTATTTTTCTCTATTGGTTTTTGTATTTTTTTGGTGATTTTTTTTCCCCTCTGGGGCTTTTTCCCGCCCACAGATGTTTTTCGGTTTGATTTTGCCAAGGCGGTATTGTTCGGCATGTCAAAGCCAGTTCGCGGCTTTAAAAAATGCACCAAATGTGGCAAGACCTTTCTGCCACTGACCACCATAATTGGTGCTTACAATACCTTGGACCTGACCACCAGCCGGTGTCCTGCAAGCTCTGCTCGCAGATGATGCATCGAGGGCTGAAGGGTCAGGAAAAGCAGGAGTCCTTTAGCTCATCTGATTCAGTATCCTCATCCTTGAACCCCCCCTCCCCTTATCCAAGCCTGAGGTGGGCAAGGGAAAAGAGCAGAGGGCTCATTCAGAGCAGAAGGGTTTGAGCGGAGAGGGACATCCCTCTACAGAGATCCCATCCCCTCAGTCAGAGCAGAAGGGTTTGAGCGGAGAGGGGCATCCCTCTACAGAGATCCCATCACCGTTGAAAGGGGATTACAAGGAGAAGATCTGTGTGCAGCGTCATCGCAGCTCTCAACGCAAGATGGACAGCGAGGGCCGGGAATGGCTGACCAAGCTTCCCTGGTAGGAGGACCCGACTCAAATGGTAGAGTCCATTCCTAGTGTCCAGGAGGGCAGCAAGATGTTTCCTGATGCTCCAGTCATTGTGGAATCCCCACCTGAGGGTTCACCAGTGATTATCCATGGCTGCGGCATCGATGTCTTCATCAGTCTATGAGCCTTAGAAGCTCACTTGGCAGCAGTGGAAGCCCTGTTGAACACAAGCTTCACTGCATGGAGTGTGTCATCATCACACTCTTTCTAGTCTATCCTGAAAACTCATGCCCTGACCATTGTGGTTGAGACCTCGGGTGGCTGGTGCCATCTCTCAAGCCAGTGGCTGGTGCCATCTCTCTTTCCAGTGTGTCAGAGTCTGAGGCATGCTGGGCGCAAGGGGGACTATCGATGTCCACCTTCTCTTGAGCCGTGCGGTTGGTGCTCAGAGGAGACTTGCCATTACTTTGACTTCCTCTCGGAATCTGAATGGGAAAGAGGCAGAATCGATGGTGTCGGATCTTCAGGTCCAGGATCTCTTGTCCAACCTGTCACCCCCCTCTGGATTGGTATAAGTTACCCCCGGAAGACATGTCATTCCAGGATTTTGTCCAGGACCTGGCCAAGGCCATCCCCTTTTCTCTGGAATCGGAAAAGGAACTCCTTTAATACCCCTCGGCCCCTCGTGAGGTGGTGACGGTTCCTGTCCACCATGTCCTGCAGAGGATGCTACTGCAGCTAAGGGAGGCACTGCTTATTCTTCCAGCCATCAGCCACAGGCTTGACTCCTTCTACTGGATCCGAAAACTCCGGGGTTCAAGAAGCCTGACGTCAGTACTGGGAAAAATGGTAGAAACCATAATAAAGAACAAAATTACTGAACAAGTAGTTAGTCATAGCTTAATGGGAGACAGCCAACATGGCTTTAGACAAGGAAGCTCTTGTCTTACTAATCTGTTATGCTTTTCTGAAGGTGTGAATAAACAGGTAGACAAAGGTGAGTCGGTTGATATAGTATATCTGGACTTTCAGAAAACCTTTGATAAGATCCCTCATCAGAGACTTTTGCAAAACTAAAAAGTCACGGGATAGGAGGCAGTGTACTATTGTGGATCAGGAACTGGTTAAAAGATAGAAAGCAAGAAAGCAAGAAGGTAAGGCTAAATGGCCAATTTTCCCAGTGGAGAAAGGTGAATAGTGGAGTGCCCCAGGGTTCTGTGCTGGGTCTGCTGCTTTTTGACATATACATAAATTACCTGGAAAAGGGAATAACGAGTGAGGTTATCAAATTTGCAATTTATTTATTTATTTATTTAACATCTCTTATATACCGCACTATTGTCATCAGCGCGGTTCACATGGAACAAAAACATATACATACAAGGTAACTGTAGTACATTTTACATTTAACAGGGTTTTGAAAACTTGGAAGAAACAGGGGAGTCGGTATAAATCATATACATATACAGTAAACTATATACATTAAGCGCGGTCAAAATTCACTGGAACTGAACATGAAGTGACTATTTCTCTTGGAGCATTTATACTGGAAAATAACTTAGGAATAGGTAGTGCTTAAGACTTTTCCTGAATTGTGTTAGACTAGTTATGGCTCTCAATTCTGGTGGGAGGGTATTCCATGCTACTGGGGCATGAATGCTAAAGGCTCTTTTAGATGTTTCCTTGGTGTATTTGACTGTTATTTTCGGGATGATTAGGGTATTTATTGCTGATGTTCTTCTGGCTCTGTTGAGGGCTTGGGTGTGTAGTAGGTTAGTGATGGTTGAGGGTGCTTGGTTGTTTAAGGCTTTAAAGGTGGTGATTATGATTTTGTATTGGATTCTTGCATTGATTGGTAGCCAGTGAAGTTTTATCAGGATTGGAGTTATGTGGTCTGACTTAGATATTCCTTCAAGCACTCTGGCGGCAGTATTCATCGCTAATTGGAGAGGATTTAAAGTAGATTGAGGGAGCCCATAAAGGTTTGCATTTGTAAAATCTAGATGTGGCATAACTAAGGCTTGGAAGATGGTTCTGAAATCCGTAGGTTCTAGTAGAGGTCGTAGTGTGCGTATCTTGTGGTATATTAGTTTCGTTATATTTTTTATGTGAGTTTTCATATTGAGACGCTGGTCAAGGGTGATGCCTAGGTATCGTATGGTAGGTTTTACTGCCAATTCCTTGTTCTTTATCTTTAATGTAGAAGGGGGTGTGAAGTTTTGGTTCTTCGTGATAAACATGACATCGGTCTTACTGTGGTTGATTCTTAGGTTCTGTGTGAGGAGCCAGTCTTCTACTGCTTGGAAACATAGAATCAGTGGAGTGAAATCAGGATGGTTGATGGAGAATGGCATGAACAGGAGAATATCATCTGCATAGGCTAAGCAGTTAACTTTAAAAGAACGGATGAGGTCATAGATAGGTTGCATATAAATGTTAAACATTAATGCTGAAAGTGAGGAGCCTTGTGGTACTCCTTGATCTTGCAGGAATGGGTCTGATGTTTTCTCGTTAATCTTTACCTGTTGCCATCGGTTAGATAAATAGGAGTTGCACCATTTCAGTGCAGAGCCATGTATTCCTTTTTCATTAAGACGGTCAAGAAGTATTTGGTGACTGACTGAGTCGAACGTGGCCGAGATGTCCATGAATATAAGGATGAATCCTTGCCGGATATTGTCTATTCCAGTGATTAATGTATTGAAGAGAGTGATGAGGAGGGTTTCCACTCCATGGGCTTCCCTAAAGCCATGTTGAGCCGGATCAAGTGGAGCTTCGGTGTCTATATGTTGTTGTATTTGACGTTGGACTACTTTTTCGATTATTTTGGCTAATAGTGGGATGCTGGATATTGGCCTGTATGATTCTACTCGTAGAGGGTCTAGTTTATTGTTCTTTAATAATGGTCTAATGGAGGTTTGTTTTAGGCTCTGAGGGAAGGTTCCAGATGAGAAGGATTGATCTAGGATTTTATGTATGAAGAAGCTTACTTCACATCTGAGCTCTCTTATCCAGGCTGCTGGACATGGATCATTTGACGCAGTGGTAGCGTTGATTGAGGCAATAGTGCTTTCAATATCTTTAGTTGATATCGTGTTGAACTTGGTCAATGTGGAAGACACTGGGGGTTTGGATATGGTATGTGGATCAGTGGTGCAAGGGTTCTTGATTAATTTCATCATTTTTTATTTTAAGTAGTTGGCGTAGTCTTGAGGGGATATTATTTGTGTGTGTTGAGGGCTTGGTTCTTTTGCCAATGTTTTTACGATATTGAAGAGATCATGGTATTTATTTACTGATTGTTTAAGGAGATTGGTATGAAATTGTTTTCTTCTATCAGCTATTTCTTGGCGGTGCTTACTGAGGTATGAACAGTATGCTGTGTGGGCTTCAGTAGTACGTGATCTTCGCCATCGTTTTTCGAGTCTACGGAGATGGAGGAGAGATGTTCTTAGCTCATTTGAATACCAAGCTACATGTGTTCGATTATTGGACCTTCTTTGCCTGTTAGCTGGTTGAGAGTTGGTTCTGAAGGAGTTATCCCAAGTGTTGATTAAGTCATCCAGATCTGGTTTAGAGTTGTGTAGCATAGGGAGAATATTCTTAAGTACGTCTTCTTTAACAAATGGTCGGAACCTCCAAGCTGTTGGTTTGGCAAGGGTGGTATTGGAGTTAAGGGTATTGAATGAGTTGGGTATTTGGAATATAATCAGATTATGGTCAGATCATGGTACCGGTGTTATGGAAAGTGCATAGTTATGGTCTGCTTCCGCTGATGTTTGGGGTACAAAGATTAGATCAAGTGTATTTCCCATAGCATGAGTAGGCTCTCTGATTATCTGGTTGTATCCAAGGTCATCTAGTGCTTCATGGAATGCAGCGATTTGCGTGTCATGTAGAGAGGGAAGGTTAAAATCTCCTAAGATCAAGTTGGATATCCGTGGTTTTTCGGTGTGTTGCAGGCCAAGTCGACTATTGTTGAGAGATCATCTGCTGATGTTGTTGGAACTCTATAGACTAAGTTGATTGTGTGTTCATTGTTTGATATAGTTAGCGTATTTAATTGTGTTGTGCTGATATTTTTGGTCATCTGAAATTGTAGATGGCTTTTAGAGGTGATGAGTACTCCGCCTCCTCTTTGGTTGTTCCTGTCTCATGTGAATATTGAGAAACCAGGGGGTAACATCTGATTCAGAATGACATTATCGCAGTCAGATAGCCATGTTTCTGTGATCATCAGAATGTCAAGGTCATGCGTTGTTATAAGGTCGGTGATCAGTGGCCATTTTTTGCGGATGGATCTGATGTTGATGAGGGCACATCGCAAAGGTGGTTGGTTCTGTTGCTTAGGTTGGGGTTTTTTTGTAAGTTGCAGGGCAATGTGTAGCAGATGAGGGTGGGGTGTATGAATAGGGTTCGTTGTGTGTGTTTGATATTTGTTTGACCATCTCTTCCAGTTGTTCCTTAATATTGGTATGGAGTTTTGGCCGTTGTTGAAGGCATCTGAGTCTCCGGATATTGCAAGTAGGAGGTAGGTGATGGTGAAGGTTATGAATGTGTGCATAACATTGGTGAAGGTTATCAATGACACTAAACTATCTAAAGTTGTTAAAACCCATGAAGATTGTGGAAAATTGCAAGAGGATCTTGATAAATTGGAAGACCCCAAATGGCAGATGAAATTTAACGTGGAATAGTGCAAAGATATGCACCTAGGAAAGAATAACAGAAACTATGGTTACACGATGCAAGGCTCCACATTAGGAATCGCCACCCAGGAAAAGGATTTAGGTGTCGTCGTGGATAACATGTTAAAATGCTCCGCCCAGTGTGCAGCGGCGGCCAAGAGAGCAAATAGAATGCTAGGTATCATAAAGAAAGGAATGGAAAATAAAACAAAGGCTATTATAATGCCTCTGTATCATTCCATGGTGTGACCGCACCTTGAATATGGTGTGCAATTCTGGTCGCCATATCTTAAAAAGGATATAGCAGAATTAGAAAAGGTACAGAGAAGAACCACCAAAATGGTAAAAGGGATGGAAGGATACCCCTATGAAGAGAGGTTGAAAAGGTTAGGGCTCTTCAACCTGGAAAAGAGACAGCTGAGGGGAGATATGATAGAGGTTTATAAATTAATGAATGGAGTGGAATGGGTAAATGTAGATCAATTGTTTGTCATCAGAATATAGAAAGACTAGAGGACATGCAATGAAGCTACAGGGTAAACTATTTAAGACTAATAAGAGGAAATATTTTTTCACTCAACGTGTAATCAAACTCTGGAATTTCTTAACAGAGGATGTAGTTAAAGCTGTTAGTGTAGCTGGGTTTAAACAAGGTTTGGACAAGTTCCTGGAGGAAAGGTCCATAAACCATTATTAAAGAGGACAGGGGAAATCCACTGCTTGTCCCAGTAAAAGCATTGTGGAACCTGTGTCTTCTGGGTAAACTGCTAGGTACTTGTGACCTAGATTGGCCGCTGTTGGCAACAGGATACTGGGCTTGATGGACCTTGGTCTGACCCAGTATGGCATATCTTATGTTCTTAAGCCTCTATTGCTCCACAATTTCATTGTGCTGAAGTCCACCTTGCAAAGAGTGCTAAAATGCCTTCTTGGTACCACCCACACAGGAGGCATGGGCCCTGGACTCCTTTGGGAGGAGGTGCTTCCAGGGCTCCATGCTGATAGCCCAGATCCTGGTCTAGCAGACTTACAAAGCCATGTTCCTCAAGGATGTCATGCTGGACATAGAGGATCTCACTTCCCTTGTTACCAAGAACCATTTTGAACTTTTCACGCACCTAGAACCGGTTGAGGTTTCGCAGATCTAGAATGAGGCAGAACCTTCTGGTCTTCTTGGAGACCAGGAAATATCTGGAGCAAAAGCCCAGACTTATCTAGGCCGGGGAAACCAGCTCAATGGTGAGGTCAGCCAACAGATCCACAACCTTGGTTTACAGGAGACTCTGGTGGGCGGCAGCTGGATGAAATTCAACCGATAACCACTTTGGATGATCTGTAGCACCAAAGCATTCGAGGTGACAAGGGGCCATCGGGTTCTGTCCTTTGGGCTGGCCGCAGCCTTGAGGGTCTTCATAAAGTGCCTGGTAATTGTGGCCACCTCCCTTCGGACCTGGGGGGGGGTTTGTCTTCCTTTCCTGGATGACTGGCTCATAAACGGTCCCACACCAGCCAGTGTATGGCAGTCCACTGAGCTCACCTTTCAGGTACTCGAAGGAGTCTGCTTTGTGATAAACTATCCAAAGTCTCACCTCCAGCTGGTACAACAACTGGAGTTCATCAGAGCCCTCCTCGATACCACTCAGGCGAGAGCTTTTCTGCTGGCAGACCGCCAGCAGTGCCTCATCAAAGTGGTGACCATGTTGCAGCACCAGCACCACACCACAGCCCGAGGGCTGCTGAGAGCCCTTGGATACATGGCGGCCACAGTGCATGTCACTCCTCAGGCTCACTTTTGCATGCGGCAGGCCCAGAAAACCTTGTGAACACAATGGCAGCAGGCCTCAGACAGATGAGGGACAGGGTGGTGGTCACTGAGCCACTCACACATTCACTGCAGTGGTGGCTCATGCCCTCAAACTTGCATCAGGGCCTCTCACAGGCTGCTCTAAACTCGACTGGGATGCGCATCTCGACGGTCTCCGTACACAGAGCCTATGGTCTGAGACCTTCATCAGATCACCTTCCTCGACCTCAGGGCCATTGCAAATGCTCTCTGTGCCTTTCGGGTGCACCTGGTGATTCAGGTGGTCCTGATACAGATGGACAACCAGGTGGCCATGTTCTATGTGAACAAGAAGGAAGGAATGGGCTCGTACCTCCTGTGTTGGGAGGCTGTTTGCCTCTGGACGTTTACCCTGCTCCATGGCATGTATTTACCCAGCGAGAGCAATGGCCTAGTGGATCGCCTCA
Organism: Ichthyophis bannanicus; assembly: GCA_033557465.1. NCBI lineage: Eukaryota > Metazoa > Chordata > Amphibia > Gymnophiona > Ichthyophiidae > Ichthyophis > Ichthyophis bannanicus. The sequence goes on from CM066039.1 coordinate 252,217,936, forward strand.
GCTGGGTTTTTCAGCTGCATGAGTGGTCCCTCAAGAGGGAGGTGGTAGACTGGATGTATTGGGAATGAGGTACTCCTGACGTGGACCTCTTTGCCATGGCACAGAATGCCCGGGTAGTTCAGTCTTGCTCCTGGAGGCCAGCCAGCGATCACCTGGCTCGGGACACCTTTCTTGTCCACTGAGGGACAGTTCTGCTCTATGCCTACTCCTTCTATTCCACTCATTGTGAAGACACTCCTGAAGCTCCAGGCCAAGAGAAGATCCATGATTCTCATTGCTCTTTACTGGCCTTGGCAGCTGTGGTTCCCGTTACTGCTGCAGCTCTTGCAGAAGAACCCTCTTCGCCTGGGCTCCAACCCAGACCTCATCTTGCAGGAGAGCTGCTCCTTGTTGTATCCCAACATCCACTCCCAGGTGCTCACGGCATGGATGCTGAGCAGGTAGCCTTTGTAGAGCTTGCCTTCCCAGAGAGCATCCCCGAGATCCTGCTAGCATCTCATAAGGACTCAAGGCATAAAGCCTACATATTCAAGTGGCTGTGGTTTGCCATCTGGTGCGCTGGTTGGGCACTGGTTGTCTGCCCTGTGGACCAGCTGTTGGCGTACCTCTTGCACCTCTCTAATTTTGGGCTCCGTACCAACTCGTGTTTTCTGTGAACGGTGGTCTCGGCTTTTCACCTCAACCAGTCCATTGTCCTTCCAATATTTTTTCCATGACCTCACGCCAATTGCAGTGAGGCAGCGTTGCACACACTGGATTGCAAGCATGCATTGGCCTTCTACCTGGATTGCACGAATGTGCACCGTCAGTCCTCTCAGTTGTTCGTCTCCTTTGACCACAATAGGCTGGGGGTCACTCTTTCGAAGCATATGCTATCCCTCTGGCTCGCTGATTGCATCGCCCATGCATATTCCTTGGCTGGTTTGAGCCTTGAGGGTCATGTCATGGCTCACGATGTCTATGCAATGGCTACATCAGTAGCCAATCTCCATTCTTTTTCCACAGAGGAAATCTTGCAGGGCTGCGATATGGTCTTTGGTCCATACATTCACAGCCCATTATGGTCTGGATGGGGATTCCTGACAGGACAGCAATTTTGGCCAGGCCATGCTCCAGCATCTCTTTGGGTCTTGAGGGTCAACACCTGCTCACTGGTCCTTCTGTCCATCCAGGCTACCTGATCAAAATTCCCCTGGTCAATGTCGACTGTAGATACTGTATCGGATGAGTCCCTCAGCAGGACTACCTCTCTGATCTTCCTGGCTTCTCCAATTCTCGATGCCCAGTTGGGCTAGTCTCTCCTTGGGTTTCAATAACCTGTAGCTTGGGAGTTCCTCGCCTGTAGCAGGTGTTCTCTGTGAATAGCAGGAATAAGTCCTCACAACGTCCCACCTCCTCAGGGAGTTGCCTTGTTGATTCCTGCTATATAATCATACTGGAGAGTTTGGGGCCGCGGCGGGCGAGGATGGCAGGCACACATGTGCGGCACACCTTGCAAAAGCTTCCTTTGGAAGCTGGGGAGCATTCCGTTGGTGATGTCACCCATATATGAGGACTTATTCCTGCTATTCACAGAGAATACCTGCTACAGGTGAGTAACTACACTTTCTGGCAAGAGGAAATCAAAGAGGGTTGTAAATGAGTAAAGAATGGGAAGGGTAAAGGCTGGCTGTGAATACAAAGGTTGAGGAGATGACAGAGAGGAAAGGAGATGGAGGACTTTGGAGTGGGAGTAGGTATGGGAGTGGATGTGGAATTCTGGAGTGGGGTGACAGAAGGTGGGCTTTATCTGCCATCATTTTCTATATTTCTAGGTTGTGGGTTTAGAAAAAGGCTGGGCTTCATGTCTTTCAACTTGTATGATGGTTCTCTTTTTCACACTATGACTTATTTCATATATTGTTCACCCACAATACGTCACAATATAGAAACATAGATACATGACAGCAGAAAAAGACCATATGGCCTAGTCTGCCCTTTCGTACATCATACAAAGTCACGAAGATGGTTTTGATGATCAGGTCTGTTGCCTTCTTTGAGTAAAATGAGTTGTTAATAGTTCCTGGGTTAGTCCTATGCCATTGTCTCGAAGACTCACAGTGCAGTTAGAATGAAACCCAAACATGATATGCAGGCGGTGGCAGATTTTTACTTGGCTCCTTTCATTCTCCAACCACCATTGTCTCTGACTTTAAAAAGAATGTTGAACAGGGAAGAAGAAAGCTATTGCAACTATAAAGTCCCATAAATCAAAAGAACATTTGATCTATGATTGTTGTTTGAAAGTTTGGGTTGCCATGGTAGATGGTAACTATTTTTTCCTGTTTATCATCATCTCATGAGCAAACAATATGTGTGTGTTCCCTTCCCCCCCTTAATAGTGGAGCATGAAGCATACATTTTAATTTCTGGAATGCTTTGACATAATGATGGTGCAGCCCTCCAAGGAGGCCATGCCTTTTGCAATGAATGAACTCTTGGAATTCTTACAAGGAAAATGTCCTTCTGGGTGTTGAAGGATGAAGTAACAGTTTAGAGAAGAGAATATGAATTTAGAAGGATCAGAGTTCTGACATAAATCATGCTGTGCAGGAATTTTCCTGTGTCAAAGTACATTGTGACATTTTGTATCTTGTCCAGCAGAAGCCCTCACTAGGGGTTTTTAAATGATGTCCTTCTATTGAGATGCTGCCTAAACAAAACCAGTGTCCAGATGTCAAAGTGACATTCTAGTCCCCCTTATTTGATAGCTTTCAAGTGGGAAGGGAAGAATTCAGATGTGTAGCACACTGTCGTAAAAGCATGCTTTGGCCCAGGATGATGATGTCAAGTGTTATCAAGCCCATCCACTCCTATCCCCCTGGGTTTTCTTGGCAAGGTGCAACCAGAAATGGATTGCCAGGCCTTTCTTCCATGAAATAGATCTACAGCATTTGTAGTATTGCAAGGTGGTCTCCCATCCAAGATACTAACCTGGTCCAACCCTGCTTAGCTTCCAAGACTGGGCACACTCAGGGTGGTGTGGCTGTAGTCATGTCCAGTGTACATTGTGCAATATTTCAAAAATTGTATATTATTTCTGCATCAATGGGACTAGGGAAATCAGGAGGCGCAGGGGAAGGCAGGGTGACAGCTGTGACAATGAAAAGGAAAGGAAAATTTGGTAAATTAAAGCATATTGCAAGTAAAGCAATTTATATGTTCCTGTTTTGTTTGATTGACTAAGGTACAGGTGCCTTGTTTTCTTTTTCAGACTCACTGTGATAATCTAAGTCAGTGGTTACTCAAACCTGTCCTTGGGGACCACCAACCAGTCAGGTTTTCAGGATATCCACAATGAATATGCATGAGAGAGATGTACATATAATGGAGGTAGTAGACATGCAAATTTCTCTCATGCATATTCATTGTGGATATCCTGAAAACCTGGCTGGCTGTGGTCCCCCAAAACAGGTTTCAGAATCACTGATCTAAGTTAACTATCCCATGTGTTTGGCCATAAGAACTTGAGTTAGTTAAAATCGGAATCCTTTGCTCAAATTATTTGTAAAACCGTTTGTAATATTTTCTATGCAAATGTAAGATTTAGCTTTCCTTTAGCCTTAGGAGGCTCATCTTATTTACATCATAAATCCAAAGAGCTTCCCAGGGAGGACAGAATCTGATTCAGCCTCACTTCTCACACCGGTGCTAGCTCAGTGTCATGGGGTCTGCCAATATGAACAGTGAGGCCTCAGCAATTGCTTATATGGGGGCATTAGTACCTCCTTCCTTCTGCTGGTTATGCCTCTCTGTATGCAGCCCAGCATCCTTCTGGCTTTGGATGCTGCCTTGTCACGTTGTTTTGCCACCTTGAGATCCTTGGATACTATCATCCAAGATCCTTCTCCTGGTCAGTGCACGCCAGCTTCTCATCCCCTACTGTATATTGCTCCTTTGGATTTCTGCTTTCCAGGTCCATCACTCTGCAGTTCTTCACATTAAATCTTAACTGCCAAGTATTAGACCATTCTTCTAATTTTGGGTGTTCATTCTGTTGCAAATCTTTGTCATCCACAAAAAGGTAAACTTTTCCTTTTAGCACTTCAGTAATATCACTCATGAAGACATTGAACAGTACCAGTCCCAGGACCAAGCCCTTTCTTTTCTTCTGAGTGATTTCCATTTACTACCACCCTCTATCAGTCAGTCACTTTCTGATCTATTTCACCACATTGTGAATCATCCCCAGGCTATTCCATTTATTCATAAGCCTCCTATGAAGAACAATATCAAAGGCTTTGCTGAAATCCAAGTAGATCACCTCTATTACATGCTCTTAATTCAGTTTTCCATTAACCCAATCAAAAATATCAATCACATTTATTTGGCACCATCTTCCTTTGGTAAAACCATGTTGCCTTGGGTCCTGCAATTCATTGGGTTCCAGAAATTTCACTATCCTTTATTTGGCAGCATCTCCATTACTTTTCCCACCACCAAGGTTAGGCTTATTGGTCTGTGGTTTGCCACCTCTTCTCTGCTACCACTTTTGTGAAGGAGGGGGCCACATCAGCCCTTTCTGAATCTTGTGGAATGTCCCCCATTTCCAAGGAATCTATTAAATGCATCCTGTAAAGGTCCTGCCAGAACCTCTCTGAGCTCTCTCAATATCCTGGGATGTATCTCATCCGGACCCCTGGCCTTGTCCACTTTCAGTTTTGCAAGCTGTTCATAAACACCTTCTTCCATGAATAGCGTGTTATCTGCATCCTTCTCATTAGTATCTTTGTCAATCATGCATGGTGGTTCTTCAGGATTTTTGTTTGTGAACACTGAACAGAAGTATTTGTTTAGTATTGAAGTGGATATAGTGCCAAAACAAGCACTATACCCACTTCAACTAGTACAGAATACAGCTGCCAGAATCCTGACGGGAACTTCAAGAAGGCAACACATCACACCAACTCTAAAGAACCTTCACTGGCTACCGATAGCCCAAAGGACAAAATACAAGGTCATAACCACCATCTATAAAATCATCCATAACACATCAGCTCCCTGCCTGGAAGACATAATCAATCGAGCACTCTCAACAAGGCCTAGAAGATCAGCAAATCAGAAACTTCTAGTCATCCCCACCTTCAAGACCAGGACCACGCAGCAAACAAGCAACAGAGCCCTTTCCCTGCTTGCTTCAATAATTTTGTACTTGCTTCCAGAAGCTACCAGATCAGCACAGTCGAATCAAGACTTTAAGAAACTATTAAAAACACATCTGTTTACTGAACACTTTGGTCGAGATGATATCACTTAACTACACACACCATAACCCCACCCGCTCTGTGGACATCTATAAATATCCGTTTTGTTAGCTCCAAGTTTGCTTCTCTTAGTTATAGGTAATCACAAAATATTTGTGTTTGTTGTTCCATGTAAACAGCTTTGGCCTAAAGGCTGTATAAAAATAACCCCTGTTAAATAAATAAATGCTTCTGCTTTTTCCTTGTCATTTTACACAAATTGGTCCTTAGCATCTTTGAGTCTTGCAGTTCCACATCTGGCTTTCTTCTTATTTATGTATTTATTTAAGGTCTTTTCTATACCGCGCTTTTTGAAATCTGCTCGGTTTACAGTTAACAGCAGGTTTGTACAGTTACAGGCAGCTCCCGTACTGAACTTACAAAAAACAGGGTTTTGCAACTTGGACTAATTGGGGTAACTACTATGTACACGCTACGCGGTAGCTTAGCTACTCGTTTAGGTAACTATAATACAGGTATATTCTTCTCCCCAATATACCTAAAAATAAGTCTTATCACCTCGCTTTTGCCATCCTGATTTGTTTTCTCTCTTTCAGATTTATCTGGTATTTTTTTGCTGCAGTGGTGTCAATTCTGTCCAAGCAGCCCCGCAATGTGGGGGGGGGGGGGACACCAGGGCAGGAAGGGGGCCCAAATGTAGGGCCGGCCCGTCCATTGAGCAAGAATGATTTTTGCACAGGGCCCCGTGTTTCAGGGGGCCCCGCACAAAAAACATTCTACCTTAGCCCAAACAGATTTAAAAAAAACAAACCACCGTGGCAGCAGCAGAATCAAATGTCCCGCCGCGGGGCCCCCCTGCCTGGCAGAGCCTCCCTTCAGCATCAGCTCCTGAGTCCTTCCCAATGCGCGGGCTTTCAGAGCCGCGAAGAGGAGAGCTTCTCTGACCTCTCACGGCTCTGTTAATCCCACTGGGGCTGATGGGAAATTCCATCAGCCCCGGCGAGATTAACAGAGCCGCGAGAAGAAAGGGAAACTCTCGCAGCTCTGAAAGCCCGCGTATTGGGAGGGACTCGGGAGCTGATGCTGAAGGGAGGGAGACTCTACCGGGCAGGCGGGGCCCCACGGCGGGACATTTGATTCTGCTGCTGCCACGGCGGCAGCGGCAGCAGCAGCAGCAGCCAGTTTGTTTTTTTAAAATCTATCAGGGCTGATGGGGGGAGGGGGGTTAGGACTGGTAATGGGCTATGGGGGGGTTAGGACTACTAATGGGCTATGGGGGGGACTAAGACTGGAAGTGGGTTGATGGGGGGAGGGGGTTAGGACTTGTAATGGGCTATGGGGGGGTTAGGACTACTAATGGGCTATGGGGGGACTAAGACTGGAAGTGGGCTGATGGGGGGGCTAAGACTGGAAGTGGGCTGATGTGGGAGGGGGGGTTAAGACTGGAAATGGGCTGATGGGGGGGTTAGGATGTAATGGGCTATGGGGGGCTAGGACTGGAAATGGGCTATGGGGGGCTAGGACTGGAAATGGGCTAATGGGGGGTTAGAACTGGAAATGGGCTGATGGGGGTTAGTACTGGTAATGGACTATGGGGGGGCTAAGACTGAAAATGGGGTAATGGGGGGCTTAGGACTGGAAGTGGGCTGATGGGGTGCTTAGGACTGGTAATGGGCTATGGGGGGCTTAGGACTACTAATGGGCTATGGGGGGCTAAGACTGGAAGTGGGCTGATGGGAGGGGTTAAGACTGGAAATGGGCTGATGGGTGGTTAGGACTGGAAATGGGCTGATGGGGGGTTAGGATGTAATGGGCTATGGGGGGCTAAGACTGGAAATGGGGTGATGGGGGGTAGGACTGGTAATGGGCTATGGGGGGGCTAGGACTGGAAATGGGCTAATGGGGGGTTAGGACTGGAATGGGCTGTGGGGAGGCTAAGACTGGAAATGGGCTGATGGGGGTTAGGACTGGTAATGGGCTAAGACTGAAAATGGGGTGATGGGGGCTTAGGACTGGAAGTGGGCTGATGGGGGGCTTAGGACTGGTAATGGGCTATGGGGGCTTAGGACTGGTAATGGGCTATGGGGGGGCTAGGATTGGTAATGGGCTGGGGGGGTGGCTAGGACTGGAAATGGGCTGAGTGGAAGGAGGGCTTGAACTGCAAATAGCTGATGGGGACGGGGGCTTGGAATGGAAATGGGCTGTGAGGGGAGGGAGCTAGGACAGGAAATGGGCTGATGGAGGGCTAGGATAGGACTGGAAATGGGCTGTTGGGGGGGCTTGGATTGAAATGGACTCATGGAGGGGCTAGAACTGGAAGTAGGCTCATGGGGGGCTTGGATTGGAAATGGGCTGAGTGGAGGGGAGCTAGGATTTGACATGGGCTGATGGGGGATAGGACTGGTAATGGGCTATGGGGGGCTAAGACTGGAAGTGGGCTGATGGGGGGGCTTAGGACTGGTAATGGGCTATGGGGGGGCTAGGACTGGTAATGGGCTGGGGGGTGGCTAGGATGATGATGGGGCTAGGAAAGGACTAGAAATGGGCTGATGGGGGGGCTGGGATTGGAAATGAGCTGATGGAGGGACTCGGATGGGGGAGCTAGGACTTGAAATGGGCTGATAGGGGTTAGGACTGGTAATGGGCTATGGGGGGCTAAGACTGGAAGTGGGCTGATGGCGGGGCTTAGGACTGGTAATCGGCTATGGGGAGGCTAGGACTGGTAATGGGCTGGGGGGGTGGCTAGGACTGGACAGGGGCTGAGGGGCCGGGGGCTTGGAATGGAAATGGGCTGAGTGGAAGGAAGGCTTGAACTACAAATAGCTGATGGGGAGGGGGGCTTGAAATGGAAATGGGCTGTGAGGGGAGGGAGCTAGGACTGGAAATGGGCTGAGTGAGGGGGCTAGGACAGGAAATGGGCTGATAGAGGGCTAGGATAGGACTAGAAATGGGCTTATGGGGGGCTGGGATTGGAAATGAGCTGATGGAGGGACTCGGAAGGGGGAGCTAGGACTGGAAATGGGCTGATGCGGGGACTAGAAGGGAGCGGATGCTGGGTGGGGCTGGAACTAGAAGGGAGCTGATGTTGGGGGAGGATTAAAATGGGATGGAGCTGGGAGAGTGAAATAGAGAGGGAAAAAATATTTTGTGTGGGAGGGAAGACAAATCTACAATTGGCCGGATATTGGGAGAGTAAGTGGGGATTGAGGATGGAGGGGTAAAATTTGAGTGGATGAAATAGGAATGAGGAAAGAGTAAAAGGAGAAAGATTAGTATGTTAAAGCAGATGTAGAGAGAGAATGGAAAAAAAACCTAGAAGAGTGAAGAAAGGACAAATGGACAGCAGACGATGGAGAGTTAGCAGAAGACACGAAGAAACCAGAAGAAAGTGGCTGGAGCAATTGCAACTGAAAAAAAATGCACAAAAGGTAGAAAAATATCTCTTGATTGAATTTATTAACTGAAATATGCCAGCTCTGGGAAATGTGCATCATTAACGTCTGCGCTTTGTTTAGTACAAGAGGAAATTAATTTATAGTTTTATTTCTACAGTGTTGTTGGGTTTTTGGGGTTCCCAGTTTAATTATTGTCTTCCTGTTTCTATATTGTGATTTCTTGTTTGGTGACGGTCTATGTTTTGCACGTGTAACTGAGCTGAGGTATTCTGTTTATGTAATTCCTATTTGACATTGCCACTTGTTCTTTCCCCAGTAGGTCATGTATTGTTGTTCTCTGAAATGTATTGGTTTAATATTTGTAGTTTTGCCTTTTGATAGGTAGGGTCTTGTGCTTTGTGAGTCCTGGTAGTGCTGTTATGATACGGCGGGTTTGCTATGGGTTCTAAATGCCAAATATAAATCTTGATTCCACTCATAGCACCGTGTGGAACTACGACACTAATAGTGTTTCAAGCTGCGTCTTCATTCAGCTCTTCATCAGGCTTTTGAACCCCTCCCCACAAAGTTCCATTTAAATGCCATAATAATGTGACGTCAGAGGAATCCCAACGTGCAGATCCTTCACCAAACTTTATTGCACCGACAAACCCCACCAGTCAATCTCCACATTCATACCCCGTGGTGACATAGAGGCCAATCGATAGATCCAGTACTGCTCCCGCAGATGAAGGCGGGCTCTTCGATCCCCACCACGACTGGGGACTGGGATCACCTCCAATATGCGCCATCGCAAATCTGTAAAGTAATGCCCGAACTGTTGACAATGTTGTACCCCAGGGGCCCCCTCTTGCCGCCGATTAATTCGCGAGCGATGTTCTTGCAATCGCTTCCTCACTGACCGAACTGTGCTACCCACATACAAAAGTGGGCAAGGACAGACCAGTACGTAAATTACAAACTCCATGTAACAATCAGAAGCTTGCAAAGAACGATATTGTACACCTGTATGGGGATCCTCCCAATTCTGTCCCTGCACTGTGGTGTCACAAACGTCACACTGGCCACAAGCATAATGGCCCCGAGTGTTATCACGGTAGTCGGACCCTAACCCACTTTGGGCAGCCGTCTGCACAAGCCAATTACCCACAGTGCGGGATCGACGATAGGCTATCATTAGGGGCTTCCGAAAACACGGATGCAAAGAGAGTACTTCCCAATGCTTCTTCAAGATGTGGAGTATCCCTGGAGCCTTTGGCACAAAAGGAAGTACCCCAATTATTACATCCTTCCGTACACCCCTCCCCGATGTACTATCAGAGCCCTCCCACCACACCGGGTGGTTGTAAAGAGCCCGTTTAAAAGCCATCCTCACCAGGGTCTCAGGATAACCCTTTTCCAACAACCTCTGACTCAAAGTTTGTGCATGCTGACGATACTGAGCCATTGAGGTACACAGGCGTCGAATACGCAGGAATTGGCCAAAGGGTAAATTCCGCTTGAGAGAGGGGGGGGGGTGAAAACTCGAATAATGTAATAATACATTCTTCTGTATGGGCTTCCGGTACAACGTACTCATCAAAGAGGTTCCCTGTATGTATAACTGCAGATCCAAAAATTCAATCATTTGACTATGATATTTAGGAGTGAATTGTAAGTTAACATCAAACGTGTTTAAGTTAGCTAAGAATTGCTGTAGGCGACCCTCTGATCCAGTCCATATGAAAAAGATGTCGTCGAGGAACCGTCTCCAAACTAAAATATTGTGAAAGTCCCCAGAAGGGTACACATACCGCTCCTCAAAGTTGGCCACATATAGAGACGCTACCGATGGCGCTACGGTCGCCCCCATTGCGACTCCAAATTGTTGATGGTAACATTATGCAAATATTTATGAAAATGAGGTCCCTTATGCAAATGAGGCCCCGCACCGAGTCTCCGCACATGGCCCCGCACCCCCCTTGGGCCGCCCCTGCCCAAATGGCAGTGCAGCAACTTACTTTAATTTGTTTGAATCTAGTGACTTGCCTTTATTTTGCATCCGCTTCTTTGGAGAACCATATTGGTTTCCTTTTCTTCTTGTTTTTATTTATTTTCCTTACATACCAATCTGTTGCCCTTTTTATAGCCTTTTTCAGTTTAGCCCATTGCTTTTCCACTTCCCCTATCTTCTCCCATCCTTCCAGCTCCTCCTCTGGGCACTTTCCCATTTTACTGAAGTCAGCATTCTTGAAATCTAGGATTTTTAGTCTGCCTTGGCTTTTACCTCAAACCACACCATGTGGTGATCACTGCTGTTCAAATAAATACCCACAAGGACATTAGCTACACTATTTCCATCGCTGAGTACTAGATCCAGTGTTGACCCTTCCCTGGTGAGTTCCATCACCAATTGTCTGAGCAAAGCCTCTTGTACAGCATCCAAGATCTTTCTACTTCTTTCCAGACTGCAGACAGGATACTCCAATCCACATCCAGTAAATTAAAATCATCCAGTCTCATCACTTCCCCCTTCATTGCCACCTTTGCAATATCATTGATCACATCTCTGTCCATCTCTTCTGTATGAGTTGGAGATCTGTAGCTAACACTACTATCCACACCAGTGTAGTCTTCTTTATCCAAAATGGTCCAGAGTGCATTAGAGGTTCTCACTTAGTTCTATGGGGACAAACACTGCCCCGTGGCCTATTAGAGTTCTTCCCTTGATCTCTCACTGCTGGTTTACTTCCCTGCAGGCCCGGATGTAGGCAACGGTCTCTGATGCCAACTTCTGATAGGCACGAGAGCATTGCCGTCACTACTGTACCCCAATTTGGGTCAGTCTTGGAGAAGAGCAGTAGCAACGGCAGCAGCAGCAAGTACTTCATAAAGTTTCAGCATGGGGACAGGCAAGAATCTGCAGCATCCCACCCCCTCCTCCCACTGGAATGAACACCATAGGGCCTTGCTGAAATGTGATGGTTTGCCTGCCCTATGCTGACTATTTTATGAAGTACTTGCTGCTGCTGCTGCTCTGGGAAGAAGGTGAGAGGGCAGGGTTGTGGGGCGGAAGGAGACTTGGAGCATCTCTCCCCTTGTCCCATTGCAGGAGGCAAGCTCAGGAAGATTGGAGCCAGGGCTATCACAACCATTAGGCAAACCAGGTGGCTGCATAGGGCACAACTTCTGGGGGGGGAGGGGGGGACAAAGCGCAATGCATTCAAAGTTAAACAATAGATTCTGACAGCCAGGGAGGAATTAAGATTTGCCCAGGGCGCCAACACCTTGAATCAACTCTGGGGCCAGTCCTGATTGGAGCACCTCCCCCCTCCCCCATTGCTTATCCCCGCTCAAATCTGGCCCTGCTTCCCTGTGTAAAAGCCATAGCTACTGCAGCTGTTATATGTGAGTTATCTGCTTCTCTGGTACATGGCTCACCCATGATTGTTGCTAAAAACTAGGACAAATTTGTCAAATGCTAGGCTAACCATCTATGAAATTTGTATTATTGTCTGCCCACAATATTACCTTTATCCTTTTGTCCTGTCTTGAATACTCCTATCCCTTCTGATGGTGAGTCACGTGATTCTGTTACTGCCCATTTTGCAAAACTCCATGATGTCTTACAGGACATTCCTTTACAAAATCCATACCTGGTTGTCTATGTTGATGGTTCTTTTCAGCGAGATGAATCATGTGCCCATGTGGCTTGATATACTATGTGCTCTCAGTATGAAATTCTTGAAAGCCAAGCTCTCCCACAGGTGCACTCTACCCAAGTGGCAGAATTAATTGCTCTCACTAGAGCATGAATTCTAGCAAAAGGAAAATCTGTTGCCAATTATACCGATACACCTTTGGGGTAGTGTATGATTATGGGCAACTTTGGAAACATGGAGGGTTCCTCTCCTCTGGAGGAATTCAAAAGTGGGCCTTATGTCTCCAAATTCCTAAGTGCTTTGATTTTCCCATCTGCTATTTCTGCTGTAAAATGTGTTGCTCTCACGTCTGGGAATGCCTTGGCAGATTCAGCAGCCAAAACAGTGGCCACCATCCCTCTTTCACTACTTACTACTATGCTTGCCTGTTGCTCTAGTTCTGGGTGGCTGGAAGCTTACCCATGTGCTACAGTGGATTCTACTATAGTTAATAAGACTTTATCCCTTATTTTAAGATACCACTGGCTATTAATAGTAATGGAGGCACCCACTTTACTGGCCAGATCATGAAGAAGGGTTTCAAAGCCTGCAGGTACAGCAGAGTTTCCATTCTCCATATCACAAGCATCCAGCCTGGCTGAGCAACAAAATGAGATTTTGAAAAATAAATTGACCAAACTCTGAGCTAAAACTAACCTGAAATGACCAGATGCCTTGGTCTTGGCTCTTAGGAATATGAGGTCCACATCAAAGAAAGATTGGACTTGGGCCCTCATGACTTAATTATGAGAGGAACTGTGAGGTTACCTCTTTCCCTGTTGCTGCTCGTCTCATTAATGTACATTTAACTGATGATGCTATTTTGAATTATTGTGGGACTTCAGTGCACATTGTGAAGGCCTTTCATTAACAGGTAAATGCTGCCATAAATTGAGAGCCCGAGGAACTGGGCCACTTGCTGCAATCAGGAGATTGGATGCATCTTAAAATTCATCAGCAGAAATCCTTCCTTGAACCATGCTGGACCTACTAAGTACTGCTCACCACTTGCACCACTATAAGATGCCAAGGCCGCCCAATGTGGATCCACATGTCACATTACAAGACCAGTGAACCCCTGGATCTCCAGACATTTGAGCCCGAAACTGAGCCTTGTTGCTATCCCTTTGGCAGTCCAGGACCAGCTTGAGATGGACCATTGCTGGAGTCCCACTGGTGGTAGGTACGTTTTCCTGATTTTTTTGCTATTATTCATTTTGTTGGAAATGCTTCAGTTGTACCTGCTGTGGTATAGTGAAGTGCTGGTATCTTCTCCCCTAGCAAAGGCAGTCCTCAATCCCACTAAACCAAGCTTGAATGACTTTGGCTTTTGAACTGGTCTCAGAGGAGTGTCAGGCAAAGCTTATCCCATAGTCAATGAATCAGCTTTGTCAAAGAGGACTCTTAGCTTCAGTGGGTAAGGTGGATACACTTGGCTTTGCACCCATATGCCTTATCAGAACTAGCTGCTGTTGCTTGTGGCATGAGAAGTGAGGAACTTGCCTGCTTGCAGAACTAAATGAGCTGTCCTTGACAGATGAGACCACTATGCCTAAGTAGATGACAAGTAGGTTATCTTAGGAATGCAGTGCTCAGGACAGTGTCTCTTAATTTCTGCTCACCTAATAGTGTTCATTTGCATGTATAGACACTGAGTTCATGATAAAACAAAAGCAGAGGAGAGAAGAATAGGGAACACAGAACAACATTATTTCCCATCACATAAAAGGAACATAAACGAACCTTCCTAATGTGTACCTGTATGTTTGCTACCGTGAATTTCTGGAGGTTAATAAATCTGCTGCATAGAAGAAGGGACAAGGACCTTTTCTCTTTAATTTTCTGGGGTTTTTTCCTCAAATGAGAGGTTGAAATGCCACATTTTAAGACCTTAAATCTGGATGATGAGGATTACAAACATCTAGAGGACAAGAATTCCATAATATGGGGGCCTGATATCCAAAAATGTTGATACGCACAGTATCAAGTTTTCTTTTTTGATAGGATGTGATGGCTAATAACTTTGCCTCAGATGAGCGCAGAGACTATTTGTGGAAAATATAGTATGTGAAGAGAATGAAGATACAGTGTTTGGCCTGTATAGAAGGCATAATGTGCTATCATCAGTATTTTAAATTTAATTCTCCTGTAAACTGGGAATCAAAGTTGTTCCTTTAACAATTCTATGATGTGATGACATCTTTTAATGTTGTAAAGAAGTTTAACAGGTCTCTGCCTGGAAGGAACAGTGAGAATTGGTGTTTGAGCTGTTTAGGGGGACACCTCTGTCCTCCAGTGGACTCTATGTCTATCTTATAACCAATAAAGTGTCTGACAGATTTCCAAAAAGAAGGTGAAGCGTGCTCTACTGTACAAATATGGTTTTGGTGGGGGGACTTGGAAGCGGGCCAAGGCTGATGAACTTTAGCAATGTAGGCCAATTTATGGCTGTTACCACTAACCAGATTTAGTTTGAACTTACTGCTGGCCTGCAGTTGAAAAGTTCTGAATTCCTATTCCCAAGACAGCTCAGAGATCCTATCCAGTTCCATCCTAATTTCCTATTACTAATTAACTCCTGCTGCCAAAGAATTTTGCTTTTTTTGGCACCAGAACGTACAGGTTTAATGATACTCATATAGAGAATTTGGACCTAAGCAAAATAAAGCCATGTTCTCCTGGGGTGTGATGACGCTGTTCTGTTTGATATATGTGGAGTTATAGAAGTGTGCCATTTTGGCTGAATTTCCTGAAAATAAGCTTGTACTAATATTTATTCCTTCTATAGCACCACTGGGCCTACACAGAATCGTACACTTGTACAAAGAACTCAAATATAGCTAGTTGTGTTCAGGCCTGGTCCCTGTCCTTTAGACCGTGCCTCGATCTAGCTTCATTCGAACATAAAGAAACTGATTTATAACTTTTGTATGTGTGTGGGTGCATATTCTAGATGTTTTCATTGTGCTGTTTGGCGTTAGACCAGATGATTCAGTCCCCAGCTTGGATTAGCTACCCTGCTGTCAATAGCTAGAAATACCCTTTGGGCTTCCTTTTTGAAGAGATTTTATGGATGTTTATTGCCTACAGTATGGCTAATGACCATAATGTGATGTAAGTATCGTTCTCATTGATCTCAAGTTGCTATCAGAAATTGTTCTGGGACATACAGCATATTTGTGCTGTTGACAATATATTTCAGCACTACAACAGTCGATTCATTGCTCACAAAGAACTGTCGGCACTCTGTATTTTCATGTGAGGAAAACTTTTGCTGGATTCTTCAGTTCTTGCTCTTTGCTGAATTCAATCCAGGTGCATGGCAGGACTCAGCACCACAACTGAACTGTTTTATCACCGATCTTTATTTACACCGGTTAGTAATACTGAAAATTAAATAAAAGCAAAGTTTATGCTCGGTGATTTCAAAAGTGATTTCAAGCCCGTGTCTGCCTAAACCCTTCATTGCACAATTCCTTGTAGAGCATTAGCTGATGACATGGTTGGCATATGTTCTGTAAGTAAGCTGTCCTAAGTTTAAGACGCATTTCTTGCAGATCACACAATATGCTGTGTGTAAGTAATCTCCATGCCATTGACCCGAGAGAGTGTTACAGCATTAGCTCAGCATCCTATGTGCATACTATCTGAAGCAGATTGTTTGTGACCTCTTGCTTGCACTCGGAACGTGAAGAGAGTATGCTAGCTGAGGCATGGAAAATATTTGGCAACATGAGTCATCTTCGAAATGGTTCATGAATCCCTGGAGAGTCACAAAAGAAGAAAACATCTGAGTTTGCATCTTTTGAAGGGAAAATTGCCAGTCCGGTAGACCTCCACCTATCTGGGCTTGAAAGTCTGCTGGAAAAGTTCACATAAGGATCCAGGCATATGGTTTGAGCAAAGTAGATGGGATCATTTGTCTGAGCCTGAAGATACGCCTAATTGGTTTCTGTGTGCTTTTGATGAGCATTTGATGTACTGAGAGGCGAGCTCTCATTGGGGTGTCCAGCTTACTGGATATCATAGGAGAAGAACTGTGCATCCAGGAAAACCTGATTCCCCAGTGTTTTTTATAAATTCAACCCAGATTATTTTTTGTAAGGTTGAATTTTGCTCCTAGGATTGGGAGGAATTTTAAAGGCATTCTCTCACTGTTTCAATTACAGTCAAACCTCGGTTTTCATGATTAATCCGTTCGAAAAAGTCTGACTAAAACCGAAACGTATGAAAACTGAGGCAATATTTCCCATAAGAAATAATGTAAATCCAATTAATCTGTTCCAGACACCCAAACATATTCACAAAAAATACATTTTATAGAGAATATATTTTTACATACAGAAAACAATGAGAAATAAATATAAATGACAAATGAAATGGATAAATGAACATTTAACATCACTGAAAGCAAGCTAAGTACAGTACTGTACAGTACAGTATGTTAACATCTGGCCTTAGCCACCCCTGACAAGCTGCTGTGCCCAGCTCTCTTCGGAATCACATTGGATTCAGCCCATTAAAATACCTTTACATTATCTGCTCAATGCTTCAGAATGGCAGAAAATCTTAATGATATAGCTTCAGACGTACCCTGCAAGAAAAAGAACTGCCTCCCACATTCATGCAACATCTCCTGCTTACGTTGACAGCTTTTCTTCCCTGCTACCTCCGAGCCTGAGGGGGCGCTCCAGAGAACTGGCAGGCGGTGGACGAGATCGGGGCCTTCCTCTCTGCGCAATCCTTGCCTCTCTGACTCTGACCAGGCTCGAGGATGTGTTTCATTTACGTGCTCAGCTGGCTTTCGCTTCTCATCACGCTGGCGATCGGTGAGTCCAGGGGGCAGTGCTGCCGGGACTGGGCGGGAGTTCCGGCAGTGTATACAGACCGGTGTGCAGCGCGAGGGTGTATGTATTTATAGTACTGTACTTTACGAAAACCGAGGCGATGTACGAGAACCGGGACAAAATCTCAGTCAAAAAAGACGTTGAAAACCGAAGCGTATGAAAACCGGGGCGTATGAAAACCGGGGCGTATGAAAACCGAGGTTTGACTGTACATTAATTGACTGCAGCCATTCAAGGAATGTGTCTGTCCTCATCCACTATCTGTTACTGTCAAAGCATGGTACCATCCAACTAGTTGCCTCTCACAAGCATTGAATCTTCCACATTTTTGCAAAAGGGGTGAACAAATTGTGTTAGATGAGGGAAAAGGCTGATCTCCACCCACTCCTTGGCCTGAAATGCAATCTGGTCTTCAGTCCATGCACACTAAATACATACAAGGGAGCGGAGCACGCGCTCTCTCCACTCTCCAACTCTTTTGCATAGTCACTGTGGATAGCCTGAACTCAGAGTGGCTGAATCTGTTGGGAGGGCTGAGATGAGAACCACTGATCTACCAAAAATCAAACATTTTCTGATTTTGTTTTCTTTTTAAATCTAATTTAGTCTGTATATTCAGCTGTAGCTTGGAATAAATCGATCTCTTCTCCCCATACCTATATGAGGTCTACTGGAATAAAGAAACATAGTTTGAGCATATGCAGAACCCATGAAGTTGGCAAAAAGAATCTTTGAGTGACATTTGCTGTGGAAGGTCAAAATGTGGGTAGTGGCTCAGTCAGGTCGCAAGTGTGGAAAATGTTTTTGTAGGGTTGTATGCTGTCACTGTGAAGTGGGGTCTAGGACACACAAGCTATCTGTAAAATCTCCAGACTTATTTTATTCTCATAGAAACATGATGGCAGAAAAAGACCAATGGCCTATCTAGTCTGCCTTTCCATATCAACTACTATAATAGTCCCTTTTTTTCCTTTAGAGATCCTCTATGTTTGTCCCATTCTTTTTTGAATTCAGATACTGTCCTAATCTCTACCACCTCCACTAGGAGACTATTCTATGCATCTACCACCCTTTCCGTAAACAAATATTTCCGAATATTACTCCTGAGTCTATCCCCTTTCACCCTCATCCTATGTCCCCTCATAGAAAAGCTTGCTTTCAATCGAAAGAGGCTCTCTTCCTGTGCATTCATGCCAGGGAGGTATATAAATGTCTTTATCATATCTCCTCTATCTTGCTTTTTTCTAAAGCATTCATATTAAGATCATTAAGTCTGTACTCATATGCTTTATAATGAAGACCACTAACCATTTTAGTAGCCATACTCTGCTCTGACTCCAAATCTGTTTATATCCTTTTGAAGGTGCGGTCTCCAGAATTGCACACTATAATCCAAATGAGGTCGCACCAAAGACTTATACAGAGGCACTATCACCTCCTTTTTTCTGCTAGCAATTCCTCTCCGTATGCACCCAAGCATCCTTCTAGCTTTCGCCGTTGCCTTTTCTACCTGTTTAGCTACTTTAAAATCATCAGACACAACCATGCCCAGGTCCTGCTCTTCTTTTGTGGACAGAAGTATTTCACCCCCTACACTGTACCGCTCGCTGGGATTTTTGCAGCCCAAATGCATGACCCTGCATTTTTAGCATTAAATCTCAGCTGCCAAATTCTAGACCATTCTTCAAGCTTAGCTAGATCCCTCCTCATCTTATCTACTTTTCCTGGGTATCTAATCTATTGCAGATTTTGGTGTCATCTGCAAAGAGGCCAACTCTGCCCATCAGCCCTTCTGCAATATTACTAACAAAGATGTTAAAAAGAATGTCTTCCAGCCTTTAAGGAAGCAGTTTTCACAGTGCCTACATTGCTGCAAACACCAAGGATGCTGCTTACCCATGGATTTTGCACCAGTTATAAGGGAAAGTATATGTATAGTGCATGCTTTCACTTTGAAAATTGCCTAAGGAAAAAGTACCTCTAGATATTTGTATCTCTTTTCAGTGCATCCTTTATCTGTCAAAGGCAGTCCTTTTAGAAGCCTTATTTGCGATTTGGGTGTCTGAAAATGTGCATGCAATGTCCAGATCACGAGGAATTCCGTGGAGTCATTTTGCAAACCGTGTCAGGAAATGTGTCTGGATTGGGATGTCCAAGTGGGCAGGAGGCATGGCCAGGGTGAGGCAATGGACGTAGACGTCCTTGATCGATTTCAGAACCCTCTGAGACATCTGCACCTGCGTCCAAGTTTAGATCTATTCCGGGCGTGAATAGGCATCAGGAAAGTGCTCATTTGGGCCCTAAAACATCTTGGGGGTATAGAAAGGATAGTACCCCATCATCCCTGGTACTCTCCTTAATCACAATGATATCTGTAGTGTGATCGGGACATGGAGATTACTTACACACAGTATATTGTGTGATCTGCAAGAAATGCATCTTAAACTTAGGACAGATTACTTACAGAACACATGCCAACCATGTCATCAGCTAATGCTCTACAAGGAATAGTGCAATGAGCAGCCCTACAGCTGTCCACATTTGTGAAGTCATGCCTAAACTTGCATGTGCCTGGCTTTTTTTTGTTTTTTTTGGACATTTTGATTTGAATGTCCCGGATTGCACTGTGACATCCTTTAGAAGTACAGATGTTACAATCCTCTTCATGGAAATGTGGGACAATGTTTATTGCCCCCGCTATTTGCAGCGAATAAGCTCAAGACTCCTTCTGATATCTAGGTCTTCACTTTGCCTGTGGAGACTTTTTTTTTCAAGTTATTTTTGCTGTTATTTTATTAGTTTCTTTCCCTGACAGTCTTCTGTAGTGGGGTTTGATGGCAGTTGGCTGTAGAAGAGTCATTCCTTATGAGAATAAGGGGAATACTATTTCAGGGCTAGTTCTCTGGGTGAATGTTGGCTGCATTGCCTTGGCATCGATAGTTAGGGCAGTGCACATGCTGTGTCCGGCACTTAATCTTCTGTTTTTTTTTAACAGGGATAATTTAGTTTATTGCTTAGTCAGGGGTTTGGAGGTGTCAGTCTCATTGATGACCTAGGTTAACTGTTAGGTATGCAGCACATTTCCTGAGGTCAGCTCTGTGCATTTGTCCCCTTTTGACTCTTACCATTTTACAAATTTGTCTCCTACAAAGCCAGCACCTCCCAAATGTTTTGTAGCTGCAAGCCTGTTTAAGCAGGTAAAAAAAAAAAAAAAAAATCATGTGACCCTCCAGTCTTAACTTCTCTTGTGCCTCTGCTCCAGGCCAACTTAAAACATTTCTGAAAGAAGCTATGAAGCCCACTCCTCCCATGAGCCTCTGCAGGAAGCATTACAGGGAGGAGTGGCCTAGTGCTTGGGGCAAGTTGCCTCAGGCTGGAGGGCTGAGGGCTTGAATCCTTCTGGAGGACAGTAACCTCAGGATGGAAGAACTGGTGTTTCTAGTCCCACAGGGTGCTCCTTGTGTCCTTGGACAAGCCACTGAACCCTCTGTTGCCTCAGGTACAAATGTAGATTGTGAGCCCTTCGGGGACACGGGAAATATGTATTGTACCTGAATGTACACTGCGTTGACCTGGTAAAAAGCAGTATATAAGCACTGCTAACTAAATAAATAGTGTGCTTTGAATAGCAATAGCACCTATTGGGGAGTGGTCCCTAGCACAGGGAAGGCAAATGGCTGTGAAAGAGATGGTGAGAGTCCCCAGCTCCTACCAACACAGTGCAACTGTCCAGCACAGAAGGGAAGGGGTGGGATGAAGGGATAGGGCATGAGGGAGAGGGTGGGATTAGAAAGGAGGCATGAGGAAAAGGTATGTGGCAGTATAAAAGGGAAAGAGGGGTTAGAGAGAAGCAGGGGTTTTCAACCTAGCCAGTCACGTTTTCAGGATAATCACAACAAATGTGCATATGAGAGATTTGCATTCAGTGAACGCAGCGCCTGCAAGTCTCTCTCAAGCACATTCATCGCGGTTATCCTGAAAAAATCACTGGCTAGGTTCGTCCCAAGGATTGGTTGAGAATCACTGGAGATGAGGGAAAGAGAGAGTGGGGTAAGGGACAGAGTGTAAGTGAAGAGGCAGACTTAGAGAGCAGGCAAGGAAAGGGGGCAACAAGGAATTGGAAGGGGGTGGTAGGAAAAAGAGTCCATGAGTTGGTGGCCAAAGGTAGGGAAAGGGAATGAGTGTAGGAGCACGGGGAAAAATGCAAGGAAGCAAGAAGGCTACACACGCTAATACATACACCCACCTGCCCATGAGACGCACACATACACAGCCCTCAGCATGCAGTGAAAGCAAGCACATACCTCCAACATACAGTCCTTCCACTGCCATCTCATCTTCACATATAATATGCAAAATTTGGCTTGTGGAGATATTCCTCAGCCTAGTGATATATGCACACACCCCTCACATGCACAATCAGTCACTACTACACTCTACTCACTCACCAGCTCACATATCTCCACTGAGCCGCACTTTACCATGACTAATTCAACTACCCCTCCTTCCCCCCCCCCCCCCCGAGATATGCCTGTGTCTGTAAATGGAAAAAAGGGGAATGTGCCCTTGTGTTGCACTGTAAGTGTACACTTTTCAACTTTTTTACATTTTTTGCAGCCATGTTTATGACCCTAGAAGTGAATTTTGTGACCCACAATGTGGAGATTACTGCACTAAGCTTTATGTGCTATACGGAGGGATAAGTAGAAGGGCTGTGCAAGGTGATAGCCTGGGTTGTAATGGGCTGGTGTCAGTAGTAGTAATGTTTCCTTTGGTATAGATGGTGGCTCATAAGAGTCCTTAAGCAGCAACAAAAACCATACCACAAGTCACTTAGACCTATACCCAACCCTAATAAGAGATACAAACATAAGCTATGCCATATTGGGTCAGACTAAAGGTCCATCAAGCCCACAAGCCCATTTCCAACAGTGCAGTGGCATTCCAAGCCTTCTAGGCACCTGGAGCGGATGCCCCCCTCCTCGCAAGGCCCCTTCTTCACGATGCTCCCCCTCCCCCCCCCCCTTGCAGGCCCACATGGTGGAGGCACGCCTGGGAAACATACTTCAATGTCTTTGCTGGCTTGCTGTACTGCCTCCATTCCAGGCTCAGCAGCTATTTCCTTCCAGGCTGAAATCTCACAGTTCAGTGCACTCATCACCTCCCATGGTTTTCAGTGCCCTCTTTATACTGATGACTCTCAGATCTACCTCTCTGCACCTGAAATCACTCCACGAATCCAGACTTGTATCTCAGCCTGCTTATATGACATTGTTGCCTGGAAGTACCATCGCTGTCTGAAACTCGACATGGCCAAAACCGAATTCCTTATTTCCCCCCTAAACAGGGGTGTATGAAGGGTCGGACAGTGGGTGCGGCCCACTCCGGATGGCGGATGGGAGGTGGGTGCACCCAAGGAGGCAGCACAGCAAACTTATAATTAAGCTGGTTTGCTGCAGCGCTTCGTGTTCCAGGGACTGGGAGGGAAGAGCACCTAGCCCCTGGAGTGCAAGGCACCACGGCAAACCAACTTAATCATAAGTTTGCTTCGCTGGCTACATGGGCCCAGCTGAGGGGAGGGGTGCATCATGGTGCACAACACTGTGGAAGGTGCTTACCCCAGGTGATAGAGGAGGCTGGGAATGTCACTGCGCCTAATCCCACTTCCCCCTTCCTCCTTTCTCTATTGTGGTTCACACTATATTCCTCCCTTTTTCCTCAGCTTGCAACCTTGGCTCATCTTTGATTCTTCTCTCGCTTTCTCTGCACACATTCAACAGATAGCTAAAAACTATTGTTTCTTTCTATATAACATCAGCATAATTTGCCCCTTTCTTTCTGAACACATTACCAAGACCATTATCTACTCTCTAGTCACCTCCCGTCTAGACTATTGCAACCTGCTCCTCTCTGGTCTCCCCCTGAAACATCTCTCTCCCTTTCAATCTGTTCATAACTCACTGCTGGGCTAATCTGCCAGTGTTGCTGTGCTCACATAACCCTTCTTCTCAAATCACTTCATTGGCTCTCTTCCCGTTTCCACATCCAGTTCAAACGTCTACTACATACCTATAAGTGCTTTTATTCAGCTGCTCCTCACTACCTCTCTTCTCTTCTCTCTCCCTACACCCCTCATTGGTAACTTCGTTCTTCTGGCAAATCTCTTCTTTCTGTGCCCTTCTCTTCCACTGCCAACTCCAAACTTCCGTCTTTCTACCTTGCTGCTCCTTATGCTTGGAACAAACTACCCAAGTCAGTATGTTGGGCTCCATCTTTGAGGCTGCTTTTAGATCCTGATCCCCTTATTCACTTGTTCATCTCCTATGCAGGGGCGGCTCTATAATGAGGTGAAGTGAGGCGGCGGCCTCAGGCGGCAAAGTTTTGAGGGCGGCAAATGCTCCCAAAACAGCCGCCTCACTTCGCCTTCAAAGTTAAAAAAAAAAAAAAAAAAAGTGCAGAAGTTGCTGCCGCTGCCGAGTCCACCTCTCGACAGCGGCAAACTCACCACCTCCCTTGTTCTGCAGCTGCAGCTCCCTGCCTCTTAGGGAACTGCGGCTGTGCTGGTGAAGCCATTGGAGCCTTCCCGTCTCTTGACAGGCTCCGTGCAGCATTGTCCCGCCCCCAAAGGAAGTTGTTTACCATTTCCTTTGGGGGCAGGACAATGATGCATGGAGCCCTTCGAGAGATGGGAAGGCTCTGCAACGGCTTCACCGGCACAGCCGCAAAAGTGCAAAATAAAGGGGGCAGTGAGATAAGGGAGCAAACTAACAATGACAAATAAATAAATATGTGGAGAGAGACAGACAGAACTCACAGAAAGCCAGCAAATTCACCTTTCCAGCAGAGCTTTTAAGAGGAGTACTGCTCTTCCCGAAGGACAAAGAGGCAAACAAATACAAGCTGAAATTGACAGAATATGCAAACAAGATATACTGATAATCATGGGAGACTGAAATGCAAAAGTTGGGAACAAAGAAGGTAAAGTAATTGCAAAATATAGGCTGGAGAAAGAGAGACGAAATTCTGCAAGACCAACAGTTTACAGTATTGATCTCAACACCTTCATCCAGCAACACAAGCGGTGACTGTATACATGGACTTTGCCCAGTGGATTGTACAAAAATCAAATTGACCACATCTGTGGAAGTCAACGATGAAAAAGTTAAATAACATCAACACTCCCTTCAGGCAGGGCCGGATTTACCTTGAGTGAGGCCCTACGCCAACAAAAATTGTGGGCCCCCAGCAGGGGCGGCCTAAGGGAGGTGCGGGGCCTCATTTGCATAAGGGGCCTCATTTGCATAAATATTTGCATAATGTTACCATATACTAACTTTTAGTAAACGTGCCTCTTAATGAGTGTATGGATAAAGAAAGACTAAAAGATTTCTACATTACTATAATCCAGTGCCAACTGCCAGACACATTAGGAACTACTACAAACACTGCCCATTTAGAACCCATAGCAAACCCGCCGTATCCTAACAGCACTACCAGGACTCACAAAGCACCGTACTCTACCAATCAAAAGGCAACACTGCAAATATTAAACCAATACATTTCAGAGAACAACAATACATGACCTACTGGGGAAAGAGAACAAGTGGCAATGTCAAATAGGAATTATATAAACAGAACACCTCAGCTCAGTTACACATGCAGAACATAGACCATCACCAAACAAGTAATCACAATTTAGAAACAGGAAGACAATAATTAAACTGGGAATCCCAAAAGCCAAACTTGGAATGTACAACACTGTAGAAATAAAAACTATACATTAATTTGCTCTTGTACTAAACAAAGCGCAGACGTTAATGATGCACATTTACCAGAGCTGACATATTCCAATTAATAAATTCAAAATAAAGAGATATTTTTCTACTTTTTGTGCATTTTTTTCAGCTGTAATTGCTCCAGCCACTTTCTTCTGGTTTCTTCATGTCTTCTGCTAACTCTCCATCGTCTGCTGTCCATTTGTCCTTTCTTCTCTCTTCTAGTTTTTTTCCATTCTCTCTCTACATCTGCTTTAACATACTAATCTTTCTCCTTTTGCTCTTTCCTCATTCCTATTTCATCCACTCAAATTTTACCCCTCCATCCTCAATCCCCACTTACTCTCCCAATACCTGGCCAATTGTAGATTTTTTATCCCTCCCACACAAAATATTTTTCCCTTCTCCATTTTACTCTTCCAGCCCCATCCCATTCTAATCCTCCCCCAACATCAGCTCCCTTCTAGATCCAGCCTCACCCAGCATCCATTCCCTTCTAGTCCCTGCATCAGCCCATTTCCAGTCCTAGCCACCCATCAGCCCATTTCCAGTCCTAGCAACCCCCCAACCCAATACCAGTCCTAGCCCCCCATCAACCCACTTACAGTCCTAACCCCCCATCACCCCATTTTCAGTTTAAGCCCCCCCTATAACCCATTACCAGTCCTAACCCCCCATCAGCCCACTTCCAGTCCTACCCCATCAACCCATTTCCAGTCAGCCCCCCATAGCCCATTGCCAGTCCTACCCCCCCCATCAGCCCACAGCCCACTTCCAGTCCTAACCCCATCAACCTATTTCCAGTCAGCCCCCCATAGCCCATTACCAGTTCTAACCCCCCATCAGCCCACAGCCCATTACCAGTCTTAACCCCCCCCCATAGCCCATTACCAGTTCTAACCCCCCCCTCAACAGCCCACAGCCCATTACCAGTCCTAACCCCATTACCAGTCCTAACCCCATCAGCCCACCTCCAGTCTTAACCCCCCAGCCCACCCCATTACCAGTCCTAACCCCATCAGCCCACCTCCAGTCTTAACCCCCCCAGCCCATTTCCAGTCCCAGCCCCCCCAATAGCCCATTACCAGTCCTACCACCCCCCCCCCATCGGCCTAAAGTAAAATTTAATAAAAAAAATTAAACGCTGGCTGCTACCGCTGCCGCCGCGGCAGCATGGACTGACCCGCGGGGCCCCCTCTGCCTGGCTGAATCCCTCCCTCCCTCCCTCCGCGACGGCTGAGCCCCTCCGTGCAGGCTTTGAGAGGCGCAAAGGGAGAGTGTCTCCCTCGCGTCTCTGTTAAGCCCGCAGGGGCTGATGGGAAATTTCCCATCAGCCCCAGCGGGCTTAACAGAGACGCGAGGGAGACACTCTCCCTTTGCGCCTCTCAAAGCCGGCACGGAGGGAGGGAGGGAGAGAGGGACTGACGGACGGATTCAGCCGGGCAGAGGGGGCCCCGCGGGACAGTCCATGCTGCATTGGCAGCAGAGGGGGCCCCGCGGGACAGTCCATGCTGCCGCGGCGGCAGCCAGCGTTTTTTTTAAATTTAATTTTAAGAGGGCTAACAATTTTTTCAAGTTTTTGTGGGCCCTTGTCAGCTGTGGGCCCTACACCACGGCGTAGTTGGCGTATAGGTAAATCCGGCCCTGCCTTCAGGGATAGATGAAGAAATCATGTCATGGTCAAACTTCAAAAAGCTAAAAACATCCCACAGGCTGGCTTCCATGGCAGTTGACAAACTTGCCAGTGGTCCCCAAGAACAGGATTATTCATTTATTGTTAGTTTATTTTTTAACTTCCAGATTCATTCATTCAAAATTAGGCCAGATGCAACCTGTATGCAAGCCTGATAGGGAGGATGGGGGCAGGGGGGGGTGTCAAGGGGGCTGCATGACCCCGGGCTTGTGGGTCTCAGCCGGTCTTGCAGTTTCCATGCAATCTCTAGGCCTGCGGGAACTGTCAGAGGGGGCAGGATGCAGATGACCTAGAGTACCCATGCGCGCTGCAAGACCCGCTAACACACTGATTTATTTTTTGAAGCCCGGGCACGGCAGAAGGCTGGCAGTAAATGGGCCCAAAAGAGTGGTCTGCCCTGAGGCCTGTACAGACTCTCAGCGCCCCTGCCTGTCTGCGCAACGTGACCTGACTTTGCCTTCTCTTTGTTGGCCCCCTTCCTTCTCATTTTCTTCCCTAGTGCTTGGATTTTTTTTGCACATAAAAACCTACTTCTAATGTTATTAGATGCATGCAACACTATAGCATACGATCAGCCACTTCCCAAAGAGCTTACAATCTAAGTGGGTATGTGGGGCAGTGTGAGGTAGGGTGTTTCTCAAAACTGCACGTAGTGGCAATGGCAAAAGCAGAAGCAGTATGTGAACCCTACTTATCAGACTATGGGGGTTATTTTGGAACATCGATTTGCGATATACATGTGTATAGTTGGGCATCTATCTGTAAAAATCACATCCACATGTAAATGGCCATTTTAGAAAGGAGCTAATCTACCTATGGATGTCCTTAGTATGTGTAATTTTGAGGGGAGGATGTCATTGTCAGGGGTGTAACCTGGGCGGGACAGAAGTCTGCATGTGCATTCCCCAATTAATATGAGAAATGTACGTTAAGCCCAAAATTCTCCATGTCGGGATTTACACCTACTCCCTGGCAGGCATAGGTTTTTAAAAAGTGTGCATGTGGGCCAGTCCTTTATGCGAGGGATTAAGGGAGTTCTCTTCCTTATTCCTCCTTGGTTTATATCCCCTTCCATAATGACATAACTTCAAGAGAGCATCCTCGGTAGGTAACCAGCAGCAGCTACACATCCAAGTTTGCAAAATGATTCCCGTGCATGTATGGCTGCAGCCGTTTACAATGTACAAGTTGTGAAATGTATAAGTTGCTGGGTTTCCTCTGTTGCTTTTCCCACATGTACAGTACGTTTGTAAAATAATGCTTCCCGCAGCAAAGGGATTTCAATCCACATATATCCCTGCATTCATTCTATGTATTTTAGAAACAGCGCCACAAGTAACACAGCCATTTGCAAAACACGGTCAGGCCTGAGCATGTCCCAAACTTGATGTCGTCTTTCTGATCTCCACATCCTATCTAAAATGTGTCACTAGGCCAATAATCTTGGACTTTTTTGTACATATATTTCACTCTTTCTTTTTTCTGTCAGATGCCCATTTGGTTCTTTGTGATGAGCCATATTTATGCACAGACACACACACTATGAGTCTTCATTTTACCTTCCTAAGCTTGCTTACGAAATGCCACATGCTAGTTTCATACATCTAAACTAGAGGATGTCCTCTCCCATTGCTCACCAAATATAACTGAAAATCTCCAGCCTGTTTCTCATCCATCCTGGAGATCAGATGTTCTTGATTTTTTTAAAGGTTCGTAAAAAGGTCTCTCAGCAGACGTACTCCAAAACGTTATAACAAGGGACAGCAGCAATAGACCAAGAAGAACCAATAACAACAACATGATCGGCACACCTGCAGGCTATAACAAAACCAAACCATCAACCTCAAAAAGAGCACCATCACTTCTGGCATCCACACTATGGAACTCCCTACCAACGAGCCTGAGAGCTTTAGATGACCTCACAGACTTCCGCAAAGACCTCAAAACATGGCTATTTATAGAAACCTATGAGCATTCAGGCAACATCCCCTACCCAAACAATAACACTACTACCTCCACCAACTAAACACACATCCATACTACCCACACACACAAATATATCATACCACATTACTAAATACCATTATGTTAAATGTTACCTCAATTGTACTGTCTCAATACTGTTAAATGTTATCTCAATTGTACTGTCTAAATGTTACCTCATTTGTACTGCCTAAATACTGTTAAGTAACTGTACTGTCTAAATGTTTACATGTACCCTAATGTTAAATGTAACCCTCCAATTGTGATGTGACATGATCACCTTGATTGAAGAAAAAGGTGGCATACAAATCTGTCTAAATAAATAAATACGGCTCTTTGAGACTCAAATTACCGAGGGATAATGATGGCAAAGAGCCCTGCTTCCACTAAATCTGCGGTCACCAATCTCCAGAGGGCCGCGGGCCGCACAGCCGACTACCGGGAGCTTCGCGGGCCGCACCCCCCTTCTCCCCGCCCCCACAAAAAAAAACAACAAACGCAAAATTATGAAAACAATGGCTGATCACCTTTATTGAATTTAATGAGATGGCTGATGATTCATGCTAGCAGACAAACGCTTAAAGTCCGGCTTCACAGATGACACTGACAGGAGAAGGGACGCTTGCAGGTGGTCGTCGGTGAGCTGCGAGCGCGTGGATACAATGGCGGGAATCCTTGGCAGGCCGCATGTAATGTTAACCGGGGTAGAGCCTCGCGGGCCGCACAAAGGGACCTCGCGGGCCGCAGGTTGGTGACCCCTGCACTAAATGAAAGAATAGATCCATCCAGTGTTGAAAACTCATGCACAAAACTCAAAACTCAAAACTCATGCACCTTTTCCTTCAATCAAGGTGCTCCTTGTGGTCTTGGGCAAGCCACTTAACCCTCCATAGCCCATGTTCCCTGTAAAATAGTTATCTCCAAGTAGTAATGCCCTGTTCAATGTAATTTCAGTTTGTTCAATGTAAACCGCACTGATGCAGAATAGCACAGTATATAAGAGAATGTAAATAAATAAATAAATGCACTGCGACATACTTATTGTCAAGTCACTAAAAAGTATTGCAAATGGCAAGGATTCCAATTTTAGGCTTGAAAGAACTATAGATCGATACGTCGTAGACAAAGATTTTTTATTGACCTAACAGCACAGTTGTGTCTGCTCCTTTCAACAGGTCAGCACAAAATAAATGGTTTAGTGCAATGAGCGGTGCCACCTGCGGCTTTTTTGTTGATCTTTATTTGTACATCGTCAAGTGAAGCAACATGACAGCAGGGAAGTTGGGCATTTTTTTTTTAAATTTTTATTAAGATTTTAACAAAAGTACATACACAACGTATAAAAGAGAGGCATAAACTGCTACCATTAGAAATTAGGAAAATATGTAAAAAAACAATCCCCAATAACAAGAGATGCTCTAGCTCCCATCATGGGAGAGAAGCAGAAGAGAACAAATGTATTAATACCTAAAACTACCCCAGTCAAAAACAGGACAAGAGTCAAGAGTATCCACAAATTCCCAAGTACCCATACTAACCCACTGATTTGTCCAGAAGAAAATTTTCCAAATGGGAAACATCTGTGAAAACAAAACATTTGCAGCATAGGTAACCTCACACTTACAGGGAAAACGGAGATAGAACGTGGCTCCAATAACTAAGACTTTAGACAGCAACTGCAAGAAAGACTTCCTATGCAATTGCATAGGCCTGGCAACATCAGGAAAAATGTTTACTGGTTGCCCACAAAAGGGAAGAGACTTTTTAGAAAAGTATAATTTCAAGACAGCAATCTTTTCAGCCTCTGATCCAAAAGTGACCAGCAGAGATGTCCTCTCAGGGACAATGTCCTGAGAGCAGGGGCGGCCCAAGGGGGGTGTGGGGCCATGTGCGGAGACTCGGTGCGAGGCCTCATTTGCATAAGGGGCCTCATTTGCATAAATATTTGCATAATTTTACCATATACTAACTTTTAGTAAACATGCCTCTTAATGAGTGTATGGATAAAGAAAGACTAAAAGATTTCTACATTACTATAATCCAGTGCCAACCACCAGACACATTAGGAACTACTACAAACACTGCCCATTTAGAACCCATAGCAAACCCGCCGTATCCTAACAGCACTACCAGGACTCACAAAGCACCATACCCTACCTATCAAAAGGAAACATGCAAATATTAAACCAATACATTTCAGAGAACAACATACATGACCTACTGGGGAAAGAGAACAAGTGGCAATGTCAAATAGGAATTACATAAACAGAATACCTCAGCTCAGTTACACATGCAGAACATAGACCATCACCAAACAAGGAATCACAATTTAGAAACAGGAAGACAATAATTAAACTGTGAATCCCAAAAGCCAAACTTGGAATGTACAACACTGTAGAAATAAAACTATACATTAATTTGCTCTTGTACTAAACAAAGCGCAGACGTTAATGATGCACATTTACCAGAGCTGACATATTCCAATTAATAAATTCAAAATAAAGAGATATTTTTCTACCTTTTGTGCATTTTTTTCAGCTGCAATTGCTCCAGCCACATTCGTTTGGTTTCTTCGTGTCTTCTGCTAACTCTCCATCGTCTGCTGTCCATTTGTCCTTTCTTCTCTCTTCTAGTTTTTTTCCATTCTCTCTCTACATCTGCTTTAACATACTAATCTTTCTCCTTTTGCTCTTTCCTCATTCCTATTTCATCCACTCAAATTTTACCCCTCCATCCTCAATCCCCACTTACTCTCCCAATACCCGGCCAATTGTAGATTTTTTATCCCTCCCACACAAAATATTTTTCCCCTCTCCATTTTACTCTCCCAGCCCCATCCCATTCTAATCCTCCCCCAACATCAGCTCCCTTCTAGTTCCAGCCTCACCCAGCATCCATTCCCTTCTAGTCCCTGCATCAGCCCTTTTCCAGTCCTAGCCCCCCCATCAGCCCATTTCCAGTCCTAGCAACCCCCCAACCCAATACCAGTCCTAGCCCCCCCATCAACCCACTTCCAGTCCTAACCCCCCATCACCCCATTTTCAGTTTAAGCCCCCCCTATAACCCATTACCAGTCCTAACCCCCCATCAGCCCCCTTCCTTTCTTAACCCAATCAACCCTTTTCCAGTCTGCCCCCCATAGCCCATTGCATGTCCTAACCCCCCCCCATCAGCCCACAGCCCATTACCAGTCCTAACCCCATCAGCCCACCTCAAGTCCTAACCCCTCCCAAATCAGCCCATTTCTTGTCCTAGCCCCACCCCCATAGGCCATTGTCAGTCCTAACCCCCCCTAGCCCATTACCAGTCCTAACCCCCCATCAGCCCACAGCCCATAGCCCATTACCAGTCCTAACCCCATCAGCCCACCTCCAGTGTTTACCCCCCTATCAGCCCATTTCCAGTCCTAGCCCCCCCATAGCCCATTACCAGTCCTAACCCCCCCAACAGCCCACGGCCCATTACCAGTCCTAACCCCATCAGCCCACCTCCAGTCTTAACCCCCCCATCAGCCCATTTCCAGTCCTAGCCCCCCATAGCCCATTACCAGTCCTAACCCAACCCAACAGCCCACCTCAAGTCCTAACCCCTCCCCATCAGCCCATTTCCTGTCCTAGCCCCCCATAGCCCATTACCAGTCCTAACCCCATCAGCCCACCTCCAGTCTTAAGCCCCCCAGCCCATTTGAGTCCTAGCAACCCCCACAACCCATTACCAGTCCTAGCCCCCCATAGCCCACTCCCAGTCCTAATCCCACCAGCCCATTTCCAGTCCTAAGCCCCCAGCACCCAATTTTCAGTTTAAGCCCCCCCAGACCCCATTACCAGTCCTAACCTCCCCATCAGCCCACTCCCAGTCCTAATCCCACCAGCCCATTTCCAGTCCTAATCCCCCATCACCCAATTTTTGTTTAAGACCCCCCATAGCCCATTACCAGTCCTAATCCCCCATCACCCAATTTTTAGTTTAAGCCCCCCCATAGCCCATTACCAGTCCTAACCCCCCATCAACCCACTTCCAGTCCTAATCCCATCAGCCCATATACAGACTTAGCTCCCCCATAGCCCATCACCACTCCTAACCCCCCCCAGCCCCCTCATAGCCCATCACCACTCCTAACCCCCCCAGCCCATCACCACTCCTAAACCCCCCCCCCCAGCCTGCCCAGCCCAGCCCAGGGAAATTTTTTTTTAAAAAAGCTGTCTGCTGCCGCTGTCGGGGCCGCGGTGGCAGAATCGAGTGTGCTGCGGGGCCCCCCCTGCCCAGCAGAGCCTGCCCTTCCCCTGTATCACCTCTCTCTTTGCAGCTGCAGTCACACGCGCTGGCTTTCAGAGCGCGAAGGAACTAGTTTCCCTTTCGTGGCTTTGTTAAGCCCGCGGGGGCTGATGGGAACTTCCCATCAGCCCCCGCGGGCTTAACAGAGCAGCGAGGAAGAAACTCTCCCCTCGCGCTCTGAAAGCCGGCACGTGTGACTGCAGCTGTAAAGAGAGAGGTGATACAGGGGAGGGCAGGCTCTTCTGGGCAGGGGGGGCCCCGCGGCACACTCGATTCTGCCGCCGCGGCCCCGGCAGCGGCAGCAGACAGCTTTTTTTTTTTTTTTTTTTTTTTTAAATTTTACTTTTAGATCAGAATGTTTTTTGCGTGGGGCCCCCTGAAACGCGGGGCCCTGTGCAAAAAACATTCTCGCTCAATGGACGGGCCGGCCCTGCCTGAGAGGTCTCAAGAAAAGCAATCAAATCAAGGCTGTCCGGAGAGGTGATGGAATCCAACTCCTCTCCTTTGGCCTCTTCTAACTGAGTCCCCTTGGAAACATAAAATAAAATAGAAATAACTGACACATCAACATTACTAAACAGCAAAATTTCTTTGTAATTTTTTTTTTCAGCAGCTCGAGGGGGGGACAGAAGCCGCATGACAGGAAAATTCAGGAATCACAAATTCCTTGCCCTTAATTGATTCTCCATTGCCTCTAGTGTGGTATGAATAACCAAACTATCCTTAACTACTGCCCCCACTAGAGACTGCAATGAGGGCTGAGAGCCCTCAAGTTTCATTACATGAGACTCTGAAGAAGAAATTAAAGAGTCCTGCTGGTACAGGAGATGAAGGTGACATCCACCATTGAAGTCCTCAGCAGGACTGGTTGGGCAACAGTAGCATTCACTTCACTCAAATGGTGCCTCTGGAAGAAGGCCAATATTTCCACCAAGACCGAACTTCACCTCTTCCGAATGCTGATCCTGCCAATTCTCCTATATGGATCGGAAACATGGACTCTGCTCAAACTTGATTTGAACAAACTCGAAGTCTTTCAATTGCGATTCCTGAGGCAGATTTTGGGTGTCTCTCTTTAAGAGTGCCATTGAGACAATTTGGACAAGGTGCAACCATCAATCCTCAGTCAAAGAACAAATCCAAAAACACAGACTGCACTGGTTTGGCCACGTTTGCAGAATGAACACCAGTCGGCTGCCATACAAACGCCTCTGGTTAGAGCGACCTGTCCACTAGCGGGTTCAATGATCAGCACCAAAAAAAACATGTCTCGGACTGAGATGGGAAAAGCAGGCATTACATGGAATAAAGAAAAGACAACACTTAGGCCAAGAGCAACACTTGAACCAAACTGCAGGCTGAGGGGCCTGTAGTTTCAGATACAGGGAGACAGAGCAGCAGAGAAAAAAAAACAACACAATAAATTATGTCTTGCAAACTGCAGCTGGCTGACCTTTTTGAGAGGAAATGGAGCCTAACCACAGAGGGGCTGCAAATCATAGCCACCCCTCATGTAACCAATCAGAATCCCCTATTTACCCAGACACGTAGGTTTCTGCAAAAGGTGTCTTTCCACTCCAGGCTTCATGAAAATAGGAACCTTTTGACCCCTCTCCTCTTGGACATAGACAGACGTCAGAAATGGACCAAATAACCTTTTAAACAGTTAGGCCTGATTGCTATTTTGCTGAACTATCTTTGCCCTCATATGCATGCTTTTTTTTTTTTTTTAAGTGCCATCAAGTCAGTGTTGACTCATAGTGACCCAGTTACCTCTGGGTTTTCTTGGCAATGTATCACCAGAAGTAGATTGCCAGACTTTTCTTCTGAGGCAATGGAGGGTAAAGTGACTTGCCCAAGGTCACAAGGAGTGCTAGTGGGAATTGAGCCCTTGATCTACTGGGTATGAGGCAGTTGCTCTAACCACTAGGCTACTCCTCCACATAGGCACTAGGCTACTCCTCCACATATGCATGTGCAACCACTACAATCTGCACACCTGGTAGCTGTCCAATAGCCTCGCTTTTTAGAGATGCTCATGTAAGGGAACAAAAGGGAGGGGGGAGGGAAAAGAGAGGGGGTACGTGGGTGTTTCATGTTAGAGCTATGTAACAGAATGCTTATAAAAATGACATGCAAGGCTTGTACCCTTACCAGTTGACTGTGACTAAGTTACTGGTCTCTGCTAGCAGAAAATAAACACAGGTAAACTGCCTGGAAATTGTATTCCTTTGTCTTGTCTTTTTCTTCACTTTCTTTTCTGGAGGACTCAGACTCAGTGAACCGGGGCCCCGCTAAGTGATGTCCACAACAAGACACATCGAAGAAGACCTAAGGAACCAACAACTGGCCATCAATGAGGCCAGAAATGTTGCCACTGATGGCCAAGATTGGAAGTGTATTGTGAGCAACACACGGAAACCAGTGGCACCTATAGCAGCATACTGGCCGAGAGGACAGCCTACTCTCCAAATGCCAGCTAGGGATTAAAGAAGAAGAAGAGAAGAAAATCATTATAATTTGTTTTGATGTTATAAACATGATTATTCACTGTCTTTAGTCAATCTTTTATTAAAAAGATTGCTTGCTTGTAAGATCAGTTGACCATGGGAAAACAGGGGCAAAGGGAAGCAGCACTTCTGATTACAATGCGTTGAATGCAAGGATGAATGTGAGCTGTCTTCTACAATTTAGTTGACCTTCCTGGTGATGACCTTTGATTTTTCAAGACTCTTAAGTGGATGATGGTCAGGAATGCTGAGATCTGCCTACTACACAGGAAATGACACAGAAGGAAGTGACTGTGTGATAGCAGATAAGAAGGAATGCTCGGATACCAGCTGACTCCATGTCATTGGGGACAGGCCGGGAGACATTGTCCTGGTTTACATCACGCATGCCAGAGGATAAAGCCAGCCTTTGCTCAGCCTGTCCAAAGTCAGGAATTCTTAATGTCAGTCCTCAATGGCCTGGACAAATCTGGTTATAAGGGTAACAAAGTTATTAAAATCGGAATTGTTCTTTATACTTATATGCGTACAGATACATCTGATGAATATTCATTGTGACAATCTTGAAAACCCAAGCCGTCTGTTGCCCTCACTGATAAGCCATGTGACGTGTTATCTGGTAGTCCTGTATGAACATGATAAGTGTGCTTAGCAGTACAGGAAGTTTGTATTTGGATTTTGTGAGTTGAGTCAGAGAAAGTATATTTTGTTTTTGAACATTCCAGCTCCAGAGCTGCAAAGCTTGAAAGATTTGATAAGATATTTATGCCTAAGAGGAAAAAAGGCATGCCTTTTTAGCATTCAGTTCAGGAAATGTTTTCCTGGGGCTCAGTATTCAAAGGATTTATGCTCCTCACTTTGAGAGTTATGATCTTAAATTGGCCTCTTTGAAAATTTATTAGGGCTAAGTGTCTAAATATTTTCTTAAAATTTTGCTAAACTCCTCAATTCAGGAGCATAAAAAGTGGGAGGCAACGGGGGCAGATTTAGTGCGGGGAAAAGAAGCTAGGAGCTTAGCACCTAAATTAGATTCATAAATCTAGACAAATTTATTTATTTATTAATTTAGACAGATTTGTATGCCACCTTTTCCTGCAATCAAGGTGGTCACGTCACATCACAATTGGAGGGTTACATTTAACATTAGGGTACGTGTAATTATTTAGACAGCACAGTTACGTAACAGTGTTTAGACAGTTAGACAATGTTTAGACAGTACAATTGAAGTAACATTTAACATAAAGGTATTTACTAATGAGGTGTGTTGAATTTGTGTGTGTGTATGGGATGGGTGTGTGTTTAGTTGGCGGAGGTAGTAGTGTTGCTGTTTGGGTAAGGGATGTTGCTTGAATGCTCATAGGTTTCTATAAATAACCATGTTTTGAGGTCTTTGCGGAAGTCTGTGTGGTCTTCTAAAGCTCTCAAGCTCAATGGTAGGGAGTTCCATATTGAGATTGCCAGTAGTGATGGTGCTCTTGAAATGAATGACAGGCCTAAATATAGGGATATTCACAGGCAGGGATATCTACAGGTAGTGCTGCTGCCGCTGCAGCCCGCCCCGATGCCAGCCAGTTAGTATGGGGCATGCAATGGTGGCACCTGCGTTTGTTGCGCTGAATGTCCCCGTGAGCGTGATTAACAGGTCTGCTAACTGTGTTAATCGAGTTGAATATCGCCCCCCCCCCCCATAGCTTTTTTTGAATATCAGACCTCTAGACTCCAGATGGGATGTCCCCTTTCCGATGCCTTTGTGGGTTGTGATACTCTCTCATTAGACCATCGTAAGATGTATGAGACCTTCACTGATCCCCTCCTCAGTGTAGGGGTGTGCTGTCATTTTAAAACAACCTGAAAACATCAATGATATAATTAAGTCTTCTGATTTTAAGCTTTAATGATCAACACATATAAACCCTCCCAATGCAAAAAAACGCTGGAAAAGTACAAATTCTCCTAGTACTCTCTCAGCCCTCCCCTGGCTTGTCCTATATCCACCACTTAGTTTTGAAGCCTTTGCACCCCTGATGATGCCTTAAGTGACACAAATATACATATTTGATTCCACTTTAAACACCTAGTATGTTAACTTCATTAACACCTGTTAAAACATTTAGCAAACATGCCCCCTAGTTTTTGTAACTTCAGAGAGCTCCTAATTAACAGAAAACTAAACATCTAAATTTATTATGCATAAACACCTAAGAACAGAAACCTAGATATAATATAAATGTGTGTTGCTTCCCATCTTAAGTGACACAACTAAACTAACATTTATGTGGTTTTAGCAAATGCAATCAGTAAAATATGTGCATTGTAAAAATATAGGGATCCACTTTTAAAAGCCCTTATCTGGCTAATCATGGAGGATGTCTGGAAAATGGCCCCGAGAGTCATTCTCTATAGGCCACCTCAGCGCTATGCGAAGAGGGTAGGCGTGGTCCATGGGTGGACAGAGGGCAATCGATGCCATTATTTGAATTGTGGTAATTTTCAGCCACTATTTGGATAAGTTATGCCGATAGCTTGGGTCACCAAAACAGCTGCCCTAAGTTGCTATTCAGCTATCTTATCCACATAGTAGTACAAAACATGCCACTAGCCAAATAATGGTGCCAATTTTCCAGATACTGTTTCTGAATATCCAGAAAATATGTAGATGCCAGAGCTGATTGCCGTGGCTTTCAAATATCTGGCACCCTGAGTATCGACCCCATAGCTTGCACTAAGATGAACAAACAAAACAAGGAAAAATGAAACCATAGAAAGACAATGAATCAAAATCGACATGACAACATGAAATGTTTTCAATGCACATTCCTAAATAGAACTTGAAACGTTTTATAACCAGGCGCCTAGTTTAACCCTTTGAAGGCCTACTTTAAATTTTTAATCCACATTCTGCAGCCGGGTTAATTTTTGCATATTTCAGGAAAATAGTACCCGTCTTATTCAATATGTTCTAATAGTGATTTTCCTTCTGCTATGGTCATGTATTTTATACCATTTGATAGGAATATTTAGTCAGAATTTTGGATCCCGAGAGTTTTGGGCTCGGCCTGGAAAGGGTTAAGGCAGCCAAAATGCGCTGATTTTATAAAGAAAAGGAAGCATTTACTTTTTTTGTAAAATACTAGCGTAAGTTCCAAAAATGCATCTTGACTTAAGATATGGACATTTACACCAGCCCTAGGACCTACATTTTGTAAGTGCAACCAACATGCATACGTGTGCACTCCACGCTAGGCAAGCCCTCAGTGAAAGTACACACCATCAAATTAATGTGCATAAGAGGCCATTGACATATCTAATTGACTAAAATACCCTTAGGAGCTGTCTTATAAAATTACCTTAAGAACTTAAGAAATGCCATACTGGGTCAGACTAAGGTCCATCAAGCCCAGTATCCTGTTTCCAACAGTGGCCAATCCAGGTCATAAGTACCTAGCAGTTTCCCCAAAAGACACAGGTTCCACAATGCTTGTATTGAGGTAGGCAATGGATTTCCCAGGTCCCCTCTAATAATGGTTTATGGACATAAGAACATAAGATATGCCATACTGGGTCAGACCAAGGTCCATCAAGCCCAGTATCCTGTTTCCAACAGTGGCCAATCTAGGTCATACGTACCTAAGAGTTTCCCCAAAAGACACAGGTTCCGCAATGCTTGTACTGGGTCAAGCATTGATATCCTGGGTCCTTTCTTAATAATGGTTTATGGACCTTTCCTCCAGGAGCTTGTCCAAACCTTTTTTAAACCCAGCTACACTAACAGCCTTTACTACATCCTCCAGTAACAAATTCCAGAGTTTGATTACACGTTGAGTGAAAAAATATTTTCTTTTATTAGTCTTAAATAGTTTACCCTGTAGCTTCATTGCATGTCCCCTAGTCTTTCTATATTCTGATAACGTAAACAATCGATCTACGTTTACCCATTCCACTCCGTTCATTAATTCATAGACTTCTATCATATCTCCCCTCAGCCGTCTCTTTTCCAGGTTAAAGAGCCCTAACCTTTTTAGCCTTTCTTCATAGGAGTATCCTTTCATCCCCTTTACCATTTTGGTGGCTCTTCTCTGAACCTTTTCTAATAACACTATATCCTTTTTGAGATATGGCGAAAAGAATTGCACACAATATTCAAGGTGTGGTCTCATCATGGAATGATATAGAGGCATTATAATATCTTTTGTTTTATTTTCCATTCCTTCCCTTATGATACCTAGCATTCTATTTGCTCTCTTGGCCGCCGCTGCACACTGGGCCGAGGGTTTTAACATGCTATCCATAATGACGCCTAAATCTTTTTCCTGGGTGGTGGTTCCTAATGTGGAACCTTGCATCATGTAACCATAGTTTGTGTTCTTCTTCCCTAGGTGCATAACTTTGCACTTGTCCACATTAAATTTCATCTGCCATTTTGATGCCCAGTCTTCCAGTTTATCAAGATCCTCTTGCAATTTTCCACAATCCTCTTGGATTTTAACAACTTTAAATAGTTTGTGTCATCTGCAAATTTGATAACCTCACTCGTTATTCCACTTTCCAGGTCATTTATGAATATGTCAAAAAGCAGCGGACCCAGCACAGATCCCTGGGGTACACCACTATTCACCTTTCTCCATTGGGAAAATTGGCCATTTAGCCCTATCCTCTGCTTTCTATCTCTTAACCAGTTCCTGATCCACAGTAGTACACTGCCTCCTATCCCATGACTCTTTAGTTTTGCCAAAAGTCTCTGATGAGAGACCTTGTCAAAGTCTTTCTGAAAGTCCAGATACATTATATCAACTGATTCACCTTTGTCCACCTGTTTATTCACACCTTCAAAATACATAACAGATTAGTAAGACAAGATCTTCCTTGTCTAAAGCCATGTTGGCTGTCTCCCATTAGGCCATGACTATCTACATGCTGTAGGCAGGGTCAGACCTACAAAAAGGATCCCTAAATTTTCATCATGATTGCCTGAGTACATGGGAGCCATACACAGGATTTTAAAAGAACTCAGATCTCAGTCACTTGTCAAAAAGTCTGTTTATTTGAACAAGCAAACTCCATTAAGCACAGGAAAAGATCTGTCTTAGGGATCTGAGTGTGGGCAACACTTTCCTCCTACACCCCTTCTCAGAGGTGGGAGAGACAATGTTGCCCCATGAGTCCTGCAAGTGCCTCTTCTTATATACCTGTTCTCCGTCACAAACCTCTGTCCCAAAGTTCCAGTGAATTCTGCTTGAATTACTGACGTCATTTGCCAAACTTGCAAAAAACCAGCAAAACCTGCTAAGTCAGAGAACTTCGGCCAGTGAGACCCTCAGACCCACCCCACCTATGTTTATCGCCAAGCAACAATTTATCACCAAACAACAGTTGGTATTTCAACAAAGTCTGCATTTTCAAAGTCTGCTCAGGGTCCACTTATCAGCTGTTCACAGCCCCCTTGTAAATGCCTTTTCATTTCTTGGAATTCCATCTTCTGACACTGTGTTCTTCAGGGTTTCAGAGTATGACTCAACTGACAGTTTTGTTTTTCTCAGTTTGTCAGCTTCTGGGCCTGTATTCCTGTTTTCCTAGTTTCACATTCTCTTGTACACTTCTAAACAAAAGTGTGGTTCACCAGGCTCTCCCATGCAAGGCCACAAAATACTCTGTTTCATAACCCACAAGCGTGTCTTCTTATGTCTTCCTGTGCCAATCATATGTTGCTGTGTATATTTTCAGGCAGGTAAGGGTGCAATCATACAAAGCAAACCCATAGAGCAGGCTTGAAATCCAGGTTTGGGGCTGGTTCTCCCTTCAATGCTGAGTAATTTTATTCTTTATGATGGTTTCTACCATTTTTCCCAGTACGGACATCAGGCTCACCGGTCTGTAGTTTCCTGGATCCCCCCTGGAACCCTTTTTAAAAATTGGTTTCCTCCAGTCTTCAGGTAT
This sequence comes from Ichthyophis bannanicus, assembly GCA_033557465.1. NCBI lineage: Eukaryota > Metazoa > Chordata > Amphibia > Gymnophiona > Ichthyophiidae > Ichthyophis > Ichthyophis bannanicus. The sequence continues at coordinate 252,259,271 of CM066039.1, forward strand.
TAGAGGTTATTTTAATGATAGTTCACAGATTACTAATCACAGGTCTGCAATCTCATATTTCAGTTCTTTCAACACCCTTGGATGTATACCATCCGGCCCAGGTGATTTGCTACTCTTCAGTTTATCTAATAGTTGTAATACATCTTCCCGATGTATTGCTATTTCCTTAAATTCTTCTGCACCTTTAAATACCATTTCAGTCATGGGTAACATCCCCACAACTTCCTCAGTAAAAACACTTATTAAAAGAGGGCTGTTACACAGTACCCTGTCCTGTGCTGCTGAGGTAAGCTATATTCTGATTTGATTTAAATCATAGCTCTTTGCTGCTGCTGGCTCTAACTTATTATGAAATTTAAACTAGAAGCTCTTTGCTGGGTTCCAAATTTAACCAGAAAGCTCTCCTCTGTGTTTTAAATTTAAACTAAAAGTATTTTGCTGATACTTGGCCCTGGATCTTAGCAAGGCCTACTTTAAATTTTTAATCCACATTCTGCAGCCGGGTTAATTTTTGCATATTTCAGGAAAATTGTACCCATCTTATCCAATATGTTCTAATAGTGATTTTCCTTATCTGGGTCGCCAGGAGTCAGGACTGACTCGAAGGCACACATTGCATTTGCATGGTCATGTATTATATACCATTTGATAGGAATATTTAGTCAGAATTTTGGATCCCGAGAGTTTTGGGCTTGGCCTGGATAGGTTTAAATTTAAGCTACAAGCTCTCTGCTGGGTATGAAATGTAACCTTTCCTCCAGGAACATCTCCAAACCTTCTTTCTGTGCAACTTCCTGTTTTATCCCTGGGACGGAATAATTAAGGGAGGAGTAGCCTAGTGGTTGGGGCAAGGTACTTCAGGCCGGAAGGTCGGGGGTTCAAATCCCATTAGAGGACAGCAACCTTGGGCCAGAAGGACTGGGGTTTCTAGTCCTACAGATGCTCCTTGTGGTCTTGGGCAAGCCACTTAACCCTCCATTGCCCATGTTCCCTGTAAGTATTAGTGTATGTGTCTCATATCCCCGTGTGTTAAATGTATCCCCCAATTGTGTTGTGACCGCTTTGATTGAAGGATAAGGCGGTATACAAAACTGTCTAAATAAATAAATAAATTGTTCTCCGTGCTCTGGAAATGCCTTCTCCTAAACATTCCTATCTGAGATGTGATGACAACCGGTACAGACAGACCTTTTGTTCTAAGATCCATATATGCTAGGACCACTTCAGCAAACAGAATACCACTACCGTATAGAAACAAAGAAAATAATAGCAGACAAAGATTATATGGCCTGTCCAATCTGCCTACTCATAGCAACTAGTAAGCACTATGGGAGAGGGAGGAATGTTTAGCAGTGGCACAGTAAAAGTGGCTGGCCATCCTCGCTTTAACGTTGACCCATATATTTATTTATTTATTATTTATATACCGTCGTCTTTCTACTATTCAAGGCAGTTTATGAGTAACAAAGCAGAATAACAGTGCAGGGATGCACTCTTGTACAGAGAACAAGAACTATTAATTACAAATGACCAGTACAGTGAACAATTTAAGTAGGTAAAAATTACAGTCACTAACTATGTACAAGAAGTGGGGGGAGATACAAATTCCAGGGATTGGTGAAGCATGTTCTGTACTCATTGTATGATTCGGATCTGTGACATTTAAGTCATGCTTGACCGCGGATCTAACGTTGTTGTTGTGCTATAATATTCACAGAATAGGAATGTTTTAGTTTCTTTCTAAAGTCTGAATGGTCAGTGCATCCTCTCAGATCAGGTGGGAGGGTGTTCCATGCGGTTGGGGCAAAAAGGAAGAATGCAGAACTATATGTGGATTGTTTGTTTGTTGTTTTTTTGGACTGGGATGTTAAGGAGGTTGATAGAGGCAGGTCTTCGGAGTCATATGCCGGGGCCATATCCGGGTTGCCTGGATTGCGATCTTGCAGTCCGGGCCGTGGTGGTATTCAGCCACTGGCTGGACTGCAAAACTGGCTAAAGTTAGATCAGTCATTTAGTCAGCTAGGGTAACTGGGCAGCAGCTGAATATTGCATTGGCAGCACCCAGGGATGTTCAACAGCACTAACTGCTCATGGGAGGCTGTTCCATGCATTCACTATCCTTTCCTTAAATTACTCCCGCGTCTATCTCCTTTCACCGTCATCTTATGCCTCCTTCTTCAGAGCTTCCTTTCAATCTAAAGCAGCTCTTGTTTTGTGCATTTATGCACCACGGTATTTAAAGAGGTCTTTCATATTCCCGTTCTCCTGCCTTTCTTAGGAAGCACACATTGAGACCCTTGAATGTTTCCCCATATAATTTATGAAGAAGACTACTTTAGGTAGTTTGATCTCCCAGGCCACATCTGATGAACTTTTGATCAGGTACATTATGGCCTTGGGATCATTTCTACACTGGTTCAATAAAAGATGTCACAGACTGCAAATCTTCTAGCGACCTTCTAGAAGAAGTCCCTTGGAGATAAGTAGCATGACCTGAGGAAAAGGCAGACAGTCAAATGATCTTTTGTTTGTAAATGAGTGAGCAAAGAACTAGGAATAATCCAGCAGAGAAGCAGGATGGAGGCATGCTGATGATTTTTAATCTTCTTTTAAAGGGCAGTAGAGAAGATGAGAGTGATTTTCTGAAACAATAATGACAGAAGCATTAGTGTTCTGTCCAGTATAAGACAATTTTGCTTGATTGCTGGGGGAAGGGATGTGCTGCTGGTATACTGGTGCCTAAAGTAATAACAGGAAGGCCAAGTGTTTGGTCTAGTTAAGTGCATAAGCAGGAAATGGATAATCAGTGGTATAAATAATCTGCTCCTTTCCATTTTAGCTGTAAATAATACCGCAGCAGCACCTCTAACATGGGTCCATCTAGCAGTGCCCGACAGCCTCATACGTTTCTGCTTTTTCTTGTGATTCTTGGGCTTTCCTTTGGAACTGAAGACTATGATGGTGAGTTACTGAGCCACATTTTTTGCATATGTGCACACTCGCAAAATCTTTAAAAGGAAAGATCGGTGGGGGAGACAGGAGAGGGCCAGGCTGAGACTGAAGGCATGTAAAGGTTGGGAGTTATTCTTTTGTCTTTGGGCAAGTGAAGTTAGGAACAAATACAAATAGGGGGTGGGGGGTGGTGTTGTTTTTTTTAGGAAGTTCTGTTGTAAATCTGTTTGTCTGGCATGAAATATTCTAAAAGAGACCAAGTTGGGCATCCCAGCTCGGGTTTCTTCTGATTTTCAAATAATGAATAGAATTGAGCTCTTGCGTCATTTTCTAATGCAATTCATTTTAAATTGCGGCACCTCCTGTGGGGTACAGAGATGAGAATAGGAAACATTATCTGCCTGCATTCCTACTGGGGGGGGGGGGGGAGGTGGTGCTTCAATAGCATATTTTAAATTAACAGGAGTAGGCAGCTTCTGTAGGGCTACCAGGATACATGCCTAACCCTCATGATGGAAAATGCGATGTTGAAGCACCATCTCTGCTGCAAGGAATGCGAGCAGAAGACTTCTATGCAGCTTGGAGGGAACGTTGCAAGGGAGTAGACTAGTGGCAGGGCTGGCCTAACCATCAGGCATACTAGGTAGCCGCCTAGGGGGGAAACTACTTTGAGGGATTGGTGGTGGCAAAGACGAGGGCATTCAAAGCTAAACAATAGATTCTGACATCCGGGGGTGGGGGGCACAAGGCTTATGGTTTGCCTAGGATGTCAACACCTTGAGCCAACTCTGGAGCTGGCGCAGACTAGTGGTTAAAACAGCAGGCCTAAGAATCAGGGTAGGCAGTGTTGAAGTCCCACAGGGGCTCCATATGACTTCTTCCCCCTCATTGCAACGTAGACAATAAGCCCACTTGGGCAAGAAAATAACTTGAGTACATGGTTGTAACTAGCCCTGAGCTCAGATCTGGAAAAGATGAGATAGTTTAAATCAGAGCCTCATCTAAGAAATTAGCAGCAACATCAGTTAGTGGGCTGAGGCCACCATTTTTTTTTTATTTCACAAGACTTTATTGAAAAAAATTCACCATGTTATACAGTAACATAATACATACCAACAATATCACTAAAGTACATGAAAGCTCATTTCTCCCAGATTTTTTGTGCCATGAACAGTCTCAATTTGTCTTTTTTTGCTTTATAAGAACGAGGCCACCATTTTGATGCCAGAAGTGCCTGGGAATTGCTTCTGTCTCCGCACTACCCAATAGATAGACCCCCACCCCCACCAAGAGGTGCAAGAGATGGGTGGAAGGCTTTTTTGCAAAGAGGATTGGAAGATCCTTGTTAATGCATCGGTCCCGGGGAGCATCAGACCATGTGTTAGCAGATGCTAAAGATTAATATCTTTTGAGGTGGAGTTATTTAGCTTGTGAGCTTTCACACAAGCAGCACTATTCATTTTAAGGCACATTTTACAATGGGACATTCAAGTGCAATCTGGAACCTCAGAGCCAGATCACCTTCAAAAAACACAGGCCTGATTTCAGAAATGTGGATGTGCCTGATAGGGTAGCCTATAGAGGCAGCTACATAAATGCCCCAAAAGAGCATCTCAGAACTTGGATGCCTAACAGCATAATGGTGAAAGTAGTGGGGTGGCCAGGGTTCAAATCCCAGTGTGGGTCTCTGTGATCTTAGACTAGTCCCTTAACTCTACACTCTCTGGATGTTTGAAGGCCACGCAAGCACTTTACTGATGCCTATTCGTGCCTGCAGCAGGTCTAAACATAGACTTGCCCACAAACGTCCTCGTCATTCCTGAAATCGAACAGCGATGTGTAAGTCCATAGCACCTCGCCTACTTGGACATCCCTGCACCAGAGACGTCTGTAAACAGCATTTGTAGAATGGCTGCAAAGATGTCTCAGTGATTTCATCGTCCAGGTGCATATCTTCAGACATCCTACATGACGACTAAGCCTTTTAAAATGACTCCTTTGCATAATAATGAGCTGTTTTGCATGCATTTGCTTGCTTTATATATGATTGTTAATTAGCTTGCATTGTGGCAATAAATTATGTGTTAAGGACAAATGAGGCACATTTTTAACAATTAATGAGGCTTATTTGGCAAATAGCATGCACTGTTCCCCTAATGCAGCTTTGCAACTTTCCCTATTAGCTTGCATATGACTGTTATTAACTAAAGTAATTACAAACTATGAGGCACCACCAAGCTTTAAAAGATAAGAATTAGCAGTCAGAAGACAAGGGAAGAAAAGACTTGAGATAGGTCTCAAAGACGGAGAGGGGCAGATGGAGGTTAGCAGATCATTCCAGCCAAAGGATGGAGCTATTTCTGCTACTTATTGCTATAGCACCACTAGGCATACACAGCACTGTGCAAATGCACATAAAAGGCGGCCTCTTCTCCATAGAGCTTATAATCTAGTCAGGATCAATTCACAGGACAAATAGGAGACTTGGGAAGCTTCATTTATTAAAGACACAGGGGACAAGATTGTGAAGCAGTCTCGAAAAGGTTTGTTTTAGGTGGAGGAGCTATGGCCGGAATATGTGTCTTGGAAAACAGGGTAGGAAACAGAGAGGATGATAGATAAGGAAAAGCCATAAAGGCTTTTTGAAAGTGAGGATCATTTTTGAATGAGGCTCTGATGGGTAGAGGGCCGCTTTTTGAAACTGGTAGTGAAAAACACAGGTTCCTGAGTTCGCTGAAAGCATGAACCTTGAGAAACAAAGACCATTCACAAGAGATCTGCAAAAGTCAAGGCAATAGGACCTTGCCTTCAGTCTGTCGTGGTTTAAGACCAGAGTAAGTTAAAATATGGCTTTGGAGACTGGTTAGTGGTTGTCCAAAACTTTACAGTCTCATTCGCCATCAAACGGAGACCTCCCAGAATTCTGGCTCTGCATAATCTCAGTTGTCAATGAGCTTATCCAGTCCTGATTTCACCCACTGCTTTCCTCCATTGTAGTTCTGATGTCCCTAGGAAAATATGAATTACCTTTCCATGGCTACAGTGGGATAAAACAAGGAAAAGATTGGAACCTGCTGATGGTTCTACTCTATTCTGACTCCCAGGAAGCCTTAATTCTTAGTCTTCTGACTGTTTGTAGTCTCAGTTCAGTGGGAACAGAGGCTTATCGGTTGCTAAACTATTACAGTTTGTGGTTTTCTGTAACTTTGGAATAGCTGGAACACGGTCCAACAATCTTTGTGTGGACATGTGGCTTTTACACTTTCTAAAATTGGTGAGTGATACGCAGGAGTGAGGGGAGAAGATGGCAATTTTCCATTAAGAAATGCATGCAGTTTTTGTGCTACCCCCTTCATAACTTTGAAAAGGAAGGACTTAGTGCTATCAAACATTGTGTGCAACTAAGTCTTTGGGGGAGAGGACATGTCAGACTGTCCCACTTTCCAAAGTTGGTGAATGATTTGGAGAAGGTGCAGAAGGGAGGCAAAGTCGTCTCTTTTCCGAAAACAATGGAGTAAGGCAGGGCCGTACCAAGCCATAAATGTGCCCTGTGTAACTTGCCCATCTGGCACGCCACCCCCATCACATTTGCCCCGTGCCCAGCATCTCTGCCATGTTACCCCACACGTCCATGTCCAGCCGGCTCCTCCCCCACGCTGCCTGCCCTTGCCCTGCCACCGCTTTTTGTGTTCCCTTGTCGGCAGCAGCACTAGCAGCGGCACTATGGACCTGATCTCAAATTGAAAAAAAAACCATGCGTCTTTTCAACTCAGCACTCGCAGACAGGTTTGATTCCTCCCTCCTCTGACGTAGGCTCACATCAGAGGAGGAATGAACCTGATCTGCCATTCAAGTGCAGAGTTGCAAAGTCCCGTCTTTGAATGGCGGAACTGGTCCCTCCCTCCTCTGACGCAAGCTTACGTCAGAGGAGGGAGGGATCGGACCTGCGTGCAAGCATGGACTCATAAAGATCCGTGTGTTTTTTTCAAGTTGAGCTCAGGTCCACTCCGCTGCTGCCACTGTTATGGTCGCCAACCTCCAATGCGCCCCTAATCTGCACCACTCGCACAGGGCTAGCTAAGCGTTGGAGTAGGGAGTGCTGAGCTGAGGCTGTCTTGAATGTATCATTTCCTGCTTGTTTCTGTGATTTGAAGCCTAGATACTGCTATGGCCGTTTCTTTATAACAGGGCAGCAGAGTGCTATTGACTCTGTAGCTGCTTCCAATAGTTTATTGATACCAAGTGCCGGCATATTCTGGAACTTTTGTATTTGACTCACTGAGATCTCTAAGTAGTACAAACCTTTACTACAGGTGAGGTAGGAAGCTGTTGCATGATTTGGACGTGAGCAAAACTTTTGTTCATAAGCTAGGTTTGCTTGGTGAGGTGAGGTGAGGTGGGAGGACTAGCAGCCTGATCACTGGACTGTAATTCAGGAGAACCCATGGGCATGAATTCAAACTCACCTTTGGCACTGACCCCTAAGCGACCTTGGGCAGGTCACATGGGCCCCCTGCACCCTTGGGACCCAGTTGAGAGCCAAGTCTAGTTTCCATATTAATTGCTTTTTCTGATTCCAATGCTTGATTCCCAAAGAAATAGTAGAGTTCCCTTGGCAGAATTCAGGACTTCTTTTGGTTTTGCAAAATGGTTCCTGTGCAGTCTATGACCAGTGAGAGACTTGTCCCCCTGCTTGTACTCATGCCTTCTCTTTAGAAGGAACCACATCATAATTCAGTCCAGCAGTAATTTATTGTATTCTGTGTATCCAAAGTGACTGTAAAAAATACTTTCTTTGAAGAGCTTGTTATAAAATGTTATTGTGTAGTAATGGTTAAAAGGAGCCCTCACATGTCATTAGGAACCACCTGAAATCAGTATTGATCCTTCTTACAAAAACAATGAAAAGACATTTCTGATAGTACTAGCCAAATAAACACACCAGCCTCATGTCTGTGCCCCCCTGATATGGTCATGGCATGTGATGTGGGAGGTTGAAGTTCACCCTGCCCTGTCTTTCTGTTTAGCTTTTGTATATCTAGTACAGCATTAATAAAGTACAACAGAGGTGGAACTTAGCCATCCTCATTCTCAGTGGCTCTTAACTCCACTACTGTAAGCACCAACTAAGTTAGATCTTTATCAGTCTGGTAATCTATCCATTTCTAACTCCTTGACAGAATATTCTCAAGAGAACACAGAGGATCAGACAACCACTTTGCATAACAGCATTTGTCCCCGAGCAATACCTGGAGAGAAGATCACAAAAGGGAACAGAACCTTTATCTCCATCCCTGAATCCTCAAGAGCCCATCTTAGCAGCACCATCACTGTGGTGCTCATCCCGTCCCTCTATACCTTGGTGTTTCTCATTGGCTTACCTTCCAATGGATTAGCACTTTGGATTTTGGCTACTAAAATGAAAAAGATGACGTCTACCATCTTCCTCATCAACCTTGCCCTGGCAGACTTGCTCCTTATTTTAATATTACCTTTTAAAATGTCTTACTACTTTCTGGGTAACAACTGGTTGTTTGGAGAGATATCCTGCCGCATCCTCACCACCTTTTTCTATGGAAACATGTACTGCTCTGTTCTCCTATTGATGAGCATCAGCATTGACAGATACCTGGCTGTCGTTCACCCCTTCTTCTCCAGGTCATTCCGGAGCAAAACATTTGCCTTATGCATGTGCTCAGCAGTCTGGTTCCTTACAATAATATTTATTGTTCCGTTGATGGCCTACCAGCAAGCTTATCCTCTCTATGGTTCTGACATCACCCTATGCCATGACGTTTTACCAAGGCGTGAGCAATCTGCGTTCTTCTTCTACTATTTTGTGTGTCTGATTGTGTTTGGCTTCCTCATACCATTGCTGGTTATTATTTTCTGCTATGCGTCTGTGCTTCGGGTTCTGAGCAGCAATGGAGAGAAGTATGACTATGCCATTAAACTCACTGTCCTGGTCCTTGTAATAATCCTTGTGCTTCTCACACCCAGTAATGTTGTTCTCTTGCTTCACTATTCAGAGCATTGTTTAAGTTATAACGTAGACTTGTATGTGGTGTACATGGTCTGCCTGGCTTTGAGTACCTTCAATAACTGCATTGATCCTTTTGTTTACTACTATGTGTCAGAAGAATTCCGAGAGAAGGTAAAAGAAAAACTTCTGAATCATCGCAAGACCATCAGCATATCTCTAAAGACATCAAAGGAGACTGTCCCCAGTACTAGTTTTCCTTCTCGATCTGTGCTGTGAGCAAGATGAGTAAGGAGAGGTGGGACTTCATTACCATGGCCTAACCAATTGGCTTGCCCCTCCTACTTAGGAGAAGGTGAAGGAAGAAACATGCCAATGAAGCTGACTCCTTCGGGAAAAGGAATGGGTTTGGATTTGATTACTCACCTTTCTGAACCTGAGCTCAAGGGAAGCTATTTTGGTATTATCTGCCCCAGGGGGCTTATAATCAAAGTGTATCTGAGCCAATGGAGGGTGAAGTGATTTGCCTACAACTGTCTCAGGGCTGAACTGCTTGAACTGGATCCTGTTTGCACTATTGTGGAAATTAATTCTAATGGAATGGATACAAGTGGTCCATAGGGAAGAGAATGTTGGTCTTTTCATAGAACTGGAACACAATAGTGTCTATTGGGAGAATACAGTGGGGGGGGGGGGGGGTGAAAGTAGCTGCTGTAGGTTCCAGTTCTTTTCTGGACTTTGTGTGTATTTCCTAAATACTGGTTTCTTAATAAAGGATAAATCTAACCACATCCTCAGTATGTCCTATACTGGGACAGGACAGGGAGAAGCAGGTGCCCTGGTCAACACTTTAGTACTTTTAATTTGTAATTGCTATTTTCTTTTTAATAGCCAGGATGCAGCTATGCAATAGAGGGGGATGTCTGCTAAAGAAATACTCATTAGATCATTTAAAAAATAAAGTCTCTATCCTATTAAGCTGTAAAAAGCAATCAAAAAAGCATTTGTTCAGAGAAGAAGTAATGCTAATGACTAAACCTTAGCACATTTCAGAGTACAATGATGTCTCAGTAGGAATTGACCATTATCAAGTCTGTAGCTAAAATGTGAATGTGCTGTAAGGAAGGGGCCATATTTATTTTGGGCATGCATGGGTTGCTAAGTGCTAATGCCAAGATCTAGCAGCATGTAAGGGTTATGAAAAAGATGCTGGAGACAGCCCTGCCTTCTATTAAAAAACAACTGTAAATGAACTCATCATTGACAGGAAGGGAATTCTGTGCAAATTCTCCCAGATGTAAATGGGCCACAGATGAACACCTGTAAAGTCTGTGAAAAAAATGTCATGCCTGTAAAAGCTACACTACTCCAAAAATTGGACCTCAATGTTTTTCAAAAAAATTCAACATTAAATAATTTGAAGACTATATTATCAGGTCATCCTCAGCTATAATCACCAGAAAGCTCAATGGGTGGTCTTACTGGTGATAAAAGAGCAACCTGCCATACCCATTAAGTCATCATTGCTCTCTACAGTGCTTTGACCACTGCAACCTTTGGGAATTGTAATATATATAGTCACCAGCGCAAGAGGTAAGCAATATTGACACTTAGCTTAGTGATTGCAGTCCTTTTCCTCTCTGGACGATACTAAGGCCGCTGGCCACTTTTACATTTGTATTTGACGTTGGCCAATGGTTTTGCCGAATTTCACAGCTTCATCAGAAAAAATGGCCACTATCCCAGTTTGCTAATGCTTGATTTTGAAAGTTGTTGAGCTCTTTGGTGTTTATAGTTGAGGTTGACCTGGTAATACAGAGTTTTCAAATTACTTTGTTGTTTAATTTTTTGAAAAACATTGATGTCCAATTTTTGGAGTAGTGTATATTGATTTTTTGGTTCCTGCTTTGGGTGTAATTTTATTATTTGGATGCCTATAAAAGCATCAGTCTCATGTTCCTTCAATCCTGTTCTTTTCTACACTGTACAACTGGGAAGGCTGCTTCCAACTGTGTTTTAAAAGGATAGCTCTTTACAGGATGAACCAACTAATGCTTTGAGATCACCAGACTGTACTGAAAAGAGTTCTACAATGAGACCATTGGATCTGATAGCGAGCTGGAACAGACAGCGGACTTAGGATTCTTTGGAATTTCACAGGCCTTCACAGTATGTTAGTGAAAAATCTGGCAGACAGTTAAAATGTTTACAACCAGACTCCTCCTTGCTTGCCCTGGGCTTTCCTGAATTCTGTTAGTTTGTGCATCCACTATTCTTGCCACATAAAAATATCTTGTTATATTACTCCTGCATCGCAGTGTCTGGATCACACAGAATTAGATCATAGCCCCTGTTGGTACATGTCATTTCTCTGCAACATAAAGGCTGTGGGACAATGAAGACATAAATTGGATTATTTTCTTCCTTGAGAAAACAGGAAATTGTTCCATCTTTGCTCTCTCCCTCAAATTTGGGGACTAATGATAATCCTGTCTAAGGTTTGCCATTTTCTTTAGTTGTAATTTTGTAACTGTATTGACAAGTTTAATTTACTGTACAACTGTGATGCTTGATTCAATGTTAAGATGTATAAATAGAGAAAAAAACAACAACATAAGATGTATGAACTTGTATGCACCATATTTTACTCAATGTAATACCTTATGTCTGAGATTAAGTTTAATGAGTTGTGATTGGTTGACTCTGCCCCTGGTTTTACGCAAGAGGCAAAAAAAAAAAGGAATGCCAACTTTTGGGTTTTTTTCAGCCCAATTTCCTATGTCTCTATTATCATGAGGCAATAAACGGTGCTTATTGAATTAAAGTTTGGGTTTAACACATGCTTACCAAATGGGAGGAGTAGCCTAGTGGTTAGAGCTTGATAACCAAGAAACCAGGGTTCGAGTCCCACTAGCACTCCTTGTGGTCTTGGGCAAGTCACTTAACCCTCCATTGCCTCGGAAGAAGGGCCTGGCAATCTACTTCCGGTCACACTGCCAAGAAAACCCAGGAGCTTCTTGGTTGCCAGGAGTCAGCACTGACTTGAAGGCATGCATCACATCACATTACTACCAAATGGGAGGGTGTGCCTCCATTTTTAGAAGAGTGCACGAGAGGGAAAAAAATGAATTTGTTAAAAAGAAAATCCAGATTAACAATAAAAGAATCAGAATGTGGCCATGGATCCACAAGAGAATACAATGAGTCAGCCAGGGTGACAGGGTTAGTGGCAGAGTTGAGTTCTCCAATCATTACCCACTCTTCAGTCCTGCCTCCCACCATTCTTGTTGTGATAAATTTTAGACTATTCCTCAACTGTGATCCTGCTTTAACTGTGAAACTCAAGCATTATATCCTTAAAATGCGACAGAGCCTCTTTCCTTTCCAGCCATTCCTTTGTATGAGCTATATGTTACAAATCACATGCACTATTTTTGTTTAAGACTGTGATTCCTTTGTTAACCTCTCCTGACCTTAGGAGTCTCAGTACATTCCATGATCTGGGGCCTCACAGCCCCTGCAAATTTTGAATGAGCACTTAAGTTACAAATGATTTATATGGATATGAAATGCGTGGATATGTATACGCAGCTAACTAAAGCAGGATCATGGTTAAGGAATCATTTAAAATTTAGAACAACAGTCCTCCCTGTTTATGATACCATGTTGCGAGCATGTTACATGGTAAGATAAAACATTGCCATCAGGATTATTGGGCATCGAATATGTAGGGAAAGAGAGTGCGTATACAGCCACTGGCAAATGATATCCTTTGCATATTACCCTATGAAATATATAAGGTTGTCAGTGGGCTCCAGATGCTTCCCAACAGGCTTGATCCAGTCCTGGTTTACCCTACTGCATGCAGAGACATGTATTCTAATTTCTGTAATGCACTCCATTAGAAAAGCAAGACTACAAGTCCCTGCATGCAAGGGGGCAAACCTGTCGGCGCATCTGGAGCCAGTTGGCAACAGTATCAGTTGCCAAGTTACCAGGTTCCAGGAGTGAGGGGGTTTTTTTGTTTTGTTTTACCAGTTCTGATTTTACATTTCCATTGCAATGCAGTATGGTATTTGTGGTCTCTGATTTTTACCCACTGGAATTATTGTTGCAGTTCCCATAATGCATCATAATGAGCTTGTCAGAAGTCCAGGACTGGCTTAAAATCTCATTCCTGGACCTGGGTAACTTGCCAACTCTGAATACATTAGGTGACAATCTTCATTGGAAACTGGAGCACTCCCCAGTCATGGCTGCTATTTTTGCACCACTAACAATTAGATTGCTTCCCAAGCGAAAGGAGGAGTTCAGCCATGATTCAGATTGAATGGCCTTAATAACAAATTGGCCTTGCTGAGGGTGTCTGACTGCGGCAGATACCTACTTTTTCACAGGTAACAGAGTGCAGAGCTCTTTATCACATTTGGCTTGGCTCTCTTGATTATAGCTAATGTTTCTGTGCACTTCCTCAAATAGCGATGTATCCACTAGATCAGCTACCTGGCTCTTACTGCAACCAGTAGGTAGGTAGCCATCAGGTATTAGAAAGTACCAGGTGTAAAACAGCAAGTTCTTTCTTTTCACAGTACTCTCAAAACAGTTTTCTCCGAGTTACCAAAAGCAGTAGGAAAGGATACCTAAAGGATTCTTCTCATGAAACATGCAGTTTAAAGCTGTGTGTTGTTCCCATTCTACCACTCTTGGGCAATAAATATGCCATTCACTTTCAAGGGTCCTTATCTCACGTTCTCCCAGTAATATAATGCTGCTTATAATATAATGATCAGTGCAGGCAGCTCCCACCAACATCTTCAGGCAGTGTTCACAGGCAGGAGTCGGGGTCTGGGAGGCCATACAGCTATATGGAACTAACCTGCCCGCTGGGAAGCCACATCTGCAGGGTCAATCCAGGAGCCTCAGTCCCTGAAGGAAGCAAAATGGCTGAGGTTCCTTTCAGAGGCACCTTAAGCAGATTGTATGTAACTGGGCAAGTTGTCTAAACAGAGTAGTTACTCACCTGTAACAGGTGTTCTCCAGGAGCAGCAGGAATCAGTCCTCCATATGGGTGTCATCGGCACCGATGAAGCCCCAGCAGAGCATTTCCCCAGCTATCTATGAAAGCCTTTGGGAATGCAGGCACGCATGCGCGGTTCCCTTCCCGCCTAAAGGTGCCATCTTACCTCAGTCAAATGACATAGCTAAGAACAGCACACAAAAATGAAAAATAAACTATGTACAACTGCAACTCCAAGGGGAGGAGGGAGGGTTGTGAGAACTGATTCCTGCTGCTCCTGGAGAACACCTGTTACAGGTGAGTAACTACTCTTTCTCCAGGACCAAGCAGGAAGTCAGTCCTCACATATGGGTGATTCCCAAGCTCTGGGCTACCGAGGAACCCAGGCTGAACAAGAGAACTCCCTCTAGTCTCAGCAGCAAAGAAAGGCTTTTCAAAGACACAACCTCCACCGGTAGCCCAACAGAGGGAAGGAGTTGCCTAAACCTCAAAGAGATTCTGGAGTACTGCCTGGCCAAAAGCACGGTCCCTACGGGACTCCCTCTCCAGGCAATAATGGGCCGCAAAAGTCTGGTTTGAAGACCAAGTTGCAGCCCTGCAGATGTCTACCAAGGGCACAGAGCGGAGATGAGCCACTGAGGCAGCCATTGCCCTGACACAATGGGCCGTGACCCTACCCTGCAAAGGAAGGTCAGCCGCCTTGTAAGCCCAGGTGGTACAGTCAGCCACCCAGATGGACAAGGTACGCTTGGACACAGCCAACCCCAACTTATTGGGGTCAAAGGATACAAAGAGCTGAGTAGCCCTTCTATTCCCCTGCATACGGTCAAGGTAGAAGGATAAGGCCCTCCTACAGTCCAGGGTATGCATGACTGCTTCAGCCTGGCTAGCATGAGGCCTAGGGAAGAATGTTGGAAGAACCACCTCCTGATTGAGGTGGAAAGAGGAGACAACCTTAGGGAGGAACTTTGGATGAGTCCTAAGGACTATCCTGTTCCTATAAATCCTGGTGTAAGGCCTGTCACAGACCAGGGCCTGAAGCTCACTTACTCGCCTAGCCGAGGTAAGGGTTATCAGGAAGAGTGTCTTCCAGGAGAGGAAGCGTAGTGGACAAGTAGCCATCGGCTCAAAAGGTGGGCGAGTCAGTTGCTGCAAGACCACATTCAGCTCCCACTCAGGGGCAGGAGGACGGATGGGAGACTTGAGTAAAAGCAAGCCCCTGAGAAAGCGGGACACCAAGGGGTGACCAGATAGAGATTGCCCCTCTAACAATGAGTGGTGAGCTGCTAGAGCTGAGAGGTGGACCTGAACAGAATTGGACTTAAGTCCCTGATTGGATAAGTGCAGTAAGTACTGAAGAACTACTGGCACAGTACAGGAGAAAGGATCCTCTGTACGTAGGTGACACCACACAGAAAACCTCTTCCACTTGAGAGCATAGGTTTTCCTAGTAGACTGTTTCCTAGAGGCTAGGACAACCTCCTCAACTTCCTGAGGTAGGCCCCAGGGAGCTAAAACTACCCTTGCAGCCTCCAGGCCATCAAATTGAGAGATTTGAGATTGGGGTGCAGAAGGGAACCCTGGTCCTGTGTGAGAAGGTCGGGTTGCAACCCCAGAGGCAGTGGAGGATCTACCGCCAGTTGAAGCAGAAGAGGAAACCAAGGCTGTCTCGGCCACCTGGGAGCTATCAGCAAGACCGAGGCCTTGTCCTGGAGAATCTTGAATAGGGTTCGGGCCACCAAGGGTGTGGGAGGAAACGCATAGAGGAGGCCCTGAGACCAAGATATCAGAAAAGCATCCGCTGCTATCTGCAGAGGATGTGGTTGCCTGGAGCAGAACTTTGGCAGTTGCTTGTTCATGGGGCTGGCAAAGAGATCCATCAAAGGGAGACCCCATTTCAGGAAGATCTTCTGAACCACTGAAGGATGCAGCTGCCACTCGTGGGGCTGCAGTATCCTGCTTAACCTGTCTGCCAGGTAGTTGTCCTGGCCTGGAAGGTACACAGCCTTGAGGAGCATGTTGTGCTTGAGGGCAAAAGAACAAAGGTCCTGAGCTTCCCGATAAAGGATCCTGGACCCAGTTCCACCCTGTTTGTTCACATAAAACATGGCAACCTGGTTGTCTGTCTGAATCAGGACAGACTGTTGAGCCAGGGTAGGAATGAAAGCTTTGAGTGCTAATCGAATAGCTCTGAGACCAGAGGCCCTGGGTGCACTTGCCCAGACAATGTGTTCCCCAGCCTTGCAGGGAAGCATCTGTTGTTAGTAGCACTGTGTAACCTGGAATCTGAAAGGGCACCCCTTTCAGCAGATTGGGTGGGTGTAGCCACCAGTTGAGGGAGTGCAGAAATGGTCTGGACACCCTTATCCTGTCTCTGAGGCTGCCTGTGGCCTGTGACTACTGAGTCCGAAGGCACCACTGTGCAGGCCTCATATGGAGCCTGGCATTGGGGGTCACATGTACTGTCGAAGCCATGTGGCCTAGAAGCCGCAGGCAGAGTCTGGCGGAGACCAGGGACCTGCTGAGAAACTGACTTGCCAAGGCCATCAACCTTCGGGCTCTGTTTTCTGGCAAGAATGCCTTTGCCAGGAGAGAGTCCAACCTTGCCCCTATGAACTCCAAATTCTGGGAAGGGAGCAAAGTGGACTTTGTGAAGTTTATGACAAACCCCAGGCGTTGCAGAAGAGCAATGGTCCTGAGGGTGGCTTGATTGGCCTCCTGACCTGTCTGACCCCTGATGAGCTAGTCATCTAGATAGGGGAAGACAAAGATGCCCTGATTTCTCAGGTAGGCCGCCACCACTGCTAAGCACTTTGTAAAGACTCTTGGGGCGGAGGTGACGCCGAAAGGCAGCACTCTGTACTGATAATGGTTTCCTCCCACGATGAACCTTAGGTACTTTCTGTGGTCTGGATGAATGAGGATGTGAATGTACGCATTCTTTAGATCTAAGGAGCATAGCCAATCTCCCTGCTGGAGGTAGGGCAGAAGGGTTCCAAGAGTAAGCATCTTGAACTTTTCTTTCACTAGGAACTTGTTGAGGTTCCTGAGGTCCAGAATGGGGCGAAGGCCACTGGTCCATTCGGGCACCAGGAAATATCTGGAGTAGAATCCGTGACCTTGCAAGTGGGGAGGCATAGGCTCCACCGCCTTGTCCACCAACAGACCCTGAAGCTCCTGACGGAGAAGGTCTATGTGCAGAGGAGGCCTTGGAGGCTCCCCTGGAAAATATGGGGGTGGCAGTTGGTGAAAATGGAGGGCATATCCCCTGTGGATGATGTCCAGCACCCAACTGTCCCCGGTGATAAGGGGCCACTGGTGGGCAAAGAGGGCGAGAGGACCTCCTGTGCAGGGTTGGGAGAGCAGTGGAGGAGAGGCTATGCTCAAGGAGTCAAAAGCCCCCACCCTGCTGAGTAGTAGCAGGGGCCGGAGACTTGGGGGCCCTCTGCCTACGGGGTCCATTTACCCTGGCCCTTGGCTTGCTGACTCTGGGGGGGCAGCTTGGGCAGCCTGATATTGTGGGTACTGTTTGTAGGCAGTGCCCTTCCTCGGGTAAAAGGTCTTTTTACCCGAGCCCTTCTTTTTATGAGAAGGGGCAGAGGTCTTCCTCGACAGCCTTGTCCGGGTGAGGTGCTCGGTCTCGAGCTGAGCGGCCTTCTCGGTCATGGGCTTGCCAAACAGGTTTTCACCTCGGCAAGGGACATCGACCAACTTGTCCTGAACCCATGGATTGAGGTCCGATGACTGCAGCCATGCCTGGTGTCGAGCCACGATGCCGGCTGCCGCAACTCGGGCCGAAGCCTCGAAGCCATCGTAGGCGGCGTGGGACATGAACTTCGAGCAGTCCCGAATCCCCGAGGACAAGGACTTAAATCTCTGCAAGGGTTCCCCGGAGAGACCAGCAGAGAATCCGGCCAACTCCTTGGCCAGATCCCGCAAGTACATGCCGATGTACAGCTGGTAAGACTGGACACGGCAAGCAAGCATCGAGTCCTGAAAACACTTTCTACCAACGCCATCTAGGTTCCGGGCCTCCCTGCCAGGAGGCACCGCGGAGTGCATCTTCTGATTTTTCAGACGATGCATGGCCGATTCCCCAACCATGGAATGGTGTGGTAGCTGTGCTTTCTGAAAACCAGGGCTCTTACGGAGCCGATAGATCGAATCGACTCGCTTGCTAAGAACCGGCGCCGAGGCCAGTGCCTCCCACATACGGAAGAGGAGCCGTTCCAGCATCGGAGGAACCGGGACAGTAAAGGCCTCCTTCGGAGGAGAGTCATACTGCAGCGCCTCGAGCTCTTCAGCTCGAGGCTCTTCCTCGGGATCCGCCGGAATAGCCAAGGCAGTGGCCATATCCCGGACGAACTCCGAGAACTGGGTGTCCTCCGGAGGGGACCTACTCCGGGGCTCAGACTGCAGTGAGTCCGAAGAGATGCACCGAGTCTTAAAGGTGTCCGGAGACTCCTCATCCTCCGTCTCCCAAGCCGACTCATCCGAGGAAGAGTCGGGGTCCGACCCCGTGGGGCCCTGGAGCACCCGCCCTGACACCAGAAGCACCGGCGTCAATGCCCTCGGTCCCGAATGGGAGGTCGAGGGGGACCGCGACCGAGGTCGACTCCGAGCCACGATGGACTCGAGTATCGGCTCGGTCTCCGGGGTCGACTTTGACGTCGATGTCCTGGTGGTCAGGGCAGATGCGCCAGACAGGCTGGCCATCAGTGCCTGCTGCTGCTCCATGAAGGCAGACATTCTGCTCTCCAAGGCTGTCATCCTGAGACTCAGCTCGGGAGACGCAGCAGCCACCGACTCGGGCCCGACATCAGCTCCCTGGGAGGAGAGTCCACAAGGACTACGGGGCTTACGTGTCCAGCAGACTCTGGCTCCACACGAGGAACTTTGGCAGGCTTCTCCGGTTCCACAGGCCCGGGGCGACAGTTGGGAGTCTTAGACCTGGCCCTCGAGGAGCCAGGGACCTCTTCTGACGACACCCTCATGAGCCGTTTCTTCCTCTTGCGTTCCTGGTCGGGGGACCCCCTGTCTGAAGAGCTTCGACGGTGCTCGGGATCGGAATCCCGCGATGTCGAGGCCTCAGACGAGGTCCGGGCCCGGCCGGAGGCTGAGTCCGAGAAAAAACTTTCCTTTTGCTGCTGGCGACTTCGTAGTGCCTTGGAAGACATTTTTCCACAGGCCCCGCACGACTTAGGATCGTGGTCGGGGCCGAGGCACCGAAGGCAGCAGTCATGTGTGTCGGTGAGAGACATTAGTTTCTTACACCGATCACACTTCTTAAAACCACTGGAAGCCATCGGGGAAAAAAAAAAGAGTCCCCGCGAGGTCAAAAGACCGGCCTTCCAGGGAAAAAGAGAAAAAAGGGCGCGAACGCCAGCCACGAAGGGCAAAAACTGAAAAAGAGGAATCGGGCTCGATACCGGTGTACCAAACCCTGCGGGAGGGGAACCAGCATCGAACCGGAAGAAAAAGAGCAAAAAATCGCTGAAAAATCTAATTTTAACCGGGAAAAACTGGACACACGTCCGGTGGGCTTCACGGAAAAAAAAGAGACTGAGGTAAGATGGCACCTCTAGGCGGGAAGGGAACCACGCATGCATGCCTGCATTCCCAAAGGCTTTCATAGAAAGCTGGGGAAATGCTCCGCTGGGGCTTCAGCGGCGCCGATGACACCCATATGTGAGGACTGACTTCCTGCTTAGTCCTGGAGAAGAGACATGCCATATTGGGTCAGACCAAGGTCTATCAAGCCCAGTATCCTGTTTCCAACAGTGGCCAATCCAGGTTACAAGTACCTGGCAAGTTCTCAAAAATGTACACAGGTTCCACAATGCTTATCCTGGGGTAAGCAGTGGATTTCCCTGGTTCTCTTTAATAATGGTTATAGACTTTTCTTCCAGGAACTTATCCAAACCTGTTTTAAACCCAGCTTCACAACAGCTTTTACCACATCCTCTGGTAATGAATTCTAGAGTTTCATTACAAGCTGAGTGAAAAAATATTTTTTCTTATTAGTCTTAAATGGGTTGCATTATAGCTTCATTACATGTCCCCTAGTTTTCCTACTTTTTGATGGCGTAAACAACCGATCTACGTATATCCATTCCACTCCATTCATTAATTTATAGACCTCTATATCATATCTCCCCTCAGCTGTCGTTTTTCCAAGTTGAAGAGCTCTAACCTTTTATGCCGTTCCTCATAGGGGTATCCTCCCATCCCCTTTACCATTTTGGTGGCTGTATCTTTCCTAATTCTGCACACTGGACAGAGGGTTTCAATGCAGGGTCGTACCAAGCCATAAATGCTCCCTGTGTGATTTACACATCTGGTGCGCCCCTCCCCCCAGTTTTGTCATTTGCCCCAAGCCCAACATCTCCCTATCTTAACACCTCCATGTCCAGCTGGCTCCCCCCCCCCCCACGCTGCCTGCCATTGCCCCACCGCTGTCGCCTCTGCTTTTCATTTTCTCTTGACGGCAGCAGTGATGGTGGCAGCAGCAGAGAGGACCTCCACTTGAAAAAAAACACGCGGGTCTTTCTGACTCCGTGCTTGCATGCTGGTCTGGTCCCGCCCTCCTCTGACGCACCTACTTTAAAGGAGGGAGGGACCAGACCAGACCAGCCATTCAAGCATGGAGTTGCAAAGACCTGCATTTGACTGGCTGGTCTGGTCCCTCCTTCCTCTGATGCAAGCCTACTTCGGAGGAGGGAGGAATCAGGCCAGCATGCAAGCACAGAGTCTGAAAGACCCACGTGGGGTTTTTTCCTTCAATTGGAGGTCTGCTCCGCCGCTGCTGCTGCCACCACCATCACCAAGGAAACATGAAAAGCGGAACCAGTGGCCGCAGGGCAAGGGCAGGCAGCCGAGGCTGGCAACCCCAAATGCGCCCCTGTTTTTTTGTGCCCTGTATGGCTGCACTGCTCGCACAGGGCTAGGTACGGCGCTGTTTCAACGTATTATTGATGATGATGCCTAGATCTTTTTCCTGGGTGGTTTCTCCTAATGTGGAACCTTTCATTGTGTAACTGTGTTTGGGTTTTTCTCTTTCTTAGGTGCATAACTTGGTAGATGAAATATAATGTGGACAAGTGCAATTTGGACATTCAGTCTTCCAATTTATCAAGGTCCTCTTGCAATTTTTCACAATCCTATTGTGTTTTAACAACTGAATAATTTTGTGTCATCTGCAAATTTGACCACCACACTCGTTATTCCCATTTCCAGGTCAATTTATGAATATGTTAAAAATCAGTGGGCCCAGCACAGATCCCTGAGGTACTATTCACCTTTCTCCATTGAGAAAATTGGCCATTTAGCCCTACTCTCTGCTTTCTATCTTTTAACCAATTCCTGATCCACAATGGTACACAGGGCCGGCCCGTCCATTGAGCAAGAATGTTTTTTGCACAGGGTCCCGCGTTTCAGGGGGCCCCGCGCAAAGAACATTCTGCTTTTTTTTTTATTACATTTAAAAACAAAAACCTGGCTCTAGCTGCTGCCGCTGCCGCGTCCGTCGCAGCAGCGGCAGAATGGCGTGTCCCGCGGGGCCCCTTCTCCTCTTCGAGCCCTCTGCAAGGGCTTTCAGATTCGCGAAGGGAGAGTTGTGCTCCCTCGCGTCTCTGTAAAGCCCGCAGGGGCTAATGGGAAATTTCCCATCAGCCCCTTTAGACGCGAGGGGCTGATGGGAAACTTCCCATTAGCCCCCGCGGGCTTTACAGAGACGCGAGGGAGCACTCTCCCTTCGCGACTCTGAAAGCCCTTGCAGAGGGCTCGACGTGGAGAGGGGCCCCGCGGGACACGCCATTCTGCCGCTGCTGCGACGGACGCGGCAGCAGCTAGAGCCAGGTTTTTGTTTTTAAATTTGCCGGAAGGGAAGGGAAGGGAAGGGAAGGGGGGGGGGGGGGCTGATGGAGGCTGTCTGGAAATGGGGTGATGGGGGGTTAGGACTGGAAATGTGCAAGGGGGGGGGGGGGGTTAGGAATGGAAATGTGCAAGGGGGGGTGTTAGGAATGGAAATGTGCACGGGGGGGGGTTAGGACTGGAAATGGGCTGGGCCCGATGGAGGCTGACTGGAAATGGGCTGGAGGGGGGGCAAGGACTGGAAATGGGCTGGGGCTGATGGAGGCTGACTGGAAATGGGCTGGGGAGGGGTTAGGACTGGAAATGGGCTGGGGGGGTTAAGACTGCTAATGGGCTGGGGCTGATGGAGGCTGACTGGTAATGGGCTGGGGGGGTTAAGACTTGAAAAGGGCAGGGGCTTGATGGAGCCAGACTGGACAACGGTACAATCGGTGTAAGGAGTGGAAATGGGGTGATGGGGGGTTAGGACTGGAAATGGGCTGGGGGGGGTTAAGACTGGTAATGGGCTGTGGGCTGATGGGGGCTGTCTGGAAATAGGGTGATGGGGGTTAGGATTGCTAATGGGCTATGGGGGGGGTTAGGACTGCTAATGGGCTATGGGGGCGCTAGGACAGGAAAAGGGCTGATGGGGAGGGGTTAGGACTTGAGGTGGGCTGATGTGGTTAGGACTAGTAATGGGCTGTGGGCTGATGGGGGGGGGGGTTAGGACTGGCAATGGGCTATGGGGGGCTGACTAGAAATGGGCTGATGGGGTTAAGACTGGAAGTGGGCTGATGGGGGGTTAGGACTGGTAATGGGTTATAGGGGGGGGCTTAAACTGAAAATGGGTTGATGGGGGGCTAGGACTGGTAATGGGTTGGGGGATTGCTATGACTGGAAATGGACTGAGTGGACGGGGAGGCTTGAACTGCAAATAGCTGATGGGGAGGGAGCTTGGAATGGAAATGGGCTGTGAGGGAAGGGAGCTAGAACTGAAAATGGGCTGATGGAGCAGCTAGGATAGGACTGGAAATGGGCTGTTGGGGGGAGCTAAGATTGGAAATGGGCTGTGGTGGGGGCTTGAATTGAAATGGACTCATGGAGGGGCTAGAACTGGAAGTAGGCTCAGGGGGGGGCTTGGACTGGAATTGGGCTGAGTGGAGGGGAGCTAGGATTTGACATGGGCTGATGGTGGGGCTAGGAAATGACTAGAAATGGGCTGATGGGGGGCTAGGATTGGAAATGAGCTGATGAAGGGACTCAGACTGAAAATGGATGGGGGAGCTAAGACTGGAAATGGGTTGATGGGGGGCTAGGACTGGAAATGGGCTGATGCAGGGACTAGAAGGGAGTGGATGCTGGGTGAGACTGGAACTAGAAGGGAGCTGATGTTGGGGGAGGATTAGAATGGGATGGGGCTGGGAGAGTAAAATGGAGAGGGGAAAAATATTTTGTGTGGGAGGGATGAAAAATCTACAATTGGCCGGGTATTGGGAGAGTAAGTGGGGATTGAGGATGGAGGGGTAAAATTTGTGTGGATGAAATAAGAATGAGGAAAGAGCAAAAGGATAAAGATTAGTATGTTAAAGCAGATGTAGAGAGAAAGGATGGAAAGAAAACTAGAAGAGAGAAGAAAGGACAAATGGACAGCAGACGATGGAGAGTTAGCAGAAAACATGAAGAAACCAGAAGAAAGTGGCTGGAGCAATTGCAACTGAAAAAAAATGCACAAAAGGTAGAAATATATCTCTTTATTTTGAATTTATTAACTGGAATATGAAAGTTCTGGGAAATGTGCATCATTAACGTCTGCGCTTTGTTTGGTACAAGAGGAAATTGATTTATAGTTTTATTTCTACAGTGTTGTTGTACATTCCAAGTTTGGCTTTTGGGGTTCCCAGTTTAAATTATTGCCTTCCTGTTTCTAAATTGCGATTCCTTGTTTGGTGATGGTCTATGTTCTGCATGTGTAACTGAGCTGAGGTATTCTGTTTATGTAATTCCTATTTGACATTGCCACTTGTTCTCTTTCCCCAGTATTCTCTGAAATGTACTGGTTTAATATTTGCAGTGTTTCCTTTTGATAGGTAGGGACTGGTGCTTTGTGAGTCCTGGTAATGCTGTCAGGATACAGCGGGTTTGCTATGGGTTCTAAATGGGCAGCGTTTGTAGTAGTTCCTAATGTGCCTGGCGGTTGGCACTGGATTATAGTAATGTAGAAATCTTTTAGTCTTTCTTTATCCATACACTCATTAAGAGACATGTTTACTAAAAGTTAGTGTATGGTAACATTATGCAAATATTTATGCAAATAAGGCCACTTATGCAAATGAGGCCCCGCACCGAGTCTCCGCACATGGCCCCGCACCCCCCTTGGGCCGCCCCTGATGGTACACTGCCTCCTATCCCATGACCTCTTAATTTGGCCATGAGTATCTTATGAGGGAACTTGTCAGAGGCTTTCTGAAAATCCAGATACACTATATCAACTGGCTCACCTTTATCTACCTGTTTATTCACACTTTCAAAAAACATAACAGATTAGCAAGACAAGACCTTCCTTGCCTAAATCCATGTTGGTTTTCACCCATTAAACCACGACTATCTACATGTTCTAATTTTATTCTTTATAATTGTTTCTACCATATTGCCAAGTACTGATGTCAGGCTCACTGGTCTATAGTTTCTCGGATCACCCTTTTTAAAAATTGGCGTTACATTGGCCATTCTCCAATCTTCAGGTACTACAGATGATTTTAATGATAGTTCACAAATTAGTAATAGTAAGTCTGCAATCTCATATTCCAGTTCTTTCAGCACTCTATGATGTATACCATCCCATCCAGGTGATTTGCTACTTTTTAGTTTATCAAATAGTTGTAATACATCTTCCTGGTTTATCGATATTTGTTTCAATTCTTCTTATACGTCAACTTTAAATATCATTTTAGGCATATGTAACACCCCTACATTTTCTTCAGTAAAGACTACAGCAAAGAATCCATTCAGTCTCTCCACTATGGCCTTGTCCTCCCTTAGCACCCCTTTTACCCCTCTATCATCTAATGGTCCAACTGACTCTCTCAGACATTTTTTTGCTATGGATGTACTTAGAAAAGTTTTTATTGTATGTTTTTGCTTCCATGGCGAGCTTTTTTTCCAATTTTCTCTTTTCCTGCATTATCAATGTCTTGCATCCAACTTGCCAGTGCCTATGTTGTTTGCTGTTTGGCTCCTTTTTCCATTTCCTGAAAGATGCTTATTTGCCTACAACAATCTCTCTGATCTCACCTTTAAAACATGCTGGCCTTCCTTCCACCTTTCTTAAAGGTGGAATGCATGTTGTCTGGGCTTCCAAGATAGTATTTTTAAACAATGCCCATGCTTGATGTAAATCATTAACCTTTGAAGCTGCTCCTTTTAGTTTTTTCTTAACTATTTTCCTTATTTTATCATAGTTTCCCTTTTGACAGTTAAAAGGTAGTACTTCGGATTACCTTGCTGTCCTCCCTCCATTTATTTATTAAATCAAATGTGATCATGCTATGATCACCAGGGGCAGCCCAAGGGGGGGTGTGGGGCCATGTGCAGAGATTAATTGCGGGGCCTTATTTGCATAAGGAACATCATTTGCATAAATATTTGCATGTTAACATGCGCTTTTAGTAAACATGCCTCTTAATGAGTGTCTGAATAAAGAAAGACTAACAGATTTCTTCATTACTATATTGAAGTGACAACCACCAGGCTCATTAGGAAGTACTACAAACACTGATCATTTAGAACCCATAGCAAACCCACCGTATCAAAACAGCACTATCAGGACTCACAAAACACCAAACCCTACCTATCAAAAGGCAACCCTGCAGATATTAAAACCAGTACATCTCAGAGAATACCAATATATCTCCAACTGGGGAAAGAGAACAAGTGGGACTGTCAAATAGAAACAATATTAACAGAATACCTCAGCTCAGTTACACATGCAGAACATAGACCGTCACCACACAAAGAACAAGGGATCACAATTTAGAAATAGGAAGATGATAATTAAACTGGGAACCCCAAAAGCCAAACATGAAATGTACAACACTGGAGACATAAAACTATAGAGTAATTTCCGCTTGCACTAAACAAAAACGTGAAGATGTTAGCAATACACACTTCCCAGACCAGACATATTCCGGTTAATAAATTCTAAATAAAAAGTATTTTTCTACCTTCTGTTTGGGATTTTATTTTTCAGCTGCAATTGCTCCAGTCACTTTCTTCTGGTTTCTTCGTGTCTTCTGTGAGCTGTCCATTTGTCCTTTCTTCTCTTTTAGATTTTTTCTATTCTCTCTCTATATCTGCTTTAACAAACTGATCTTTCCCCCTTTTCTTTCCTTATTCCTTTATCATCCACTCAAATTTCACCCTTCCATTCTCAATCCCCACTCACTCTCCCAATACCCAGCCCATCGTAGACTTTTTTTCCACACAAAATCTTTTCCCCTCTCCATTCTCATTCCCCATCCCTTTCTAGTCCTCTCCCAAAATCATCTCCCTTATAGTTCTAGATCCACCCAACATCCGCTTCCTTCTAGTCCCAATCTCCCAAGCCCCCACATCAGCCCATTTCCAGCCCTATTCCAGCTCCCCTCAGCCCACTTCCAGTCCTATTCCAGCCCCCATCAGCCCATTTCCAGTCCTATTCCCCCATTAGCCATTTCCAGTCCTATTCCAGACCATCACCCATTTGCAGTCCAAGCGCCCCCCAGTAGCCCATTTCCAGTCCTAGCCCCCATATGCTCTTTTCCAGTTCCAATCCTAGCCCCCTTGTCAGCCCATTTCCAGTCCTATTCCAGCCCCCATCAGCCCACTTCCAGTCCTAGCCCCCATATGCTCTTTTCCAGTTCCATTCCAGCCCCCCATCAGCTAGTTTCCACTCCAAGCTCCCCCATCAGCCCATTTCCAGTCTTAGCCCCCTCGTCAGCCCATTTCTAGCCCTATTCCAGCCCCCATACACCCATTTCCAGTTCTATTCCAGCCCCCATCAGTCATTTCCAGTTCTAGCCCCCCCATATGCTCTTTTCCAGTTCCATTCCAGCCCCCATCAGCCCATATCCAGTCCTATTCCAGCCCCCATCAGCACATTTCCACTCCAAGCTCCCTCTTCAGCCCATTTCTAGTCCTAGCCCCCCATCACAGCCCATTTTTCCAGTCCAAGTTTCCCCCACATCACAACCTATTTCCAGTTCTAGCCCCACCCCACCATTACAGCCCATCTGCAGTCCTAGCCCCCCATCACAGTCCATTTCCAATCCAGGCAATGCCCTTTAACCTTTCCCAGCATTCGCGGCTTCACAAATACAGCCACCAGCGTAAGGGAAAGGACTCCTCACGCTGGTGGCTGTGCAGAGGGAGCCAGGGCCTCATGCGGGCTTCCCCGGCTCCCTTTGCTGCCATCCATTGTGGGAGAATGGAGTTTGCATGGGGCCCCCTGAAACGTGGGGCCCTGTGTGAACAACATTCTCACACAATGGATGGGCCGGCCCTGATGATCACTATTTCCAAATGGCCCTAATACTGTTGTCTCTTGCACCAAATCCTGTGTTCCACTAAGGACTAGGTCCAAAATAGCTTCCTCTCTTGTCAGTTCAAGAAACAGTCATTTATTTCATCTAGAAACTTTATCACCCTAGCATATTCTGCTGTGATTGACCCAGTCAGTGGTGAGGTAACTGAAATTATCATTACTGTGTTATAACTTTAGTTAGCTTCCCTGATTTCTTTTAGCATTTCATTATCCATCTGTTCATTCTGGCTAGGTAAACGGTACATTACCTCCACTTCCATTGCCTTCCCCTTTTTACATGGGATTTCTATCCAGAGAGATTCTACAGGGTATTTTGTTTCCTGCAAAACTTTAATCCTGTGTGACTCAATACCCTTTCTAACAGAGAGCAACCCTTCCACTGATTTGATCTACCCTACATCGTTGTGATATAGTATGTACCCAAGTATCACGTTGCCCCATTGGTTGTCTTCCTTCCACCAGATCTTTGAGATGCCAATTATATCTAACTTTTCATTTAGTGCTATATATTCTAACTCTCTCATCTTATTTTTTAGACTTCTAGCATTTGCATACAGGCATTTTAGAGGTTGTATTTTGTTCATATTAACAATATGGTTATCAGAATGACAGGGGTAATTTGTAATCTTTCAGCTCTATCTGCTCGTACTTAAAGGCATCTGGGTTACTTTAATTTTTATTGGAACATCTCTATTGAGATGCCCTAACTTCCCTCTTTTGCTACTATTCCTCAAGGATACATCCTTCTGAACCATGCACTCTTGGACGACTGTCAGCTTTCCCCTTTGATCTAGTTTAAAAGCTGCTCTATCTCCTTCTTAAAGATTAATGCAGCAGCCTGGTTCCACCTCGATTTAGGTGGAGCCCATCCTTTCGGAAAAGTCCTCCCCACCCCTTTCCCAGAATGTTGTCCAGTTCCTAACAAATCCAAAATCCTCTTCTTTGCTCCATGGTCTCATCCACACAATGAGACTCCAGAGCTCTGCCTGCCTTTGAGGTCCTGCACTTGGAACAGGAAGCATTTCTGAGAATGCTACCCTGGCAGTTCTAGATTTCAATTTTCT
This sequence comes from Ichthyophis bannanicus, assembly GCA_033557465.1. Classification (NCBI taxonomy): domain Eukaryota; kingdom Metazoa; phylum Chordata; class Amphibia; order Gymnophiona; family Ichthyophiidae; genus Ichthyophis; species Ichthyophis bannanicus. Next base: position 252,287,713 of record CM066039.1, read on the forward strand.
AACTAAAAGGCTCAATTTGGCCTCCAGAACCTCCTTCCCATATTTTCCTGTGTCATTGGTACCAACATGCACCACGACAGCACTATCTAAAACCTTGTCTAGGTGGCATTTGAGATCCACTGCTATCGCACTAGGCAGGCATGTTACTAGGTATCCTCATGTTTATCATCCACCCTGTTACCTACATGTCTAATGATCAAATTGCTAACTATAATGACCATCGTAACCCTTCCCTCATGGTCTCATGTCTCTGGAGAATCCTCCTCGGTGCAAGAGGGTTTTACATCACCTGGAGGACAGCTCCTACCTACAAGATCACTTCCTGCCACACCAAGGTGATGCTCTCCTTTTACGTGACCTCTCTCCTCCATGGCAACAGAGAGGCTGCCAGACTGGAGATAGAACTTCAGTACTATGTTCCTGTAGGTCTCATCTGCATGCCTCTCTATATTCTTTAGTGCCTCCAAGTCTGTAGCTCTAGCCTCCAGAGATTGGACATTCCCTGAGAGCAAAGAGCTCCTTGCACCTAGGAACATGCAAGACCTCTCACCAACTGGGAGAAAATTGTACATGTGACATTTGGTGCAAAAGACTGGATAGCCCCCATCTCGCTGCTGGACTGCTGTCTGCATCTTAATTTTTAGGATTTGTTTAGATATTTAAGTTGTTTACTTATAGTTGCTAGGGATACTTGTCCCAATACAACTATACCTAAAACGTTTAAGATACTTTGTTCATCTCAAGATTAATTTCATGGCCTTAATCTATTTCTGATGAGGATAACCAGTCAAGCCTGAAAGTGAATTTGACCTCTTTCCCTTTAATACGTTTACTAAGATTATCCTGAGGGTGGGTGGGAGGGAAAGAAACATTAAGTAAAAGCTGGCTTGCTACACAGTGCCCTGACGGACTTTATAGAACACAGAACTTTAAAATAGACAGATTTTATCAGTTTCAACCCAAAGAATTCTCTTTAACCCAAGACTCAGAAAATCCCATCAGATAAATACTTACAAGTGCAGAATCCTTCCCAGCAAGAGTAGCTTCTCTCAGTAGTCCTTCAGTTCCAGGAGTGAAATTTTAAGCCAGTCCTGGATTTCTCAGAATACCAAAAATCAAAAACCAATCAGAATTAGCTAATCATCCATCCTCTCCCAAAAATATTCTGATATCAAATATTCCCTGCTAACTAACTTTTTTTGTCGGAGCTAGTCAGCCAAGTACACAGAAAACTTCTGTGCACCGCTGTGACCTCTCCTTTTTATTAACTTTATCAAAATTAAATATCAGTCTTAACTTTTATGACTTAGCTTTTCTTGAAGATTTTTGCAAACAAGCAACACCGGCTTGAATAGCTGTGCCAGAATGTAGAAAAGACAACGTGTCACACGTTCCGGGTTGATTTCAAACTTTCTACAACCCTGCTTCAGGTCTATCCGTTACTGGCAATCGTCGTCGTTTCTACATTCTGGCACAGCTATTCAAGCCGGTTTTGCTTGTTTGCAAAAATCTTCAAAAAAGCTAAGTCATAAAAGTTAAGACTGATATTTAATTTTGATAAAGTTAATAAAAAGGAGAGGTCACAGCGGTGCACAGAAGTTTTCTGTGTACTTGGTTGACTAGCTCCGACAAAAAAAGTTAGTTAGCAGGGAATATTTGATATCAGAGTCCTGGATTTCTGACAATCTTATTCTGATACCTTATGGGATCTGCAGTGTTGGTACCAATGGGTAAAGCCAGGGACTACAAAAACTGTACTGCACCACAAATTTAAAACTTGAACTGTCAAAAAATCTCAGTCCTGGAACTTGGTAACGTGGCAATTTTGCTTAAGTTATATTGGTTTTGGCCTTCAGCCCAGCTCAGCAGGTTGCATCTTCTGCTCTTCACTGCACTTGCATGAGGTCTCACTGTAGTTACAGCAAATAATATTTATGCATTCTGGATAAAAAGGAGAATGAGTAGAAGACCCTAAAGAGAGCAAAATAGGGAGCAAGTATAAGGCTTAAGTTAGGATGGATCTAACATTGCTCTAATATTAACGGGCCCGATTTTCAATTAGGCAGGCTATGCACCACAGCGGCGCACAACCTGCCCACCGACCCCCTTAACCCAGCGGCAGAAGTGAAAATCCGTGTTTGTCTGGATGTGCCGGCAGCTGCCGAGGCTAAACGCGTAGCAGCAATTTTCGATGCTACCTGCTTAGTCTTCTGCGCCTCAAAGATAAGCGAGGTTTTTCCTTGACGATCTTTAAGGCGCAAAGGCTAAGCGGTTAGCATCAAAAATTACTGCTACCCTTTTAGCCCTTTCCTCTGCTCCCGCTCGCCCCTAACATGTCCCGATGCTACCCACATAGCATCTGGGCATGTTAGCGACTTATCCGTGATTTTCGAAGGGCAGTAGCTGTGTAGGTGCCCTTTGAAAATCCCGGATAAGGCCTTTAGACGGATAACTAGGGAAGTTACCCGTGTAAAGGCTTTCGAAAGTCGGGCCCTACATTCTTGCAACTGTCCTTCTTTGTTATTTCTATATTCATATTGCTAATCTCTCTTACTTATAAGCACTGAGAAAAAAAAAGTAACCTCCAAATACAGCAGTAGGAATTATTAACAAGCTATCAGGATCTTAGTAACAGAGGAGCAAAGCAACTCTAAAGGCTCCATTGTTTAACCCTACAGTTTTGTTGCAGCTGTACTTAAACAATTTACAATGATAATGCCCTCAGTTATCAGGAATATATTTATACAAATTTGGTTAATCTCTAAAACCCCGAACACCCTTTTTGTTAGTTAGCATTAGTTACTTATCATTCTGTTAAAAAGCCTGTTTTCATGGCCATGGAGTGTCTGGAGGTCCGATTCCAGTTCTTGGCATGTTAGTGCAAGGTATTCAGTTAAGGTATTGTCTTGGTAGCAAGTTCCTGCCGAGGTGTGGTGCACAAACAAAAAGAGAAGAAATATTTCTCCTTTGCTCAGGAAGAGATTACGATGTAGCTCATGCACTTTACCCTCCACAGCTGGGAGTCCTCTGGTGATTACGGAATATAAGCGTACCCTTGTCCGGTCTGCTTCTGGGACCTGTGCTAAAATGAAAGCCGTTCAGTCTCTAACTTATTGCGGATGGTGAGGATTTCTCCCAGTAGGGAAAAGGTTTCCAGCACTTCAGCTTACCTCAGCCCAGCACTGAACATTTCAGGAATTGGTGACAGTAGAGAGGTGAGGGGTCTCAGGCCGGTATTCCAGGGGTGAGTGAATTTTCATCATGCACTTTCTCTGTTGGCTGATGGGTGACATTCTTGAAGTGCATGATCCTACTACAGTAAGAGGCATGAATCCAAGTCAAGGAGATCTTCACACCCAACAGTTGTGTTAATAGTAAGTAGAACTTTCTCATTCACTCACAGACTACTAAGTACAAAACCAGGTTCCGTTTATCATTGGAGTATTATGTATTAAATCAGATTTTTTTTTTGTTTACATTAAACATTCAGTGCCAGCTAACAGGCTTAAATGAAAAGATCCATGGTTCCTGCCAACACATTCTTTACAATATGTAGATGTTCGTAATAAAAAAAAACACAGCAATGTGGATGGTTTTAAAAAAAGTGGTTTTTATTAAAAGATTTATCAGTATCTACATGAAGCCTCTTTATGTGCTCAAAATATATACTTAGTGACTTTTTTGGCCTTGTAAACAAACTGATAATAAAGAGTATTTAAAAAAAAAGGAACCTTGAAAACAAAAGCTCATTTCTGTCTTGTGCGATGAACAAAATCATTTCTTGCTTACTGAATACAGTCCCAAGCAGTGCAATACACTGCAGAACTGACAGTCCTACATACAATCACTTATATAAAGGATTGGCATTATAAATTGTCTTCAAAATAAACAATATGCTCTTCTCTGGATCTTTTCTTTGTTTAATCATGATTGTTTCATGTTTTTTGCATATTTTTACATTAAAAATTACATTTATTTGAACGTCATTTCCCTCTATTTTTATGTACTTTCTACCATTCATTTCTCATGTGGGCATGTTTATTAAGAGAGCAGCATACCCACTGGGTGATACCATGCAGCAACATTCAAGCTGCCTTGTCATTGGTTAAGTCTGGTCTTTCAGCTGTGATATAAGGTTTAATCGTAGCTTGATAAACAAATCTGGTTCAGAGGAAAAGGTAATATTGAAGTCAAGGAATATTCACAAAAAATAAATAGAAATTCTTAAACTGAGTTAGAAAGACAGACGTAGAGCAGATACATAAAATGGGGCTGATATTTAAACACTGCGGTCAGTGACGTTTTAAAATGCTGGCCGTGGTATTTAAACATAACCTGGACATTTGACACTAGTATCCAGATTGTGGCTGGCACTGAATATCTGGACAGAGAAGTGAGCATTGCCATTATTTGGATAGCAATGATATTCAGACTGCTATCAGGATACATTTTAAGACAGCCATCTTAAAATAATATGTAGAGCAGTCTAAATAGCAGTCTGGATAGCTATTTGGTCCACCCATGTACTGCTCCGCAGCACCATCTCGATATCCACAGATAGCGACTGCTGAAGAAAACATCCGGATAATGGCAAATATTATCCAGATATTTCCCTTTGAATACTGGCTGAACCTTTTTGCTCCCATTTCCAAATTTCTATTTCTTTGGTTCACCAGCATTATTCTTTGACCTCTATTACCATTATCTCTTTACCTTGTTTCTTTATGATTTGAGCTTATGTTCATTGACTTCAAAGGTATCCTTCCTCTGTATTTTACATCCTCTACACATTGTAATATGGTCACATGGGCTTTCTAGCTGCTCTGCTGAATGGGACAGTGGAGGAAAGGAAGAGGCAGTGTATTTGGGAGAGGCCTCTTCCATTTCATAATTAGTAGTCCTATATTTAAATACAAAAATATAATTGTTGTGAAAGGAAAGGAAAACAAACTACTCAAGATAAATAATTGAAAAGATTAGGCAGGATACTGTATATGCGCATATAACTTACAAATGCTAAATTTCACTGGATTATTTAAATAAAACAATTACAATGACAACATATAGCTCTCTAATCTATCTAGTGGCATAAAGCATAAACATGAGATTTCATGGTATGAAGGATTGGTAAAGATAAAATACCTGTCAGGTAGGTATTCCAGAAGCGTACACAGTCAAAAAGCACCCTGCAGCAGGTCAAGCAACCGTGTAGTGTTAGTGTAGCTGGGTTTAAAAAGGTTTGGACATGTTGCTGGAGGAAAAGTCCATAAATTATTATTAAAGTGAACTGGGGGAAATTCACTGCAATTATCCTTAAAATAAACAGCACGGGATCTGTCTACCTTTTGAGATCCTTCTAGGTACTTGTGAGATGGATTGGCCATTGTTGGAAAAAGACTACTGGGCTTGGTGGACCATTGGTATGACCCAATATGGCAAATCTTATGTTCTCATGTTAAAAGTGCCACACAAGGAATTTAGTTGAAAATACTTTTACTCGTCTGTCCCAGATGATGGTGCCTTCTGCATTTCTTAACTTTCAAACTTTTGCTTCACATTAGCATGTTAGCATCATTCTATGTGTTAAAATAAAACTCTCCTCCCAAAACGAAATAAAAAATGCCCCCCTGTGCAGTTCTATGCCGAAGCCCTAAGCCCCTTCCTTCTGTCTTAGTAAAGGTGTGCTCTTTTGAAATTTTGTTTGTCTCCCTCCCATTCCTTCCTCATGAGTATGAAAGAATCTGTTGGCAAACAGATCGAACAGAAAGGTCAATGGACAAAAAGCAGCCAAAGCGCAGAAAGTCCAAGACTGCCTTCCTCAGATTCCTGCTTTATAGTAGAGGTCACAGTGGTCAAAACCATCAAAACTCAGCAATCTTCTTGGCACCAAGTTGGTCAGTGCTCAGTCACGACATACACTGCAGTAGTAACACTGACTGCTTTCCAAATAAATTAGCCCATAGCACTGACAGGATGAACCTGAATGCAGACTTTGCAGTTGCGCTTCTGTTAGTGGAATAGGTAGAAACTGCATCAGTCTGTACAGGAAGTAAGGTGCAAAAAAGGGTTTATCAACATAAATCTGAAACTTGTAAGTAGTAGCGCCAATCAAAATTTCAACTCTGGCTACTGTCCACATGCACATCTTTCATATAATGTGCACAGGCCTCAGAAGTGTGTCCTCTATGCCCACCGAGAGGAATCTTCCACAGTCCCTTCTAAGTGGAATCCTAGTTACAATCTGAAGTAATGGAGGCGGGACTTTCCCCACCACTCACAGGACAGGAGGAACTCCCTTCACTGAATTGGAAGGAAAGGGTCTTGAAAGCAAGAGACCAGCAGTGTTGCCATTTCTGTGGGTTTCTCTCCCAGTTGGGTGACTTTTTTGCCTGGGCCACAGGAAAAAATTCACGAGTCGCAGGTTGTGGTATTTTGGGCAAAACCGTGGAAAACAGAGAAAAAAAAAAGCAAACTCTGGCTTCACAATGGTCACAGCCTTTGGGTGCATTTCACTGGTCAGGTCTCAGAGTAGCAAATTGGGAGCTGACCAATGAGATGTGACAGTATGGGAATGATTGGCTGCCATATTACAGCCAATTATGGAATGGAAGAATGTGGCCATGTGGAAAGGTGGGCATGACCACATCTGATGCACTGCCAGGCACCAATCAGGGAACAGCAGGAAGGGCCCAATGGTGGATCGCTGATTTGGGTTATTTTTTAACCCACTTTGGGCTGAAACATTTGAGATCATCTGGCAACATTGGAGACCAGCATCATTTTTCCACAAGGAGTCTGGGAAAGTAAGGAGTGGCTGTTTGGGGCATAGCACAGCCCAGTGGCATACCAAGGGCAGGGCGGTGGATGCAGCCTGCCCCAAGTGCCAGACAGGAGAGGGGTGCACTGTGGTAGAAGGAGTGGGTGGCTTTCTGCGCTGACTCTCCCGGCTGGAGTCTTGTGAATCACTTGACTTCAGCCTGAGAGAAGAGCTGCCGGGCCTGGAGAGGAGACAACGCAGCAAGCTTGCTGTGCTGGCTCCATTGTGTGGGCCCGGCAGGGTAGGGTGCACCGTGATGCATGATGGGGGTACCCACCCCGGGTGCCAAGGGGGCTTGGAACACCAAGGCACAGCCAGGGTGCTACATCTGATGTAACTAACGGAACCACTTCAACCAAGATAATAATCACCCTACAAGCCACCTAAGCTTGGACCAGCAGCACACAGCAATAAGAGAGAAAGGAGAACACAGGCAAGCGAAGTCTATGGAGAGAAGCCAGTGTACCAAGGGTAAGGTAACAGTCTGTACTTATGATGGGGAAGGAGGAAAAAAACACTCAAGATTGCAGGAGGCGCCTGAAACCCATGTGCATCTTTGCTCTGCAGTTTGATCTTCAGCCCCCCAGTCAGAAAGCTACTTAGTACACATTTTACAATTTTGTTACACTTGCAATCTTGGGGAGGAGAGCAAGTAAATCCTCTAAAGCGTATTTCCATACAGGAGGTATACCACGCTTTGTTAGAGGACCTAAAGGAAATACTTGGTATTTTCATGTCCAGAGCAATTCACACTTTTGACACTTTATTCAAGCACCAGTGATGTATCTAAAGGAGATGCTGCTGCCCCTCCAAGGAGTGCTGTGGCATCAGAAGAGAGAGGACGGTGCCCGCCCAGGGACCATCAGGAGAGGGGAATAAGGAAGGGGAGTGTAATGGGACAGCTCAAAATCCACAGACTTAACAACCACTATAATTGGTCTTGCCTATTGATTTTGCCAGTAGTAAGGACTTTGGAGGGAGGAGGGGAAGAATACAGCAGACTTAATAACAGCATTCATTGCCTAGGCTGGGAAAGTCAGCAGCACTGACATGCTTAGTTGTGCTGAATATCCATAGATATTGCCGCTGGATGCCCCAATGCTCACTGGTTAGCACTGGGGTGTTGCAGGGGCGATACCCGTCGGTAACCAAGCAGCGGCAAAATTGAGCCGATCTCCATTATCAACACGTGGCAAAATTAGGCTTTTTAAAGGTCGGCCTAACTTTCCCTGCGGAAGCTAACTGGATAGCAGCTGAATATCACCACTACCCAGTTAGCTTCCTGGCAATCTGGGCAACCTGGATATTCAATGCTGGGGGCAGATATGGCCTCGGCACTGAATATTCAGGTTTAAAGTTCAGTGGTGCTGGCTAGCCTCCGCGGCTGGATATCCAGCCCTCCCATCCCCTTATTTCTGGTGGATTACTTAATAAAGGTGTTTTACTTAAAAATATTACTTTTGGTCTTTTGTGTCTGTCTTGTCTTTTTTTTGTTACTTGCTGCAGTTTGTACTTTGAGTTTGGTCACAACCTATCCATCTTTCACTTTGCTTCAGGTGTCCTCTTTGCTGTCTAATTCTAGCTTTCCCCATTTAAAGCCACAGGCACCCATATAAATTTCTTGTGTGTAGTGCCTTCAGGGCTACCCTCAATTTGCTGTAAAACTGGGGTCACCAACCTCCAGAGGGCCGCGGGCCGCACAGCCGACTACCGGGAGCCTCGCGGGCCGCACCCCCCTTCTCCCCGCCCCGCGAAAAAAAACAACAAACGCAAAATTATGAAAATAATGGCTGATCACCTTTATTGAATTTAATGAGATGGCTGATGATTCATGCTAGCAGACAAACGCTTAAAGTCCGGCTTCACAGATGACACTGACAGGAGAAGGGACGCTTGCAGGTGGTCGTCGGTGAGCTGCGAGCGCGTGGATACAATGGCGGGAATCCTTGGCGGGCCGCACGTAATGTTAACCGGGGTAGAGCCTCGCGGGCCGCACGAAGGGACATGCGGCCCGCGGGCCGCAGGTTGGTGACCCCTGCTGTAAAACAATACAATATAGTCACAAGCTGAGTCAATGAAAGATGTACTTTCATTATAGATTTAAAAACAAATGTAATAGAGAGTCAGGGGAGGAGACTATTCAAGATGGCTGCAGTGTTGCTGTTTCCTTGATTATCTATGCCTGAGAGAAAGGGGAAGTTGAGGGTCTTTCCCTCTGAGCCTCAACTACCCACCGTTGGTCCTATGGACTGTTTCGTTACCTTGTCCTCGGAGAAGAAGCAGGAGATACGACGCGGCCATTGGAATCTGAAACTTCTCTCTCTCCTGTAGTGAGGAGTCCACCACCACACCCTGCTGCGTTGGAACCCTCCTCAGATTTTGCGACGCTGTCGTCTCCCGAGGTGGGGGCGCCGACTGTGGAGAGGGCACAACCTGAGCGGTTGGGTTCTTTGACCCCTGATAGTCTCGGGGAGGCATCAGGCAGATGTTTGGAGCCGTGTACATTGGAGGAAAATCTTGCCCCGCAGTTTGCTTCAACGCCGTTGCTGGCACTACCATTACTGGTTCGTCCTCAGGTTTTTACTTTGGAGACTATCTGGGAAGCGATTTCCTCTCTTTCAAGTTCTATAAATGCACAATCTGCAACGTTGATGACCCGAGTCCAGGAAAATGCGGTTAGCATCCGGAAGAATGTTGTAAATATTGATATGGCTTTGTCTACATGTGAGCAGCTCAAGGTACAAAATATTGCTTTCAGTTCTCAGCTCGCTACAGTTTCAGACGTGTCTTCGGCTTTGACTAAGGAAAACGGTTTATTGATGTATAAATTGGAAGTGTTGGAAAATGCTTCCAGAGCAGCGAATTTACGTGTTTTGAATTTTCCGTGTCTTCCTGGGGTCACGGCCCTAGTTATGTTTAAACGCTATATGAAGGAGGTTTTGAAAATTCCTGCGGATTTGATTCCACCTCTTAGCAAGGTATATTATTTGCCACGAGAGAAGAAGAAAGCTTAGATGGTAGAGTTGGTGTCTAACGTGAACTTTAACGTTTTGGATGTTACCGGGTCTTCTTGAGGACACGGGGGGAGAGGGCTCAACTTTTACATCTTCAACATTGTTAGTTCAATGTGCGTTAATATCAGATAAAGATTGGCTCTTAAAAATGTTTTTTAAGAAAAGATTGGAAACCTTCCTAGGCTTTAGAATATCAATGTTTCCAGACTTGGTTAAGGAAACACAAAAGAGGAGGAAGCAGTTTTTGTTATATAAATCTGGTGTGTTAAAAATTGGGGGAACTTTCTTTCTTAGATACCCTTGCAGATGTTTAGTGTTTTATAATGATCTGAAATATGTTTTTTCTGATCCTAATGATCTAAATGCTTTTATTAATGCTAGACTTTCTGCTGTTGCTTTACTCAAGTAACACGGGTATTTATAACATCAAGACCCTCCTAGATATAAGTTCCGGGGTCACCCGCAGTCACTTGGTTTTCTTTGTTGTTAATATTTCGTTGATTTTAGCCAAAGGCTCTGTTTTGGTTGAATATTTCCTTTCTTTTCCCCCCCACTGCAGTGAACTACAACAGTGTATGATTAGTATATTTGTTCTTTTGTTGTTTACTTATTGGTATTATTATTAACATACTCTGTAATCTGAGCAAGGAATATTTGTTCTTTTGCTGTATAATTTAAAATTGCATAAAAAAAAAGTAATAACTCAATTTTATAGCTAGAAATGACATATTGATGCCACCGCTCACAGGTTTTAGCACTTGTGCAAATTCAACCCCTTTTTGTGTTTTGTTACCTTGGGTCCCACATATGCATATATATTTTCTGAGTTACCTATGACAAGCTGCTCTTTTCGCAAGCAAAGATGCAGCAGTATATGTTTGGGGGGAAGATAAGTAGTCAACACATGAGTACAGTGTATTAAGACATTTCATATACTGCATAAAATCCTAGCAAACTCATTCTTTTGTAGGGGTGTGCATGGTCATGTTCTGCCTTTCCTTTGTTTCAATACGGTTTTCTCATTTTGTTTGGGCCCATTCCTTTCAATAACGAAAGGCCATTTCATTGTGCTGTTCATTTCGTTTCCTTTCAATAATGAATGTACCTCCCTATGTTTAACCCCACAGGCACAGTTAAACAAGAATGTGGTGCAGTGCTGTTTTGAGCATGGAAAGAAACCAGCCACACATATCCATGATACAATTTCATGGCATTTTATGATTTTAACTTTTTTTCTTTCAGTGGATGCACACAGAGTAAGTAACACAATATTATAGAAATGAAAAAGCTTCGCCAATGATGAAGAAAGTTGGACGATAATATCAGGTTGCTATTTATCCTGTTCAATATCCAAATTAAACATGTGAAACAATATTAGTAACCCCTCTACTGACGGAAGGATTATTTTGTATATTTGTGCTGTAAATAGTTCTTTCCGTTTGCATATTTTGGAGCTTAAACTGCAAAAAAGATAGTAAAAGAGTCTTGCACGAGGGATTAATTTGAGGAAGGACAAAGGTCTTCTACCAAATTTCAGCTGTTCTGCGATGCTTTCTGGATGCTCCCACATTACCCTTCTTCTCAAGTCACTTCATTGACTCTCTATCCATGAAGCTCAAATTGTTCTTACTCATCTACAAGTATATTCCTTCTACAGCTCCTCATTACCTCTCCTCTCCTCCTCCTACCTATAACCCTTCTCCGGAACTCTGCTCATCAGGTAAGTCACTTCTATCTGTACCCTGCCACCTCCAAACCCTGTTCTTTCCATGTAATTGTGGCATACATCTGGAACAGACTTCCGGAGTCAGTGCATCAAGCTTCCTCTCTGGCCTTAAGTTAAATCGTCTAAAAGTTCCACATTCTCCTTTTTTTATTCATGTTGTGTTTAACCATGATTCCATCATAAAGGAATCTCCCTAATCCTTCTATGTGTCCTGTTAGTTTGTCTTGAACAGACTGTAAGCTCTATGCAGAAGGGACTGTCTCTTACGTATATATGTACAGCAGAGAACTGATAAGCAGTAGTAGCAATTTTATGCTCCCTAACTTCTAGGCCCAATCCCTCTATTTCCCCAGTCTTCCAGCCTCCTGGGCTGCAGGCACAGGATAATGCCGCCAGACATGCATGTTTATAATGAGAAGGATCTGGGTATCACTGTTACTTTAAAACGTATTCTCTTTCACAATATAGCCATTTGCAGATGGGGATTTTCTTTTTCTGGAGTTCCAGTAAATTAAGAGAAAATGAACTCAGAAGGGAAGCTCGGATTGTATCTGGCACTGCAATCTCCCGTCACGCTTGCATTCTTTGGCCCAAAGCCTTGCAAGTTAGGAGACCCGAGATGGCGATCATACTTCTGCTGCCTTATCTCATGTAGCTTTGTGGGGTCCAGCTGACTCATAACGTCCTAAGGGTGTGGTTATCCCATAGCAGCCGCCCCTCTGTACTCAGGATGCTCATCAATGCTGCTGACAAAAAAATAAATTACACTCACCTTCCCCCTCCTACATTAAGGAGCTGGTTTTTGAAGGCCCTTCCCTTTCTAATCGTAGTAAATTAAGTCCTAAGCGTTGGATGACAGCTGGCTACACTACTAGAGGAAGAAGTCCACAAAAGAGGCTTGGAAGTATTGCCCATTATCAGTTCTCCTGTCTAAGCACCCTACAAAATCACTGATAACTCCAGAGGCTAAAACGGCAGCGAGGTGGAAACGCAGCGACTACCATAACCTATCTGGCCACCACTTTTTATCTGATCCTGTCAACGCGACTACTAAATCTCTCAGAGGCAAGGCAGTAGAAATCTACTTTCCAATGGGGACTATAGAAAGTAAATTATTTGGGTTTATGACCCTCGGGTTTAAGAGGCACATCTGCTGCCCTCCTTTTGAAAAGCTCAGCTGTTAGGCAGACGTGTTACAGAACTACTAAAAATCTCAAATGTTTCATAGCAGACATTTATAACTTAAGCAGCCCCTTCCCCCACACCCAATGAAACTAGAAGTTAAGCATCGGGTATTCCAAATCTGGGAAATCGGCAGAGAGATTCTGAATGGAAGGTTCTATCTTTGAGTAATATGCCCGGCACAGCTGAACACTGGTGACCTTGTTTGAGCTGTGGGTAAGAAGTCTGTTTATATCTGTTTATGTCTGTGCAAAGAATTTTTTGAATCGTCATATAAATGAAACAGAAATAAAAGATGAAACACTCTCTGTGACCAGCTATTAAGCGTTATACTCTCTTCATCATGTTAGTAAAGACCAAGCTAAGCGTTTGACCACAGAAATAGACTGTAGTTATTGACCACTCATTTTGCACGGACGAAATGAAGGAAACATTACTTTCAAAATGCCACAAATGTTAGTCTAATAAAATGCTATCACCTACAACTTGTTCACCGGTCTCTATATCCATGTATCTAAATGTGCAAATACAGATGTTGCATTACAAAGTATCAAGACAGGCTCCAGCCATTGCTCAACAGCGACACATACAGCCAGGCTCAAAACACAAGTGCTGCGGGATTTCAGAAGGCACCACATTCTGTGCCCTATGACTAAGGATGGTTGATGATGACAGGGCTAGATGAGAGTGCAGGGTGGGCGGGAAGAAAAATCAGGGGTTAAAAATGGAGGAACCCCTCTTCTCTCACTAGCTGTCAATGAAAGCTTATGACACTCTAGTCTCATTAGGAACCGTTCCAACTGAACTGGAAGCCCAATAAACATGATGAAAGCTGTTGGATTGAAAATACATTTTAAAAAAGCACTTTTCCCGTGTTTTGTTTTCTTTCTTAGCGTTGTGCCTGCTACAATGGTAATGAGCCCGGATGAAACCTGTGAAAGGAAAGGGACTGGCAGAACACAACATCTATACCAACATTATGACAGACCTGGTACTGTTTTCTAGATTTTAACATGAATGAGCAGTAGCTATAAAGGTCATGTGACTGCCAGGGGAGGATCCGCTCACTCGATTTTGTGACCAAACCTTCCAAAAGCGTTGTCAACCAGCTGTGCAAATTCTTCTCCTTTAGCACCCTGCAGAACGGTTTCATAGAAACAGCTTACATTAGGAAAAAATATCTTGCTCTAGGTGTTACAAACGTTTACAATAAGCTGCCTTTCATTTAATGACAAACACCCTCCGATATTCCCCTTCGTGCACTGGTGAGTGAAACTGTGAACTGGATTCAGGAATCGGGCCGAAGGCAACTGGGAAGTCCTGGTGCACAATGACAAAATATTGTAGAAGATACCAGTAGCAGCAGCGTCCTTAGAAAATGCACCACCATGCATGTCGATGCCTGTACCGGAGAGCTTAAAATTACTACTTTTTCCAGTTGCTTTGTCTTTTCTTTCTCGTTCTACTGATGTGAGCGCTGTTCCTTCTTTTCTTCTGTAAAAATGGCAGATGAAATACATAATGTACATTACATACAAAATACCTGTAGGCTCTCTACTCTCCATTTTCCCCTCTACCCTTATATGGAGAACAGAAACCATTCTTTGGTGCAGGGGTTCTCAACCCAGTCCTCGGGATACACCTAGCCAGTCAGGTTTTCAGGATAACCATAATGACTATGCATAAGAGAGATTTGCATGCACCGCCTCCACTGTATGCAAATCTCTCTCATGCATATTCATTGTGATCATCCTGAAAACCTGACTGGCTAGGTGTGTCCCAAGGACTTGGTTAAGAACCCCTGCTTTAGTGTAAGATCACAGCAGAAACATTAATCTTCTCTCTCTCCCACCTCAACATACACTATCAAATTATGTCTTTTTTTCTGTGGAAGAGGGAGGTTTCTGTATAAGCATTAAGTTACATTCACACCACCCTGGTTTATTTCATAGTGACAAGGCCAGCCCATTCACTAGGCGGGCTAGGCGGCTGCCTAGGGTGGTAGACCTCTGTGGTTAGCAGGCCATGTGCTTTGGCACCCATGGCCTGCTGCTTCTGACCCCACCTCTGGCAGGAAGTTGTGTCGGAGGGGGATCAGAAGCGGCAGGCTGTGTGACGAAGCACATGGTCTGCTGTGGGCTGCTGCCACCACTGTGCCAGGCCAAGCCATCCCACCAACTCCACTGAAGTCAGCAGGGAGGAGGTGTGGCACGGCCAGGGCTTCTGCCTGGGGTGGCAGAAACCCTTGGGCCGGTCCTGCATGGTGAATAAAAAACAAACGCGCTGAAAGCAACTTTAGAGAGGGAATGCACCACTCAGTTCTACAATCTCCTTCCTGAACAGATACGCTATAGATATACTCCATCCTTCTACAGTCTCTATTTCTTTCTCTGTTTATGGCCTGTTTTCTTCTTCTTCCTTTTGGGCTTCTAGCTCTATCAGAGCCAATCACTACTGAGCACCATAAACCTTCATTTAGAAATATCTGGGGATTTTTCTTCTCCCACCAAATCTCAGCTACTGCAATGACAGTCCCTGAACCGTGTGCACAGAATGTGACCCTCCTCCATACCCTAGATAACGTGCAGCCTGGATTTAGCTAGTAGATACTAAGTGATAGCAGAGATTCCCCTTTCTTCCTGGGGGGTGGGGTGGGGGTGTGAATCCTGCCTCTGCAGAGTGTCACGCTCTGGCTGATTCAGGGAGCAGATGCTTGGGCTCCGCATGGAAGGACACAACACTGCCTCTAATCGCTGGGCAGCTAAATCCCTGCTAAGCAGGTGTGTATGAGGCGTTTATGGGGAAAACTTTTGTTCCATTTCATTTTACTTTTACTATTTTCCCCCATTTCAATTCTGCATTTTAGCACATACTAAATCATTGCACGGATGCCATTACGAATCAAGGCCCCCTTATGCTAATATTATTTCACCATTCCAGTGTTTTGATGGTTTCCTGCTGCTTTTCCTCTTCTTGGGACATACTGATGGCTGTTGTCAGCTCTTGTACAAACTCAAAGGTGCCCTCTGCTTCTGAGGCAAATGGATCTGGCTCGTACTCATACAAGTAGTAGGAAAGCTCTGAATGAATGTCTGGCACGTCCTCTTCTAAAAAACAGAACAAAGGTTCATGCCAATGTAGCACCCATCCACAATACCAGCAGCAATTTAAAAACACAGAAGCAGACAGCACATCCCCTCTACCCCTGCCGTGCTTCAGAAATATGCAGCCAGATAAGTATATCACTTGCACCTGAGCTGCATGGAAGGGTGAAACGAAAGAAGGGACAACACCTCTTTTCAGCAGTCACAAAAGGGTTAAAAACACTCAAGCACAATGAGGTGAAATGATTTATGGTCATCTCCATGTATTTAGTCTTGAACTACCCATTGAAAGACCTGAGCTAAGTTCAAAGGAAGTGGATACGAGCTTGTAACTCATAGCATGATGCTATGACCAACAGAGCACGCCTTCTCTCCCCACTTAGAAAATGTCCCAGAACTCGGCTACAGGGTTCAAAAGACAATGCAATGCCCAGTGTTGACAAACTATAGTTAGGTAGAATGATGTATATAATATATTTTTTAAAAATCAATCATTTGTTAACAACCAAAACATGACAAACGTCTACTTTATAATGCAGTATACCTTTATTTTATTTTATTTATTTATTTAACAGCTTTTTATACCGCCCCTTCCAGCGATCAAGGGCGGTTTACAATGAACATTGAACCGGGAAGTTACATTAAAACTTGAAAACAAAGTGCAACATAGGAACAAGAGGTTAACTATAAACATGCCAACTATATACAGAGGGTGTATTTGTAATCAACTTGAGTGTATTTTAGCTATGGCAAAATCATTGGGGGTTGTTATTGAATTACATCTGCCATAGAAGAGAGGTGTATGTGTTCTTGGTTTGATTCTTGAGAGTATATATGTAAGGTTGAACTAATTTATGATGATATGTATGTGGTGGGTGTATTAGGTGGAGAGGTGCAGATAAGTCATATGATAATGTATTTTGCCATATGCTTTTATATTGGATATATTTCTTCTTTGTCAGTCGAATTGCCAGTGTTCAACGAACAGGACAGTTTTAACTCCTTGCGGAATGCTAGAAGGTCTTTGATTACACTAATAGCTGGTCAGTTACTGAACGATGCACAATCTGCTCTAAATCAAAACAGTCGCTCACGTATGAAATAGGCATAAATATTTCATCCAATCTTCTCTAAATTAATCTCAAACATTTAAAGAGGTCTCAGACTTAATGGGTTCTGCCACCGGGACTGACGTCCGTTATCACGGCAGAATCACTATTAGCATCAATGACCTCTGGAGCTAGTTGAACAACGCTTTTGTAATGCAGAAAGTCCAATAATCAAAAGGGAAAAGGGTGTTGTTGAAGACGCAGATAAGGATTGCTTACAGCTTTTCCCTTTTGATTATTGGACTTTCTGCATTACAAAAGCGTTGTTCAACTAGCTCCAGAGGTCATTGATGCTAATAGTGATTCTGCCGTGATAACGGACGTCAGTCCCGGTGGCAGAACCCATTAAGTCTGAGACCTCTTTAAATGTTTGAGATTAATTTAGAGAAGATTGGATGAAATATTTATGCCTATTTCATACGTGAGCGACTGTTTTGATTTAGAGCAGAAGGTCTTTGATGGCTCTTAGCAGTGTTCCAGAGCATTCCAGAGGCTGGGGGCAACATAGGTGAATACCCTACTACTGGTAGTTTGTTTGGAGTTACGGAAATCCGAAGGGATTTCAATGGTGTTTTGTGAGCAAGTTCTTATAGTTCTTGTATTTGCAGGAGTGGCAAGAAGGGATGAAAGATGAGACGGGGCAATGTTATTAATCAGTTTGAAGATGGTTATCAGGTATTTATATTTTATTCTGCTGGCTATGTGAAACCAGTGTAGGTCACAGAGAAGAGGTGTGGTGTGTACTGAATGATGAGCCTTATAAAGGATTTGTGCTGCAAGATTCTGTGCCATCTGGAGCTGATTGATTGTTTTCTTGGTAATCCTTAAAGAATGCTATGGCAGAAAGCAAAATGAGGTATGATCAAGGCCTGGAGGACGGATCTAAAGTCATAGCTTTCAAGAAGTGGTCTGAGATGTTGAATCATACGTAATTTGAAATATATAGTTTTAGTAAGTAATTTAATGTGGGTAAGCATGTTCAGAGACTGATCAATAGTGATCCCAAGATATTTTACTTCTTTTTTAACATTTAGTTCTGTCCCATAGATGGAGAGTTTTGTTGGAGGGATGAAGTTTTGATTTCTGGTTATGTATTTATAATAGTTTATCTTTAGGTTGTTTATGGAAAGCCAATTCTCTGATTCATAAGGCATTTTATTATTTGTTGATGGTTAGGATTGGTTATATCTATGGGAGATACAGCATAACATCGTCTGCATAGATATGATAACTCACTTTGTGTTTTTTGAAGATTTTACAGATTTGTTGAATAAAAGCGAGGAAAGGGCAGACCCTTGGGGACGCTTGCTCCTGTTTGAAGGTCTTTGATGTAGTTTGTCCTATTTGAACTTGTTGGGTGTGATCTGAAATGTAAGATTTGAACCACTGGATTACTGTGCCATTTATGCCTATCTGTTGTAATCTTGCAATAAGGATTTTATGGCTTATATTTATCAAAAGCAGAAGCAATGTCCAGAAATACTAATACGAAGACCTGTTTAGGGTGTTACATTCATCTCATCCAAGTTATTAATGTAGCATCATGTATACTGCATTATTAAGTAGATGTTTGCCGTGTTTTGGTTGTTAATAAAAAATTTAAATTACAAAAAAAAAAATCAATCATTTGCTATTTTCAAGCCTCTTCCTGCTGCTCAGTACTGGGCTTTTATGGTTCTGCTATCCTTTCTGAGCACAGAAAGCCTACATATTTTTATTTATTAATTATTTAGCTCACACCTTTCCAGTAGCGGTTCAAGGTAAGTTACATTCAGGTAAGGTAATTTCCCTGTCCCCAGAGGGTTTACAATCTAAGTTTGCACCTGAGGCAGTGGGGGGTTAAGTGGCTTGCCCAAGGTCACAGGGAACATCACTGGAATTTGAGCCTTAGTTTTTCTGGTACCAGACTGCTGCCCTAACCACTAGGCTACTTCTCTACTGATCTTATCATCCAGTCATCTCACGTGTTCCTCCTGGGACCTACTTGTTTCAGTGCTGCTCCGTGGGCAAGAGACAGAAACCAAGTGCAGTAGTAGAAATGTACTTTGTTCCAGATGGTAGGTAGCCAGTCCCAGTCAGGCACCACTCCCTCCCCAGAATGTGGATGCAGTCTACATAGTGTCCCCAGTTTCAGCCCGCCTGGGTATCAGGACTCAGGTCAGTCAATTAGAAAATAAATTATCCATGTGCAACTGTAAAATCCAAACTGATGGCACTAAAAGTTTGTTATGGCTCCAGACAGGTTCATATAGAGCAGAATCTGTCAGCCAAGCAATCTGATTGGTTGCCACAGGGGTAATTTTATAAGGAGTCGCCTAGATTAAGGCAGCGAGAACGCACACAGAAGGGGATATTTTGGTTCCTTACGCACGTAAATGAGCGCATTTGTTCTACACCCCATTCTGTGAGCACGTGCGTAAACGTGATGGCATGTACTTTTACTGCGGGCATGCACAGGGGTGGAGTTTAGCTGGAGTGCAGGCAGGACACAAAGTTACAAAATACTATAATTTACACACATTCTTTAGAAGTCTATGTGTGGGCAATTACAGCAGCTCTAGGGCTGATGTAAGTGATCACACCTTAAATTAACAGGCGTTGTCAACCACTTACATTAGCATTTTATAAAGAAAATAGTCACCTCTTTATAAAATCACCCTCCATAATCCTCACCCCAGGCTTTGTTAAAGTAATAGCCCGGTGTCCATTTCAGCAGAGAGATGAAACATGTACATTTCTCCATGGGTTAACTGGTAGCAGCAGTCACTGGCTCATTTGTTTCCTTCCATAAAAGTCTCAAGAAATGCATTCCCCTTCAAATGTGGTGCACAGAAGTTGCAAGGTTATGTTATATGACCAGACTAAAGGACAGAAATGTGACCAATAAGAGGACAGACATGCACAGAAACCCTTCCTGCCACTTGCTGTGTGACCTCCAGCAAGTCACATTACCGCGTGTTTCATTGTTCATTCACAATGGGAGGGGCTTCCATAACACACGGTTTCCCCTCACAGGGCTAGTGGAAATTTATTTATTTAGCAATGCTTATATACTGCTTTTCACCAGGTCAAAGCAGTGTACATTAAGGTACCGTGTACATTTTTCCCTTGTCCCTGAAGGGCTCACAATCTAGCCTAATGGCTAAGAACACTGGCTTGGGAACCCAAAGACAAGGGTTCAATTCCCACTAGCACTCCTTGGGCAAGTCACTTAACCCTCCATTGACTCAGAAAAATCCAAGTTATCAATGTCCCTGTTTAATGTACATTACCAAGTTTAAGTTACAATGTAAACTGCTTTGATTGAAATGATAAAGCAATATATAAAATCTGTTAAATTTATTTTATTTACATTCTCTTATATACTGCACTATTCTGCATCAGTGCGGTTTACATCGAACAAACTGAAATTACATTGAACAGGGCATTATAACTTGGAGATAACTATTTTACAGGGAACATGGGCTATGGAGGGTTAAGTGGCTTGCCCAAGACCACAAGGAGCACCTGTGGGACTAGAAACCCCAGTCCTTCCAGCCCAAGGTTGCTGTCCTCTAGTGGGATTTGAACCCTCGACCTTCCAGCCTGAAGTACCTTGCCCCAACCACTAGGCCACTCCTCCACTCCATACATAAATACATTTTGTAGCCGAGGCAACAGAGGGTTAAGTGGCTTGCACCAAGGCATGCCTGTGGGACTAGAAACCCCAGTCCCTTCGGCCCAAGATTGCTGTCCACCAGTGGGATTTAAACCCCCAGCCCTCCGGCCATAGGCAGCTTGCTCCAACCACTAGGCCACTCCTTTATCTAATAATACCTGTGGGAAACACATTTTAATTGTAATCCCCTTTAATCACTTCACTAGGAATAAGATTGGGGGCTTCTATTAACTAAGATCAAAACTGTTTTTATTCTAAACATGGCAAATGATGGCAGATAAATCCCAATATGCTGCTCTGTGCAGGTTACCACCAATGCCTTCTGTCTAGACATGCTATAGAGATGCCAAGCTGAGTCCAGGAATGGCTGTCAGCTGTAGCTTTTGTGGTGACCCCCCGCTTCCAATCAGGCACTAAAGATCGTATCACAGGAGATATGCCTGGCACCACTGGGACAATGCTTTCCATGGTGAAAAGGAAGGGGGAAAATAACACTGATAATTTAAATATAATTTCATTTTAAAAGCTTACATACCGTGGACACTATACAGCTTAGTCTGGGTAATGTTCGTTTCTGTGAGTAGTTACTATAATTTCTGGGTCTATATGGGGCCAAATGCATAAAGATCAGGGCTGGCCCTAGTGCTAGGCAGACTTGGCAGCCACCTAGGGTGGCACAATTTTAGTGGCAGAAGACCATGGGTTTTGTTGAGGGGGCTGAGGGGGGCATTACCTCCCTCAAACGCTTGATGAAGTGCCTCACTCACCCTCCCCACATGGTCCAGAATCTCCTCCCCCTTCCCTTCCCATCTAGCAGCTCCTCCTCTTGTCTCACACCCCTTCAAAAGTTTGTTAGCTCCTTCCTGTTGCCGTGATGGTTTCAGCAGCAAAAAGAAAGTTAATGCACTGAAGACCTGAGCACCAAACCTCCACAGTGAGTTAACTTTCATTTTACTAACAGCAACAGGACGGAGCTGTGACAGCAATCACACAGGTTTGAGGGGAGGGGGTGAACTACATGGGGAGGGGATGGGGGGGAGGGAGGAAAGAGAGGAGAAGGATTATTGCACCTCATCTTTGTTTCCAAAAACATACTCCAAGACCCTCACCTCCCTTCTCCCATGACCATTTCAATACCCTGGTCTGATCATAAACTACTCAACTTTCGCCTCCCCAATAAACCATCCCATCAACCACACACAAACCGACATAAGAAGATTCCAACGTCTAGAAAAAGAGCAGTTCCTGAACACCATCCTCCCTCAAATAAACATAGACCACAGGACCTCAACTGCACAGACAAAACTGGAACCAATCTCCAAAGCTGCAACAGCACCGCAAACCAAAAGGCACAACAGAAAACGCCACTCAGCCATATGGTACTCCGCAGAGCTCAGAAACATTAAACGTTCATTTGACAGCTGGAAAGAACATAAGATATGCCATACTGGGTCAGACCAAGGTCCATCAAGCCCAGTATCCTGTTTCCAACAGTGGCCAATCTAGGTCATACGTACCTAGCAGTTTCTCCAAAAGACACAGGTCCCACAGTGCTTGTACTGGGTCAAGCATTGATATCCTGGGTCCCTTCTTAATAATGGTTTTTGGACCTTTCCTCCAGGAACTTGTCCAAACCTTTTTTAAACCCAGCTACACTAACAGCCTTTACTACATCCTCCGGTAACAAATTCCAGAGTTTGATTACACGTTGAGTGAAAAAATATTTTCTTTTATTAGTCTTAAACAGTTTACCCTGTAGCTTCATTGCATGTCCCCTAGTCTTTGTATATTCTGATAACGTAAACAATCGATCTACGTTTACCCGTTCTACTCCGTTCATTAATTTATAGACTTCTATCATATCTCCCCTCAGCCATCTCTTTTCCAGGTTAAAGAGCCGTAACCTTTTTAGCCTTTCTTCATAGGAGTATCCTTCCATCCCCTTTACCATTTTGGTGGCTCTTCTCTGAACCTTTTCTAATAACGTTATATCCTTTTAAGATACGGCGACCAGAATTGCACACAATATTCAAGGTGCAGTCTCACCATGGAACGATACAGAGGCATTATAATATCTTTTGTTTTATTTTCCATTCCTTTCCTTATGATACCTAGCATTCTATTTGCTCTCTATCGGTAATTTAACTACTGGCAGGGTCTCCCAAGATGGACAGGTCTCAGCTGAGATGCCAGAGCAAGACAAACCACCCACCTGGGCAGCAGCAGAATGGGACGGAGGAAAGGCCCGGCAATCTACTTCTGTATCTTGCCATGAAAACCCAATAGATAGTCACAACAAAACAAACTGCACTGGACAATTATCCAGAGGGTCACCATGAGTCGACACCGACTCGACGGCACTTAACAACAACAACAACATCAATAAAAACAAAAAAGAATACCACTCCAAGCTCCTCCTAAGCTCCTTGAACCAACCTAGAGAATTATTTGGCATAGTTAAATCAGTTCTATGGAACCCTGCTTTGAACATCAAACATGAATCTCCTTCTCTGCAACATATAGCCAACCACCTCAAAGATAAAATGAGCAACAAGAGAACTGTACCAGCCACAGCCATACCACTACCACACATCAATCCCAGCCCCCACAAATGGTACATTTTCCACCAAATCATGCTAGACCATCTAGAAAACACTGTTACTAACAAATACCACAACCTTCCCTTTGGATCCCTGCCCTGTGAGCTGGATCAAAATAGCTAGTGCCAAACTTGCACCTACTCTGTTAAAGATCACTCAATTATCACTCACTGAAGGATACATGCCATCTATCCTCAAGCAAGCATACCGCACAGATGCAGATAATGCAAAAAGGACCTACCACTCAAAAATCATAAATACTTCAATAAACAGACCACGTGAGCTCCTTGAGATTGTCAAGAAGCTAACAAAGGCACCCAACCACTCTCACCAGCTCCCAAACATCCCACCGGAATAACTAGCATGCCAATACAAGCAGCTCCAACAACCAACCAACCCAAAAGCGAATGCAACAACAACAACCTAACCTACCCTACTGCTAAGGACACTGACTGCAGCACATTCGAAACAGTCACCAAAGAAAAGATAGAATCCCCTATCTCTTGCCTAAACAATGCCACCTCTCCATTAGACCCCTGCCCTGTGGAATGGATAAAGAAAACTAAGGAGAACATAAGCACAGCCTTAACCCACATAGTCAACGAATCTCTCAAGCAAGGACATATGCCAGACACCCTCAAAACCTCCGTCATTCGCCCAACCATTAAGAAACACAACCTGGACCCCCTCGACCCCGCCTCCTTCAGGCTAATAGCAAGTCTCCCATTCACTGCTAAAGTCATCGAGAAGATAATTCAACAACAGCTTCAAGACCACCTGGACACCAACAACTTCCTGGACCCACAACAATACGGATTCCGCCCATCACATGGAGTTGAGACCCTCATGATATCACTACTGAATACCCTAACCAAAGGTACGCAGACAAAACACTCTGGATATGCTATGATCTTTCTAGACATATCCGCAGCATTTAACACCATCTCCCACAACACACTCCTACACAGACTACAGGAGATTGGCATCAAGGACATTGTGCTACAATGGTTACGCTCCTACCTGACCAATAGACAACAGCTGATCTGCACAAGCATGGCAACCTCCCCCCCACCCCCCCCGTTCGACAGCACTAAGGAGTACCCCAAGGCTCCACACTATCTGCGATGCTCTTCAATATCTACCTGCAACCACTCTGTTCGGTAATACACGCTCACAATATCAACTTACGCAGACGACATAATGCTTTATGGACCCATCACAACCACAAACCCAACAAACAATCACCTATCAGACTGCTTTATTGATGTCTCCAGCTGGCTACAAGAGAACAACCTCTCCATCAACATTAAAAAACTGGAAGCCCTCATTGTGACCAAGGACCCAAACTTCAACCCACCGCCACACCTCACCTTGAGAACCACCCAAATACAAGTTCAACCCCACATAAAATACTTGGGAATCATCATTGATCAAGCGCTTACATTTAAACAACAGATCAAAAAGACGGCCAGAATATTCCACAAAGCAAAGAAAGTACAACGGCTCAGACCACTCATCGACCCACAGGACTTCAGAACAGTCATGCAAGCCATGACGCTCCCCCACCTGGACTACTGGAATGCAATTTATCACGGACTACCCGCCACCCACACCAACCCCCTAAGAACTGCATTAAACACCACTGCAAGAATCATCCAGAAGGCCAAAAAAACACGATCACATCACCCCAGTCCTGAGAAAACTTCACATCCTGCCCCTCGAAGCAAGGATTAAATACAAATCCCTCCTATTTATCCAGAAAGCCCTCCATAAAACCCAGACCTCCCAACTCCAGACTCTACTACCTCACCCTACTCTCAACAGACCAACCCGGCAGACCACCAGCAACACTCTCAC
Organism: Ichthyophis bannanicus; assembly: GCA_033557465.1. Taxonomy (NCBI): domain Eukaryota; kingdom Metazoa; phylum Chordata; class Amphibia; order Gymnophiona; family Ichthyophiidae; genus Ichthyophis; species Ichthyophis bannanicus. The sequence continues at coordinate 252,312,780 of CM066039.1, forward strand.
TATCTCCCACGAACGAACTAAGTTCAATCAGCAAACCTGCAACAGCATTCGAGCTGTACGCACCCTCCCTCTGGAACTCCCTCCCGAGCCAGATCCAAAGCACCAAAGGCCTCTCTACATTCTGGAAACAGTTAAAAACCATCCTGTTTCATGAATATCTTGGACCTGAAACAGACATCTCTCAATGACTGTTCACCCGGGCCCTCTGACCTATCTCTACCATCTAAGAGACTTCCGTAAAACGTCAACTGTCTAGCACTATTACTTTCTGTGCAGATCAACTATGTTATCCCCCCGGTGACGGCCCCCTCCCTTTCCCTGTCAACTTGATTATTATACCCCCCCCTTTTTTTGTTAAACCGCTTTGACCCGGTGAAAAGCGGGATATAAATGCAGCTAAATAAATAAATAAAGAAAGTCTCTATCTGCCCAATACTTAAAAATAACAACCTGGACCCAATTATCGCAAGTTCCTACCGCCCCATCTCCAGCCTGCCATTCCTTGTGAAAATCACTGAAAAGGTGGTACAACTACAGCTCCAGGATTTCATCAACATCCATGCACCTCTGGACATACAACAACACGGCTTCAGACCTAATCATGGGGTCGAAACATTACTAATAGAACTCATGGACAGATTAACTAAAGGCATCCAACAACTACACCAGGAATTTATACTCATCTTCCTTGGCATTACTGCAGCATTTGACTCCGTATTCCATGAAACCTTACAAGAAAAAAGCCTCCATGGCATAACGATAAAATGGTTTAACTCCTACCTAACCAAGCGACAACAGCAGGCATGATCAGCAGTCATCACTTCTGCGCCATTCAAACTGCAACAAGGTCTGCCCCAAGGATCTACACTATCCTCTTTTCTGTTATCATACAATCACAAAGTTCTATACCATCTCTATACTGATGATATAATGGTCTATATCCCATTCAACACACTAAGCCCTGACTTCTCTCCACTGACCAACTGCTTCATTGCACTTAAACGATGGCTAACAAACCACAACTTAACTGTAAACTTCCAGAAGACCAAGGTTCTCCATATTACCAAAGATACGAACTTCACACTGCCCACGCACCTAAACACAACCAATACACAACTTCGAGTAAAACCACTAGTGCACTACCTGGGAATCATAGAAACATAGAACATAGAAACATGATGACAGAAAAAGACCACAAGGCCCATCTAGTCTGTCCTTCCATAACAACTACAACAGTCCACTTTTTACCTTTAGAGATCCTCTGTGTTGGTCCCATGCTTTTTTGAATTCAGTTACTGTCCTCATCTCTACCACCTCCACTGGGAGACTATTCCACGGATCCACTACTCTTTCCGTAAAGAAATATTTCCGCATATCACTCCTGAATCTATCTCCCTTCACCCTCATCCCATGTCCCCTCGTAGCAGAACTTGCTTTCAATTGAAAGAGGCTCTCTCCCTGAACATTTATGCCACGGAGGTATTTAAACATCTCAATCATATCACCTCTATCCCGCCTTTCCTCTAAGGTGTACATATTAAGATCCTTAAGTCTGTCCTCATATGCTTTATAATGAAGCCCATTAATCATTTTAGTAGCAACCCTCTGCACCGACTCCATCCTGTTCACATCCTTTTGAAGGTGCGGTCTCCAGAATTGCACACCATACTCCAAATGAGGTCGCACCAAAGACTTATACAGAGGCATTATCACCTCCTTTTTTCTGCTAGCCATTCCTCTCCGTATGCACCCAAGCATCCTTCAAGCTTTTGCCGTCGCCTTTTCTACCTGTTTAGCTACTTTAAGATCATCAGACACAACCACGCCTAGGTCCCGCTCTTCTTTAGTGGACAAAAGTACTTCACCTCCTATACTGTATTGCTCCCTTGGATTGCTGCAGCCCAAATGCATGACCTTACATTTTTTAACATTAAATCCCAGATGCCAAATTCTAGACCATTCTTCAAGCTTAGCTAGATCCCTCCTCATGTTATCTACACCTTCCTGGGTGTCTACTCTATTGCAGATTTTGGTATCATCCGCAAAGAGGCAAACCTTACCCGACAGCCCTTCCGCTATATCACTAACAAAGATGTTAAAAAGGCATAGTAGACCAAGGCTTAACATTGCAGCCACACATCAGTGCCATTCTCAAAAAAATCTACCATAACATAAAGACAGCCCATGGTCTTCAACAAATTCTTGCCAGCCATAATTTCCGCACAGTTTTCCAGGCATTGGTACTTCCACACCTGGATTACTGCAACATAATTCTCCAAGGCCCATCAGCATCCGTAACCCATCCCTTGCAGGTGGCCCAGAACACTGCCGTCCAAGTCCTATGTAGTGCTTCCATTCAAGAACACATAACGCCAATATATCAAAACCTTCACTGGCTTCCTATCACATCCCACACCAAATACAAGGTCATTATTACAACCTTCAAAAACGGTTCAGAGGAAAGCGACCAAAATGATTTGGAGCCTATGTCAGAAGACTTATGAGAAGAGACTTGAAGACCTAAATATGTACACTTTGGAGGAGAGGAGGGGCAGGGGAGATATGATTCAGAATTTTAAATACTTAAAAGTATTAATGAACAAACAAACCTCTTTCAAAGACGGGAAAGCTGTAAAACTAGAGCATAACATGAAGCTGCAAGGGGGTAAATTGAAAGGCAATGTCAGGAAATACTTTTTCACCGAAAGGGTAGTAGATGCTTGGAATGCCCTCCCGATGGAAGTGGTGGGGGCAAATACAGTGACAGAATTCAATATGGCATGGGACAGACACAGTGGATCCTTTATAGTAACAGGATAAAATCAAAATAAACATAACAATCTCTTATATCTCAACAAACAGGGGTGCCCTACACGGAGCGGTGGGTACAAAGGCATGTGGAGTGGTGACCTGCATGGAGCGGTCACCATACTGATTTTTATCTGCCGTCAAATACTATGTTACTATGATACCACAACTCATCCTCGGAATATCTACATTCACTAATCCAAAAGACTCCAGATGACAGGCCAAGGAGAACCAACACACAATTCACATTGACCATACCTACAACACGCAGAAAACACAGCCATGTGACATCAAACAGAGCATTCATGCATTATACTCCACACCTATGGAGTGCTCTATCACCTGACATTCGCTCCACAAGAGACCTGCAAGACTTTAGAAAAAAACTGAAGACACACCTATTTAAGGAACACTTTGATGAAGCCCCTACGTAATTTAAACCCACTGTACCCCCACCCCCTCCCCCACCCCACTCAATCCCCTCCCCTATTTCACCCACTCTCACAACAGCTCAACAGACCTAGAACTCTAACGTTACCATGCTGTACTTTGTTGTTAATTCTTAAGTTGTTTACTATTTAAGTTATTTAAGCAATTACTGTTCTAGTATTAACATTACTCTGATCCATGTATATTAGGCCAGACTAGTTTAGTTTAGTTAAGTTAAGCTAACTTCAAACTGTTCCACATAAGGTTAAGTTCTAAGCGTTCCATGTAAACCGCCTTGACATTATGATAAGGCAGTCTATAAAACCAGTTAAATAAATAAATATTGGAGCACATGAAGAAGGGTAGGAGAGGAAACATGTTGAACCATGTTTGTGAAGGGAGAGGGACAAGAGAAGGGAAATGATATATAAAGAGGAGAAGGGAATAGGGAGACAAAGGGGAATGTTGGATTAGGGGGAGGGAGAAAGACAAGGATGACGACTCTGGTAAATGGTAGAGTGGGAAACGGGGGCTATGGGCTAACGCAGGGGCTGGGGAGACACAAAGCTAGGGACAGCAGATGGGGGCTCATGTTGGCGATAGGGTGGCAGAAGACGGCTGATGCTAGGACTGGGAGGGGGCAGCTCATTGTTAACATGGAGGCTGAGGATGAGAGAAAGGGCAGACACTATGGGATGGGGGTGGGAGAAGGGGTTTAGTGATGAATTTGGGAGAAGGGGGATGGGCACAGAGGGCTGATGCAGGAGATGGAAGAAGGGGGCTGATACTGGGGGGAGGAAAGAAACAAGGGAATATGCAAGGGAAGGTGAAGATGGAGAGGCAGAGCAATGAATGCTGGGATTAAGGTGGAGGAAAGGCAGGTAAATGGACATTTGAGAAGGTGGCAGGTAGGTGGATACAGGGAAAGGGGAGAAGGAAGTTAGGGTGAAGAGGCAGGGGAATGGATGAGAGGTAGGGGCAATGAGTGCTGGATGAGGTGGACGGCAAGGGGTTGCACCGGTGAAGTTTCATTTAGGGTGTCAGATGCTCTTGGGCTGGGCCTGATAAATTGTTTTAGGAATGAGTAACAAAGAAAGAAAAATATTGATGTAATAAAAGAAATATAAGAGTGGGTAAAAGATCCACTTATTCATAGGTACTTAAACACAGAGGATAAAGAAGAAATTATATTTCCACTGCCTTCATTCATGCTGTAAATCCTCAGTACCTTCTTTTCCCTGTTGATCCACAGTGTGAAACTGGGTGTCTTTGTCTTCAGGTACACGCTCACCTGGGGAAGAACGTGACATGTTTTACTGCTTGACCTGTCGGCTTTCCATAAATGCAACAGATCTAATAATGAAAGCTAAAGTACAAAACTAATTAATATAAAAAAAATCATAATGATTTGGAGAATGCTGTTTGGAAATGATTTATTCTGTCCATCTTAAAGCAGCAGGGAGAGAAAAGAACTTACTGGTAGGGCACTGAGACATGGGCAGCTGTTCAATTTTAGTGTTGTTCCTGCAAGCGGCTACCTCCATTTGGCATTGATTTTGATGAAGGTTTCCATCAGAGCCACACACTGGTTCCCCATCATAGCCGCAGTCCCGGTAACACGTACATCGTTCAAAATGTTTCTCCTCCAGGAAGCCAAAGACATTGTTGTGTGGCCCATTATAAACAAAACCTAAAGATATGACACACATTAATTATCCAAATGCAGAACTTGTAACATACAAGTACTTACACACTTGCTGCCTGAATTTAAATTGGACTTCAGAGAGATATTTTGTAGATTTCTCAGTATATATTTTCTCAAGAGTGCTTAAAACAAGGATCTGTTTCTGGGCTACAGTTGTCAGTTGAGGCGGCTGACCCGTCCTGCATAGCATGGCAACATCAGTAGGAATTAAGGGGGATATTCAAATGGATTAATGCGGTTAGCAGACCTTTAACCGCATTAAATTCTCTATCCGGGATATTCAGCAACACTAACACGGTTAATGCCACTGAATATCCCTAGGTGCTGCTGGCTGGGTATGGACATTACGGGGGCGGCACACAGCCACAATCAGGCAGAGGCAATAATGAGCTACTGTCTGGTTATGGCACAGCGCCAAAAGTAAGGCGCAACAAAGATTGGCTATATTTTGCCATTGAAGCTAACTGGGCAGTGGCTGAATATTGCCCTTGCAGAATTAGCTTTTTGCCAATCCGGGCAACCAAGATATTCAATGCCGGGGCCGTATATGGCCCCAGCACTGAATATCTGGGTTTAAAGTTCAGTGGTGATGGCCAGTGCTTTAGAACAGCTAGCCACCACCACTGGATAGCCCCCCTACATCTTTATCCATGCAATTGACAAAACATGGGGTCAGATCAGCCTCTTTGGGATGACTTGGCAACCCTGTCCTATTCCGAGTGTATAGGACTGGGTAGGATTCTTTAACTAAATTATGAGTCACATCCTAAAAACATTAGCCTAGGACACATAGTATTCAACATATCCTAAAGGGGAGATCCATTTACTGTTATTCATGCGCAACATCTGGCAGTAAGAGAAGGGCGTCCCCAAGCCTACCTGACCAATAGTTGTTAATAGGTATGGATTCCTGAAACTTGTCCAAACCTTTTTTTGAAGTCTGCTCTACTAATGACTTTGATCACCTTTTTCAACAATATCACAGCTTAGAATTATTTCAGTGATGGGAGCCCAACTATGGAACAAGACTACCCTCAGACTTATGCACCGAATTACTGTACATTATCTGACAATTAGGAAAAAACTGAAGCCATGTTAATTCCTGCCATGGTCAAAGAATCTAGGACTCATATTTACCAATCTATCTTGTATAACAATTTGAATTAAACTCTGTATTTTCATTTTGACTATAACCTTGGAACCAGCCTAGAAATTTATGATAGGCAAGATATAAATTCATTTTAATTTAGTGAATTTAATTGCACATTGACTGAAAAATACTTTTTTTTTCTATTCATGCATTTTACAATTAATCAAGCAACACACTTGTACAGTAAAGGTACACCTGTCTCAATAACAAAATAAGAAAAACAAATCAAGAACATAATGAAAGCATGTATATTGGTACAGGGTACCGTACACTATTAGACTGACTAAACCTGAGAAAGAGTTAATTCTGTTCAGAACCTTGCTTAGAAATAGAAACTTCATATATTTGCTTACTAAGTGAAGGTTTACATAAATAAAGAAAAGGGCAGGTTGTACTCTAGCCTCTCTGTCTCAGGGTTATTAGCTAAAATACTCTCAGGGTTAGTAGATATCAAGAAGTGCTCAGGGTTAGTAGATATCAAGATATCAGCAGTAAACAAATTATGTCAATTAGGTCAATTATGTCCTGGAATCCTGTATGTCTCCTCATAATGACCTATGTAGCAGTAAACAGTTATGTCTTGGACTCCATGTATGTCTCCACACACTCACCCACATTCAATAAAGTTGACCTACGATATGATAAATACGTCATCTTTGACGTATAATGATAAAGTGAAATTACGCTGTATCATCCAAAAGAATCCTATAAATAAAGTGAATCATGGCTAGTAAGTTAGAGTAAACAGGGAGAACGTGTTTCTCTCAGTTTCTCTCCACTAAAGCTTTGGTGTATTTTCTATAGAACTGTGTTGTATATTATTACTGTCTTTTGATAACCTTCCCATTGTTTTTGAATGTAGCTTTCTGTAGCTCCAAGAACCCAGTGAGGTTACTGGTGAGGAGAGGGTTAAGTAAGCTCTTCACATAATACGAGAGTATCAATAGTCCTCATGAAAGGGGAAAGCAGCATTACAAACATACAGAGGACAGGAACTCCCCGGTATGATTTGATATAAAGAAAAGTTATTCAAAAATCCAAGAGAGGGCAGAGAACCAAGCATTCTATTCCATAGTAATGGGGAACCACTCAAGAAGGAGAAGATGTAACAATATGGGTACTGATAAAGGAAGACAGGTCCTCAGGCTGAAAGAAAACATATTTGTGGGACTGAAATACAATTATACATTTACATGGAAAACGAAGTACAAAAGCAGCCCCCATCTGAGTCACCCCATGATGTAAAAGAAAGAAAGTCTCTCTGGCCACATCTGGGAAGATCGAAATCCTCTTAACCATAAACAAGTTGGCACGCTTTTTAAAATATAGCTTGAAAATCCAATCTCTATCTGATGGTAACGCAAAAGTAACTAACATGGTGGAAACAGCTAACTCATCGTCCTTAGGAGTTTGAAGCAAAGCTGATACATCCAGGAAATCCATATCCATCGATCCAACAACCTTCTCCCCCACTTTCTTACCTGATGGCAAAAAGTATACTTTAGATACTAGAGGAATCAAATCATATGGCACCAACAATGCTTCTTGAAGATACTGCTTAAACAGTTCCAAAGTAGCAACCGCAGGAACTATAGGAAAATTAAGCAAACAAATACTGGAAGACCTGGTGGCATTTTCTAATGATTCCAGCTTCAGCCTTACAGCCACATTATCCTTTACTAAGGACCCCGAAACTTCAGAAACCCGCAATAGTTTCTGGTCTACAACATCTGCTTTCCCTTTAATACCCACCACATCAGACTTAAGTTTGGAGCAGGAGTCTTCAAGCTTATCCACCCGAGAGGTAGACAAGGCCAACTGCTGACTTACGACAGTGGAAAGCTGAGAAATTGCCTCCCAAATGCTCTCCAGAGAGATCACTGCTGAACGCGGCAAAATAAAGCCCAACGGCGACTCAGACGCTATCGTTGAAGGACGTAGATCTTTCCCTTCCCCAGACCCACTCAATCCTTGGGTGGAAACCGCTGCCGCTAAAGTTGGAAACTCCACCGAGCCTGCAGCTCCTGCTGTAATTGGCTGCTCACCGGAGACCCCCTTGAGCAGGCCCCGCTCATGAGCTACCGCTCCCACCACTTCGGAGAGAGAGTCAGCTCCGCCCCCAGGAGTCGTCACCGGAAGGCTTAGAGCTGGAAGAGGAGCGCGCCCATCAGGAGAGAGAGACACATCAAGGGCAGGAAGCGCCGGAACCTCAGGCGGCGAAACCAAGCCCGCTCGTATCTCCCCAACTTGTTGCTCGGTTAGCCGAACAAACCGATCCATGGGTCCCACACTAGGAAGCGGAGACTCCGTGGGAAAAACCTTCCACTTGCCTTTTCGCTTAGGCATTTTCAGCTCAGCATTGCTCTGTCGCCATCTTGGAGTTAGCTACGCCCCGAAAAATACTTTCTTAAATGCCTTTTTAAAAAATTTGTTCATTTAATGGTGCATACAGCAGTCCTAATATTATTTAAATGAGTAAATAACTATTCCCTATTAACTAGTTCCATACTTCCATTATAACCCCTCTCTTTATCTCTTCTGAAAGGTTTAAGAACCCTAACATGTTTAGCTATTCCATACCCTTTATCATTTTTGTTGCCATTCTCTATATCTTTCCTAGTTCTGCTATATCTTTTTTTTCAGATTCACAGAATAGAAAGTCCCAAAGTGGGAACAAGAATCCTACTGAGAATACAAATACAAAAACTTAAAACAGCTGATAGGGTTAAGTGGGAACTCTAAATCCTTCACTACTACTGCTACTAATCATTTATATCGCACTATCTTCTTACTAATCTTGGAAACATTATGCAATCCTACATAAGAAAGTGCTTTTGTTTTGCCCAGAAGTTTCTTTCTGCTCATTTTGGGCTTCTGTCTCACAGAACCAGCTTCAATCTTGATTTGCTCCTATCTATGAGTTTTTTTACCCTTCTGTTAAATCTTGCCTCAGCCCAGGTATCACAGCAACAGCTCTCAGCAGGAAGCAATAAGTGTGGCTTTTTTTGAAGTCCAGCTACTGTGGACCACAAGTTTAACTATTAGGTGTTACCCCTGTAGCATCCATGGCCCCAGCCAACCTGGGAAGCAGAGGGCCTGACTCAGGAATCAAAACCAGATTGTCTGCAAAATGGTGTGCACACCCAGCCAGTTGTATTCACTAAAAAATCTTTCAAAATAAAATTTACAGAAAAAAAATGAGTTAGCTAAGGGCTCTGAAGATCTTTAAGTGGCTTCCAAGTTTAAGACTATATAGTCTTGATACAACTGCAAGGTACTGGTAATTATAATACTGTGAAGATTAGCCTATGTAACTGCCAAAGACAGTACTGTTTATATAGAAACACATCCACAATATTTATATTATCCTCACACTTACCAGTCCACTGATTGGCAGGACTTTCTACCTGGTTGCACGTCGTTCCATCACAGAGTTCTCTAGCCAGAGGGCTGCTGTCACTTACATTGTAAAATCGAGTTGCTTCAAAGGCTACATCAATTCAAGAAAACAGTCAGTAAAAACTATAAGTGAAAACTTTTCCACAGAGGTTAATCTTTCTTGGAGAAATACCACTGTACCTGGTTCATAGTAGTCATACACTTTGATAGGCAGTGCTGCAGTTTTCCCCACAATATACTCCCTGGAAGCTTGAAACTTCACACAGGTCATGCACTGGCTCGGGATCTGAATAGATAACATCAAATGGTTTTAAATAGATGCTGCTCGAGACAAGGATATAAACAGGACAAAGCAAACCGGTGTGACCTACTGGCTGCAATAATGGACTAAGAACCAGGGTTCAGATCCAACTTCCCGCACTGACACACCTTAGGCAACTCACCTTTTCTCATTGTTTCAGGTACCCATTAGGAAGGTAATTTTAGAAAGGTACTTTTTAATGTGCATATTTTATGCCTATTTTACAAAGTCAAGTGTGCATGTACTTGGCTTTATAAAATAGCATTGACTCAACAACACAACATTGTATGTGGCAGATCACTTACAAAAACTCTGGAGCTGGCATAAATGAGTGTGTCTATTCTCTGCAAGTATGTGTGTAAATTATAGTATTCTATGATCATGCATATTTGTTTGTACTGCCCAAACTCCACCCATGTGCATGCCCACAGTGAAAGCACATGCACACAAACACACACATACTTTTACGCTAGTTGGTATTTTATAAGAGGTCATTTAATAGAATAAATAACTAAATTACTACCATTTACGCATAGTGGTGAAAGTTCTAGTGGGGGCCCCCCTATTTCAGTCCCCCTCACGGCAACTCACCCCCCCTTGTGGTGGCAACGGCCCCCCTCAGTAACCTCTCCTCATTGCTCTGGTGGCAGCAGCCCCGTGCGGCAAGCTTAATCTGTTTGCTGCACTGCCTCCATTCCAGGCCCAGACGTGTTCCTCCTGGGCCAAAAGTCTTGCAGTATCATGAGACTTTGGCAGAAGAGCAACATTTCCGGGCCTGGAAAGAAGGAAGCACAGCAAACAAATTAAAGCAATTCTGCCGTGCTGCCGTGTGGGCCTCCCTCCTGCTCAGGCCCCCTCGCATTGCGGAATTTATGCTGCTTTTTACATGCATTCTTAACATGCATCAAACCAGTCCGCACCAAGATTTTTTAGAAACAAATGTAAATTATGGTATTTAGCTTGCGTGTGTAAATATGCCCTCTGCCCCTGTGCACACCTACACTGAAAGTATTGGAGTGGAGGAGTAGCCTAATGGTTAAGAACACTGCCTTTGGAACCCAGAGACCAGAGCTCAATTCTCACTAGCACTCCTTGTGGCCTTGGGCAAGTCACTTAACCCTCCATTGCCTCAGAAAAAAATCCAAGTTACCAATGTCTCTGTTTAATGTACATTACCAAGTTTAAGTTTCAATGTAAACCACTTTGATTGAAATGATAAATTGGTATATAAAACCTGTTAAATAAATAAATATTCTATAGGACTTCTGCTTGTGTTTATAGAATAGTGACCACCTAATATGTGTGCATATGTGCCCATTCACGCACATAAGCCCTTGAAAATAGGTGACTTGCGTGTATATCTTTACACAGCTCTTTATAAAATCAACCCTTTAAAATATAAGCTCTTTGGGGGAAGGACTATTCTATCTAAATTAATAAAGTTACCTTGAGTATTACGTGGAAATGTGAGATTAAAAAAATCTAAATTATATAAATAAGGCTAGATAGCCATGCCTGCCAGAGGTGTGCTGGATTATGACATCCTTAGCACAGACATCATAGGACACCCAGGAAACAGGGATTTTAAAGCACGGCTTTAAGAAAAAGAAACAGGTCCTAAACTCTGGCTCAGTCTCTGCACAGATGGCTGCCTGGATAGCTGTGCTGTTCTTAAAAAGGTAAGATATGAGAGCTTTAAGCCCTGGTGCAAAAATAATCTATCCTGCTCTCTTATGTGCATTCACAGCATCTGTGCAGTTGGTTTCTAGCGGCACGTCTCTACTGTCTTTATGAGGAGCATGCAACTTCCTCAGATACGACCCTTCCAGCAGATGAAAGCTAAGACACCAACCCTAGCTAGTCCTCCAAGCCATGGAAGTCAGAGAAATTACCTCATCAAAGTAGAAGAGCACTTTTCTTCCATCCACTTCATACCTTTTCAGTCCTATCTGCTTGTTTATCAGTAACTAGAAGAAACAGATATTTTCAATGGCATGGGGGGGGGGGGGGGTCTTATACATTAACACAAGCAATACATAGTTGGCTTTATTCCTGCATAGCAGCTGGAGTTTCATGACAATATGCAAAATTCTTTGATTTCCTGGGGAACAGATGGCTGTGTCAATGAGGTGGAAGTTGAAACATCCTATTGCAATTTAAAAACTGAACCTGTAAAGAATATTTAAAATACCCAGTACTAATTACTAGACCTTTATAATATTAATCAGGGCTTTTATGTGTGTACTTATTAGACAAGAAAATGCTTTCTGATTACCATTTTTTATTTCAGAAAACTTAAGAGTGGTTAAATGGCTTTTTTACTTTTCTTTTTTTTAATAAGGATTACAGAATGTTCACCTCTTTCTCCACCCCTCTCTCCCATATAACCCGATTCTGTTCCGGACGTAGAGGCCCTCTGTACGTCCAGTTTGAACTGGATGTACAGAGGGTGTCGCAATTCTGATCCCACGGGGTATGTTTAGCCCCATGGGATCAGAATCACAAACAGTCCTGTATGTGCAGGCTGGGACTGCTATTCAGCCCGGCCTGCACGTACGGGTCATGCCCGACTCAGTCAGGGCTTTACAATGGAGCCGCGGCGCCATGGTGTCCGGTGGCCAAGCACCGCGGCTCCAGTGTAAAGCTGCAATCCTGGCCACCAGCCCCTGCAAAGCATTCCCCATAGCCCGAACCCTGATCCAGTCACCTATGGCCATGGTCGGGCTGCGGGGAATGTCCTCGGTTCCCCCCCTGCCTCATCCGCGCCCCGGGCTGCCAAGCCACATTGTCAAGGGAAGTTATTCCACCTTAGAGGAATAACTTCCCCATACAAGTAGCCGGCCTCGGATGTACAGGGTTAACATTAGAATCGGCCCTGTATGTCCAGGGCTGGCGACCACCCACTGCCTGCCCTAACTCTGACCTCAATCTGCCCCTTCCCCGCCCCATCTAACTTCCCTGTACAACCAGCAGGGAAGTTAGACACCAGTGGGGGGGCCACACTATTCGTGGGACAGAATAACCCCGATATTGTTTATCCTAACAATACAAAGCCTTAACTTATTTCTATTTCACTCTGATATTGTTATTTTTGTGCTTGTTTTCTTGTATATGTGATAAAGCACAGTGGTCTCACTTTATGTTTATTTAATCTTATTTATTCATCTCACCTTGCTTCCGCTCTCATCAGGAATCATATAGCTGCACTTAGCGGCTTTGTATATAGTTGCCTTCTGTACATAGTTTATTATGTTCTCTGTTTAAGAAACCTGTTTAATGTAAACCTGTTTAATGTATTGCCCTGTTCATTGTAAGCACTGATCAATTTTGTGAAGTGTAATTTCTGTTCACTGTAAACCGCGCTGATGTCGAATAGCGCGGTATAAAAGAAACTTTAAATAAATAAATAAATAAATAAATTCATGCCACTTTTATCCCACACATTTGCAATTTTCTCAGCAGGTTAAACTGACCAAACATCTAATCCATATAACATGACAAATTGTAATATACACAATGACATATTTACTAAGACATATGAAGTGGCATTCTAGAAAGAACATCCAAGTCAAAACGGGGCGGAACGTACAGAAAAACACCAGGGATGTCTATGTCGCCAACTGATTTTAGTAGCCTGATATCCGTGCCAGCGGCCACATAGACGTCACCTTTAAGGCAGTGTGAGGCGGGGACATCCATAGGTGTAGCAAAAAGAAAACACATGAGCCCACACTCCACGTCAGTGTTTGTTGACATTTTGTAAAATAAAGGGGGTTTTAGTGCAGCTTCTTCACATCCTCCAAATGTTAGCCGAACAAAATGAGCACTTTTCTGATGCCTGTTCATGCCTGCAGCAGCTATAACATTAGATGCAACTCCAGAAGTCCAGAACATTTCTGAGATCAGGCAGGGGACATCCAAGTTCTTGGGAATAAATCGGGTCTGAACAGCCCCGACTTGCTCGGGGACGTCAGGACGGCCCGGACTTCCCCCTCCCTGAATCGGGCTCCACGCTGTTGGACATTCTATCACACCAGCGGGTACATTTTGGTGAATTAAGAGATCAATGTTCTCGATGACTTTACTAAAATGTGGAATGCTTTGCCAACAGAGCTGTGAATGTTGCCTGAATTATCATCACTTTAAAACAGTTGAAGGCACTCTTATTTCAACAAGCTTATCCATCTTTTTATGGTAATTAGGCACATGAGTTACTATCAAATCAGGGAAGATTACGTTAGTGTATTGTTTTGTTATGAGTTTGGGTTATGTTAATATGATTTCTTTTGGTTTTGTTTCTTATACGTTTGTTGTTTTTATTGTTATTTTATTATTATTTATTTATTTAACAAGCATTTCTATACCGCTCTTTCCCATGCGGTTTACAAAGAACAAAGGTTTACAAGGTATGGTAAAGTACATACCTGGTCATTTTACATAAAACAAGTGTAACCTTTTACAGGTAACAATATAACTAAATAATTACAATACAGATTACATTCCAGAGGGCATGCTTGTGATGTAAACTAACTTTTTACAATTTTTACATTATTAGAATGTGGAGAGACAACAATGTGCAGGGTGAAATGTTTGTTTGTGACAGTATTAGTCTAGGTTTGTAGGTTAAACCTATGTAGCATAAAGTGTTATCCTGTGTCCCTTTGCATGTCTAGTTTAGGTTGTGTAGTATAGTGTGTGGTGAATAGGTGTGTTTTTAATTTTTTACGAAATTCCTTAATGTCAGTCAGCTGCCGTATGTCATCTGGTAGTTCATTCCAGAGGTTAGCGGCTGAGTGAGAGAATGCTCTATTATTGGTAAGTTTTTTAGCTTTTGTATATTCTCTTGGTATTGCTATTTTATTTGTGTTTCTGCTCCTTTGTGAGCTTTTAGGTGTTTCCATGTTAATTAAGTTAAGGGCAGATGGTGCAAGATTATTTACTAATTTGAAGGTCGTTACTAGTATTTTGTATTTTATTCTGCAGTGAATTGGTAGCCAATGTAGCTTAGCTAAGATAGGTGTAATATGTTCTATAGATTTTACCTTCAATATAATCCTGGCTGCTACATTTTGGGCTAGTTGAATCTTTTTGAGGTTTTGTTTCGTGATGCCTTGAAGGATTGTGTTTGCGAAGTCGAAGTGGGGTGTTATGATTGCTTGGATTATGGCTATGAAGTCTTGCAAGTGAATCAATGGGCGTATTTGTTTCAGTGTCTTAAGTTTAAAGTGTATGTTTTTTGTTAGGTTTTTAATGTGTGAATCCATATTGAGTTTTTTGTCAAGTATCACGTCTAGGTACTTTACTTCATTCTTTGTTTTAATCTCATGGTTATTTAGGACAATGGAGCTTGGGGGTGTGTAGGTTTGGTTTCTTGTGACATATAGAACATCAGTTTTTGAGATATTGATGTGTAGGTTATGAACATTGAGCCATATAGTCAGTTCATTAAAACATTCTGTTATTAATTGCATTGGTGGGTTTGGGATCGTGAATGGAAGGTAAAACATTATATCATCGGCATATATGTGGTAGTGGACACCAAGGCGTTTAAAGATGTTGCAGACTGGTTGTAGGTAAATATTAAACAGCAGTGTTGAAAGTGCGGATCCTTGTGGGAGGCCCTGTTCTTGTTTGAAAGTGTCAGAGGTTTGGTTGTTGATGCTCACTGTTTGAGTCCTATTTGATAGATACGAGTTAAACCATTTATATACTGTAGATGTTAGTCCTATTTGTTGGAGTCTATTTAACATTGTTGTGTGATTGACACTGTCGAATGTTGCAGAGATGTCCAGAAAAATTAAAATGAAAGCTTGTTTGGTGTCGTCTATTCCTCTTGTTAACGTGTCGAATAGGACCGTTAGCAGAGTTTCTACCCCGTGAAATGGTCGAAAGCCATACTGATGTTCATCGAGGGGGGGGGGTCGATGTGTCAACGAAATCTTGTAGTTGTGTTTGAATTACTTTTTCGATTAGTTTGGCCATAAAGGAATGCTTGATATAGGTCTGTATGAATTTGGGGAAGATTTGTCAAGAGTGCTGTTTTTGAGGATCGGTCTTATTTGTACATGTTTAAGGGATGTTGGTAAGTAACCTTTTTCTAAAGATAGATTGACCATTGGCAGGATGAAAGGGGATAGTATTGGGAGTGTCTTTTTCATCCAGTCTACTGGGCATGGGTCTAGATAGGAAGTTGTTGTGTTTATGTTAAATATTATGGATTTGAGAGTGTTCTTTGATATTAGGTTGAATTCCAACCAGGTATCAGTCGTGTTGGAAATTGTTTCAATGTATGATGTTGGAGGTGTCATTTGGGGTTTTGTTTTGTTCATGTAGTAATGTGCTAGTATTTGTGGGGAAATATCTATGGTCGTTTCATTTGTGTTGCATGATTTGTTTGCTAGATTTTGTACTATACTGAACAATTCCCTATTATTATGTATGTAATTCTGTAATCCACCTAGATTATTGGATAGTGTGGAAAAGAAATGTTTAATAAATAAATACATGCAAACACAGAATCAAGAGAAGACACAATTGCACTGGTGTTAGTAAGCAAAAACACATTAAAACCACACACACAGTACTGAAAGATCTACTTTCATTTGTCCTTTATAATTATTGAAGCCTGGAGGTAGATATTTCCTGTTAAATGCTCAGCAGTAGATGGCTACAGACATCATTTGTATGAGGTGCCTTACAAAGCTGGCGCCTCTGGTGAAATGGACTGTTCAGCTTAGCTGAAGCTGACTGATATAAGTAGGCACATAATGACCTTCTGACCTTGTCAGCACCCCCATGTTATTATTAAGATTTGTGGAAGCACAGTAAGGGGCAGTGACTGGCTGCAGACTTAATTAAGCCTTTTCTCTGCTGCCACTTGCAAAGATGTTTTTTTATCCAAGATTTCTGCTTACCGTAAATTTAAAAAGAAAACAAATAGCTCGTAATGCTTATTTTATATAGTACAAATGTTCTAGGGGGTTGAATTTGAAATAAAAAAATCTGCTGTTGGATGTAATTCTTTATTCATCAAGTCGACCGAGAATTCCTAAACTATCTAAAATGCATTTTTGGGAGACCTCTGAAGAAGTACAGATATAAAAAATTTTTACCAGCTGTTTTGAGAGTATTTTTTTGAAGTGTGATGATACAGAAAATTCGTTAAAGTAAGTTAATGGACTATAAGCCCAGGAGACAAATGATGAAAGGATAAGATGCAAGTGCTGTGAATATAATCATTTGGCCCTGCAGTTTCCATTTGATGTCTCCTCGAGGATTTATTTAATGTATTTGGAGAGGGTTTTAGCTCCTATGATCTTCTGTTTTTTATATTTTGTAAAAAGCATTATATACATAATTTCATGAAGCTTTTTCTGTGTGTATAGCACGTTTTACGTGGGAAATGAGCTCTTCTAAAATTGCATACATGTAAAAAGTAGGTGCGCTGCAAGACTTATGCAAACTGCATGTAGGTGTTTTCAGGGGCATAGTTTGGGTGGAGCTGAGACGATGTATGTGTGTAGTTTATAAAATAAGCATGCACATGCAAAAAGTACATGCACACATTTATACTGTCTTAAAGCAGGTGTAAATTTGTGCAAATGCATTTCTGTACTACTGGCGGTCACTGTACAAGCCTATTTTATGAAGGCACGCACTGTAGGTGCTTAAGTTCTAGTGATTATCTTTTCGTATTCTGCTCAGCCCTACTCTTCCCTGCCATGTCCTGCAATAATCAATGACTTCAATTTTTGAAATTGTTGTGCTATTCCATTCCCCCCCCTCCTTTTTGATGAATTCCTTTGATTTGTGTTATTGTTTTTGTCCAGTTTTTCGTTCTCCGCATTAAATTAATGGATATTTGCAAACTGCCATAATGCAAGCACCATTGGTGGTATATCAAATCTTGTAAATAAATAAATATATGCATCTAGGTACTTTGGACTTTTGGGGGATAATTCTGTACATGGAACATTATGTACTATTTATGTGCAGGAATCCCTATTCTAAAGGCCTTATGAGTGTGAATGGGCATTTAGGTGTGCACTTTAGATGGTCACTATTCTTTTTTTTCCATTTTACATTTTTATTAACCATTTCACAAAAATTACAGATTTCTGCATTACCAACTTTATACAGTTTCAAAAACATTTACATTTGCTATCATGTAACGTCCCTTGCCCCTCCTGCTCCATTCCCTCTCCCTCCCCCTTTCCCATTCCCCTCCCCTCCCCCTCTCGCTCTGCAATCATCCATTCTTCTCCCGCTCCACCCATCCAGTAGCAGTATCACCGCTCTTTGCAGCCAATCACCATTTAACCTTCCTATTTGCCTGTAACTATAGCCCCTCCCACCTTCCTTCGCTGCTCTCCCCCTCTCTCAGCCTTCCAGGATTCCAACCACTTACACACTCTCTGCCATTGTTCCGCACTTTTCCCCCTTTCCCCCTCCTCATCTCCGTCAACTGGTGCATCAAACCCACCTCTGATACCCTTCTAACAAATCCTGCCAATTGTGGAACACCCGACCCCACCCAATGCTGTGCTATCTCGCAGAAGGCTGCCACAATACAGTGATGTAGCACTCCACAGTCCCTTTTTTGGAATGTCCTCCTCTATTTGATGTAGTAAGCAGATCTCTGGTTTCCTCTGCAATCGATATCTTGTCATGTTATAAATCATATCTAAAATCTCCGTCCAATAAGCTTGTATGCACTCACACTTCCACCACCTATGCAACCAATCCCCTCTCTCGTGACATCCCCGCCAACACTGGTCAGTGGCATCCCTTCCAGCCCTCCTGTTACGTACTGGAGTCCAGTACCAGCGGAACAATACTTTATAAGCATTCTCTTTTACCTGTGTGGCAAAAGAAATACTTGCCACCGTCTGTATTATCTTGTCCCATACCTCATCATTCCAGCACTCCCCCAAATCTTCCTCCCATTTTAACATATACCCCCAATTTACCCTCTCCTCCCTCCATTAAGCCTTTGTAAATCCTGGACAAAACTCCTTTTTGCCCCATGGTCCCTGTGCTGATCGCCTCAAACCACCCCCTATTCTCCCAGAGATCCTTCCACACCTTCTGCTGTCTCACAAAATGGCTCAGTTGTAGATATGCATAATAATCACTGTCTCGCAATCTATATAAGTCCTTAATGCTCTCCTTACTCACTATTTGAGAGATGTGTGTTAACCCTGCCTGTGCAGAATATGTACCCCTTTTCAAAACAAGCCTCCAATGTCATGCCCTGAGTATATCTTTTATCTTGCACTAATCGTTTTCTGTTTTGTTTCCACACTAGCAAACTATGCGCTAAGAAGGGATTTTGGCGTACCTGTTCTGGAATATTACTCTCTCTCCACACTAGTTGTACCTGGCTCTCCCCTTGTTGAATCTTCTTCCATTTGGACCCACTGTTTCTGTGTTACTCGGTGCCACTCATATATTGTTTTCAGTTGCGCTGCCTCATAATATTTCCTAAAATTAGGCACCCCTAATCCTCCCTCTCCTTTAGCTCTTTGCATTACAACCCTAGCTACTCTTGCCTGTCTATTCTGCCAGATGAACAGATTAACGAGTCTTTGTAACTGTTTTAGCTTGCTTGGCGGTACCTTTATTGGTAGCGTCTGGAACAGGAATAGAAATCGTGGCAAGAGCAACATCTTTATTGTGGCAATCCTTCCAAACCATGAGAGATAACCCCGCCCCCACCCATCTAAGCAGCTCTCTACCTGCCCAAATAACTTTTGATAATTCAGCTTATATAATGCTTCTATCCTATTACTTATGTGAATTCCAAGATATCTAATACTTTCTTTCACCCACTTAAATGGGTATTTCTCTTGTAGTATTCTCTTCATGTCCCCGTGTACTGTTAAATTTAGAATTTCTGACTTGGTCCAATTGATAGTGAAACCCGATAGTTTGCCAAATTCTTCCAATTCCCACATTAAAATTGGTATAGAAAAGCGAGGCTTGACCACGCTCAAAATTATATCATCAGCAAATAACGATATTTTGTATTCTCCCCGCCCCACTCTGATTCCCCGTACATCGACACTCCCCCGCACCCGCTCCGCAAACGGTTCCAGGGAAATAGCGAAAGCAGTGGTGACAGTGGGCAACCCTGTCGTGAGCCTCTCCTCTGCCCAAAAAACTCTGAATATCCCCCATTTACCCTAACACAAGCTTTCGGGTTGCAATATAGTGCTTTTACCCAGTTTATGAATTCTGCCCCCAAACCCATTCGTTCCATTACCTGGAAGAGAAATGGCCAAGACACCTGGTCAAAAGCTTTTTCTGCATCCAGAGACACCAATAATGCCTCTTCCTTCTGGTGTTCCATTGACCAAATCATATTCAAGATCTTTCTTATATTATCAGCTACTTGTCTCCCAGGAATAAATCCCGCTTGATCATGGTGTATTAACTTCCCTATCACCTTGTTTAGTTGCGTAGCTAATATTTTAGCTAGTAATTTGGCGTCGAGGTTGAGCAGCGAGATAGGGTGGTAAGAGAAACTCTCTTGTGGGTCCTTTCCCTCCTTATGTATTATGGATATTCCTGCCCAACCCATAATGTCCGCTAATCCCCCTCCCTCCCTTGGCAAATTGAAGAACTGCACAAGCGGATCTGTTAATATCTCTCCAAAGCACCTATAGAATCGCGCTGTAAGCCCATCTAACCCCAGAGCCGTTTCTACCTTTAATTGTTTGATTGCTCTCTGCACTTCTTCTGCTCTTATTGCCTTGTTTAATGCTTGTTGCTCCCCCCCCTCATCCAGTTTTGACAACTTCAATGAATTAAGATAGCTCTGAATTCTCTGCCCCTGTGGGGAATCCCTTATTTTTTTTTTCCAATTTGTCTTTATTAAAAAATTTTTTCCCCAACATAAATGCAACAATAAACAGTCCAAAAAAAGGGATGTACACAGCTGCAAAAGCAAATACATCAACAGGTCATATGTGGTACGCGCAAGCACACCGTGTAGACACAAAAACTGGCAATAACAAACAAGTGGGCTAGGTCCATAAGCCTTCTCCTCCAACCCAAATCCCTTTGCGCCCCCCCCCCCTCCCCTGATCCCTTCCACTCCCCCCCTCCCCACCCCCCACCAACCCATCCCCCCTCCCCATCTTCGCAATTAATTATACTCCCAATGAATTCTCAACCCTTCAAGTAATCCAATAGGGCTTGCCACTGGGTCTGAAACTTCTCCACAGACTGTCGCCGAACTGCAGTCAAGTGTTCCATTAATGCAATTCGTCGAAGCCGGGTCTGCCATGCCGCAAGACCAGGAAGGCGAGGTTGTTTCCAAGCCCGAGCTATTTCACTCCTGGCCGCTTGGAGACAAGCTCGCGCCGGGCGATCCAAACCCCCAGGTACATTGTCAGGCCGGATCCCCAACAGCCCATATCCCATATCTATTGCTCCCAGCAGCCCCAGGGCAGAATGTAACACCTCCCCCACCATATTCCAGTATTCTCGAACCTTCGGGCACAACCACCACATATGCGCGAAGGTCCCCCGCTCCCCACAACCACGCCAACAATCATCAGAAAAGCTAGGAAACATCCGATGCAACCGAACCGGGGTATAGTACCACCGATAGAGCAATTTGTAGGACGTTTCCCGGATAGCCACCGAGAGGGCCTGACGCCCAATATTCATGTGAATCCTCCGCCACTCCAAGGGCTCCAGCTCCCTTCCCAAGTCCCTTTCCCATTGCTCTTGATGAGGAAACCGCCCCGTGGTTCCACCCCGTCTCAATTCTCGATAGAGGCGGGAGATCAACCCCCGAGAGCCCTCCCAGCTTTGCCAGAGCACCACCTCAGCCCCCGGGTCCGCCTCCCACTCTTCCCGAATGTCTCGTTGGGACAAAAAATGTTTCACCTGAAGATAGGGAAAAAAATCGCTCCCCCGCAACCGATATCGCAGCCGAAGATCCGGAAAGGGAATCACCTGCCCCCCCTGGAGGAATTTCCCAAAGGTATCCAATCCCAATCGTGCCCATCTACGAAAAACCCCCTCTCTACCCGGTAGAAAGGCGTCCGTCGCTCCCACCGGAGAGAGCACCGTAAACCCCCCCCGGGTCCCTCCCCGCCCTCCCGCCCTCCGCCACAACGTCGCCAAGTGCCAAATGAAGGGATTAACCTTCCAACGCCCCAAAGGCCATTTACCAAACACCCAGGGCAGATCTTTCAACGCAATGTCCCCCGCCCAATATTGCTCTATTTCTCGAAATCGCTTATCCCTCCCACCCTGATCTCGCCACTCAAACACCTGTCGCATTTGGGCGGCCCGATAATATCGGGCCAACTCGGGCACCCCCAGCCCCCCGGCCTCCCGATCCGCATAAAGTACACGCCGGCTCACCCGGGGTTTACTACCCCCCCAAACGAAAGCAAAAATTAAATTTTGAAGAGCCCTCAACTCCCGTGCGGGGATCCCCACCGGAAGGGTTTGGAACAAATATAAGAGCCGTGGAAGAAGATTCATCTTCAGGGCAGCTATTCTGCCCAGCCAGGAGATCTCCAGCCCCTTCCATCGGTCAAGATCTTTCCGGAGCTGGGCAAAAATCGCGGGATAATTAGCACGATAGAGATCCGGCGACTGCGCCGTCACCCGTACCCCCAAATATTTGAGTGACCCCACCGTCCACTTAAAGGGAAATGATTGCCGCAAGCTCGCAATAACACGCTCCTCCAACGTAAGTGCCATGGCCTCCGTCTTGTCCCAATTCACCTTAAACCCGGAAAACGCCCCATATTGCTGAAGCTCGCCCATCACCATCGGCACAGAGACTACGGGGTTAGTCAAAGCAAAAAGCACGTCATCAGCAAAAAGAACCATCTTATGTTGCGTGGACCCCACCGCAATCCCCTGAATGTCAACGTTCGCCCGGATCCTAGCGGCCAACGGCTCCATGACCAAGGCGAACAGTAGGGGGGAGAGCGGGCATCCCTGCCTGGTTCCCCTGCCCAAAGGAAAGAAGTCGGAATGGCCCCCATTCACAGTCACCGCGGCAACCGGTGCCGCATATAAGGCCCGAATCCAGGAACGAAAACGAGGGCCCAAGCCCACATAGGCCAAGACCTCGTGCAAGAAGGGAAAACTCACCCTATCAAAGGCCTTTTCCGCATCGATGGAAAGAAACATAGCTTGTTGTTTATCCTGCCGTGCCAACCAACCAAGTTGCAGAACCCTCCGGATCCTGTCTGCAGGCTGCCGTCCCATAATAAAGCCCGATTGATCGGGGTGGATCAAGGCGGGCATGTGAGGGACCAGGCGAAGGGCCAGGACTTTGGCGAGGAGCTTGACATCAATATTCAATAGGGATATTGGACGATAAGACCCACACACCGCGGGATCTCGACCCGGTTTAGGAATCACCGTAATAGCCGCTTGGTTCATGGAGGGAGGCAAGCCCTCCCCATTCAACACAGCGTTGAACACTCGGGTCAGAACCGGAGCTAAAGTCCCCATCAACTTTTTGTAGAACGCCCCGGAAAATCCGTCTAAGCCCGGGGCCTTCCCCGGAACCAGGGCCCTAATCGCCCTCTGCACCTCATCCACGTTGATATCCGTGTCCAATTCCTCTCCTTCCCGATCCCCCAGTCGAGCACTCCCCCGACCATCATTAAGAAGGTAGCCCCGAATGTCCCCCTCCGCCCCCGGGGGATCAGCGGTGTACAACCGCTGATAATAGTCCCTAAAGCTATCCCTAATATCCCCCGCTCGATAAAGCAATTTATCTCCCGGGCCCTTAATCTTAACAACGGTGCGCCGCTGCCTCTGGGACCGAAGCTTCCCAGCCAACAGCCGACCCGATTTATTATCAAATTCATAGTACCGTTGCCCCACCCGATCCAGTTGACCAGAGATCTGCTCTAGCTGGAGTGCATTAAGCTGTTTACGCACCTCCTCCACCTGGTTCCGCAACCGCCGTCCCCCCCTTTCCTTATGCGCCCGCTCCAAGTCAGCCAACTGGCCCAAAAGGCGACGTTCCTCCTCCACCCGGTGCCTTTTACGCCTAGCCCCCATCTGGACCAAGTGGCCCCTCAGTACCGCCTTGAGCCCGTCCCAAAGAATGCCCGTGGACACTTCCCCATTATCATTAAAATCTAAATAATCTGCTATCACCTTTTGGAGTTGCACATCTACACCCTTATCCCGCAACAAATATTCATTCAATCTCCAGAAGGGGCGGCGGCCACTATCTCCAACTCCACCAAACGAAACCTGCACCGGGGCATGGTCGGACCAAGTAACCGGGCCAATCTGTGCTCTAGCAAGCTGGTCCCACCAATAGCTGTCCCCCATCACATAGTCGATGCGACTATAGGAGCCATGAACGGCCGAGAAAAAGGTAGAATCCTTAGTGGAAGGATTGGCAATCCTCCAGAGGTCCTCCACCCCCAATCCCTTCATCCATTGTCGCAAGAGGTTGCGATCCCCACCCACCCCCCCACTCCTCTCATCCAGATCAATATTACAATCTCCCCCAAGCAACACACGACCCGTTATCCGCCCCTCCAACCACACCTCTAGCTCCTTCCAAAAGTCCCGCCGCCCCATGTTCGGGCCATAGATAGAAATTAGGGTCACCCTATCCCCCCCCAATTCTCCCCCCACCACCACCGCCCGCCCATCCTCTTTCCTATGAATTTGATCCACCTGGAGGGGAACCCCCTGTCCCACCAAAATAGCAACCCCTCCCTTCCTCTTACCCCCCCCCTCCGCAGCAAAGTAACCCTGATAAGCCCCTGAACTCAGCAATCGCTCGTCCACTTGACGCAAGTGCGTTTCCTGTAGAAAGGCCACCCCCCATTTCCGGGACCGTAGCTCCTTCCACAGCAAACGCCGCTTTTGCGGGGTGTTCAGGCCCCGCACATTTAGACTACCCACAGTCAGTCCCGCTGCCATGGCCAGTGTAGTGCCCCCCCCCTCGCGACCCGTTGCTCCCTCTCATCCCACCCTCCCAACCCCTCTCCCCCCTCCCTCCCCCCTCCCTCCCCCCTCCCTACCCCCCCCTGCCCCCTCCACCCCCCTCCCCCTCCACCCCCCCCTCCCTCTCCACCCCCCCATCCCCCCCCATTACGGATCACAAATCCGACCTCCAGTGAGGAAATGACGCTCCCCAGGACAAACTGCTCAGATATCCTCCCAGCCTCCCTCCCCCCAAGTCCCAACACGCTAGGTGAATGATGTCCCCCACAGAAGTGCAAACAATAACATAACCAAGAACTAACCACTAAAATGGAAAACATTTTAACACACAGCATACAAAATACTCAGTCCCATCGACCCCTCCCTCCCGCCCCACCCCCTCCCACTTCAACAACAGTCCTGTCCCCAGCAAAAATAAGCAAGGAGGGGCCCGAAAGGGCAACCAGGGCCTAGTGTAATAAAGCAAGTTCAAACATGGCACCCCCAACCATCAGCCGGTGCCAATGGAGGCACTGCCCGTCTGTTCTTCTAGCTGGTCGGACGGCCCAGAGGCCCCCGAGCGGCGCCTCAGTCGCTGGCCTCTCACAGGAACTCGTTCCCAGACTGAGCGTCGCTCCTTCCCCGGGGCTTGCTGTTCTGTGTGCACGCTCTGCTCAGGAAGTCCAGTAGCTCCCTCTCTCCGCAAAATGTCCCAGGCCTCCTGCACTGTGCGGGCCCTAAAGCTCCGGCCATTGACATCCAGCATAAGGGCAAAGGGAAACAGCCATCTATAGCGCTTTTGTTCAGATTGCAAGTAGGTAGTGACAGGCTTCATTTCTCGCCGCCTCTGCAGGGTAGCAGCGGAGAGGTCATGGAACACCTCCACAGTCTGCCCTTCCCACATAAAACGTCTCCGAGCCGCTGCCACCCTCATCACCTGCTCCTTTGTAGCGTAGGACCCAAGGCATGCCACAATATCCCGCGGCAGCCCCTTCCCGTGCCGGCCCCAGGGCCCTGTGCGCTCGCTCCACTGCCACACTCACGTCGGTCGCCTCTCCCCGCTGCAAAAGGTAGCTGCACACTTTTTGCACCACCGCCGTAGCATCCGCAAACTCCGCGGTCTCTGGCAGGCCCCTCACACGCACGTTGTTGCGCCTCAAGCGATTCTCTAAGTCCTCCAGTTTGTCTTTTAGGAGGCCATGCTCTAATTGGTGCTGCTGCATGAGGGCCTCCAGCGCTGACTCCTTCTCCGCCGCCTTGTCCGCGTGGTCCTCCAGAGCCTCAACTCTATCGCCCAGCTCCTGGATATCGGCTTTGATGTTGCCCAGGGACTCCTTCAACTCAGCACGCAAACCGCCGATATCTCTTTTCAGGGAGTGCATCCAACTCCATATATCTCCACGGGTGCAGGCCTCGTCGGCTCGATCGGGTACCTCCTCCATATCTTCTCCCGAGGCCACGTGCTCAGTACCCTCACTACTCGCTCGATCGGCTTGCTGCGCATAGGAAGACTGAAACTTAGCCAATCTTTTGCTAATAGACATCTCTGGCGACTCCCAAACCCACTGCTACAGATAGTGGGGTTGGGGGGGAAGGCTGGCCGCTTTATTTCGCCTTAAAAGCTGCGTCCCGTCGGGAGCTCCCGATTCAGGCCGCCATCATCCAGGTGACGTCACTTCCTCCCCGAATCCCTTATTTTATATAATCCCTGGTAATATCCCCTAAATGCTTCCCTAATCTCCCTATCCTTGCATACCAGCCCCCCTCCCGCGTTCCGGATTTTCAGTATGTGGGAGCACAATTTCCTATGCTTTAATTGCTGTGCCATGTATCTCCCCGCCTTATTTCCTCCCTCAAAGAAATCCTGTCTCAAAAGCTGCATTTGATATCTTATCTTGGCCACCTGCATTTCATTTAACTGCTCTCACTGCTAGCACCGGACCTCTATAGGCCCCTGACTGAGTTTGTGCATCTAACTCTTCCAGCTCCAACAACTTTGCTCGCAATTCCTTCTCTCCCCTCCCTTGCCTTCTTTTTTTGTGCCCCCCATTTGATTAGTACTCCTCTCACCACTGCCTTATACCCGTCCCATACCCCTCCCCATGCTATCTCCCCATTATCATTCCATTTAAAATATTCCCTGGTTTCCCGCTCTATTTCCTCTCTTACCTTCTCATCCTCCAATAAGGATTCATTAAGTCTCCAAAACTGTTTACCTTTCCCCTCCTCCTCTAGTGCCAATCTAACCTGCACAGGCGCGTGGTCTGACCAAGTAATCACATCCATATCCGCCCCCTTAATCCTTCCCCCATCTCTCTTGAAACCCAAATAGCATCTATTCTAGAGTATGATCCATGTACTGGTGAAAAGTATGAAAATTGCCGCTTCCCTGGATGGTGGAATCTCCAAGCATCAATCAAATAATTTTGTGTAACAAAACTACGATACCTCCTCCTATCCACCTTCTTGCGGGACTCCAAGTTAAATTGAAATCTCCTCCACATATTAATTTTCCCTCCCCCAATTTTCCCACCTCCTCGCTCAGTTTTGTCCAGAATTCACTTTGTGCTCCTGTTGGTGCATATACATTTACTATACAAAACCATTCCGTTCCCACCTTGATCCGCATTAACACATACCTCCCCTCTTTATCCCTGACCACAGTATTCAATAACATCTTGAACTTGGTATCAATCAAAATAGCCACCCCTCTTTTTTTTCTTTTCCACAGTGTTAGAAGCATGTACACAAACTCCATATCCCCTTGGTTTCACCAGGTATTCTGTCGCTCTTGTCAAATGCGTTTCTTGTATAAGCACTACCGCTGCCTTTTGGTGTGTTATTTCTTTATACAATTTCTGTCGTTTAAATGATGAATTAAGCCCTTTTACATTTAGTGATACTATTATCAATTTACCTTTAACATTTCCCCCCTTCTCCCTTAGCGTTTGTCCCCCCTCTATGTCTCCTCCCTTCCCCCCTCCCTCCTAAACTGATCCCCCCCGGTTCCCCTATCCCCTTCCCCTCCCCCCTCCATCCCCACCCCCCTGCCCCCCTCCTCCCTATCACCCTTCCCCCTCCCTATCACCCTTCCCCCTCCCTTCATGAGAGACTCGTCTTCCAGTCTTGGTGACAGTCAATCAAGTCCTCGCCTAGTCTTACCCTTCCATCCCAACTGATTAACCCGATCGCTTCCCTTCTGCCTTTGCCCAGCCCCCACCCCCCCTGCCTCCCCCCCTTAAACCACTTCCCACCCTACCTTGCCCTCACTTCTTTTGCTCAGTAACTGTTACTATATCTCCATAATTGTCCCCACCTCCCTTCTTGCCCCCCCTTCTCACTCCCCTCCTACCCCTGCTCCAACTACCGCATTCCCCTTCCCTCCCTCTTATGTTCCACCTGTCCCCTACCCCCTTCAATGCATTTATCATCACCCATCAATCTGTCCCCTTCATGAACTTCACTATGTCTCAACTCCTCCTCTTCCCCAACTTCAGCCACATCACGTCTCCGCTGTCTTCTCTCTTGGACTGCCTTTATGTAGTCTTGCCAACCTCTTGCCTTCCACTGGTACCCAGCGCCACTTCAGATTATCCGCTCCTGACGTGGATGCTCTGCTCATCGTTGATCTGCCACATTCTTCGACTCCCTCTGGGAGATTGGGCAAGCCCCAGTCTTTAAGCACTTTCCACGCTTCCTCGCTGGACTGAATTTTTATCGATTTCCCTTTCACGGTAATCAATAAGCCGAAAGGGAACAGCCACTTATATCTCATGTCTTCTCACCGCAAATAAGCTGTCACCTCTTTCATCTCTCTCCTCTGTTGAAGCGTGCCCCCTGATAAGTCCTGATACAGTTCCACTTCGTGCTCCTCCCATTTGAAGTGCCTCATTTTCTGTGCAGCTCTCAGGATCCTCTCTTTCGTTTTGAAAGAATTCAGGCACACCACAATGTCTCGTGGTCTGTTGTCCCTTATTGGCCCTAGCCCTCTAAGTGCCCTTTCTATTTGAAGGCTCCGCCTCTCCTTCCTCCTCTAGAGCTGCTGTTTGTAACATTGATCTAAATACTTCTGTTATCACCTCCTCACAGTTCTTGTATTTAGTCTCTTTTGGGACCCCCCTCACTCCGATATTGTATCTTCTAGATCGATCCTCCAGATCCTCTGCTTTCAACTTCAGTTCTTCTTGATCTTGCCTTAATGCTTCCCAGCCTTTCCGTATTTCTTCCATGTCTTCTCCATGCTGTACCATCTGATTCTCAGTTTCTTCTACACGGGCTCCCAGATCAGCTATGTCTTGTCGCAAAGATTGTAATGTCTCTTATTTCGCTTTTTACACCACTGATTTCCATTTTGAGCTCATCCTTCAATTCTGTTAGCCACCGCTTAAGCATCTCTGCAATTCCCGGGCTCCTCTCTCCCTCCATCCCCTCTTCGTCCTCAGCTCCTCCGTCCGCTGCCATTTTACCGCTCTTCTCTCCCTCCTTCCCGCCTTTTGCGGACGCATAGGATGATCTAAATTCTGCCAGTTTTTTCTTTGCAGACAGCCCTTCTTTTGGCTTCTCCATGTTCTCGCCTAGCCCTGCAAGTATCTTGCACTGTGTTGGTGCTTAACTATTTCCTGTTTAGTAATTAGTCTTTCTTTTATTAGTTCGCAAGGAAATATTTTCAACCTCTTTTCTGCTCCCTCCCTGGCCTGGTCTTCTAGCCCTTTTAAGATGGTCACTATTCTTAAGTTTGAGTGTGCACAGGGGTAGAGCTTGAGCGGCGCGTAAATTTAAACAAGTTAGTTAAAGAATAGCATACGAGTAACTTATGTGTGCTGCCGATGTAACTGTCATGAATAGGTTCAGATGCATCAGTAAACCCCTTTCTATCAAGTAAAATATGTTCACATGAGGCCCCATTTACGTGCATGACAATGCACATTAACTGCACAGGAGTTTCTAGTTACCCTCCATATGTAGGTGCTCTGTTATAAAATTAGTCTCTCTATGCTATGCTATTTTTTAGGCTGTGTAGAGCTCCACTGCATGATCTTTAATCTTTACTGAGACTTATTTTAGCCCTGCAGGCTGCCCCTCTGGTTCAAGGCTGACTTCCTAAGCAAACTGTTATTTGCTACAAGCAACATTATCGCCAGATAGAGCAGCTTTTAAACTAGATATTAGGGGAAAGCCGACAGTCGCCCAAGAGCGGATGGTTTGGAAGAATGTATCCTTGAAGGATACTACCAAAAGCAGAGAGGTTCCACAAAAGAGTAAAGTAGCCCAAATGCCCTCAAGTATGGAGCAGACAGAGCTTAAAGATCCCAATTTACCCATGTCTAACAATAGCCAAATTAATATGAATAAAATACATTCTCTAAAATGCTTGTATGCAAATGCTATAAGTCTAAAGAATAAGATGGGAGAGTTAGAATATATAGCACTAAATGAAAGGTTAGATATGATTGGAATATCAGAGACATGGTGGAAGGAGGACAACCAGTGGGACACTGTGATACCTGGGTACAAACTATATCGTAATGATAGAGCTGATCAAATTGGTGGAGGGATTGCGCTCTATGTTAGAGAGGGCATTGACTCAAAGGATTAAAGTTTTGCAGGAAACAAAATCTGCTGTAGAATCTATATGGATTGAAATTCCATATAAAAAGGGGAAGGCGATGGCAGTGGGGGTGTACTATCGAGCACCTGGCCAGAATGACCAAATGGATGATGAAATGCTAAAAAGAAATCAAGGAAGCTAACAAACGTTACAGCGCAGTAATAATAATGGGTGATTTCAATTACCCCGGTATCGACTGGGTCAGTGTCACGTCAGGACATGCTAGGGAGATAAAGTTCCTAGATGAAATAAATGACTGCTTCTTGGAGCAGCTGGTTCATGAACCGACCAGAGGGGAAGCCATATTAGACCTAGTCCTTAGTGGAACACCAGATCTAGTGCAAGAGATAAGGGTGTTGGGGCCACTTGGCAATAGTGATCATAGCATGATCGCCTTTGATTTAATTAGTGGAGGAGGGATAGTAAGGAAATCCACAGTACTACCTTTTAACTTTCGAAAGGGAGACTATGATAAAATGAGGAAAACAGTTAAGAAAAAACTAAAAGGAGCAGTTGCGAAGGTTAAAGACGTACATCAAGCTTGGGTGTTGTTGAAAAATACTATCTTGGAAGCCCAGACCAGCTGTATTCCACGCTTTAAGAAAAGTGGAAGGAAGTCTAAAAAACTGCCAGCATGGTTTAAAGGTGAGGTCAGAGAGGCTGTTGCCAAAAAAGCATCTTTCAGGAAATGGAAAAAAGAGCCAAACGACGAAACCTGGAAACAGCACAAGCACTGGCAAGTCAAATGCAAGGCATTGATAAGGCAGGCAAAGAGAGAATTTGGGAAGAAGCTTGCTGCGGAAGCAAAAACGCGAAATAAAGACCTTTTCAAGTACATTCGTAGCAAAAACCTGTGAGAGAGTCAGTTGGTCCATTAGATGATAAAGGGGTTAAAGGAGCACTAAGAGGCGACAAGGCGATAGCGGAGAGACTGAATGAATTCTTTGCTTCGGTCTTTACTGAGGAAGATGTAGGGATGTTACCCATGACTGAAGTGGTATTTAAAGGTGCGGAAGAATTGAAGGAAATATCGATACATCGGGAAGATGTCTTACAACTATTAGATAAACTGAAGAGCAGCAAATCACCTGGGCCGGATGGTATACATCCAAGGGTGTTGAAAGAACTGAAATATGAGATTGCAGAACTGCTATCAGTAATCTGTGAACTATCATTAAAATCATCTCTAATACCTGAAGATTGGAGGATCGCCAATGTAACACCAATTTTTAAAAAGGGTTCCAGGGGTGATCCGGGAAACTACAGACCGGTGAGCCGGACGTCAGTACCGGGAAAAATGGTAGAAACCATCATAAAGAATAAAATTACTCAGCATGTTGATAGTCACAACCTAATGGGAGACAGCCAACATGGCTTTAGACAAGGAAGATCTTGTCTTACTAATCTGTTATGTTTTTTTGAAGGAGTGAATAAACAGGTGGACAAAGGTGAGTCGGTTGATATTGTGTATCTGGACTTTCAGAAAGCCTTTGACAAGGTCCCTCATCAGAGACTTTTGGCAAAACTAAAGAGTCATGGGATAGGAGGCAGTGTACTATTGTGGATCAGGAACTGGTTAAAAGATAGAAAGCAGAGGGTAGGGCTAAATGGCCAATTTTCCCAATGGAGAAAGGTGAATAGTGGTGTACCCCAGGGATCTGTGCTGGGTCCGCTGCTTTTTGACATATTCATAAATGACCTGGAAAGTGGAATAACGAGTGAGGTCATCAAATTTTCAGATGACACAAAACTATTTAAAGTTGTTAAAACCCAAGAGGATTGTGAAAAATTGCAAAAGGATTTTGATAAATTGGAAGACTAGGCATCAAAATGGCAGATGAAATTTAATGTGGACAAGTGCAAGGTTATGCACCTAGGGAAGGACAACCCAAACTATGGTTACACGATGCAAGGTTCCACATTAGGAACCACCACCCAGGAAAAAGATTTAGGCGTCATTGTGGATACCATGTTAAAACCCTCGGCCCAGTGTGCAGCGGCGGCCAAGAGAGCAAATAGAATGCTAGGTATGATAAGGAAAGGAATGGAAAATAAAACAAAAGATATTATAATGCCTCTATATCGTTCCATGGTGAGACCGCACCTTGAATATTGTGTGCAATTCTGGTCGCCGTATCTTAAAAAGGATATAGCGATTTTAGAAAAGGTACAGAGAAGAGCCACCAAAATGGTAAAGGGGATGGAAGGATACTCCTATGAAGAAAGGCTAAAAAGGTTAGGGCTCTTTAACCTGGAAAATAGATGGCTGAGGGGGAGATATGATAGAAGTCTATAAATTAATGAACGGAGTGGAACGGGTAAACGTAGATCGATTGTTTACCTTATCAGAATATAGAAAGACTAGGGGACATGCAATGAAGCTACAGGGTAAACTATTTAAGACTAATAAAAGAAAATATTTTTTCACTCAACGTGTAATCAAACTCTGGAATTTGTTACCGGAGGATGTAGTAAAGGCTGTTAGTGTAGCTGGGTTTAAAAAAGGTTTGGACAAGTTCCTGGAGGAAAGGTCCATAAACCATTATTAAGAAGTGACCGAAGATATCAATGCTTGACCCAGTACAAGCATTGTGAAACTTGTGTCTCTTGGGGAAACTGCTAGGTACATATGACCTAGATTGGCCACTGTTGGAAACAGAATACTGGGCTTGATGGACCTTGGTCTGACCCAGTATGGCATATCTTATGTTCTTATGCCATAAAACCTGAAATTCATTATCACTGAGGCATTGCAAAACGACAGGGACTGATGAACAATGAATCTGAAAAAAACAGGCAAAAAATCTATCTATAAATGGAAAAAATGGACATGGCAAGGGAAAAAAAATAAAACAAGAAACAGAATGTGCATTCAGAATCCAATTTCACTTTGGAAAATTTTATGCATGTAAACACCACACAGTAAACTGATTTGAACAAACCCTCTGAATTAAAATGTATGCATAGTTGGATTGCATGCATTAAATTTCTTTTATATGGGTTAATTATATTTTACATACACTAATTTCTGAAATGATACAAAAATGTCTAAAAATTATGCAAAACGTTTTTAAAAAATGATCCATAAATGAACCAAAATTTCTTTCTGTGCATACCCCTAATAGAAAATACAAATTTGCTGGCCCAGTTTAGATGATAGTCAACCGCTCGGCTAACCTTTAGAGGAATTCCAGAGAAAGGGATACTAGTATTTCCAGTCCCTGCTGGCCGACTGTACTTATCTAAATTTCAGGCACCAGACACAGTTAGTAGCTCTCCCTTACACTCTCTCCCAAGCAGGCGACTGAAAACAGATCCGGAGTAACTGCTGAAGTGAATTAGCTAAAGCAGTTAAGTAATATTTCTTCTTCAATACCTCTGTGGACACTAACCCTATGGTCATAAGCCTTTAAGACTACATACAGATGATCTGCAGCGGCATGCTGGACTATAGGGAATATGTTTACTCAGCTGTGCTAGCTGTTAATGAACACTTGAGTGTGCATTAATGGAAGACGCTCAATAGACAGCGTGGGATTAATTCCACAGTACCTATTTAGTGCGATATAGAGAGGGAAATGGGCAGGATAGGAACAGAGCACGGGTGTATGTGCAGAGCATGGTTAGCGCAGGGGTTGACAGCATACATTTGCCATTAATGTTGCAGTTCACACGAGCGTGCTTAATGCCCTCAATGGGTGACAACTGCCGCCGATATGTGTTAGGGTCCAAATCAGCATGGTATCTGTCAGGACCACGCTATACATGTCCCCAGCTGTTAGCACACTACCATTGCATGTACTCCACATTGATTTCTACTCTCAACACATTATACCTGAAAAGACTTATCACAGATTGGTTTACAAGAAGTGCTGCCTGTATAATGCTGGATAGTCCACAAATCACTCATTTTCATAGATTTAAGAACATAAGAAATGCCATACTACTGGGTCAGACCAAGGGTCCATCAAGCCCAGTATCCTGCTTCCAACAGTGGCCAATCCAGGTCACAAGTACCTGTCAGGTTCCCAAAAGGTAGACAGATACCATATTGCTTGTCCGAGGAGTAAGCAGTGGATTTCCCCAGTCCACTTTAATAACAGTTTGTGGACATCCTCCAGGAGCTTATCCAAACCTCTTACTCTGACAGCTTTTACTACATCCTCTGTTAAAAAATTCCAGAGTTTGATTAGGCATTGAGTGAAAAAATATTTTCTCCGGTTTATTTATTTAGCAACTTTTTTATGCCACTGTATCTACCAGCCACAGCGATGTACAGGTAACGTGTTTAACAAGCTTAACATTACATAGAATGTTGTGGGTCTAGGTGTTAACATTTAACATGTAAGTCCAACAAGGTCAAACAATATTTACATGTAACTATGATCATTTAATGTATTTACAAGTAACTACAACTAACAAAAACAACAAGTGATTTTGACCAAGACATGGACGTTATTCTATTAGAGAACAATAATCTTAGCCTATGCCTAATTTACAGACCACCATCCTCAAACAGCAAAGAGCTCACAGCCATCCCAGAATATATATGTGCCAACAACAATTCCAACAAATACATAATAGTACTAGGGGATCTGAACTTACCAACCACCAATCCACAACATGCACATGATACAATGGAAGTCCTAGGAGTTTGGCAAATGGTACAAGAACCTACACACATAAAAGGAAACATACTGGACCTCATTTTCCTCCCATCTGAACTAATAAATAGCAACTCAAATCCAGATATACGCATCGAAGAAATCCCTTGGTCAGACCAGCATTCCATCTATTTCACCATCCCAAACCTACCTAGAGGAGTATGTATAAACCAAATCAACACAGACCCCAGGAAATTCAAGAAATTCATAAAAGAAGAGTTCATAAAAGAAATCCTCCCGCAACTAAGTAAGGAGAACAATGATACAGACAAGCTCATAAACAACTGGAACATAGTAATAAATAAGGCGGCTGTAGCCAATCATGCTGCTTCCAATAAGGAGACAAGGAAGAGTGCAATATGGTACACTAAAAATATCCGAGACATCATAAAGCAACTAAGAAAACTAGAAAGGAGATGGAGGAAATCAAAAAGCGAGACAGAAAAGCTATCCTACCTGGACAAATTAACAGAATACAGAAACAGTATCAACAACAAGAAGGACTATCACTCTAAGCTTATTTTATCAGCTCTAAATAAGCCAAGAGAATTATTTGATATTGTCAAATCCTTAATATCGAATACAAAAGAAGATTTGTCATCACAATCTCCAAACGTACATGTAATGGCCAAATACCTCAAGGAAAGAATGGACAAATATTCTTCAAAAGAATCTTCACCTAAAACAGTTTACTCAGCCAACATACACAACTGGAACAAATTCTCCCCAATATCTAAAAAGCAATTAGATAACACCATAAAGCTATTAAACTCGTCAACATCACCTCTAGACCCATGTCCAGCAGCATGGATAAAAATGACACGCGAACAACTTTCACCATTCATACTAAACCTAATCAACACATCATTAGAGCAAGGATACATACCCAATGAATTAAAAGTTGCCTCAATACGTCCTATATACATAGGCAGAGATCTGGATAAATCTGATCTAAGTGCATATAGACCAATTTCAAGTCTACCTTTTATGTCAAAAATCTTAGAAAAACAGTTCAGTTTCAGCTACAAGATCATATTGATAACTTTGCACAACCTGACCCTCAACAACACGGATTTAGGGTAGGTCATGGGGGAGAAACCCTACTTCTAACGCTAACAGACATGCTATTAAAGAGAATGGAAAACAAGAAAACTGGTTTCATCCTAATCTTCCTAGATATCACAGCAGCATATGACTCCATAATACATGAGCTTCTCCTAACCAGACTTCAAGAAATTGGTCTAACGAACAAAATGCTGAGGTGTTTCAAATCCTATCTATCCAACCGAACACAACAAGTAAAAATAGGAAAAGATATGGCTAAACCATTCTTCCAAAAGTTGGGTATTCCCCAGGGATCAGCACTATCAGCTATATTATTCAATATTTATATTCAACGGGTTTGCAAAATATTCCAAACCACAACATCCAATATCACCTATATGCAGATGATATCATGATGTATTCACATTTTGACATCAACCAACCAACACACAATAAAATAAAAGAATGCTTCAGAGACACAGTCTCATGGCTAGCCAGTCATAACCTACAGATCAATTATAAGAAGACAGAGGTCTTGTTCATCGCAAAAGCTACCAAGTTCACCCCTCCCCCCCAGAAACAATTGAAATAAACAAGTTAATACTACAAGTAAAAAAGGAAGTGAGATACCTGGGAGTCAAACTAGACCATCATCTCAACTTTTCTAAACATATAAACAATATATCAAGGGCCTTTTTCTCAAAACTGAAAATGCTTCAACACCTAAGACCTCTACTATCAAGTGACTTCAGAACAAAAGTCTAGGCTATGATCTTCCCACACCTAGATTTCTGCAACGGTGTATTAATGGGACTCCCTAAACAAGCGATTCACAGACTACAACTAGCAAAAAACACAGCAGCAAGAGTCATCACACAAACGCCATTAAAGGAACACGTTACACCAATTTTAAAGGAAATGCACTGGTTACCAGTAGCCGACAAGATAAAATTTAAAATATTACACACAATATTCAAGACTCTTCAAAATGAATCTCCATCAAGCTTAAGATCATTAATTCATGTTGTTGTTGTTAAGTGCCGTCGAGTCAGAGTCGACTCATGGCGACCCTCTGGATAGCTATCCTAAATTGTGTTCGGTCTTGAGTCAGGCGGCTCATTGTTGACAGATTGGTAACCGTAGCTGCTGTTATTGTATCGATCCATCTCATTGCTGGCCTTCCTCTTTTGCGTTGACCTTCTATCTTGCCAAGCATGATGTCTTTCTCTAATGATCTCTCTCTTCGCATGATGTGTCCAAAGTATGAAAGTCGAAGTCTTGTCATCTGAGCTTCTAAAGAAAGCTTAGGTTTGATCTCCTCTAGCACCGACTGGTTTGTTCTTCGGGCAGTCCATGGTATACACAGTATTCGCCGCCAGCACCATAATTCAAAGGCATCAATTTTCTTCCTGTCTGTCTTTTTCACTGTCCAGCTTTCACATCCATATGATTTATTGAAAATACCATGGCTTGAAGAAGTCAAATCTTTGTATGGAGACATCTCTGCTCTTGAGAATCTTATCTAGGTCTTTCATAGCCATTCTGCCAAGGGCAATGTGTCGTCTGATTTCTTGACTGCTTGTTGCTTCTTTATTGATAGTTGAACCAAGTAGGTTAAAGGTGTTCACAATTTCAATTTCTTCTCCTTCAATGATGAACCTGTTGATTATGCCAGTTGTCATGATCTTTGTCTTCTTTACATTAAGGTGCAGGCCCATTTTGAGACTATGTTCTTTGATTGTGAGAAGCAAATGTTTCAGATCATCTTCACTTTCAGCCAGTAATGTGGTATCATCAGCATAGCGAAGGTTGTTGATGAGTTTTCCACCAATCTTCACACCTCTGTTGCCTTCATACAATCCTGCTTCTCTGATGATTTGTTCTGCATATAAATTAAACAGGTAGGGGGAAAGTATGCAGCCTTGTCTTACACCTTTGCTTATTTTAAACCATGCTGTTTCTCTTTGTTCCGTTCAAACTGTTGCTTCTTGATCAGTGTACAGACTGTGCAAGAGAACGATCAGGTGTTCTGGTATACCCATGCTTCTTAATGTGGCCCAGAGTTTCTCATGGTTTACACAGTCAAAAGCCTTGCTATAGTCGATAAAGCACAAATAGATATCCTTTTAGTATTCTTTAGTCTTTTCAAGGATCCATCTCACATCCGCAATGATGTCTTTCATTCCTCGCCCTTTCCTGAACCCTGCTTGCACTTCAGGTAGTTCTTGTTCCAGGTATGGTTGTAGTCTCTTTTGAATAATCTTCAGTAGAATCTTGCTGGCATGTGGGATCAGAGCGATTGTGCGATAATTTCCACAGTCAGTTGGATCACCTTTCTTTAGTATTGGTATAAACACAGATCTTTTCCAGTCAGTTGGCCATGATGTTGTCTTCCATATTTCTTGGCAGAGTCTTGTAAGTACGGTAACAGCTGCATCAGATTGCTGTAATACTTCTATGGGAATGCTATCAATGCCTGGTGCTTTGTTCTTTGATAAGGCTTTCAATGCTGCTTCAACTTCTTCTTTCATCACCAATGGCTCCCGATCATAAGGTACAGGTTGAAACAGCTCTTGGTCCACTTGATCTTTATTTTATTTATTTATTTATTTACATTCTCTTATATACCGCGCTATTCTGCATCAGTGCGGTTTACATTGAACAAACTGAAATTATATTGAACAGGGCATTATAACTTGGAGATAACTATTTTACAGGGAACATGGGCTATGGAGGGTTAAGTGGCTTGCCCAAGACCACAAGGAGCACCTATGGGACTAGAAACCCCAGTCCTTCCGGTCCAAGGTTGCTGTCCTCTAGTGGGATTTGAACCCCCGACCTTCCGGCCTGAAGTACCTTGCCCCAACCACTAGGCCACTCCTCCACTCCTTTATCATATAAAAACTCTGTATATTCCTTCCACCTTTTCTTGATCTTCTCAGCATTATTCACCATAGAACCGTGAGCATCTTGTAACATTCCAATTCGTGGCTGGAACTTTTTCTTTAACTCTCGTAGCTTTAGGAAAGCCGATCTTGTTCTTCCTCTAATAGTTTCTGCTT
The DNA here is from genome assembly GCA_033557465.1 of Ichthyophis bannanicus. Taxonomy (NCBI): domain Eukaryota; kingdom Metazoa; phylum Chordata; class Amphibia; order Gymnophiona; family Ichthyophiidae; genus Ichthyophis; species Ichthyophis bannanicus. Next base: position 252,351,884 of record CM066039.1, read on the forward strand.
CTATTTCCTTGCATGCGTCATTGTAGTACTTTTCCTTGTCCTGTCTTGCTGCACGTTGGAAATCTCTGTTGAGTTCTGCGATTGTCTTTCTTTCTCCTCTGGCTTTAGCTTCTCTGCATTTCTGGGCAATTTTCAGTTTCTTCAGTCATCCATTTTGGTCGTTTTTGCTTTTTCACCTTTTGTAGAGACTTCTCGCTTTCTTCCAACACAACCTTCTTGATGTCATTCCATAACTCTTCCGGAGCTCTGTCATTTGTATCTAAAGCAGCAAATCAATTTTGCAGGCAGTCTTTAAATTCTGGTGGTATATTCTCAAGGTCATATTTTGCTGCATTCATGAGTGGTTTGCTCTTTTTCAACTTGAGTTTGCATACTAGTAGTTGATGATCTGTACCACAGTCAGCTCCAGGTTTTGTGTTTGTTGATGTTACAGAGCTTTTCCATCGTTGACTTCCACAGATATAGTCAATTTGATTTTTTTTTCCCATAATCTGTTTATTAATGCAGTACAACCAAACAGAGAGCAGCACAAAAAAGAACAGCCTCATTTTCTAGTTTACAACACCCCGGGTGGGGTTGTTCCTTATCCACCACCCGCGGGGCTACATAACAATAGCAAAAAAACCATACATTACACAAGACGTAATAAGAAGTAAAGACGTGCTCCCCCGCTGTACCCTCCCCCCACCCCCAGCCACAAGAACAAAAACACCTCTCCATGGAGCAAACAAACCAATCGTAGAATACACAAACCCCCGCCTGCCCATCGGGAACCCTATCCCACACCTCCCCATCCTAACCCACCTTTAACACCTCACTCTGGGCCTTTGGCCCCAAACTCTGGATATAAGGCATCAAGATCAACAAAAAGGAAGCCCATCGCTGAACCATCCCACTCGCCGCCCGTTTTTCCAAAAGCATAAACTGGTGGAAACTATTCCGCCATTCCCAAAATGAAGGAGCCCTATGTTCCCGCCACCGATGGAGTATAGGCCCCTTCCCCACCAAGCAAGCCTTCCGCACTAAAATTCGTTCCCATCTGCCCTTCGGGTGGAGTAGTCCCAACTGATCCAACACAACGAGCGGTCCGGTGCACAGGACCTGTTGCCGCAACAACTCACTCAGATAGGCCATAATTCGCCGCCAATATCGCCTAATACAACTACACCACCACCACATGTGACCGAGATCTGCCAAGGGACAGGAGCATTTCGGACATCCCCCATAATCCGTAAGATGACTATGTAGTGCGCACCGTGGAGAGAAATGGGCCCGAATAATACATTTAAACTGCACTTCCCGCCATCTAGCCCCACCAGTCAGACTCACAATCCGACCCAGTGCATCGCCCACCGAGCCTGGGGCCAACTCACAGCTCAACTCTCTAGCCCAAGCAGTCTCCTCATTTGAATAGTCAGGAGGAGAACCATACTGATCCAATCTACGTTTCAACTCAGCTATAGTAGGGGGTGCCCCCTTCCCCAAGGCAAAGAATTCCAATATCCGCGCCGAATGCTCAGCTCGCAGTTCTCGCTTTGACAGGGTGCCAATGTAGTGTGAAAGTTGCAGGTATGCAAAAAAGGACTGCCCCAAGTGTAATTCATATTCACTACAAAGCATGGCCAGTGTCTTACACCTCCCTTCTAGCGTAACCACATGTCCAAGGCTTCGTATCCCCTGTCGTCCCCACTTCTGGTAAAGTGCAGATTCCGTTCCCGGGGTAAAGCTGGCATTGCCCCGCAGGGGTAGCCAACCCGAAACCTCCGGGGAAGTACCCCAATATTTGTTCAATTGCTGCCAAGTACGGCGAAGCGGTGCTACTAAAATACTATTCACCATCCTGCTAGGTAGGAATGAACGATCCAAATGCAGAACCGCTGTCAAAGCATGAGGAGTCACTAACGCTTCTTCCAGCGCCCGAGGGGTATAATCCTCAGTATCCCCCAACCAATCCCCAAGATGTTGAGATTGACAGGCCAGAGAATATTTCCACAAATCAGGGAGCCCAACCAATCCCGATTTCCATCCCCCTCTGTCGGTTTAACGGAATCCGCGCTCTCGCACTCTTCCAAAGGAATCCGCGAATCTCCTGCTCGATACACAGCAGGTCCCGACGCAGCAGCCAAACAGGCAGGGTTTGCATCCAGTAAAGCAATCTCGGAAAAACCACCATCCCCAAGGCCGCCACTCTACCCAAGAGAGACAACGGGAGGGGAGCCCAAGCCTGTAATTGCACTCGCAGTTTCAAACAGACTCGGTCCAAATTGCTCCTATACAATGCAGCCGGATCCTTGGTTAACAGTATACCGAGGTAGAAAAAAGACTCACCCACCCACCGCAAGGGAAAGGGGCCTCGCCAAAGCCCTTGAAGGATACCCGCCACATCCATAGCTTCCGCTTTATCGGTATTAATACGCAGTCCAGCGAAGCTACCGTACAAAGCCAATTCATCCAGCAAGTAGGGCAGCGAATGTTGCGGCGTCAGAAGATGTACCAGCAGGTCGTCTGCGAAGGCCGCTATCTTAAACCCGCACCGCCCAATCTGCACTCCCCGGATATTTACGGATTCCTCAACTCTGCGCACCAAAGGATCCAGAGTTAACACAAAAAGCAAGGGAGAGAGTGGACATCCCTGATGAGTTCCTCTTTCTAACTTGAAAGTATCCGAAAGCATCCCATTACAAAATATCCCAGCAGTGGGGCAAGCATAGAGCAGCGCCACCATCCCGCAAAATGCGTCACCGATCCCATAATGGGGCAAAAGGTACTTTAAATAATCCCAGTTGACCTGATCAAATGCTTTTTCCGCATCGAAACTAATCAGCAAAGACTGTAATTCCCTCTCCCGGACCCATTCAAGCGATGCCAAAATTTTCCGCAAATTACGCACCGCGTAGCGCCCCCGCACAAACCCCACCTGTGATTCATGCACCAGATCCCCCAACATAGGGGCCAATCGATCCACCAGAATTTTGGCCAGCACCTTCAGATCAAAGTTTAATAAAGATATAGGTCTATAGGAAGAAGTCTGTAACGGATCCTTCCCCGGCTTAGGTATCAGGGTGATATGCGCATGGTTCATCCCCCATCTGAACGACCCCTGCGCTATCCGTTTTTGATACAGGGCAACCAGGGCAGGAGACACCTGGTCCTCAAGGAGCTTATAAAATTCAGCCCCAAAGCCGTCTGGGCCAGGTGCACGACAACCACTGGCCTTCAAGATGACCTTTTGCACCTCCTCTCTAGACACTGGAGTGTCCAACTGGGCTCGCTGATCCACCGTCAGCTGGGGGAGTTGCACTTCATCAAGATATCGGATCATATTGGCCCAATCTCCTTGCCTCCCAGCATACAACTTTTGAAAATATGCTCGAAAAACTTGTGCTATCGCTCTGCTATCTTTGTGTAAGCGCCCTTGCTCATCTCGTAAGGCCACAATGGACCGCGCACCTCGACTACCACGAAGACATTGCGCCAAATGTTTCCCTGGTCTATCTCCAAAGCAATATAACTGATATCGATAGTACAGAAAAGATTTTTTGGCTCTCTGGTGAAGTAATTCATTGAGGGAGGTCTCTGTCTCCCGCAGTCGCCTCATATTGGCCCTCGAGGGATCGCTCGCATACCGCCGCCTGTCTTTTACCGATTGCCTTTCCAACTGGACAATCTGCACTGCCATTAGTTTACGCTTCCGCACTGCATATGCGATAATGTCCCCACGCAGGACTACCTTGGCTGTTTCCCAGAGTAACTCGGGGTCCCCTTTATGCTCCTCATGGTGAAGCATAAAATCCTGCCAACGATGTTTGAGATAAACATGAAAATTGAGATCCCGGTAAAGCCCCAAGGGGAACCGCCAGACTCTATCCCGAGATGCCCCAGCACCCCAAGAGGTCTCCACCCACACAGGCGCATGATCCGATATCTCAGTAGGGCCAATCTGCGCGTCTATTACTTGTGCAAACAGCCTTTCAGAAATGAAAAGATAATCAATTCTGGCACTAGAGCCATGTGCCCTCGACTGGTGTGTAAAATCTTTCTCTGTTGGATGCAATAGACGCCAAGGGTCCACTATGCCTAGCCAGCGTCGCAGATGCTGTAACACCCTCGCAGTCGAAGCCCGAGTTCTCTCCCCTCCCCCTCCGGAAGTATCCATCGCGACGTCGAACACCCCATTAAAATCTCCAGCTAATATCAACGGAACATCCGGCCATTGCTCAATTCTGGAGGCCAACCGCGCATATAGCGCCCTATCCAAGACATTTGGACTGTATATATTGCCCAGAATAACAGGCCTCCCCTCTAAGCTCCCATACAACAGCATGTATCTACCATCCGGGTCTATGTATTCCTGTTCTCGGTCAAACCGAATCTTCTTATTAATCAATATGACCACTCCGCCCTTCTTCCCTGAAGCTGGGGCACCCCAAACTTGGCCCACCCAATCCCTTCTCAATTTGGCGTGTTCCTCCGCTGACTGATGGGTTTCTTGTAACACAGCAATATCACTGTTCAACCTAGCCAAAGCCTGTAACACTTTATATCGCTTAATAGGGTTACCCACCCCACATACATTCCATGTTATAACCTTCAGGCCAGGGGGTAAATTATCATCATACATCTCAAGGTCCTCTGTTTCCCAAAGGGACCGACCTCCCCAGCCTGAGGCCGCCCCCTAGATTTGAAATTGCTCCTAACTTCATGTCCCACTGTTGTCATGTGGCTAAGGACTGTACCCCTTACCCCCCTACCCCATAGCCCGCTCCCAATGCCCCTATCCCCAATCATCTGCGTATCCTTCACATATATCAGCAAAGGGCTATTGACCCCCCCTCTTTGCCATACCCCCTCCCCCCACAACACCAACAGCAAAACCCCCCCAAATGCATCCCCACCCACCCCCTTCTCCTATCCATAACCCAGGAGCCACATCCCCCCACTCCACTACCAAAATCCCTATTGAGGCCATGATTGACGTGACCAGTGCCCCCAAATCCCAAACATCACTCCCCAAAGCCAACCAAGCCCAGCCCTCACCTCCCACCCTAAAACCAGTACCCCACCATCTACAAAGAAACAGAAAGAAACTGACCCCCCAGCAATCCCCATCAAATTCACCAAACTACCCCCCAAAAACATTCAGAGCACATGACATGCAAAATTTCAAAATGTCCTCCCCCCCAAACACGAGGGAAGGACGTCCGAGCCTCGTACAACTGGAGGACGGGCACGGCCTCCTCAAACTCTGAGCGACAGCCCCACTACCCACAGCCACAGGACCCCAGAGGGTGGCCCTGAGTAAGCGATGAGGCAACCGCCCCGAGAAGGGGGAAGGCAAGAATTCCACTGCCCAAACCGGCATTCAAAAACCGCCAGCCCAGCAAGGCCAAGGACCAGCCCTCAATTCTTTAAGCCCCCTCCCCTCCCCAAAAAGAAAAACCCAGGCCAAGTCAAACGTCCCGGCCCTCCTCAGAACATCAACTAGGAGGCCAGGATCCCCCAAACGTGGGGAGGTAAAAACAAGCCAAAGAACCGTTCAGCATCACAAAGTCACGTTGTTCCAGAAGATGATGATGGCGCCGTCTCTTGCCCAGTAAGCGTTGCAACATATGGGGCCGCCTCCACAGCAGATTCAAATATGCAGCGTGTGCCTTCATGCAGTACATGGAGTCTGGCCGGATATTGGACAGAGAACTTTATTTTAGCACCAATTAGTTTTTCACATAGAGAGCGTACGCCCGGCGCTTCTGACTAAGCACTATAGAATAGTCCTGGGCAATCCGGAGCTTAGCATTTTCATGCACAATTTCTCCTTTGCTACGGGCCGCCCGCAAAATCGCTTCCTTCTGGGGGAACTGCAAGAGGTTTACTAGGACTATACGCGGACGGCGATCCTGGACCTGCTTGCTGCCCACACGATGGGCCCGCTCAATGAAAAGCTTCTCTCCCATCTCTGCACTCCCCAACAGCCGCAGCAGTAGAGACTCCAGATAGCTTTTTAACTCTTTATCACCGACCGACTCTGGGACACCCACGATCCGTAGGTTATTTCTACGAGATCGGTTCTCGAGGTCGTCCAGCTTCGATTCCTGTAGCTGCAGCTGTGACTTCAGGCCAGCTACCTGGGTGACCAGCGCTTCCACAGTATCTTCCACTTGCCCAATACGGCCTTCTGCCTCCTGAATTCTGGTCCCCATGCCCCCAAACGATGCCTGCAGCCCATCGATCTTCTTGTTTAACTCTGCAAACTGCGATAAGGCAGTTGCTACTGCAGCTGACACTTCTTCAAAAAAGACCGGGGATACCAACGGGCTTGACGGTGCTGCCACCTCCGCCATCTTGCCATTGCCGACCACGTGCTCTCGCTCTCTCCGAGCTGTTTTAGCCGCCGCAGCCATACCTCTCGCCACTCTCCGCCAGATCCCCTCGGTCTCAGAAGCCGCTTAATTAAGCAGGGGTATCAGAAGTCCGATATCAGAGGTTTTAAGCAGGCTTAGTTTGCCGGTTTGATTCGGGGGCACCGGAGCACACACGAGATGCGACCGCTGTCCTCACCGCATCACGTGACCTCGTCAATTTGATTTTTATACAATCCATTGGGTGAAGTCCATGTGTACAGTCGCCGCTTGTGTTGCTGGAAGAAGGTGTTTGAGATGAATAGATCGCTGGTCTTGCAGAATTCTATCAGTCTTTCTCCAGCTTCATTTCTTTTGCCAAGTCCATATTTTCCAACTACTTTGCCTTCTTCTTTGTTGCCAACTTTTGCGTTCCAGTCACCCATGACTATCAGGATATCTTGTTTGCATGTTCTGTCAATTTCAGCTTGTACTTGTTCATATAACTCTTCAATTTCATTCTCTTCTGCAGCAATTATTGGAGCATGTACTTGAATTATAGTTGTGTTGATAGGCATTCTTTGTAGACGAATAGAGATTAAGTGTTCACTGACTGCATTGTATTTCATTACAGTTCTTGCAAGTTTCTTCTTTATTATAAATGCAACACCATTTCTTCTTTGTCTTTCATTTCCAGCATAGTAGACCATGTGATCATCTGATGCAAAGTGCCCAATGCCAGTCCATTTCAGTTCGCTGACACCCAACAGATCAAGTTGTACACGTTACATTTCATTCTTGACCACCTCCAGCTTCCCTTGGTTCATGCTTCGTACGTTCCATGTTCCAATGTGTAAGACATCTTTACAGCTTCTGACTCTGATTTCAGGTGCATTAATTCATACCAACCCGGAAACTAGACTAAGAAGAAACAATAGTAAAAACACATTATCAGTCCCATCAATCTTCAGAAACAGCAAGGCAACAACTAAGAGGGCATTCTCTTTATACGCTCCAACGCAGTGGAACTCACTCCCAGACAACATAAGGGACACTAAAGATCAAAACAACTTCCGCAAAATCATAAAAACATTCCTATTCAGAGAACATTTTGGATAATCAATTATTTAAAACAAATTAATACTACTGTACTTGTCATTAGTTGACTGTTATCCCTAGTTATTTTTATGTTTCTAATCTTTTTTTCAATTGTTTTACTACTACGACACACTTGTTATAACCTTCCATGTAATGAATGTATGTTTTAATACAATTTTGAGTTCAATGTAAACCGCCTTGATTTATGAAAGGCGGTAAGCAAATATAAATAAATAACTTCAAACATTTAACATATTTACATGCATCTTCAATGTATATGAACATCAGTAAAGTTTCCAAGGTGAAGGGTAACAGTGGGGTATTGAGAAACATGTTATAAGGGGATCCCCTGGTTAGTTTCTGAGAGGGGTAAAACTGAAGGGAAAAGAGTAACGTAAAGTGACACCTGGTCAGCTGGTGGGGAGATATGCAAGCCGAAATGTTCAAGAGGAGGAGAGTTTTCAGCTTACAATGAAATTCGCCAATGTCTGTTCAAGATCGTATCTCCAGGGTTAGGAAGTTCCATAAGGTAGGTACGTAGAGCGAGAAGGATCTGGTAGAGGTGCAGAGGTTGGATTGGGAGAACGAGACTGGAAAAGCTAACCAGAACTTGTTTTCTCCTTGTATTTTTGAGTGGTTCCTGAACGAGTGGCTGAAGGATGTTTCCAGAAATGTTATGGAGGATTTTAAAGATGCTCAGCAAGGCTTTGTACTTAACTCTCATGCAGATGGATAGTCAATTGAGCTGCTTTAGGATGGGGGTAATGTGTGCATGCCAAGAAGTGCCTGTAATGATTCTGACCGCTGTGTTCTGGGCAAGCTGTAAGGAGAGTAAAATGATTTTTGGGAGTCCCTGGTAGATGTTTACATAGTCGAATAGTGGAGTGATGAGGGCTTGACAGACGTTTCTGAAGTCATCCTTTTCCAAACTGGGTCATAAGTTTTGTACTGTTTTCATTCTGAAATATGCAGACTTTGTAACACGTTTGATGTATGTGTGGAAGCTTAGGTTTTGGTCAAGTATTATGGCTGAGGTAACTTACTTGATCTTTTACATGGAGTGTAATGTTGGCCAGGCTTACTGTGGTTGGGGAGTGGTGGGAGTTTTGACAAGAAATGTCATAAAGTTGCTACATTGTACCTTCATTGTGTGCCCCTTAGTCTTTCTACTTTTAGAAGGAGTAAACAACCAATCTACATTTACTTATTACATTCCATTCATTATTTTATAGACCTCAGCTGTCTCTTTTCCACATTGAAGAACCCTTACCTTTTAAGTCTTTCCTCATAGGAATATCCATCTACAGGGCCATACCAAGCCATAAATGCACCCTATGCGACTTGCACATCTGGAGTCCCCCCCCAAATCACAGGCTTGCCATTTGCCCCATGCCCAGCATCTCTCCATCTTGCCTTAGCCCACACCTCCATGTCCAACCGGCTCCCCATGCTGTCTGTCCTTACCCCGCTGCCGCTTTTTGTGTTTTCTTGGTGGCGGTGGCAGCAGTGGACATCCAAGTCTAAAAAAAAGAAAACCCACGCAGGTCTTTCCGACTCCACGCTTGCATGCAGGTCTAGTCCCTCCCTCCTCTGACATTAGCATATGTACAGGAGGAAGGGATCAGACCTGCATGCAAGCGCAGAGTTGGAAAGATCCGCATGGGTTTTTTTAGAATTGGATGATGGCTGCTGCTGCTGCCGCCGCTGCCACTGCCGCCACCAAGGAAACATGAAAAGCGGCAGAGGGGCAAGGGTAGGCATCGTGGGGGGGAGTCGAGACTGGCAACCTCAAATACGTCCCTATTTCTGTGAGTCATGTGCAAACACACCGCTCGCACAGGACTAGGTGTGGCGCTGTTCATCCAATCCCTTTTTACGTTTTCTAATTCTACTATATCCTTTTTAAGATACAGCGAACAGAATTGCACACAATATTCAAGATGCGGTCACACCATGGAACGATACAGAGGCATTATATCATCTTTGGTTTTATTCTCCATTCCTTTCCTTTTTTTTTATGTTTGAAATTTTTATTATATACACATGTTACAATAAACATATTTATACAGACAATATAATCAAGTCCACATCAAGAGGAGCACTGCCCTGATACAATTATAGAAAAATAAATTAAAGTAAAAGAAAATCACCATAATAAAATACAACCAAAAAAAACAACCATTAAGAAAGATGATTGGATTCCCAAACAAAAGTTAAACCCCTTATTACTAGGTCAAGAAGTAAGCAAACTCAAACATTTTCCTTATTTAACAAAAATACCTCCAATTGTTCAATCTCAAGAAAAACATTTAACTCATTGAAATATAATACATTTACAGGGATATTTTAATAGAAAAGAAGCCCCCAAAGCGGCAATTCTAGGTTTTAATACAAGAAAAGCCTTCCTACGCTTTTTAGTGGATCTGCACACATCCGGAAAAATCTGAATGGAATGCCCACAAAAAACTTGATCTTTTTTTGTAAAGTATAGCCTCAAGACCAGATTCTTATCAGCCAATGATAAGAAGGAAACAATCAATGTAGCCCAGAGTGGGATAACATCTAAGACTCCAAAAACACAGAAATGTTTAAGGATTCTATTAAAGGAGAAGTCCCTTTGGGTGAAGAGGCAGTCTCCGTGGGGGTCAGCTTAGGTACATAGTACACAGAAGAAAATTTTATCGCTTCTGGGTCATCCAGTAACAGGACTTCCCTGAAGTACTTATACAATAAAATATTAGGAGAAAGATAATGTGTAGAGGGAAAGTTTAGAAATCGTAGATTTTTTTGAACGAACTGAATTTTCCAAATATTCCAATTGTTGGTGTATCGTAAGACTATCCCTAATAGAAGATGAAATAGCTGCCTCCACCACGGAGACCTGCCCTTCTAATTTATTAACAGATACATTACATTTATCAACAGTAACCTCTTGGTCTGAAAGCTTTTGAGCCACATCTTTAGAAAATTGCGTAATCTGAGAGAAAGAGGAATGCAATGAACACTCAATGCGAGCCACTACCTCCCAAACATCGCGAAGAGAAACATCAGAAGGAGAAGTAACAGATGCAGCGGAAGCTGTCGAAGATCTGAAATCCAAAATCGCCGGTAAATTAGACTTCCCTTTATCCACCATAACTGTCAATAAGGAGAAAGAGGCATCTTGTGAAGATACAGAGTGCTCCCCCACCATGGAAACTTCCTCAGGGGGGGAACAGTCTCCAAAACTGCTTCCTGACTGGAGAGGGGAACTCCCAGCGTAATTGAGGATACATCTGAAGGAGTACTCACGGACAGGGCTGAGGTACCCACAGCTGGTAAATCAATCTGGGCGCTTACCACATGACGATCCATTGGACCAGAAACTTTCACAGCTTTAGCGCCCAGTAGTGGAAAAACCTTCTTTCGTCTTTTGCCCATAAGTCCGCTCAACCTCCTCAAAGCTCCTCAAAGCTCCGAAGGGGCTCCAAAGGGGCGGGCCTGCCCCTTCGGGCACGCGACCATGGGTACGCGCCCGCGGGTCGCGTTCGGCGATGACCCGCGGATCTTATAGCCGCCTCAGAAGGGGAGAGGTGGTAAGTCAGCTGTTCCTCCTTCACAGCACGGCACACGGGACGCCAATCAGCACAGCAGCAGGACTCCCACCATACCACGATGACCCACGGATCTTATAGCTGCCTCAGAAGGGGAGGGGTGGTAAGTCAGCTTTTCCTCCTTCACAGCATGGCACACGGGACGCCAATCAGCAAAGCAGCAGGACTCCCCCTCCATTCCTTTCCTTATGATTCCTAGAATTCTATTTGCTTTCTTGGCCGCGGCTGCACACTGGGAAGAGGGTTTCAACGTATTACCCACGATGATGTCCAGATTCTTTTCCTGGATGGTGATTCCTAATGTAGAACCTTGCATTGTGTAACCGTAGTTTGAGTTCTCCTTCCCTAAGCAGATAATTTGCACATCCACATTAAATTTCATCTGCCATCTGTGAGCAGAGGTGATGTCGTCTGGCTCTAGGCACCCTCATTTTAAAATCGTTACAATCAGACCCGAGGAGTCTGCCGGAGCTTTGAGCAGTGCAGAGCAGTATGCCTAAGGCGATACGGGCTCGAGGGGGACAAAAGTGAGGCGAAAAGCACCGCTCCTGACAGTGTCAAGTTAAAGAAACCAGTGGTGTCTGGAGTGAGCCCTGCACCTAAGATGGCGACGACCGGGGTACCAATGCCACCAGATCCAAGCGGTTCTGAAAACCTTGGTGTGTCAGAGCTCCTGGCAGAGACCAGGTCATCTAAAATGGAAATCATCTCTGAGATCTCTGCATGCTTTGATAAGTGGTTCGATGCCCTTATTTCCAGAGTGACGGAGGTGGAAGAGTGGGTAGGGCTGCTGGAAGATCAAGGCATAAGTCATGCAAAAGACCTGGAGAAGCCGTATAAAGTGGTGCGCTGGCTTGAAGATAAAGCAGAGGACCAAGAAAACAGAGACCGCCAGCAAACTATTAGAATTTTTGCTATCCCTGAAGGAGCGGAAATTCTGTATGCCTGCGCCTTTGTACAGTGCCTACTGCAGGACTGCTTTCTCTCCAATCTCGCCACATCCACCTATGAAATTGAGCAAGCTCACTGGGAAACAAAGCCCCAGCCCTGGGAGGACTAATGCCCGCATGCATTCATTGTACGTCTGTTGCTGTACTGGGAGAAAGAACACATAATTGTGGAGGCCCGCAAGACAAAGAAGGTTTTGTATAAAAACTGGTCTGTGGCAGTGTTTGCAGATATGAGTGCAGAGACAGCAAGGAGAAGGAAAGCCTTACTTCCTTATCCCTAGTGAAAGCAGGAGTTCAGGCAATTTGGTTCCCCGCCCAGCTCACAGCTCTCCAGCAAGGGAAGTGGATTTTTCTCCATTTGTCGGAGGATATCCAGAGTTTTTGAGTCAATTGGGCCATGAGAACAGCACGAACAAAGCCTCACCCAAGGCAGTGTCTGATCCAGATGCCCAGAAAGGCTTGCTGAAGGCGCAGACACCACCTTTGTCACAGTGCAGGAGTCTCAGAGATAACGGAGGATCTTGATTTGCAAGAGGCGCCCATGCATATGCCTGGAGAAAGGGACTAAGTGGCTCATAACCTTGTGAAGAGGGGCAAAATAGCATCAGACATTAATGCAACATAAGAGTTCCTTCTTGTTCTGGCCACTGGTTGAGGGGCTGGATGGATTAAATTTTGCACCCGATGAGGGAACCCTTTGGTCCTTGGAAGGAGAGGCTGCAATCGAACGATGGCAAGCCCGCAGGAGAAAATTGATCTGCCTTTGCAGTCTCGTTGGCAGCTGACCACTTAGTGAGAGACCTCCCTGGAGGGAAGTAAAGGGGCCTAGTCAGACTGAACTATAGAGCTGTCAAAGAGTAAGGCCACGCCCTGAATTCCTCCATTGTTGGGAAGCCAATTGGTGTTTAATTTGTTTTTTTTCTTACAAAAAAGGAAGAGACAGGATTGTTAGTGTTAGTTAGAGAGGCATGAGGAGATGAATGTTGGGGAGAGGAGGGAGGGGGTGGGGGCGGGCAGGCAGCTATTGGAGTGGATCAGAGGGCTAAAGCATTTGCCACAGGGCTAGGGGAGAGAGAAGGGTGGATTATATTTTGGGGCACTGGTGCTGTCTGCATGAGAAGAGAAGGTAGTATGAATGGAGATATGGGGAGGGGGAGATGGGGGAAGAATAGATGGTTAGGGGACGTGAGGATCCATCTTTGGCACTGTATACGAATGATGATTCCGAGAAACACACTGTCCTGTCATGTCTATTAAAATAGCTACATTAAATGTCGAAGGCTTGAGTCATCCTATTAAATGAAAGCGTGTGTTGGGGTACTTGCAGAAGGAGTGTATTGACATTGCCCTCCTACAGGAGATGTGCTTAATCTCCTTGGAAATGGAAAAGTTGAGGGGAGGGCAGTGGGAACAGCTTTATTATTCCTCGTACAATTCTAAAACGTGTGGAGTGGCAATCTTGGTGAATAAGCGGGTGCCTTTTATGGTGACAGAAGCAGTAGGGGACTCTCAGGGCAGGATGATTTAGGTGCTGGGACACATTGAGCAGCAAGAAATTTCCCTGCTGAACTTACATGCCCGTAATGGGCCTAAGGGATGGTTCTTCCAACAGGCGCGCACTATCTTCACGCTAAAAGCTAAAGGGTCTATATAGGTAGGGGGCAATTTTAACTGTGCCCTGAGCAAGTTAGATCACTCGGGGCACCTAGCAAAAACAGGCCCACTTTCACAGAGTGTCCCCCTGTGAAAGATGGGATGGGTGGATGTTTGGAGGACCCTTAACCCAAGGGACAGGGACTACATTGCTCTGATAAAACATGGGCTACTTGAGATTAGATATGTTTTGCGGCGTGGAGGCTGAATTATCCGGGTAGAGGAATGTCGGATTCTGACCTCTATAGTGAGTGATCATGCACTGGTATGGATGAGCCTGGACTTGGGTCAGTGTGTGGGGAGAGGAAGCACGCGAGTGTGGAGAATATGCGTCTTCTTCAAGATGGTAAGGTCCAAGACCAAATGCGTGATTGGTGGGCGGATTATCTGCATCTTAATGATACAGGGGACATCTCAGTGCACGTACTCAGGGAAAAAGGAATGGCTTATTTATTTATTTTTATTTATTTCTTTTATACCGCGCTCTTTTCCATCAGTGCGGTTTACAGATAACAAAGTGACTCAATGACAGCGAAAGCAATCAGAGTTTACATAAAACAGGAGAAAACATGGGATGAACTGGGGAAACTATGTACAATTTGCATGTTACCACGTTAATCCTTCATTGTTCTTATGGTTATTCAATTAATTAGAGCAAGTGCAGGACAGCAGGGTGTAATCTAGCGAAGGCTGTATTACATGACCTGTCAGTTGCCTCTTGTGGATTATGTAGTTCAAGTTGAGATATTGGGTAGAGGGGAGGGAGGTGTGGTGGGGTAGTTGTGTTGTGAATAGTGCATGAGGAACAGGTGGTGTTTGATGGCTTTTCTAAATTGCATGAGATCTCTGATTGCTCTAATATGGGGAGGAAGATTGTTCCAGGCCCTGGGGGCATAGGATACAAATGCACGTTTGTTGGTTGATTGTGCCCATTTTGTGGTTATTTTTGGGATGATTAGCGTATTGGCAGCCCTCTCTTAGGTCTGTTGCTGGGAGTGTGGGTAAGAAGCGCTGAGATTGATGAGGGTGATATGTTATTTAAGGCTTTAAACGTCATTAGGAAGGCTTTGTAAGCTATCCTACAGCTTACTGGAAGCCAGTGTAGCTCTCTTAGTATGGGCTTATATGCGGGGCGACTCCTCCAGCTAGCCTCTTAGCATAAGAGATGGAAAGAGGCAAAGCTTTGACAACTCCGAGTGGTTTGATGCCCTGCAGAAGGAGCATAAGTGCTCTGGCTGTAAGAAGGTATATCAGAAATTGATGGAGGTGAGACGGCATATAGAGAGTATTGAAGTGGAAAGTACTGAATTTCTCCTGCGACTCACTCGTAATTTTTTTAGAGCAGGGGGGAGAGCCGGTAAGTTGCTGGTGTGGCAATTATGCAAGCAACGTGCAAGTTGCCTGATAGGGGAGTTATACAACCAGAGCCGACAGTTAAAGAGGAGTTGAGACCCTCATGACCACACTGATGAACACTCTCCTCATAGGAACGCAAGAAAAACACTCTGGATATGCCATGATCTTCCTTGATATATCTGCAGCGTTCGACACCACCTCTCACAACATCCTCATACACAAACTACGGACTATTGGGATCAAAGACACAGTACTAAAGTGGTTCCAATCCTACCTAACCAACAGACAACAATTAATCCGTACCAGCACTTCAACCTCCCCCCCGTTCCAGCAACACCAAGGAGTACCCCAAGGATCCACGCTATCAGCCATGCTCTTCAACATTTACCTCCAACCACTCTGCTCAGTCATACACACTCACAACATCAGCTTCCACATATCTGCTGATGATATCATGCTCTACGCCCCCATAACAACCACAAACCCAACAAACACCCATCTATCAGCATGCTTCTCCGAGGTATCCGACTGGTTACAAGCAAACAACCTATCCATCAACCTATCCATCAACATAAAGAAAACTGAAGCCCTCATAGTGACAAAAGACCCTGACTTCACACCACCTACACACCTCAACATAGGAACCACAAGCATTCAAATACAACCACAAATAAGATATCTGGGCATCATTATTGACCAAGCCCTCACCCTAAAACAACAAATCACTAAAACCTCCGGAACTATATTCCATAAGGCAAGGACAGTGCAACGTCTCAGACCCCTTCTTGAACATCAAGACTTCCGAACAGTGATGCAAGCCACGACACTCCCACATCTGGACTACTGCAACATAATCTAGCATGGCCTTCCAGCCGCACAGACCAACCCCCTCCGAACAGCACTGAACACCACAGCAAGAATCATCCAGAGAGCAAAGAAAACCGACCACATCACCCCAATACTCAAAGACCTTCACATGTTGTTGTTAAGTGCCGTCGAGTCGGAGTTGACTCATGGCGACCCTCTGGATAGCTATCCTAAATTGTGTTCGGTCTTCAGTCAGGCGGCTCATTGTTGACAGACTGGTACCCGTAGCTGCTGTTATTGTATCGATCCATCTCATTGCTGGCCTTCCTCTTTTGCGTTGACCTTCTATCTTGCCAAGCATAATGTCTTTCTCTAATGATCTCTCTCTTCGCATGATGTGTCCAAAGTATGAAAGTCGAAGTCTTGTCATCTGAGCTTCTAAAGAAAGCTTAGGTTTGATCTCCTCTAGTAAAGCGAGGACTAAATACAAAGCCATCCTACTCACCCACAAAGCCATCCATCAAACACAGAACACCCAGCTTTGCACCCTACTGTCTCGTCCAGCCCACGGCAGAACTACCAGACAAGCCTCCAGCAATTCCCTCACAGTCCCCCACAAAAGAATTAAATGCTCGCAATGGACCTGCAACCGAGCCTTTGAACTTTATGCTCCATCCTTATGGAATTCCCTACCAAGCTGTCTCAGAAACAATGCCGACCTACTATCCTTCAGAAAACAGCTAAAAACCTTCCTTTTCCAGGAATACTTCATCACGACTCCCACCGAAAAGCGTACTAACCACTGATCTCGCCCACCATGAACTTCTGAATCAAAGCTACACTATCTTGTAAATGTAGAAAGTTTGTCCCATGTCCAAAGTTTGTCCTATGTCAAAATCATCAATGTTGCCTCCTCGGTGATGGCCCCGCCCTATACTTAATTTCCCCACCCCTCTATGTAACGCCGCTTTGACCCAGTGAAAAGCGGGATATAAATACAGCTAAATAAATAAATAAAGAGGGACCCGGGGAGTATTGCCCAGGCCTTTAGGGCCTTCTATGCTTCACTATATGCCTCCTTCTTAAGCAGGGTCGATTTGCCAGATTTGACGGTGGATCAGAGAAAGTCCCTAAACCAGGCGATCTCTATAGCAGAGATTGAGTGGGCAATTGGAAGGCTGGCCTCCAGAAAGGCCATGGGCCCTGATGGGTATCCAATGGAGTGGTACAAGGGGATCCCTGAAACATTAGTCCCCACATTACAGAGGGTTTTTAATGACACACTATCAAGGGGGTACCTACCACAGAGTATGTATGAGGCTGAGATAACTCTTATCCCCAAGGAGGGTCACCCTTTAGTGGAATGCGGCAGTTACTGGCCAATATTGCTACTTAATAGCGATGTCAAAATCTTTGCTAAAATCCTGGCTAATCGGCTGTAGGTGGTGATGCCCTCCCTGATACACCAAGATCAAACTGAGTTTATTCAGGGCAGACTCTTGAACATTGTGATGAGCATGGCGAGGGATAAAAAAGAAGCGTGGTTCGTATCCCTAGACAACGAAAAGTGTAGCTACTTACCTGTAACAGGTGTTCTCCAGGGACAGCAGGAATCATCCTCACATATGGGTGACGTCGATGCCGATGGAGCCCTGCGTGGAGCATCTCCCCATCTTTCAAAGAAAGCTTTTGGGAGATGCCACCACGCATGCGTGGTCCCCTTCTTGCCCAAGGGTGCCATCTTGCTCAGTCAGATGACATAGTCAGAGCTGACAAAAGAAGATGGCCAAAAAACTGCAAGGGGAGGAGGGAGGGTTATGAGGACTGATTCCTGCTGTCCCTGGAGAACACCTATTACATTTGAGTAATTACACTTTCTGTAGAAACAAGCAGGAAGTCAGTCTTCATATATGGGATTCCCTAGCTACAGGCTACCGAGAACCTGTAGAAAAGGCATGGCTCAGCCGTAAGCAGCCGCAGGCGAATCTGAGGACAGACTCTGAGGACCACACTGTCCAAGGAGAACCATGGCTCCAGTAGCCTGAACAAGAAAAGTCAAAGGAGTTGCCTAAACCTCGAACAGATTCCGGAGGATGGCCTGGCTGAAGGCACTTTCCTGTCGGGACTCCCCCTCCAGGCAGCAATGGGCTGCAAAAGTGTGAATGGAGGACCAGGTGGCGGCCTGGCAGATGTCTGCCATAGGGACGGAGCATAGACTCGCAATGGAGGTTGCCATAGCCCTGACATTGTGCGCCATGACCCAGCGCTCTAATAGCAGCCCAGCCTGGTTGTGGACTAAGGCGATGCAGTCCGCCATCCAAATGGACAGAGTCCACTTGGTGACAGCTTCCCCCAAACGATGGGTCATACAAAAAAAAGCTGAGAGGCTTTGCGGTGGTCCTGGGTGCGCTGAAGGTAGAAGAATAGTGCCCTTTTGCAGTCCAGAGTGTGGAGAATGGCTGATGCCTTGTTGACATGGGGCCAAGGAAAGAAGGTGGGAAGTACTACCTCCTGGTTCGGGTGGAAAACAGATACCACCTTCGGTAGGAATTTCGGGTGGGTATGGAGTACAACCCTGTTCTTGTAGAACCTGGTGTAGGGTGGCTCGGCCACTAAAGCTTGGAGCTCACTGACTCTGCGGGCAGAGCTGAATGCCACCAGGAAGGACACCTTCCAAGACAAGTAGCGCAGATGGCAGGTAGCCAAGGGCTCGAAGGGCGGCTTGGTAAGCTGCACCAGGACCACATTGAGATCCCATTCCACTGGGGACGGACAGATGGGAAGCTTAGAGAGCAGTAAGCCCCTCATGAATCGAGTAACCAGGGGTTGCACATAGAGAGACTTGCCCTCTATGGAGTGATGGTTTGCTGAGAGTGCGCTCAGGTAACCCAGACAGAGTTGGACTTGAGCCCGGACTGCGAGAGGTGGAGCAAGTATTGCAACACCGTGCACACTGGTCAGGAGAATGGATTTGCCCAGTTGCTCTGTGCACCATAAGGAGAATCTGCTCAACTTAAAAACATAGGCCCGCCTCATGGAGTCCTTACGGGAGGCCAGAAGGATCTCCTTTACTTCCCTGGGGAGGTTGAGGGGTGCTAAGGCGACCCATTCAGGAGCCATGCTGTGAGAGACAAGGATCCCAAGTTGGGATGGAGGCACAAGCCCTCCTCCTGGGTCAAAAGTCCCCGGCAGCAACTGAGAGGGACTGGAGGCTCCATCAAGAGACGGAGCAGTAGGGGAAACCAAGGCTGTCTGGGCCACTTTGGGGCCACCAGAATCACAGAGGCCTTATCTCGCTGGACTTTGGAGAGGGTCTGGGCTATCAGTGGTGTGGGTGGGAGGGAAGTCATACAGAAGACCCCCTGCCCACGAGATGAGGAAGGAATCTGCCACTACCCAGTCTGGGTGCGGGCAGCAGAAACGCAGTAGCTGAGCATTGACGGAACTGGCAAAGAGGTTGAGGCTTGGGGTGCCCAACATTCTGAACAGCCGCTGTGCCACCCCTCAGTCCAATTGCTACTCGTGTGGCTGGAGGACTCTGCTCAGTCTGTCCACCGAGGTGCTGTCCTGGCCCGAGAGGTATGTCGCCCAAAGGAGCATACCCTGTCTGGTCGCATACAAGCAGAGGGCAACTGCCTCCTGGCAGAGGTGGTAGGAGGCTGTGCCCCCTGCTTGTTCAGGTAGAACATCATGACCTGATTGTCCATCTGGATGAGCACTGACTGGTGCTGCAGGTGATGCTGGAAAGTTTTCAGTGCTAGCAAGACGGCCCTGAGCACCAGTAGATTTGATCTGCTGCTGACTTTCCTCGGGTGACCACAACTCCTGTGTGTGCAGCTCCTCGCAGTGGGCACCCCAGCCCCATAGGGAGGCATCCATCGTGAGTACCTTCTGGGTTATGAGCCACCTGCCACCAACCGAGTGACTCTGACAGCTGGCAGGACACCGAGACTCTGTCCTAGAGCTGGCCCATGGTCTGGGTCCACTGTGAGCGGAGGCACCACTGAGTCGTCCGCTTGTGGAGGCGGGCATTGGGTACCACATGCACTATAGAGGCCATGTGGCTGAGAAGGCAAAGTATGGACCATGCTGAGACCGTGTGGCAGTGATGTACCTCAGCTGCTAGGACCATGAGGTGATCCGCCCTGTCCAGGAGGAGGAGAGCCTTGGCTAGGAGGGAATCTAGGTGAGTCCCTATGAACTCCATGTCCTGTGTAGGAGTGAGATGGGATTTTGGGTGATTTATCATGAATCCCAGATGTTGTAGGACCTTGATGGTGCGGCCTGTGGCCTGCAGTATCTCTGAGGCTGTGTCCCCTCTTACTAGCCAGTCATCTAGGTATGGGAAGATGAAGGCCCCCTGGAGACAAAGATAGGCGGCCACCACTGCTAAGCATTTGGTGAAGACCCTTGGTGTGGAGGCTAGGCCGAAGGGCAGTACCCTGTACTGATAGTGGTCACCCCCGACCCTGAATCTTAGGTAATGTCTGTGATTGGGGTGGATGAGGATGTGGTTATAGGCATCCTTCAGGTCCAAGGAGCATAGCCAATCTCCCTGCTGGAAGTAGGGCAGCAATATTCCAAGGGAGAGGATCGTGAATTTCTCCCGCACCAGGAATTTGTTCAGGTTTCTCAAATCCAGGATGGGGCTTAGGCCCCCTGTTCTTTTTGGGACCAGAAAGTACCTGGAGTAAAACCCTTGTCCTCTCAGGTGGTGTAGTATGGGCTACATGGCCCTGTCCCTGAGAAGGTCTGCAAGTTCTGCATTAGCAGAGCCTGGTGCAGGGGAGACCGAGGAGGTTCCCCAGGGAAGAAGGGTTGGGGGTACCTGGTCCAGGTGGAGGAGGTAAACCTCCCTGACCACCTGAAGTGCCCATGAGTCAGTAGTAATGGAGGTCCACCGGAGGGCAAAATGGACCAGGCACCCTCCTGTTGAGAGCTGACCCTCCAGTGGAAAAGAGGCTATGCAGGGAGCGTCAAAACCCCAACTCAGGTTGGGATGGGGCTGGTGGCTGGGGCTTGGGAACCTTGGACTTGCACGGGCCGTAGCCTGTTCCCTTGCCCTGGTGACCCTACTGATGGGTTTGTGTAGCCGGGTATGGAGGATAAACTCAATAGGGTTGGCCCTTCCTGAGGAAAGGAGGCTTCTTTGCTTGTGGATTCTTCCTCTTGAGGGTGGAGGTCTTCCTCGAGAGCCGAGTCTAGGTAACGAACTCGATCTCTACTTCGGCTACCTTGTCCTCCATTGGTTTGCCAAAGAGTTGCTCCCTGAGGCAAGGTACACAAGGAGGAGCAAGACTCCTGCAGGTAGTCCAGAAGAACACAAAGGGCAGGAGTTGTGGAAGAACAGAAGGGTCTTTATTATTCAAAAGGCACCCCAACGCGTTTCGGCAGTGCCTTCCTCAGGGGGAGTATCACTAATACATAATAATAAAACATAGACATGATAAATTAAATAAAAACAAAGTAAAAAGTATTAAAACCATATTAAAAACATCTTAAACAACAGTACATATGAAAGCACCAGCATGATAACAGATCTAACGACAAGAACAAATGATTAGTCAATGTAAGAAGAACGTCAATATGATAATAAAATAAATAAGAAGCAGGGCTGAGAAACCAAATGAGTATACAAACCAACATGGAGAAACGACAATGGAGCAAACTGATTAATATAAACTCATAGGAGTAGTGTCAACAAATAATATATCATGAACTGTCTCATTAAAACGATACATCAAATGTAGCAGAATATATAAATATACATACAGAATAAATATATATATGTGTGGCTAAAACTATAAAACATAAAAATAATAAGCGAAAAAGTCATGACTACGACTATACTTAACTAAAGAGGAAACATTGTAATAAATATGAATAATGTAATGTATAAATACAAACACAGGCATGCACAGTTTGTAGCACATTATAAAAACAACTAAAATATGAAGAGGCAGTATATGGTAATGAAGACAACGCGCTCATGTAAACAAATAAATAGCAGAGTACCCATAATAAAATTTTTTTTACATGTAATAAATACTGATAAGATCATCGGACTAAAAAATAATAAAAAATAATAAATTATGAACATAGTTAGTTCAAAAGATTGTAAGTAAAAACTCTAACACAATTATGCAAATTGATAAACCAAGGTAAGAATATGGTATACCAGGGACCACAATAGAATTGAATGTAAATAAAACATGTGTCAAGTTAAAACCATTATAAAATGGATAAGTAGGTAGGACTATTGTAAAATAAATCGCGGGGCCTTTGAGCGCGAGGCTACCGGGATACCAGGTCAAGCCAACCTTAAGGAAGATGTTGTCCTGCTTAAGCCGGCGCCTCTGGATGGTCTTTGCAGACATCTTCTTACAGAGGGAGCATTCCTCCAAGTCATGGTCGGCACCCAGACACTGGAGGCAAAAATCGTGAGTGTTGATGAGGGACATGTTCCAGGAACACTGATTACATTTCTTAAAACCGGTGGCCATTGGTGCAAAAAAGATCCCCGCGAGGTCGAAGACCCTTGATGTGGCCAGCAGTTGGAAAAAGGCACAAAAGCGCTGATGGAAAGAACCTAAGGAAAAAGAGGTCCGAGACCCGATGCCCAGGCAGTGGAGGCAGGAAAGGAACTGACGCAGGCTGGAAAAGATATGAAAAGTGCGAGAAAAATCAACCTTTCTCCAGGGGGACAACATGAACGTCTGTAGGGCTCCGTAGAAAAAAGAAGACTGAGCAAGATGGCACCTTTTGACAGGAAGGGAACAACGCATGCATGGTGGCATCTCCCAAAGGCTTTCTTTGAAAGCTGGGTAGATGATCCGCGCAGGGCTCCGTCGGCGTCGACATCCCCCATATGTGAGGACTGACTTCCTGCTTTTCCTGGAGAAAGGCTTTTGATCACCTTGAGAGGGGGTATTTATTCACGGTCATGCACAGGTTTGGCTTTGGGGATTCCTGTGAGCTGGATTAGGGCCCTATGCGCTGAACCCATGGCTTCAACAGCATTGAATGGGACCCGATCTGACAAATTTCGGCTATATAGAGGGATGAGGCAGGGGTGCCCACTCTCTCCGCTGCTATTTGTGATAGCAATTCAGCCCCTTGTTTCACTGCTGAGGTCAGTCCCAGACATCCACGTGGTTCTCGTCGGCAGAACACCATACCAGGTCTCACTCTATGCAGACAATACGCTGGTCTTCTTAGAAAAGCCAGATGAGTTGCTCCCTAGTCTCCTGTGAGTGCTTCGAGAGTTTGCACTACTCTTTGGCTTCAAGGTTAATCTGGACAAAACTGATATCCTGCCTCTGGGGCCAGGTAGTAAGCCATTGCCCAGCGACTGTCCATTTAAAATAGCGTCCACCTTGATAAAGTATCAAGGGATTAAAGTCTCTCCTAAGCCTGCAGAATTGTTTAAACTTAACTATGCCTCATTAGTGGCTAAGGTTAAAGGTTAAGGACGAAGGGCCGATCTTAGGATGGGCTGAATGAGTCGAATTGTGGCCCTAAAAATGACAATCCTCCCCAAGTTACTCTATCTTTCTACTCAATTGCCCATTCAGCTCCCACGAGAGATTTTTTAAAAGCTAGAAGAGAGTTTCAGTAGGTTTGTATGGGGGGGACCGTAAAGCACGTATTGGTTGGAAGCGTATGGTTGCTCCGGTTAGTGAAGGGGGGTTGAATCACCCTAATCTGTCTATATATTATAAAGCCGTGGTATTACATGGCTTCCAGTATCATTATGTAAGACCTCCGGATGCCCACTGGGTGGATATGGAGCGTAAATGGCTTGTCCATTTTTCTATGTTTGAGGATGTATCTGTGGGGGATGGGAACGAAGCGCATCACTCTGCTGTTATGAGCCTAGAGACAGATCTATTGGAAGGCGGGTTACCGCTCTGCACTCAGTCCAAAATCGCAAATTGCAGATGAGCTATCGTTCAGTGGTCCCTCTTCTGCCCGGTTGCATGAGGCATGGAAAATGCAGGGACTCCTGTGATTTACGGACCTGGTGATGCAGGGCACATGTCTGAGCCTGACTCAACTCCAAGATAAAGGGGGGTGCCAGTCCCCTTCCACCAATATTTTCAACTGCGCTACTTTGTCATGTATCCTGGGAATTGTGATCTGCTGACCCGTTCACCCATAGCAGTAGAGAGGATACTGTACTATAAAGTGGGGTGCTGGAAAAGCCTGCTCTCCCAGTTATATAGGGCACTACTAGACTTTTATAGTGCCTCAGAGGATAGACACTATCAGGCTTGGCACCAATGGCTGGGTAGAACTTTCACTTCGGAAGAGTAAAGTATCATTCATCGGAGAGGGTATCGATGTGTTCGTAATGTTCATTGTAGACAGACCCATTATCAGCTTCTTATGCAGGCTTACTTTACCCCAGTATGGCTATGGCACCTTGGCTCTGGGTTGGGGAATGCCTGTTGGAGAGAATGTGGGCAGTTGGGCTCCTTCTTTCATAATGTTGTGGGACTGCTCTAAGATTCAGAGGTTGTGGGATATGGTGCTCTTAGGGATTAGCCAAATCATTGGTTGCCCCCTGGGAGCCGCTCCCACTAGCTGTTTGCTGGGCTTCCTAGAAGCCAGTTTAGGGGTCCTCCCTCTGTCCATAGGCAATTAACTGAATTACTGCTATTGAGTGCCCGCGTGGTGATTAGCCGCTGCTGGAAATCTATTGATAGGCCCACAATCTCCCTTTGAAGAGTGTGGACCGATGATTTGATGTTGATAGACCAGCTGGCATAAGCGCTCAAAGGCTGGAATGATGAACACCCTGCTTTTTGGGCTCCTTATAAAGCCTGGTCATCACCAGTAGCTCGATTTCCATAAAGAAGGTTGCCTAGTGGTGGCCCGCCTAGTGTTCTGTTCCCTGTACCCCTTTGACTTTTTTTCTTTTTTCTGCATGTATACCTACTGTATTTGGTCTGTACTGTGCTTGCCTGCCTGGGTGGGTGAATGTTGTTATACTCCAACATTGTTTATTTGATATACACTGCTATATGAAGAGGGAAAGGATGTTATTGTTCGGTTTTATATGTCCTTATTGTAATCCTCAATTTTCATAAATAAAGAATGTTACATAAAAAAATCCATCAGGCAGTTACACATCCAGTCTCCCAATTTTTCAAGGTCCTCTTGTAATTTTTCACAATCCTAACAACTTTGAATAAATTTGTATCATCTGCAAATTTGATCACCTTACTTGTTATTTCCATTTCCAGGTAATTTATGAATATGTTAGAAAAGCAATGGGCCCAGCACAGATCCCTGGAGTATGCCACTATACACCTTTATCTAGCTGTTTATTCACACCTTCAAAAATATAAGAGATTAGTGAGACAAAACCTTCCTTGGCTAAATCCATGTTGACTATCTACGTGTTCATTAATTTTATTCTTTATAATGGTTTCTACCATTTTGCCCGGTACTGACGTCAGGTTCACTGATCGGTCGTTTCCCGGATTACCCCTGGAGCCCTTTTTGAAAATTAGTGTTACATTGGCCACTCACCAATCTTCAGGTATTACAGATGATTTTAATGATAGTTCACAGATTACTAAGAGCAGGCCTGCAATCTCATATTTCAGTTCTTTCAGCACCCTGGGATGTATGAAATCTGATCCAGGTGATTTGCTACCCTTTATCAAATAGCTGTATCACATCTTCCCGATGAATCAAGATTTGTTTTAATTCCTCTGATATATCACCTTTAAATATCATTTCTGGCATGGGTAGGTTTCCTACATCATCTTTAGTAAAGACTGAAGCAAAGAATTAATTCAGTCGAAATATGCGAGACTTATTATGCTCTGCAGTCCCACATGATCAGAATGAGACTGCAAAGATAGGCCATACTAAGTGTGGACATTGTACGTATTGCCCTGTGATGATGGAAGATACTAGTTTTTCCCACAATGGTTTTAACTACAAATTGAGAGGAGCAACGTCTTGTACCACGACATTTGTTATTTATTGTCTTAGATGTCCCTGTATGAAGCTCTATATCGGAAAGACAATGCGCCCATTAAAAGTGCGGTTAGCAGAGCATAAATACAGCTTAACTAAGGCGAAGGTGGAGACGATCTTTATAATGCATTGTAGAAGATTGAATCATACTTTTGAAGAACTACGAGGAGGCGATCGTGGAAAATTCTTATTGCAGCGAGAGCAACGATGGATTTTTAAGTTACATACATTAGAATCTGGAGGCCTTAATGACAAAATTGAATGGCCATTATTTTTTTAATTATATTGTGTAGAAGATCTTGTGTAGTCAAGCTGTGAACCAATCGCACACTATATTACTAATTAAAGATTTATTTGGATTTTTGGATCAGCAAAGATATTGTACTTTACTTTGCAAAGAAATTTCAAGAAATTGAACTCATGAGCCATTCTGCCTGTGAGGAATCATGCTGAGCCAACTTGTTAGCTCAGAGACCAAAGCTGTATTTACAGTCTAGTGAGAGATCTTTACACATCTAGCCTGGGGAGTGCTAGAAGGCCAGAGAGGGAGACAGAATTCTTCCCTTGGCCTTTGAACAATTCTCTTGGCCAATATAGAAACATTTGCCTAGCCAATGTAGACAGGATAAGAATTCATCAATTATAATGTAGAAGCTTTGAGCTGCTTCTAAAACCATGGGGGGTGTCTCCCTTGGCCGGACAAAACTAGATGAGTGACTCATACAGTGACTCAGCAGCTAACATTCTTTCCAGCTGCTGGTCACGAGCACACTATTAACCCTGACCAATCCTGGTATGAACCATGTGCACAAAATTAGCTCTAGCCAATCCTGATCTGAGCATGCTGCAGGCCAACCAATGAATTGTAATAGCATGCAACAGGCACGATCTTAGTTAGAGGTACTTTAGGGGGACTCTCAGAAGGAAAGATGGGACTGCAACTGATGTACGAGGCAGGCGTGTCTCTGTAGTTTTTTTCCCGGATTTTCCTCCTGAGAGTGAGCGCTGAACAGTCCCCCACCTGGAGTGATGAGCTATAATATCCGGTAAAGTATTAATGCTTAACTTTGTGCTTAATTATTATTCTAAAGGACTCAATCTAATAAAAGCATATTGTATTTGCTACAGTGTCTGTGCCTAGTCTGTGAGCTAGATGACAGGGTTAACTCATATTATATTTGATGCCTAGTCTGTGAACTAAGTGAGTGACAGGGTTAACTCATACTGTATTTGCCAGAATATTTATGCCTAGTCAGTGAGCTAAGTGAGTGACAGGGTCAAAGGAAAAGCGTAGAATTTGGCAATACACACACTTATCTATAGCATTTGGCGAAGTCATTATTAAGGTGAATAAAGTTGTAGATATAGACAAGTGATCTCACTGGTGGAGGGGCCTTTAAATAACATGACATCAGACGCTAAGGGTGATTCTTGAACTGGTTGTCAAGACTGTTTTTTAAGCTCCTGAGGAAGCCTCTATTGGGGTGAAACAAAGGCCTTTGTCGGGCTGTTGGTGACTAATGACTTCTTCAAGAACAACCATAGTGAAAGCTAAGTGTTAATGGATTCTTTTGGATGTTGTTTAGATGTATTCGTTATAGCTATTCCTCTGTTTTTACAGGAGTAGTGAATGCTGTGGAGAGTTTTGGAGGAGCGGATTGCAGCTCCATGGAATGCTCTGGTAGAGCACGATGACAGTCAAGAATTAGCAAATATTTTATAAAATTGAGATACTATTAATTAAAGTCCTTTTAAGGAAATTATGTATTGGCGATAAAAAAGTAATGAATTGGTGATACAAAATCTTGTAAAGTACTTTCCTAGATTTTATAACGTTAGTAATAAAGAATAAAATTAAAAGGAACTTGAGCAATTTGTTGTGTGAAGGGTTGTGTAACCGTTCCGAGGTCTCTTCCTTAACATAACAGAGTAAGTTCTCAAAATAATAGAGTAAGCTTTTAGATGGTTCAGACACATTGAGGTTGCTTAATGTGGTAAATAAGGAATATTTATAAATTATTGTTAATGACTAAGAGTTTTGTGTATGTTTGGGTTAGTTTACTCTTAGGGCAGCTAAGTTTGTTATATTATGTGCAAAACTAACCCTTTTGGAGAAATTGCCCCCAAGAAAAACCAAGGTGACACTTCTGTGAGGAAAGATTTCTCTGGATCAGAGCACTATTTCAATGACCTTATGGTTAGTATGAAATTTTAACACAATCCAGGAATGCAAGATATTTGAAGTTAAGATAAGACGTTTCAAAACTCAGAAGGAAAGGACTTTACAAAGATCTGGGTTTCCTATCACATTATAAGCCATACAATATATGCAATAAAAGGCACCCAGAACAAGCCTTGAGTAGTGCATGAATCCTCATGCACAAATTTACATCTGCTCTGAAGAAAATATAAACGTGCACATGGACTGTGTGTGCACTTGTGTATTTTATAACATATGCGTGTGCATTGCAATTGTACCCCTGTTCCGCCCAAATTATACCCCCAGGCATAATGTTCATATAAGTAGATGTATGATTTATTCATTATTAGTATTTAGCTCACATCTTTCCAGTGGTAGTTCAAGGCGAGTTACATTCAGGTATACGAGGGGGTACCCAAAAAAAACCAGGAATTATTTTTTAGAAGCTATTTATTTCAAATTCTTTACAAAACCACCTTATCCCCTTCAAAATACTCTCCATTACAACTGATACATTTGTCCCACCGGTGCTTCCACTGTTCGAAACATTTTTTGTAGTCATCTTTAGAAACGGCTGACAGCTCCTCCCTCTTTTTTTTCTTGACTTCTGCAATATTGTCAAATCGGTGTCCTTTCATGCCCCTTTTCATGCGTGGAAATAAGAAAAAGTCGCACGGAGCCAGGTCAGGCGAGTAAGGTGCGTGGGGCAGCGGAACCATGCCATTTTTAGCCAAAAACTGTCTAACAGAGATGGCTGTGTGTGCAGGTGCATTGTCGTGGTGGAAGAACCAGTCTCCTGTCTGCCACAAATCGGGTCTTTTTTGACGAACACTCTTGCGCAATCTTCTTAAAACGTCCAAATAAAAGGTTTGATTGACGGTCTGACCTGGGGGAACAAACTCTGAATGAACTACCCCCTTGGCATCAAAAAAGCAAATCAGCATTGTTTTGATGTTCGATTTGACTTGACGACATTTTTTTGGACGGGGTGACGATGACGTCTTCCATTGGCTTGACTGTTGCTTTGTTTCTGGGTCGTAACCATAGCACCATGACTCATCACCTGTAATGACCTTTGACAGAAAATCTGGATCAGTTTCAAGATGTTGTTTCAAAACACGACATGTTTCAACTCGATGTTCCTTTTGATTGTCAGTCAGAACCCGAGGAACAAACTTGGCAGCAACCCTTTTCATTCCCAAATCTTCCATTAAAATTTGCTGAACCGAGCTCCAAGATAACCCACTAATCTCTGACAGTTGATCAATTGTCTGTCGACGGTCTGTGAGCACAAGCTCTCTAATTTTTTCAATATTTTCATCGATTCGGGCAGTTGATGGACGCCCAGAATGAGGTTTGTCATCAATCGACATGTCGCCATTTTTAAACCGAGCAAACCACTGGTACACTTGACTTTTTCCCATAGCGTCATCTTGATAAGCTGTTTTCAACATTAAAACAGTTTCAGCAGCATTTTTACCGAGTAGAAAACAAAATTTCACAGCTGCACGTTGTTCACTTAAACTTGTCATCATAAAAAAAGAAACAAGAACAAAACAGCGCTAGCAAAAACAATCACTGCAGATGAACAGAACAAGCCAGGTCGACAACACAGGTGGCACTGAACTGACAATGAGTTGCACTATACACGCCTAGCGGCAGACGTGCGTACTACACAAGCTCCGCCCACAGCAATGTTATTCCTGGTTTTTTTTGGGTACCCCCTCGTATGCCATCTTGTGACATACACGCATGTAGTTGGCTGTGCAATTTTGTAAGAGTAATTTGCGTTGTGAAAAAACATGCTTTGTGTGCAGAAAATGTTTCATAAAATTACCTCCAAAGTGATTTTCATCAGAGGTACAATCAAAGCCAAATTTATATTGTATCATAATTGCAGTATATCAAAATAAACCATAAACCATTGTTGAATTTACATTTCTCTAAACTTCAGGAGAGCAGAGTATAAGGCTGAGTTTGCCTAGGGCGCCCAATACCTTGCAGCAGCCCTGCCCTGGATTGCCCTAGCTAGTTTCTGTACATTTCTCTTTGGTTCTAATAAGCAAACTCTTGTTATACCTGGTACTCTGGAATCTCTATAAGGAATCTAACACAATTTGGAGCTACGGATGAGGAAAGGGTGAGAGCTGAAAAGTGCAACACTGTGCAAATGGGAGTTTACTTTCCTTCACAGGTCACTCAAAAGCACCCTGTTTTGATTTACTCTGCAATGCTGCATACTTTTTAGAGGACAGCGATTCTTTACCCACCCCATCCTTACCATCTCCAAATATCTGTAAAATTGTAGATCAGTTCTGAAAATAAAATTTTACCAATTAAAACTTGGAAGGGGGTTGGAGGAAAAAGAAGTCTCACACCACAATAGGTGTGTAAAATCAAAGGGCAAACCCTAAGTTCCTCAGTGAGGAAACCTAGAAGCCTTCCTCCCACAAGAGCACACTGCTGAGTCTTCTTTAGGTTCTACAATGGATTCACTCACCTCAAGCTCCTTCTCATCTATACTTATCACATACACAGCTCCTTCTAAATAAAATGAACACCAGATATGTGATCCATCAGTACAGCCTTTGGAATGTTTCACGTCTCTCCATTGCCTCAGAAGAATCCAAGTTATCAATGTCCTTGTTTAATGGACCTTACTAAGTTTAAATTACAATGTAAACCGCTTGGACTAAATGATAAAGCGGTATAAAAAAACCAAATAAACCTGTTAAATAAAGAAATATTCCTCTTACCTGCTCCAGACTTTCAACGTCAGCTCGAAAGCCTGAAAACAAAGGGAACTCTAGGACAGCCATGTTTGATGATCCTGCGTGAAGCCACCTTGATGAAGAGAGGAAAACAAACAACAAGACGTCTTTGAAAAGCACTGTGTGCAGTTATTTCAGGCCCCATTGTGCTCACATCCTCAGGAACCTGAAGCAGCCAATTATAAAGAATAGACAGAAAACACTGCAAAAGAGTACCAATGTACTGAGTGAACACATAGCTTCATGTCAATAGGGACAAGCTGAGACAGGCCTTATTTTAGTTCTCCATTGCCTGTAGGGACGTGTAGCTCCTGCTTTTGAGGAAATTGTATGCAATGGCACAAAAAAAAAGAAAATTCATTCTTCTTCCATGCAGCCTCTTTAGGAATCGGAAGTAAATAACCTTGTATATTATTGCACATGGGGAGGCCAATTTTATAACAAGCTACCTAGCTTGTGCAGAATATGCACACATTAAGGGTCCCTTTCACTAAATGGTTAATGTGCATTTTAACATGCAGCATCTGGCTGTCAGGAACACTAATGTGTTAACATGTCTATCACCACACGCTAAAACACATGTTAATCGGCGATCGCGGGATGGGGCGGAGAATGCATATTACCACACGCTCAGCTGCAATGGGGTTCTTAAAATGAGCATGCCTTAGTGGATCGCACATTTGAGTGGCCCATCACCCTTTAGCTGACGGGAACAGACTGGTCACACCCCCATAGCTAACATGGAAAGTTTGCAATTAATGTATGTTTCTTTGGCATATTAATTACAAATCCTTTGCGGGATTTAGTAAAAAGGACTCTAAGGGGCTTGTTTACAAAGCCGCGGTAGCGATTCGCGATCGTTATCGGAGCCGTGGCCCCATTGAAATCACGGCTCCGATAACGATCGCGAATCGCTACCGCGGCTTTGTAAACAAGCCCCTAAGATACTTTCCCTTAAAAAATTGTTGTATGTGCATACCTCCTTTTGAAAATTATCCCATGCACACATGTACACCGATTTAGTTCTCACAGAATATAACTGAGCTGCTCCACAGCGTACTCATGATCAACCCTCTTTCCCCACCTACACAAAAACATACCACTCATAACAATGGGAGTACAAGGCCGCAGTTTTATTTGAAAAACAAGTAACCTCATAACCCAACTCTTACTCTTTCCCGGTGAATATCCGGCCCACTCCAGCAAGATGTCCAACCCTCAGACCACCAAATCTGCAGGTATGCTCAACACCTCACCTCACCACAAGCCATCCTCTGAACTGACAACCTGTTAGCAACTCTGAAAACCAAAGATGCAGTAATTATGCCCTTACATCCAGTGTGACACGGATCATTACCCCACTGCAACAAATTCCCTCAAAACTACCGACACTGCTATTCAGTCACTGAGTATCTATAGAGCAAATCTACCATACCATACCATATCAGCCCCAACTTCCAAAACTCACATAAGGAGCCTATCCAAAAAAGACATCACTGTAAATACTACAGTGGGCCCTGGAACATCCATACACCTATTTGAAAACCTGAACATGTCAAATTATTACAGTACAGTATAGATCTTTATGTACAAACTCCATGTTAACAGAACTCCTGGCCTCAGTCACACACTCAGAACACAGACCCTCATCAAGTACAGAATAAGTAACCACAATCTAAAGTAAAAATAAAAATATGTAGACGAAATTTAAACTGAAATCCCAAGAAGCCAGACTCTGCATGCAATGCAACATCAGGTAAATAAGATATGCAGTTCCCCCATACTGTGTAAAATATAAAATAGCACAAAGTCCAATCACTAAAATGAAATAAAATTATTTTTTCTACCTTTGTCGTCTTACCATTTTATTCTCTGATCATGCTGGTCCCGATCTGAGGCTTCTGCTTTCCTGTCTTCTCTTAGCTCTCTTTCTGTGGTCTATAGTCCATCTGCCATTTCTTATCTCTTCTTTTGTTTTCTTCACTTCCTTCCATCAGCCTATTTCAAGTCCTGGTAACCCTCCCTAGGATCAGTCCCCTTTCCAGTCCTCCCCTCCCCATACCTTCCAATGTCAACTGTCTTGCATTCCCAGAACTGCCTCTGGTGTCCATTCCCTTCCAGTCACCCTCCTTCCCCACTGCCAGCCCCGTCTAGTCCAAATACCATCGCAGCTATCAGCTCAATTCAACTTCAAATCTCAGTGCCATCCCCCCCCTCCGGTCAGCTCCCTTCCAGCCACCCTACCCTCTTTCCATCCCCCTTCCAGTGCTATCCCCATGTGTCAGCTCCCTTCCAGCCTTCTCCCATTACTCAGTCACCTACCAGTCCCATCCCAAAGTATCAGCTCCCTTCCAGTCCCCCTTCAGTACCATCCCCAGATGTAAGCTCCCTTCCAGCCCCCTCCTTCCCCCATATCAGCTCCCTTCCAGCCCCCTCCTTCCCCCTGTGTCAGTTCCCTTCCTACCCCCACCTCCCCCCGTGTCAGTTCCTTTCTTGCCCCCTCCTTCCCCTGACAGACCATCTCAGCATCCGTTCCCTTCCAGTCCCATTTTCCCACCCCCCTGCATCAGCCCATTTGTAGCCCTAGCCACCAGTTTTCTTTCAGGGCCAGCAGCTCTCTCCTCCCCTCCCCCCCCCATCAGCCCACTTCCAGTTCTAGCCCCCAGTCTTCTTCTAGTGCCAGCAGCTCTCTCCTCCCCCCATCAGCCCATTTCCAGTCACAGCCTATTTCCAGTTCAATCCCCCTTATCAGCCCACTCCAATCCTAGCTCCCCCATCAGCCCATTAGCAGTCCTAGCTCATTTCTAGTGCTAGCTCCCCAATTAGCCCATTTCCAGTGCTAGCCCCCCATCAGCCCATTGCCAGTGCTAGCCCTTCCATCAGCCCACTACCAATCCTAACCCCCCTGATCAGCCCATTACCAGTCCTACCCCTCCCCCCAATCAGACCATTTCTGGGGCTAACACCCTCCCCCAGCCCAGCCCTGCTCAGCTCATTACCAGTCCAAGCTCCTCCCACCGGGAAGATCCCTACACTTCCTAATCTGCTTCCCAGATCAGCTCTGCAGAGCTGTGAGAAGGAAAAGCATTTCTCTTCTTTCCACCACTCTGTTAAAGTTGAGCCCGGTGGCACGCTGAGGGTTGGGAGCATTTCCTGTCTCGTGCGAGACAGGAAATGCCTAGATTACCCTCAGCTCCGGTGGGCTCAACTTTACCAAAGCCATGGGAAAGACGAGAAACGCTTTTCCTTCCCACGGCTCTGCAAAGGTGAGCTGGGGCGCCGGCAGGGCTCTTCCGGGGCAGCAGGAAGGGGGGAGGGAATGGGGCGGTTGATTCTGCTGCTGCCGAGAAGCAGCAGCTTGTCCTGCACATTTTTTTTTTAAATTTTGAAGGCTGAGTGAGGCGGTCTTTTGGGGGGCATTTTTTGCTGCCTCCAAAAAGTTGCCATCTGAGGCCACTGCCTCACTTGGCCTCATTATAGAGCCGTCCCTGCAAATAGGCATGCAAGTCCTGAGAACACCTCTGCTCATCATGAATAAAATTATGTGCGGAACAGAATTATGAGTGGAGGAGTGGCCTAGTGGTTGGGGCAAGGTACTTCAGGCCGGAAGGTCGGGGGTTCAAATCCCACTAGAGGACAGCAACCTTGGGCCGGAAGGACTGGGGTTTCTAGTCCCACAGGTACTCCTTGTGGTCTTGGGCAAGCCACTTAACCCTCCATAGCCCATGTTCCCTGTAAAATAGTTCTCTGTGTGCTGTGCTTTCCTGTCTAATCAATGTGTTTATACCTAAAAAAAAAAAATTTCCTGTCATGATTTGACAATTTCCAATCTGTAATCAAACCGCTGCTGATCGCTGGAAGTAGCGGTATACAAATGTATACTAAATAAAATAAATAAATAAATTTCATCAAGCTTCTTTCCATGAAGCCAGTTTTACATGCAGAAAGGGACTTTTATAAAATTGCATGACTGCATACATGCATAAAAAGTACAAGCACAGAAAAAGGGCACCTACATGCATACTATTCTATAAAGACAAGTAAGTGTCTACTTTTCTTTATAAAATACTAGTATATGTGGAAGAGAACATGCCTTCAATATGGGAATGATCAATTACACCTGCTCAGGAACAGGTAAATGTTTGTGTATTTTACGCATGCATGAAGATTAAAGGGCTTATTTACTAAACAGCATTACCTGTTAACACAGCAGACAGTGCACTCTACTTTGGCTCATTAACAGATAACACATGACCAGTCTATAAATTGTATATATTGTATATATTGTTGTTGTACATAGTTACCCTGTTAGCCAAGTTGAATATCCTGTTCATATGTAAACACAAAGTACTATTGGAAATGTGTATGTTCATTGTTTATTGTAAACCGTGCTGATGCTGAATAGCGCAGTATAAAAGAGACTTTAAATAAATAAATAAATAAACGTGGAGAAACTGCAGATAATGCAGCAATTTTCTGCACTGTACTACATGAGTGGGCTAGATATGAGTGCAGTGGACGTTGCTGCAACGAGGGGTTACCAAGGGCATCAACAGCATGTGGTAACCGTCAAAGTTGCAGACAACATGGGCGCTCATAATGCCACCTTAATGGGTGGAGTTGCTAGGCTGCACTCTGTGCAATTTTGCTGGGTTATCTGCTGAGGAGATGCTATGCACGGCCCCAACAGATAATGCACGGCTTTTGCAGCTAATGCAACATTATTTGCACTTTTTTTGCTGTTAACTGCAAAAGCCTAATATGGTTTAGTAAACAGATGTCTACGGCAGTTTATAATCTATCTGAAAACTCCATCTCCATTCTGCCCAGACCATGTGCCTGGCTAGGCCTACCAGCAAAGTACACACCTTCATGCCAAAGCACAAACTTGTATGCTGGATGGTATTTAATAAGAGGTCATTTACGTGCATATGTGGCCATAAATGCATGGAAATGACTTCATAAAATTAGGGATGTTGGGAAGGGATTTCAGATTTGCTCACACCTTTTTCAGTGGTAGCTCATGGCAAGTTAAATTCAGATACAGTAGAGATTTCCCTGTTCCCAGAGGGCTTACAATTTAAGTTTGCACCTGAGGCAATGGAAGGATAAATGACTTGCTGAAGATCACAAGGAGTGGCAAAGAGGGATTTGAACCAGGCTTCCCTGGGTCTGAGCTCACTGCTCTAACCAAAGTGTGCACCTACTTTAATGTGAACTGCATGTGGGCATTCCCAGGGGCATAGCTTGGGCAGAAGAGAGGCGGAGTTACAATGTGTTCATTTTATTTTATTTATTAAAATTTCATTATACTCACCTTACTTATCAAACTCAAGGTAAGTTACAATTAAAAATAAAGCATGCATTACACAACCTAATATAATCACACAAACTAAATTCATATATCACATATATCATCTAATCTCTCTAAAAAAAAACCATAAAAATATCAATTAAAATTTAACTATCAAATTATTAAAACCTCAGGCAATTAAGTTCCAAAAGGAGGGACAGTAGTATGTCACTCTACAGTTTCAATCCAAAACAGGCAAAGGACTGCTGTCTACACGTTCAATTTATAAAATGAACACGAATGAATATAGCACGCACATTTACACCTTCATTGGAACAGGTGTAAATGTTGCGTTACTGGGCCTGAATCTGGGAGATATTTTATAAAGGCACATAAGCGCCCATGTTGACTTTGTAAAATATTCACACATAGGCCTCACCCAAACAAGTCCATAAAAACTTTATACACTTTAGATAAAGATTCTTTGTTGGACTCCTTATCATACCTGATCCGCCAGTACATTCAACGAGTATCGGTGGTCGTATTTTTATTAAATGCTGAAATGATTTATAACATCCTCCCATTCAAGCAGCATATGAGATGGAATTTTTCCAATACTTTATACTTCTGTAGGGAGACAGACTGATTGATATAAGTTTGATAACCTTCATCCCTACAGAAGTGTAAAGTATTGGAAAAAAAGGTGTCTAGTAATGCTGCTCTTTTTGTATGTGCATTTTCCTAAAATGCTTGCACCCAGTATGGGGGTCATTCTGATCCCTGAATAGCGGAGTTGTACATCTGGCTTGGCCGTACAACCCCCAAACAAGCCTAGAACTGTATTCTGCCCCCTCCTGCTCCCCGCACGTAGAGGGGCGTTGTGCAGGGAGCGCTGGATGGGGCAGGAAAGGGCGGGACAGAGGCGGAGCGAGGGAATGGTAATGTGGATGGACGTACAAGGCCTATTCAGGTTAGGGCCCTGTATGTCCACTAGCTATCCGCTGCATGCTTGGTTTATTCCACTCCGAAGGAGAACTAAGTGCCGGGTGCTGCAGCAATTTCTGTCCTCATCCCCCACTACCCCAGCGTGCCACTGCAGGGGTGATCCCTGAGCCAGATTCTGGGCTTGAGGGACCCCCCGAGGGCCAGGCGGCGGGAAGAAGGGGCTTTTTTACTGCGATATCTGTTGCTACTCCTTCTGGATGTGCCGGTGTCATGGCGAAAGGATGCCGCTGCACCGGCACACCAGCAGGAACATTGGGAGGCAGGACTCTGAGTGTCTCCTGCAACAGAATTCGGGGCACACCCCGAATTCCCTGATACTGCTACCGCAAGAGCATATAGCTTCTGCAGTTGCAGAATCAGGTACAATTGGGGCCCATACATCTTTTGTGTGTCCAGACGGCCCAGACGTGCTCCAATCAGAATTGGCCTCTATATGTTTAGTAAAACAAATGTGTATGTCCCTTCATTCAATGAGCCTTCTGTAAAATAAGCTAGAAATTGTGAACGTCCCCACTTGGATGTTCCATTTCTGAATCCTTTCCAACACTTCTGTTATCATAATTGTGTCACTCTCTTGGTCATGGAAAATTAAACTGTGAATGTTCCAAGATCCTCTTAGTTCTTGGCCTCTCTTGGGGATCAGTGCCAAGCACAGCAGAAACTGCATCCTCCTAAAAATAGCCTTGGGATAGGAAACAAGGCATTCCAGTGGCTGGGTCTGGAATCCAAGGTGCTTTGTGAGGTCACTGCCACCCAAGAACACACAAGACAGACATCCTGATGCAGAACATGACACCCCTCCTCATAAATCTTCACTGGCTCCCTCTGGCTTCCCGTATCCATTACAAACTTCTCACACTGGTTCATCAGGCTATATACACCCACACCCCACAGTATCTGTCCGATCTTCTACAATTTCATACACCCAGTCGCTCTCTCTGCTCCATCCACGTCAATCGACTTCACCTTCCTTCCCCTGCACGTGCCCATCTCCATTCCACCCATAACTCTGCTTTCTTCTTCGCTGGTCCAGCCCTGTGGAACTCCCTACCTATCTCCTTCCGACTGGAACAAAATTACCGCACTTTTAAGGCTCAGCTAAAAACACATCTTTTCAATAATGCATATGACCTACCCACTGCCCATGTTTAGTCCTGTGTGCTCCTCTCTTTCAGTCTTGTTCAATGTGTATGAATGTTTGCCTGACTTTGCCTCCCACTTTCCTGTCTATTATTGTAATTTCCTTTCCTTTTCGGTGCCTATGGCCCTCTTTTACATTGCTTGAATTGTAAACCGCCTTGTCTTGTTATTGAAAGGCGGTATATCAAGCAAAATAAGCATAAACATAAACCAGGATGCCACAAATATGCTTGAAAGGCATCACAGGACTATTCTTGGATTTTAAAATCCACATGACTTATTTTCAATCAAAAACTATTTATATATTTATCAAGTTTTTTATACTGCTATATCTACCTGTCACAGTGGTTTACAAATAACACAACTTTACCATTAACAAAAGTGTTAAATGTTTTACAAAGAACTGTAGCGTAACAATAAACAGGGGGGAGGGGGGGAGGGGGCAGGAGGCCAGGGATGGGTGTTAAGAGGAAGGGATCATTAACTAATTATGGTGTGTATATACAGTGAGGGTTGGTTAATACCCTCATAAAAAGAGAGTGTAAATGTATACAGGTAATTTCTATCTTCATTAAATGTCAGCATGATTATCATGAGGAGCAAAAAATAAAGATAATCTTTCTTCTTTTCCCCTTTTGCTCTTTTGGCCTTCCAGCGCAGCCAGAACTAGGACTTGGATCCTGGCCACAGAGAGCCTTTATTTGCAACTACCTAGGAATTTTATATCCTCTCCCAACTTTTTAAAATTCCAGTCATTGCAGCAACCAAGTTAGTCACCAGCTTTTATATCAGCAGGTGATACTTTACTCTGCTGTTATTTATATTTATATTCTTTTATATACTGCACTATTCTGCATCAGTGCAATTTACATTGAACAAACTGAAATTACATTGAACAGAGCATTAGAACTTGGAAATAACTATTTTACAGGGAACATGGGCTATGGAGGGTTAAGTGGCTTACCCAAGACCACAAGGAGCACCTGTGGGACTAGAAACCCCAGTCCTTCCAGCCCAAGGTTGCTGTCCTCTAGTGGGATTTGAACCCCCAACCTTCCGGCCTAAAGTACCTTGCCCCAACCACTAGGCCACTCCTCCACTCCAAATTTATATTTGCGTTTCAAACCCTGTGCGTATTGAGTCTATAGGCTGAAAATGTATGGAGCAGGTAAAATACCTGTTTCCCTTGATTGTTCCGAAAATTGTCAGTGGTGCTCTTTTAAGAATTTGTATTGAATGACAAATAAATAAAAGAGATAAAACTACATTAGTAGGTGACCAAATAGTCACAGCTTGAGGGAGATTCTTGCTTTCCTTGTTATCATTGTATTTTCCAGTTATGACATGGTAAACTGAGAAATAAGAAAATTTAGACCATCCATATATTTTTGACAATACTGCAGCACGTCAAACTCCAACACACACACCTGCCAAAACTCTTGCCCATACCTACAGCAAGTGTGCCATACATATACCATATGTATGCCTTATTATGAATCATACAGCACTGTGGATGTCAGATCTACACTTACTAAAAATACACCATGCAGGAGATTAAATAACACGAGGCACTCCACCTTGTACAGATTTCCAGGATCACTTTGTATTCCTGGTGATCCTGATCAGATGCTGGGTCATCATCATCTGCCACAGATCGTTCCCTGTGGGCTGGCTCAGAGCGGTTGTCATCAAGGGAAACAGAATGCAGTGGGCGCTGATGGCGCCGATGCCGATGGGGTTTGGGTTCCTTCACATTAACTAGGAGCTGGAAAGCAGGCTTGGCAACTGGATCAGGCACATTATAGGTGACATCAATCTATATAGCAAGAGAAAAATTCACAGTTCAAAAAATAAAGTTTATGGGCCTGATATTGAAAGGCATTTACACTGTTTACAGAGGTGGCACCAGTTGCTAACCGGGCAGCGAAGATATTGAACTGCTGCCTAGTTAATGACCCGCGAGCAAAGATAGGCACAGTAGAAGCTGGCCTATCTTTACCTGTGGGAGCTAATCGGGCAGCTGTGCAATACTGCCACTACCCAGTTAGCTTCTGTGGCATCTTTGGCTGTGCGGCGACCCTGGATATTCTCCTGCATATGACCTCGGCACCGAATATCTGGGTTAACTCTAAAGCGATGATGACTATGCACTTTAGAGGCGCATAGCCATCACAACTGAATATTGGGCCAAAAGTTTTTTGTAAATGGCAAAAGCAAGCAACAATAAATGATGACAAAAAATATTTTGGATGCAGGAGAGGAAAGATGAAGCTCAATCCTGAGAAAGAAAGGTCTCGATTTAGGAATTTATAGAGTGATGAAAGAAACTCTATAAGTTCTCCTGGTAGGCATGTAGTGGGTTTCCAAATGAGATACTCTATTTACAGTTAAAATTTCACTCCTTAGGAGAGGAGAAAAAAAGGGAAAACAAACTTATTTTTAACATTCACTCTGAAACTTAAAAATATTCATGGTCTCCAAGCAAAATTTAGTTAGAAATAAGGATTTGAGGGAAGGAGCAGACTCTGGAAGGTGGAGTTTGGCTGACCCGTGTTTCTAACTGCCTGGTGGTGAGAGCTACGGTAGAGGGAGTTGCCCTACCCACTGTATCATCTAGGGGCGACTTGGGACACTATAAAAGATCTTTGGGGCTCCGACGTTTAACCACAATAGAGGCCCAGAGGTTCTGGAAAATGGAAGATCAAAGTGAAGACGACGACTGCGGAGCCTGCCATGTCTACACCTAATCCAACCAACTCATACAGAAGAAAACGGGAGGGTGGTAATATATTCAACTTTAAATAATGAGCAAAGAAATCGTCTCAGACTCGTCGGCCGCCTTTTGCTGGAACTTTAAAATTTCAAATAGCCAGCGGCGCCTTTTAGCATCAATGACTGATTTCAGCTCTTTTTTTTTTAAACTTTTTTTAAAACCCCCTCTCTCCATGTGTTATATACTTCAATCATAAGTCTCTGATTTATAGTGAATCAAACACTTAGCTCCTCTGTTTATTTATTTATTTAACATTTTCTTCTATACCGCGCTATTAAAATCAGCGCGGTGTACATCGAACAAGAATACTGCAATGTATACAAATAACATTGAGTTTACAAATAACAGGGAATTGAACATGGGGGAGAAAACGGGGAAACTAAATACATATTAACTCAAACTATGTACAATGCTCTAATGTAACTGGGTGTTGCATTAGTTTTGTGAAGGTTGGTAGGGTTTGGGGGACTACCTATTATTTGTGGTGTTGACGTGCAGGGGCGACTGGTGTGTGGGGGAAGTTTGCAGGTTGTTAGTTGTGCTTCTATCGCTGGAGGTTTCTGAGTAGCATTTTGTGAACAGGTGGAGCTTTATGGCTTTTCTAAATAGGATGAGGCTTTTTATTCCACGGATTTCGTGGGGGAGTGCATTCCAGTTTGACGGGGCAAATAATGAGAAAGCTCTGTTGGAGGTAGCTTTTGTGCACTTAGTCATTAACTTAGGGACTGCTAATGTGTTCCGTGCAGTAGATCTTCTGTTTCTGTTTTCTGGGGTGCCATGAATTAGTTTGCTGATTGGTGTAGGGGGGTAGTTATTTAGGGCTTTGAAAGTGAGGACCAATGATTTGTATTGGAGCCTGGCATGTAGAGGTAGCCAATGCAATTCTTTCATGATGGGTGTTATGTGGTCGGATCTTGACGATCCGGAGAGGACTCTTGTGGCTGCATTCAAGGCTAAGCGGAGGGGGTTTAAAGTTGATTGTGGGAGGCCGTGCAGGATGATGTTTGCAAAATCGACATGTGGAAGGACTAGTGCCTGGAAGGTTGTCCGATAGTCTGTGAAGTCCAGTAGGTGTCGAAGGTGGCGTAGAGTTCTGATTTTATGGTATATTGCCTTTGTGATGTTTTTGATATGCGTTGTCATGTTCAGGTGCTGGTCCAGGGTGATGCCGAGGTAACGGATTGTGGATTTGGACTTCAACTCTACATTGTTGACACGTAGTGATGAAGGAGGTATGAATTTGAGGTTCTTTGTGACAAATAGGACATCTGTTTTACTGTGATTGATCCGTAAGTTTTGTGATAATAGCCAATTGGCTACTGCTTCGAAGCAGTTGATGATTGGGGAGAGCACTGGTTGGTCTATCAAGAACGGCATGTAAAGGAGGATGTCATCAGCGTCACATATCGGCTGCATATAAATGTCACATATCGGCTGCATATAAATGTTGAACATCAGGGATGATAAGGACGATCCTTGGGGAACTCCCTGTGTTTGCAGAAATGGTTTGGAAGATGCTTGGCCAACCTTGACTTGTTGCCACCTATTAGATAAGTAGGATTCACACCATTTTAGCGCTGTGCTTTGGATCCCCTTTTCTTTTAGGCGTTGTATAAGTATGTCATGGCTCACCGAGTCGAAGGTGGCAGATATGTCCAGGAAGATGAGGACAAAGCCTTGCTGTATGTTGTTGATTCCTGTGATCAGATCGTTGAACAGGGTTGTGAGGACAGTGTCTACTCCGTGTGCTTCCCTGAATCCGTGTTGGACAGGATCCAACGGTGCTTGGGTGTCGATATGTTGCTGGATTTGTTGTTGAGCGGCTTTTTCGATGATCTTAGCAAGCTGTGGGATGCTCGATATTGGTCTAAAGGATTCTACTTTCGAAGGGTCTAGTTTGTTGTTTTTTAGTAGGGGCTTGATAGAGGTGCTTTTGAGACTCTGCGGGAATGATCCAGTGATAAAGGACTGGTTCAGTATGTTAGCCAGGATGTTGCTTATGTCATGGCGAAGCTCTTTGATCCAGCTGGCTGGACAGGGGTCATTAGGTGCAGTGCTGGGGTTAACAGAGGCAACAATGTTTTCAACCTCTTTAGTGGATACTGCGGTGAAGTTGCATAGAGGAGTTGTTTGAGATGTTTTAGATGGTGTGGAGGGGTTATTGGTGCCTATGTTTGTGTTGGTCTTGATCATCTTCGATTGTAAATAATCTGCATAGTCCTGAGGTTGAGGCATTGGAGGGTGGGCTGAGACAGGCTCTCCTGTTATGGACTTTACTATATTGAACAAGGCATGTGGTTTGTTGATGGAGCGTTTTAGTATATCAGTGTGATAGAGTTTCCTTTTTTGCGTTATCTTTGCACGGTGAGTTAGCAAGTATGAGTTATAGGCGGTGTGTGCTTCAGCGGATTGGGTTCGGAGCCATTGTCTCTCAAGTTGGCGTAGGTGGTGTAGAGATGTTCGTAGGTCCATGGAGAACCAGGGTGCATGTTCTCGTCGTATTGTTGTCTTCGTGGTGTGAGATGGACAGGATGCATCTCTGAGGTTTTCATCCCATTTAGATATGAGGTCATCCAGGCTGAGGGATGTGTTGGTCATAAGAGGTTGGAGGTTCTCTAGGACTTTGCTCTTGTTGAGAGGGCGGAAGCGGGTTGCTAGATTCTTTGGAGTATTTGTAGTTATATGTTGCTTCTCAGATTATATCAACGCCTCTTGTATTAACGCCTCACATTCAACGTTGTCATCGCGTTTCTCTCTATGCTCTGAGGTTCTTCAGGGGATAAGGTAAATTGCCGAGTGTTTAACCAAATTCAGCCTAGCTTTCACACAGCACTCTGAGCAGCCATACAATCTTCTCAAAGGCTCGCTCTGGGATGTGTCATCTTCATTCCCTTGAAAAAACGCCGCGCATGCGTTTTTTCAAGGGAATGAAGATGACACATCCCAGAGCGAGCCTTTGAGAAGATTGTATGGCTGCTCAGAGCGCTGTGTGAAAGCTAGGCTGAATTTGGTTAAACACTCGGCAATTTACCTTATCCCCTGAAGAACCTCAGAGCATAGAGAGAAACGCGATGACAACGTTGAATGTGAGGCGTTAATACAAGAGGCGTTGATATAATCTGAGAAGCAACAGAGGAGCTAAGTGTTTGATTCACTATAAATCAGAGACTTATGAT
The DNA here is from genome assembly GCA_033557465.1 of Ichthyophis bannanicus. NCBI lineage: Eukaryota > Metazoa > Chordata > Amphibia > Gymnophiona > Ichthyophiidae > Ichthyophis > Ichthyophis bannanicus. The sequence continues at coordinate 252,396,027 of CM066039.1, forward strand.
TGAAGTATATAACACATGGAGAGAGGGGGTTTATAAAAAGTAAAAAAAAAAAAAAAGAGCTGAAATCAGTCATTGATGCTAAAAGGCGCCGCTGGCTATTTGAAATTTTAAAGTTCCAGCAGAAGGCGGCCGACGAGTCTGAGACGATTTCTTTGCTCATTATTTAAAGTTGAATATATTACCACCCTCCCATTTTCTTCTGTATGAGTTGGTTGTAGTAGAGTAATTTAACATTACTTGGATCAATTATATTACTCTGGAAAGTAGACCCGTAACTTTTATATGTCTACACCTAAGGCATAGTTGGGCCTATGGACCAACATGTACAGGTGAAATCTGAAGTAAAGGTTGTATCGGAGCTTTCCCCGCAAAACTCTTCCTCATCCCAGCTATCTGGTGCCTCTCTTAGTCTAATAGCCAGGACCCCAGCCTTAACCCTGGGACTCAATTGGAAATTATGGAGGGGGTATCACTACTCCTCTAACAGTCTCTAGCGTGGCGCAGGAAGAAGCCTCTGCTGGTGGTTTGTCGCAGGCCCTAAGTGATGCGCTTGTGTTGGAACCTCTTGAGGCTGTTCAGACTGATATTTCTGGTTTAGTGTTCAGGGTCCCTTCTACGGGAGTGGCCCTACTTGACAGCTGGAAGATAGTGTCTGAAACTAATTCTCTTTTGCATGGATTCATGGATAAAACTGTGAAATTCTCTGAGCAAGTGGCTAGGAAATATCAGGATTTGGATGTAAAATTTTCAGTGGTTACCTAGACGCTTGACCGATTAGATGGCCAGAGTGGGATGTTGCAGTCAGCAGGTGCTTTGGGTCTTAAAGATAGTTTTTTGTTGCATAAACTGAATCTTTGGAAAATGCTCTTAGAGTTAAGAATCTTTGATTATTGAATTTTCCTCAGACTTGATTGCTCTCCCCTTTGATTTTGTTGAGGAAGTATTGTAAAGAGATATCATTGATCCCTGATTCTGAGAATTTGTTGGTTTCACATCTTTATTATTTGCCTGCGGTACAAGATGTTGCCTGCGGTACAAGATGTTGAAGTGGCACATGTTGTGGAGGAATCCACTTTGGATTTGACGAATTTCCTTGAGACTTCCACAGGTAAGATTTCTTCTTCCCATGCTACTTTGATCATGTCTTTGACCATGGAGGCAGACAAAATTAAAATTTTGAAAACTTATTTCTGGAAAAAAAGATTATGTATTTTGTGATCAAAAGGTCATTATTTTTACAGCATCACTTGCTTTGTTCGGGCTCAGAGGAAGTCCTTCCTGCAGCTGAAGCCCCATGTCTTAGCTGCAGGGGGGGGACTTTCTTCTTACATTTTCCCTGCAAATGTCTGATTTTTGTTAATGGAATAAGATATATATTAATGGAGTAGCCTAGTGGTTAGAGCAACTGCCTCGTACCCAGAAGATCAAGGGGTCGGTTCCCACTGGCACTCCTTGTGACTTTGGGCAAGTCACTTTACCCTCCACTGCCTCGGAAGAAAAGGCTGGCAATCTACTTCCGGTGATACATTGCCAAGAAAACCCAGAGGTAGCTGGGTCGCTATGAGTCAACACTGACTTGATGGCACTAAAAAAAATATATATATATTTTTACTGATTTTGCACAGCTTGAAAATTTCTTAGAAAATAGATAGGGCTGGCCATTGGTCACCATATTTTTCTTGTGCTAGTTTGCATTGGTTTCTAGTTTCTCTAAAAGGATAGGTTTTCCTGTTATTACATTCAGTTTATTTTCTCCTTCATCCTTCAGCCAGGGCTGTTTACTCCCTGTGATGTGGGCTATAAAACTGTGGTTTTGTTTATTTTGTATTGTTTCTTATATATTTAATTCTGTAATTTCCTGCATTGTTTCTGCTTGTATATAAAGCAATAAAAAAGAAAGAAAGAAGGATTTTACTTGAAGGATCCTCCAATAAGGAGTGAAATGGGAAAAAAAATCATGCTCTGCATTTTAATCAGCTTTCCATATCTGGTCCAGGTTGTTCATTAACCCGAGTCTAGACGTGCAGAGGTTGACATGGGTGAAAACTAGGCAGTGCAGATGTTTACACCACCTTTTATAAGCCTGTGCTGCTGCTATGGGCTCAGTAGATCTGATTTTAAAGTAATGCGGCCATAACCCACCCAGGCCTACCCATGGTTGTGCCCAGGCCTCTTACCTGCATCAAACAACAACCTTCTCCCTTAGCGCTGACAAACAAGCCTGTTGGGAGACTGGGAATCTACAAGACAGAAAATAATTGGGTGAGATTATACACCAACTCTGCTGAACTGATAATACTGGTATATAGTTCCTATCACAGTAGAAGCAAATTCAGACAAATCATGGATTTTTCCAGTTCTATAATGGCAAGACACCTGAAACTCCAACTGTACACACTAGAAAGACCAAAGGGCAGGGGGCACTCTGGATAATATGCCTTTAGCAAAGCACTCTGGATATTATCGGGGATAATTTTATAACAGGGCACCTAGGCTAAGTGGGCAGGAAGATTTTAAAGAATACTAGGGCAAATCCAGCAGCAATAGTGCCTAATTACACCTGCTTGACAGCTAATGTAAACCTCGATGTATACCCTATGGGGGTTAATTTACAAACCTTATTCATGACTTACACATGTAAATACCAACCATGTAACACGTGTAAATCGCATCCATGTGTAAAAGGCCATTTCAGAAAGGCCCATGTTGCATGTGGATGTCTGTATCAGGGTGTGGCCTGGCTGGCAGCAATCTCTCCTCTTGTATCGCTGATTCCCTTTAGGGGAGTAAGTGTAAAATGCATATTGTCCACATCCAGATTTCCACCTGCTCCCTGACATGACTAGAAAAAAGTGCTCCTTTTGCTCTTTACAGGGGGAGGGGGACGGGGATATCCCCCTTTATCCTCAATATTTATTTCCCTTTTGCAATGAGGGAAAGCTAGAGGCCTCTATAGTTAATTAGCAACATCTACTTATCTAGATTTGCAAAATGGTAAAGGCGCACATGTAAGTACCAATATTTATACGTGCCAGTTGTAAAATGTTGGCACTTACATGTGTGAGTTGCTGGGTTTCCGATGTTGCCACGTGTATCTCTGGCTCCTCCTGCTGCATGTGAATGTCTACCCCTGTGCGCTCCTGCACTTCCTACTGTGATATAAAATGTACCTCCATGGAGAGGGGTGGAGATTTGTTGATTTTACACCGGACTTACACGTGCCCACCTTCTCCTCTAAAACTCAGAGATTTGCAGACGTTTTCACTTGGACACTGCTGCAACCAAATAAACCGTCTTTCTAAAACGTGCCCTTGTGTATGCATTTTATAAAATACATGTGTAAATCAGGACTCCACCCAAACTCTGCCCCAATGAACTCTTACTGTGTAAGTACATGCCAGCTTGCAGATTAGTCTGATTTTACAGGTGATCCTTTATGAGCATAAAATGTTTTTATGTTCAAATCTCTTTATTAAGACACAGAGTTGCACACCAGATGTACAATTAGGAACCCAACATAGCAATGGCACCAACAATGTGCACAGCAAAGTAAACAGACTTTCATGATTGCTGCTTTCCAATTTTTCAATTTCTACAACCTCCTCTTCCCCCACCCTCTCACACAGAATCCCAATCAATCAGAAGATTTAAGCCCAACCAGTCATTAGATACTAACAATACTAACAGATGCCCCTGAACCGCAGGTACGTTTGTGCTGTACCAGGAGTTAGAAATGAAAACACTAGTCACAAGTTCCAACTGCCCTGCTACCCGCCCTCCCTCCCTGACCTCCCCTTCCCACAACACACCCCACTCCCCACTCACTCACCAATCACCAAACTCTAGTTTCCTCCCCCCTACCCCAAAGTTGACCTCACCCTGAGAAAAGATGCACCAAGAAACCAATACTTCAAACCCCCTTTCCTCTCCTGCTGTGTGGGGCAGGCCCGCATCCCCAGGTCAGCTGGCCTAGCAGCTATTAGCCAACACATTGATTCAAAACCTGACTCTGAACTCGAGGAGATAAGAGTTGGATGTAGGGACCCCACATTTCCAAAAAACCCTCCCAAGGCCTTCCAAGAAATCTAAACCTCTCATGCTCCAAGAGCAGCAGAGTATGCAAAGTCGTCCACTAATGCCATACCAATGGACCCCTCGGACCAGGCAAAGAGAATGCTCTTATGAGCCAGCAGGAGAACCTGCAAAAGCCACCTAAGTTCCCCAGCTCTCCAATCCCCACCAAGCTCCCCCACACCCAAAACCGCCACCTGTGGAGACAGCATCACCGCTCTCCCTAATATGAGCCCCAAGAATTGCTGCACTCTACTCCAATATCGAGCCACCACTGGGCATGTCCAGAAACGTGTGGCCTAACATGGCCCACACCACCATGCACCTGGAACAACCAGAAGATGGCGCCACGCCAGCACGATAAGCTCTACTCAGGGACAAATGCAACCGCCGTACTATCCGAAATTGTATCTTATATAGATCCACAGTCACACTGAGATCTGGAATCACTGAGGGCCCAAAACAAATCAGACCCTTCCAAGCACATGCCAAATTCCCTGTTCCAACCTTCCACCAGGACAGAGACACCGACTTCTCCAGCGCCTCTATATTCCGCCAAAGTACCGCTATCTGCATCCGATCCTCCGTCCCAGACAATAGAAGTTCCTCCATCTTAGTGCTAAACGAACTCAGAAAATCAGTGGCTGGGAGGCTCCATAGGTAACTCCGGGTTTGCAGATAGCAAAACCGATTTCTATCCTGGAGGTCGAAACGGTCCCGCAGGTCCTCAAAGGGCAGAGGATGCCGCTCCTCATTCACCAGCTGCTTTACATCCTCCAGATCACTCTCCTTCCACCTAAGGCAGGCGTTCCCCATCTGACCTGGTGGAAAATTCGCATTGCCCCGGAGTGGGAGATACGGAGTAATCCGGCATTCTAATGCAGATTACGACAGTTCATTCAGCATCCCTGACATACTGAGGACACTAGTACACTTTGATGTAAGGTGTAGCATGAACTCATGGGTGCCACATGTAATACATATTGGAGGGAAAGGGGGACTACCAAAGATGTCTCCATATCACAACTTATGTCCTTTTACTTCCATGTATATATATACATATATAAAATTGTATATAGTTTACCCTGTTCTGTTCTGTATTACTTCTCACTGTTTAGACTGTATATTATATTTATATTATGATGTTCTTTGTAAATATGTTATGTTATAATATGACGTTCACTGTAAAACAAACTTGATTTGTTAATTATTTGTTCATTGTAAACCGCAACTGAACTTTGGAAGATGCGGTATATAAATGTGTAGAAAATAAATAAATAAATAAATATCCAAGGGGGTATAATCCGAGGTGTCGTATATCCAATCTCGTAAATGATGTACTACACAAGCCAAGTTATATCCCACCATGTCCAGAAAATCCAGTCCCCTGGTCACCCAAGGTCACTCGAGGGCCCCAATCTGAAGGGGTGGCTGCTTCCCCTTCCACAGAAGGGTCCCCAGCAAGTGATCCAGCCACTTCAACTCCATCCGTTGCAGCAAGATGGGCAACACTGGAAGCACATATAGCCACTTGGGAAAGAGGGTAATTTTATAAAGGCTAATACAACCACACAAGGACAGTGGCAAATCCCTCCAGCAACTCAACTGTAGCTTAAGATCCCAAAAGAACTCTGCCACATTCAGATCATGTATGTGTGCCGGATCATTAGGGAGCCGAATCCCCAAGTAGCGAAGCGAGCCTGATGCCCACTTCAGCGGGAAAGCCCCTTCCCAGGTATGCAGCATAGCAGAATGGTGCGGGAGAGCCTCAGACTTGTCTAATTAAGCCCTGCAAAATGGCCATATAGATAAAACTCCTGCAAGGGTGGCCCCAGCGACACTTTGGGATCCCCTAAACCAGGGGGGTCTCCAATTCTTTTTTTTTTTATTTTATATTTATACATTTTAACAATGAATCAAGCATACACTTGTACAGTAATAACATTGAAAGAAGCAAATTAATAAGAACTTAACATCCAAGAAAAAGGGCCCCTTTAATAACTGGGGGTCTCCAATTCTAGTTCTGGAGGGCCGCAAACCAGTCAGGTTTTCAGGATGTCCCTATTAAGTATGCATGAGATATATTTGCATGCACTGCCCTCATTGTATTCAAATGTATCTCATGCATATTCACTAGGGTTATCCTGAAAACCTGACTGGTTTGTGGCCCTCCAGGACTGGAATTGGAGATCCCTGCCCTAAACAAACAAGCATATCATTCGCGAATGAAGAAAGTCGAAAGTCCTCCGTCCCTACCCAAATTCCCCCCAATAAGGGGTGAGTCCATATTCACTCCAGTAATGGTTCAAGTTGTAGGACAAAGAGGAGAAAGGGGACAACCACTGCCTCGTGCCTCACTGCAGCGGGAAATCTAAGGTCATAACACCATTAACAAGGAGGGATGTGCAGGGATTACAATATAACAAACGTATCATGTCTATAAAAATCCTGCAATGTCAAATGCCTCCAGGACCATATACATGTACGCCCATTGCACCCTGTCAAATGCTTTTTCAGCATCAAAGCTGATAATCATCGTCAGAAGCATCCTTTGGGTGATAACATACCGAACCACCAGGATCGTCCGCACATTCCAAACAATGTTGTGGCCCTGCACAAAGCCTACTTGCGATTCACCCACCAAACGCAACATAAGCAGTGTAAGTCGGTCCGCCATTATCTTGGCGAGAATTTTGATGTCAACGTTCAACAGTGATATAGGCATGTACAATCTTGGTAATAATGGATCCTTCCCAGGCTTCGGGAAGATCGTAATCAGGGCTTTATTGGGCTTAAGGAAAAGCACTCCGCTGCACCAAATCTGAGTAGGACTCTGCTAGTGGGATAGCCACCTTCTCCTGTAGAAGCTGGTAAAATTCACTCCAGTACCCATCGGGACCATGACATTGGCTAAGCTTGCAAATACACTTCTGCACTTCCTGCGCTGACAACGGGGCATTCTTTAAAAGTAAGCACCAGCAAGCGGACAGATCTCACTTGCTCACACCGGCAAACAGAGATCGGCATCAGGACAGAGAGAGCGGGAAACAGAAAACGCCTCCCACTCTCCATCTTAACACCAATCAGTGCCCAATGTCAGATTTTTAAAAGTAAGCACCAGCAGGTCCTTAGACATTTAAACGTTTGAAATAATTCCCGAGGAAATAATGCTCCTCTAACTCTGGCCAAACCAGCTACTGAGAGTCTCCACACGCAGAACTCGCAATTTAATTCAGCTACAACGCATATGCCTTACTCAGACCACACATACAAACCCCATCATGTTCTCTCCTATCAAATGTGCCTTAATCAATGCAAGATCTATTAGAAACAAATTATACATCATCTATGACTACATTTAAACCTACAAAATAGACATCATCTGCATCACGGAGACCTGGCTAAAAGACACGGATAAAGTTATCCTCAACCAAATCACCCCACCTGACTTCACAGCTTCAATTGCCCCGGTCTCAAAAAAGAGGAGGTGGTGTATTAATACTGGCAAGAAATATCTACAGATTTAGGACCATTACATCCTATGACTCCATAGAGGTCAATACAATTTCCATCTCCAACAAATACCTTAGTATCTGCCTTATCTACAGACCACCGAGTTCCAAGAACAAGGAATTCTCCTCCATCCTGGAAACAATCTGCACACATGGCTCTCAGCACAAACCACTCACTCTTGGGGATTTCAATCTATGTTCTTCACCTGGCAAAGAATCAAATGCATTCTTCAAGGCAATGGAGGCTCTAGAATACACCCAAGTTGTAAATGCACCCACTCTTCAGCACGGTACAAGACCAGATCTAATCTTCATACCAAATCAACTCATTGATCAAAATCAGGTTTCAGCATTAACCATTTCACCTGTTGCCTGGTCTGATCACCACATAATATCATTCTCAATGATCATTAAGGGCTTTGACAACCACCAGGAATTATGGCGCACAAACAAAGTTCAGAACCTTTAACAAGGAAACATTCATAGAGGAAATAACTCCGAAGCTTCAGCAGGACTCTCAAGACCTGGACAATATCTTTGAAAATTGGAACACCACTATCTCAAAAGCTACAGTAATCATGAGCTTAAAACACATACACACTCATAAAAGGCCCAATGCTCCTTGGTACTCAGATAACATCAGAGAAGCTAAAAGGACATTAAGGAAACTTGAAAGAAAATGGAGGTGCAACAAAACACAGGAAGCACTTCTGCAATACACACACAAGCAACATGAATATAACAACTTAATGAATGTAAACAACAATTCTACACTAACTCCATCATGAAGTCAGCAAATAGCCCTAGAGAGCTCTTCAGTATCATGCAGCGGCTTATCAAAGACACAACACAACAAGACATACACCTTACTGACCCCCAACCTTATGCAAACTTCCTTATCAGTAGGCACAACAATTCTTCTCCACAACAGCTACCTACAACAACTAACTCAATAGTCTATGCATATACGTCAACCTGGGATAATTTTACTGTTCCCTCCCTGGCACAGATTGAACATATCATGGACACGCTCAATAAAACAACATCTTCAACTGATCCCTGTCCTGTGACATGGATAAAGGCCTCAAAGGATCAGCTTGGCAAGCACCTTCAAGAAATAGCTAAGCTATCCTTACAACAGGGTTACATGCCAACCGCCCTCAAGCAAGCTGCTATTCGGCCAGTTCTCAAGAAACTGTCTCTTGATCCAGCAGATCCAAAATCCTACCATCCGATATCCAGCCTGCCATTCATTGCAAAAGTCATTGAAACATCTGTACAGATACAATTGCAAGACCACATTGATCTAAATGCACCATTGGACCCGCACCAGCATGGGTTTAGGCCACAACATGGCATTGAGACTCTACTAAACCCCTATTTGACAACCTCATAAGGGGCATTGATAATGTCAAGAAAGGTTTCCTGCTAATCTTCATGGGCATCTCTGCAGCTTTTGACACAATATGAACATAAGAACATAAGAACATAAGATATGCCATACTGGGTCAGACCAAGGTCCATCAAGCCCAGTATTCTGTTTCCAACAGTGGCCAATCTAGGTCATACGTACCTAGCAGTTTCCCCAAGGGACACAGGTTCCACAATGCTTGTATTGGTTCAAGCATTGATATCCTGGGTCCCTTCTTAATAATGGTTTATGGACCTTTCCTCCAGGAACTTGTCCAAACCTTTTTTAAACCCAGCTACACTAACAGCCTTTACTACATCCTCCGGTAACAAATTCCAGAGTTTGATTACACGTTGAGTGAAAAATATTTTCTTTTATTAGTCTTAAATAGTTTACCCTGTAGCTTCATTGCATGTCCCCTAGTCTTTCTATATTCTGATAAGGTAAACAATCGATCTACGTTTACCCGTTCCACTCCGTTCATTAATTTATAGACTTCTATCATATCTCCCCTCAGCCGTCTCTTTTCCAGGTTAAAGAGCCCCAACCTTTTTAGCCTTTCTTCATAGGAGTAGCCTTCCATCCCCTTTACCATTTTGGTGGCTCTTCTCTGAACCTTTTCTAAAATCGCTATATCCTTTTTAAGATACGGCGACCAGAATTGCACACAATATTCAAGGTGCGGTCTCACCATGGAACGATATAGAGGCATTATAATATCTTTTGTTTTATTTTCCATTCCTTTCCTTATCATACCTAGCATTCTATTTGCTCTCTTGGCCGCCGCTGCACACTGGGCCGAGGGTTTTAACATGGTATCCACAAGGACGCCTAAATCTTTTTCCTGGGTGGTGGTTCCTAATGTGGAACCTTGCATCGTGTAACCATAGTTTGGGTTGTTCTTCCCTAGGTGCATAACCTTGCACTTCTCCACATTAAATTTCATCTGCCATTTTGATGCCCAGTCTTAAAATTTATCAAGATCCTCTTGCAATTTTCCACAATCCTCCTGGGTTTTAACAACTTTAAATAGTTTTGTGTCATCAGCAAATTTGATAACCTCACTCGTTATTCCACTTTCCAGGTCATTTATGAATATGTCAAAAAGCAGCGGACCCAGCACAGATCCCTGGGGTACACCACTATTCACCTTTCTCCATTGGGAAAATTGGCCATTTAGCCCTACCCTCTGCTTTCTATCTTTTAACCAGTTCCTGATCCACAATAGTACACTGCCTCCTATCCCATGACTCTTTAGTTTTGCCAAAAGTCTCTCATGAGGGACCTTGTCAAAGGCTTTCTGAAAGTCCAGATACACAATATCAACCGACTCACCTTTGTCCACCTGTTTATTCACTCCTTCAAAAAAACATAACAGATTAGTAAGACAAGATCTTCCTTGTCTAAAGCCATGTTGGCTGTCTCCCATTAGGTCATGACTATCTACATGCTGAGTAATTTTATTCTTTATAATGGTTTCTACCATTTTTCCCGGTACTGATGTCAGGCTCACCGGTCTGTAGTTTCCCGGATCACCCCTCGAACCCTTTTTAAAAATTGGTGTTACATTGGCGATCCTCCAATCTTCAGGTATTAGAGATGATTTTAATGATAGTTCACAGATTACTGATAGCAGGTCTGCAATCTCAAATTTCAGTTCTTTCAACACCCTTGGATGTATACCATCCGGCCCAGGTGATTTGCTACTCTTCAGTTTATCTAATAGTTGTAAGACATCTTCCCGATGTATCGATATTTCCTTCAATTCTTCCACACCTTTAAATACCACTTCAGTCGTGGGTAACATCCCTACATCTTCCTCAGTAAAGACCGAAGCAAAGAATTCATTCAGTCTCTCCGCTATCGCCTTGTCGCCTCTTAGTGCTCCTTTAACCCCTTTATCATCTAATGGACAAACTGACTCTCTCACGGGTTTTTTGCTACGAATGTACTTGAAAAGGTCTTTATTTTGCGTTTTTGCTTCCGCAGCAAGCTTCTTCTCAAATTCTCTCTTTGCCTGCCTTATCAATGCCTTGCATTTGACTTGCCAGTGCTTGTGCTGTTTCCAGGTTTCATCATTTGGCTTTTTTTTCCATTTCTTGAAAGATGATTTTTTGGCAACAACAGCCTCTCTGACCTCACCTTTAAACCATGCTGGCAGTTTTTTGGACTTCCTTCCACTTTTCTTAAAGCGTGGAATACAGCTGGTCTGGGCTTCCAAGATAGTATTTTTCAACAACACCCAAGCTTGATGTACGTCTTTAACCTTTGCAACTGCTCCTTTTAGTTTTTTCTTAACTGTTTTCCTCATTTTATCATAGTCTCCCTTTCGAAAGTTAAAGGGTAGTACTGTGGATTTCCTTACTATCCCTCCTCCACTAATTAAATCAAAGGCGATCATGCTATGATCACTATTGCCAAGTGGCCCCAACACCCTTATCTCTTGCACTACATCTGGTGTTCCACTAAGGACTAGGTCTAATATTGCTTCCCCTCTGGTCGGTTCATGAACCAGCTGCTCCAAGAAGCAGTCATTTATTTCATCTAGGAACTTTATCTCCCTAGCATGTCCTGTTGTGACACTGACCCAGTCGATGCCGGGGTAATTGAAATCACCCATTATTATTACTGCACTGTAACTTTTGCTAGCTTCCTTGATTTCTTTGAGCATTTCATCATCCATTTGTTCATTCTGGCCAGGCGGACGATAGTACACCCCCACTGCCATCGCCTTTCCCTTTTTACATGGAATTTCAATCCATAGAGATTCTACAGCAAATTTTGTTTCTTGCAAAACTTTAATCCTTTCTGACTCAATGCCCTCTCTAACATAGAGCGCAACCCCTCCACCAATTTGATCAGCTCTATCATTTCGATATAGTTTGTACCCAGGTATCACAGTGTCCCACTGGTTGTCCTCCTTCCACCATGTCTCTGATATTCCAATCATATCTAACCTCTCGTTTAGTGCTATATATTCTAACTCTCCCATCTTGTTTTGTAGACTTCTAGCATTTGCATACAAGCATTTTAGAGACTGTATTTTATTCATATTAATTTGGCTATTGGTAGACATGGGTAATTTGGGATCTTTAAGTTCTGTCTGCTCCATACTCGAGGGCATTTGGGCTACTTTACTCTTTTTTGGAACCTCTCTGCTTTTTGTAGTATCCTTCAAGGATACATTCTTCCGAACCATGCGCTCTTGGGCGACTGTCGGCTTTCCCCTATTATCTAGTTTAAAAGCTGCTCTATCTCCTTTTTAAAGGTTAATGCCAGCAGCCTGGTTCCATCCCAGTTAAGGTGAAGCCCATCCCTTCGGAAGAGCCCCTCCTTTCCCCAGAATGTTCCCCAGTTCCTAACAAATCCGAACCCCTCATCTCTGCACCATTGTCTCATCCACGCATTGAGACTCCGGAGCTCTGCCCACTCCATATTGATACAACGACTACAGGAAACTGGTTTACGCACCATCACCATAAAATGGTTCGGCTCCTACCTTAACAACCGAACCCAGCAGGTCATAAGTGGAGAAAACAAATCAATGAAATTCAATATACCACACGGCATCCCTCAAGGTTCTGCTTTATCCTCCGTTCTATTCAACATATACATACAACCCATTTGTAACATAATCAAACGCCACAAGATGCATTATCATCTATATGTAGATGATATCATGGTTTATACTCCCATCAACTTACTCGATCCTGACCTGACTCCCATAATCAAGTGTCTAGAAGACATGATTACTTGGTTTACTAACAATTCACTATCGGTGAGCTGCGATAAGACAGAAGCGATGTTCATCACTAGAAACACTATTTTCTCACCCCCACAATTGCTATTAACAAATATATTCCAATAAAAAAGAAGTAAAGTACTTGGGCGTCACTCTGGACAAAAACCTGACTCTACAAACGCACATAAACAAAACCACCTACAAAGCACACCACAGACTAAAACTCATCCGAAGACTCAAGCCTATCCTATGCAATGATCACTTTCGCTTGGTATGCCAAACAATAATCACCCCTATTTTGGATTATGCAAATTCACTTTATCAAGGACTACCAACACAATCCCTTTATCCTCTCCAATGGGTTCAAAATACGGCAGCTAGAATTATTGCAAATACTTCCAGAAAAGAACATATCACCCCAATCCTACAACAATTTCACTGGCTCCCCATCCTTTCATGCGCATGATTCAAAGCAACTCTAAACATCTTCCAAATCTTTCACAATATCTTTGCCACTGCCCTTCAAAGCCTGATAATCAAGGACTCCAGCATAACGCCCAGGCGCAGTAATATGATAAATAAGTTAACTACTTCTGCTGAATACCAACGCTCCAATCAGTTTACAGTCAGAAGAGCTCCATCACTCGCTGCCCCCATGCTTTGGAATTCTTTATCTGAACATATGAGATCCACACAAAACATTAAGAACTTCTACAAGATGTTAAAAATGCTATTTTATGAGTTCCTCCCAATACTCATAACTAGCCTTTTTCTTCCCTTTACCCCTACTAAAATTGTATTTAATATCCCATTATGAACCACTTTGATTGAAGGAAAAGGTGGTATATATAACTGGATAAACAAATAAATAAATTCAACTGAGCAATTTGATTTGGATCCAGCTTCGGCAGCATGCATTGCTGCAAATAAGAATGCGCGTGCTCCACATCACAGGGTTTCACCCTATATAGCCCCTGATAAAATTCCCGAAAGCCTCTTCTATCCCCGCATGGATGGTGTGTAGATGTCCTGCCCCATCTCGGAGAGCCTAGATAGAGCTCTGTCCATTGCCCGCTTTAATCAACAAGAAAGCATAGTTACTCACCTGTAACAGGTGATCTCCGGGAACAGCAGGAATTTAGTCCTCACATATGGGTATCGTCGGTACCGACGGAGCCTGCACGGGAACGCTCCCCAGCGTCCAATTAGAAAGCTTTCGGAAGCATCCCACAGCGCCTGCGTGCTGCCTTCCCGCTTTTCCCAACTGCCTCTCTCCAGTTGAGTTTTAAAGCTGAGACAAAGAGAGAGAGAGGGAAAGGGAAAGATAGAGAGATAGAGAGATACAACTCCTAGGGGAGGTGGGTGGGTTGTGAGGACTAAATTCCTGCTGTTCCCGGAGATCACCTGTTACAGGTGTGTAACTATGCTATCTCCAGGAACAAGCAGGAATGTAGTCATCACATATGGGGACTCCCTAGCTTTAGATGCCAGGGAGAGACCCCAGAAGTTGTGTGTCCCTGAGAAGGGCTCCACTTCCCCCCATGGATCTCTGGCATCCTACCAGGGATGATGGGTAGGAGTTGATTAGGTATGGAACAGGTGTTTGAGAACAGCCTGACCAAACAAGGCATCCCGGCGGGAGTCCTTGTCCAAGCAGTAATGGGCTGTGAAGGTATGAACCGAGGCCCAGGTGGCTGCTTGACAGATGTCGTCGATAGACACAGAGTGCAGATGAGCCATTGAGGCTGCCATGGCTCTCGCATTGAGAGCTGTGACATGGCCCTCCAGAGAAAGGTTCTTACTCTGATAGGCGAAGGAAATACACTGAGAAATCCAGTTAGATAGTGTTCTCTTGGAGACTGGAAGTCCCAAAGGAGAAGGATCAAAAGCAACAAAGAGTTGAGAGGACTTTCTATGTTGCTGTGTTCTTTGTAAGTAAAAAGCTAAAGCTCTTTTACAGTCCAAGGTATGAAGATTCCTCTCCACATTTGATGCATGAGGCCTTGGAAAAAACACAGGTAGGTAGACCGCTTGGTTCAGATGAAAAGGCGAGACCACCTTTGGCATAAAGTGTGGATGAGTCCTAAGGACTACCTTGTCATGATGGAAGCTTGTATAAGGTGGATTAGCTACTAGCGCTTGCAGCTCACTAATGCGACGTGCTGATGTGATTGCAATAAGAAAGATAACCTTACAAGAAAGGAATTTCAAGGAGGTAATAGCTAAAGGTTCGAAAGTGGCTTCATGAGCTGCCCAAGAACCAGGTTTAAGTCCCATGCCACCGGTGGTGGCCTAATGGGAGGCTTAGTTAGAAGAAGGCCTCTCATAAATCTTGCTATAAGAGGATGAGAGGAAATAGGCTGTCCATTTAGAGGCTTAAAGGAAGCTGTAATAGCACTCAAATGGACTCTTACTGAGTTAGTTTTAAGTCCTGCATTGGATAAATGAAGGAGATACTCCAGCAATGATTCCAGAGGTATCGCAAGGGGGTTAAGACCCTTTTGCGAACACCATATGGTAAACCTTTTCCACTTGAAAGCATAAGAGCGTCTTGTGGAAGGTTTCCTGGAAGCAAAAAGAATATCTTTTACTTGCTGAGGGAGAGTAAGATCATGGAGATCTAGGCCTTCAGCAACCAAACCCTGAGATGCAGAGACTGGGGATTGGGATGCCATAACATTCCGTCCTCCTGAGATAGGAGATTTGGAGCAGACCCTAACTCCAGGGAGGGAGCTTGAGAGAGATGTAGAAGCAGAAGGTACCACACTTGCCGTGGCCAATGTGGAGCTATGAGAATCATATGGCCTCTGTCTCTCTTAAGCTTGAACAGGGTTTTGGGAATTAGGGGAATGGGTGGAAAGGCATACAGGAAGTCTTGACCCCAATGAAGGAGGAAAGCGTCCCTGGCCTGAGCCCCCTGAGCCGGAATTCTGGAACAGAACTCGGGAAGTTTGGCATTCCGCGGACTTGCAAAGAGGTCTATGTCCGGGGTTCCCCAAATTTGAAAAATCTTGGCCACCTGGTCTGCATACAGAGACCACTCGTGTGGAAGCAGAACTCGACTGAGTCTGTCTGCCCAAGAGTTTTGTATGCCTGGAAGATACACTGCCAGGAGATGAATCTGATGCTCTCTGGCGAGGGCCCATAGTCACAAAGCTTCGTTGCAAAGTGACAGAGAGCCTGTTCCCCCCTGCTTGTTCACGTAGAACATGGCTACTTAATTGTCCGTATGAATGAGGACTGTCTTGTAGCTGAGCAGGGTGTGGAACACTCGAAGAGCAAGGAAGATTGCTCTGAGCTCCAAGAGATTGGTATGTAGATGAGTCTCCTGTGGAGACCAGGTGCCTTGGGTGGAGAGGTCTTGCAGATGATCTCCCCAACCCATCGGAGAAGCATCTGTTATTAGAGTTGCTTGGGGTAAGGGTTGTTGAAAAGGGGACCCCAGGAACAGGTTTTGAGTGGACTTCCACCACTGGAGAGACAAAATATGGCGACTTGTGTTTGCTATTTTGTCTGACAGGCATCCTGATGCCTGGGTCCATTGAGTGGATAAAGTCCACTGGGCTGCCCTCATATGGAGGCAAGCATAGGGAACCACATGCACAGTAGATGCCATGTGGCCTAGTAGTTGTAACATTTCTCGGGCAGTGAGATGAGACTTTAGCGCTGCTTGAGAAGCTAACTGCACCATGCGAAGGCAGCGGGCCTGGGGGAGATAGGCCCTTGCCTTTCTGGTATCCAGCAAAGCCCCTATGAACTCTAAAGACTGAGTGGGAGTTAGACTGGATTTTGGGATGTTTATTACCAGACCCAAATACTGAAGGATACGCATTGTGCAGGATAGAGAAGTCCTGGCCTCTGACTCTGTTGGGGCTCGAATGAGCCAGTCGTCTAAGTAGGGGAAGACGAATATCCCTAGAGTGCGGAGAAATGCTGCTACCACAGCCATGCATTTCGTGAACACCCTTGGTGCTGAGGTCAGGCCAAAAGGAAGCACTCTGTATTGGTAGTGCTTTCCCTGAAAAAGGAACCAAAGGAACTTTCTGTGAGTTGGATGGATGAGAACATGGGTGTACGCATCCTTGGGATCTAGAGAACAAAGCCAATCCTGACTATGAAGGTATGGCAGCAGAGTTCCGAGAGAAATCATCTTGAATTTCTCTTTGACAAGGAATTTGTTCAATTCTCTGAGATCCAAGATAGGTCTGTATCCCCGTTGTCTTTGGGATAAGAAAATAGGGGGAGTAAAACCCCGTACCCTGATGAGGAATGGGTACTTCTTCTATCGCCCCTTGGGCAAGAAGGATAGTGACCTCCTGACCTAACAGGTTGATGAGAGGTGTCGGAGAATTGAACTGCCTTATTATTTTGGGAGGGGGCATGCTTGAAAAATGAAGCCTGTACCCCTCCTTTATGATGGAAAGTGTCCAATGCTCTGCTGTTATCTGCCCCCATCTGGGAGCAAAGTGACATAACCTTCCTGGAATGGTGGAAGGCTCTGGTCCCACGAGAGCCAGAAAGGTTACGTTCTCTAGCTGAAAGTCAAAGGCCTTGTGGAGGCTGAGACTGCTGAGACGGTTGAGGCTTAGCAGTCTTTGCTTTCTTCTGCTTGGGTGGTTGCTGACCTTTCCTGACAAGCTGACCTGCAGAACGTCCCTACTGAGCATAAGCAGGATAATATCTTTTCTTCTTAGAAAAGAATGGTTTCTTGAACGATTTCTTTCTAGCAGGATCAGCTGTGGACTTGGATAATCTATCCAAGGTAGAGTTGTCAGCATCCAACTCATTGGCCTTTTCCTGCCAATCTCTACCAAACAGGTTCTCACCAGTACAAGGAATATTTCCCAATTTGTCTTGTACCCAGAGCTCCAGATCAGATGCCTGGAGCCAAGCAATTCTACGTGCACCTATGGCAATGGCAGAGGTTCTGCTTATGCACTCAAAGCAGTCAAAGGCTGCACGGTTGACAAATTTAGAAACATCTTGGGCATGTTTGACAAATGTGAGAAAATCCTGTCTTCTATCCTCAGGAAGAATAGGACTCAAGGCCTGTAAATCATCTGTAACCTCCTTCAGGAACATTCCCATGTAAAGACTATAGGAACTGATCCTGGCAGAAAGCATGGAAGCTTGGAAGACACGACGTCCAAAAGCATCCAGGGTTCTGCACTCACGTCCTGGAGGATTAGAGGCATGCCTCTTTGCACTCTTGATCCTTCTCATAGCTGATTCCACTACAATAGAGTGGTGAGGAAGCTGAGTTTTCTGGAAACCAGGACAAGGAGGGACTCGATACAGAGTATCCAGTCTGCGAGAATGAGGAGAGGTGGTAAGAGGTGTCTCCCACATCCTTAACATGAGATCATGCAAAATCTCATGAATGGGCTGCCTCCTTAGGAGTTTTGGGATATTGTAAAATTTCCAACTCCTTAGCTCTTGGCTCTGTTTCAGGGGCCACAGTAAAGGATAGACCCCGAGCCACCTCCCTGATAAAATCCTGGAAGGAAATATCTTCTGGAGGAGACATCCTGCACTTAGGGGAGGAGAGCTCCTCTGGGAGAAGCATTCCTGCATCGACAGAACTGTCAGAATCCTCAGATTCTTCTGAGGACTCGAAGTACCGTCTGTCCGGATGCTCTTGAAGAGCCCGATACCCGTACCGACCGGTTGGTACCGGGAGTAATCAGTACCGGGATATCGGTACCTGAGGGCATCGGATGACTGGGTACCAGCAAAGCAGACACCGATGCCGATGTCGATGCTATCGGTACCGGTACTGATACCGATGCCGGGGCCAGTGCCGGTACCGGCCAGATTGTCTGTCGCGGTTCCGAGGGCGTCGATGCCGCAAGGAGAGCCGCCAGACTGCGCTCAATAGCCAGGAATCTCTGGTCTATCAACGCTGCCGATGCCTGGATATTGGTACCGGAGAAGACCGCCGGTACCCCAGAGCATGGCACCAGTAGTTCTGCCGAGGTCGAGGCCTCGAGAACATCCTGGAGCCCCGATAACGCTTTGGAAGCCGAAGCCTCCCGCCGGGGCAATTTTGCCGGTGCAGAATCCTCAAGGGCAAAGCCAGAGGCATCTCAATGCTTAGGAGGAGGTCTACCCTTTGAGGACCGGCTGGACTTATGTTTAGTTACCTGAGATCCACGGGAGGAAGAGGAAGCCCTGGAAGACGTTGATGCCACATAAGCTGCATCAGAGGGAAACAGGGTACTGAGCTTAGCAACTCGGTTCTGCCGACCTCTTTTAGACATCATGGCGCAGGACATACAATCCGTGATGGAGTGGTCAGAACCTAAACATTTTAGACACCATTCATGGGTGTCGGTGACGGAAATGGTACCACCACACTTGGTGCACTTTTTGAAACCTGATGCAGGTTTCTCCATTGTAGGAAAAATGTTTGGGCCTAAGGCCCAAAAAGGCACGTGCACCTGAGAAAAATAGGAAAAAATCCTAATATATATATATATATATATTTTTAAAGACAGAAAATAAGAAGAAAAAAACGGCAGTACCGGTAAAGCGTCGAGGAAGGCAGACGTGACCACAAAAAAGAAAGAAATAAAGAAGAATTCTTCTGCGGTGACAGGAACAACGACCTGCTGGCTCCGTGGAAAAAGAAGAACTGGAGAGAGGCAGTTGGGAAAGGCGGGAAGGCAGCACGCAGGCGCTGTGGGATGCTCCCAAAAGCTTTCTAATTGGATGCTGGGGCGCGTTCCTGCTCAGGCTCCGTCGGTACCGAAGATACCCATATGTGATGACTACATTCCTGCTTGTTCCTGGAGATGAGCAGCTTCCCCGTTTTATTCCCATAGCGATACAGCTTGTAGCGATAGAAAAATATAGATTTCTGTGCTCGTTGGTGGAGAAGAGCATTAAACTCAGGTTGGATTGCCAACATGGCTATCCCCCCCCCCCCCCCCCCCACCGCTTGGCTGTTGGGCATTCCATTGCTGTGCCTCACACAAATCTCTCTCCAAGACGACAATCCATTTACATTGTTCTTTCCGCTTCGCCCGACAATACCCAATAATATGACCTCTCAAAACAACCTTAGCTGCCTCCCAAAACATGGCTGGGTTTTCCTTGTGTTTTGTGTGGTGGAACTCGTAATCTGCCCATTAGCGTGAAGAAAAGCCCGAAACTCCTTATCCTTGGCAACATGCAAGGGAAACTGCCACATGCGGCCCGTCGGGACTGCCCCCCAATCCAGATCCACCCAAAGTAAAGCATGATCCGAAATTATAATGGTGACGAGTTCTGCCCTCTGAACCCTATTAAAGCATCCCTGCCACCACCAGGAAATAATCGATATGTGAATCAGTCTCATGTGCCCTGGATATATGAGCATAATCCATGTTGATGGGATGCAGAACCCTCCAAATGTCCACCAAATCATACCCCCTCACAAAGCCCCCATATTCAAAGAGCCTGCCACACATTTCCACAGCCCCCTGGGCTGACCGATCCAACATCTCATCCAGGATGCAATTGAAATCCTCATCTAAGATAAGTCTAGTATGGTCCATTTCAGAGATACATTTTGTCAACTCCTGGTAAAAACGCATATCATATGTGTTGGGTCCATAAAGTTTACCCAAATCTATTTGCTGCCCTTGCAGCATCCCTTGCAAAAACAGGAAGCACTATGAGGGTCTGTCCAAACGGTTTCCACTAGCCCCATCTGCTTCTGGACCAAGATAGCTACCCCCATCTTATGTTCACCCGACGAGGCCCCATACACTTCCCCCACCCACCACTTCTTCAGTTTACCATGCTCAACCTCCATCTGATGGGTTTCCTGGAGGACAGCAATATCAGCCTGGTTATTCCAAAGCGCCTGCAGGAGTTTATGTCATTTAACAGGGTACCCTATCCCACAGACGTTCCAGAAGACAATTTGCACAGGTTTACCCATGTTCCAGCCAGAACACAATCACTCAAAACTACAGAAATGCCTCATGAACTGTGGCCACAAGCGTCTCCCCAGCCTGGGACCCCCTGTCTGTATCCCACCTATAACCTCCAACCAGTGGCCTCAACACCAATCCCCAAAAGTGTCCAAGCCCCAATGTAATTCGACCCCCACACAGCAGCCACCCTCTCTCCCTCCCCACCCTATGATCCTCTCCCCCTCAAATCTCCCCAATAAACCTTCAACCTCCTATTCTCTTCCACTCCACTCCCTTACCTCAGGAGTCCCTCCGATGGATCTGTAGTGCATAGGGTTCCCCATCCCATCGCCCCACCTCTGCCACCAACCTGACCCACACATCCTCCCCATCATCCAAAGAACAGCAGCACCTAAGATCCCACATTTTACCAGCCAGACTATCTGGCTCAGCAAATCTCTCCCCCCCCCCCAAGATCCACCCCTTTGACATACCTCCACCTGCCTTCCCAGACAGACAATACTGCCATACCCCTGTTAAACTTATCCCACCATCCACACAGACGCCACACATCCGCCTCCCGCTCTACTTTAAGGTCCTCTTGCTCTGGTCCCAATCAAATCCCAGCCCCCTCATCCCCTTCTCCAGCCATACATTCCTCTTGTCCCAACTACCCATTCAAACACCTCTCCCTCCACACCCCACCCTCCCACATGCATCTATGCACACTTACCCAAGTAAATATCCCCAATTCATACACAACGCTAACGCTCCACCTCACCGGGTACAATGGTCAACCTCCACAAGCAGAAAACCTTTGCACTTCACAACCCCCACTGCCCAAAAACAAACAACAAAAAAAAGAGGGGGAAGAGGGACATATCTGGGGACTGATCAGTGGGGGAGCAAGACAAGCAAAGGAAATTGCGCTAAAGCAAAAAAAAAGATAGTGACAAAAATAAGAGAGCCCGGCACTGTTCCAAATAAGCATGCTCCTACGTGGAAAGAGCAATACACTGAAACAGTCAGAACAACAGGGTACCATCCGCTTCACCTCCCCATCTAAAAGTACCCAGAAACACAGCCAAGCAAATTGCAAGGTAATGAGAGAGTAGAACCCAAACAAAAAATAATAAGCAAAAAGAAAAAAAAAGGCAAAATATAAAACAAAATCAGTGGGTCAACAGAATAAAAAGGGAGAGCCTCAACATCCCACCCCATACCCAGCTCACATCCCGCATTTGTATGAGAAAGGGGCCGTACATGCGCCATAAGCAGGTCCCAAAGGAAACAAACCAAATTCACATACAGATCCCAACTCGACCCCCTCAAACCCCCTCATACACCGCCCACCAGCAATTAACAATCAATAAGCAGCACTGATGTCCACCATAAGAAACTCGATGCACATCCATTATAGAAGTTTATACTCACAAGTATACAGATCATTCTCCGTGCATTAAACTCAGTACAGGGGTGCCCAGGCCATTCAGCAGGCGGCCACAGGAGAGTCTAAATGTTCGGACAAAAGCATCTGACTCACACAACCAGTACAAGTGTTGCATCATCCACTACCCCAACTATCCATACCTATGTAAGCCAATCACCCAGCCAACCTCAACAACACTGGGCCAGTAAAAGTAGTGCAGTCATTCCCCATGCTGAGTCCCAGGTCTTAAGTTGCAGATGTCTTTATTTATTTAACCAGTTTTCAATACTGCCTTATCCTTCAGTCAAAGTGGTTTACATTATGTAATTACTACAAACAGGTACTGGATATATTCCCTTGTCCCCAAAGGGTTCACAATCTATGTGTACCTAAGGCAACAGAGGGGTAAGTGGCTTGCCTAATGCCACAAGGAGTGCCTATAGAACTCGAAACCCCAGTCCCTCCAGCCTGAGATTGCTGTCTACAGGTGGGACTTGAACCCCTGGCCCTCCAGCCTGAGGTGAAACAAAAGCATACGGCTTTTTGTAGGTGGTTTCATGGACATTGGGTTAGAAGCTCGGAGTGGATAACGTGGAACTAGGCGTCCTTCGGGCTTTGTAAAGAAGTTTTTTAGATTATAGCGACTTCCATTGTTTTTGTCGAGCCTGGTGAAGTCTATGTACATCACACCCTCAGTGTGCCCTGATAGCCCCTGATGAAGTGACATACGAAACACGGTCCTGTGTTGGGCTTAGGCCACTTAATTGGTACTAATAAAGGTATTGGGTGTTGAATCTGCCGCTTCCTGTTTTTGTTTCTGCTCGTTTGAGTGGCTAGCGCTGTTCTCTTTGTGGACCCTCCAGCCTGAGGTACT
Organism: Ichthyophis bannanicus; assembly: GCA_033557465.1. Classification (NCBI taxonomy): domain Eukaryota; kingdom Metazoa; phylum Chordata; class Amphibia; order Gymnophiona; family Ichthyophiidae; genus Ichthyophis; species Ichthyophis bannanicus. The sequence continues at coordinate 252,418,967 of CM066039.1, forward strand.
ATGTCCTAACCACTAGGCCACTCCTCCCTCACATCTTTTCTCCCACCACTCACAGCTGTTCCAAGAACAACACTTGTTTAACCAGTCCAAAAATTGTTGAAGTTCGGACAATAATCCAGTCCAAATAAAAAAGATGTCATCAAGGAAGCGTTTCCAAAAGAGAATTAGTCCACCACAATGATCGATAAAGGTACTGATCCTCAAAATTGGACATATATAAGGCTGCCACCGATGGCGTCATCGTCGCCCCCATCGCTATACCATGGCATTGCTGATAATAGACAGAATCATACAGGAAATAATTTCTCTCCAGAACAAATTGCGCTAGCTGCATCACAAAGCTGTGAGGAATTCTAGTTGGTAAAACTACAGGCAATACCCAGCTGGGGAGTTTCATTGATGAGAATGGTGATAGCCTGAGCGGTCTGGTGAAAGGTGGAGGAAAAAACGGAATGTTCCCACTTTAGAACGAGTTCATCACAGGCCATGGCTTCCCACTGAGTTCATCAGATGAGTATCCTGATTTTCTTGGGCGATATAGACATCATATTCGTATACATGTAATCATGTTCTCATCGAACCGATATTATAAATAACATGTTCTAATGAAACTTGATTTGCGGTGGCTGGGTCAGAGGACCATATAGCCTCAAGCGAGGTGGGCCTAGTCGGCCTTTTAAATTTGATTAAAATGGAGGGTCTGTAGCAAGAGTATGTTTTTGCATCCTCAATAACAGATATATAGGTAGTCCTGTCAGATCACGGGAATCTTTAGTTGGTAAATAGAGATTGAATGTTGTGCACCTTTTGGACGAAATATTATAGTGGTCACACTGTTTAGGGTTTTTGAATTGATAACACATTAGAAGGGGCAAGTTGGCAGGATCCACAAAAAGGGGTTGATTATAGATTTTGTCATCAAACTGTCTAAGCCATAGGTTTTCAACCCAGTCCTCGGGGAATCCTAGGCCAGTCAGGTTTTCAGGATTCCCACAATGAATATGCATAAGATAGATTTGCATACAATGAAGGCAGAACATTCAAATCTTTCTCATGCATATTCATTGTGGGAATCCTGAAAACCTGACTGGCCTAGGGTTCCCAAGGACTCGGTTGGAAACCCATGACTCTAGGCTCTTCAGTGGTGTATGTGATTCTTTGCCCCTGTAGGCTAAAATATGTAGGTATGACAATGAGATCAATGAAGAAACAGTTACAAGAACATAGATCTAGAGTGAACACAAGGGTGCTGGGAGCTCCAGTGGTGGCACATTGTTTGCAAGCACAACATACCTTTGAAGACTTGTGGTGGTTAATTACTGATCGAGTGTTATCTTCTTTGCGTGGGGGAGATCAAGCTATGAAGTTACACTTTAAGGAGCAGCGCTGGATTTTTCAATTGCGCTCGATGTCCCCGCAGGGGTTAAATTCTGACATTGATTGGTGGGCATTATATTAAGCAATGATTGGTGTTAGTTTTATTCATTTGGTGGCTAGTTTAAAGGATGCTTCATGATTAATGATTCTACTCAGCTGGCTGTGCTCTGATTGAGAGGAGTATAACTGGAACTGGAACTTGGCTCGGGGAACATTGCTTGAGAAAGAGCTATGCAGTAATACAGCTTGAAACACAGTACGTGTTGCGGCTTCTGGGGCGCTGTTTTGATCCAGAGTAGGCATTTGGACTCCAATACATTCTCTATGGACCTCAGAAAAGTACAACTCTGGGGACTGAAGAATTTGGAATGTCAGGAGGGGCGGCGTATGCCGAATTTTGAGATTCAGCTTCACAAGTTAAAGAAGTATAGTATCACGCTGAATAGTGTGCAAACTCTATGATGGAGATTTCGTTTTGATTTTGGATCTCTTACCATTGGAAGTTGGAGCAATTAGTTTGAATTTTGTGGGAACATCCTGATGAGTGGTATCCCATATATAAGACTGGTTTACAGTTTTAATAAAAAATTTTGATTAAAAAGGAGGGCTCACCTAGAGAGGGAGTAATCCCTCATGGTGAGTGATCTGACAAAAAAGTGCTGGTTAGTAGATTTCAGCTAAAGTTTGAAAGTTAGGATCACGTGATTTTTCATTTATTTAGTAAGATATGTTAAGGGTGAAAGTTTGGGGTTTTATAAGAGGATAGTATGACATTATCACTGGCATTAAACCTGGTGCAGTCTCAGCATTTTCATAACAAGCAATTGGAAGACAACCTAGAATCCTCTAAAGGTGCATCCAAATCGAGCAAAACTATATACATAAGTTCTGAACGAAGCAATGTCTGAGATGAAGGAACCAAGAAAAACTATATACAGAATTCCTGCATGGCCCAAGGCACAAGGCTGAGAAGCAGGCAAGTCCTGGACTGGTCTAGCAGAACTCCAAAGAAAAGAAATTAATGGTAAGTAAAATTTCACCTGCTAGACCAGTCCAGACAAACTGGAAGTATCAAAGCTACTCCACCACAGGGCAGGGAGAAATCACCGCAGCAAGCACACCCGAGCCAAAACATTCCGCTGCTTGAGCGTGATCATCTAAATCAGGGGTCACCAACCTGCGGCCCGCGAGGTCCCTCCGTGCGGCCCGCGAGACTCTACCCCGGTGCGGCCCGCCAAGGCAAACTCACCGACTCCTTCTTCTGCAGCCGCGGCTCCCTGCCTCTTAGGGAACCGCGGCTGTGCTTGTAAAATCATCGCGGAGCCCTTCCTGTCTTGACGGGCTCCGTGCAGCATTGTCCCGCCTCCAAAGGTAACTTCCTTTAGAGGCGGGACAATGCTGCACGGAGCCCGTCAAGACAGGAAGGGCTCCGCGATGATTTTACAAGCACAGCCGCGGTTCCCTAAGAGGCAGGGAGCCGCGGCTGCAGAAGAAGGGAGGGAGCTGACATGGATTATTCAAGGTCAGGTATGAGCAGTTTTTTTTTTCGCGCGGGGGGGGGGGGGAGGGGGGTGCGGCCCGCGAGTCTGCCGGTAGTCGGCTGTGCGACCCGCGGCCCTCTGGAGGTTGGTGACCCCTGATCTAAATGGTAGTGCCATGCAAAAGTAGATAAGGAGTACCATGTCACTGCCGTGCAAATATCCAAGGGTGAAGCACAAGACGACTTTGCCCAGGAGGCTGCCTGGGCGTGGGTTGAATGAGCCTTAGGCCCTGAGGAACAGGTGTATCGCGTAACAAGTAGGCCAAAGCAACGGTCTCTTTAATTCAGTGACCAAAGCTATCCACGGTGAAAAGGACAAAGAGATGATCCAAAAAATGGAAGGGATTTGTGACCTGCAGGTAACGCAAAAGTCCTCTGCGCACATCAACAAAATGTAGGCTCTTGTCTGTCTGCCTTCAGGGTAAGGTGCTTAACTATAGTCCTCTTGAGCGGTTTGAAGTTGGAATGCGTGAGGGCCTGAAGAACAAGCGCCAAATTGCAAGGTGGAAATACAGGGCATACCGGGGGACAATGGCGGACACAAGGCCTGAACACCCTGGAGAAAACGTATCACACCCAATGCATGGACAGCAAGCAGCCTGCAACTGCCCCTGAAAACAGAAGAGAGCTGCCACCTGTATCTTCAGAGAACTCTAAGCCAAACCCTTCTTCAGTCCACCCTGGAGGAACTCCAGGACAGAAGGAAGCAGTATGCGCCACGGAGAAATTCTGCGCTGCTGCTTCCTTTGGTCCTGACACCAACTCTCAAAGAGACACCAGACACGGACATATGCCAGAGAAGTCGGTCGTCGACTAGTCTTCAGCAAAGTGTCCACAATCACCACAGAATAGCCCTTCCACATTAGACACTGCCTCTCAAGGGCTAAGACATAAGCAAGAAGGGAGTGTAGATCGATTGTTTACACCATTAAAATATAGAAAGACTAGGGGACATGCAATGAAGCTACAGTGTAATCTATTTAAGAATAAGAGAAAAAATTTTTTCACTCAACATATAATCAAACTCTGGCATTCGTTACTGGAGGATGTAGTAAAAGCTGTTAGTGTAGCTGGGTTTAAAAAAGGTTTAGACAAGTTCTTGGAGGAGAGGTCCATAAACCATTATTAAAGGGGACCCAGGAAATCCACTGCTTGCCCCAATACAAGCATTGTGGAACCTGTGTCTTTTGGGGAAACTGCTAGGTACTTGTGACCTAGATTGGCCACTTTTGGAAACAGGATACTGGGCTTCATGGCCCTTGGTCTGACCCATTATGGCATATGTCCTTATGTTCTTATGTCCATGAGTACAGGACCCTACCGCAGCAACCCCTGCTGGGTGCCAAGACTCAGTGGCTTGAAACAAGAAGGCAAACGAGATCGGCATACCACGGCTGACATGGCCAATCCTGGGCAACCAGTATGACCAATCATGGATTGTCCTCTATCCTCCAAAGGATCCAGGCTATCATGGCCCAAGAGGGAAACATATACAGGAGAGGATTCAGGGGCCAGGGATGGACCAGCACGTCTACTCCCCTGGACCTCCTCGCAATGACTGACAAAGGTGGGAACGTTAGTGTTGATAGCAGTTGCCATCAAGTCCACTCCCAGAACTTCCCAAAGGTCTACTGTATGACTGAAGGCTCATGGGGCAAGCTCCCACTCCCTGGGACTGAGGAGATGACAGCTGAGATAATTGACTTTTAGATTCTCTTCCCCCACAATATGCTGAGCTCAGATCATTTGCAGGTGCTGCTCTGCCCAAGGGAACAGAAGGGACATTTTCCTCACCATCCCTGGGCACTTTGTCCCAGCCTGGCGACTGACATATGCCTCAGCCGTGGCGTGGTTGGAGAGGACTCGCACTGTGTGATGGTGGAATAAGTTGTAAAAGTGCAGTAAGGCCAGATGGATGGCTCTTGCCTCGAAATGACTGATGGTTCACTTGGCTTCCAACAGGGACTACCAACCTTGGGCTGTCCTGCCGAGACAGTGAGCGCCTCATCTGGCGAGACTGGCATCTTTCATTTAACAAATTTTTTATACTGTTTTTCTACTAGTCAAAACGGTTTACTAGTCAAAACAGAGAGATTTAGGTGCATCAAGGGTTACATATAATATCATCAGGTACATAAACTTAAACATAACTGTAGCTAACAGGTTAATAAACTGTACATGGCTAAACTGGTTTAACTATGAAAACGATGAGGGGGAAGGATTATTGGGTAGTTTATCTTAGTAGGGGTGCTTCATCTGGATCAAGATGGATTGTGCTGGTAATGAGTGGGGGAATTCAGCTGTAGCTTTCTATCCTTGCCCTTTGAATGAATTTATTTATTTATTTAACAGGTTTTATATACCTCTCTATTTTTTTTTATCAGAAAGGTTTACAAGATGTATAGTCTTACATCTAAACATTGGTATAACTAACGCTTAATTTCATTAAACATTGGATTACATTGGGGTTATAAGGGAGCACTTTGAGAGGGAAAGGAGCACTAGCAAAGGGAGCTTCTAGAATGGGAGTAGGAAGGGGAGCTATTTACAGTGGAAGCTATTTGCAGAGGGAAGAATGCTGGTTGGGGGTGCTGAGGGGGTTCAAGGGACCTTATTTACAAATAAGTGAGCTATATACAACGAGGGAGTAAGTTGGGGTAAGGGCTTTTTACTGAAGGTAGGAGAAAGATAGGATAGACTATGTGATGGCCCCGTAGTAGTCGGTGAATATGAAGGTCTTTAGCCTTTTTTTGAAGTCCTTGGCATCTGTAGTAGTCCTGATGTCCTGGGGGAGGGAGTTCCAAAGGAAGGGTGCTGCAAGGGACAGTGCCCTCCTGGATGTTGAGTTCATAGTTTTGCAGTATGAGGCTGGTGTCTGGATGATGTCCATCATCGGTCTTCATCTGGGTCTAGTGGCAGTTTTAATTTTGATCAAGTCATTGAGGGTGTTAGGTACCAGATTTCGCTGGATTTTGAAAAGGATGAGGGCTGTTTTGAATTTGATTCTTAGTGTGATTGGGAGCCAGTGTAATTGGCTCAGGATAGGGGTGATGTGATGGTGTTTTGCAGATCCTGTGAGGATGCGTACTGCCATATTTTGTACCATCTGTAGGGGACGAATAGATGATGCAGGCAATCCAAGGAGAATGGCGTTGTAGTAATCCAGTAGGGGTGTTATTATTGCCTGACAGACTGTCCTGAAGTGGTGTTGGCTTAATATGGGCTTTAGCCTTCGTATTATTGCCAACTTGCATTCTTAGTAGTTCTGGCAATGTGGGAGTGGAAGTTCAGGTTCTTATCTAGAATTATTCCCAGGTACTTTATCTCCTCTTTGACTGGAATGGATTCGTTGACCAGGTCAATGTGCTGAGGAGGAGAGAAGTTGTTGTTGCGTGAGACGAATAGAGCTTCTGTTTTTTTGTAGATGATCTTGAGGTTGTTGTTGGATAGCCATCGGGATAAATCTTGGAGGCAGTTGGTTATGGGTGTGTAGTCAGGCTTGTCTAAGTTGACTTGGGTGTAGATCATGATGTCATCAGTTTATAGTGCGTATTGAACGCCATGTTGCGCGATGACCTTGCAGATAGGTTGGACATAGAGGTTAAAGAGCAGGGCGGATAAGGAGGATCCTTGAGGTACTCCTTGTGTTAATAGAAACGGAGATGAAGAGTTAGCACCGATCTTGACTTGTTGCTGTCTTCTGTTGAGGTATGAGTCAAATCATTTGAATGTGGTATTACAAAGTCCAATGGCCTCTAGTCTTTTGAGGAGGATAGGGTATTTCTTGGAGTGAGGAAAGAGTCCATGTTGAGTTGAATTTCACTGGGGGTGTGAGCCAAAGTATTCTTTGAAGAGGTAGATTTTTAATTTCTTTCGGAAATCTCCTATTGACTCAATATGCCTTTTTCCTGTTATTGATTTCCTGTGGCCTCTCTCATTTTGCCTTGTATTTTGTGGTCGAAAATGATGAAGTATACGGAATTTTCTTTGTGGGGTAATTAGTTTCTTTATTCTTTAAGGTTGATGTATATTTTCATCTCTCTTATTTCATTCTTATTATGCATGAATGTTAAAATTCAATAAAAATTTAAATTGGAAAAAAAAAATGAATAGGAAGTAAAGAGTTCCAAAGAACAGGGACGTAAAGTGAGAATGCCCCGTTACATGTGCTTTGTTTTCTCTTGATAAACAAGTGGGATGTCAAGGATATTTTGTGTGTTGTGTCTTTTTGGTCTGCTAATCTTGGGGTTTATTTAGTAGCGTTTGTAGGTGTTCGGAGGATTGGTTGTTTAATACCTTGTGGATGTTAATTATGGCTTTATATTTGATTCTTGAGATGATAGGGAGCCAGTGAAGTTGTTCGAGGATGGGTGTGATGTGGGTCTGTCATGAGGCTCTTTGGCTGATCCTGCTGCAGTATTCTGTGCTAGTTGAAGGGGGTGAAATGTGTACTTGGGTAATCCTTGATAAATTGAGTTACTGTAATCAAGCATGGGGGTGATGATTGCTTAGCAGACTTAGCAGAAGTCTTCTGGATTCATGAGGGTGCGTCAATTTTTTAAGGTTCTGAGTTTGTAGTAGACAGATTTGGTGGTACTCTTGACAGGCTTGGAAGTTCAGGTCTTGATCAAGTATAACGTCTAAATATTTGATACTGTTTTAACGTGGAGATCTACATTAGAGTCATTGGTTGTAACTAGCACCCAGGCCAGCATTTCGAGAGGCATCTTCCAAATCATCTTGTCGGGAGAGGCCCACCAAGCAAGGTTGTGCCGTATTGTCAGAAGAAGTGGTAGACAAATACTGTAGTTTGTGTACACAGGGACCAACGAGTCAACACCTGTTGCAAGAGTCGCATATGTGCCTATGCCCAGGGAACACGTTCCAAAGTTGCAGTCATCGCCCCTAGGAGCTGCAGATACTCCTATGCACTGGGAGTTGGATTCACCAGAAATCGCAGAAATTGGCAGCCGAACTTGGACCAGCGCTCTGCCATTAGAAACTCTCTCCCCAGCTGTGTGTCAAAACAAGCACCAAGAAACTCCAGCTCTTGCTATGGTTGATCATTCAGCCAAGCCCTTCGAGGAGCTGGATCACACGATGCAGTGAATGGAATGTCTCCAACCGGGATTTGGCTCAGATGAGCCAGTCGTCCAGATAAGGATGGGTTCAGACACCCTTGTTCCTGGCAGCCGCCACAACTACCACCAACTATCACCTTGGAAAAGGTTCAGGGGCGGTTGCCAACCCAAAGGGAAGTGCACAGAATTGGAAATGTCTGCCCAGCGCCGTGAATCTCAGAAAACGCTGCTGGTCCTCTTGGATGGGAATATGGAAGTAGGCTTCCGCCAGATCCAATGAGGTGAGAAACTCACTCTTCCACATGGCTTTAATGACTGATCATAGCATCTCCCTGAGAAAGAGAGGAACTCTCAGATTGCAGTTGACTTTCTTGAGGTCCAGAATAGGAAGAAAAGACCCATCTTTTTTGGGGACGACAAAGTAGATGGAGTATCTTCTCTGGCCCCTTTCGGAGTAAGGCACAGGAAGGATAGCCCAAAGGGCCAGGGGATGTTGAAGGGTAGCTCACACAGCTGCTTTCTTGATGGCGGAACTGCAAGGGGAAACAATGGAGTCTGTTATGGGTCTTGTGCACTCCAGCACACAGCAATGCCTTATGATGTCCAGGATCCAGAGATCCATTGTCAAGCAAGCCCATTCACGGTAAAAAAGGTGTAAGTGAGCCCCCACCTGTGGGAGTCCAGAATGGGCCCCCAACACATCAGTGGGAAAGGCGAGAAGAACATAACATAGATATGCCATACTGGGTCAGACCAAGGTCCATCAAGCCCAGTATCCTGTTTCCAACAGTGGCCAATCTAGGTCATACGTACCTAGCAGTTTCCCCAAAAGACACAGGTTCCGCAATGCTTGTACTGGGTCAAGCACTGATATCCTGGGTCCCTTCTTAATAATGGTTTATGGACCTTTCCTCCAGGAACTTGTCCAAACCTTTTTTAAACCCAGCTACACTAACAGCCTTTACTACATCCTCCGGTAACAAATTCCAGAGTTTGATTACACGTTGAGTGGAAAAATATTTTCTTTTATTAGTCTTAAATAGTTTACAATGTAGTTTCATTGCATGTCCCCTAGTCTTTCTATATTCTGATAACGTAAACAATCGATCTACATTTACCTGTTCCACTCCGTTCATTAATTTATAGACCTCTATCATATCTCCCCTCAGCCATCTCTTTTCCAGGTTAAAGAGCCCTAACCTTTTTAGCCTCTCTTCATAGGAGTATCCTTCCATCCCCTTTACCATTTTGGTGGCTCTTCTCTGAACCTTTTCTAATAACGCCATATCCTTTTTAAGATACGGCGACCAGAATTGCACACAATATTCAAGGTGCGGTCTCACCATGGAACGGTATAGAGGCATTATAATATCTTTGACTTTCTGGTGGCAGAAGTTTGGGAGTAGGACCAGCAACCTCCCAAAAAGGACTGAGACTTCGAACCAGATCCTGAAAAGGAAGTAGCCTCTTTCCCAGACGATATCAGCAGAAATCCCTGAACTTAGGGCACGAAGAGGAGGCCCCCACAGAAGATGATCGCTTAGAAACCTTTGATTTGTCCTCTGGCAACCTTTGGTGTTTCACTTCCCCTAGGTCTTTAACCAATTTGTCAATGACCTCGCCAAAAAGAAGTCCCCCCTTAAAGGGCAATCTGGCCAAGTGGCCCTTAGAGGCCACATATGCAGACCAGTTTCTGAGCCATAACCACCAGTGGGCCACTGTAGCTGCCACAACCCCTCGTGCAGTGAGATGTAAAAGATCATAAAAGGCATTCGCCAAGAAGGTGACCAGAGACTCAATGCAGGCCAAATTAGCATCATCTGGGAGAAGATGAATCCATCGGAGAAGGGCTCGAGCTCTGAGAACGTCACACACTGCTAGTTGCACCACCAGAGAGGAAGCTGAGAAAGCAGTCTTCAGAAGACCTTCTACCTTTCGATCCTGAAGGGCAGCCCCACCCTCCATGAGAATGGTGGTGCCCCTGGTTACTGCAGTGACCAGGATGTCCACCTTGAGGAAACGCAGCCAATTGTCCAGATCCTTTTGTGGCCAGGGCTAAATGTGACCCAAACACCGAACTTTGTTAAGGGCCGCATCACAACATTCCAACTCCGCAGAGACTATCTGCTATAATTCCGGTGGGAAGGGAAAGGCCAACTGAGCTTGAGCTCCCCCTGAAGAATCTGGAATTCTTAGCTCACTGGTAATCTGAACAATCAAAGTGGGAATCTCCTCTCACCAGCTAAGATGCACCACCCTTGAGTCACTATCATCATCCAAAGGGAAAACCCCCTCTTCCTCCTTGTTTGATGCACTGGATGCCAAATCTTCCTGGGAGCCTTCGTCAAACTCATCATCACCTAAGGACTCCACTGCATGCCAAGTTGTAACCTTGGGAGGATGAGAATTCTACTGGTTCGAGTCAAGACCCCGGGAGTGCTTTCGTGTCCCCTCCACTGCAACCTATGGAATAGCAAGTGAGGTTGGCTGCGAAAGAGAGAGGCCTTGGATCCCCCTTCCACAGGCCTCAGGCATGATGAAATATCAAAGAAAAACTCGGCCACTGCTGGATTGAGATGCCTGTTGCGGGACTGGCAGCTGCGGGAGCAAGACAGGAGGAGATGAGTTTCCCTCCAGGGGCGATGCCTGAACCACCAAAAGCCCCATGGGAGGAACTACAGCTGCAAGTGGGGTGGGGAGCACCTGCCAATAAAGTGACCACAGAAGAAGATCCTGACTAAGTAAACGTCTCCACAGGGTCGGCTGCACAAGCAGCACAAAGGCGATCTACCAAAAATCGTTTCCACTTGCCACAGCCGAAACACTGCAGGAGGGAAGAAGGCATGCTGGAGGATGGCCCAAGATGGCCACGCGGCCGAGTGGGCACCGACAAGATGGATCAGGCATGAAAACAGGCCATCGCAGAAACCTCTACAAGTGCATTCATTGTTCGGTGATCAGGGCTCCCAGTCTCAGACACACAGTCGACTCAGGCTACGATCTTCTCACCTCTGTAAGGTGGAAGGTGGGATAGAGGGGAGGGGTCTGCCATGTACTCTGCCTAAGCTATGTCTCTCTTTTTTCCTCTTTTTTATTTTAAATAAGGAACTTTAATCCGCTGAAATTAAAATAAATATAAGCATAGAAGGTCTATAGGCATCTATGTGTCTTTGTAAAAAGGCTTAAAATAAGTGTTTTCTCGCTCTCTAAGCTGAGGCATTCTATTATAAAATTACAGCCTATGGGGTAATATCATAACAAGATGCTTTAGAAATGTCCAAAACCATGTGTCTTTTATAAAAGGCAGCATAAACATCTATCCACATTCATAAAAGTGTCACTCAGAATTATCCCTAGTAGCACAAATTTACAGCTCTTTCAAGGCACGAATGCAGACATATTTACACATTATAGCTTTGCCCTTGTTCCTCCCAAACTATGGCCTGGGATCTCCTATATATGAATTGCATAAAGGTAGCTGCTCTGTTTCTGTTCACCTGCTTTTTATATGCATATACACTTGTGTAATTTATAAAAGCCAGTTTTGTGTTTAAAAAATGGCTTACACAAGGAAAATACTTTAGAAAATTACCCCCATAAGAGTGCATTTTCATATTGGATACGTTTCTTGCTAGCCTGCACATGCTATGTGCTCACTGGCTTGCAAATGATTTTCCAAAGGGAAACTCCCTGTGGAACTGCCCTATGAAAATATAGGATAGGACATGCTCTTTGTAGGGGTTAATTTTATAAAGCCTTTCCATATGTAAAACCCATTATACATGCAGAAAAGGGACTTTATAAAACTGTGCTACCACATATGTGTGTAAGAAGTACACACACTGAAACACGTATTTTTACATGGACCACGTGTAAGCATTCCAAGGCTATAGTTTGGACAGAGCCGGGGTGGAGTCAAATGTATGTGCATATTTTATAAAATATGTGGATAAATGCATGCATGCTTATACAGAAGACATGGAACAGTGTTTCTGATGGGATGGTCAAAAGTGCTGATTAGATCTGCCATACCAGCCACACCCTCAATCTCTGCATCACTGGTCCCACTAGGATAGCTTTCTTTCATCATTTGGGATCTCAATGATTACCCCATCCTATGACTGTAGCTTAGACCACAGCTTTATCATCATTTGGTGACTCCTGGGAGGTCAGCAGGGAAAGGGGCAGGAAGCAAGAGATATCTGAAGTAATCTCTGGCTTTCTTCATTCCATATTTCAATTTATCATCTACCTGGAGCTGGCTGCGCATATGGCTATGAAGAGATGGGGCTATAAGAAGCCATGTGACGTTCTGTTTCGATTAGACATGCTGTTTAAAAACTTCACAAAGATTCCAATTAGGCCTCCAAAGTGGCTTACCACAGCTGTCTGAAGGATTTTCTTGTTGGACTTGTTAAGGTCAAAGGTTTCTTGAAAGTCTAGATTAGTTGAAGCCAAAGAAACTGTAAGGTTGACACCTCCCACATAAGAAAGAATAGCATACTCTGACAGTGCCTGCAAAGCCACACACGTGTCCTACAGTAATAAATAAAAGTATGCTCGTTTTAGAGAGTGACAAAAGTACTACACAAACCAGAACACACAACAGTAAGGTTCACAAAGAGGAAAACAAAGTATTTTTCTTTCAGTTGTGCATATCTGTTTTCCTAAAAATATACTAATGCATTCATAGTAAACTTGAACCCCTAAGCATATGCCTGAATGTCTAAGCAGATGAACAACCGCATTTTTGTTTACCTGAGTGGATGAAAAGCCTCCAAGTGCATTTCTCTGCTGTGATAACCATTTAACAACCGGAAGGGCAGAGGCCACATCACCCAGCAGGGTGTAAGTCAGCAGGGCATATGCTGTCATTTCCACTTCAGCTGAAACCACTAAAGTAACCAGAGGAAACATTAAAACCCACTTTAGCAATACAAAATAGGAACATTTGTGAAGAGCACTTTGTTTATACCAAATACAAGCTCATCAGAGAGCATTCAGCAACACATCAAGCTTCACATTTATGAAAGGATCTCTCCCATCTTGTGATACCAAGAAAACTCTCCATACACTGGATCCTTTACAATAAAGTTACCAGATGCAAGATAGAGAAGTACTGGGCAGGGTTACAGTATTATTTCAATTCACTCTGAGCTCACTCTCAGCTTCACATGTAAACATGGACAACACCCTTGCACATCTCCCCTTTCCAAGCCAGGCTCTGTTCCCTCCTCCCATAGGAAGAAGTGCAGAAGCCACATCTGTTTCACACAGGGTTGTTCCATACCGGACTGGGAAAGGCCATCATTGAAACCCATGAAAGTATCAGCATTAATGACCATGGTGCCTGTTAAACTCCAGTGCGTGAATCCATCTGCAATTTCAAAATATCAACAGCGGTTAGAAGCAGAGGAAAATCTTCTTAAAAAAAGATAATTTAAGGTCATGCAACATAGCCATCTGCTTCCTGCACTGCACTGTGATACCCGACTACCTACTTCCATTTGCACATCTGGTAACATACTCCTCACCTCTTCTAGATTCTCTTTGGCCTCTATAAAAAGGGGAAGAAAGGATGTCTGAGAAGATCCAGAAAAAAGCAATAAAGCACAAACCAAAAATATTCCTCATTATCTTTTCTTCAATACATCCACAAACCACTATCAGAGAAATCGTCATGGTGTTAAAAGCCAACACTGCTGTCCTGCAACATCAAGCCATGAAACATATTCTTATAGGGCCTGGCGTAATATGTTCCATGGCTTGATTCTACAAAGCCTTCGACTTCCCCATCACCTGACCCCACCTGAGAATACTTATGTATCACCTCTTCCCCTCTCTCCCTACCCTTATCAGCCCCCACCTCCTGAAAAATGATAAATGTCTTTCCTTTCATAAGAATCGTATTTCTTTTTCACTATTCTTTTCTGTTAATTGAGTTTTATTGTAAATCACCCTGCTGCTACTGTGAAGGGCAATATATCAAGTTTTATTAATAATAACAAAACATGTTGCTAGAAAGATTAGCCTTTAAGGGGCATGGGAAATGTAGGGATTTGTTTATGGCTTTGTGGGGGTGGGGGGAGAGGGGGTATATCAACACTCTCATGTCCCTTGCTCGAAAAGAGTTGTTGACTTTGTAGGCCTGTGGTGTTTACTGGGGGGGAAACTGTGTCATTGGGGGAGGTAGGGGGAAGGTGGAAATGCAGTGTAGGATCTCACCTAGGACATCTGCTGGTTGTATCAATGGAAGCTGAGAAATACGGGGAAGGCGGAAGATGGTTTAAGGGACTTAGGAGTTGGGGGAGGAGAAATATGGGGCTGGGGCAGTGGGGTTACACTAAAGGGGCAGGGCATATGGGGGGGGGAAATACAAGAAACAACAAAAACATTTTTGTATCATTGGCAGTTCTCCCAGTACTCCCAGTTGTTTCTTGTATCATTGGCAGTACTCCCGCGGACTGGGAATTTGCTTTGTTTTGTCAACAAACATGATTTGCACGAAAGGCCAACACTGCCACTCCTCCTCCCCCTCCAACAAGGCTGAAACCTATGTTCCTGAAGAATTCAGATATATGCTGGAGGATGCATTGGGATAAATGGAATTATGGAACATATGGAATCTGTTATAAAATGAAATCATTTTGGAAAACGACCCAGTTCAGAATTCTGCACGTTATCAGGATGGATCTTAAGAACATAAGATATGCCATACTGGGTCAGACCAAGGTCCATCAAGCCCACAACAGTTTCCAACAGCGGCCAATCCAGGGTCAGGTTCCCAAAAAGGTATATAGATTCCACATTGCTTATCCCGTGGTAAGCAGTGGATTTCCCTGGTCCTTTTAATAATAGTTTATGGACTTTTCTTCCAGGAACTTGCCCAAACCTCTTTTTAAACTCAACTACACTAACCAGGAGCGGCCCAAGGGGGGTGCGGGGCCATGTGCGGAGATTAATTGTGGGGCCTCATTTGCATAAGGAGCCTCATTTGCATAAATATTTGCATAATGTTAACATGCATTTTTTAGTAAACATGCTTCTTAATGAGTGTCTGGATAAAGAAAGACTAATAGATTTCTACATTACTATATTCCAGTGCCAACCGCCAGGCCCATTAGGAAGTACTATAAACACTGACCTTTTAGAACTCAGCAAATCCACCATATCATAACAGCTCTGCCAGGACTCACAAAGCACCAAACCCTACCTATCAAAAGGCAACACTGCAAATATTAAACCAATACATCTCAGAGAATACCAATGCATCTCCTACTGGGGAAAGAGAACAAGTGACATGGTCAAATAGAAACTACATGAACAGAATACCTCAGCTTGGTTAAAATGCAGAATATAGACCGTCACCAAAGAACAAGGGATCACAATTTAGAAATAGGAAGACAATAATTAAACTGGGAACCCCAAAAGCCAACTTGGGATGTACAACAACACTGGAGAAATAAAACTATAAATTAATTTCCTCTTGTACTAAACAAAACACAAAAGATGAATGCACATTTCCCAGAGCTGATATATTCCAGTTAATAAATTCAAAATAAAAAAGTATTTTTTCTACCTTTTGTTGCTTGTGCATTTTCTTTTCAGTTGCAATTGCTCCAGTCACTTTCTTCTGGTTTCTTTGTGTCTTCTGCGAGCTATCCATTTTCCTTTCTTCTCTTTTAGATTTTTTTCCAAATTTTTTCTCTATATCTGAGCCATACTGATCTTTCCCCTTTTGCTCTTTCCTCCATTTCTTTCCTTATTGCTATATCATCCACTCAAATTTCACCCTTCCATTCTCAATCTACACTTACTCTTCCAATACCCGGCCCTTCGTAGACTTTTCTTCCCTCCCACACAAAATATCTTTTCCCCTCTCCATTCTCATTTCCCATCCCTTTCTAGTCCTCCCCCAAAATCAGCTCCTTTATAGTTCTAGACCCACCCAGCATCTGCCCCCTTCTAGTCCCAGTCTCCCAAGCTTCCACATCAGCCCATTTCCAGTCCTAGCCTCCCATATGCTGTTTTCCAGTTCCATTCCAGCCCCCCCATCAGCCCATTTCCACTCCAAGCTCCCCATCAGCCCATTTCCAGCCCTTTTCCAACTCCCATCAGCCCACTTCCAGTCCTATTCCAGCCCCCATCAGCCCATTTCCAGTGTCCTATTCCAGCCCATCACCCATTTGCAGTCTACGTTCCCCCCATCAGCCCATTTCTAGTCCTATCCTAGCTCATCAGCCCATTTCCAGTTCTAGCCCCCATATGCTCTTTTCCAGTTCCATTCCAGTCCCTCATCAGCCCATTTCCACTCCAAGCTCCCCATCAGCCCATTTCCAGCCCTTTTCCAACTCCCATCAACCCACTTCCAGTCCTATTCCAGCCCCCATCAGCCCATTTCCAGTGTCCTATTCCAGCCCATCACCCATTTGCAGTCTACGTTCCCCCCATCAGCCCATTTCTAGTCCTATCCTAGCTTCTCATCAGCCCATTTCCAGTCCTAGCCCCCATATGCTCTTTTCCAGTTCCATTCCAGTCCCTCATCAGCCCATTTCCTCCACGCTCCCCCATCAGCTAATTTCCAATCCTAGCCCCCTCGTCAGCCCACTTCGCCCTATTCCAGCCCCCATAAGCCCATTTCCAGTCCTAATCCAGCTCTTCATCAGCCCATTTCCAGTCCAAGTTCCCCCCCATCACAGCCCATTTCATCCATTCCCCCCACCATCACAGCCCATTTGCAGTCCTATCCCCCCCACCATCACAGCCCATTTGCAGTCCTCCACCCATCACAGCCCAATTGTAGTCCGTTCCCCCCATCACAGCCCATTTCCAGTCTGTTCTGCCCCCCCCCACCCCCCCTTTCCAGTTTTTTTCCCCCACCCCCCCCCAATTTGTCCGTTCCCCCCCCCATAACAGCCCAATTCCAGGCCCTTATCCCCCCCCCCCCCCACATCACAGCCCATTTCCAGTCTGTTTCCCCCATGCCAGCCCGTTTTCCTTCTACCTCCCCGATCTCAGTCCATTTCCTGTCCATTTCTCCCGCCCATCTCAGCCCATTTCCATTCTGTTCCCCCCCATCTCAGCCCATTTTCAGTCTCCCCCCCCATCACAGCCCATTTCTAGTCCGTTTCTCCCCATCACAGCCCATTTCCCGTCTGTTTCCCCCCCCCCCCCTCACCGCCCATCCAGTCCTCGCCGCCCCCCCGAAGAGCCCCGCGCCGTCTAAGGGGCTGCAGAGGGAGCCGGGGAAGCCCGCGCGAGGCCCCGGCTCCCTCTGCACAGCCCGCCAGCGTGAAGAACCTTTACCTTCCCGCTGGCGGCTGTTTCAATGCAGCCACGAATGCCGGGAAAGGTTAAAGGCAATGCCCTTTAACCTCTCCCGGCATTCGCGGCTTCATTGAAACAGCCGCCAGCGTGAAGGTAAAGGCTCTTCACGCTGGCTGGCTGGCTGGCTGGCTGGCTGGCTGTGCAGAGGGAGCCGGGGCTTCCCCGGCTCCCTCTGCAGCAGTCCATTGAGCGAGAATGTGGTTCGCGCGGGGCCCTGTGCGAACAACATTCTCGCTCAATGGACGGGCCGGCCCTGACACTAACAGCTTTTACTACGTACATCCTCTGGTAATGAATGCCAACGTTTGATTACACGTTGAATGAAAAAATATTTTCTCCTATTAGTCTTAAATGAGCTATATTGTAGCTTCGTTGCTTTTCACCTAGTCTTTCTACTTTTTGAAGGAGTAAACAACCAATCTATGCTTACCCATTCCACTCCATTCATTAATTTATAGACCTCTATCATATCTCCTCTCAGCCATCTCTTTTCCAAGTTGAAGAGCCCTAATCTTTTAAGCCTTTCCTCACAGGGTTATCCTTCCATCCCCTTTACCATTCTTGTGGCTCTTCTATGTACCTTTTCTAATTATGCTATATCCTTTTTAAGATATGGTGACCAGAATTGCACACAAGATTTAAGGTGCGGTTGCACCATGGAATGATACAGAGGTATTATAATATCCTTTGTTTTATTCTCCAATCCATTCCTTACGATTCCTAGCATTCTATTTGCTTTCTTGGCCACCGCTGCACCCCAGGCAGAGAATTTCAACATATTATCCATGACGACGCCTAAATTCTTTTCCTGGATGGTGGTTCCTAATGTGGAGTCTTGCATTGAGTAACCATAGTTTGCATTGTTCTTCCCTAAGTGCATTTGTCAACATTATATTTCATCTACCATTTGGATGCCCAGTCTTCCAATTTATCAAGGTCCTCTTGCAATTTTTCACAAATCTCTTGTGTTTTAACAACTTTGAATAATTTCTGTCATCTGCAAATTTGATCACCTCACTCGTTATTCCCATTTCCAGGTTATTTATGAATATATTAAAAAGCAGCGGGCTCAGCACAAATCCCTGGGGTACTCCACTAGTCACCTTTCTCCATTGAGCAAATTGACCATTTAGCCCTACTCTCTGTTTTCTATCTTTTAACCAGTTCCTAATCTACCTTACTACACTGCCTCCTATCCCATGACTTTTTAATTTCCCCATGAGTCTCTCATTGTCAAAGGCTTTCTGAAAATCTAGATACACTATTGGGTACATTCCACAACACGAATAAGGGGTTTGTATATGTGTGTGTGGGGGGGATCTTTATGTGCTTAAGACCTCCCAGACTGTATTCTAAAACACTACTGACATGCATGTTCATGGTGCTAGCACAGGGATCTCAGAACGTGGGCAGGAGAGGGCAGAATGGGGGGGAGGGGGGGTCAACTGCAGAGACGTACAAAGCGTATTTAGGAAAGGCCCGTGTACATACGAGGGGGTACCCAAAAAAAACAGGAATTATTTTTTAAAAGCTATTTATTTCAAATTCTTTACAAAACAACATTATCCCCTTCAAAATACTCTCCATTACAACTGATACATTTGTCCCACCGGTGCTTCCACAGTTCAAAACATTTTTTGTAGTCATCTTTAGAAACGGCTGACAGCAACTCCCTCGTTTTTTTCTTGACTTCTTCAATGTTGTCAAATCGGTGTCCTTTCATGCCCCTTTTCATGCGTGGAAATAAGAAAAAGTCACACGGAGCCATGTCAGGCGAGTAAGGTGCGTGGGGCAGCGGAACCATGCTATTTTTAGCCAAAAACTGTCTAACAGAGATGGCTGTGTGTGCAGGTGCGTTGTCGTGGTGGAAGAACCAGTCTCCTGTCTGCCACAAATCGGGTCTTTTTTGACGAACACTGTTGCACAATCTTCTTAAAACTTCCAAATAAAAGGTTTGATTGACGGTCTGACCTGGGGGAACAAACTCTGAATGAACTACCCCCTTGGCATCAAAAAAGCAAATCAGCATTGTTTTGATGTTTGATTTGACTTGACATTTTTTTGGACGGGGTGATGATGACGTCTTCCATTGGCTTGACTGTTGCTTTGTTTCTGGGTCGTAACCATAGCACCATGACTCATCACCTGTAATGACCTTTGACAGAAAATCTGGATCAGTTTCAAGCTGTTGTTTCAAAACACGACATGTTTCAACTTGATGTTCCTTTTGATTGTCAGTCAGAACCCGAGGAACAAACTTGGCAGCAACCCTTTTCATTCCCAAATCTTCCGTTAAAATGCGCTGAACCGAGCTCCAAGATAACCCACTAATCTCTGACAGTTGATCAATTGTCTGTTGACGGTCTGTGAGCACAAGCTCTCTAATTCTTTCAATATTTTCATCGATTCGGGCAGTTGATGGATGCCCAGAACGAGGTTTGTCATCAATCGACATGCCGCCATTTTTAAACCGAGCAAACCACTGGTACACTTGACTTTTTCCCATAGCGTCATCTTGATAAGCTGTTTTCAACATTAAAACAGTTTCAGCAGCATTTTTACCGAGTAGAAAACAAAATTTCACAGCTGCACGTTGTTCACTTAAACTTGTCATCATAAAAAAAGAAACAACAAAACAGCGCTAGCAAAAACAATCACTGCAGATGAACAGAACAAGCCAGGTCGACAACACAGGCGGCACTGAACTGACAATGAGTTGCACTATACACGCCTAGCGGCAGAAGTGCGTACTACACAAGCTCCGCCCACGGCAATGTTATTCCTGTTTTTTTGGGGTACCCCCTCGTATTAACTGTTTCCCGGAAATGTCTATGTTATTCCTGCTGAAATGTGGTATAAGGTTAGGACTTAGAAAATATTCTGCTGTGCTCTGCAATGCGTCCTATAGAGAAGAACGGTTGTGACAAGTATGTTTTGAAATGGTGTGACTGCAGTCTGGAAAAATACAAGATGCAGTCTTAAGGTGCAGGGAGCAGACGTGAGGGAATGTTGTAAGATAAAGAAACATTTCTAAACACCCTTACAGAAATATTAAGAAGAGCAATAGTGTTTATTCAGGCTATGCATCTATGTGCTGTTTGTGCTAAAGGAGCCAATCTATGGGAGTCTAACAATTCCTATGTTCAGAAAAATGGGACTGCTGATGCAGGGATAGTATGGACATGAGCAGGGAAAGGATTCCTTTTGAGGTGAGAAATGGAGTTCATATTTTAGTCCTGGTACCCCTTGTGATTATGTTATGTCATAGCTGTTATGTATTGGTTCAGGGCATCCTTTTGGCAGAATCATGTTTTTTGTGACAGAAAGTGAGAGCGTGTATGTGTGTGTGATTTGAGGGGTGCACAGGAGGGGGAGGGGGCTTCTGGAGTGCTTCTTTGTAATTCAGGGGAGATCTGAAAGTCTGGCCATTACCTGGTCCATATGAACGACCGCAGTGTCATCAGGTGCCAGTGTAATTGGGCAGTCAGAGAGGGTTCACTATAGCTAAATTTCAAAACATATCCCTGTCAATAATAAGGGGCCCTTAGAATAAGGGCACGCAACAGTGCAAACAGCACTAATGCATGTCCATGATGCAAAGTTAGCTGCTGTGCATGTATTAGTGCTGTTTGCACTGCTGAATGCCCTTATTCTGAGGGTCCCTATTATCGACAGGGATATGTTTTGATATTTAGCCATAGGGAATCTATGCTGATTCCTTCTGGATTATTTTACATAGGGTACTCTAATTAGATCAGATATTGTTGACAGTGTGATAGGGCAACCATACATCCGCTGTACCTGGCACTGGGAGAAACAACTGAGGTAGTGCTCCAGATTGTCCCATGCAGCCTATATCCCATGCCCACACAGCCCTGACCAGGGGACTAGTGCCACAAAGCTGGCAGTGGGAAGGCAGACAGGGTTGCCCCCAGGTATTGGATGTATATAGACTGACATACTCCAGATGAGACAGGTGTAGTTGCTGTAAGTAACTATCCAGTACCTGGATAGGTGGGCCTGAGATGCCATAGTCAGAAGGCCCTATCACAGCTACTACTGATCATCAGCGCTGCACAGCACTGCACAGACAGACGTAACAGATGGTCCCCGCTCAGCAGAGCTTTCAGTCTAGTCGGGACAAACAACACAGCAGCTGTGAACAGGATACATGCAGGGGGAATAGTCAGGAAAAACAAGGGAGCTTAGGCGGATCTGATCCAAGAGCAGCACACAGGGGAGACCCAAGGGGGGTGCAGGCCATGTGCGGAGACTTATTGCGGGGCCTCATTTGCATAAATATTTATGTGGACTTACTTTTAGTAAACATGCCGCTTAATGAGTGTATGGCTAAAGAAAGACTACTAGATTTCTACATTACTATACTCCAGTGCCAACCGCCAGGCACCTTAGGAAGTACTACAAACACTGCCCATTTAGAACCCATAACAAACCCATCATATCATAACAGCACTACCGGGACTCACAAAGCACCAAACCTTACCTATCAAAAGGCAACACTGCAAACATTAAACCAATACATCTCAGAGAATACCAATACATCTCCTACTGGGGAAAGAGAACAAGTGGCACTGTCAAATAGAAACTACATAAACAGAATAACTCAGCTTGGTTACACATGCAGAACATAGACCGTCACCAAACAAAGAACAAGGGATCACAATTTAGAAATAGGAAGACAATAATTAAACTGGGAACCCCAAAAATCAAATTTAGAATGTACAACACCACTGGGTAAATAAAACTATAAATTAATTTCCTCTTGTATTAAACAAAATGCAAAGACGTTAACAATGCATATTTCCCAGAGCTGACATATTGCAGTTAATAAATTCAAAATAAAAAAGTATTTTCCTACCTTTTGTTGTTTGTGCATTTTATTTTTCAGTTACAATAGCTCCTGTCACTTTCTTCTGGTTTCTTCATCTTCTGCTAACTCTCCATTGTCTGTTGTCCATTTGTCCTTTCTTCTAGTTTTTTTTTTTCCATTCTCTCTACATCTGCGACTGATCTTTCCTCTTTTGCTCTTTCCTCCATTTCTTTATTCCTTTTTCATCCACTCAAATTTCACCCCTCCATCCTCAATGCCCAGTTTTTCTCCCAATACCCGGCCAATTGTAGATTTTTCTTCTCCCACATAAAATATCTTTTCCCCTCTCCATCCTCACTCCCCCAGCCCCATCCCATTCTAATCCTCCCCAACATCAGCTCCCTTCTAGTTCCAACCCACCCATCAGTCCATTTCCAGTCCTAGCTTCTCCATCAACCCATTTCAAATCCTAGCCCCCCCCCCATCAGGCCTTTCTAGTCCTATCCTAGCTCCCCCATCATTCCTTTCCAGTCCCATCCTAGCCTCCCATCAGCCCATTTTCAATCCTAGCCCTCCCATCAGCCCTTTCCTATCCTAGCCCCCCCATCAGCCCATTTCAAATCCTAGCCACCCCCCATAAGCCCTTTCCACTGCTATCCTGGCCCCCCATAAGCCCATTTCCAGTCCTATCCTATCCCCCATAAGCCCTTTCTAGTCCTATTCTACTCCCCCCCCTCAGTCCTTTCCAGTTCGAGCTCCCCCAGCAGCTATTTCCACTCCTATCCTAGCCCCTCCATCAGTCTATTTCCAGTCCTAGCTCCCCCCAAGCTCATTTCCAATCCTAGCCCCCCCAGCTCATTTCCAGTCCAAGCCCCCCCCCTCATCCCATTTCCAGTCCTAGCCCCCCCCCCCCCCATAAGAGCCCCGCAGCTGTCCGACTGGCTTTTAGAGCGAGCTGGAGAGGCCCCAGTTCACTTCTGACAGCCGCCAAAGTGAAGAGCGCCTTTTTTCTTCACTTCGGCAGCTGTTTCATAGTATAGGCCGCTGGCATCCTGAGTGCCGGGAAACAGGAAGTTCCCTTTGACATCCGACGTGCCAGTGGCTTATACTACAACACAGCTGCCGAAGTGAAGAAAGAAGGCACTCTTCACTTCAGCGGCTGTCAGAGGTGAGCCGGTGCCTCTCCAGCTCCTTCTCATGCCGACCCTGCCAATGCCAAATGAGTGATGTTGTTGGAAAGGGGTCCCCTGAAGCACAGAGCCCTGTGTGAACAACATTCTCAGACGGGCCCTGGCAGCACCAATAGGCTGAGTATTCAGCCTGGATTTGAGAGAGGCCATGGATGAAGCATGACGTACAGACTCAGGTGGCCTGTTCCAAGCATACAGAGCAACAAAATGAAAATAGTGACGTCTGGATTTGGCAGTGGAAGGGGAGGACACAGATAGAAGCAATCTGACAGAAGAGCGGTGTTCACGGGGAGGGATGTAGGGAAAGATAAGAGGGGAATGATAGTGCAGAACAACAGAATGAGTGCACTTATAGGCCAGAGGCACGAAAAGGGCATACACTTGTTGCTCATCAATATTATGCATCCTTTGGGGACCTGTGCAAGGTTAGTTTGGGTTTTTGTGGACTAGATGAGGGTCCATCCTTAGCAGTTTAAGGCATGTTTATAGAGATAACCAGAGCAGGAATCACTGGGACTGGTTCCTAATGCCACATATCATTTGATGCAAGGTATGTCCTGACATACATGTTCACATTTACATTCTGGTATACCATATTGGGTTGCACTGGGCTTACCTAGCACTTTTCAGGGCATGAGGGGGACAGGTATATGGTCTAGGTTGCAGCAGCTGTCATTTCTCATTAGTATTTATGTCTAGTGTGCATCTGGAAACTACTGTCTGTGATGAACTGCTTAGGAGATGCATGTTTTTCACGAGGGGCATGGCGTCCACGGGGATGGGCAGGATCTGAAATGTGTAATGCTTCAGAATATGGTGGGTGCGAGGACATCCAAAGCGTTTCCCCTCATCCAGGCATGGGGCCAGCTGAAGAGCGCTTGCATGTACCCAACAAATGCATCTATCTTCCTGATTCCGGACCCGCGGATGCGGAATTAGGTTCAAAGGGGGCCAGTTTTTGTTTTAGACATGTCCATGGGTTGGACATGCACATTATGGAATTGGGTTCTACATCAACTGGCTCACCTTTATCTACCTGTTTATTCACACTTTCAAAAAAGTATCAGATTAGTAAGACAAGACTTTTTCTTGATTAAATCCATGTTGGTTTTCTCCCATTAAACCAGTAATTTTATTCTTTATAATGGTTTCTACCATTTTGCCCTGTGCTGATGTCAGGCTCGCCGGTCTGTAGTTTCCCGGATCACCCCTGGAACCCTTTTTTAAAAATTGCCATTACACTGGCCATTCTCCAATCTTCAGGTATTACAGATTATTCTAGTGATAGTTCATAGATTACTCTTGTATTTCAGTTCTTTCAGCATCCTGGGAGGTATACCATTCAGTCCAGGTGATTTGATACTCTTTAATTTATCAAATAGTTGTAATGCGTCTTCCTTTAAATAACATTTCAGGCATGGGAACTTCCCTACATCTTCTTCAGTAAAGACTAAAGCAAAAAATTCATTCAGTCTCTCCACTATGGCCTTGTCTTCCCTTAGCGCCCCTTTTACCCCTCTATTATCTAATGGTCCAACTGACTCTCTCACAGGTTTTTTACTATGAATGTACTTGAAAAAGTTTTTATTATCTGCTTTTGCTTCGATGGCAAGCTTCTTTTCAAAATCTCTCTTCCTTGGGATCTGGGTATTTTTCTATTAAGGGGGTAGTTCCTACTATGCGTGAAAGGAGTAACACACAATTTTTGCACTTAATGTGTGGTAAACAACAAAACTGTGAGCTATTTCATGGTAACAATGGTTATAATGAGATGCAAATGAATGTAAAACAGCTCATTATTATGCAAATTGAAAGCTGCTTTATTAAAGGAAAAATAATGCCAGCTCAAAACTGACATTATTTTGCCTGTGTGAGAGCATCAGGCTGACAACATACACCCCAATTCTGCCAGCCGTCATCTTAAAGGGGGTTGCTCCCTTTCAAACGATCCCTTTCGATTCAAGATCACCCTTAGACCATCATCCAAGCCCCCCCCCAACTCCTAAATTCCCCTCTCTGTGAGCCTCCCCATGCCACCTGCCACCCCAGGCCTACTTCACGCCATCGCTGTTGGTCAAGGGTATGAGAGAAGGAGCGATCCCCAGTTGTTCCTGCTCCTCTGGCACTGGGATCAATCTGACAACCACTACTGCTAGGGTTCTAGCAATGACATTTTGAATGCAGCACCATAAGGTGTGCAGAAGTGACTGAGGATCATTCCTGCCCTCTTACCCTGGATCACCACTGGATGACTTGAGAGAGTCCCAGGGGCCCTATGGGGGGGGGGGCTCTTCTTTTTGTGTGTGTGTGGGGGATCTTAAATGGTGATGGTGGAGTGGATCCGTGGATCTTCTGAAAAGGAGTGACCCCGCTAAGATGGCAGCTGGGAGCACTGGGCCATATATTAGCGGACAGATGCTCCTGGACCAGCATTGAGCTGACATTTTATTTCCTTGAAATAATGCAGCCTGTGAAGTTCCAACATATTTCTTTATTGCTGGAGTTACTAACCTATGGGTGCTGCGTTACCGCAGGTTAGTGAATCCTGTGGTAAACTATGATATTTTACCACAGCTTTGTAACTTCCGCATAAATAGGGATGGGTGCGGCCACAAAATTGCAACAGGCCTTGGGCAAAGGGCCCCTACTGGGACTCAATGGTTAATCATGCCATGGGATATTAGGAAATAGAAATTACACGTACCTGGTAATTGTAGTTCTTGGAGGAACTCCAGTTTAGTCCTCTACTCCTGGGTTGTGAACCTCCTCCTGCAGCTTGGAGACTGGGCGTGTCAAACTTGTGACCTCACTGGATTTAATCTGCTGGCATCTCCCATCAGCCCCAGTGTACTACTGACAAAGCAGACTCAAAAGAGCAACAAACAAGTAGCTAAACATACTCAAGATACCCAAACTACAGGTATAAGTGCTAACTTAATGAACAAACCCCTTTCCCCTTTAACCTAAGGGTTTAAATACCATCTTTGTCTCCTCTCTTCGCTGCTGAACCAGAGACGCAGAAGAAGAGGTCAGAAGAATTCAAAGAGAAAGAATGAACAAACGATTATCCATGAAAAAAACCACTCACCTGTAATCTTCTGAAAAATTACTTGAGATCCGTTGTACTAGAAGGAAACCACTCCCTGGGTGGGAATGAGGACTAAACTGGAGTTCCTCCAGGAACTACAATTACCAGGTACATGTAATTTCTATTTCCTTATCGTTCCTCCAGTTTAGTCCTCTACTCCTGGGATGTAACAGAGCAGTACTAACGGGAGGGACCCTTCCAACCAGAGTGCAACATCGCTGCTCCAAAAGAGGCATCACTCGCCGCCATCACATGAAGACGGTAGTGCCTACTAAACATGTGAAGAGACGATCAAGTGGCCGCTCTACAAATTTCCACCGGTGGAACGAAACTGTGTTCTGCCCAAGAGGCTGCCTGCGCTCTAGTGGAATGAGCCCTCAACCCCACCGGTGCGGGACGACCTTGCAACATATATGCTGACACAATTGCCTCCTTAACCCACCGGGCAATCGGGCAATGGAAGCTTTAGCGGCCGCTTCACCTTTTCTGGAACCGCCAAACAAGACAAAGAGCTGATCCGATTTGTGAAACGACTTGGAAACCTACAAATAGCGGAGAAGCACCCTTCTCACATCCAAACAGCAGAGACCGCGGTCACCTACATTCTCACCCTCTGTGGTAAGTACTGGCAAGGAAACTGACTGGTTCAGATGAAAAGGAGAGGCTACCTTGGGCAAAAAGGATGGAACTGGGTGTAGCACCACCTTTTCCCTGGAAAAACTCAAAAAAGGTTCCCGAGAAGACAGAGCCTGCAATTCCAAAATCCATCTCGCAGAACAAATGGCTACAAGAAACACCGTTTTCAGAGTTAAATCCTTGATCGAAGCTTGGCCCATAGGCTCAAAGGGTGCCTTCACTAGAGCTCCTAAAACCAAGTTAAGATCCCATGGCGGAATCACAGCCTGACGTGACAGCCGCATCCTGTTTACCACTTTAAGAAAGCAGGCTACATCGGGGTGAGCTCCCAGCGACCCTCCGTTGACCTTACCTCTATAACAGGCCAAGGCTGCTAATTGAACTCTCAAAGAACTAGCTGCCAGACCTTTCTCATAACCATCCTGCAGAAAACTCAATATGCAAGGAACGGACGCAGGCTACCGTCGCGGCATTGTCGGACAGTACTCTTATCGCTCGTCCTGCCACCGTTGCTTCAAAGCTTTGTAGGGCAAGAAAAACCGCTCTCAGCTCCAGGCGGTTGATGGACCATTTGCCCTCTGCCACTGTCCAAGTGCCCTGCGCAAAGAGATCTCCGCAATGAGCTCCCCACCCTGCTAGACTGGCGTCCGTCAACAGGGGAAGCCATGTCGGTTGCTCCAGGGACATTCCCGATCGCAAATACTGGGGTAGAAGCCACCACTGGAGAGATCTCCTGACCTGAAGAGGGCACGGGAGACGCTTGCTCAGCGAGTCGCATTGGTGAGACCATCGGCAAAGCAGCAAGCTCTGTAATGCCCGCATATGGAACCTGGCCCACGGCACCACCTCCACGGTTGCTGCCATCGTCCCCAGAATCCGAAGGTAAGACCATGCTGTCGGTGCTGGAGTAGCCCGGAAGGTTCGCAACAGTCGCTGAAGTGCTTGACTTCTGCGGTCCGGGAGAAACACCATACCCCTGCAAGTGTCGAACTGTACTCCCAGATACTCGAGCTCCTGAGCTGGAACTAGGTGACTCTTGGACATATTGACCACCCGAGACTCTGAAGAAAGGCTACTACTTTGGCCATGACTCGTTCACTCTCGGCCTTGGACTTCGCTCGTATCAACCAATCGTCGAGATAAGGATGAACTAAAACACTTTCTTTTCGTAACGCCGCCGCTGCTACTACTACCATGATCTTGGTAAACACCCGCGGGGCTGTCGCCAGGCCGAACGGTAGTGCTTGAAACTGATAATGCCCCCAAGGAAGCACAAACCGCAACTTTTGATGGGCCGCCCGGATCGGCACATGCAGATAAGCCTCCGTGAGGTTGAGCGACGTCAAAAACTTCCCCTGGCGAACTGCCACAATGACGGACCTGAGCATTTCCATTCGGAAATGCAGAACCCGAAGGCACCGATTTACCCCTTTGAGATCTAGGATTAGCCTCAGTGACCTGTCTTTTTTGGGAACCATAAAATAAATGGAGTATCGCCCCATTCCATACTCCACCACGGGCACTGGCACGACAGCTCCCAACTGGATCAGGTGGTCCTGTGTTAGACGTACTGCTAGAGTCTTTGACTGACCTCGGCAGGGAGACATGACAAACGAATCTAGTATTGGTTTCGCAAGCTCCAAGGAATAACCTTTGCAAATGATCTCCAGCACCCACTGGTCGCATGTTATTTGGGTCCAGGCAGAGAGAAATCCCCGAAGCCGCCCTCCTATCGGATGGCTCACTGCCGGGACCCGCCTTCTTTCATTGTGGTTTCCAAGCAGCACCTGCGGATGCCACTCTAAAACCCCTGCTTGCTCCACGAAACCCCTGGGCTTGAGAAGGAAACCAGCCCCATTTGGTAACCACCAAAACAAGAAGTACGAAATCGCCTGAAATCCCTAGGCTGCCCCTGAGAGGCCGAAAAAGACTTGGCTTGCTTAGGCTTGTCCTCAGGCAGCCTTCCGCCTTTGGAGTCTCCCAAATGCTTTACCAACTTGTCAAGATCCTCCCCAAACAACAACCTTCCTTTAAAAGGGAGTTTACTGAGCCGAGATTTGGAAGTACCATCGGCCGCCCAATGCGGAGCCACAGCAACCTGCGGACAGCCACCATGGACGCCATGCTATTAGCTAAAGTCCTGATCAGTTCGTAGTGTACATCAGCCAGATAAGCTGAGCCTGATTCCAGCTGCTCCAGCTCCCGCACCCTGTCCTGTTCCAACTGGATCGACTGTTCGTAAGTGTTGGGACCACCTTAGACAGGCTCGGGCAACCCAAGCTCCGCAAATGGAGGCCTGCAAAGCTAGTGCATCTGCGTCGAAGGATTGCTTCAATAAACCATCCACCTTTCTATCTTGCGCATCTTTTAAAGCGGAGCTACCTTCCACCGGAGTAGTGGTCTCTTTAGTGACGGCAGAAACTGCTGCATCCACTCGCGGACAGCGAAATTTGTCTTTGTAATTATCTGCTAAGGGATAAAGCCTATTCATGGTCTGCATCCCTCTGAGACCCGCTTCCGGCTGATCCCACTCGTCCTGGATCATACTATCCACCACCTTGTGGATGGGGAACACAATCTGTGTGTGACGCACTGCCTGTATGACAGCATCTTCCTCTTCAACCGGCTGCGCTGTAGCCAACTTGAGCGTCTGGAGAGAGTCCGTAATGAGCGCTGTCAGCTCATTCTTCCGAAAAACTCGAATAATTTTCGCCTGATCCTCAGGCTCCAGAATCTCCCCTTCTTCCAACTCTTCTGTATCTCTGTCCAGATCGAACTCCGGCTCCTCAGGATCTTGCCAACCTGGATCCGACAGAGAGAGCTCTGGCGGACGGGCTCTCTTTGGCGGTCTCGGCGCAACGCTCTCGGTCTCGAAAATCCCGGGCTGAGGTACCGCCGAGGAACAAGGAATGGGGCCAGGCAAATTACCCTGACGCCGCCGACAAAAGGCCTGATGCATAAGCAAGACAAAGTCCAGGCAGAAATCTCCGAACTGCGGGTCCGGTTCTGGTAAAACTCCTGACAGCTCAGCTGAAGACTCTCGCCCGAGAATAGAAGGAACAGCTCCTCCCGCTTCTCCTCCCGCTTCTCCTACCATTCCCGACGTGGCCCCTTGAGGTCCTGGAACAACCGATGTCTCCATCTGCTGTTCCACACTGACTGAAACAGCCACACAACCTCGACAGATGCCAGAGTCCGCTACCGTGCCTCTGTGGGAGCCGCAGACGACGCACTGCGGGCATGTTGACATGTGAGATGCTGTTCACCCGCCCCAAGCGGGAAACAGTCACCCCAACAAAAATTCCTCTTTTTTTTTTTTTGGAACCCCTATGCCAACTTCTTTCTCTTGCTTCCTTCTCTTGCTTTCTTCCCCTTATCCGCTCCTTTCCATTTATATTTCCAAGAAGAAACAAACAAATTAGATAAATAAATAAATCTAAACCAAGAATAAAAACCCAAAGAAAGAAAAAAACCCCTGCCCTCTACCCTTCAAACAATAGAGGGAAATAACGACAAAATACCAATGCAAGACAACCATGATGAACTAACCCCCCCCCCCCCCCCGGGAGGCCTAAGGATCGCCGCTGCACTGCTCAGCCGTGCGGCAATTGCCGCCCGTTCAAAATGGCCGCCGCTGAGTGAAATGAAGGATTTGGCGTGCAAAGGCACCGATGCTGTATCTCGGCCTGCTCAACGTGCTCCGGGGATCACCCCCGCATGGAAGAAAGAAGAGTCGACTTACCGGAAGCCCGGCTCACCCTTCCAGCTGCACGCTGCTCAGCGACCAAGCCAGCAGCGTCGGCAGCGAGGGCCGGAGTCCCGAGTGAGCTCACCGCTCGGTCTGAGTCCGGAGCGATGTGTCACCGTTCTGCGGGGTACAAAATTGTTCAGCAGGCTGAGGGCTCACTCCTGGTATGTCCAGGGAGACAGATCTCAGCAATCTCAAGAAAGCTTTGGGACGGCAGAGAGGTTTCTGCAATAATACTCTTTAAATTTCTTTAATAAAAAAAATAAAAAAAAAGACAAAGGAACAGTACCCACTAAATTTAGAGAAATGAAAATCAATTTAAAAGCCCAAACAATTGATCGAAAACAGATTTTCACACAAGGGAAAGTAATTCTAATCCAATTTCAGCTAAATTTAAACTAAATTCTGCTTATTCGTTCCTCTAGTGAGCCCAGCACCTAGGCTCACTATGTCCTCCTGCTGCATGGAGACTGGACACACTGGAGCTGATGGGAGATGCCAGCAGATTACATCCAGTGAGGTCACAAGTTTGACACGCCCAGTCTCCAAGCTGCAGGAGGAGGTTCACAACCCAGAGTAGAGGAGTAGAGGATTAAACTGGAGGAACGATAAGGAATATGGAATTTCTCACAGTTGTGAGATAAAAGTTAATGAAGAAGTTCCACGAAGTGCGGGAGCCCTTCTACAGAGTTTGTAGTAACAAAAGCCAACAAAAGGAAGGAATTCCACTCTAAGCGACTCCGCCGCTCATTAAACAAGCCACGAGAACTCTTCAACTTAGTAAAATCCTTTTACTAAGGAACCATCATCCCCCCAGCAAGAAGAAATACAACCCCAGCTATATACCAACTACCTCCAATCCAAAGCTGTCAAAACAATCATAGCCATGAGCCCCAAACCTCTATATATTCCTCTCCATCATAACCCACTCATGTATCTCACACCTCCATCGGCAGGTTGCATCGAAGACATTATCGCAACTATCAACACCACCACTGCACCAAACGACCCATGCCCAGCTTATTGGATTAGATCAATGCGCTCAGAACTCAGCCCATTCATAGCTGAAATCATAAGTCTCTCATTCGCAGCAGGAACATTCCCAAGGGATCTTAAACAGACATCCGTATGACCACTTCTAAAGAGCAATCACCTTGATCCGCAGAAAGTAGAGTCATACCGTCCGATCTCAAGTATCCCTCTTCTAGCCAAAATACTCGAGAAGGTGGCATAAAGACAGATCCAGCAACATATTGATACTGAAGCCCCCCTAGACCCCTGTCAACATGGATTTAGGGAAGCTCATGGTGTCGAGACACTATTGACTTCCCTAACCAACACCTTAATCAGCGGGATAGACAACATCAAAAAGGGTTTTGCGCTTATCTTCCTCGATATCGCCGCTGCCTTCGACTCAGTCGATCATGACCAGCTCCTAACTCGACTCCATGAGAAGGGAATCCTCGGCCGTGCTTGGGATTGGTGCAAATCCTACTTAGAGGATCGTTGGCAGCAAATTCGGATGGGCTCCAACACATCAGAACCATTTCAGCAAAGCCAAGGAGTACCTCAAGGCTCCTCCCTATCTGCACTGCTCTTTAATATTTACATGCAGCTGATTTGCGACATCATCCGTTCTTATGGAATCTCATGCCTCATCTATGCAGATGACGTCCTGTTGTTCACACCAATCAATGTCACATTGCCCGACTATACAGTATTAGTGAACTGTTTCAATGCAATCACAGACTGGCTCCTCAATCAGAACCTTAGAATAAACTTCAAAAAAACTGAGGTTTTGTTCATCACGAAGAACAAGAACTTTACACCTCCTACAACTCTAAAGGTTAGAGACGCAGAACTTCCCACCAAGACTGCCATACGCTATCTTGGCGTAACGCTTGATCAACAACTGGATTTCTCAGCGCACATAAGCAATACCGTCAAAGCAAGATACTACAAGATCAAGACATTACGACATCTGAGACCCATGCTCGCCCCAGAGGACTTCCGCACAATATTCCAAGCGATTGTAACCCCCCACTTTGACTATGCAAACATTCTCCACGGTCTCCCCAAGAACAGCCTAAATCCTCTTCAGTTAGCGATGAATTCCGCCGCCAGAGTCTTCTGCGGAGTGTCCAGAAAAGACCACATAACCCCTATCTTAAGAGACCTACACTGGCTACCTATAAACTGTAGGATCTCATACAAGGCCCTTCTCATCACATTCAAATCCATTAACAAAATCTCCCCACCTTCAATTTCTGCCCTGCTCACACCCACACCAAACAACAGATTACGGAGGACACTAACTGCCAACACACTGATTATCCCATCTGAAACAACAAAATGTTCACGAACTAGTAATAGAGCCTTCGTTCTTTACGCCCCTAGATGTTGGAATAACCTCCCTCCCAACATCAGAGCAATCAGAGAACTCAATCAATTTAGGAAGGCCATCAAGCATCACTTATTCCTACTGCACTTTTCCCCACACTACAGCACCATCCAACCCAACCCAGCATTGACTCCCACACCACAGACATAACCAAACCGGACAGATCTAGAAAACCTATAAGATTTTTTACTAAATCATGAAAGTCATCCTACAAAATTTAAGCAGTTATAAGTTTGCTCAAGACAATAACTTCAATATGCATATTGATAACAAACCTAGCATATGGAATCGCCTCATTGTAAATAAACTCACTGTAACTGAACCTGGCTGTAAATAATTGTATATAGTTCTCCCAGTTACATTTCCATGTTACTTTCCCTGTTTTATGTAAATACAGGGCAGAACTTCCCCTGCCCTGTAGTCATGTTGTTGTATGTAAACCGCACTGATAACAAATAGCACGGTATAGAAAAGCTATAAATAAATAAATAAATAAAATAAATTGATGTCTTTCAGTGAATCTTAGAAATATAGAGATGCCAATGGGGGGAGGGGAGGGGCTGGGGAGAGAGAGAGAAGAAGGGGAAGGGAGCAGGGGTATGGAAACATTGCAGTATCTAAGGCAGAGTGGGAGGGCCTGGAGGCAGGGACAATTAAGAGGGGAAAATGGAGAAAACCTTTAAAAGGCAGCTTGGAAGCAGGAGAAATTTGTAAGTGTGTGCACAATTTTGAGGATGATGCTATTTTCTGAGACCTGCTAACCACATTAATTGCGCTCAGCGGGATATGCAGCATCTCATAACTTAGCACCGGGGTGTTCCAGGAATGGTACCAAAGATAACCGGTCAGCAGTGATATTAGGCTGGTTATCGTAAAACAACTAATGTTAGGAAGAATAAAGGCTCGCCTAATTTTAGTTGCTTTACCTAACAAGCCAGTGACCGAATATTGCTGCTGTCCAGTTAGCTGTAGCGCTATCTAGTCAGCCCGGTAATTCGATGCTGGTGGCCGGATATGACCCCAGCACTGAATATCTGGGACTTAGTTAAAGCTGCTGCTAAGTATTGACCCCTGAGGGTTTTTAAAAAAAATGTATTTCTGCAAATTTTTCAAGAGCAGTCACAAGCAAAACTACTTGTTTAAGCAACAGAGAATAATCAGCAGCATTAATAACATTACAGGATAATATAATGTAAGCTTCACAACAGGAAACTGAAATCTCTACCAGTCCACAATCAAAGAGGGGGATGTACAACAATCTAGAGGAAAAAAAGAAAAAAGACCAGGCAAGTTACCTAACCCTTATGTGAACTACTCACCAGGGTACCTTAAAACCCAGGAAGCAACTGCACTGTGAACTAAAAACTGAGAAGGCAGAAAGTTACTGGGGTTCAAAAAAAATATACTGGAGACTTTATTAAACATTTACAAGGAAATCTAAGAAAAAATAACCCTGCAAGTTTGAGAACTCTCGGATGCAAAAGGAATCACTTCCTTCTCTTCCGAATAGACTTGACAACAGCAGAGAAAACTGATATATAAAGAGGGAAGACATTTTCACGATCCAATCCTTATCTGGATTTAGAGCACAAGTTATCAACAGACTGGAGGCGGGAACTTGGCCCTCTCCAGACTGTTATAAGAAATTAGTAAGTTCAAGTCTATCAATAGTAATCTTGTCCTCTTGGCAGACATAAGAACATAAGATATGCCATACTGGGTCAGACCAAGGTCCATCAAGCCCAGTATCCTGTTTCCAACAGTGGCCAATCTAGGTCATACGTACCTAGCAGTTTCCCCAAAAGACACAGGTTCTGCAATGCTTGTACTAGGTCAAGCATTGATATCCTGGGTCCCTTCTTAATAATGGTTTATGGACCTTTCCTCCAGGAACTTGTCCAAACCTTTTTTAAACCCAGCTACACTAATAGCCTTTACTACATCCTCCGGTAACAAACTCCAGAGTTTGATTACACATTCAGTGAAAAAATATTTTCTTTTATTAGTCTTAAATCGTTTACCCTGTAGCTTCATTGCATGTCCCCTAGTCTTCCTATATTCTGATAACGTAAACAGTCGATCTACGTTTAACCGTTCCACTCCGTTCATTAATTTATAGACTTCTATCATATCTCCCCTCAGCCGTCTCTTTTCCAGGTTAAAGAGCCCTAACCTTTTTAGCCTTTCTTCATAGGAGTATCCTTCCATCCCCTTTACCATTATGGTGGCTCTTCTCTGAACCTTTTCTAATAACGCTATATCCTTTTTAAGATACGGCGACCAGAATTGCACACAATATTCAAGGTGCGGTCTCACCATGGAACGGTATAGAGGCATTATAATATCTTTAGTTTTATTTTCCATTCCTTTCCTTATGATACCTAGCATTCTGTTTGCTCTCTTGGCTGCCGCTGCACACTGGGCCGAGGGTTTTAACATGTTATCCACAATGACGCCTAAATCTTTTTCCTGGGTGGTGGTTCCTAATGTGGAATCTTGCATCGTGTAACCATAGTTTGGATTGTTCTTCCCTAGGTGCATAACTTTGCACTTGTCCACATTAAATTTCATCTGCCATTTTGATGCCCAGTCTTCCAATTTATCAAGATCCTCTTGCAATTTTCCACAATCCTCTTGGGTTTTAACAACTTTAAATAGAAACATAGAAACATGATGACAGAAAAAGACCACATGGCCTATCTAGTCTGTCCTTCCATAACAACAACTACAACAGTCCACTTTTTACCTTTAGAGATCCTCTGTGTTGGTCCCATGCTTTTTTGAATTCAGTTACTGTCCTCATCTCTACCACCTCCACTGGGAGACTATTCCATGGATCCACTACTCTTTCCGTAAAGAAATATTTCCGCATATCACTCCTGAATCTATCTCCCTTCACCCTCATCCCATGTCCCCTCGTAGCAGAACTTGCTTTCAATTGAAAGAGGCTCTCTCCCTGAACATTTATGCCACGGAGGTATTTAAACATCTCAATCATATCACCTCTATCCCTCCTTTCCTCTAAGGTGTACATATTAAGATCCTTAAGTCTGTCCTCATATGCTTTATAATGAAGCCCACTAATCATTTTAGTAGCCACCCTCTGCACCGACTCCATCCTGTTCACATCCTTTTGAAGGTGCGGTCTCCAGAATTGCACACCATACTTCAAATGAGGTCGCACCAAAGACTTATACAGAGGCATTATCACCTCCTTTTTTCTGCTAGCCATTCCTCTCTGTATAAATAGTTTTGTGTCATCTGCAAATTTGATAACCTCACTCGTTATTCCACTTTCCAGGTCATTTATGAATATGTCAAAAAGCAGCGGACCCAGCACAGATCCCTGGAGTACACCACTATTCACCTTTCTCCATTGGGAAAATTGGCCATTTAGTCCAACCCTCTGCTTTCTATCTTTTAACCAGTTCCTGATCCACAGTACTACACTGCCTCCTATCCCATGACTCTTTAGTTTTGCCAAAAGTCTCTGATGAGGGACCTTGTCAAAGTCTTTCTGAAAGTCCAGATACACTATATCAACCGACTCACCTTTGTCCACCTGTTTATTCAAACTTTCAAAAAAACATAACAGATTAGTAAGACAAGATCTTCCTTGTCTAAAGCCATGTTGGCTGTCTCCCATTAGGCCATGACTATCTACATGCTGAGTAAGTTTATTCTTTATGATGGTTTCTACCATTTTTCCCGGTACTGACGTGAGGCTCACCGGTCTGTAGTTTCCTGGATCACCCCTCGAACCATTTTTTAAAAATTGGTGTTACATTGGTGATCCGCCAATCTTCAGGTATTAGAGATGATTTTAATGATAGTTCACAGATTACTAATAGCAGGTCTGCAATCTCATATTTCAGTTCTTTCAACACCCTTGGATGTATACCATCCGGCCCAGGTGATTTGCTACTCTTCAGTTTATCTAATAGTTGTAATACATCTTCCCGATGTATCGATATTTCCTTCAATTCTTCCGCACCTTTAAATACCACTTCAGTCATGGGTAACATCCCTACATCTTCCTCAGTAAAGACCGAAGCAAAGCATTCATTCAGTCTCTCAGCTATCGCCTTGTCGCCTCTTAGTGCCCCTTTAACTCCTCTATCATCTAATGGTCCAACTGACTATCTCACAGGTTTTTTGCTACGAATGTACTTGAAAAAATCTTTATTTCGCGTTTTTGCTTCTACAGCAAGCTTCTTCTCAAATTCTCTCTTTGCCTTCTTTATCAATGCCTTGCATTTGACCTGCCAGTGCTTGTGCTTTTTCCAGGTTTCATCGTTTGGCTCTTTTTTCCATTTCCTGAAAGATGCTTTCTTGGCAACAGCCTCTCTGACCTCACCTTTAAACCATGCTGGCAGTTTTTTGGACTTCCTTCCACTTTTCTTAAAGCGTGGAATACAGCTGGTCTGGGCTTCCAAGATAGTATTTTTCAACAACACCCAAGCTTGATGTAAGTCTTTAACCTTTGCAACTGCTCCTTTTAGTTTTTTCTTAACTATTTTCCATATTTTATCATAGTCTCCCTTTCGAAAGTTAAAAGGTAGTACTGTGGATTTCCTTACTATCCCTCCTCCACTAATTAAATCAAAGGCGATCATGCTATGATCACTATTGCCAAGTGGCCCCAACACCCTTATCTCTTGCACTAGATCTGGTGTTCCACTAAGGACAAGGTCTAATATGGCTTCCCCTCTCGTCGGTCCATGGACCAGCTGCTCCAAGAAGCAGTCATTTATGTCATCTAGGAACTTTATCTCCCTAGCATGTACTGCCGTGACACTGACCCAGTCGATACCGGGGTAATTCAAATCGCCCATTATTATTACTGCGCTGTAACTTTTGTTAGCTTCCTTGATTTCTTTGAGCATTTCATCATCCATCTGTTCATTCTGGCCAGGCGGTCGATAGTACACCCCCACCGCCATCGCCTTCGCCTTCCACTTTTTACATGGAATTTCAATCCATAGAGATTCTACAGCAAATTTTGTTTCCTTTAAAACTTTAATCCTTTCTGACTCAATGCCCTCTCTAACAGAGCGCAACCCATCCACCAATTTGATCAGCTCTATCATTACGATATAGTTTGTACCTAGGTATCACAGTGTCCCACTGGTTGTCCTCCTTCCACCATGTCTCTGATATTCCAATCACATCTAACCTCTCATTTAGTGCTATATATTCTAACTCTCCCATCTTATTTTTTAGACTTCTAGCATTTGCATACAAGCATTTTAGAGACTTTATTTTATTCATATTAATTTGGCTATTGGTAGACATGGGTAATTTGGGATCTTTAAGCTCTGTCTGCTCCATACTCGAGGGCATTTGGGCTACTTTACTCTTTTTTGGAACCTCTCTGCTTTTGGTAGTATCCTTCAAGGATACATTCTTCCGAACCATCTGCTCTTGGGCAATTGTCGGCTTTCCCCTATTATCTAGTTTAAAAGCTGCTCTATCTCCTTTTTAAAGGTTAATGCCAGCAGCCTGGTTCCATCCCGGTTAAGGTGAAGCCCATCCCTTCGGAAGAGCCTCTCCTTTCCCCAGAATGTACCCCAGTTCCTAACAAATCCAAACCCCTCATCTCTGCACCATTGTCTCATCCACGCATTGAGACTCCGGAGCTCTGCTTCTGCAACATCCACCTCTTTCTTCATCGCCTGTGGTAAATAATACGCTCTTCCTAGAGGAGGAACAGAGTCCATTGGAATAGTGAGAACAGTTTTGATATCACACTGTTCTGTTCTGATGTTCATTTATAGCTGGATATCAAAAAGATTTGGACAAGTTCCTGGAGGAAAAGTCCATAAACCAAAGAGGACCTGGGAAATTCACTGTTTACCCTGGGGTAAATAACGTGGAATCTGTGTACTTTTTTGGGAATCTGACAGATAGTTGTGACCTGGATTGGCCATTACTGGAAACAGGATACTGGGCTTGGTGGACCTTAGTCTGATCCAGTATGGCAAATCTTATGTTCTTATATTTGATATGACCTTAAGAAATTAAAAAAAACAAAACAAAACACTGCCCTACATTCTCTGGTGATTTCCCAATAGCAATACACTGGGAGAATTGTGCCAGAGCCCATTTAGGTCCTCACCTCATTCTTCCACTGAGAGTCTAATCAAAAGCTGTTTCCAGCCAACACAGAACATTCCATATTGAAAAGTGTACACTTGCAATGCCACACAATGGCTTGGTTCCCACATTCGCAGAACCAGGCATGTTGGGGGGGGGGGGGGGGAGGAGGTTCATGCAGTTGTCATGGAGAGTATTAGGGAGTGAATGTATGTGTATGTGAGTGTTTTGGGAGTTTTACAGCCCTATCCTTCAATACTCTCCCTGCTGCACTCTCAATTCTGCCCTTCACTCATCTGTGCACTCTCCCCCTCCCCTCCCAACCAACTTTGTACTATCTCCCTTCCCTGATCTTCACTCCCTCACAAGTCTGTCCCTCTTTTAACCACATCCGGCTTGGAATGACCCCCTAAGTTTTACTATTCCATGTACTATTCCATGAAAGCTACCTAGGTGAAGTTGTTAAATGTAAATCGCTTAGAATCGTAGATTAGCGGTTTATAAAAACAGTTAAATAAATAAAATTACATAAGAAAACACATGCTGAGTCAGACGAAGGCTCATCAAGTCCAGCATCTTGTCTCCAACAGTGGTCAGTCTGGGACACAAGTACCCAAAAGATGCTAGAAAGGAGATCTATTTCTTTTAGTTCATTTCTAAGGATAAGTGATGGCTTTCTCAAATCCACTTATGAATGCTTAGATCTTGCAACCACAACCCTTGCAAGGTAAAACAATACTTTATCTTCCTTACAGGAAAATATTTCTATCTTAAAATAAAGTTATGATTCTTTAAAACGAACCCTCTTCATGATGATACACTCTTGTCTCCTGCAGATACGTATGTGGATTTTCTGACTGATCTTTCTGCTTACTGAATTGCGTCTGCATCTCCATGGCCAAAGTTTTTCACATTTCTTATCTACAGAAAACAAGCTTAGCACATCTTTTCCTAGGTATTCCCAGCAGCCCTTTTTCATGTACCAAAAAAGTTTCATTATAGGCTGAATTCACTCTTTTCTGTATTTCCAAATGTCCAGCAAAAAGTGTCTCGAAAGTACCTTGTGTGATAGCCATGCTGTTAAG
This sequence comes from Ichthyophis bannanicus, assembly GCA_033557465.1. Lineage (NCBI taxonomy): Eukaryota > Metazoa > Chordata > Amphibia > Gymnophiona > Ichthyophiidae > Ichthyophis > Ichthyophis bannanicus. The sequence goes on from CM066039.1 coordinate 252,459,367, forward strand.
CTTCCGAAGGACAGCGGCGGAACGGCTACTGCGAAGTAAGGTCATTGAATATGCAGTCAGCGCTGTGGTATATGGATCTTCAGCTGAATACAAGTTTGACTCTAGGAAAGTTTTCGCTTTGGTCACTGCTGATTTTTCTTCCTAAGCAAGCAAACAAAGTGGTAACTTACCAACTGCCATTTTTCTTCTCAGCTCCTAGAATAAGGCCAGTGGTCTCTTTTCTTAATGACCCCACAGTTTGGCCGGGAGTCCAAAAGAGACACTCACCCTTGCAGAGGACAACCAAGACACTAGCAAGCAGGGTGAAGAACAAACAGAACCCTGTATATTTGGAACCAGTTTTTATAAAAAAACACAACCCTACATTTCAGTGTTTTGTCACGTAAGAGCCTTCGTCAGGGGGTATATGAATCCAGACCTCCAAAATAAACATAAAAACATTTGTAAATTAAAACATATATATAACATTGTATTAAAAACATATATATTATATGTTGTAGCAGCTGAAACAATGATACAGCTATTTAAAAGAATGTTAGACAGCAATATAAAATACAGTTAAAAAGTAATAAAAATGATAGACAGCTATACCACATATTGAATAACATTAAATAGGGAAATGAGCAGTGTGTGCTCTTGTATAAAAGACATTTCAAAATGCGAAGGTGTGATCCAATAATAAAAGGACTATAGTGTGAGAAAGGGGAAGGGAAGGAAAGGATAGGGGAGGGGTGGAGGAAGGGAAGGGAGGAAGGAAAGGGGGGATTTGTGATTATATAAAAGCAAACTCACTGTCATCCACGATAAATACTTATATGCTGTATGCGGTCACTGTTGTACTGGAACAACTTCACAGAAAGCTGAAGAAAGGTAAATTAGACTTACCTGCTAATTGTTGTTCCTTTAGAAACTCCAGTCCAGTCCCGGAATCTCTGGGATACAGATCCTCCTGCAGTTGCTTGGAGACTGAATCATAACATTCTTCTGTTGTCATCCGTATAACTACCTGAGGGACCGCCCACTTGCTCCAGTTTTTTCAGTCTCCAAGCAGTTGCAGGTTGTAGAGCCTAGGGATCCTGGGTTCTTTTGAGGGACAATTAAGTATTTTAATTTGAATTTCTTATTTTGATTTTTATTTAAATTTAGTTTCAAGTTTCTAGTTTCCTTCTTCAAGCTTGCTTTATTTTATTTAAAAAAAAAAAAAAGGTTATATACCTTTAAAAGCTCTAAATGCCCCCACCCCTCTTTTAAAGGAATTCATTTAGCAATTTAAAGATGCGTAGTTCTTTGAAAGATTGCTGAGGGGTGAGTGTGAGTTTCCCGATCCTACTAGGGCTAGGAGAGGAGTACTTAGCAGTCTGGAGTCATCTCTGATTTTTGTTATTACTGATACTCCCCCACACGGATCTTCTGGATACCTCCGAGGCAAAAAAGAGCTTATTATCAGGGATCCGGTAAGCAGAAACAGCGTTTTTTAACTGGCAGCGACAGGTATTTCGTTGCTGCGCAGTTCTTAGAGGTGACGGTTAATGAAGGCCGTGCCATGTTGGCGCGTGCATATATTAACGGCGTTCAGCGAGGTGTTTAAAGATCAGCTGGCATGTTGAAACGCGATACTTCCGGGTTGCTCCTATAGGCAGAAATGCTTAGCTAGGAGAGACCCGATGGAAGAAGACAGAAAAGGAAAGTTTTTTGATTTTGATTGCTTCACTGATTTGTGAAGGCTACAGTTTCAAAAAAAAAAAAAAAGAAAAAAGAAAAACTGCGCCGTTTTTAAAACTTGATGGGGGCAATCCTATATCAGGAGTAGTTGTGAGTATTTAATATTTTATTACTTGGAAAATTTGTAGTGCACAATGCCTTTAAAGCCACAATGTCTAGTCTGTGGTTCAAAAAGGGGCATTCCGTCGGATTCTGCTATTCATTTGGAAGTTAATGAGGCTCCAGTACATGGTAAAAAGATGAAAATAGGAAAAGATTTTTCAATTTCATCTGAAGATTTGCATTTAGATGGAGATTTAGATATGAAGGAGGAATTGGAAGAGGGAGAGCTGATAGACCTAGAGGATTAGTCTAGAATAGTGCGTGTTTTTCGGTGGGAAGAGTTGCCAGCACTAATTATGGAAACCCTTAAGGCACTGAATATGCCAATCTCGGAGCCTGACGAAGATTCAGTATTAGAGGATCCTTTGTTGCAAGCGTTTAGAAAATCTCAGAAGGCTTTTCCAGTTCATAGAGTGGTTAAAGATATGATTCAGCAAGAGTGGAATATACCAGAGGCTGGTTTAAGAGGCTCCAGGATTATGGCTTGTCTGTATCCTTTATTGGATAGGGATCAAGAATTGTTTAATCCACCTAAAGTAGATGCGGCTGTTTCAGCTGTAACTAAAAGAACTACTGAAACAGCCACAGAGAGTGGTGCAGCTCTTAAGGATAGTTATGATAGAAAGTTGGACACTTTGCTGAAACAAGTGTTTGATATAAATGCACTGTCTATTCAGGCATCCATTTGTGGAGCATGGGTAGCAAGAGCATGTTTGCGTTAGTCACACAAAATGCATACTAACACAGTAGAAGATTCAGTAGAAGAAGCATTTAAATTAGAAACTGGAGCAGCTTATTTGGCTGACATGCATTATGATCTTATCAGGGCATTATCAAAAGGTATAGGCTCAGTTGTCGCAGCTAGAAGGTCTTTGTGGCTGCGAAGCTGGGCTGCAGATGCTTCTTCTAAGGCAAGACTTTCCAAGCTTCCTTTTAGGGGAAAATTACTTTTTGGGGAAGATTTGGACAAGTTGGTAAAAGATTTAGGAGATTATAAGGAAGGCAGACTGCCTGAAGACAGACAAAGGTTAGGACGCTCAGTCCAGGCTGCTAGAGGCCAGTACAGAGATTTTCGTCGTTTTCGTAATGCTTGTTTTGGTCAGTTTCAGAGAGGACGCCAGTTTGCTAGGAGTCAGGGGTTTCGAGGTTTTAGGGGAGCAGGCAGAGGTTTTGCAGCTTCCTCTACATCTGCAAACCCAAGAAAATCACAATGAGATGAGGGATACCCAGGTGGATGTTATTCCCGTAGGGCAGGGGTCACCAACCTGCGGCCCACGAGGTCCCTTCGTGCGGCCCGTGAGGCTCTACCCCGGTTAACATTACGTGCGGCCCACCAAGGATTCCCGCCATTGTATCCACGCGCTCGCAGCTCACCGACGACCACCTGCAAGCGTCCCTTCTCCTGTCAGTGTCATCCTCGATGCCCTCAAAGCCCTGGGATACACCCAACTAGTTAACTCCCCCACACACATCAAGGGAAACACATTAGACTTGGTATTTGCCCCTCAAATAGCCAACTACCCCTCCCAAAAGTTCGATCTTTCACTGAGCCCAGTACCATGGTCCGACCATAGTCTGATCAGATTCCTACTGCCGTCCCTTCATGGAACAAACTATCCCACAACCCCAACCAACGAACCCATCCCTACCCATATACGCTACCGTCCATTCAACGAGCAAGAGATCATTGAGCGAGCGCACCCCCTCCTTGATCCACCCGAACTCAGCCTCGACAACATGATAACATTATGGAACGAGTGCCTCAATGCAAAAATCGATGCTCCTCCTACCAAAAAGAATTACAGCGGTAGAAAGAAAGCACCCTGGTATTCGCCTGAACTTACTGAGTCTCTTCGACGGTTGCGTCAACTTGAAAAACGATGGCGCAGATCAAGAACAACTGAGAGCCTGGAGGCATACAACGTCCACCTCGATGAACATAGAACAGCAGTCTCCGCAAGAATGAAACACCACCACTCAGAAGTATTAATGAGAGCCATAAACAAACCGCGAGAGCTTTTCAGTATAGTCAAAAATTTAGCTCACGATCCTTCCCCGAACCAAACAAACCTACCCGACCCCCAAGAATACGCAGATTATCTACGCTCAAAGTCGAACCAACCCGTTACCCCTGAAAACAATCACCACCCAGAAGAACTAACATTGCTATCATTCTACTCCTCCCCGCAAAATGAGACAGTAGATGATCATGGCATTCTCACCTCCTTCTCCCCTCCAACAGCAAGGGAGATCCAAAATATCATCACAGGCATAAACACCACTACGGCACCAAGTGACCCATGCCCCGCACACTGGGTAAAAGCGCTAAAATCAGATCTCAGCCCATTTCTCTCCAACCTAATAGAAAAATCTTTCACGTCTGGGACATTTCCACTTGACCTGAAGCAAACCTCTATAAAACCGCTACTGAAGAATAAAAAGCTCGACCCTACAAAAATGGATTCATACAGGCCAATATCGAGCATTCCGCTCCTAGCTAAAATTATGGAAAAAACAGTCCAACAGCAACTGACCCATCACATTGAAAACAATGCTCCCCTCGATTACTCTCAGCATGGATTCAGATCATCTCATGGAGTGGATACCCTACTTACTACGCTCTTCAACACCCTTACCACCAGTCTCGATAACATCAGAAAGGGTTTTGCTCTCATCTTTCTGGACATCGCAGCCGCCTTTGACTCGGTTGACCACAGAATACTCCTATCCCGCCTTGCCGAGAAGGGAGTCCGAGGCAATGCTCTAGCGTGGTGCGCCTCATACCTGAGTAACAGATGGCAGCATGTCCGCTCCGGCCTCTCTCTATCGGAACCTTTCCAGCAAGAAAAAGGCGTCCCACAAGGGTCATCCCTCTCAGCCCTCTTATTCAATGTCTACATGCAGCCCATCTGCAGCCTCATTCGGTCATTTAACATAAACTGCTGCCTATATGCTGACGATGTACTAATGTTCACCCCAATAGATACTGACCATCCAAATCTCGACCAGCTCTCCTCCTGCTTTAACGCTGTCTCTGACTGGCTATGCACTCAAATGCTCCGAATAAATCTAAAAAAAACAGACGTCCTATTCATCGGAAGAGATCATTCATTCACCCCCCCTCCTTCAATCAAGGTGGGCAACGCTGACATCAGCTCCAAGACAACGATCAGATACCTTGGAGTAACTTTGGACCAGCGCCTTGACATGCATGCCCACATAGATAATACCATCAGGACAATCTACCATAAAATACGAACGCTACGCCTCTTGAAGGACACCCTAGAACCAAATGACTTTCGAACAGTCTTCCAGGCCATCATAATGCCCCACTTCGATTACGCCAATTCTATCCTACTTGGCCTCCCAAAAAGCTCGACGAATCCTTTACAGCTAGCTATGAACACCGCAGCAAGAACCCTATACGGAGCAGCTCGCAAAGACCACATTACCCCTATCCTGAAGAGCCTGCACTGGCTCCCCATACAACACCGGATCACATTCAAGATCTTAACCATGACATTTAAAGCAGTTCATAGAATCACCTCAACCACCTTGTCAGACCTGATACAACCCACTCCAGACAACAGACTCAGAAGAACCAAGTCCTACAATACCATTCTGCTCCCAAAAGCTATCACTAAATGTAACAAATCAACAAGTAGAAGGGCCTTTGCCTTGTTTGCACCTTCCAGCTGGAATTCTCTCCCAGCAGAAATCCAGGCCATAAACAACCTCACCCAATTCAGAAAGGCCGTCAAACACTACCTATTTCAACAGCACTTCTGTAACTCTGACAACATTACCTAGACAACAGTACACGACCCAACAGTCCCTCATCCCATAGCCGCCGAACTAATCTCTAATCTAACTTTCAAGTACACAGAACCACCCCTTGCAGGGCTGGTACTACAAATCCATCTATGATGCAACCCTCTTTATGTAAATAGTGTATAAAGTTCACCTGTTATCCAAGTTGAAATTCCCTGTTATATGTAAGTTCAATGTCTGATTGTTCCACATTGTACAAACCTGTTCATTGTAAACCGCACTGATTCCGAATAGTGCGGTATAGAAAAACTAATAATAAATAAATAAAATAAATAAATAAATCTGTGAAGCCGGACTTTAAGCATTTGTCTGCTAGCATGAATTATCAGCCATCTCATTAAATTCAATAAAGGTGATCAGCCATTGTTTTCATAATTTTGCGTTTGTTGTTTTTTTTTGCGGGGGCGGGGAGAAGGGGGGTGCGGCCCGCAAGGCTCCCGGTAGTCGGCTGTGCGGCCCGCGGCCCTCTGGAGGTTGGTGACCCCAGCCGTAGGGGGACGGCTCCAGGACTTTTATCCAGCCTGGGTTCAAATCACATCCGATCAGTGGGTGATAGAGATCATTCAAAAGGGGTATGCGCTGGAACTTCAACGTCCAGTGCCCGATTTGTTCATTCAATCTCCTTGTAAGGCACGCATAAGAGGGGCAGCAGTTTGCGAAACCTTGCAAAGACTTTTGAATTTGAAAGCTATTGTACCGGTACCGTTAAGTCAACAAGGTGCCGGTCGATACTCAATTTATTTTGTAGCTCCAAAGAAGGACGGTTCTTTTCGACCGGTGCTGGATCTTCGCAGGGTAAACCGTTATCTTCGGGTGACTCATTTTCGTATGGAAACGTTGAAATCGGTGATAATGGCAGTGAGGAAAGGAGAGTTTCTCTCGTCTTTGGATTTAACAGAGGCATATCTGCATGTTCCAATTCGTCAGGAACATCAAAAATTTTTAAGATTTACAGTTCCAAGAGGTCATTTCCAGTTTCAGGCATTGCCCTTCGGTTTGGCAACAGCTCCGCGAACATTTACAAAAGTAATGGTAGTGGTGGCGGCAGCATTAAGAAGAGAAGGAATTCTGGTTCACCCTTACCTGGACGATTGGTTGATTCGAGCAAAATCGGAAAGGGAAGGCAGATTAGCAACAGACAGAGTAGTAGAATTTTTGAAAAGTTTAGGCTGGATAGTCAATATGACAAAGAGCAAATTGCTTCCGTCACAGAATCTGGAACATTTGGGTGCTCGGTTCGATACAAAAAAGGGAAGAGTTTTTCTTCCTCGCTCTCGGGCGCTAGCATTAAAAAATCTGGTGAAAAGTTTTTTGACAAGAAAGGAACCCACAGCATGGCATTATCTACAATTGCTCAGAACCATGGCAGCAACTTTGGACTTAGTGCCATGGGCGAGAGCTCATATGCGACCGTTGCAAACAGCACTGTTGAGAAGGTGGTACCGCCTGTGGACATTTGCAGAGCGGCTACTTGGTCGTCAATGAATTCTTTTGTGAAACATTATAGGCTAGACTTACAAGCAGAGGCGGATACCTGTTTTGGTACGGCTGTGCTTCAGGCTGGTCTAGCAGGACCCACCCATTAGATTGTACTGCTCTGATATATCCCAGAGATTCCGGGACTGGACTGGAGTGATGTAAAGGAAAGGTAAATTAGACTTACCTGCTAATTGTTGTTCCTTTAGAAACTCCAGTCCAGTCCCGCATCCCTCCCTGATATGCGTTTGTTTTAAAATAGTGTTTAAGTTTATAGCCTGAAGCAGGTATATATGAGTTTTATGTTAGTCTTTAGAGTTAATTTAGGTTTTCTAATGCTTTTGGATATTCTTAAGAAAGCACGTAAGGAAACAAATCTCAGTGGAGGAGAGAAAAGATTGTATGCAGTGTCACTTACACAACTTGATCAGCAGGTTTACATTGATCAGAAGCATTGCACAGTGCAGATGCTGTTTTTAACTCAACAAATTGGCACCAAAAGAAGGGGGAGGGGGAACTTCAGTAACCAATCATGTATTAGTGTCAGGGGTTTAGAAGGAAGAGTGCAGGAAAACTCTGTCTTAACAAGGGACTCTGGATCGCTGTATTTTTAATATATCAATTATACACAGATCAATGAGTAACAAATTGTATCAGGGAAAGTTGACCCTTTCGGCCAAGGTCCTCAAGACCTCAGTTTTATGAACTTCCGAGGTACCTCTGTACTGAATAAAAGTGTCCATGTATTAGAATAAAAGCAATTGAGCTGGAGAACCCACTTTTTACCTAGAAATGAATGAATTGTGCATCTATTTTTGTTTTTTATTGCCCAAAGAATTGGTGGGCATCAGTTCATACTTGCTGTGAAATGGCTGAAATCAGCATAATGTGGATCATCAATCGCACTGGTTGCAAATAGTTCAAGATATAGAATAATGCGTATAATGGTATAGTGGCCGAATATTAAGAAAAATGGTAATACACAGAGAGAAATAAAATAAAATTAAATTAAATTTTAAAAAGGCCTCTACAAACGCGTCTCATTATTATATACTAATCAGTTCTGAAGCATGAGACTAGCCAAAGAATGTTTTGATCTAATAATGAGATGTATTTTAAGCAGAAATAGCCTATGCATTTTAAAAATGTGTATAAAAACTGAAATTAAAAAAACATCCAAGTAACAGAAGATTACTGTTAAAACTGATAAGACAGAATTATAGAGTGACTATTTATTAAAGTTATGGAGCAAAACATCCCAATCAGACAAGATTATATTGATTGCCTAAATAAAACTGATGAAACGTAATGATCAAACATAAAAGATGGATAAATAAAATCAATAAGAACTTGGAGCATAAAATATAAAAGAGAATATTAAAAACAGGCAGAGATCATTTTAAAAAATGTGGAAACTGTATGTGCTAATTAAAAAAAGCAACAAACAAAAACCGAATGAGGAAGCTGAGAACACTAAAAACTAAAGTTAAAAACTATTAAGAAACCAATCATGGGCGGAAGGGGAGGGGGAGGAGAGGGGCAGGGGGAGGGGGAGGGGAGGGGTAAAACCAATTAAAATGGATAGAAAACACAGTAGAAAGTAAATGAATCTATGAAAATAAAAGAGGCAAAAACATATTAAGAAGCAATAATATTGGATAGATATCAATTGCTAATAAAGTGAAAAGAATAAAACTAATAATAATATAACCAAATTAAAATTCATAAAAACATGATAAAAAGCACCAATTTGTGGAGTTAAAAACAGCATCTGCGCTGTGCAGTGCTTCTGATCAAGTAAACCTGCTGATCAAGTTGGGTAAGTGACACTGTATACATTCTTTTCTCTCCTCCACCGAGATTCGTTTTGTTACATGCTTGTTTCTGACAGTCTGCTCTTTGCGTATTAATCACGCTGTTGATACATTCCCTTGAGACAGTATGTCTTAACTTATTCATATAATTCCGATGTTTCTTACAGCTTTCTGTGAAGTTGTTCCAGTACAACAGTGACCGCATACAGCATATAAGTATTTATTGTGGATGACAGTGAGTTTGCTTTTATATGATCACAAATCCCCCCTTTCCTTCTCCTCTCCCACCCCTCCCCTCTCCTTTCCTTCTCCCTTCTGACACTATAGTCCTTTTATTATTGGATCACGACTTCGCATTTTGAAATGTCTTTTATACAAGAACATACACTGTACTCATTTCCCTATTTAACGTTATTCAATATATGGTATAGTTGTCTACCATTTTGATTACTTTTATTTATTTAACTGTATTTATATCCCGCTTTTCACCGGGTCAAAGCGGTTTAACAAAGAAAGGGGGGGGGGGAGGACAGTAATCAAATCACAGAGGGGGGGGCCATCACCTGGGGGGCCAATATTGATGATCTGAACAGAAAGTAACTACTTAGACAATTGACATGAGTCTCTTAGTAGGTAGTTCTGGGGATATGTCAGAAGGTCTGGAAGAGTTGTCAGTGATGGATGTCTGTTTCTGGTCCAAGGTATTCATGAAACAGGATGGTTTTTAGTTGTTTCCGGAATGTGGAAAGGTCTCCGTTGTTTCTGATTTGGCTCGGAGGGAGTTCCGATTACTTTATAACTGTATTTTATTTTGCTGTCTAACATTCTTTTAAAGGACTGTATCATTGTTACATATAATATATATATATAAGTTATCTAATATTCTTTACAGTCCCTCGGTTCAGTCAGTAATGCACGAGGAGGTAGGTGGTTTATGACCTCCCTCCTTGGAGCCACTAGATATTTCAGTTTTCTTAGAATCATCTCTCAATGTAATTTTGTCTCATGCAACATTGGTGATACTTTAATCTATGAGTGATAAGAATTTGGCGATGAAGCTGTATTTTAACAAGAAAACCGCCATGTTTTGTGGAAATAGGATTCAAATATTTCCTGATGTTAGCAAGGTAACGCAGAGGCGTAGGAAGGCCTTTTTGGTATTGAAGCCAGAGGCATCTCTATAATGAGGCCGAGTGAGGCGGTAGCCTCAGGCAGCAACTTTTTGGGGGCAGCAAAATTGCCCCCAAAAAGACCGCCTCACTCGGCCTTCAAAATAAAAATTTTTAAAAAAACCCTCCGGCTGAAGAAGCAGCTGCCGCTGCTGCTGCAGCGGCATCAGGGGCAGAATGAAGAGCACCGCGGCCCCGGCTGCCACCTCCCTGGAAGAGCCATGCCCATTTACCCTCTGCGCTGGCTCAGCTTCTGCAGAGCCGCGCGAAGGGAGAGTGTTTCCCTTTTCCCGCGGCTCTGTTAAAGCTGAGGAAATCCTGTTTCCCGTCAGCATCGGCGGGCTCAGCTTTAACAGAGCCGTGGGAAAAGGGAAACACTCTCCCTTCATGTGGCTCTGCAAAGCTGAGACAGCGCGGAGGGGAAACTCTGCCTGGCACGGCTCTCCGGGGAGGCGAGGGGACACGGCCGCGGGGCTCTTCATTCTACTGCTGCCATCGCTGCAGCGGCAGCTGCTTCTTCAGCCGGGGTTTTTTTTTTTACATTTTTTTCAATTTCCCTGGGCTGGGGGGGGGGGCTAGGACTGGAAATGGGCTGATGGGGGGATTAGAACTGGAAATGGGCTGATCGGGAGGGGGGCTAGGACTGGTAATGGGCTGTTTGGTGGGGTTAGGCCTGGAAATAGGCTGATTAGGGGGCTAGGAATGAAAATGGACTTATTGGGGGGGTTACGACTGGTAATGAACAGATGAGGTGCTAGCACTGGAAATGAGTTAGGACTGGTAACAGGCTGATTGGAGGGCTAGGACGAGTGGGCTGATAAGGGGGATAGGACTGGAAATGGGCTGGGACAGGAAATGGGCTAATGGGGGAGGGGAGAAAAGTGCTGCTGGCCCTAGAAGAAAACTAGGGGCTAGGGCTACAAATGGGCTGATGCGGGGGGATGGTAGAATAGGACTGGAAGGGAGCAGATACTGAGAGGGTCTGCCAGGGGAAGGAGGGGGCTGGAAAGGAGCTGACACCTGGGATGTACTGAAGGGGGACTGGAAGGGAGCTGACACTTGGGGATGGGAGTGGTAGGTGGCTGGGTAATGGGGAGGAGGTTGGAAGGGAGTTGACTGGGGGGTGACACTGAGAGTGGACCTGAGCTGATACCTGGGATGGTATTTGGACTAGAAGGGGCTGGACAGTGGGGAAGGAGGGGGACTGGAAGGGAATGGACACCAGTGGCAGTCTCGTGGGAATGCAAGGCGGTTGACAATGGAAGGTACTGGGAGGGAAAGGGGGATGATACTGGGGAGGGTTACTGGAACTGGGATGATGGAAGAAAGTGAAGAAAACAAAAGAAGAGATAAGAAATGGCAGATGGACCATGGACCACAGAAAGAGAGCTAAGATAACACAGGATAGCAGAAGAATCAGATCGGGACCAACATGATCAGAGAATAAAATGATCAGACAACAAAGGTAGAAAAAATAATTTTATTTAATTTTGGTGATTGGACTTTGTGCTATTTTTAAATTTTATACAGTGTTGGGGAACTGCATCTCTTATTTATCTGATGTTGCACTGCATGTAGACTCTGGCTTCTTGGGATTTCAGTTTAAACTTTGTCTACATATTTTTATTTTTGATTGTGGTTACTTATTCTGTACTTAGTGAGGGTCGGTGTTGTGAGTGTGTGACTGAGGTCAGGTGTTCTGTTAACATGGTGTTTGTACATAAAGATCTATACTGTACTGTAGAAATTTGACTTGTTCAACTTTTCAAATAGGTGTATGGATGTTCCAGGGCCCACTATAGTATTTACAGTGACGCTTTTTTTGGATGGGCTCCTTATGTGAGTTTTGGAAGTTTGTGCTGATATGGTATGGTAGGTTTGCTCTGTGTTGTAGGGTTTTGTATTAGTTTACAATATGCCTGGTACTGGAGAATAGTGGTTGTTGTTAGCGAGATGATCAGAATCAGATTTTTTAAAAAAAATATTGAGTTCTGTGGGTAAATGTCCTGGTTCTACTCTGCACCTAATGTGGATGCAAAATATGTTGAAAAAGAAAAACCAAGAACCATAATGCAGCCGCACAGGGCGCAAAGGCTTGGGGGGCGCATTTTGGCTGTCTGCTGTTGCCCTACTACCACTGGCAGGACAATAGAAGGCAGCCAAAATGCACCGCCAAGCCTTTTTGCAGCACTTTAAGCAGGTCTGGTCCCTGCCTCCTCCGACGCGATGTCAGAGCAGGGAGGGACAGATCTGCTTAAAGTGCCGGCGCCTTTCAGATCAGGAGCATGCCCCCCTCCTCCTCCCCATACCTCCGTTCAGCACTGTCTGCTCTTTCCCTGCTGCTGGCGCCGCCGTGAAAAAAAACAGAGGGTGGCAGAAGCAGCAGGGAAAGAGCAGGCAGCGCTGGACGGAGGTATGGGGGGAGGGAGCGTGCGCCCGAGCTACAAGTCGCACAGGGTGCGATTGCAGCTCGATACGGCCCTGTGTGCAAACATCTTGCATTTCCTCCATATAATCTAATTGGCTTTTTGGTTTGGTTCAGTCTCTGATTGGATTTCTGAAAATGCTCCGCCCCCTCTAAGGTGGGGGGGGGGGGCGCCATCTCATATCTTTGCCTCAGGCAGCAGATTGCCTTGAGCCGCTCCTGATTGAAGCCACGGGCTCTTGCAGTTGGAGCTACGTTTTTTTGAAACATCATTGTAAATGTATTGTTCTCTTACATGGTGTTAAATATATTTTTACAGAACTGGAGTAACTAGCGGCCTTTATTTTGGAGAGGTCTAATCTTTGAATTTTCCTTTAGATTGTTCGGGTTTCCTGGTTTAAAGTTTAAATGGGCATTAGTTAATAGAATTCTGCAGGGGCTTTGATGAATGTTTTCCCCATTTGTTTATGCTTGTTTTGGATTTTGTTTGTTATTTCTTGATGTTAAATGATCTCCTCTTGATGAGGACTTTATTGTACTTCTTTTCTTTATGATTAATAAAGAAATTTGAAATGGTAAATATATATACATATATATATATACTTTAAATTCAATGTTATATATATTTGTTTTAATTTACAAATGTTATGTTTATGTTGGAGCTCTGGCTTAATATACCCTCTGACAAAGGCTCTTTATGCCGAAACACTGAAAATGTAGGTTGTTTTTTTTTTTAAAATAAAGACTGATTCCACATATAGAGAGTTGCGTTTGTTCTTCACCCTGCTCGCTAGTGTCTTTGTCCCACTGGTTGGTTGGCCTTTCAGTGACATTGCAAGGAGTCCAATTAGAACTCTTTTTAGCCAGCTTCTATCGAACACAAGGACAAACATGTGCTCTTAGCTTATTTGGCTTCCCCTTTGGGTATTATTTGGAGGTCTTCATGTAATGTGGCCATGCACCCTCTACTTTGAAAAATCTCCTTCTCAAATTCCACTTTCCAGATGTTAATGCTATATTGCTGTCTTATATGTATTCAGCATTACATCAGAGTGATGCCTGCATGTAATGTCAGTAGGTCTCAAAAAGATGCCCCAGTACACCTACGTTTTATATAAAGCAAAATTAAGGAGAAGGATCTTAGATAAATTTGTTTGACCTAACAAGCACATGAATTATGCTAATGTCAGTGGGAGCATTTCTTTTCTACCTAGAGGCTCAAGTTATCGCCAGCTCTTACTAACAGCCTTAATGAAAGGTAGTACATTTTTTTAATATTCCATGAGTTCCCTCATGAAAACTTGGATGGTGCAAACAATATGAGTACAAAAGTGCCCATGTGCTCTGCACACACATGGCAGCAGATACAAAAGCATTTTCAGGAAAAACATGTGCAGGGCTTTGAAAAATGAAATCTCTGCATGTATTTTCTCCCTCCCACGACCTGTCCATGTCCCTCTTTTTCAACTAGTGGAAGCGCACACTCTATAAACAGGGCCGGTGCAATGATTAGAGGCGCCCTAGACAGGCCTTCAATCCTTCCACCCTCTGTGGGACCTGCAGTGGTGGTAATGGCATTGAAATCGAGACTCAGCACTTACCTGAATTCTCCAGTGTTGTGTCATGGTTCCTGCCCGCTATGAACTGCCGCATCTATCCCCTCTGATGCAGACTTCAAAATACAGACGTTTATGTCCAAGGGGTGTGGAAGCAGCAGGTCATAGTGGGCAGGAACCATGGCAAAGCGCCAGAGAGTTCATGTAAGCGCTGTATCATGGTTTCAATGCCATTGCCACTGCTGCAGGTTTCAGAGAAGGGCAGCAGTGGCAGCACTGGGGCACCCCATAGATACTGGCACTCAAGGCAACTGCCTAGTTTGCCTAATGGACGTGCCAGCCCTGCCTGTAAACATGCCTACTTTTACCTGTACATGCATGGAATATGGGGAGAATATTCACAGGGGTTTTCCCTTCTGCTAATAACCTGTTCACTCACAGATACATTTTTTGAGAGACTTGGGGCTATGTTTACTAAAGGTTAATGTGTGTTAATAAAAGTTAATGTGTGTCTATGGGCTGTGGCAGCACTTAACACGCTCTGACTTTCACTAATGCGCGTCAACCTTTAGTAAACATACCTTTTCATATGCATACATACTGACAAACACACTTCGATTTGTCTCCTTGGGGATCTTTTATTAAAGGGCGTTAGCTGATAATGCGTGTTCTGGTGCACGCTGAATGCACGTTGGGACTCACGTTCCCAGCTAGCACGGGGCCATGACAATTAGCACGGGATGATTCCCGCGCTGTCTAACTTGCGTTAGGGTCATGAGTGGGTGGGGTAGGGGCAGAGAGTGAGCATGCAGTGCTCCATGCAGTCAGTGCCGGCTTCATACCGCATGCTAACTGCTTTAGCGTGGGTTAACCTCATGCCACCTCAATAGGTGAAGTTAAGCGCACCCACACTAATGTGGTATGTGCTAAGGGACCGGGCTCCACGTTAACTGCTCGGGAAATGCTTTCCACACTCCTCTGACAGTTAACGCAGTGGTGTTGCACCTGCCGCACCATAATTTCAGCGCTGGTGGTGTGTTCGGTGCAACACTCTAGCTCCCTTTAATAAAAGGGCCCCCTTGTATTCCTTCATTTTGTACAATTGGTCTTTTCTGTGAATTTTCTACTTTACAGTGGGTGGATGAAGACATGGGGAATGGTCCTCTGTTGTTGGACTGCCTGGGTTTTCTGATGCAGCCTTGCCTCAGAAGTAATAAAAGCTGCAGGGATCCCTTCCGCTCCTCCCCCTAGCCAAGCAAAAGCATTTCATTAACTCTCTTGGTGACTTCATAGTTGAGGAACGTGGTTCTGATAATTTCAGCAATTTAATTGCATTTGATCTTACTGTGCCTCTTTCTTTCCTCTTGGGCTTAACCTTGACTCTCTTTGTTAAACTCTCTGACTTCCTCGCCTCATTGAAAACACTTGCTCATCTGTCATGGAGCATTTAAATTTTTTTTTTTTAAAACGTGGAAACTCCCATGTTAAACAAATTGAGATTCTGATGTTTTTCCAGCTTTACACAAAAAAATGTTGCTTTATCACCCAGGAAACAACAAAATAAAAGAGAGAGCCTGTATGGATGAGGCAAATTAGCATTTGTTGCACCACGATGGTCAATGTCCTACAAACTATAAAAGTTTAAGGATATGGGAAAACGTAGTGCAAAAAGAGAGGGCTACAAACAGTCTGAAAGGTAGTTTATACAATTCTAAAATAGCTCATCTTTTGCTCAAGGTTTGACATTTCCTGCAGCTTCTGTAAGGAAAAGGGTTCCACAAGAGAAAAAATGTATGCAAATAACAATGCATGCAAGAAGCGATGGGGCAGGGAGATGGTTTTGCCCAATCCTTCAATTTAGCGATGACGTAGGAACTCGTCTGGTCTTGAAAGCTCATGTATAATAAGGGTATGCAGTGAATTTTTTAAATTTATTTTTTCCATGTCATGCATTATTTTTGAGGATTTTCAGGTTTGCTCGTTATTTCATTTTAATGCATGTTGAAATCATTTTAGCATGCACTGAATAATTTAGCATGTATTAATTTATTTTAGCATGAACTAAATGGTTTTAGCATACACAAAAACATACTGAAATTTAGGGGGGGGGGGGCTTTGGCATATTACGGATTTGAAATAGTATAAAACAAATTTCACTGTGTTTAATGACATTTCTAAATTAAAGCACACTATCACTATACCACACCAACTTGGTACAATAGGAAGCACTGGTACAAATGATATACTTTTCTCCAGGACCAATATGACTGCTGCAACTCTGTGGCTCAGACTTTCTCAGCCAAATAAAAGTATATTCAAGCAAAATCTGAGCTTCTCAAACCTTTCCTGCTGACCACAGAGCCCTTTGGCTTTCAAGACAGTTACAATGAATATGCATGAGATAGATTTGCATATCCTGGAGCCCAGTGTATGAAAATTTGTCTCATGCATATTCACTGTGGATATCCTTAAAAAACTAGTCGACTGAGTCACCAAGACAAGTTTTGAAGCCCTGTGCAAAGCTCTTTGATTGGATAAACGTAATAACTTGGCTTACGTAAAACATCAAAGTCGTTTTCAATAAAATACAATAAAAACCAATGTGTCTGCTGGATTTTTATGGCGCTGCATTCCATGGTAGCAGGTGATCTCCAGTTTCTGTTTCATACTGATCAGGCTTCTAAGGCCAGTCCAGAGAAGAGCTGTACAATGCCAACCACCATCCGCTGAGACAGAGAGAAAACTGAAGAGTGCCCCTAGCTGTACGGGATATAGTGCCAGGGATGATGTCACTGCATTCTTCAGTTTTTTGTCTCTGTCTCACATCTGCTGGTTGAGGGAGACAACCTATGGTCTGGACTGGTCTAGCAGAGACGCTCTGGAATCAGCCTTTCAGCATTTGCTGCAGACCTCTGATCTTTGGAGCACTAAAATGAGGACTAGAGATCGAGCTTTTGCAAAGTATGGCCCGTGTCTTATGTTGTGAGAACCATAATCTTTATTATCTTGTCATATGAGCCTAAAGACTTATTCATTTTTAAAAGCTTTTCCCTCTTAGAATTTGGGCAGTGTATCATTGATTATCTGTGATTTTAGGATATTGTCTTATTAATTGTGTACATTTTATTGCCACTGCTGAGAAATGTATGTGATTTGTGGACTAAATGTAATAAAAGAAATGAAATACAAACTGTACATAATACAATACATAAAAAACAATATCCATAATAATTCACAAGTCCTTCTCTTTCTCAGTTCCATAGCTACCAGAGAAAAAGCCATGTTGCCAGTCTTTTCCTATATCAACTCAAATGGTAACTGATGCTATAATTTAGGTCCTATTAAAACACAGAAGACCTAGTAGTTAACACTTGAATCTTGGATAAGGCAGAGAGAGGGAGCGGGGGCAGTGTTTAAAATGTTAGCAACCCCTGTTGAGAAGAACAAAGATGCTTTAATGGTTCATATGTCAAAGGTAACTGGACAATTACCCTGGCATATGAAAACCCTTGAAATCCAAGTGGAAGATTCTGCACTTATAGAAGTTACAGGAAATCAGTGAAACCAATACAAACTAGAGGTTATATAATCAAATTCCCCCTCCATCCCACAAGCAGATATGGCAAGGTCTTTTGAATAATTTGTAACCAAATTAGATTACAATTTAATATAATTTAATAATGACTATTATGGAAAATATTAGTCAAATTTGTAGGGTCTAGAAAAGGTTGAATTTAGCAAATATATCAAAGATTAAAAAAAACCATGACAAGACAGAAGAAGAAATATGAGCCGTCAAGAAATGGCTGTTCAATTTGGCCCCCAAACTAACCACTTGGGTAATGCGGCAGATAGTTGTTCAGAGTACAGTGGTGAAACACAAGATGCATTTTTGTTCCTCACACAACTCTACTTTATTCGTATGACCAACTCTGCAGCATTTGCAGCGTCTTACCTCGAAAGAGATGCCTGTCTCCAGGAGAGATGCCACTACGTAAGCTGTCAGAGCAATCCTTCCATGGATCCCACCCTGGATGAGAAACAAAAAGCAAAAACAAATAAAAACAACCCCACACCTAGCAGGTAATTTCTTATACAGGCCTAAAGCAAGGAGGCTAAGATAAATGTCTAAGGCTATTATCTGATATGAGCATCACAAAGCTTTCAAACAGAGTGGCCCTTAAGATCACTGAAGATTTATCTTCAAATAGATCTTTCTCCATCTTTTCAACTATGAGAATGTTCTTTTGAACACAGGAACCCACAAGGTTGTGCTGTGCCTTGGTTACAGCCCACCACTCACCATATGGCCTCAAGCTAGGCACTTCACCTCTCCCAATGCTCACACTTAGGGCCTCTTTTACTAAAGTCTGTTGGCTGGTTAATGGACATTTTAATGTGTGGCTGCGGGCAATCGGAAACACTAATACCCAATAGTGTCTGCCTTTGCACGTAATCAGCCAATGCAGGATGGGTTGGACAATGGGCAGAGAGTGGGCGTAGAGAGCCCGTTGCTGCAAATGTCAGGGCAATTACCATGACCTCAGCATTAACGGGCTCCTAACATGGGTTCACCTAATGTCTCCTCTATAGGAGTCATTAAGTGAATCTGACCTAGTGGAGCACATGTTAGGGCAGCGGTTCCCAAAGTTGAGGTAGGGACCCCAAATGGGGTCACAGAAACATGGCCATTTCCACTTCTGTCTGGATTTTCACTGTGACTATGAAAAGAAGTGGCAGTCACCAGTCAGCATGTGGCCTGTGGGCCAGTGAACATTCATTGGTCCTTCCCCCCTTCTGAGTAAGCTTCCTGTTGGACTAGAAACCCATGCTGAGTACTGGGATCTGTAAGCGCACACTGACACAAGGGAACCTGTGCTAATGGCTGCTGAATACTGTCAGTGCTACCTGCCTACTTGAAATGAGTGGAGGGAGGGGAAGGAGGCTGGAGAAATGCTGTTTTGATTTCATCATTATCTAGGGTCACGTGAATTTTTAGTTGTTAAAATGGAGTCATACGGGATAAAAGTTTGAATAACACTGTGTCAGGGAAACCCTTCATGTCTTAGCTGTCAGGGACATAATGAACATGCGCCCGACAGCTAACCTGCGGCCTCCACCATTAACGAACCTGAGATCGGCATGTTGATGACATAGCCATAGTGGCCTTTGGTAAAAGGGGCCCTTAGTTTTGGAGCAGAATACTATAACCATGTGAATCACGGTATACAATACTATGACATAATATAAATAAAAAAAAATATTCAGATTGATTTTTTTTAAGTGCCATCAAATCAATGCTAACTCCTGGTGATCCAGCAGCCCCTGGGTTTCCTTGCAAGGTATGACTGGACGTAGATTGCCAGGCCTTTACTTCCAAGGCAATGGAGGGTACAATGACTTGCCCAAGGTCACAAGGAGTGCCAGGGGGAATCAAACCCTGATGTCCTGGGTACTAGGCTTTTGCTCTAACCACTAGGCTACTCCTCCACTCCATTCAGATTGATATTCAAAGCCAATTACGCATTTGCCACGGCCCGATGCACAACTGGCTTATCCACATCCTTTTAAAAGTTATTCAGATAGTAACGAGTCATTGAAACCACTAAATGGCTGACTACAATCCATGTAAAAGTGGGCTGGGTTAGAGGAAGGGAAACAGCGGCTCTAAAAATTATCTACATAGTAGTGGCATTTAGCCACTAAACAGATAATTTATCTGTTTCAGGACGTCTAAATTAAATGGACAGTGCTGATGCAGTCACCAGCCAATACATATAATTAGCACCACTACCTATATGCAGGACTGTACCAAACCAGAAATGCACCCTGTACAACTCATGAATCTGGTGCCCTCCTCCATCCTCCCACATTCAGTAACTCACTTTTTTTAAGCTTCCTGGAAGCCGAGTGATGATATCAGTAGCCCTTCTGTGCTTGCATCCTGTGGCTGCATTGCTTGCACAGCCCTTGGTACGACCCTGCCTATATGTATAGCAGTGCTGAATATACAGAGGAAGCTAAATGCCAGCATTTAAATTAAATCGGTGACCACTCCAGCTGAATATTGACCATAGTGTTATTTTATTATGGGAGGGTGCTTTAAAACTTCAGCAATGATATTTCTGACTAATTTTTATTTATTTATTTGAATTTAGCTCAAGGTGAGTTACATTCAGGTACAATACATCTTACCCAGGCCCAGAGGGTTTACAGTCTAAGTTTGTATCTAAGGTAATGGAGAGTGACAAATATGTGCCCAAAGTCACAAGGAGTAGCTGTGGGAAAAGCAGATTTGAACTCCGGCTTTAACTCTCAGCTCACCGCTCTAACCATTAGACCATTATTACATCTCTACCACCATTCAGTCATGGTTTTGCGCAGCTGAGAAAGATGGAAAGCTGAGCTGATCATGTCAAGATTTTAAACCTGTTTTAAAAACAGTCAACACTTTCTTATTACTGGGAAACTTGGAATGAGTTTCTAATGCAGTTTCAAAAAAAGGCTGCAACAAGGTATCACAACTGTCTACCTGAATATCTTTATTTAGTATTCTTCCCATGGCAGGAAAGGAACCGTCTTCTTTCTGGTGCTGGATGATCCAGTCCTTTGCTGCACTCAGTTCCTTGGGATCGATGAAGATGAATCTGCGAGACTGCGCAAAGGACTTTAAGACAAACGCGGTCAGCCTGACCAAACAAACAAACAAAAAAGATGAGCGCTCAAAGGGAAAAGGTGTCCCATTCAATCTGATTCCAGAATGACCGATTATATTCAGAGCTTCTGCTCTGCAAAGGAGCCAGGGAAAGCTTGGGCAGGTCAGTCTCAGAGAAACATTTCAACTTTGCTGACTTAAAATATAGCCCCTTCCCTCCATACATCAAAGGAAAAATGGGGTATTCTGTCAAAATGCAGTGCTACATGCTCTCCAAGCATGGGGCATACCTAGAAAACCTCTATTCAGATCTCACTTCAGTGCTTCGAGCTCCATCAGATCCTATAATGGGGGGCCCACAGCGGTTTCCCAAATAGGCTTTGTTGGGGGATCAAGGGCAGCAGAATGCACAGCAAGGCCTGAAATGCGGGACACAAACTTCCTATATTTAATTTCTTCTCTGTGGGTGGGGCGAATATTACTGTTATAAAGACACCCCCCCCCCCACACACACACACACACACACTTCCTTAATAAGGACACATTTGAACTAAAGTGTGGATGATGTTGAAACTGCAACAGAAGACGACAAAGGGCAGACTCAGACTTGCCTATGATATCTACATTTTCCCTCTAAATGCCTTTTTAAAATCAAAAGTTTTTCACTCAAATTATTATTGTGTGAATGGAAGGTAACAGTTATTCATGTAGGAAATTAATTAATTTTTGACATCCTATATTAGACTTTAAACATGCAACTGGGATAGGAAGAGGTGGTACCACTCTAGTGGGTGCTTTGATTCTGGATTACAACCAAGTTTCAAACTTCCAAACTCCTATGCAACAATGTGTCAAACCTTGAAGAGAATCCTCTTCCACTGTATGCAAGTCCAAGCTAAACTTATCATAGTTGTACTTGCTCTGACCCCCTGATCAATGCTTGGAGGAGCTACAAGCAAAGGTCTGGTATACATGTTTTAATAACCTACTCCTGCTGGAATTCAAAATTTTGCACTTTTTTGTGATTTTTTTTCTGTGTTGTATTTTAAATTAGCGCTCAGAAATAATATGCTTTGTTATTTTGACAAAGCATGCAGAATTTTGCATAATTCAGATCTTTTGACACAGATGCTTGAATTTTGTTCTCAGAATTCCAGAATTCTATTGCCTCCTGTGATTCTGCCAGATTTCTCTCCACTCCATTGGGCTTGATGGCTTGCCTCTCATATTAGTTGCAATACCAAGAAGCTACCTCTCATGGTGGTCCTCAACATAAATGCCTGAGGGATGGGTGTGTTCATTAGGAAGAAGTTCCACTCAGCTGGCTGATCCAAGATGCAAGATGTGAGCCAGAGCAGCCATGAAGGACAATCTATAAATATGTAGTCACAAAGGGAACACATCCCTCCCAAATGCTTGCATGTTTTTGGCAGTCAAACATGTGCTAGGAGTACAAGCTAAAATCAGCACTGTCTATCAACTTCAAGCCCTTGGGAGGACTTGCAACTAGTCTAATTTAATCTTCCCTCCTAATCATTCTGACATTCCTTGTGCTTTTTTTTTTTCAATTAAAGTTCTTGAAAGAATAGAAGTTTACAAGAATAGGATCACCTCAAACTGTCGCTAGCTTGCAGCTACTTATTAGGTCCACCTGCAAGCACAGACAAAACAGAACTGAGGGGCAAAGGGATGCTGGCACTGTCTAACCTAATCAGTGAGAGCAAGGACATTTTTTATACCATAAGAAATACAGTGTACTCAATTATTTTAGTGTACAGTAGAAACACATTTCCTTCAAAAAGCCTTTTCATTTTTTAGGCACATTTCACTAAGGCGTAGCATCTATTGTTGAGGGTTCAGCAGCAGGGAAATTGTTTGTCCCTATGCATGTATGTGCAAACATACACATGCAAGACTAATGACAATACCGTGATTCACTCTTCCCCACTACAGTCAGCTCTCTGAATGGTGGAGCTGTGCGATGCAAGAAGTTTGAACTGAACTCATGGTTTGAAGTCTTACGAGACTTGAAACCGAGAGATCAGCCTAAAATTCTTGCACTGTGCGGCTCCACCATGCAGCAAACTGATCACAGTGGGGGATGTGTGAACTGCTATGTTTTTTAAGAGCTGCAGCCAGAGACAACAATCAATAAGTGAAAGAGGGACTGGATGAAGGGGGAAGATATG
Organism: Ichthyophis bannanicus; assembly: GCA_033557465.1. Lineage (NCBI taxonomy): Eukaryota > Metazoa > Chordata > Amphibia > Gymnophiona > Ichthyophiidae > Ichthyophis > Ichthyophis bannanicus. The sequence goes on from CM066039.1 coordinate 252,482,306, forward strand.
AGAGAGAGGTAAGGTGAAGCCTGGAGGGGAAAGCTTATGAGTTAGAGAGAGAGAGGGAGGGACTGGGTGAAGCCTGGTGGTCATATGAAAGAGAGAGAGACTAGGGAAAGGCGGGGGGTGGGGGAATGGGGGTTATGAAAGAGAGAGACTGCATGAAGCCTGGGGGGGGGAGGTCATGAGAGAGAGAGAGACACACACACACACATAGCCCTCCACATTCCCTATGCCACACACATACACATGCATGCATGCAGCCCCCAACACTGCCCATGACACACACGTGTGCACAAAGCCCCCAACACTCCTCATGACACACACACACACATACATACAGAGCCTCTGACACTCCCCATGATACATCTAAAGGCACCTCTCCACACACACACATGCAGCCCCCAACACTCCCCATGACACACACAAATACATATGTAGCCCATGAAATTCCCCATGAGACACCCACATGCATCTCTCATTACACACACACATACAGATGTATCCCCCAACACTCCTTACAAGACAGACATAACCCCCCCCCCCCACACACACACACACATATGCCTAATTCTGGAAATGGGGGAAACATGCCATTATGCCATACTGCTAGTGTACACTTTTCAGCTTGCTTTAAATCAATCAATAATAGTCACGCTTTCTGCTCACATAGTGGAACATTTGAATTGCTGCTTTCCTCTGCAAGATCACACTAGGCGAGGGATAAGAGATGCATTGTCAGTCAGTCTGATGATATGGGAGCAATATTCAAAGCTTATGGTGAACTTAAGGCTTACCTGCTAATTTGCTTTCCTTGAGTCCCTCCAGTCCAGCCCAGATGTATGGGTTTATGTCTCCCCACCAGCAGATGAAGATTGAGAACGCAGGTTTGAAGATGTCACGTTATAAAAGTCCTGTGCAGCCCTCCGCTCGCCAGTATTTCTGCAACAAAGCAGACTCAAGAACAAAATCATTACTAGTTACCTATTCACTAGCACTGTAGACATTTTATTCACCAATGCACTACTCCCACTCTGTAACAAGACTGAAAAGGTGAATATTTTATATATATTTTATTCATTATTTATTTAACATTTCAGGATTATCAAAATGGTTTATATTTAACAGAACTAATTAAGTTGTTTACATTGAACAAGAACTTATGTTCAAAGTTTAACATTGAACAAACCTTACATTGAACTATTTACGATGGTCACTGGTGTGTTTTATTAAAACATTGTGTATTTCAATCATGTATCAGTTCCACATATCTCTTGAAATATGTAAGTTTTTAGTTTATAGATATATTTGCACGCACATATTACCGCACTCTAGTGCGTAACAAGAAACTATGGCCACCAAAAATCCTGAAGTGCAGACCCGCAACCTGCAAGATACGCAACATGACTAAGCCAACCAGCATCCTGGCTTTAACGCATTTGTCCTTCAAAGCTCATGCCTGTAACATACTTGTCCCTCAAAGCCAGGCCTGAACCAGAAATAAGAAAGGTGGCTTCTGGACTGGACTGGAGGGACTCAATGAAAGAAAATTAACAGGTAAGGCCTAATTTAATCTTCCTCATCGTCCCTCCAGCCCAGCCCAGATGTGTGAGACATACCAAAGCAGTAGTTAACCATGTTGAGGGCATCAAAGAGCCCTTCTTGCCTCCCACGTGCTTCAACAGAATGCCATCTTCCACACTCACGAAAGGGCATAGGACTCCTGACTCACAGACATGGAAGAAGGGCTCTGAACTGGGCTCCACTCAAGAAGAAAACTGAACCCTGGTAATACAAAATGCAAACATTTGGCAGAACCGACCAGCCTGCTCCAGAAATTGCAAGAAAACAACTCAGAGACGGCTCCTGTCACATGACCTCCATGATCCCTGATAGTACTATGAAGCCGGAGGTGAGCAGCCACGGAGAACCTAGATTCTCATCTGTCATGGGAAAACCCCAAGTAGACTCACGATGATCTGAGACACAATGTCAGGGACACCTAGAAACAAGGTAAGAACCCACTAGGGTTTGTACGCAAGTATCACCAGAGCCTCGAGGCCCTAGTTGCTAATACCAATTGCGTTCAGCCTCTGCTTCTACCTGAAAATATCTGTAAGAGGCTGAAACAGAACCATATGTGCATTTCCCAAACCACTGCATAATGCCCCGAAGGACACTCTGCAGATCAGACAACACCAAGGACCATATTTATGCAAGAATCGCATCTCAACCAAAGAAGTCAAGGATATATTCAGACACTGACATACCCCCAAAGATGTCGCTGCCACCTGCCCCTGCAGCATAGGCTGCAGCAATGCCCCTTCAAGGTCTAGGAGCGAAAGTCCATACTTGCCCCAACCAAAAAGGGGCACCCTAATTGAACTAGACCTGACCAGCCTAAAGCGCTCGCAGGAGGCAGACATGGCTCAGGAAAAGAGATTGTCCCCATTCAACCTAATCCTTCCAAACGCTTCACCAGAAATAGGAAGAGAGACACCAAAACCTTGTACTCTGGACCCTCTAACAGGCCATCCCAGATGGCCACCCACAGTCCAGTCAATGGCCTAACTGAGCCAAAGAGAAAATAAGAATTGCCTATCTGGCTCCCCATTCAGCCAGAAGTCTGTGAAGGAACACTGCGGACCATAAATGCCTACTACATCTAGAGGAATCCACCACTGCTGGCTGAGACGGCGACCCTTACCAGCTCCCCTGAACGAGAACTTGCTTGAGGATCACTTCAAAAATGAATACCTACTTTGCACCGACCACATCGAAAATCAAAACCTTACCAGGACCATATCATTGTCCCAAAGCCAAAGAAGCAAGGGTGGACTGGAATTAGTTGCTTGGATGCATAGTGAGAGCCACTGGCGACAACACAAGTACTCAGACCTTACCACGGATCCTCCCTTGCCACACCAAGGCAAAAACGTCTAAGGGCAACTCAGAAAACACAAAATTAATGCAATGGGCTATACCAACAATAACCAGTGCCACCACCGAGTGACAGGAAACTGCCCAGGAAATCACCATTTGCCGCTAATCCATGACTACTGCTAGAAGGTAGCTGTCTTTGCTAAGTCACCTGAAGGACTTGCCCCATACTGTGGCTCTACCTGGGTTAGAACTTGCAGTCATGAAAGGAACTGACCCCCAAAATTCAAGACACCATCGTTCAAATCCAGAAACAAATCAGCCACAGTTGCCAACACTGCACTTAACAAACCTGCCACCCCTTGAGGCACCACAACAATCCCAGGGAAAAAAGTCCTAAAAGTCCTAGTTTCACATCAGGGCTCCAAGGAATGGTCACAGGAGACCCCCTGACCATCACCCCCCCCCCTTGCATATTAACTGCCATTCCACTCTGCGTTTGTTATTTATTTATTGTGTGAATGCCCGACAGTGGCTCCAAACTTGTGCCCTTCAGGATAACAGGCTATTAACTTGTAGGGAGAGCTAATAAACTCCATTTCTTCCCCTGGATATCAAACTACAAGACTAAGATCTTGACCCTGCACAGCCAAAAGCCAAAAACCAAAAACCCAGCCAAATGAACCCCCTGTCAGGAAGATAAGGCATTTCTACAGCAGAGAACCACCATTTTTTTTTTTTTACCCAAAGGTCTGACCCATTACAATTTCAAGATGCAACCAGAGACAATCTCACTTGAGTGGGCAGAACGAGCAAGGAGAACACTAAATGAGTCAGCTATTTAAAACCATTATCATTTTACTGACCCAGGGAGAGAAACCAGAGAAACCGCAGCCAACATTCACCTCCTACCTAACCAGGACCAGAAATGTCATTTAATTAAGGAGCACAAAGAAGCCACATCTAATGTGCGTCAAATGAGCAACGTAAAAGCATGATCACCACAACCCCTCAAAATTAACTGTAAAGCAGATAACGACAATCCACTGTTGCCAATGCCTTACCAGCCAGAGGAGATAATTGCTCAGTTATAAGCCCTTATTTATTTGTTTTTATATACCGCTTATCTAGGAAATCAGAGCGGTTTAAAGAGAACATTCTAACTACTGCACGAGGCAGTTTACAGGGAACAATTACAGAGAACAGTTACAATTAATAACATTGATAGTGCATTAACTATTTACGTATGATATAATCATAAGTGGTCTGGGGTGATATGGTAGAGGTATGTGAAGAGTATGTATGGCAACAGTTAGAATATGGGAGAATGCCATTGGATTGTTGACCAGTAATGTATGTGAGGTCTATGGTGGCTGCTCGCATTGATAGTAGTCTTTAAAAATGAAAGTTTTGAGACGTTTTCTGAATTGCGTTAAGTCTTTGATTTCTCTTAGCGTGTTAGCTAGGTTATTCCATAGGGCAGGGGCGCAGAGTGAGAATGCTCTGTTAGTTGTTGATTGATTTACTTTTCTGACATTCTTTGGAGTGGACAGTATGTTTTTCAAATTGTCTCTTTTTGTTCTTGTGAGTTGCTGCATGTTTATCAACGTGCTAAGGTATGTTGGTGTTATGTCATTTATTATTTTGACGCTGCACTTAGAGTTCTGTTCCAGGTTGTGATGAGGGTGTTAAGACCAGCTCTCTCAATCAACAGTGATGATATTATTTTGTTCATGAATTCATCTTTATCAAATTTTATGTATCAATTATATGACTTTATTTCATGGTTATTATTGGCTAGATAGGAGCCTGATTCAGTACTGAAATATATGAGGTAGTGATCCAACCATGGTACAGTTTGAATATTTATAAGAGATATGTTTTTGTCTTGAGACCAGATTTTAGGGTAGAAAATGAGATCAAGGGTGTTCCCTTTTGTGTGTATTGCTGTATCTATTTTTTGTTTGTAACCAATGTTTTCCAGTGTCTGGAGGAAGGACGTGCTCTGTGCATTGTGTAGTGAAGATAGGTTGAAGTCACCTAATATCATATGTTCTTTGTCTGGTGGTGACGCGGAGCATGCAGTTTCAATTATGTTGTCCAGCCCTTGTCCATCCTTCAAATCTTCTGCCCTAGTTGTGACTATGAGCTTCTCCATGAGTAACTACTAATGTCCCGCCTCACAAGCGTATGGCAACTGTGGAGACCCCCATGCAAATTAGAAGTAAAAATCCATTACTAATTCTGTCTTCTTGCTTTTTATTTTACTACAACATCACCAGCGTGCTCATGGGAGTCTCTCCTGAGAAGATGTAGGCTTTACTATAGAGGGACCATGACAACAGATCAATTAAGGCCTTAACTATGGCTGCAACTATAATAGATACAGAGAACCCTCATGGACGAAAATCAAGTCTCTCCTGATATGCTGACTGTTGAGACAAAAGACTAAGCACTAGAAATGGCTAACGTACAAGCAGTACTGGCCCTACCATTACACAAAGTGAGGAGCCAACTAGGGCGGCAGCAAAGAGCAGGGCATTCAAAGCTAAACAACAGATTCTGACAACCAGGTGGGACATAAGGCTTAAGGTTTGCCTAGGGTGCCAACCCCTTGAACCCACTCTGGAGGCTTGCCTACAAGCTTCCTCCATACTGGCCATCGTAAAACTTCTTACATACACTGCCACTATGCCAGTGCAATGCCACTCACCAGAAACTCTTCAACCAAATGAGCTCTTTTGGCTCCCCAAGTAGAGCTTTCTGATCCTGGGGCCAGACAATTTAGAACTCCTTCCATCTGAAGCAAAACACTCCCATTGTTTGCCTAATACAGCCTGACGGCAGAAGGACCTCCAATAATATACCAGTAAATGAACACAATACCTGGTTCCACGGCAAACTATATAGCATGCTGAAGAAAAGACTAAATGGCCCCCAAAAACACTTGATACACTGGAGACAGCCATGTAAAACCAATAAGCAATGATGCAAAAATGGTGCCAATATTCCAAAACACATTCAGCTTTTCTTAAAGAGAACCATTAAAAATGATCTCTAAGGAACAACCCAATATCCTCTCTTCAGAGGAGAATAAAATAGAAGGCTAAGAGTCCTGGCGATGGTAAGAACCACCCCTCACCTCCCTGGTACTCACCACTGTTAGTTTTGTTTTTGTTTGTTTTCTTATTTTTTTGCTTTACAGTTACACTGAGTCCTTCCACGACTGGCCAACATTGAGGAGCCAGTTCAACTAACTTGATGGCCATTCTGCTGAAAAAAAAATCAGTCGCTCTAACAAACCTGTCCTGCTCATCGTGGGCCTTTACCCCTGTGCTGTGGCCATCAGGAAACTCTTTCCTTGAACTAGAGGAGTGCTGAGGGGGGGAGGGGGTTCTTCAGTCTGCAAAGATAACGCTGCCACAACAGTTCCCCAGGCAGAATGGCAAGGCTCATACAAGCATTGCGGGAATTCCCAAAGAAAAAGTGGCTGGACCCAAGGCATCTAGCCACCGCAGTTCAAAAGCTCCAATGCATTCTAGCCGCTGTGCCAAAAAACCCCATCTGAAAGTCACAGCCCAGTCCATGACAAAAAAATGCTAACGTGGAGCCGGCAAAGGATCCAAATCTCCCTCCAAGCCTATCTAGACCTAAGCTCCGGGCACTAGCCTCCTCCCCACCAAAGAGTACGTTAGCCACCATAGGCCTCCCCGGCTGCTACTGCATTCGGCTGGAAAATTCAACAAATGAGGCACCAAGGTTCCCCACAAGATCTACTCACAATGTTAGTGAGTCTTCACTCTAATAGTAGCAAATGTTGTAACATGCTGATCACTGAACCTATCACTGAGCCAGCATGACCATTTTGTTTTTAAATAAATATGGAGAAGTTAGCTCACCTGGCCCCCTCTCCAATTTTGGGAGGGCAAGGGATATCTCTGTGCCCCATGATTGCAGTGTGCCCTCTCCCCAAGGGTGAGGAGGGGAAGGCGGATCACTACCACCCAGGTTAAAGCAAACCTGCTCACTGAGGAACTCTGAGGGAGAGAGGGAGGGCTGATGGGCGGGTGGGGAGGGGGAGTGACCCGTAAACACCGGGTTCTGCACTTCAGGGCAGGGGAAGGGTCCTGGTACCACCAGCACCCCAAGACTCCATTGCCAGCTACCACCAACCTTCGCCCAAATCTGTTCATCTTCAATCCTTCCAATTCAGTTCAAACTGCATGGTTTTAAGACAACCTCCATCTGCTGGAGACTGAGAAATAGTGGCGAGTGGAGGACTGCACAGGACCTTTATACCGTGACATCATCAAACCAGTGTTCTCAGTATCCATCTGCTGGTGGGGAGGCATAAACCCACACATCTGGACTGGACTGTAGGAATAATTGCTTTAAATGACTGGCATTTCTGCTGCCCCACCTTCAATGTGGCTGAAAGTATACCCATAAAAGGTCAGAATAAAAAGGGGTAATGGAAACAATGAGGGGCCATGAAAAACACTGCACACCTGTTACAGGCCATTTTAATCTCTTGACAAGAAAAAACTCAAACTTAAATGGAAATGCAAAAATAAGCAACAGAAACAAAACAAGAATTGGCCCAATTTGTCATCACTGACAGAGTTAGTTGGTACCTCTTGGAAAGGGATATTTTAATAAATATTTTGATTTTTGTGTGTGTTAACAGCTGAACAAGAGAGCATGGGTGGAAATATCCCAATTTATGATATCCCCAAGTGGGCAGGCATGCTTGGGCTCTTTCACCATCCTGAGTATTCTTCCTTTATCCCCATTTTTTCTTCAAGTGCTGTCAAGTCAATGCTGACTCATAGTGACCCAGCAGCCCTTGGATTTTCTTGGTAAGGTATGACGAAGTAGATTGCCGGGCCTTTTCTTCCAAGGCAATGGAGGGTAAAATGACTTGCCCAAGGTTACAAGCAGTACCAGTGGGAATTGAACCCTGATCTTTTGGGTACTGGGCTGTTGCTCTAACCACTAGGCTACTCCTTCATTCCACTCTACCCCTATAGAACCAGAATAAAAATGAGCTCCCACACTATCATTATCAGAAAGAATTCAGTGGTGTTACCAAGTTGAGCAGCATGCAGTAATTTAAATCAGCAGCTGTGTGAGCTACAAAGTGAAGACTCAAACACTTTTGGGATAAAAAACAGAGGTGGCATGCCTCAGAATCCTGAAACTCTGGAAGCCCAGGCAGAATGTACCCTGACCACTTTGCCAAGCCTTGAAAGGTTTTGCTACAGGGTTTGGGTTTAATTTTTTTTTTGCCAGAATCTTTTGGATTCAGCCTTTCTGCTGGGAATGGGAGGTTAAGAGAACCACCCCCTGACAAAGAATTTTTAAAGTGTTGAGTAACAGGCTATAATGGATAATATTCAGTGGCCAGGGATTTAAATATGCCAGACCTTTGATAAAAGGAAACATTTAGTTTGAAAAGTGATTTAGCAATGTCAAGCAAAACAGCCTTAGAAAGGGCTTTTTTTTTTCTTGAAAACAAACATACGTTCCCTCCTTACATCTGTTTCTAGGATCTAAACAAAACTGTATCCTCTAGGAAACGGTGCAGTTTAAAAAAGAACATTGAAAAGGGTAAGTTTTAATTGACACATGAAGGCAGATTTTACATAGTATGCTGATATCAGAATTGAGATGCCCAGATTCAGATGTACAGAATTGTGCCAGTAATTTAGATAAGAGTCTGCCAAAGGTGGAGCCTCTTCTAAAATACGTATAAGGATATGCAGGAGTGTACATGTATCTCCCGATGCGTAGAGTGGGAGGAGTCATTTTAAAAATCCATAGGTGGGAAAATATCAACCAAGGAAACTCAGCAACTTACATGTGCAACTTAAACATGCATGTTGGTATTATGTTACTTTATATGTGTAAGCTGGCACTTCTGAAAACCTATGGGCCCGATATTCAGCGACGACGGCTAGCACAAGTGCAATGCCGGGCCACTGCCGCTGAAGAGTTAACCTGGATATTCAATGCCAGATCCATATCCGGTTACCAGTATTGAATATCCAGGTCTACCGCATAGTGCCACACGGCATGGAAGCAAATCAGGTAGCGACGATATTCAGCTGCTGCCCAGTTAAGCTTCGGCGGCAAAAGTTAGGACAGCTTTTGCTGTGCCTAACTTTTGCCGCTGAGGGACGACCGGGCAGTGGCTAAATACCGCTGCTGACTGGTTATTCTCGGGTACTGCCCCTAGAACGCCCCAATGCTAACTGTGTAGCCTCGGGGTGTATAGCGGCAGTATTTGGGAATATTCAGCAGCACTAACACGAATATCCTGCTTAGAGGCAGCTACATGGTTTACAGGTCTGTAAACCATGTAACTGCTTTGGGATATTGGGCCCCTATATGTATAAAAGCCGCCAGTTAACTATAGAAGGCATGATCTTTATTTAATTTCAATATGGAAGGGAAAATAAACAACAGGAGGTTAAGGAGGATAACCCTCTTAATCCCTCCTGTAAAGCACTGGCCAAAATAAGCACGTAGCAAAAACCTATAGGTACTGGGGAGCAGATATAATTCTGGACAGGGACAATTTTGATCAAACATGGGCATAGGCAAGTCATAGATTGACCTTTGACCCACGCAGACACACCCAAACTATGCCCTCAATATGCCGCCTTGCAATTGCTACCTATTATGAAACCCATGTGTAAATTTAGCCCTTTCTAAAATCGCCATTGTGAATATGGCTTCTAAAATGACCTCAAATGTATCACTAAGGGGTATGTTTACTAAACAGCGCTAACGTCGCAGCAGTGACATTATCGCACGATAATGGCGCATTACCATGCAATAACGTCACCAACAGGTTGCAAGACCCGAGGCAACATGATTTTACCGAAGGACAATCTTGCTAAACAAATCTGATTGAGTTCTTTGACCGGGTGACCAGGGAACTAGATCAGGGGCATGCGATGGATGTCATCTACCTGGATTTCAGCAAAGCCTTTGATACTGTTCCTCATAGAAGGCTTATCAATAAACTCAGTAGCTTGGGGATAGATCCTAAGATGGTAAATTGGATCAGAAATTGGTTGACCTACAGATGACAGAGGGTGATGGTAAATGGAGCTCACTCGGATGAAGGGAAGGTGATTAGCGGGGTGCCCCAGGGGTTGGTCCTGGGTCTGGCACTGTTCAATGTATTTGTGAGTGAAATTGCTGAAGGACTGAATGGAAAAGTCTGTCTTTTTGCAGATGACATGAAAATTTGCAACAGAGTGGACTCCCCCGAGGGAGTGGTTAACATGAGGAAAGATCTACAAAAGCTGGAAGAATGGTCTAATGCTTGGCAATTAAGATTTAATGCAAAGAAGTGCAGAGTCATGTACCTGGGTAGCAGAAATCCAAGGGAAATGTACGCGATAGGGGGTGAGAGGTTGGTGTGCACGGATCAGGCGAAAGACCTTGGTGTGATTATTTCTGAAGATCTCAAGGTGGCAAAAGAGTGCGACAAGGCGGTGGCAAAAGCTAGGAGGATGTTGAGCTGCATACAAAGAGGAATCACCAGCAGAAAGGAAGAGGTACTTATGCTACTGTACAAGTCACTGGTGAGGCCTCACTTGGAGTACTGTGTTCAGTTTTGGAAACCGTATCTTGCAAAGGATGTAAAAAGACTGGAAACTGTTTAGAGGAAGGTGACCAAAATGATTTGGAGCCTGCGTCAGAAGCCTTATGAGAAGAGACTTGAAGACCTAAACATGTACACTTTGGAGGAGAGGAGGGACAGGGGAGATATGAGTCAGACCTTTAAATACTTCAAGGGAAATAATGAACAAACAAACCTCTTCCAAAGACGGGGAAGCTGTAAAACTAGAAGGCATAACAGGAAGCTGCAAGGTGGTAAATTGAAAGGCAATGTCAGGAAATACTTTTTCACAGAAAGGGTGGTGGATGCTTGGAAAGCCCTCCCAATGGAATTGGTAGGGGCAAACACGGTGACGGAATTCAAAATGGCATGGAACAGACACAGTGGATCCCTTTACAGCAACAGGATAAAATCAAAATAAACTGAACCATCTAATTTCTCAACAAATAGGGGTGTCCTGCATGGAGTGGTGGGTTCACCCCTAAACAGGGACGTGGGGAGCGGCGGCCTGCACGGAGCAGCAGGTGCACCTACTCTTGCCATCGTGCTGGGCAGACTAGATGGACCATGCTGGTCTTTATCTGCCATCATTTACTATGTTACTATGTATCGCGTGATAACATCTCCGGCGGTGTTAAGGTGAACAGAGGGTGGAGTAAGGCTCCCTAGAGGTTGGAGATAAGGGGTCAATGGGCGGAGAGTGGGCGGGAAGAGGCCCCAGGCACACTAACGCTGTGAAATCAGGGTCTGAAAATTAACGCCAGTGAAAACCTTGCATTAGAGGCACATTTGCAGGAGAGAGAAACCAGTTCAGTCAGCAATGTACAACAAAGGCAGGGAGACCCAGATAAGTGATAGTAGTGATACATGTGCAGTAACAAAATATGCAAAAAACAGAGAGATAATGACCAGAACGAAAATAGAACTACAAAACACCGAGCTGGCCAATAGAAAAAACAATGATAAACGGTAATCAACACTACCCATAAAGAATAAAAAGGAAGATGTCACTTTTGGAAGGGTCAAATCTGATTCCCCCCACAAAGTGAATGTTCCAACATTGATAGTGTTGATGAGGGTTTGCTGTGGTGTATATTGGGCAGCTGGCTTATGTGGCTTTCACATGTGCAGTAACAACAGAGTGGCCACATAGGAAAGGGCACTATGGTGATGGTGTAAATGGGGTACAGGGGGCTGCAGGCAGCACATGCAGTGGGCCAGCTGGGGTACAGGGTGGACAAGGCAGATGCCTAGGTGACACACAGGAATGTAGAAACAGAAAACCAGCAAGACAGCAACTGACCAAGGGCAAACATGTCCACGAGTGTGTGTCCCACAGTGTTCCAGGGGACAGTACCCAGCAAGTACCCCAAAGGGCACATAACATTGCCAGGTGGTGCCGGGGGGAAGCACGGATGTCTATGCAGGCACCCCTACCCGTTATCACGCACCATAAGCAGCCGCCTACCGGCACACTGGATGGCCTGGGACTGCGCACCACCATCACCACTGGTACAAGGGTATGTCAGCATGGTGGCGGAGGGGGCAGTGGCATCTGCCCATAGCAGACCAAGGCCAAGCCCTGTTTAGGTGGGTGCCGTGCACTGCAACAGACAAGGTCTGTCTGACGAACAGTCATGGTATCCCCAGGGAATGATCTGCCTCTGTAACAACAGTTTGGTGCAGTACACACAGCCAGTATATTCAGGGGCAGAAGGTCACAGGTTCAAGTCCCAGCTGTGGCTCCTGCAGATCATGTCCCTATATTTTACCCAGTACTAAACCATGGTAACAAAGACGGAACCTTTATTTCAGATAAAATAAACACGCCATAAACGCCTATATTTTACCCTACAGAGCACATACACCATAAACATGTGCAATCCCTAGAGCAGAGTTTCCCAACTGCAGTCCTGGAGGGCCAAACACCATTCAGGCTTCATGCTGTCCCTAATAAATATTCCTGTGATGCATTTGTATGCACCGCCCCCATTGTATGCAAATGTATCCATGTATATTCATTAGGGACAGCATGAAAACCCAAACCGTGTTTGGCCTACCAGGACCGGAGTTGGGAACCTCTGCCCTAGAGCAGCAGCCAACAGGGGCACAAACACCCACACCCACAGGCTCCACTATCTAACGGCTCATGGAGAGTCAGGCTGTTGGGCCCTGCGCGGAGCAGCATCTACAAATACTAGCAACTGCATACCTTAGCAATGCCGTCTTAAACTTGGAAACATATATCACATATATCAAAAGGTTGCTATGATTAAATGTCAGATAACAAATCCTAAGTTAAACACAATTTGTTGACAGAAATTCATCATAGCAACCTTTCTGATATTTGTGGAGTGTGTTTCAGTGTTTGTTTCTGACAGGGTTTACCACCCTGGGGAGTGACCCTAACAGTATTGAGTACCATAGCAATGCCTGCACTGTGCCCAGGACTGGTATGGTGGCCAGGGCTGCCAACCACCTCTATCTGTGCACAATGCTTGTGTGTATGTCTATCCAGTGTTTTGTGGCTGCCTACACCTTACTGAGCCAACGATGCTTGCACTGTTTCCAATGTTAGCCTGCCAATGTGCATAATGAGGAGCAAGGTACTGTGGGCATGGCCCGGACAGGGCGGCCTGGGCAGAATGCATCTGCACAGGGCACAGAGCAATGGCTGGGACATTGCAGTGCCCAATCACCACCTACACGGACAGGGTGGCCACAGCATGTCATGCTGAGAGGTCACTCTCACCCTGACTGAGCAGTGACCATGGCATGGCTAGGTTCCCCCATAGTGCTATACAGTATTTCTCTCAAGTGATATCTATGGGTTCCCTTTTCTGGGGCCCAGTCACTGACATACCTGCTTGGTGTGTGTGCTCACATCCCATTTTTGGGTGCACACAGTTCCTCCAGGAACATGTACTAACTAGAAGACTGTCTGCAGTTAGCATGTATATGACTGGAACACCTTGCAGGGTGCAGCAGGTGGAGATTGACTGTGTCCTCTGCTGGTGAATGTCAGATAGTGGTGGGGGGCAGCTGAGCTTTTCCATGCCTACTGCCTGTCTGCCAGTGCCCTATGTGATGCATACAGATCTGCATTGATTGCCCTGTAGGACTGGGGTTGATGGTCCCCTCTACTGCCACCATTGCAGAGATGTAGACTGTGGATCTGTTGGTGGGAGATCCTGACCCCCACTGAGGGCGGGTTGGGTGGTGCTACATAATCCGCTTTTGGGTCCAAACACCACCCTTCTCTTATAACATGTGATCATGGCAACCACACAGGATATGCATTATTCTGGGTGCATCATAGTCCACAAGGGCTAGACGTGACTGGGAAATACAGATGGACACAGGTGTATCCTAGGTGTGTCTGCAAGGACTACCTTTCACACACTGGCACTGATGGGGACCTGCAGCACAGCCTATCTCAGCCAAGCCAGTTGCTGCGGACCTGGTGCTGGGCGCCCCACCTCACCCTCAGGGTGAGCACAGGAACCACACAATGTCACGGTCTGTAGCTACTCTGTGCCAGTAACACACACGGTCAGTTCCCCCTACAAGGCCGGAGTGCTATAGAGGTGCATACCCCATCTTGTGATCAGATGTAGGCTGCTGATCTGCATGTGCAATGGGTACGGGTGGGTCTACCCTATGCTGGTAACCACAGCAGACAGTTTGTGTGGTGACCTGCAGTCTTTCTGTAACCAGCCAGCGGTATGTTAGATGCTATAGAGATGTAGCCCACTGGTTACTTCAATGACTGTGGAGGCAGAGGTCATGGGTTCGATCCCGCAGTGGTGTTATGTAAGAAGGCTGTCTGAGGCTTTTCTTTTTAATTTAAATCAGTGCTGCCAGCAAAAACACCCTCACAGTGCCGTAGCCTAAGGTGCCTCATAAGGCGCCCTATAGAGCGCCCTATAAGTCGCCCTATAAAGCGCCCTATAGGGCACATTATAAGGTGCCTTGGAGGATAGGGCACTTTATAATGTGCCCTATGGAGTGCCTTATAGGGCGCCTTATGCGGCACCTTAGGTTACGGCACTGTGAGGGTGTTTTTGCTGGCAGCACTGATTTAAAGTAAAAGGAAATGCCTCAGACAGTCTTCTTACATAACACCACTGCGGGACTGAACCCATGACCTCTGCCTCCGCAGTCATTGCGGTAACCAGTGGGCTACATCTTTATAGCTTCTATCACTGCGCTGGCATGAACTTAGGGTTAACGCTCGTTAACGTGCCACGGCGCCCACTATCGCACGATACAGATTCTTGCTATCTTGCCGCTGGAACGCCCACTACCTGATATGGTATTCTTCACATTAATGCTGCAACTAGCACCGGTAACATTAAGACGGTTTAGTAAACATACCCCTAAGATATTGTTTTTACAACATTCCTGAAGCAGCTTCCTTCCACTCTCCTCCCTTCAACATCTGGGGGTGCTGTCAGGCTGCATAACATATCCTTGACATGATACTGATTACCAAAAGATTGCTACAGGAGTGAGAAGCAGTGAATTACTGCTGATGTGTCTCAGGGACCACTCCTAAAATTAATACAAAATCAAGCCAGTGGTTTATTTTGGCTATGATCGAGAGTGAGTATCAGAACTGGCAGTATTTTCAGCAGCAGACCAAAAATCTGCTACCAGTATAAAAATATATATTTAAAAAATTAACAAAGAAAGCAATAGTGTGTGCCACTGAGTCAATGCTGACTCCTGGCGACACAGCAACCCCTTGGGTTTTCTTGGCAAGAAGTGACCAGAAGAAGATCGCCAGGCCTTTCTACCGAGGCAATGGAGAGCAAAGTGACTTGCCCAAGGCCGCAAGGAGTGTGAGTGGGAATTGAACCCTGATCTAAACAAACCAATAGGCTGGGTAATTTTATGATGACTTCTTAATTAAATCAAAAAAACTGTTGGTGCACTGGTGAAAATGGCAGGATTGATAGAGACGGTCCCCCTAATAGGCAGGAATACATCACAAAACTTATCTGTCATGGTGTTTGTCCCTAAGGTGTAGGGATTTCAAAGCTGAGATATCAGCAAACATAGAGCACATGAATAAATAGAATGCAGTTTTGTAAATCATTTTCAGGGTGCCTACTTTTACTTGTTATTTTTAACATCTCGTTTGCTGCCTCACATAGGAATGGACTAATAAAATAGATAAAAGCCACAAGGACCATTCATGTCCACCCACTTCCCCCTTCCTACTATACACCATGATTGATCTCCAGTTTTCCCCTGTGCCAAGGATCTATCATGCTTGTCTTAGACTGTCCTGCATTCCACTATGGCTGTTGCCACCCAAAACCTCGCAATGAGAGACAGCTTCTTGAATCCATCAGCTTTCAGGTGAAAAAATGCACCTCAGAGCCTGCTGTTTCCCGTCTTCTCATTTCTCTTCCCCTCTCCCCACTCATACGCCAATAGGAAAAGTACCTGCCTTCTACATGCACCACCTTACCACATGCTTCCAGAGGAGTCTCGCTCGCCAAAGGCACTGTATGACCCATCTTGTCTCTTATAAGTCAACTGGCGTTGGTAGCCTGGTGGTTAGACAGAAAGCTCAGATATTCACGCCGTCCAAGTTACATTTTCCAGTGAGCAATGACTCTAAACTTCTTTGCATAAAAAATGCTGTCATATTTTCCCCCACCCCCCTCCCTCCCCCAAGACACATGCCAGCCAGAATGTGACCCTGCTCACATTCAAAACCATCTGTATCAACAGTGATAGCAATGGTTTCGCTGCAGGTACTAAGAAAGTGGTTCAAATTTCCTGGTGGTTGTTTCTGCCCTACTTACACATCAAAAATCCAAACCCAATTCCATATCAGTGATGACAGATACTAAACAATTTACTGATTTTAACGTGAAAATACCTCCAAACTCATACTATAAAGAGGTGACTGTCAGAGGCATCATACAGTACACATACGAGCCACAACATGGTTCAAATTATTGTGCCATAATTTCATACACTTGCTATCTGATGTTACACAGACATTCTTATTTTGCTTATATAAATGTTTGCTTATAACCCACTTTTCTGGACACTGCATTTTTGTTTTTTTATATATAGCCTATTCTGAGATGAACATACCAAGGGGGTCATTTTAAAAACCTTAGTTGTAATTTGGATGTCTAGAAACATGTATGTGGATGTCCAAATCACAAAGAGGTCTCCAGTGCTGTTTTAGAAATGGTTTTTAAAAGATGTCTCCAGCGCAGCAACATCCAAGTGTGTACGGAGCATGGTGGAGGCGTGTCTGGGTCAGTGCAATGGACTTGGATGTCCCCGCTTGATCTCAAAAACCCCAGGGAAAATCTAAGTTTAGACCTGTACCAGGCACAAATAGGCATCGGGCAAGTGCTTGTTTTGGCTGTAAAACATCCAGAGGGTGTAGAGAAAATAGAGAATTAAGTGACATGCCCAGGATGACAAGGAGAAGCAGTAGAATTTGAACCCTGACTTGCCTGGCCCTAGCCCTAGCCCACTACTTTACTGTAACTATTAGGCTATTAGATGTCCCCGTTCTCAAATACCATTCTGAAGATGTCTATGTAGATGCCCCCATAGACATCCATATTGGGCACATCCATGTTTGGACATGCCTGCTTTTTTCCCCCCAGATGTGCTGGATTGGATGTCCCAGACTGTACTTGGACATCCTTTGTAAAATGTGCCTTCATGAGCACAAGTCTCTCTTAAAACGGCCACTTGCAAAAGCTCAACTGCAGTTATACTTTGTTTAAAAAATTCAGCCTTAAGAATGCTTAGCTTCATAGATGATTATTGCACTGAGGACACAACACTGATGTTTTGGCAGTCGCCTGCTTCAATGGAATATTCCAGCATGTAGTCAATAGCAAAATTTCATAATAGTGGCTCCAATAGCAGTCTCTTTCAGTCCTCCACATATGCACATAAATGGCCTCTCCTAAAATTCTGACTGGTATAAGCTTTCATATGATGGTGCATACTTTGCCAGTGGGTGTGCAAGGAGCGAAGTTTGAGTGGAGCACGCAAGTATGCATGCAGATTATCAGATTTTATAATTTACACGCTTACCTAAAATTCTAGGCGCAGACAATATCAGCACCAAGGCTGGTGTAAATGTCAGTGGCTGCAAATGTATCTGTACAGTGCTGCGTATGCCTTGTAGGGCTATATAAATGATCAGTAGCAGTAGTAATATAGATGCAAGATCTGACATTTAAACTATTTATAAAGTCAAATAGGTGTCTACTTGTCTTCACAGAAATTGACTTAAAGCGTAGTTACTCACCTGTAACAGGTGATCTCCAGGGACAGCAGGAATCAGTTCTCACATATGAGTGAAGTCGACACCGACGGAGCCCGCATGAAGCATTTTCCCAGCTTTCAAAGAAAGCCTTTGGGAATGTGCGGTCCCCTTCCCGACCAAGGTGATCTCCGGGAACAGCAGGAATTTAGTCTTCACATATGGGTATCGTCGGTACCGACGGAGCCTGCGCGGGAACGCTCCCCAGCGTCCAATAGGAAAGCTTTTGGGAGCATCCCACAGCGCCTGCGTGCTGCCTTCCCGCCTTTCCAACTGTCCCTCTCCAGTTGAGTTTATAGCTGAGACAAAAGAGAGAGGGAGGGAGGGAGGGAGAGAGAGAGAGAGAGAGAGAGATACAACTCCTAGGGGAGGTGGGCGGGTTGTGAAGACTAAATTCCGGCTGTTCCCGGAGATTACCTGTTACAGGTGAGTAACTACACTATTTCCAGGAACAAGCAGGAATGTAGTCTTCACATATGGGGACTCCCTAGCTGCAGATGCCAGGGAGATGGCCCCAGGAAGTTGTTAGGCCTTGTGAAAGGGCCATACTTCCCCCCATGGATCTCGGGCATCCTACCAGGGATGGTGGGTAGGAGTTGATTAAGTCTGAAAAAGGTGTTGAAGAACAGCCTGGCCAAACAAGGCATCTTGGCGGGAATCCTTGTCTAAGCAGTAGTGGGCTGTGAAGGTATGTACCGAAGCCCAAGTAGCTGCTCAACAGATGTCGTCGATAGACACAGAGTGAAGATGAGCCATTGAGGCTGCTATGGCTCTCACATTGTGAGCTGTGACATGGCCTTCAAGAGGAAGGTTCCTACTCTCATAGGTAAAGGATATGCAATGCGCAATCCAGTTAGAGTTATTTTGGAAACTGGAAGTCCCAAATGACTAGGATCAAAAGCAACAAAGAGTTGAGAAGATTTTCTATGTTGCTGTGTCCTTTGCAAGTAAAAGGCCAAAGCTCTTTTACAGTCCAAGGTATGAAGGTTCCTTTCTGCACTGAAGGCATGAGGCCTCGGAAAGAATACAGAAGGTAAACCGCTTGGTTTAAATGGAAAGGTTTAATCACCTTTGGCATAAAGTGTGGATGAGTCCTAAGAACTACCTTATCATGGTAGAACCTTGGGAAACAGCACATGGAGCTTGGCTGCTCTGTTCTGTAACCCTCGTTTAGACATTAGAGAGCAGGACTGGCAATCCGGAATGAAGTGTTCAGGACCCAAACATTTAAGACACCATTCATGGGTATCTGTAACAGAAATTGTACCGCTACACTTAGTGCATTTTTTGAACCCGGAGGCTGGTTTTTCCATGAGGGAAAATTTTCTTGTGGGCCTGGAGGCCTAAGAAGAAAAATACACCAAGTGAGGAAAAAATATATATATATTTTTTTTTTTAGAAAGAAAAGAAAAGAAAAGACCGGCGGTACCAGTCCGGCGTCGGGGAAGGCAGACACGCGACCAAAGAAATAAATTAAAATAAAGAACTTCTTCAGCGGTGACAGGAACATGACCTGCTGGCTCCGCGGAAAAGAAGAACTGAGGAGGGTTGGTTAGGAAAGGCGGGAAGGCAGCGCGCAGGCGCTGTGGGATGCTCCCAAAAGCTTTCCTTCTGGGAAGCTGGGGAGCGTTCCCGCGCAGGCTCCGTCGGTACCGACGTACCCATATGTGAGGACTCATTCCTGCTTGTTCCTGGAGATAGGTTGAGATCCTGAAGTTCCAGGCTTTCAGCAACCAGGCCCTGAGATGCAGAGACTGGGGATTGTGATGCCACAGCATCCCATCCTCTTGGGAGAGAAGATCTGGAGCGGATCCCAAACTCCAGAGGCGGAGCTTGAGAGAGATGTAGGAGCAGAGGGTACCACGTTTGCCGTGGCCAACATGGAGCTAAGTGGATCATATGACCTCTGTCTCTCTGAAGCTTGAATAGGGTTTTGGGGATGAGGGGAATGGATGGGAAGGCATATAGGAAGTCCTGACCCCAGTGGAGGAGGAAGGCGTCCCTTGCCTGACAACATGGAGCCGGAATTCTGGAACAGAACCGGGGAAGTTTGGCATTCAGCGGACTTGCAAAGAGGTCTATGTCCGGGGTTCCCCAAATCTGAAATATTTGGGCAACCTGGTCTGCGTGGAGAGACCATTCGTGTGGAAGCCGAACTCGACTGAGTTTGTCTGCCCAAGAGTTTTGGATGCCTGGAAGATACACCACAAGGAGATGAATCTGATGCTCTCTGGCGAGGGCCCATAGTCACAAAGCTTCATTGCATAGCGACAGAGAGCCTGTTCCGCCCTGCTTGTTCACATAGAACATAGCTACCTGATTGTCCGTTTGAACTGGGACTGTCTTGTAGCTAAGCTGGGCGCGAAATACTCGAAGGGCAAAGAAGATTGCTCTGAGCTCCAGGAGGTTGATGTGAAGACAGGCCTCCTGTGGAGTCCAGGTACCCTGGGTAGAGAGATTGTGCAGGTGGGCTCCCCATCCCACCTGAGATGCATATGTTGTTAGGGTGGCTTGGAATAGGGTTTGCTGGAAAGGTGACCCCACCAGAAGATTTCTGAGTGGTTGCCACCATTGGAGGGACGAAATAAGACGACCTGAGTTTGCTGTTTTGTCCGATAGGCAACCTGAGGCCTGTGTCCACTGAGTGGATAAAGTCCACTGGGCTGCTCGCATATGGAGGCGAGCATAAGGAACCACATGCACGGTGGATGCCATGTGGCCTAGCAATTGTAGGATTTCCCGAGCAGTGAGACAAGGTTTGAGCACTGCTTGGGAAGCTAGTTTTACTATGCGAAGACAGCGGGGCTGCGGAAGGAAAGTTCTTGTCTGTCTGGTATCCAGATGAGCTCCTATGAACTCTAGGGACTGAGTGGGATCAATATTGGATTTTGGGAGGTTTATGACCAGTCCCAAATACTGAAGAAGTCGCATTGTGCGAAACAGAGCAGAGCTGGCCTCTGGCACTGTAAGGGCTCGAATGAGCCAGTCATCTAAGTAAGGGAAGACGAATATTCCCAGAGTGCGGAGAAATGCCGCTACCACAGCCATGCATTTTGTGAACACTATTGGCGCAGAAGCCAGGCCAAAGGGAATAACCTTGTATTGGTAGTGCTTTCCTTGAAACTGGAATCGGAGGAATCTCCTGTGATTTGAATGGATGGGAATATGAGTATACGCATCCTTGAGATCTAGAGAACAAAGCCAATCCTGACTTTGAAGGTATGGCAGCAGAGTTCCTAGAGAGACCGTTTTGAACTTCTCTCTGAACAAATATTTGTTCAATTCTCTGAGGTCTAAAATGGGTCTGTGACCCCCTGTTTTCTTTGGAATAAGGAAATAGGGGGAGTAGAACCCTGTACCCTGATGGGGAATGGGTACTTCCTGTATTGCTCCTTGAGCAAGGAGCATTGTGACTTCTTGACCTAAGAGACTGTCGAGAGAGGTCTGAGAATTGAACTGTCTTACAATTGTAGGAGGGGGCATGCTGTGAAAATGAAGCTTGTACCCCTCTCGTACAATGGACAGAGTCCAATTTTCTGCTGTTATTTGATACCATCTGTGGGCAAAATGACATAACCTGCCTGGGATGGTCGAGGGTTCTGGACCGTTCAGAAGCAGGAAGGCAAAGTTCTCTAGGGGGAAGTCAAAGCCCCTGAGGAGGCTGAGCCTGCTGAGTTGGCTGAGGTTTTGCAGCTTTTGGCTTCTTTTGTTGTCTAGGTTATTGTTGTTGTCCCTTTTGGGCAGTCTGACCTGGACAGTGTCCCTGTTGGGTACAGGAAGGATAAAACTTATTTTTCTTATTGAAAAATGGCCTCTTAGAGGATTTTTTCCTTGCTGGATCGGCTGTAGATTTGGACAATCTATCCAAGGAGATATTGTCAGCATCTATCTCATTAGCCTTCTCCTGCCAATTCTTGCCAAAGAAATTTTCTCCTGTGTAAGGAATGTTTCCTAATTTATTCTGTACCCAAATTTCCAAGTCAGATGCCTGAAGCCAGGCTATCCGACGTGCACCAATGGCAATAGCCAAGGTTCTGCTTATGCACTCAAAACAGTCAAAGACTGCACAATTTACAAACTTGGAAACATCCTGAGCATGTTTGACTAGAGTAAGATAGTCTTGCCTTTTGTCATCAGGAAGGAGGGGGCTCATAAGCTCCAAGTCTCCTGTGACCTCTTTAAGGAACATTTCCATATACAAGATATAGGAACTGATCCTAGCTGAGAGCATTGAAGCTTGGAAGCATCGATGCCCAAAGGCATCGAGAGTCCTACATTTACGACCTGGAGGACTGGATTCATGTCTCTGCACTTTTCATCCTTCTCATGGCTGATTCCACCACCATTGAATGGTGTGGTAATTGAGTTTTTTGAAAGCCAGGACAAGGTGGAACTCGATACATGGTATCGAGTCTTCGAGAATGAGGAGATGTGGTTAAAGGTGTTTCCCACATCCTTAGCATAAGATCATGTAAAATCTCATGAATAGGCAGAGTAGCTGCCTCTTTAGGAGCCTTAGGGTATTGGAGAATTTCCAATTCCTTTGCCCTAGGCTCTTTTTCAGGAGCTACTGTGATGGAAAGGCCTCGGGCCACATCACAGATAAAGCCCTGAAAGAACATATCCTCTGGCGGAGACATTCTGCGCTGAGGAGAAGAGGAATCCTCAGGGAGAAGTACTCTTGTATCGGCAGAGTCTTCGGAGTCTTCATACTCAGAGGATTCAAAATACCTCCGATCCCGGTGTTTGTGCAAAGCACGGTACCGGTATCGATCGAAGTCAGTATCGGGTTGTTCCAGTACCGATCTGTCGATGCCGGAGACATACGCATGACTCAGTATGGTTGGCATACCCACCGATGCTAATGCAGTTGGTACTGGCTCCGGTACTGGTGTCGGTACCGGTATCGGTTGAGTTGTCTGAAGCGGTTTCAACGGTACCGAAGCTGTGAGAAGAGCTGCTAGACTGCATTTGATAGCAAGGAATCTCTGGTCTATCGACGCTGCCGATGCTTGGGTGTCGGTACCGGTAGAAGCGGCCGGAACCCCAGAGCATGGCGCCAGTAGTTCTGCCGAGGTTGAGGCCTCGAGAACATCCTGGAGACCTGTTAGTGCTTTGTAAGCCGAAGCCTCCCGCCGGGGCAGTTTTGCCGGTAAAAATTCCTCAAGGGCAACGCCAGTGGCATCTCGATACTTAGAAGGAGATCTACCCTTTGAGGATCGGCTAGATTTATGTTTAGTTACCTGAGATCCATGGGAGGAAGATGAGGCCCTGGAGGACGTCGATGCAACAGACGCCACGTCTGAGGGAAAAAGGGTGCTAAGTTTAGCAGCTCGTTTCTGCCGGCCCCTTTTTGACATCATTCCACAGGAGTGGCACTCTGAAATAGAGTGGTCAGGACCTAAACATTTGAGACACCAATCATGGGTGTCGGTAACGGAAATAGTACCGCCACATTTAGAACATTTCTTAAAACCTGAAGTAGGTTATTCCATTTTTAAGGAAAAAATTGAGCCTAGTGCCCAAAATGGCGCCTAGCACCAAGGAAAAAAAGTTTCTAAAGTAAAACACCTCAGAAACTATAATTTATTTTTTTTTAAAAGAAGAAAGAACCGGCGGTACCGGTATGGCGTCGAAGGAAGGCAGACGCGACCACAAAAACAAAGATTAAAGACAAAACGTTTCTGCAGTGCCAGGGTATGTGACCTGTCGGCTCCGTGGAAAACGAAGAACTGGAGAGGGACAGTTGGAAAGGCGGGAAGGCAGCACTCAGGCACTGTAGGATGCTCCCAAAAGTTTTCCTAGTGGACGCTGGGGAGCGTTCCCACGCAGGCTCCGTCGGTACCGATGATACCCATATGTGAAGACTACATTCCTGATTGTTCCTGGAGATCACCTGTTACAGGTGAGTAACTACGCTTTCTTCAGGAACAAGCAGGAAATCAATCCTCACATATGGGACTCCCTAGCTCCAGGCTACTGAGGACCAAACCACAACAGCACCAACAGCTACCAATAGGGAGGCCATGAGTTGCAGAGGGTGAGTCCCTACCAAGAGGCTCTGGAGACCCCAGAGTCCAGTATCACCATCACTCTGGTAGCCTGAACACAGAAGGGTCGGAGGGCAGGAGTTGCCTATACACCAAGAATATTTTGGATTACTGCCTAGTCAAAGGCACTGTCCCTGTGGGACTCACTCTCTAGGCAGTAATGAATGCGAACGTATGCACTGAAGACCAAGTGGCGGCTTTACAAATTTCTGTCAACAGCACTGAGTGTAGGTTGGCCACCAACGTGCCCATAGCCCTCACACAATGAGCAGTGATCTAGTGCTCTAGAGAGAGGTCAGCTCGCTCATAAGCGAGGACAATACAGTCCGCCACCCAAGTGGACAGGGTTCGCTTGGTCACAGCTAACCCCAGCCTGCTGGTGTCATAAGAGACAAAGAGCTGAAGAGCCTTGCTGTGGACCTGGGTCCTCTGCAGATAGAAGGACAGGGCCCTCTTACAATCCAACGTATGTAGAACCTGTCTTACCTTTATGAGGCCGTGGGAAGAAGGTGGGGAGGACCACCTCCTGATTTGAGGTGGAAAGCCGACACCACCTTCAGGAAGAAATTGTGGTGCGTGCGAAGGAGAACCCTTTTCGTATAGAACCTGGTATAAAGTGAATCCGCCACCAGGACCTGTAGCTCGCTCACTCTCCGAGCGGATGTCAAGGCCACCAGGAAGGCCACCTTCCAGGAGAGATACCTCAGGTGGCAAGTCGCCAAGGGCTCAAATGGCAGTCTGGTGATCTGTAAGAGTACCACATTAAGATCCCACTCTGGTGAAGGGGGGCTTTGTTAGCAGAAGACCTCTGAGGAACCTGGAGACCAGGGGCTGGCTTGAGAGGGGTCTCCCCTCCACAGGGTGATGGCTAGCTGCTATGGCGCTGGGATGCACCCTGACTGAATTAGATTTCAACCCTGAGCAGGACAGATACAACATGTACTGCAGTATGAGCTGCAGCTGGCAGGAGAAGGGATTCTCATTCCATCCTGCACACCACAGAGAGAATCTCCTCCACTTGAAGGCATATGCCCTTCTGGTGGAGGGTTTCCGGGAGGCCAGAAGGATCTCTTGCAATTTGTCTGTGAGACTGAAGGGGGCCAGTGCTACCCTTTCAGCATCCATGCAGTTAACGTCAGGGATCCCAAGTTGGGGTGGAGAAAGGAGCCCCCCTCCTGCGAAAGAAGATCTGGCTGATGGCCCAGTTCCACCGTGGGCGCCACTGACAGGGAGAGTAGCAGGGGGAACCAGGGCTGTCTGGGCCAACTGAGAGCAACCTGGATTACTGCGGCATGGTCGCTCTGGATCTTGAAAAGGCACCTGACAATTAGGGAGGGGGGTCAGTGGGAATGCATAAAGCAGGCTCTTCGACCATGAGACAAGGAAGGCATCACCTGCCACCCTTCTGTGGTGTGGTTGAGGTGAGCAGAATCTGGGTAGCTGTGCATTGTCCAGGGAAGCGAACAGGTCCAGCCAAGGTCTGTGCCACTGTGCCTCTGTGCCACTGGGATCCAGGTGCCACTCGTGAGGGCGAAGGATCCTGCTGAGCTTGTCTTCCAGGAGGTTGTCCTGGCCCGGCATGTACACTACTCTCAGGAGCATGCTGTTGCACACTGTGGAGGGCTACCACATTCTGACAGAGGGAGTAGGAGCCTGTGCCTCCCTGCTTGTTCACACAGAACATGGCAATCTGATTGTCCATCTATATGAGGGCCGAGAGGTTGCTCAGGAGGTATCGGAAGCCCTGTAGGGACAGGAAGATGGCCATGAGCTCGAGGAGGTTGATTTGTAACTGAGATTCATCTGGGGACCAGTTGCCCTGAGTACAATGGCCCTCGCAATGAGCACCCCAGCCTGCCAGGGAGGCATCCGTTGTCAGAACCTTTTGTGGTACTGGTGTTTGGAAAGGCATCCCTGCCCTGAGATGCTGTGGGGACTGCCACTAGTTGAGGGAGGCTGCTAGTTGGTGGGTGACCTTTCCCTGTCCCTCAGCCTGCCTGTGGCCTGTGTCCATTGGGATCTGAGGCACCACTGAGCTGCTCGCATGTGCAGGCGAGCCAAGGGCGTGACATGAACCGTTGAGGCCATGTGGCCTAACAAACGGAGGAGCAGGAGGGCTGGCACTGACTTGCAGACTTGAACCTCCTTCGCTAACTGCATCAGGCGGTGGGCCCTTCCTTTTGGGAGGAAGACCTTGACCTGCAGAATGTCCAGCTAGGCTCCTATAAATTACAGGTCTTGAACTGGGGAGAGGCTGGACTTGGGGTAGTTGATGATGAATCCCAATCGCTGCAGGGTGTGGATTGTAAGCCTTGTGGCTTGGCTGGCCTCGAGGGCCATGCTGCCTCTGATGAGCCAGTTGTCCAGATAGGGGAAGCCGTGGGACCCCTGGAGGCACACATGGGCAGCCACGACTACCAGGCACTTCATGAAGACCCTTGGGGAGGAGGCAAGGCTGAATGGTAGCACAATGTACTGGTAGTGTTGCCCCCCCCCCCCCCGCCCACGAATCTGAGGTACTATCTGTGGGAGGGATGGATCATGATGTGGGTGTATGCATCCTTGAAGTCCAAGGAGCAGAGCCAGTCTCCCTGGTGGAGGTAGGACAGCAGTGTCCCAAGGGAGAACATTTTGAACTTTTCCCTCACCAGGAACTTGTTCAAGTTGCGCAGGTCCAGGATGGGCCGAGGCCCCCTGTTCTTTTTGGAACAAGGGAATACATTGAGTAGAACCCCTTTCCCCAGAGGTGTTGGAGTACAGGCTATACTGCCCTGTCCCTGAGTAAGCCTGCAAGTTCTTTGATGAGCAAAGCCTGGTGGAGGAGAAGCCGTAATGATCATCCTGGGAAGAAGTCTGGACGGTTCTGTTGTAGATGGAGGTGGGAACCCTCCCTCACCACCTGCAGGACTCACCTATCCATGGCGATGCTGGGCCATTTGTGGGCAAATGAGATGAAGCCAGTCGACCCCCCATGGGCTGAGGTGGGACTCCTGGGGGAGGAGAGGCCCTGCCCAGGGAGTCAAAATCTTCCCCCCAGTTGGGTGGGAGCTGGATTTTGAGGTTTGGGGGCCTTGGGCTTCTGGGGCCCATGCCTCTGGCTGTTAGGCTGTGAGACCAGGTGCTGCTGCCCCGAGTAAAGCTGGTAAGGCCCGGCCTGGTGATAGCCCTTTTTCCTTGGGAAAAAGGGCTTTTTCACAGAGGATTTCTCCTTGGAGAGGGTCGAGGTCTTCCTGGACAGTCTTTGCCAGGTCACTACCTCAGCCTCGATTTCAGCCACCTTGTCAGACATCGGCTTTCCGAACAAGTTCTCACCATTGCAGGGGACATCCAGCAGCTTTTCTTGCACCCACTGCTCGAAGTACGAGATTTCTAACCATGCCTGGTGCCGGGCGCAGATGCCGGCAGCTGCCACCCTGGCCGCAGACTTGAACCCGTCGTAGGCGGCCTTAGAGAGAAATTTGGAACAGTCCCAGATGGCCACCACCTGTGACTGGAATCTCTGCCGGGGTTCCCCAGCGAGGCTCGCCAAGAATCCCGAAAGCTCCAGAATCAGGCCTTTTAGGTACATTCCCATGTACAGTTCGTATGCCTGTATCTGGCACCCAAGCATAGCGCACTGATAACACTTGTGGCCCAGGGCATTGAGGGCCTGGGCCTCCCTGCTGGGGGGAACTGAAGAGTAGGTTTTTGGGCTCTTCAGTTTCTGCATCGAGAATGCCACCACTATGGAGTTGTGGGGGAGCTGCGGCTTATGGAACTCGGGGCCCTTCCGAACATGGTAGATAGCATCCAGGTAACAGCTAACCACTGGTACCGAGGCTGGGGTTTCCCACATCCTGAGGAGTAGCCTTTCAAGTATGGGTGGAACTGGCACCATGAGAGTCTCTTTGGGGAATGGCACAGAGTCTCCGGGGGAGATGGCTTGGAGGGGACATCCCTGTGCCAGAAGGTCTCCGGAGAGGCCTCATCCTCTGCTTCCCATTCGGATCCCGAGGGTGTCGGGGAATCGGCCTTGGGGGTAGCCCCAAGGAACTGGGGCACCCCGGAGGATCCGGGGTCAGACTCCTGAAAACTCGCCGTTAAGACCGGATTCCTGAGGAGTGTGACCAAGACCTCAATCAATGCTGAGGACTTACCCAAAGCCAATGGTGCTCGGTGCCCAGCTCAATGCCCGGGGACTCCCCCGAGGTCGGGGAGTCGGGTGTCAGGGTCAATGAGGTGGAAGACCAGACATCAAAGCCTGCTGAAAGGCCAGGATGGAGGAGATACTCTGCTCTATGGCCGCATAGAGGACTCAAGGCCTGATGGCTCTGCAGCTCTTGGTGGGGACACCGAGGGCCTCGGGTCCAATGCCAGCACTCTGGATAGTGCGTCCTCTAGGAGGACTATGAGCTCACAGATCCTAGCACAGTCTCCGCTGGCTAAGGACAGCAGCAACATCTCCATTACCGGACTCAGCAGCCTCCACCTCCTCTGATCAGCGTCGGACCAGGGAGCGGAAAGGATATCCCCTCCACGATCACCAGCCCAAGACCAAACAGAGCCATCGAGACACTATTCAAATTTGGAGCACCATCAAGCGCGAAGATCACAGCAGCAACATCTCCAGCACCGGACTCAGCAGCCTCCACCTCCTCTGATCAGCGTCCAGCCAGGGAGCGGGAAGGATATCCCCTCCCAGATCACCAGCCCAAGACCAATCAGAGCTGCCGGGACACTATTTAAATTTGGAGCACCATCGGGCATGCCCATGCCTGGCGGCCCTGTGCCTGAGGGCCTTGCCAGAGGGCCCTTTGGCGTGGCCCTTAGACGGGGACATAACAAGATCCCCTGAATAACCCATCTAGCCTCCCTATTCCTCCACATTGAATCAGATGACTGACCTCCCGTACCAAGCTATCAGACTAAGTTGCATACAATCGCAATTGAGCCCTCCGCCAGTTGTTTACTGTGGTAACTTCTGCTTCAGATTTATGCACCATCTGCTAATGTTTTTGTATAGATCTATTCCCTTACTGCATGTCTACACTCTAGACTAATATATACATTACCTGGCATGACCTTTCACAACTCATTGCACAGTATATTATCCTAAAATAGACTTCCATCATGCTACTTGATCGCTAGTACACAGTATAAGGTAACTCGCCTAAAACCCTGCACTTTAATATACCTTCTCTATGTAAAACTCTCCAATTAAGACATTCTTACCCCTCTCCCTATTCATGCATTATCAGAGCAGCACATTTTCCCTAGTGCACCCAGTGCCCTCTGCGCAACATAACAATGCCTGACTTAATTCCATTCCTACTGTTCCTATACTGTCTGGCACATTCTATTATACCTAATGCTGCTTACTATCACCAACAAGGTCTAATTTCCACAATACATGGAAATGGCCGGAATAGACATAACGATAGATTTGCCTCAGTAAGAACTCCCCACACGCCACAATATCAACATCTCATTCACATTACATGCCAGCCCCCAACAAAACCTCCCACACGGAAGTCTCCCAAAAATAAACATCTGTCTTGCATGCTCATAAACGCAAGATCTATACGGAACAAATGGCTGATCATTGGAGACTATGCTGAGAATCATAATCTTGACATTCTCTTTATTACGGAATCGTGGCTCACTGACACTGACACTATCCTGACAAACCAACTCAAGTACCCAAACTACGATATCTTCAACTGTCCAAGAGTGGGTAAAAGAGGGGGCGGCACTCTCATCCTGGCCAGATCTGCACTACAGTTCCAATGCCTATCTTCACAGAACCACATCAACCTTGATATCATTACGATTGCAAACAAACATCTTGTAAGGGGAAAATAAGTTTCTTGTTGTACAGAGGGACCATAAGGCCCACAAGGGAAAATGGATATTTTGTGCATACCTAGATGGAAAGGAATGTGTTGTGCTAAGGCAAAATTGAGTGATCCTCACAGAGACAGGTACCAGTTTGTACGATTGCTGATAAGCAGTGCTAGGCTGCTGGGATGGGTTTATGACGTATATATGTTTATGTTACTGTATAAAAGATAGACTGCACTTCTAACGTATGGAATAAACTTACATGCTACTTATGTGCGAGTGTGTGTGTTTGTTCTCCTGGGATCCCAGACAGAGAAGGTAAGGTAATTCCTCGGCCCAGAGAATTAGAGGACGTCCCAAGGGTAAGTGCTGGGAAAGGAAAGAACAAATACACGTACACATCTAGCAACAGCGCTCTTCTACTGTGCCCCTTCGAATGATGCAGACGACCTCTCCATAGCTCTTGATCTAGCCTGCAACCACTCTCCAAAGACAAAACCTCTCTGGATTCTGGGTGACTTTAATCTTCCAGCTATTTCTAAGAAAAACTCCACAGCATTTATAGATGTGATGTCTACCCTAAGCTACAATCAACTCATACATACTGCAACACACACGAAAGGAAACACTCTAGACCTAATATTTGCCACTTCTGATACACTAGAAACCAACAACATTCCCCCTCCACAAGTTCTTCCAGTTCCTTGGTCCAACCACATGGCTATATTATTCCAGATCCCATCCACCCTCCCAAATCCTACATCTTCTTCCACTACGACAGCACCACCAGCTCGTCGATTCAGACCATTCAATAAAGAAGCCTTCCTTGATGAAACTCTACCTAACCTTAATCACACAACCCTTGAATTAATTGACATTATACACAATTGGAACTCCACTCTAAGCAAGGCGGCATTCTCATCTCAGTCCATGCAATCCAAGAAAAGATCACATACTGCCATCTGGTTCACAGCTGATCTACGCAACTCCCTACGAAGATTTAGGAAACTGGAAAGGAAATGGCACCACTCCAAGCTCCCCCACAATCGTTATACTTACATGAAGACTCTGCAAGAGAACCGCATTAGTATCACCCAGAAAAGGAAGGAATACCACACCAACATTCTAATGCGCTCCCTCAACATGCCTCGCAAACTCTTTCGACTAATTCAGTCTCTCACAAAAGATACTTCAAGTCAGCAAACTGAGAGTTATCTGCATCCACAAGACCTGGCTACCCATTTTTATAATAAAACCAACACGCAATCACTCAGCACTGAATATACAGGCACTATCAATCCTGATGCGATAGCACCAATATCCCTGCATTAGACTCCTTCCACCCATAATCAGCTGAACAGTTTGAAAATATAATCAAAGGACTCAAAACTAAAGAGTCATGGGATAGGAGGCAGTGTACTACTGTGGATCAGGAACTGGTTAAAAGACAGAAAGCAGAGGGTAGGGCTAAATGGCCAATTTTCCGAATGGAGAAAGGTGAATAGTGGTGTACCCCAGGGATCTGTGCTGGGTCCGCTGCTTTTTGACATATTCATAAATGACCTGGAAAGTGGAATAACGAGTGAGGTTATCAAATTTGCAGATGATACACAACTATTTAAAATTGTTAAAACCCAAGAGGATTGTGGAAAATTGCAAGAGGATCTTGATAAATTGGAAGACTGGGCATCAAAATGGCAGATGAAATTTAATGTGGACAAGTGCAAAGTTATGCACCTAGGGAAGAACAACCCAAACTATGGTTACACGATGCAAGGTTCCACATTAGGAACCACCACCCAGGAAACATATTTAGGCGTCATTGTGGATAACATGTTAAAACTCTCGGCCCAGTGTGCAGCCGCAGCCAAGAGAGCAAATAGAATGCTAGGTATCATAAGGAAAGGAATGGAAAATAAAACAAAAGATATTATAATGCCTCTATATCGTTCCATGGTGAGACCGCACCTTGAATAGTGTGCAATTCTGGTCGCTGTATCTTAAAAAGGATATAGCGGTATTAGAAAAGCTTCAGAGAAGAGCCACCAAAATGGTAAAGGGAATGGAAGGATACTCCTATGAAGAAAGGCTAAAAAGGTTAGGGCTCTTTAACCTGGAAAAGAGACGGCTGAGGGGAGATATGATAGAAGTCTATAAATTAATGAACGGAGTGGAACGGGTAAACGTAGATCGATCGTTTACGTTATCAGAATATAGACAGACTAGGGGACATGCAATGAAGCTACAGGGTAAACTATTTAAGACTAATAAAAGAAAATATTTTTTCACTCAACGTGTAATCAAACTCTGGAATTTCTTACCAGAGGATGTAGTAAAGGCTGTTAGTGTAGCTGGGTTTAAAAAAGGTTTGGACAAGTTCCTGGAGGAAAGGTCCATAAACCATTATTAAGAAGGGACCCAGGATATCAATGCTTGAACCAATACAAGCATTGTGGAACCTGTGTCTTTTGGGGAAACTGCTAGGTACGAATGACCTAGATTGGCCACTGTTGGAAACAGGATACTGGGCTTGATGGACCTTGGTCTGACCCAGTATGGCATATCTTATGTTCAACCACATCACCTACTGACCCATGCCCTTCTCACTGGATTAAATCAGCATGTTCCGAATTAAGTCCTCATATATCAATAGCAGCGTACCTCTCCTTCTCGAAAGGCCTGGTTCCCACTATTAGACTCCTCCTAAAGACTCAGAAATTGGATCCACAAGACCCAAATTCCTATCGTCTCATAGCTAGTCTACCCTTCTTGGCTAAGATATTGGAGAACCCAGTCCAAAACGCGGGAAGGAGGAAAGACAGGGCTTTTTATTAGTCGTAAACCACGGAAAAACTGGACATAGGCCATGTTTCGATAAACCTTCGTCAGGGGTTGTTCTGGCAAACTCTGTTGTATCTTAGCCCATATAAAAGTCTTGTACAAACTTCAAACGAATAAGAGAACTCCTGCACAAACCTTTGTGTATACAGAATAGACTTTGTGCGTTCAGAAGGACCCAAATTCCTATCGTCCCATAGCTAGTCTACCCTTCTTGACTAAGATATTGGAGAAGACAGTCCAACAGCAGATCCAAGACCACATTGATTCCTACTCTCCACTGGATCAACAACAGCATGGATTTCGCCAACAACATGGTGTTGAAACCTTGCTTACTTCACTTATGAACAACCTAATTAAAGGCATGACCAAAAACAAGGCTTCATTTTGTTCTTCATAGATATCGCTTCAGCCTTTGACACAGTCTCTCACAACCTCTTACTTCAGCAAAAGGGCATCAGGAACCTAGCACTTGAGTGGTGTCACTCTTATCTCATGGACTGCCAACAACAAGTTCGCTTAGGTACCCAAACATCATCAAAATACCAGCAAAACCAAGGAGTACCACAGGGCTCCTCCTTATCCGCGTTATTCTTCAATTTATATATTCAACCCATCTGCACGATCATCCAAGCCTTTGGCATACTCTACCATATCTATGCTGATGATGTGCTACTCTATTCCCCATTCTCTACAAGCACCCCTAATTTCTCAAAAATCACGGAATGCTTCAACGCAGTTACGGACTGGTTAAATTCCCATAACCTTAGAGTAAACTGCAAAAAGACTGAAGTTTTATTCATCTCAAAGGACTCAACCTTCATACCACCAGCAACAATACAATTTAAAAACGCCGAGTTGAAAACGAAACATGAGGTTCGCTATCTAGGGGTTACTTTGGACCAGCATCTGAATTTGGAGTCGCACATAAACAATATCACCAAGGCTGTCTATCTGAAAATCCGCTCCCTCCGTCACCTTAGGCTACTACTTGAACCTACTGACTTCCGATCTGTCTTCCAAGCTCTCATTATGCCCCACTTTGACTACGCTATTATTCTGCCTGGGCTGCCTGCCCACGCACTCCATCCATTACAAATGGCCATGAATACAGCTGCATGAACCATCTACGGGGTCTCCAAATACGAGCATGTGACACTGTTACTAATGCAACTTCACTGGCTTCCTATAGCAGGGCACCTCAAATATAAAACCCTCCTGATTGCATTCAAAATCCTCCACCAGCTTTCTGCAACCACCTTAGAAGACTTCATACACTGGACACCAGACAGCAGAATCAGAACTAATATGGCAAATACCATTGCCATTCCCACTTTGGCCAGTAAAACCCCACAATATATCAGACATAGAGCCTTCACTCTATTTGTCCCTCAGCTCTGGAACGCCCTCCCTGTGCCAATTTGTCTTATCACTGACCTATCCACCTTTAGAAAAAAAATAAAAACTTATCTTTTCCAGCTATACTTCGACCATGTCACATAACCCACTAACTGCTGCGCCTCTGTCTAGTGCAAGCTCCCCCATGTAGTCTGTTCATTACGTTATTATGATGTATTCTGTTCAGTTTTAATTAGAAGCTCTGTTTTCTGTTGTTAGATCTGTTACTTGTTCAATGTAATACTGTTAAATGCAAACATATTCTATGTACTAAGTTGTTATATTGTAAACCGCACTGATTCTAAATAGTGCGGAATATAAAACCAAATAAATAAATAAACATTCAGAGTGCACCGCTCGGAGTCGTCCATGTCCCACCACGGGCCTTTGTCTAGTTTCATCGAGGTACCTCAGCAGGCTTCGGTATCTTTTTCTTTTTCTTGGTAGGGTCTGGGGCCACGCCGGAAGAGCCGCCGCCACGGGACTCCAAGGATACCTGGACCTCACAGGAAGTGCCAATTCTGTGGCCCGGCGATGGGGAAGATGGGGGCAGAGTCAGATCTTGGGAACAGCTTCCCCTGCAACTCTGACCACATTTTGTTTGTATTGGGGGTCATGGCCTGGCATCAGTCACAGGTGGAGCTGTCGTGGTCTGGGTCCAGGCAGCAAAGACAGCAGTCATGGGTGTCAGTAACTGAAATAGTCTGACTGTAGCAGTCACATTTCATGAACCCACCAGGAGACATGGTGGGAGAACACCCGGCTGGGTTCGATGATCCCCGGGTGAAAAATGGCACGAAGGCCAGTCAAGGAGGAACGCCAAGGAAAAAGGGGAAGTGACAGACAAGGACGGCACGGAGGGTACCAGCTCGAAGTGGGAAGGGAACCGATATGCAAACCAGATGATTTGAAGGATTTTAAGAACTTTTTAAGAACAGTTTCAGGGAAGTAGAGAACTGCGTCCGTTGGGCGCCGTGGAAAAAAGGAGACTGAGCAAGATGGCACCCTAGAGTGGAAAGGGGACCACGTATGTGTGGTAGCATTCCCAAAGGCTTTCTTTGAAAGCTGGGGAAATGCTCCGCACGGGTTCCGTCGGCGCCGATGTCACCCATATGTGAGGACCGACTTCCTGCTTGTTCCTGGAGAATATAGGCACCTGAAAATGCTTAAAAAAGGCACCCCTTTAGAAAGCTACCCTCCACAACTCTCCTTGAAACCTGGTCACCAGGCAGCTATTGGCAGCAGACCTACAAAGAACTGAAGGAGACTGTTATGAAGTTTTGCTATGGACTGCATACTGGAATATTCCCCCAAAGCAGGTGACTGCTGAAACACTGATGTTGTGCTCATGGTGCAGTAATCATCTGTGAACTTAAAACAATTCAGCCTTAATAATACTTAAGCCAAGACTAACTGCAGTGGAGCTATTGCAAGTGGCTCTGCAAGAGAAAGACTTGTGCTTTTAGTATGTTCCTCTCATAATGGCCTATATATAGACAAATTTAGACAAATCTGTCTAAATATATATCCCTCACTTGGTTTGCAGCTTGTCGTGCTGTGAGGGCTTGCGTGCATCAGTGATGCTGAGAGCTAAACTATTGGTAGTTTAACTACTGGCAGGGTCTCCCAAGATGGACAGGTCTCAGCTGAGGTGCCAGACCAAGACAAACCACCCATCTGGGCAGCAGCAGAATGGGATAGTGTTGATGGCGGAGGATCACATTTTTGTGACAACGGCAACACCACCAAACTTAAACTGCGCGGAAGAAAGGCCCGACAATCTACTTCTGTATCTTGCCATGAAAACCCAATGGATAGTTACAACAAAACAAATTGTGCTATGGTGCTGGAAGATGAGACCCCCAAGTCGGAAGGCACTCAACTAGCTACTGGGGAAGAGCTGAAGACTTTTCAGAGTAAAGCCAGCATTTATGATGTGGTTGGATCAAAGCCCTTGGGAAGTCTGACTACTGATGTAGCTGCGCATGAAATGAGAGTCAGAAGCTGTAAAGATGTCTTACACATTGGAACATGGAACGTACGAAGCATGAACCAAGGGAAGTTGGAAGTGATCAAGAATGAAATGGAACGTGTACAACTTGATCTGATGGGTGTCAACAAACTGAAATGGACTGGCATCGGGCACTTTGCATCAGATGATCACATGGTCTACTATGCTGGAAATGAAAGACAAAGAAGAAATGGTGTTGCATTTATAATAAAGAAGAAACTTGCAAGAACTGTAATGAAATACAATGCAGTCAGCGAACGCGTAATCTCTATTCGTCTACGAGGATTGCCTATCAACACAACTATAATTCAAGTATATGCCCCAACAACAGCTGCAGAAGAGAATGAAATTGAAGGGTTCTATGAACAAGTACAAGCTGAAATTGACAGAACATGCATGATAGTCATGGATGACTGGAATGCAAATGCTGGCAACAAAGAAGAAGGCAAAGTAGTTGGAAAATATGGACTTGGCAACAGAAATGAAGCTGGAGAAAGACTGATAGAATTCTGCAAGACCAATGATCTATTCATCTCAAACACCTTCTTCCAGCAACACAAGCGGCGACTGTACACATGAACTTCACCCAATGGATTGTATAAAAATCAAATTGACTACATCTGTGGATGTCAACGATGGAAAAGCTCTATAACATCAACAAAGACAAAACCTGGAGCTGACTGTGGTACAGATCATCAACTACTAGTATGCAAACTCAAGCTAAAGTTGAAAAAGAGCAACCACTCATGAATGCAGCAAAATATGACCTTGAGAATATACCACTGGAATTTAAAGACTGCCTGCAAAATTGATTTGCTGCTTTAGATACAAATGACAGAGCTCCAGAAGAGTTATGGAATGACATCAAGAAGGTTGTGTTGGAAGAAAGCGAGAAGTCTCTACAAAAGGTGAAAAAGCAAAAACGGCCAAAATGGATGATGGAAGAAACTCTGAAAATTGCCCAGAAACGCAGAGAAGCTAAAGCCAGAGGAGAAAGAAAGACAATCACAGAACTCAACAGAGATTTCCAACGTGCAGCAAGCCAGGACAAGGAGAAGTACTACAACGACGCATGCAAGGAAATACATAAGAACATAACAGAAGATATGCCATACTGGGTCAGACCAAGGTCCATCAAGCCCAGTATTCTGTTTCCAACAGTGGCCAATCTAGGTCATACGTACCTAGCAGTTTCCCCAAGGTACACAGGTTCCACAATGCTTGTAGTGGTTCAAGCATTGATATCCTGGGTCCCTTCTTAATAATGGTTTATGGACCTTTCCTCCAGGAACTTGTCCAAACCTTTTTTAAACCCAGCTACATTAACAGCCTTTACTACATCCTCTGGTAACAAATTCCAGAGTTTGATTACACGTTGAGTGAAAAAATATTTTCGTTTATTAGTCTTAAATAGTTTACCCTGTAGCTTCATTGCATGTGCCCTAGTCTTTCTATATTCTGATAAGGTAAACAATCGATCTACGTTTACCCGTTCCACTCCGTTCATTAATTTATAGACTTCTATCATATCTCCCCTCAGCTGTCTCTTTTAAAGGTTAAAGAGCCCTAACCTTTTTAGCCTTTCTTCATAGGAGTATCCTTCCATCCCCTTTACCATTTTGGTGGCTCTTCTCTGAACCTTTTCTAAAATCGCTATATCCTTTTTAATATCCAATATTCAAGGTGCGGTCTCACCATGGAACGATATAGAGGCATTATAATATCTTTTGTTTTATTTTCCATTCCTTTCCTTATCATACCTAGCATTCTATTTGCTCTCTTGGCAGCCGCTGCACACTGGGCCGAGGGTTTTAACATGGTATCCACAATGACGCCTAAATCTTTTTCCTGATGTGGAACCTTGCATTGTGTAACCATAGTTTGGGTTGTTCTTCCCTAGGTGCATAACCTTGCACTTGTCCACATTAAATTTCATCTGCCATTTTGATGCCCAGTCTTCCAATTTATCAAGAGACGGCTGAGGGGAGATATGATAGAGGTCTATAAATTAATGAATGGAGTGGAACGGATAAACGTGGATCAATTGTTTACGCTATCAGAATATAGAAGGACTAGGGGACATGTAATGAAGCTACGGGGTAAACTATTTAAGACAAATAAGAGAAAATATTTCTTCACTCAACGTGTAATCAAACTCTGGAATCTGTTACCGGAGGATGTAGTAAGGGCTGTTAGTATAGCTGGGTTTAAAAAAAGGTTTGGACAAGTTCCTGGAGGAAAGGTCCATAAACCACTATTAAAAAGGGACCCAGGATATCAATGCTTGACCTAGTACAAGCACTGCAGAACCTGTGTCTTTTGGGGAAACTGCTAGGTACGTACGACCTAGATTGGCCACTATTGGAAACAGGATACTGGGCTTGATGGACCTCGGTCTGACCCAGTATGGCATTTCTTATGTTCTTATGTTCTTAAGATCCTCTTGCAATTTTCCACAATCCTCTTGGGTTTTAACAACTTTAAATAGTTTTGTGTCATCTGCAAATTTGATAACCTCACTCGTTATTCCACTTTCCAGGTCATTTATGAATATGTCAAAAAGCAGCGGACCCAGCACAGATCCCTGGGGTACACCACTATTCACCTTTCTCCATTGGGAAAATTGGCAATTTAGCCCTACCCTCTGCTTTCTATCTTTTAACAAGTTCCTGATCCACAATAGTACACTGCCTCCTATCCCATGACTCTTTAGTTTTACCAAAAGTCTCTCATGAGGG
This sequence comes from Ichthyophis bannanicus, assembly GCA_033557465.1. NCBI lineage: Eukaryota > Metazoa > Chordata > Amphibia > Gymnophiona > Ichthyophiidae > Ichthyophis > Ichthyophis bannanicus. The sequence continues at coordinate 252,520,986 of CM066039.1, forward strand.
ACCTTGTCAAAGGCTTTCTGAAAGTCCAGATACACAATATCAACCAACTCACCTTTGTCCACCTGATTATTCACTCCTTCAAAAAAACATAACAGATTAGTAAGACAAGATCTTCCTTGTCTAAAGCCATGTTGGCTGTCTCCCATTAGGTCATGACTATCTACATGCTGAGTAATTTTATTCTTTATGATGGTTTCTACCATTTTTCCCGGTACTGATATCAGGCTCACCGGTCTGTAGTTTCCCGGATCACAACTGGAACCCTTTTTAAAAATTGGTGTTACATTGGCGATCCTCCAATCTTCAGGTATTAGAGATGATTTTAATGATAGTTCACAGATTACTAATAGCAGGTCTGCAATCTCGTATTTCAGTTCTTTCAACACCATTGGATGTATACCATCCGGCCCAGGTGATTTGCTACTCTTCAGTTTATCTAATAGTTGTAATACATCTTCCCGATGTATCGATATTTCCTTCAATTCTTCCACACCTTTAAATACCACTTCAGTCATGGGTAACATCCCTACATCTTCCTCAGTAAAGACTGAAGCAAAGAATTCATTCAGTCTCTCCGCTATCGCCTTGTCGCCTCTTAGTGCTCCTTTAACCCCTTTATCATCTAATGGACCAACTCACTCTCTCACAGGTTTTTTGCTATGAATGTACTTGAAAAGGTCTTTACTTCGCGTTTTTGCTTCCGCAGCAAGCTTCTTCTCAAATTCTCCCTTTGCCTGCCTTATCAATGCCTTGCATTTGACTTGCCAGTGCTTGTGCTGTTTCCAGGTTTCATCGTTTGGCTCTTTTTTCCATTTCCTGAAAGATGCTTTTTTGGCAACAGCCTCTCTGACCTCACCTTTAAACCATGCTGGCAGTTTTTTGGACTTCCTTCCACTTTTCTTAAAGCATGGAATACAGCTGGTCTGGGCTTCCAAGATAGTATTTTTCAACAACAGCCAAGCCTGATGTACGTCTTTAACCTTTGCAACTGCTCCTTTTAGTTTTTTCTTAACTGTTTTCCTCATTTTATCATAGTCTCCCTTTCGAAAGTTTAAAGGTAGTACTGTGGATTTCCTTACTATCCCTCCTCCACTAATTAAATCAAAGGCGATCATGCTATGATCACTATTGCCAAGTGGCCCCAACAACCTTATCTCTTGCACTAGATCTGGTGTTCCACTAAAGATTAGGTCTAATATGGCTTCCCCTCTGGTCAGTTCATGAACCAGCTGCTCCAAGAAGCAGTCATTTATTTCATCTAGGAATTTTATCTCCCTAGCATGTCCTACCGTGAGACACTGACCCAGTTGATACTGGGGTAGTTGAAATCACCCATTATTATTACTGTGCTGTAACGTTTGTTAGCTTCCTTGATTTCTTTGAGCATTTCATCATCCATTTGGTCATTCTGGCCAGGCGCTCGATAGTACACCCCCACTGCCATTGCCTTCCCCCTTTTACATGGAATTTCAATCCATATAGATTCTACAGCAGATTTTGTTTCCTGCAAAAATTTAATCCATTCTGACTCAATGCCCTCTCTAACATAGAGAGCAACCCCTCCACCAATTTGATCAGCTCTCTCATTACGATATAGTTTTTACCCAGGTATCACAGTGTCCCACAGGTTGTCCTCCTTCCACCATGTCTCTGATATTCCAAGCATATCTAACCTTTCATTTAGTGCTATATATTCTAACTCTCCCATCTTATTTTTTAGACTTCTAGCATTTGCATACAAGCATTTTAGAGAATGTATTTTATTCATATTAATTTGGCTATTGTTAGACATGGGTAATTTAGGATCTTTAAGCTCTGTCTGCTCCATACTTGAGGGCATTTGGGCTACTTTACTCTTTTGTGTAATCTCTCTGCTTTTGGTAGTATCCTTCAAAGATACATTCTTCCGAACCATCCGCTCTTGGGCGACTGTCGGCTTTCCCCTATTATCTAGTTTAAAAGCTGCTCTATCTCATTTTTAAAGGTTAATGCCAGCAGCCTGGTTCCATCCGGGTTAATGTGAAGCCCATCACTTCGGAAGAGCCCCTCCTTTCCCCAGAATGTTCCCCAGTTCCTAACAAATCCAAAACCCTCATCTCTGCACCATTGTCTCATCCACGCATTAAGACTCCGGAGCTCTGCCTGCCTTTTGGGTCTTGCGTGTGGAACAGGAAGCATTTCAGAGAATGCTACCCTGGAAGTTCTGGATTTCAACTTCCTACCTAAAAGCCTAAATTTAGCCTCCAGAACCTCCCTACCACATTTTCCTATGTCATTGGTACCGACATGTACCAAGACAGCAGACTCCTCCCCAGCACTATCTAAAACCTTATCTAGGTGGCGTGTGAGGTCCACTACCTTCACACCAGGCAGGCATGTTACCAGGCGATCCTCATGTCCACCAGCCACCCAGCTATCTACATGCCTAATGATCGAATCACCAACTATAACGGCTGTCCTAACCCTTCCCTCATGGGCACATGGCCCTGGAGAAACTTCCTCGGTGCGAGAGGGTTTTACATCACCTGGAGGACAGGTCCTAGTTACAGGATCACTTCCTGCCACACCAGGGTGATGCTCTCCTGTCACGTGACCTCTCTACTCCATGGCAACAGGGATGCTGCCAGACTGGAGGTGGGACTTCAGGACTATATCCCTGTAAGTCTCGTCTATGTACCTCTCTGTCTGTCTTATGCTTTCCAAGTCTGCTACTTTAGCCTCTAGAGAACGGACTCGTTCCCTGAGAGCAAAGAGCTCCTTGCACCTAGTGCACACGTAAGACCTCTCACCAACTGGGAGAAAATCATACATGTGACAGTCAATGCAAAAGACTGGAAAGCCCCCATCCCACTGCTGGACTGCTGTCTGCATCTTAGTTTTAAGTTTTTGTTTAGATCTAAGTTCTTTACTTACTAAGGGTTGCTATGGATATTTATACTAATAAAACTGTACCTAATACGTGTAATATACCTTGTTCACCTGAAGCTTAACTAATCTCAGGTCCTTAGTGTATGACTGATTTGGGTAATGAGCTTCACCTGAGAGCACCTCCTGTCTTGTAAGATGTGTAAGTACCTATAAAGCTACGATTATCCCAGGGGAGGGAGGGAAATAACACTTATTAAAAGAGGGCTGCTACACAGTACCCTGTCTTGTGCTGCTGAGGTAAGCTATATTCTGATTTGATTTAAATTATAGCTCTTAGCTGCTGCTAGGCTCTAACTTCTTATGAAATTTAAACTACAAGCTCTCTGCTGGGTTCCAAATGTAACCAGAAAGTTCTCTTCTGTGTTTTAAATTTAAACTAAAAGTACTTTGCTGTTACTAGGCCCTGAGTGACTATTAAATTTAAACTACAAGCTCTCTGCTGGGTATGAAATGTAACCAGAAAGTTCTCCTCTGTGTTTTAAATTTAAACTTAAACTGCTGCTACTAGGCCCTGACTGATTTAACAAAAATAGTGGGTTCACAGATTAATTAGCTTTAATACAAAGAATTTATTTTAGAAAATTACCAGAAGTATATACTCAGTTGCAGATCTCTCTCCAGAAGTAACAGTCCCTTTTTCTAGTCCTTCAAGACCAATAGAAACAGAAACTATTAGAGGAAGAACAAGATCGGCTTTCCTAAAGCTACGAGAATTAAAGAAAAAGTTCCAGCCTCGAATTGGAATGTTACAAGATGCTCAAGGTTCTATGTTGAATGATGCTGAGAAGATCAAGAAAAGGTGGAAGGAATATACAGCGTTTTTATATGATAAAGATCAAGTGGACCAACAGCCGTTTCAACCTGTACCTTATGATCGGGAACCATTGGTGATGAAGGAAGAAGTTGAAGCAGCATTGAAAGCCTTATCAAAGAACAAAGCACCAGGCATTGATGGCATTCCTACAGAAGTATTGCAGCAATCTGATGCAGCTGTTACCATACTTACAAGGCTCTGCCAAGAAATATGGAAGACAACATCATGGCCAACTGACTGGAAAAGATCTGTGTTTATACCAATACTAAAGAAAGGTGATCCAGCTGACTGTGGAAATTATCGAACAATCGCTCTGATCCCACATGCCAGCAAGATTCTACTGAAGATTATTCAAAAGAGACTACAACCATACCTGGAACAAGAACTACCTGAAGTGCAAGCAGGGTTCAGGAAAGGGCGAGGAACGAAAGACATCACTGCGGATGTGAGATGGATCCTTGAAAAGACTAAAGAATACCAAAAGGATATCTATTTGTGCTTTATCGACTATAGCAAGGCTTTTGACTGTGTAAACCATGAGAAACTCTGGGCCACATTAAGAAGCATGGGTATACCAGAACACCTGATCGTTCTCTTGCACAATCTGTACATTGATCAAGAAGCAACAGTTTGAACGGAACAAGGAGAAACAGAATGGTTTAAAATAAGCAAAGGTGTAAGACAAGGCTGCATACTTTCCCCCTACCTGTTTAATTTATATGCAGAACAAATCATCAGAGAAGCAGGATTGTATGAAGACAACAGAGGTGTGAAGATTGTTGGAAGACTCATCAACAATCTTCGCTATGCTGATGATACTACATTACTGGCTGAAAGTGAAGATGATCTGAAACATTTGCTTCTCACAATCAAAGAACATATTTATTTTATTTATTTATTTATTTATTTACAGTTCTTATATACCGCGCTCTTTGGTACCAGTGCGGTTTACAGTTAACAAATTTTGCATTGGGACAATCCTTTGCTTACATTATAACAGGGTTGGTAACTTGGAGATAACAGGGGAAACTATATACAAATTATATAGTCTCAAAATGGGCCTGCACCTTAATGTAAAGAAGACAAAGATCATGACAACTGGCATAATCAACAGGTTCATCGTTGAAGGAGAAGAAATTAAAATTGTGAACAGCTTTAACCTACTTGGATCAACTATCAATAAAGAAGCAACAAGCAGTCAAGAAATCAAATGACGCATTGCTCTTGGCAGAATGGCTATGAAAGACCTAGATAAGATTCTCAAGAGCAGAGATTTTTTATTTATTTATTTATTTAGACAGTTTTGTATACCGCCTTATCCTTCAATCAAAGCGGTCACAACACAATTGGGGGATACTTTTAACACGCAGGGATATGAGACACATACACTAATACTTACAGGGAACATGGGCTATGGAGGGTTAAGTGGCTTGCCCAAGACCACAAGGAGTATCTGTGGGACTAGAAACCCCAGTCCTTCCGGCCCAAGGTTGCTGTCCTCTGGTGGGATTTGAACCTCCGACCTAGATGTCTCTCTCCATACAAAGATTCGACTTGTTCAAGCCATGATGTTTTCAATAACATCATATGGATGTGAAAGCTGGACAGTGAAAAAGATAGACAGGAAGAAAATTGATGCCTTTGAATTATGGTGCTGGTGGCGAATACTGTGTATACCATGGACTGCCCGAAGAACAAACCAGTCGGTACTAGAGGAGATCAAACCTAAGCTTTCTTTAGAAGCTCAGATGACAAGACTTCGACTTTCATACTTTGGACACATCATGCGAAGAGAGAGATCATTAGAGAAAGACATCATGCTTGGCAAGATAGAAGGTCAACGCAAAAGAGGAAGGCCAGCAATGAGATGGATCGATACAATAACAGCAGCTATGGGTACCAGTCTGTGAACAATGAGCCGCCTGACTGACGACCGAACACAATTTAGGATAGCTATCCAGAGGCTCGCCATGAGTCGACTCCGACTCGACGGCACTTAACAACAACATATATATATATAAAGGAAAATGCTGTGTTCAGAAGAGTGGGTTATAAGCAAAAATTAATAGAAACAAAATAAGACAGGTAATGTGACATTAAATGGCAAGTGATAAGACTATGGCACATTTTGGGCCATGCTGTGGCTGGTAAGTGCCTCTGGCAGTCACCTTTTTATATGTATGAGTTTGTTGAGCTTTGAGGAATTTTCACAATAAAATCAGTGAATTGTTTGTTGTTGATTTGCTACTCAAACATCAAGCAGAATGCTCTATTACCAACCACTGCCAGGTGACCTGGTTTTGAGAAGGAAAGTTGTGGAGGTGCCTAGTTTAAGCATTTTCAGGTGTCTATATTAAGGCAATTTTATAAAGACAAGTAGACACCTGTTTGTCTTTATAAATAGCTTAAATGGTAGATCATGCACCTATATTGCAGCTGTTGACATTTACACCAACCCTGGAGCTGGTGTAAATGTACATGCCTATAATTTTAGGTATGCATGTAAATTATAACATTTATTTATTTATTTATTTTTATATACCACGCTTTTTCAGATCAGTGAGGTTTACATATAACATTAACAATAAACTGGTTTACATAGAACAGATTGCATAGAGCAATTTATATTCAATTAACATTGAATTGGTATTAACATCAACAGTTAACAGCAAAACATTAAAACAGACAGTTTTGGATAGGACAGTTTAACTTGGGTAGGAAACAGTGGAGAATGGTAGTATACAGGTGTTGGGAGCCGGTAGCTATATGTTAAGTGTTTAGCGTGGTTGGTAACATTTAATAATCTACATGCATACTCCACTCAAATTCCACCCCATCAACACCTATTGGCAAATTATGCACCATCATGTGAAAGCCTTTATACCAGTCAGAATTTTATGGGAGGCCATTTATGCACATGTGTTTCCACATATACATTGAATTACCTTCTAGGCGGATAATTTTAACAGGTTGCTGAACTGTAAATTGCAACTATAAGTTAGCCCAGTAGCAGAGGACCTAGATTTGATACCCAGCTCAGGTCTTCTGTTCACTGGGCTATCCAGGGCTGAGAATGTTACAGAGACCACCAAGGGGCGGGGGAATCCCAGTCATTACACAAGAGCAACACCTACTGGCTACATCTGAAGCCCAGGATTCTAGAAGCACCCCTGGGTCAAGATTCTCAGTGGGATGATAATTAGGCTGGATTAATTTGGAAGGGTATATGAAATGGGGGGAAGAGGGGAAGAGGAATGGTAAAAAATACTCAGGTAGTTGGAAATGAAGGCTCAAGATGCCCAATCCTAAACCCAGTTCTGTTCTAACTGAGCTGGAAGCCTCAGGATGAGAAGAAAACTACCAGGCACTATCCGTCTTCCACCCCCCCCTCCCCCCAAACAGTTCAACAGTGTTAACTTTTGTTTCCCAAGTTCCTGTTTCCAAGCCACCCTATTGTGTGTCAGAACCCTGGTAAAGCAAGCATGCCTTTAACGCATTAAGATGCTTTAGGAAAACTATCTTCAATGAGCTGCACTGCACAAGCCAGCAACATAAAATCGGGATTTCATTCTAACCGTCTCTTCCTTGTGTGTACCACACAATAGTTTCTTTGAGCTTTAGGACACCCTGAAGGACAGATGCAAAAATGGAAATACACTAGTGCAGTACTTACCCTGAAGCAGGTAATCTATGGCTTCAGCTTCCACCTCGGGGCTTAATTGTTTTGTCTTTTGTAGATACTTCAGGACAAAAACATTGGGAGCAAAGTGGATCATATTTTGTTCCCCACATCCAAATGGCAACCGAAGCAAGTTGTCCAGATTGTTTAGAGTTGGCCCCATTACGTCTCCTAAATATTTAGAAAACAAAACAGGTACAGCATAAGCAGGGATAGACAGTTCCCTCAAAAATCTGCAATGAACTTAGTGGCCAAGTTGAGATTGGAGTAGGGAGCAATTGCCAAAGCAAAGCATGGAAACCACTTGCAAATGGCGTGGAGCAGACAGTGGCATGCCACAAGGATCTGTGTTAGCTCCTCTCCTAGTAAGTGTAATGATCAGGCAGTGGAGATTTAGATCACTGAGACTTTTCACCATCGGCCTCATGGCATGTACCGTACCAAACCCTGCTGAGGATATGAATAAAAACAAAACAAAACCATCTTCTATTAAATCCACTTACTAATGTTATAAAAGGGATCAGTAAAGCATAGTTACTCACCTGTAACAGGTGATCTCTGGGAACAGCAGGAATTTAGTCTTCACATATGGGTATCGTCGGTACCGACGAAGCCTGCGCGGAAACGCTCCCCAGCGTCCAATTAGAAAGCTTTTGGGAGCATCCCACAGTGCCTGCGTGCTGCCTTCCCGCCTTTCCCAACTGCCTCTCTCGTTGAGTTTAAAGCTGAGACAAAGAGAGAGAGAGGGAAAGAGAAAGAGATAGAGATACAACTCCTAGGGGAAGTGGATGGGTTGTGAAGACTAAATTCCTGCGGTTCCCAGAGATCACCTGTTACAGGTGAGTAACTATGCTATCTCCAGGAACAAGCAGGAATGTAGTCTTCACATATGGGGACTCCCTAGTTTTAGATGCCAGAAGTTGTGTGTCCCTGTGAAAGGGCTCCACTTCCCCCCATGGATCTCTGGCATCTAACCAGGGATAGTGGGTAGGAGTTGATTAGGTATGGAACAGGTGTTGGAGAACAGCCTGACCAAACAAGGCATCCCGGCGGGAGTCCTTGTCCAAGCAGTAATGGGCTGTGAAGGTATGAACCAAGGCCCAAGTGGCTGCTCGACAGATGTCGTCGATAGATACAGAGTGCAGATGAGCCATTGAAGCTGCCATGGCTCTCACATTGTGAGCTGTGACATGGCCCTCCAGAGGAAGAGTCTTACTCTGATAGGCAAAGGAAATGCACTGAGCAATCCAGTTGGACAGTGTTCTCTTGGAGACTGGAAGTCCCAATTGAGAAGGATCAAAAGCAACAAAGAGTTGAGAGGACTTTCAATGTTGCTGTGTTCTTTATAAGTAAAAGGCTAAAGCTCTTTTACAGTCCAAAGTATGAAGATTCCTTTCTGCATTTGATGTATGAGGCCTTGGAAAAAACACAGGCAGGTAGACCGCTTGGTTTAGATGAAAAGGCGAGACCACCTTTGGCATAAAGTGTGGATGAGTCCTAAGGACTACCTTGTCATGATGGAACCTTGTATAAGGTGGATCAGCCACTAGGGCCTGCAACTCACTGATGCGACGTGCTGATGTGATTGCAATGAGAAAGATAACCTTCCAAGAAAGGAATTTCAATGAGGTAGTAGCTAAGGGTTCGAAAGGTGGCTTCATGAGCTGACCAAGAACCAGGTTTAAGTCCCATGCCACCGGTGGTGGCCTAATGGGAGTCTTAGTTAGAAGAAGGCCTCTCATAAATCTTGCTATAAGAGGATGGGAGGAAATAGGTTGTCCATTTAGAGGCTTGAAAGAAGCTTCAATAGCACTCAAATGGACTCTTACTGAGTTAGTCTTAAGTCCTGCATTGGATAAATGAAGGAGATACTCCAGTAATGATCCCAGAGGTATCGCAAGGGGGTTAAGACCCTTCTGCGAACACCATATGGTAATCCTTTTCCACTTGAAAGCATAAGAGCATCTTGTGGAAGGCTTCCTGGAAGCATAAAGGATATCCTTTACTTGCTGAGGGAGGTTAAGATCATGGAGATCTAGGCCTTCAGCAACCAAGCCCTGAGATGCAGAGACTGGGTATTGGGATGCCATAACATTCCGTCCTCCTGTGACAGGAGATCTGAAGTAGACCCTAACTCCAGAGAGGGAGCTTGAGAGAGATGTAGAAGCAGAGGGTACTACACTTGCCATGGCCAATGTGGAGCTATGAGAATCATACGCCCTCTGTCTCTCTGAAGCTTGAACAGGGTTTTGGGAATTAGGGGAATGGGTGGAAAGACATAAAGGAAGTCTTGACCCCAGTAAAGGAGGAAAGCATCCCTGGCCTGAGAGCCCTGAGCCGGAATTCTAGAACAGAACCGGGGAAGTTTGGCATTCAGTGGACTTGCAAAGAGGTCTATGTCTGGGATTCCCCAAATTTGAAAAATCTTGGCCACCTGGTCTGCATGTAGAGACCATTCGTGTGGAAGCAGAACTCAACTGAGTCTGTCTGCCCAAGCGTTTTGTATGCCTGGAAGATACACTGCTAGGAGATGAATCTGATGCTCTCTGGCGAGGGCCCATAGTCATAAAGCTTTGTTGCAAAGTGACAGAGAGCCTGTTCCCCCCTGCTTGTTCACGTAGAACATGGCTACTTGATTGTCCGTCTGGATGAGGACTGTCTTGTAGCTGAGCAGGGTGTGGAACACTCGAAGAGCAAGGAAGATTGCTCTGAGCTCTAAGAGATTGATATGTAGATGAGCCTCCTGTGGAGTCCAAGTGCCTTGGGTGGAGAGGTCTTGCAGATGAGCTCCCCAACCCATTGGTGAAGCATCTGTGGTGAGAGTTGCCTGGGGTAAAAGTTGTTGAAATGGGGACCCCAGCAACAGGTTCTGAGTGGACTGCCACCATTGGAGAGACAAAATAAGGTGATTTGTGTTCGCTATTTTGTCTGACAGGCACCCTGATGCCTGGGTCCATTGAGCGGATAAAGTCCACTGGGCTGCTCTCATATGAGGCGAGCATAAGGAACCACATGCACTGTAGATGCCATGTGGCCTGGTAGCTGTAACATTTCTCGGGCAGTGAGATGAGATTTTAGCACTGCTTGAGAAGCTAACTGCACCATGCGAAGGCAACAGGTCTGAGGAAGATAGGCCCTTGCTTTTCCGGTATCCAGCAAAGCTCCTATGAACTCCAGAGACTGAGTGGGAGTTAGACTGGATTTTGGGATGTTTATGACCAGACCCAAATACTGGAGGATACGCATTGTGCAAGATAGAGAAGTCCTGGCCTCTGACTCTGATGGGGCTCGAATGAGCCAGTCGTCTAAGTAGGGGAAGACGAATATTCCTAGAGTGCGGAGAAATGCTGCTACCACAGCCATGCACTTCGTAAACACTCTTGGTGCTGAGGTCAGGCCGACAGGAAGCACCCTGTATTGGTAGTGCTATCCTTGAAAAAGGAACCAAAGGAACTTTCTGTGAGTTGGATGGATGAGAACATGAGTGTACGCATCCTTGAAATCTAGAGAACAAAGCCAATCCTGACTCTGAAGGTATGGCTGCCGAGTTCCCAGAGAAACCATTTTGAATTTCTCTTTGAACAGGAATTTGTTCAATTCTCTGAGGTCTAAAATAGGTCTGTGTCCCCCTGTTTTCTTTGGGATAAGGAAATAGGGGGAGTAAAACCCTGTACCCTATTGATGAATGGGTACTTCCTCTATTGCCCCTTGGGCAAGAAGCATAGTGACCTCTTGAACTAACAGGTTGATGAGAGAGGCCTGAGAATTGAACTGTCTTACCATTGTGGGAGGGGGCATGCACAAAAAATGAAGCTTGTACCCCTCTTTTATAATGGAGAGTGTCCAATGTTCTGTTGTTATCTGCCCCCATCTGGGGGCAAAGTGACACAACCTTCCTGGAATGGTGGAAGGCTCTGGTCCATTGAGGGCCAGGAAGGCTAAGTTCTCTAGATGAAAGTCAAAGGCCTTGTGGAGGCTGAGACTGCTGAGACGGTTGAGGCTTAGCAGTCTTTGCTTTCCTTTGTTTAGGTTGTTGCTGACTCTTTCGAGCAGGCTGACCTGCAGAACATCCCTGCTGGGAATAAGAGGGATAAAAAAAAGCGTACAAAGGTCTCACCTCTTTAAAGCGTACAAAGGTCTCACCTCCACCTCATTATCGGAGATGATACAACCAATCATACCCAACAGACTAAGAAGAACCACGGAACTAAATATGCTAACCGTACCAATGGAAGTCATAAGATACAACTCTACAACATCGAGCAGAGCCTTCAGTCTATGTGCCCCAAAACTTTGGAACATCCTTCCATCACACATTAGGGCCATCTCTGATCTCAGCCAGTTCAGGAAGGCCCTGAAACATCACCTTTTCCTCAAATACTTCCCAGGGAACAAAGAAACACAATCACACCCAAATATCAATAATTACATTCCAACCACGCAAACTTTCCTGTCTCAACAACACATTACACTACTTCACCAGATTAACAGTACGCTTTTCAGACACTATGACACTGTTAAGTAAATAGTTGTTTTGTAAATAGTTGCTCCTGTTATCCAAGTTGATTTTCCTGTTAACTGTAATGACCAGATAAATGTAACTTGTCTGAGGTTTCTTGTTCCATGTAAACCGTGCTGATAACGAATAGTGCGGTATATAAAAAATGTTAATAAATAAATAAATAAATAAAACCTCTTCTTTTTTGAGAAGTATGATTTCTTGAAAGATTTCTTTCTTGTAGGATCAGCTGTGGCTTTGGATAACCTATCCAAAGTGGAGTTGTCAGCATCCAACTCATTGGCTTTCTCTTGCCAATTTTTGCCAAATAGATTCTCACCTATACAAGGGATATTGCCCAGTTTGTCCTGCACCCAGAGCTCCAAATCGGATGCCTGGAGCCAGGCAATTCTACGTGCACCTATGGCAATGGCAGAGGTTCTGCTTATGCACTCAAAACAGTCAAAAGCTGCATGATTGACAAACTTAGAAACATCCTGGGCATGTTTAACCAGTGTGAGAAAATCCTGCCTATTGTCATCAGGAAGGAGAGGGCTTAAAATCTCCAAGTCTCCTGTGACTTCTTTAAGGAACATGGCCATATATAAAATATAGGAACTAATCCTGGCAGAAAGCATGGAAGCCTAGAAAGTACGACGTCCAAAGGCATCCAAGGTTCTACACTCACGTCTTGGAGGATTAGAGGCATGCCTCTTTGCACTCCTGATCCTTCTCATAGCTGATTCCACTACAAAAGAGTGGTGAGGAAGCTGAGTTTTCTGGAAACCAGGACAAGGAGGGACTTGATACATGGTATCCAGTCTGCGAGAGTGAGGAGAGGTGGTAAGAGGTGTCTCCCACATTCTCAACATGAGATCATGTAAGATCTCATGGATAGGCAGAGTAGCTGCCTCCTTAGGAGCTTTGTGATATTGCAAAATCTCCAACTCCTTAGCTCTGGGCTCTGTTTCAGGAGCCACAGTAATGGACAGACCTCGAGCCACCTCCCTGATAAAATCCTGAAAGGAGATATCTTCTGGAGGAGACATCCTACGTTTAGGGGAGGAAGGTTCCTCCGGGAGAAGTACCCCGGTACCGGCAGAGCTGTCAGAATCCTCGGAGTCCTCCGAAGATTCGAAGTACCTCCTGTCCGGATGCTCTTGAAGAGACCGATACCCGTACCGACCAAAGTCGGTACCAGGGGGAATCGGTACCGGTATATCAGCACCGGAAGGCATCGCATGACTGGGTGCCAGCAAAGCAGACACCGATGTCAATGCTATCGGTACTGGTATCGGTACCGGTTGAACTATCTGATGCGGTTCCGAGGGTGTCGATGCCGCAAGGAGAGCCGCCAGACTACATTCAATAGCCAGGAACCTCTGGTCTATCGACGCTGCCGATGCCTGGGTATCGGTACCAGATGCAGCCGGTACCCCAGAGCATGGCACCAGTAGTTCTGCCGTGGTCGAGGCCTCATGAACATCCTGGAGCCCTGATAATGCTTTGGAAGCCGAAGCCTCCCGCTGGGGCAATTTTGCCGGTACAGAACCCTCAAGGGCAACCCACCAGAGGCATCTCGATGCTTGGAAGGAGATCTACCCTTTGAGGACCCGCTGGACTTATGTTTGGTTACCTGAGATCCATGGGAGGAAGACGAAGCCTTGGAAGACGTCGATGCCACAGAAGGTGCATCGAAGGGAAAAAGGGCGCTGAGCTTAGCAGCTCGGGTTTGTCGACCCCTCTTGGACATCATGGCACAAGCCATACACTCGGAAATGGAGTGGTCAGGACCTAACCATTTGAGACACCACTGATGGGTGTCGATGACAGAGATGGTACCGCCACACTTGGTGCACTTTTTGAAACCCGAAGCGGGTTTTTCCATACTGGAGGAAATTTTGGGCCTAAGGCCCAAAATGGCTCATGCACCTGGGAAGAAAAGTTTGGAAAAAAATAGAATATCTATATATATATATATATATATTTTTTTTTTTTTTAAAAGAAGAAAAGAAAAGAGAACCGTCGGTACCGGTATAGCGTCGAGGAAGGCAGACGCGACCACAAAAAAGAAGGAATAAGGAAAATAATTTCTGCGGTGACAGGAACGATGACCTGCTGGCTCCGTGGAAAACGAAGAACTGAAGACAGTCAGTTGGGAAAGGCGGGAAGGCAGCACGCAGGTGCTGTGGGATGCTCCCAAAAACTTTCTAAGTGGACGCTGGGGAGCGTTCCCACACAGGCTCCGTCGGTACCGACGATACCCATATGTGAAGACTACATTCCTGCTTGCTCCTGGAGATAGAAACTATAGGTGAACTCTTTGTTGACATTTATTTCTACATATTCATGTGAATTAACACAGCACCACAATGCTCCATTTACAGATGGACAGAAGAGACCCAAGTCTTTCAAACATGTTTTCTCCCGTCCTACATCTAGAAGGGTTTCGTTTCTAGGAAACCCTGGGATAAAAAAACAGATATTCAGTCTGTTGCCAACCATGATGCTACATTTATATATATATATATATATATATATATATATATAAATATAGATATAGATATAGACATATATATCTTCCATGCTATGGTGAAATACTAGGCACCTGCAGCACATTAAACTCTTTTCTGCACAGATTTCACTGCTACCCTCCCCGCCTTCCTTCTCCCCCCTTTCCACCTTCTTTCCTTCCCTCCTTCCTTCAACCCACTCTTCCCCTTCTTCTCCTCTCAATCTTCTTTTCCTCCCCCCTTTCCTCCCCCTTTCCCCTTTCTTCCCCTTCCTCCCACCCCTTTCTCCCATGTCACCTTCCCTCCCTTCCCTCTTTTCCCTTCCCCCTTCCCCCTCTTTCCCTTCTCCCTTAACCCCCTCCCCCTCACACACCCCACCCCCACCCTCCCTTCCTCCCCCCCACCTCCTCCCTCTTCTTTTCCTCCCCTTATCCTCTCCTGTTATTCTTTATGGTTTTAGATGGTTTTAATCTACATTAATTATAGGTTTGATGGGTAGTTATTTTAACATATTTTAATATATGTTATTTTAATGTCTTTTACTTTAATATGTTTCTTTTATTTATATGGCATTTGGTTTTATTGGGTATTTTGTCTTGCACACTAATTGTTGGTGTTTTTTGCAGATCATATGACGACTTGTCTTTTGCAGTATTATATTGTAGGGATTGGGACCGATTTTGGCACTTCAGGGGTTTCTCTCTCAGTTTGACGTTAGTGATTTGCCGATGCTTTATTTTCCTGTCTCCGAGTTGGTTTTTATCTGTTTTTAACAGGATTTATATTCACTTTGACATCAGGTGATAGAGTGGTCTTATGGTTATTTATTTGAGTGGTGGGGTTGATTTTATTGGGATGGTCATATTTGTTTGTTATAATACTGATATGGGTTCGATGGGACCAATGGCTGATTAAACAGTAGACACACTTCATTTTTTGACCTTAAGATGAGTCATTCAAGTGGCCTCGATGCACCTCCTATTTCCCCTGTCAATAGTTTATCGGTACCAACACTGATTGTGCTGTTATAGCCAAGCAAGTCTGTATAACATTGGGGTTGGAGCAAGCCTGTGACAGGAATACGTCACGTGATGAGTTTTTGCACCGATATAAATGATAGTGAAGAGCACAAGTGCGAGCATTCTTTTAGAAGACTGACATATTTGTGTGGCATTAAGGTAACCAATATTTAGTTTACCCTTTTGTAATAGATACACTTTGTTGAAGTGAATGAGCTTGCTGGCCTTTTAGGTACCTCCGGTTCATTCCGACTACAGTTCATTAGTAACAATAATTATCATGCAGTTTATGGTTTTGTAAGTTCCTGAATATATATATAGGTTGTATTGAGGTTAGAGGTAGCCTATGTATGCATCTTGAGCCAAAATAAGGGGTAGTGCATAATGCAGTGTGCAAGGTCCTTTTAACAAACAGAAATATTCTATACAGCATGAACACAACTAATAATTAGGCTTCCATTTCGTGGGTTTCTCTGGATGTTATGTCATAGTTTTGATGTAAGGAATTATGTATACCCTCACTTCTTACACATACAGGCATCTTTCAGCCAGGTTTATGATAGTCTTGAGCTTAGAATTAAAAGGACTCAAAGGCGTGTTTATTTATGTTCAGTCCCGGTTGTCAGTGCTGCATACTCGACATACTCCCAGTTTATTCTAATAATCTATCGGTATGCACAATGATTATATAGTTTTGTTTTTGGTAAATCTGTGATGATATGCATAGGCTCCAATGGGGTTATAAGTAGCCCGTGTAAGTGGTGTCAGTATGCTCACAAGATTTACCCCGAGTCAGATCAAAGGGCAGCACGGTCATGCGCGATTCTCTCACAATCTGGGGATAGATTCATTTATATGATACAAAGATAGCCCACATTTAGGTCAATGATCTTGGAAGTTTGTTTAGATACTATGCCTTTAGCCATAATATACAAAAACATCAAAACCCAGAGGCCTTAGGGAGCACCACCTGTCCGAAATAAGCCAAAAACAACAAAAAGGGGGGGTCCCAACAAAGCAAAAGCCCTGAAAAAGAACAAGAAATTTGTCGGACCATAATCGTCAGAGGGAGATAGCGCTCCCTCTGAAGACTGCATCTCTTTTAATCATTTGCAGTAAAAGCATTTGTGAAAACACTTAACTGGCAAAAACGGAGTCCATATAAACAGAATGACACAGTCCTGTGTTTCGGGCCAAAACCTTTGTCTGCCCTGCTTCAGGTTCCTTAACTCCAAATGTACTCCATGATATACTCTTTCTTCTTTTTTTCATATGCACCTCTTCATATTACTCCTTCAAGAGGTGTTCCTAATGTTTTAGTTCATAATTATGATGTTTTTTCTCTCCCTCTAGCTTTATTAGACACTACAGGAGGATTTTTATTAGAGGGGGATCTTACAGATGGTTTGTAATGCTTTTTTCAATTAGTTTTTGCACATGTCACATCCCTTACTTTCAAGTATGTAGTCACTGTTTTATTGCACCATTTTCATGAGTTTTAAGTTTGTTTGTTCAGACTTAAGAAATTTTATTTATTCATTTATCTATCGATGTATTTGTATAGATATGTTGTTTTATGTTACATACTTTTATGTCTGTTCTAAATGGCTTCTTTTTACATATGATTTTAAATATTGTTTTTAATATGGTTTTATTTATTTATTTGTGTATTTAATCTGTTTGATTCATTTTGTATGATTGGTTGTACTTATATCATGCCGAGAAAACCCCTGAAGAAGGTGTAGCCAAAACACGACTTGTGTTGGGTTTTCAGCTGATGATTCTACCCCTGGTGCACAATTCCTCTAAAGAACAATTTCTTACGTACTCCCTTAGATGGCCCGGCGTGCATGGTATTCACCCTCTGGAGATGTACTGTGGATTGCCTGTCCATCCTGCACAATGCTCCGGCTGGTGTGCCGATGCAATGGTGTCCTGTCGCCATGGCACTGGCAAGGCCAGCCATAGACACAGTCTGGCCTGATATCCCACTGC
Source organism: Ichthyophis bannanicus (assembly GCA_033557465.1). Lineage (NCBI taxonomy): Eukaryota > Metazoa > Chordata > Amphibia > Gymnophiona > Ichthyophiidae > Ichthyophis > Ichthyophis bannanicus. The sequence goes on from CM066039.1 coordinate 252,538,432, forward strand.
CCGATTCCCGGCAGGGGCCTCCAAGGCCAGGATCATGCGGCGGGGTTTCTCCTGTGGTGACTTGGTAGGTTTGGGTGGGCTGCATGCACCAATCGCCTGGCACTTATTCCACCTCTGAGATGGAATAAACTGGGCATCCATCCCTGCGCAAGGCAGTGTACAAAGGCCAGATCTGAATGGCCTCTGTACGTCCTGGCGCTTTGCCCCACTCCCACTCTACCCCATGTGCCTCCCCCACAAAAACCTTGTATATGCCAAGAGCAAAGGGGACAGAATCAGGAGCAGCAGCTGTGCACGGGTTGAACGCCCAACCCAGACGTACAGCCCCGCTAAACCAGGTTCGGAAGGACCTCCTATGTGTATATTTGCTACAGTTGAAAAAAAGATTATTATTCTATAAACAATTTTATGGTATGTACTGATCAGGGTTTATCATAATACATACGGCATTTATGTGAGTAAAAATAAAAACACCTCACTGGCACTTGGGAGCTCCGTCTCTCCCCTCTTACTCAACCCTCATATTCCATTTTGGTTTAATGCGTATAAGCTCCCATTCCAAAATGGGAACAATAAACTATTTTGTGCAACTAATCTGCTCTCTCTCATGACTGGTTTGCCTGCAATCAAGAAAAATGCATGGAATATAGTTTCCTTTCCTCCACCATGTATTTGACCAGTAGGTGTCATAGTGTGATGGCCAAAACCACCACCACCCAAGAACTGTTAATGCTGCCCCTCGTAGCATCTCCAATTGGCCTCAAAGCCAACAACCAAGCTTGGCAGATGGAACTTAGGATGCTGTACTTCTCCTCTTGTCAGCAAATTTGATTTTGTTTTGTCTTAGTCATAAATGCTAGATAGCTTTGCATTTATAATGCTACCTATTATTGATGCAGTGGCTCTCTCTGATCCAGGAATCACATTGTGAGGGACACCAAGAGTGAACGCTTCATTGTGGTTCTCATCTGTCTCTTCTTTCCTCCAAATTTTGTACTCTCCTATTGATCCCCATCCAGTAGAGAATCCAATGTACCTCACATCAGGCTGCCTTGCTGCTGACCACTCGACTATCACGGACTCATTTAAAGGCCAAGTCCCATGACCAACCTAAAAGAAACAAACATGGTAAATATCCCTGTTCCAAGCTGATTTTTTTTTTTAATTCAGTGCTGCTGGCCTAAAAGATAAACTCATTTTCCTCTAAATATATATTTGCACAGGAAAATTCTCTGGACCAGGTGAGATGAGCTTCCAGCCCAACTTGTGTGGGAAACATGAAGAAAATGGGACACATGTATGCACGCATGTATTCAAACATATACACATACATGCAATTCTTTTCTTGTAGAGATAAACGGGCTCACTTGAACAACTGTTCACAACAGCAATTTTGCAATAATATCATAAATGCCATGTTGGGTCAAATCAAAGGTCCATCAAACCTAACATCCTGTTTCTGACAATGGTCAATCTGGATCACTAGGAAATACCTTGTAGATCGCAAAGAACAGATCAATTTCTTATACTTCCTTCTGAGGGATAAGTGGTACGTTTATGAGGTCTTCCTGGCTAATAATTATTTATGGACTTCTAAGAACATAAGATATGCCATACTGGGTCAGACCAAGAGTCCATCAAGCCTATTATCCTGTTTCCAACAGTGGCCAATCCAGGTCAGAAGTACCTGTCAGATTCTCAAAAGGTACACAGATTCCATGCTGCTTATTCCAGGGGTAAACAGTGGATTTCTTGTCCCAGGGATAAGCAGTGGATTTCCTTGTCCCACTTTAATAATGGTTTATGGACTTTTCCTCTAGGAACTTGTCCAAACCTCTTTTAAACACAGCTACACTAACAGCTTTTACTACATCCTCTTGTAACGAATTCCAGGAGTTTGATTATGTGTTGAGTGATAAAATATTTTCTCCAATTTGTCTTAAATGTGCTACGTTGTAGCTTCATTGTGTGTCCCCTCCTCTTTGTACTTTTTGAAGGAGTAAACAAGCGAGACGTTTATCCATTCCAATCCATTCATTAATTTATAGACCTCTATCATATCTTCCCTCAGCTATCTCGTCTCCAAGTTGACAAGCCCTAACCTTTTAAGTCTTTTCTCATAGAGATATCCTTTCACCCCCTTCCATTCTCCTCTAGAAATTTGTCCAAAACTCTTTAAAACCCATCCGTGTTCAATGTCTTGACCACCTCCTCTGGGAAATACATTCCATAACTTGATTGATTGGTGACTGAAAAAACATTGGGAAGAACAGTGAGCCCATGGTAGTCAGCATTTTTTTAAATGCTGGCCATCACAGGTAAAAAAAAAAATCTGAGCATAATACAATAGCAAGACTGTTGAACTACTTAAGAAAAATATTTTATGAATAAATATGCTTTAAATCTTCTAAGAATAAACAGGCTAATACTCAAACCGTTATCCAAACGGCCAATGGGAGGCTATCTGTGTAAGATTGCTAAGTGAGATATTCAGAGACACTATGGACCCGATTCCAATCTGGACGTACAGGCCCTTTGTGCATCCAGCTGGAACCAGACACACAGAGGGAGTCGCGATTCCGATCCTGCAGGGCTCGTCTAGCCTGCAGGATTGGAATCACGAACAGGTCTGTATGTGCAGGCCAGGACCGCGATTCAGCCCGGCCTGCATGTACAGGCTGTGCCCGACTAACTCAGTCTGGGCTTTACAATGGAGCCACGGCACCATGGCGTCCAGTTGCCATGGCACCACGGCTCCATTGTATAGCCGCGATCCCCAGCCACCAGCTCCTACAATGCTGTCTCCGCAGCCCGACCCTGTCCCAATGGGATGTCCATCTCCGCTATTCATGGCTCAGAATAACCACCTATGTGGACAGTGCCTCTGAATATCTCCACAGACCTCCTGGACACTATCGAGTTACTGTAGGGCAGTACCATTGCTATCCAATATTTATCTGTACAGCGCGATTTGCAGAGGGCACTTATCCACATAAAATGGTGGCCTAAATTGCTACCTGAATAAGCACCAGCTGAAAATTATGCTCTCCGAATAAATGCTGGCTCTGATCCAGATAACACTGCTCAACCAGGATAGTCAGTGGCAACTAGTATCCAGATACTGTCACTGAATATTGCGCTGATATTTAAGCGCTGTGACTGACCGTTGTGGCATTTGAATATTGGCCCTTTTGAAATTTGGGCCCTAAACAATTATTTTCCTATGTCAGTTAGGTGGAACATTCCAGTGACATGCAGCTTGACAAGAAAATATTTGATAAAACTTTGAGGTATGTCACTAATTTCTTGGAGTGGAAAACTGCAATAAATTCCTACCACTTGATCTAGTGGCCCTAGAGATAATCAAACTGTGCTTCTTCTCCCACAACATACAAGTTAGCTTCTCCGTGACATAGATGTCTGAGGCTTTATTTAACCACTCTGACTGGATAGGAGGTATGTTATCTTTCCATCGTTTAGTTAAAAACACACCAAGCTGCTACCAATAAGTCCTGGTAGAGTTTGAAAGCATAAATTATTGTTCCCTATTGCTCCATCCAGCTCATTACTTTGTAAACCTTAGTCATATTTCCCTCTCTCTTCTCCAAGCTGATCAGCCTTTCTTCGTAAGGGAACCAGATAGCCTCCTGTTGGCCATTTTTGAGGCTCTTTGCACTACTTTTTCCAATTCCACCTTGTCTTTTCTGAGATGGGGCAACCAGAAATGCACACAACATTCAAGGTGCGGTCACACCATGAACCTGTGCAGAGACATTGTATTATTTTATGTTTTATTATTCATTGCTTTCTGAATAATTACTAACATTCCATTCACTTTATTGATTGTTGCCATAACAACTAATTATGTCTTATCTAATTATTCCTTGGTGCACTGAGCTAAGGAGAAATAGGTGATGATAGAGGCTGATTAGAACCACTAGAGCTCAGATTGGAATCTCCAAGTTATGGCCCCCAGACTGTACTTTATTATCTCTTCTTCTGCTTTTAATTTGTCTGCATTTTGATTTTTAGATGTTCACACTGGAATAAACATGAAGATGGTACCCATACACAATGCCTAGGACCTACCATTAGCTTTTATCAGACCAAGGACGTCTTTGTTTCGTTTTTGCAAAGGATTTCACAGCAGAGATCATCACCTGAATGATGCCGTTTTTCCAGCTGATCCAGAAGCTTCGGAACTCATCCCAGGACAGAATACCCGCTGTGTTTGCGCTAGCCACTGGCTCACCCAACTTCCTAGTAGAAATCCATGTCTTAGCATTCTGCTGCCCACCAATCACAATCTCAACCATTTCAGCCATATCACGTGGGCCAGATGACAGAGCAAAATGGGCATCATTGTGGGCCTTCACTGCCACATCGAAGTGTGTCATCCTGGCAGGCTTCTGTACATATTGGTACTCATACTTGTTAGGTGTAGAAATATGAATTTTCTCTAGTCGGCAAAAAAAAAAAAAGTAAAATCTTATCAGCCTATAATAAATAAGCTCCATACACTAGCATAGGGGTGTGAATTATTGATATTTCAGAAATGAAATCTGCAAACTCTTCTCCCACAAAAAGGCAAGTAAATGGGGCACATCCTTACAAAAATAAGAATAAATGGTGAATAATGGCAGTTTTTTTCTTGAACAGCACTCTTACGGCAATTGGGATCACTGATAATTTCTCTGAGCTTGGCAGCAAGAATTTAGTGTGAAAGTTTTTGCAAATTTCAGCTCAGTTTGTGTCTCAAGGGCCCACCCCCCACCACCTTAGTTGTGTTTCTTTTAACCCTAAGAATTCTCAGAATCTCAGTGCAAAATGAATCTATTAGCTGGGGTAGCGCTGTTTTCAGTAATTAGAAAGATTAGATAGGGAAGAAAGAGGAGTTAGGTTTTAGCAAGTGGACAGTGCAGGACAGATTCAGGAAGCCCAGAGCCACTCAGTCATTAGACAAGACTAGGCAGCCAGCCACCTAGGGTGGTAACATCTGAGGGACAGCAAAGATCAGCAGCAGTTAAAGCAAAATAATATGTTCTGACAGCCCCACAAACTCAAAGAAACATCATCACTTTTCTATTTACCTGCAGGGAGAGGAGGCACACACATACATACAAAGCAAAATTCAATATTTAAAAGTATGATGTATGATATTCAATTGTGCATGTTTATATTATGATTGTGGGAGGGATGGTGTTCATATAATTAAAGACAACGATCATGATCATCAAAATCTGGGAATTCCGGCAAGATGGTGCTGTGAGCAGACATGTGAGAGTGAAGCTCTGTTGTTGGTCACCCCCCCCGGACCCTGGTAGCGGTAGTTTGTGATCTCCGCAGAAATAGTATGGAGCAATAAATATGCCCAAAACTCAGATACATAGAGTGGCAAAGACCACCAAAGAAATGTTTGGGAATAAAGTAGCCTCAGGGCTGAAGGTGCACGTGGACTTGCATTTCCCGCCATCACTAGAATCAACAGATGGAAGTGCGCATAGAGTCTGCGGCCTGTGTGGAGGAGAGCATGCAAGTGCTACTTCACACTATTATTGACTCTAAGACTGAAATAATCTTGAACCTTTTGGATAAGCTGGATGAGAAGCTCGAGTTGGTCTTAGGGAGCACTGTGCAAGCAGAGAGGAGAACAAGCGAGCTGAAGGACTGGGAGGCCATCGCGCACAAGGAGTTTTCTCAGTTAAAAACTGGAAGTGGCTCATCTTAAAGTGAAGTGGAGGATAAGGAGAATTGGGACTGCCAATCCAATGTACACATCTTTGGTATACCCAAGGTTATGGAATCAAAAGAGGTGTTTGCCTTTGTTTGTCAACTGTTAGGAAGGGGCAAGATATGAACTGGAGCAGGCTCACCACGAGCTTAGGCCTGGGTCGCTTGGAAGGCAAGCCTCCACGTGCTTTCAGAGTATGATTGCTACACTGTTAAGACTGTGAGTACATCATACGAGAACAGGAAAGTCTAACCAGGCAGTCTTTTGTAACATAATGTGCGAGTGTTCCCAGTTTTGAGTGCCGAAACTGCTCATAAAAGCAAGGATTGGCTTAAATACAAGAAAATGTTTGTAAAACAAATGGCCACAGGTGGATTTTGGGTGAACCTGCAGAAGCGGAAAGGAACATAGCATCACTCACAAGCACTCCGTGGAATAGACCCCGGAGGAACTAGACAGTGGAGGGGCTGTACCAGCAGGAGTCAGGATCACCTGGACTGGCCATGACAGATGGTGCGTGGGCCCTGAGGAGCTCTTGCCAATGCAACAGACTGAGATGACACCTTTGATGGGGAAAATTATTTTTCTGACGCTCTGGAGGCTTTATGTGCTGGACAATGGTAATTTGGAGAAGGCACAACTGTCTGAATCAGAGGTGCTCCTCTGGAGATCTTGCAAGCTATTAAGACTCTTCCAAATGGTAAAGTGGCTGGAAATTATGGTTTCCCTGCTAAATATTTTAAAATTGTTCAAGATAGATGTGCCCCTCTCTTGGCAGCAGTGCTCATGATGCACTAGCACACTGAGTGCTTCCTGAGACTATGCATGATGCAAATATGATACTTATCCATAAGGAGGGGAAGGTCCCTGAACTCTGTGGCAGTTATCATCCCATCACATTGTTGAACAATGATATGATGATTTTTGCCAAGATTCTTGCTTCTAGGCTGGAGAGAGTAGCTCTGCAGATTATTCATCCAGATCAAACTGGATTCCTGCAGGGGCAATATCTTGCAGATAATGTGCATCAAGTGGTAAATATTATTTGGGATTTGAATAGATGTAGGGAGTGGGCCTTGAGTGTTGTTTTAGATGCCAAGGAGGCTTTGATAGAATGGAAGTATCTTTTTTACTTTGTTCAATTAGGTATAGTGTACACTGTCCAGGCACTATCATCATCCCAGTGCCTCCATCCTGGTGAATGGATGCCACTCTGAGCAGTTTTTGCTAAGTGCACCCGGCAAGATACCCACTCTCACCTATCTTCTTTGGTTTGAGCATTGAGCTGCTAGCTTGTTGTATTCAGGCTAATAGAGATATTCTTCTAGTGGTGATTGTCAGGACAGAACCTAAGAGCTCCCTCTGTGTAGATGATAAATTAAATTAAATATCAGTGTAATTTCAGTGTTTCTATTCTGCCTTTACAAAATAGTTCAAGGCAGATCACAGAGAGACAAAAGTAGATCGAGATCATTTTAAACAGTCTAACATTAGTCCTCACCACTTGTGTGAGACAGAGTTTTTCAGAGGTTATGGGAATTAAAGTAAATTTAGACAAAACTGAAGCCTTGCCCCTAGGTTTTCATTCGCCAGAAAATAAGGGCCCTTTTCCTTTTAGGTAAGTTACCTCTCATTTTTGCTATATAAGGTGCATCTTTCTGCTAGTATGGACTCTGAGTTAAATTACAAGCCTGCTAATAAGACTATGTTGCAGCACTTAGATGAGTGGACGAACCTTTCTTTGACTTGATGGGGTAGACTATCGGAGCTTAAGATAATGATTGTCCCCCAATTTATTTTTCTGTTTCATTCCATTCCCATCAAATTACCCTAGGGTTTTCTCTCTAGGCTTGAGAAAATAAAATGAGTAGATTTGTTTGGGGAGGGAAAAGATGTGGTTCAGTTAGCAGTGACTTAGTTTTCCTAGAATTATGCTTGGGATAGGGGTGCCTCTATCCTAAGAAAATACCATGCTGCCGAAGTGCTACAGGCCCTTAGACTTTTTATACTAAGCCCATCTGCTGGTTAGGTTTATTTGGAATGTTTCTTTCTTTTACCTTGGTCCATCTTTGAGGTAGCAAATAGCACTGGAACAGATAGCATACATTTTGAATCCCATCCATTTTTACACATTCTGTGTGGCCAGGATCAGATGTAAGTTGGGTCTGTCGGGGTTGCTGATATCCTTGGAGTAAGCTTGAGGACTTTCACCCCATCTCTACAGAGTAATACAGAGCTCTACTGAAAAGGTGTGATAATTTTACTTACCGTGTATTTCCTTTCCTGGAATCCTACTAGACCAGTCCAGACAAGTGGATTATACTTCCCCTGCCAGCAAATGATGGAGACAGAAAAAGACTAGAAAATTTCAGTAACATCACTAGTGACATCACCACTACTTCTAAGGCTGGTGCAGCTAGGAGCACTCTCCAGTATTTTCTTAAAGCAAATGGGAGATACCCCCGCTTACTCATAGGTGAATCCTTTTCAAAGTCAAAGTACCTCTGAATTAGATATGATACCTCAGGCAGCAAATATCAGAAGCTCAGAATGAGTCTGCAGATTGTGCGCAAAATTGTCCCTCAAAGAGCACACAAAAGGTTCACCGCAGCTCTTATGACAGGGTGTGTCCTGGATTGGTTTAGCAGGATTCCAGGAAAGGAAGTTTGCGGTAAATAAAATTTCACCTTTCAGATCATCCTGACAGTTCTACCAAACAAACAGGTAAAGGCCAAAGCCTCACCAGCTCAGTGTACCAACGTGAAACCGAAAAACTGCTCACTTTTTGGGCAGAGTCCATTCACGCTTTGTGCAAATACCTTGCCGGAAAGAAAGAAACACTCCTTCGAAAGCCGAAGCAGAACTCTGTGGACGCTCCAAAAGGGAAGACTTTCTCCTTGCGCAGATACCTTGCAGGAAAGAAAATCAGCTCATTGGAAGCTGTTGAAGCTTCACCAGCCAAGACTCCCATCCTCGCTGGCACTCTCCCCAACGAAAGACTGACTAATGTGGATGGACAATATCCCCTGAGAACTCCCTCGAAAAAAGCCTGAAGGACTGAAGCCTGGAAAGATCTGCTGCTAGGAAAACCACCACCTCTAGGGAAGGTCCCTGAAGGTGGCTCCATAGAATGAACTAACAGGAAGGATAGTCCATAAATGGCAAAGAGGTTTAAAATGCCTAAATCACCCATGCAGAACAATTATTCCAGTCCTAGCTGTGCCTTCCCAAGGGTCAGGCTTTAAGTGAGAAGGAAATTAGGTCATCTCTCAGGAGGAAATCTTGCTTGAGTAAGAACAACGTCTATGCTGCCAGGAAAATCCCAAGGATTGCATCTCACTGCTAATGTGGAAACTCTTGATTGATCCTCAGTCCGATGATGGAGAACCTGAACAGGGCCACTGCCAACTAATCAGAGAATCAACCCCCTGGAGATGAATACCTTCCGACCGCCATCCCCTGAGAGTCCTGGAAGGCCTATGAATGAAGAACTCCACTCCTTCAGAAGGAGAACATGGTGGCTAGGACACCCCAGGATGAATGCCCTAGCAGCAGATATTCAATCTCAGAAGGAGGAAGAACAGAAATCCCTCACTGAAGTTTCCTCCCTGCAAGCTGACCTATATTACAGTGTGGCACAGTAGGAATCATCTACCCGGGCTGGCATGAAGAAGATCTAGGAAAAGTAAACGAAAGGCAGCAGTCTAAAGCAATTAATGATTTACCACATGTACAACATGAGCCCCTGACCTTGCACCGGGAAACCCAGGTAGTGGGACCCCAGCCAAACCGGCAGCTCTCGATTGACATTTTGCACTAAAACAGCGACATAGAATCCCTATGACGGAAAAAGCAAGCTGATACTAAAGACCTGTGAACTACAAGACCACCGAGGCAGCACTACCGACAGGATCTGGAAGAACAAGATCTAAGGTGGATGACAAAAGGCCAGACGGTGCAGAGCCCCTGCCATAAGAGGGCAGCAGTTCTAAAAGGCCCTCAGCTGAGAGACACACCTCGCCCACCTCACCTAAGCGAGGAAAACCTCCTGACATGAGTGTCAAGACCTGCACACATGAACCAGGAGTAGATCGCTCTAGTTGTGGCCCCACTACTTCACTGCGAGCATTGAGAAAAGGACTGTTCAGGACAGTAGCCTGCTAGCTCTAGCCTGAGACTCTGGACGTCCATGTAGTAATGTTTGTGAAGGCTGGCTTATCTGCAGGCGAAGGCCGGCTTATCTGCAGGCGAAGGCTGGCTTATCTGCAGGTGTAGCACAATCAAGATCTCTGAAAAATACTGAAGCATTGCCAACTATAAGAGCAGGATGCTAGACCAAAACGATCACCCAGAACGACTGTAGGTAAGGCTGGCTTATCTGTGTGTGTAGCACCACCAAGATTTTGGAGAAAAACTTGGACAGCATTGCCAACTGGAAGGGCAAGATGCTAAACCAAAAACTTTCACCCCGAACTGTATATACCCCCTGATGGGAGAAGGCTTCAGCAATGCCTGTGACTCACTTAAATAATTGCCCAGAGTGCCTACATAAGAAAGGGGCAATTTGCAGCACCTTGGAATGAATGAAGAAGAGTCTGTAGATCAACGAGGTCAGCAAAAGGACTGAGCCTTTGCCTACATCCTCGAACATGAGCTCAGATCCCCCCCAAGAAGTCAGAGGATGAGAGCAAAAAACCTAAAAGGAAGAGGAAGAGATTATCTGCCAAACAGTGCGGTGGCTTCCCAGTTCTCAAACGTCTGTAGGTCTGCTGAGAGAAGCTTGCCTGTAAAGGTGCAAGGGCAACTTAGCCTGAAAGGTAGCAGTAGTGGCCTAATGCCAACCCCAAGCAACGGTAGAAATACGACCATCTCGACATTGCCTCCATCTAGAAGACTGCAACTGCCTAATTTTGGTAGAAGACAAAGACTTAGAGAAGCCCCGAATACAGAGCATGAGCCACCAAAGACCACAGACTAATGCCCATTGTTTCCCCCACCAGAGGCTGGCCTGAAACCAGGAGAAGCCAAAAGCTCTGCAATCAGTCTTCCCTTCTGGCCCTAGGGGAATACTACTCTGCCCTCTCCCAGAAAGGCAGTGTACTTCGGCAAGGTATTGCCACCTCCAAGGCAGTGACAATGGGAAACTAGGCTGCCCATTCAAAGCATCATGGGCAAAGACTGAAATCATTTCTTCTTGGAACAACATTTCATCTCCTGGAACTTGTTGGCAGTATGTACCAAAATATTTCCTCCTTCAAGGCAGAAAGGACATTCTTAAAAAGGCTGGAATCCCCAGGGACAGACAGCATGGAAACCTTTGGGAATATAACCAGCATTTATGATCTGGATAGGTACTTATGACCTGGTTTGGTCACACTGGAAACAGGACACTAGTCCCGATGTATCCCTGGATCTGTGCATATGATATACTCGAATGGGGAATCTAGGGAGGAGTTCTGAGCGAGTGCTCATACTCCTCCTGCTCAAATGCTAATGTCTACAGAAGCACAAAGTTCTTGGAGAACTGGAGAAACTGCAGGCTCCTCTCATCTTTACAGGACGGTGGCTTGAACCGCAGAGAACACAGAGGCCCCACACCACTTAAGATGGAGCTGTGCTTGACAAGATGGCGGATGCATCCACAAAGACAGCCGCAAAAATAAAAGAGCGCACCGAGTGGAAAAGCCAGCCTTAAAATAACACTGGAGGAACTGAAGAATCTTTAGATCCTACTTCATGCTTTCACCCATGCTCCACGGGGCTACAATGGCTAAGGCGGTCATGTTAGCATGATGCCAGGGCGATCGTGTAATGCCTGCATAGGGCCACGGCGGCCATGAACATGGGGCCGCAGTGTTCGTGTTCAAACGGTAGTGTGGTGACTGCGACTTGCAGTGGCATGGGGCTGCAATGACCGTGGGCCCTGTGCATTAATCTCTCAGATTCCGTGAACCGAAGTCAAGTGTGCAACCAGCAATCAGCGGGCTCTCGCCGATGGACAGGAGAAAGGGAAGGCGGCAGCAGAAAGAAGGCATGACATTGCAGCAAGGTAGGCCTTATCCTGGAATGAACACCGGACCCCGTCATGCATCCGCCAAAAATCAGGCCCGGTAGGCCTTTGCCAGTGCACCCATGATTACCTCACAGGTTCTGACTTAGACCAGGCTCCAACTAGAACAGTGCCGGTGAGAAGTAGCTCCACTGACCCCTCTTAGGCACCGGAATGTTATAAGGGTTTCAACCTCCCTCAGAAGCATCTCAACTGTCCTCTCTTAAGCACAGGTATGCTAAAGACACATGTGCCCCTTCATAGCAGCACCTTAACTGTCTTCTTGTAGGTACAGGAGTGCTGCAGACAAGCAGGATCCCTTCTCAGTAGCCCCTCAACTGTCTTCTCATAGACAGAGAAGTGATACGCAGTGTGTAGGCGAAGAGGAAGGGTGGAAAAGGAGAAGCAAAACTACTCTTTTTTTTTTTTTTTTTTTTTTAAAGACATTAAAGAAATTAAAGAATTAAGTTAGCAAGTACCAGACCAGATTCAACTGATCAATGACCAGGGAAAACCCCCTCACCAGAAAGGGGAAATTCCAGAGGGGCATACAGATACTCTCTGGAGACCTCCGCTGACAGGCCCAACCAGGGATGCATTTCAGCTGTCTGCCGTTGCCTGCCGCCTCCACTTTTTCTTCACTCAGCAGTGGCAGGCAATGGCAGACAGCTAAAATGCGCCCCTTAAGCCTTCTCACGGCATGCTAAGAAGGTCTGGTCCCTCCCTCCTCTGATGCGGCGTCAGAGCAGGGAGGGATAGATCTGCTTAGCGTGCCGGCGACTTGCACATTGGGCACGTCTCTTCTCTCCTGCTGGCATCCAGAAAGTGGCTAGATGGAGGTGGGGGGGGGGGGGTGCACACGCCCGATGTGCAAGTCACACAGGGCGCGATTCACGCTCGGTACAGCCCTGCTTGGGAGCATTGGTTGGGTTACTTGTTGGGAGAGAATAAGTGCGTTAAGATTTACTAATACAGTCATAAATGTTCCTTTGCTGTGGCCCAGTATAGTTACCCATACTTATCTCACTCTGGTCCGATTCTAAGGCAGGTGCGACTGATTTCCCTCTTTGTTGGAGATGTAAACAAGTTGATGGCGCCTTCTGTAATATGTTGTGGGATAATTCAGCAATTTTGGAAGGCAGTACATCATTGGTCAGTGCGACATGAGGAGGAATTAGCTTTTTTCCCAGGACTCTTTTTGTAGGCTAGCTCCCTCCTGCTGGTCTCACTTAGAATGTCTCTAGATCTGTTAAACAAGCCCTCTTAGCGGCTCACCTGATTCTGGTCAGAGAGTGGAGATCAGAAGTGGGGCCTAGCTTAACAGATAGGAAGATCAAGCTGAAGGAGCTCATGAGTGAGATAAACTCACCTGTATGCTGAAAGAGCAGATAGATGTTTTTTTACTTAAACTTGTTCTCCCCTGGGCCCTTTTGTAGTTTCAGCCTGACTTTAGGGGAGTGAGAATCCCTGTTTTTATTTCTGTCTCTTACCCTCCTCTCTCTTTCACATTCCATGCATTGTTAGGTATAGGGTCTCAGTTTAGCCCACTGCCTTTTCACTTCCCTTATCTCCTCCCAACCTGCCAATTCCTCCTTCAGGTACTTTCCTATTTTACTGAAGTCAGCGTTTTTGAAATTTAGGACTTTGAGTTTGGCATGCTTGGACTCTGCCTTGGCTTTTACCTCAAACTACACTGTGTAATGATCATTGCTGCTCATGTGGGCACCCACCCAGATATTAGACATGATATCTCTATTGAGTACTAGATACAGTGTCAAACTTTCCCTGGTTGGTTCCATCACCATTTGGCTGAGCAAAGCTTCTTGGAAGGCATCCACAATCTTTATACTTCTTTCCAGATTTGCAGAATGAATACTCCAATACACATCTAGTAGACTGAAGTCATCCAATATGATCACTTCTCCTTTCATTGCTACCTTTGCAATATCATTGATCAAATCTCTATCCATTTCTGATTAGATTGTAAGCTTTGATGAGCAGGGACCGTGTTTTACATCTATATGGAGGTCACTGCGTGTACCTTGTAGTGCTATATAAATGATAAATAGTAGTATTAGAGTATGCAGCAGAAACGTTGGCCTCATTCTGTTTGTTCTTGGTTCTCTTGTTAGATTTTTACTCTCTCTATCTCTCTGACTTTGCACTGGTCTGAACCTCCTGTGTGATTGATCCTTGCCTAAGAGAGACTGCTTTTTGATTGTAAATATGCTTTGCTGCTTTGCATAGCAATCAGACACTTGTGAAGTCTTTAATTGATTGGATGTATGTTAGATATTATGCTATCAAGTAAGGGTTGTTTACCCAAGCTTTTATTTGAGAATGATTTGATGTATATGACTTAAGGTATATGATATTTGTAGCTGGTGTTTTCTATGAAGCAACTCTACATATTTTTCTTCTTAAGGGTACTAGTATACTCAAATTGGCTATGTTCTGCTCACTAAAGAGAAAGTTACAAAACAAACAGAGTAGTTACTCACCTGTAACAGGTGTTCTCCAAGAGCAGCAGAAATCAGTCCTCACATATGGGTGTCATCGACGTCGATGAAGCCCCAGCAGAGCATTTCCCCAGCTTTCTATGAAAGCCTTTGGGAATGCAGGCACGCATGCGCGGTTCCCTTCCCGCCTAAAGGTGCCATCTTACCTCAGTCAAATGACATAGCTAAGAACAGCACACCAAAATGAAAAATAAACTATGTACAACTGCAACTCCAAGGGGAGGAGGGAGGGTTGTGAGGACTGATTCCTGCTGCTCCTGGAGAACACCTGTTACAGATGAGTAACTACTCTTTATCCAGGACCAAGCAGGAAGTCAGTCCTCACATATGGGTGACTCCCTAGCTCTGGACTACCAAGGAACCCAGGCTGAACAAGAGGACTCCTAGTCCCAGCTGCAAAAAAAGGCTTTCCACTGACACAACCTCCACCGGTAGCCCAACAGAGGGCAGGAGGGCAGGAGTTGCCTAAACCTCAAAGAGATTCCAGAGTACTGCTTGGCCAAAAGCACTGTCCCTATGGGACTCCCTCTCCAGACAGTAATGGGCCGCAAAAGTCTGGCTTGAAGACCAAGTTGCAGCCCTGCAGATGTCTACCAAGGGCACAGAGCGGAGATGAGCCACTGAGGCAGCCATTGCCCTGACATGGTGGGCCGTGACCCGACCCTGCAAAGGAAGGTCAGCCGCCCTATAAGCCCAGGTGATACAGTCAGCAACCCAGATGGACAAGGTACGCTTGGACACAGCCAACCCCAACTTATTAGGGTCAAAAGAGACGAAGAGCTGAGTAGCCCTTCTATGCCCCTGCGTACGGTCAAGGTAGAAGGATAAGGCCCTCCTACAGTCCAGGGTATGCAGAACTGCTTCAGCCTGGCTTGCATGAGGCATAGGGAAGAATGTTGGAAGAACCACCTCTTGGTTAAGGTGGAAGGAGGAGACAACTTTGGGGAGGAACTTTGGATGAGTCCTAAGGACTACCCTGTTCCTATAGAAGCGAGTGTAAGGCCTATCACAGACCAGGGCCTGAAGCTCACTCACTCGCCTAGCCGAGGTAAGGGCTACCAAGAAGGGTGTCTTCCAGGACAGGAAACGTAGAGGGCAAGTAGCCATCGGCTCAAAGGGTGGGCAAGTCAGCTGCTGCAAGACCACATTCAACTCCCACTCAGGAGCAGGAGGACGGATTGGAGACTTGAGCAAAAGCAAGCCCCTGAGAAAGCGGAACACCAAGGGGTGAACCGACAGAGAATGTCCTTCCACCAGTGAGCGGTGAGCTTCTAGAGCTGAGAGGTGGACTCGAACAGAATTGGACTTAAGTCCCTGATTGGACAAGTGCAGTAAGTACTGAAGCACTACTGGCACAGTACAGGAGAAAGGATCCTCTGTACGTAGCTGACACCACACAGAAAACCTTTTCCATTTGAGAGCATAGGTTTTCCTAGTGGACTGTTTCCTAGAGGCTAGGACAACCTCCTCAACTTCCTGAGGTAGGCCCCAGGGAGCCAAAACTACCCTTGCAGCCTCCAGGCCATCAAATTGAGAGCTTTGAGATTGGGGTGCAGAAGGGAACCCTGCTCCTGTGAGAGAAGGTTGGGTTGCAACCCCAGAGGCAGTGGGGGATCCACCACCAGTTGAAGCAGAAGTGGAAACCAAGGCTGTCTCGGCCACCTGGGAGCCACTAGCAGGACTGAGGCCTTGTCCTGAAGAATCTTGAAGAGAGTTCGGGCCACCAAGGGCATGGGAGGAAACGCATACAGGAGGCCCTGAGACCAGGGAATCAGAAAAGCATCCGCTGCTATTCTCAGAGGATGTGGTTACCTGGAGCAGAACTTTGGCAGTTGCTTGTTCAGTGGACTGGCAAAGAGATCTATCAAAGGGAGACCCCATTTTAGGAAGATCTTCTGAACCACTAAAGGATGCAGCTGCCACTCGTGGGGCTGTAGAATCCTGCTCAACCTGTCAGCCAGGTAGTTGTCCTGGCCTGGAAGGTACACAGCCTTGAGGAGCATGTTGTGCTTGAGGGCAAATGAACAAAGGTCCTGAGCCTCCCGACAGAGGAGTCTGGACCTAGTCCCACCCTGTTTGTTCACATAAAATATGGCTACTTGGTTGTCAGTTTGAACCAGGACAGATTGATGGACCAGGGTAGGAGAGAAAGCTTTGAGTGCTAATCGAATAGCCCTGAATTCTAGGAGATTGATCTGCTGTGCAGCCTCCCAAGGAGACCACAGGCCCTGGGTGCACTTGTTCAGACAATGAGCTCCCCAGCCCTGCAGGGAGGCGTCTGTGGTCAGTACCACTGTATACCCAGGAATTTGAAAGGGCACCCCTTTTAGTAGATTGGGTGGGTGCAACCACCAGCTGAGGGAGTTCAGAAATTGTCTGGACACCCTTATCCTGTCCCTGAGGCTGCCTGTGGCCTGGGACCACTGAGTCCGAAGGCACCACTGTGCAGGCTTCATATGGAGCCTGGCATTGGGGGTCACATGTACTGTCGAAGCCATGTGGCCCAGAAGCCTCAGGCAGAGTCTGGCGGAGACCAGTGAACTGCTGAGAAACTGGTTTGCCAAGGCTATCAATCTTTGTGCTCTGTCTTCTGGCAAGAAAGCCTTTGCCAGCAGAGAGTCCAGCCTTGCTCCTATGAACTCCAAGTTCTGGGAGGGGAGCAAAGTGGACTTTGCGAAGTTTATTAAAAACCCCAGGCTTTGTAGAAGAGCAATAGTTGTGAGGGTGGCTTGTCTGGCTTCCTGGCACGTCTGACCCCTGATAAGCCAGTCGTCCAGACAGGTGAAGACAAAGATTCCCTGATTTCTCAGGTAGGCCGCCACCACTGCCAGGCATTTGGTAAAGACCCTGGGAGCGAAGGTGAGGCCAAAAGGCAGTACTCTGTACTGATAATGGTTTCCTCCCACAATGAACCTGAGGTACTTTCTGTGGTCTGGATGAATGAGGATGTGAGTGTACGCATCCTTTAGATCTAAGGAGCATAGCCAATCTCCCTGCTGGAGGTAGGGCAGAAGTGTTCCAAGAGTAAGCATCTTGAACTTTTCTTTCTCTAGGAACTTGTTGAGGTTCCCGAGGTCCAGAATGGGTCGAAGGCCACCGGTTCTTTTGGGCACCAGGAAATACCTGGAGTAGAATCCGTGACCTTGCAAGTGGGGAGGCACAGGCTCCACCGCCCTGTCCACCAACAGACCTTGAAGCTCTTGAAGGAGAAGGTCTGTGTGCAGGGGAGGCCTTGGAGGTTCCCCTGGAAAGTATGGCGGAGGCAGTTGGTGAAAATGCAGTGCATAGCCCTTGTGGACTATGTTTAACACCCAAATGTCTCCAGTGATGTGGGGCCACTGGTGGGCAAAGAGGGCGAGGCGACCTCCTGTGCAGGGTTGGGAGAGCAGGGACTGAGAGGCTACGCTCAAGAAGTCAAAAACCCCCACCCTGCTGAGTGGTAGCAGGGGCCGGAGGCTTGGGGGTCCTCTGCCTATGGGGCCCATTACCCTGCCCCTTGGCTTGCTGACCATGGGGTGCAGCTTGGGCAGCCTGATACTGAGGGTACTGTTTGTAGGCAGTGCCCTTCCTCGGGTAAAAGGGCTTCTTACCCGAGGCCTTCTTCTTGTGAGAAGGGGCAGAGGTCTTCCTAGACAGCCTTGTCCTTGTAAGGTGCTTGGTCTCGAGCTGTGCGGCCTTCTCGGCCATGGGTTTGCCAAAAAGGTTTTCACCTCGGCAAGGGACATCGACCAACTTGTCCTGAACCCATGGCTCGAGGTCCAATGACTGCAGCCATGCCTGGCGTCGAGCCGCGATGCCGGCTGCTGCAACTCGGGCCGAAGCCTCGAAGCCATCGTAGGCGGCACGGGACATAAACTTCGAGCAGTCCCGAATCCCCGAGGGCAAGGACTTGAATCTCTGCAAGGGCTCCCCGGAGAGACCAGCAGAGAACCCGGCCAACTCCTTGGCCAGGTCTCGCAAGTACATGCCCATGTACAGCTGGTAAGACTGGACACGGCAAGCAAGCATCGAGCCCTGGAAGCACTTTCTACCCACACCATCGAGGTTCCGGGCCTCTCTGCCGGGGGGCACCACAGAGTGAATCTTCTGGCTTTTCAGACAATGCATGGCCAATTCCATCACCATGGAATGGTGCAGGAGCTGCGCCTTCTGAAAGCCAGGGCTCTTCCGGAGTCGATAAATCGAATCGACTCGCTTGCTTAGAACCAGCGCCGAGGCCGGTGCCTCCCACATCCGGAAGAGGAGCCGTTCCAGCATTGGAGGAACCAGGACAGTAAAGGCCTCCTTCGGAGGAGAGTCATACTGCAGGGCCTCGAGTTCTTCGGCTCGAGGCTCTTCCTCGGGGTCCACCGGAATAGCCAATGCGGTGGCCATATCCCGGAAAACTCCGAGAACCGGGTGTCCTCCGGAGGGGATTTACTCCGGGGCTCAGACTGCGGTGAGTCCGAAGAGACGCACCGAGTCTTGAATGTGTCGGGGGACTCGTCATCCTCCGTCTCCCAGGCGGACTCGTCCGACGAGGAGTCAGGATCCGACCCCATGGGGCCCTGGAGCACCCACCCCAATGCCGGAGGCACCGGCGTCGACGCCTTCAGTCCCGAACGGGAGGTCGAAGGAGACCGCGACCGAGGTCGACTTCGAGCCATGATGGACTCGAGTATCGGCTCGGTCTCCGGGGTCGACTTCGATGTCCCGGTGGTCGGGGCAGATGCGCCAGACAGGCTGGCCATCAGTACCCGCTGCTGCTCCATGAAGGCAGACAGTCTGCTCTCCAAGGCTGTCATCCTGAGACTCAGCTCGGGAGACGCAGCAGCCGCCGGGTCCGACATCGGCTCTCTGGGAGGAGAGTCCTCGAGGACCACAGGGCTTACGTGTCCAGCAGACTCCGGCTCCACGTGAGGAACTTTGGCAGGCTTCTCTTGTTCCACGGGCCCGGGGTGACGGTCGGGGGTCTTAGACCTGGCCCTCGAGGAGCCAGGGACCTCCTCCAACGACGCCCTCACGAGCCGCTTCTTCCTCTTGCGTTCCCGGTCGGGGGACCCCCTGTCCGAGGAGCTCCGACAGCGCTCGGGATCCAAATCCCGAGATGTCGAGGCCTCAGACGAGGTCCGGGCCCGGCTGGAGGCTGAGTCCGAGAAAAGCCTTTCTTTGTGCTGCTGGCGACTTCGAAGACATCTTCCCACATGGTCCACACGTCTTAGGGTCGTGATCAGGACCGAGGCACCGAAGGCAGCAGTCGTGTGTGTCGGTAAGAGACATTAACTTCTTACATCGATCACACTTCTTGAAACCGCTGGAAGCCTTCGGGGAAAAAAAGAGTCCCCGCGAGGTCAAAGGACCGGCCTTCCAGGGAAAAATCAAAAAAGGGTGCGAACGCCACCAACGAAGGGCAAAAACCGAAAAAGAAGAATCGGGCTCGATACCGGTGTACCGAACCCGGCGGGAGGGGAACCGGCGTCAAACCGGGAGAAAAAATAGCGAGATTCATCGAAAAAATCTAACTTTTATCCGGGATGACAGGACGCACGTCCGGTGGGCTTCTCGGAAAAAGAGAGACTGAGGTAAGATGGCACCTTTAGGCGGGAAGGGAACCGCGCATGCGTGCCTGCATTCCCAAAGGCTTTCATAGAAAGCTGGGGAAATGCTCCGCTGTGGCTTCATCGGCGTTGATGACACCCATATGTGAGGACTGACTTCCTGCTTGGTCCTGGAGAAAAAAAAAATTACCAAAATTAAATGGCAGGGCATAAGTCTGAAGATTCACCTAGGGCGCCCAATACCCTCCCTTGCACCAGCCTTGAAGAAGCTGGATAAGACAAACATGGAAACCAGTGGCAGAGTTGCTAAAGCAGATATGAAGGTGTTAAAAGAGGTCCTGGAATGCAGCAGTTGGTCAACAATAGCCATTAATGCACCAACTATGTCAGAAGCCTTTACAAATAAAGTGGGCATATTCCCAGCTGATATGAGTGCCACAGAAACATCTGATTGATGGAAGTATGAATTGAAAGAGCTGTTCAGAACACACCAAGAAGAGCCAATCATCATTAATAAAAGTCACTAGTCATATAGGGCCCAATATTCAAGTAGGCAGGCTATGTGCTGTGTGGCAACGGCATTGAATATCCAGGTTTGGTGCAGAGTGGAATCCCCTGAAGAGCCTATCCATGTAGTGGTGATATTGGACCTCTACCCAGTTAGTAGTCATGACTAGAACTAGGCGAGTCAAATGCTGGCCTAGTTTTAGCCGCAGATCGCAAACTGTGTAACGGTTCACTATCGCCGCTACATGGTTAGCAGCAGTCACCACCTACACTCTGTCCCAGAATGCCCCCAATACGTCCTGATGTAAACCAGATAGCATTGGGGCATGCAGGGGACTTAGCAGGGGATATTCAATGGTGCTACCCGCGTAAGTGCTGTTGAATATCCCTGTTTAAGGAATTTATATGGTTTACAGGACTGTAAACTGTGTAAATGCCTTTCAAATACTGGGTATATAAAACACTTAAAACAAATCACCAAAGACTGCAAATCCACAATATATGAAAAATAACTACAATGCAATCAGTCACTCACCCAAATCTGGCAAAATTATTCCCAAATTACACTCATTGATTTACAAGATGTTTCAAATTTTCACAACAATATGCATATAATATACTTTATTACTATTCACTGTTATTTATAAATCATTAATTAATAAATATTAATATCCAAACATACACTACAATAAAATACAATGAAGTCCCTAACAATCTGTCTCCTCTACCAACCACCCTCTTCAAGCACCGACGAGTTGGCCACAATCCTTGACCAAGCATGCAACAACATCCAACAAAAACAGCTCTGGATTCTTGGTGACTTCAATCTTCCCTCTCTCCATATCAAACACTCCACAGCATTCCTGGACACAATGACCACAATGGGATACCACCAAATCGTTCACACCCCTACCCACACTAGAGGCAACACCTTGGATCTCATTTTCGCCCTGCAACACCACAACACCACAGACAATCAGTACTCTCCTCAGGTACACCCAGTACCATGGTCTGACCACAAGGCCATCTTCTTTGACATTCCACACGATAACATAGAACAGCAATCTCCCGCACCAAGCGCACCTGTGCAACACCGATTCAATTATTTTGACAAGGAAACCTTCCTCATTAACACGTTACATCACCTCAACCCCAACACTAATGACCTGGGCAATCTACTAGACAACTGGAACAACCACCTTTCCGAAGCTGCACTTCTC
Source organism: Ichthyophis bannanicus (assembly GCA_033557465.1). NCBI lineage: Eukaryota > Metazoa > Chordata > Amphibia > Gymnophiona > Ichthyophiidae > Ichthyophis > Ichthyophis bannanicus. Next base: position 252,559,995 of record CM066039.1, read on the forward strand.
ACAACATCCACAAAACCTGCCCACAAAAAGCACACAGCAGTATGGTTCACCGCTGACCTGCGTGAATCACTAGTGCAACTCAGGAAGCTTGAACACCGCTGGCGACGCTCCAAACTGATCAGTGACAAAGATGCCTACCTGAACAAACTACAACAGCATCAAAGAATGATTAACAACAAGAGAAAGGAACATCACACCAACACCCTCATGCGCTCTCTTAACAAACCTTGCAAACTCTTCAACCTAGTCAAATCACTCACAAAAGATCCATCCACAAAACAACCAACAAACACTCCAAGCCCAGATGAATTTGCCACCTACTTCCAAAGCAAAACCACATCGCCAACAACCAACCCAGCGAAGCTTGAACTACCCAAGACCCCCCACAACCCCACCGGCTCTCCCTCACCGACCCTGGAATCGACCCTAGAATCCTTCTATCCCTACCCTCCTGATCAAATAGAAAGAGTCATCAGTGGGATCAACACCATGACCTCCCCAACGGACCCTTGTCCATCCTTCTGGATCAAACAAACAAAAACCTATCTCAACCCAATCATAGCTAGAATCGCCAACATATCACTAGCTGAAGGCACCCTTTCACCCCCATTGGAAACAGCAGCCATCAGACCTCTGATCAAAAACAACAAGCTTGACCCATCAGATATCAAATCCTACAGACCCATCTCTAGCCTCCCCTTCCTAACCAAAATCATAGAAAAGATCGTGTACCAACAGACCCAGGACCAAATCGACTCCTACGCACCTCTAGACCAGCAGCAGCACGGATTTCGGCAACAGCATGGTGTGGAAACCCTTCTCACGACTCTTCTCGACAGACTCCATACAGGCCTCGATAAGAAAAAAACAAGGCTTCATCCTCATATTTATGGACAGCGCCTCAGCATTTGACATTGTTAACCACAACCTTTTGCTCACCCAACTCTATCAAAAAGGCATAAGAAGCTTAGCCTTAGACTAGTTCAAATCCTACCTATCCAACCGACAACAACAAGTCCGAATAGACAACCAGGCATCTAGGCCTTTCCAACATGACACACAACCTGAAGGTCAACACCAATAAACTGAGGTCTTATTCATATACAGAGACCCCACATTTACCCCACCGCCCTCCCTCAAAGTAAAAGACTTCGACCTCATAACCAAGCAAGAGGTCCGCTATCTGGGAGTAACAATTGACCAACACCTGTCATGGGAGATCCACACTCAAAATATCTCCAAAACAGTCTACTATAAAGTAAGAACTCTCCGGAACTTACGTCCTCTCCTCGAGACCTCTGACTTTCGCTCGGTTGCTCAAGTCCTCATCCTCTCTCATCTAGACTATTCCAACATCATCCTTAATGGTATGCTGAAGTACACCCTCCAGCCACTACAACTTGCCATGAACACAGCTGCCCACACAATCCTAGCTGCATCCAGATATGACCACATCACTCTCATTCTAATTCAGTTTCATTGGCTCCCCATAGCAAGTCGCCTGACCTACAAAGCATTGCTACTCACTTTTAAGGCCCTGCATACAATGTTAGCAACTTCACTCTCAGAACTGATTCAAAGAACGCCAGAGACTAGAACCAGGAGAACATGTATGGTAAACTCTCTCATGACTCCATCAACAGTAAGGACCTGTACCCAGTCAACCAAGATCCGCGCCTTTTCTCTATATGCGCCAACCCAATGGAATGCCCTACCCCCAACGATACGTGCTATCCTGGATCTTACAACTTTTAGGAAGCCATTGAAGACTTATCTCTTCCAACTAACGTACAACCAATCACCCTAGACTAGCCATACAAACGGAAACAGCCCATCACTGCGAATATGCTCCAATAATTGTTTATATGTTCCTAGTTACAACTCCTGTAATGTAAATATGTTCCTAGTATACCTCAGATGAAAACTCCTGTAATGTAAATATGTTACTAGTTTCACCACAGATGTAAACCATGTTAGATTGTAAATCATGTAAACCACATAATCTAATCACTATATTATCTGTGTTATTTGTAACACACATTCATATGTTTCATGTAAACCGCACTGATCTGTAATAGCGCGGTATATAAAACCAAACAAATAAATAAATACACACCATCAATGACAATAGACAATACAGTCTCCTACACTCCAATACTCCCTGTCATTCACCAATCAATTATGCTTACATTCATCCAATGAATATGTTTATACTGTACATAATACATCATTAATATGATGGTAGCAATCAAATACACACAAAATATATTTCCTAAAATTGCACTTCAAATACATATAGTAAACATATATCTATTCAATAGACATACCTTGATTATATCAAAATGTTCATTTTAACAGATACACATAACATTCCAAAAATTCATAATCATATATTCATTACATCCAAATGTTCATTCTAACAATTTTTGGAATTTTTGGAAATTTCATGAGCATTTGTTAGAATGAACATTTTGATGTAATGAATATATGATTATAAATTTTTGGAATGTTGTGTATCTGTTAAAATGAACATTGTGATGTAATGAATGTATATTTATTAAATGGATATGTTTACTATATGTATTTGAAGTGCAATTTTAGGAAGTATATATTTTGTGTGGATTTGATTGCTACCGTCATATTAATGATGTATTATGTACAGTATACACATTCATTGGATGAATGTAAGCGTAATTGATTGGTGAATGACAGGGAGTGTTGGAGTGTAGGAGACTGTATTGTCTATTGTCATTGATGGCGTGTATGACTTCATTGTATTTTATTGTAGTATATGTTTGGATATTAATATTATTTATTTATTTAAGGATTTATAAATAACAATGAATAGTAATAAAGTACATTATATACATATATACTATTGGAAATGTGTGTTTTCATTGTTTATTGTAAACCGCGCCGATGCTGAATAGCATGGTATAAAAAAAGATTATAAATAAATTATAAATAAATAAATAAATATTGTTGTTGTGGAAATTTGAAACATCTTGTAAATCAATGAGTGTAATTTGTGATAATTTTGCCAGCTTTGGGTGAGTGACTGACTACATTGTAGTTATTTTTCAAATATTGGGCCCATAATTCTTAGCTGCAGTCCAATGTGAGAATCCCTGGGAGTCAGCCATAGCAAACTGTGGGAACACCACAGTAGCGTACTTGGAATCAGTAAAAAGGCAACGAGGTTCCTGCAGCTGGATAGTGCTGGCCTCTTTCCAGTGGACAGTGGTCTATGCAACTTATTTCTCACTTAAAACAATCAGATCGGAGAACTCAAAATGCTTTGAGGTGGAAGCTTCAAATCTAGGAATAGATAAACAAATGTCACAGGATTCATGGAATATGGTCACCCTGATGACTGATGCACTCATTTCAAAACACAAAACTCAAACATACTCAAATTTCTAGTTTAATTTTCCTAGACATTAAAAAAACTATTGATTTCAAGCAAACAGAGGCAGCGGTGATGCTCAACTCAGACTCTTGTACTCGGAACTGCAGAGGTTCACAGCATTTAGGGGGCATGGCCCGCAGCACTGGGGAGCAAGTTCTGGAGAGTCCTCAACAGTGGCATCAACTGGGAATGCTGAAGCTGTACTTGTAGAAGGCTCTGAGCAGAAAGGCATGGCCTCTGTCACATGACTGAGCATGTAAAAGGGTGATATGAGGGGGAAAAAAAGCAGGACTTCCAGAGGGATTCAGTTTATCAGGGGCCAGATGAACTAGTCCTGGTTTTGCTCTCACTGTTGTGTGGGGTGGGGTTAAAACTTGTTCTAATTTGGTTGGAAAACTAAGGATTTGGTTGGAATCCCTCTAAGGATTTGCCATTTATATGTCGATCTCACACACGTTAATTTCAAAGACTGTACATTAGCTGTCGGGGTTGTGTTCAGTATGTCTCCAGCAGCTAATGCACAAAAGGTTTTCCTAACATGTGCTCTACTACATCAGGTTCACTTAATGACTCCTAGAGAGGATCACATTAAGAGCCATGTTGCCACTGAACACGTGACAATTGTCCTGGTGCTAGTGGTAATGCACTCTCTGCCCATTCCCCACCCCATCCGTGATCACTGATTAACATGCATTTCAGCGTGCAAAGGTAGACACTATCGCACGCTAGTGTTCCTGACTGCCTGTTGCCATGTGTTAAAATACTCATTAACCAGCTAACAGGCTATACTAAAAGAGGCCCTAGAAGTGAGCGGAAAGCCAGACACAAGCGCACACAAAATATTTTATATCAAATTTTATCAGATTCAAATAAATAGCCTGGACTTACCATTGGGGCAGAAGAACACGCTGTACGTATATTCTCGGGCTAAGCCTTCCGGCTAAAAAATAAAAAAAGAACAGAAACTGGTTGAAATAACATACCAAAATTATGCTGTGCACAAACTAGTGATTAGGAAAGAAAAGCCCACCAAAACCTTTATTGCAGAGCATAACACAACTGTGAAAAACTGATCAATCATGAAATGCTAACTAAGGACCTTTCCACAGCAGCGCTTGGTTAGAAAAGTAGTACAGGGATCTCAAAGCCACCTCCGCAGTTTCTTTAATATTATTTATTTATTCATTTAAAAGTATTTATATCCCACTTTATTCTTGAATCAAAGCGGATTTCACTGCACCCCAATCAAGTAGGGTAGTGCGGGGGTGTCGGCATGCAGTGGCTGTGAATTTAGTGTTCATGAGTGTGTGGATAGCTAAATCTTGATTTTGGGTGCAATATATACAGGTTGAGCTATCTACATTGGGCTATATTTAATTTATAGAGGTTGAGCTATCTACATTGGGCTATATACAATTTACTGAGAGTAATAAGATGTTTTGATGTTGTGGATGTCATTTCTTGTGTAACTCGTTTTGTGGTGTGTTTAGGGTGGATTGGTGGTCTTCATTGAATTGTTCAATGAATAGGGTGGTTTTGAGTAGCTTCCGGAAATCCTTTGTATCTGTTGTTGATTTTAGGTTATCTGGGAGGACATTCCAGATAGCAGGGGCATGCTCTCAGTCCAATCTTTGACTATCCTTTTAACACACAGGTTTGCTGTTGGTGGTGGAGATGTTCTCTCTCCCTTATGAAGGGAAGGGAAAAGAAAAATTCCAGTAGGTGCTTTCAAGGCCTTATTAAAACTGTGCTTTCAATTTTGCAAAATTTCCAACAATCTTTTAGTAGAGGATTTGTTCCCAAACTGTCTCTGTCCTCTACTCAAGATATGGCCCACAGTATAAAGAATTCTTTGGTACAGTATAAAATATTTACTCCACAAACAATAATCCCCAATCAATAACTATGTAATATCAAAATTATTTGAGGCCTGCAATATAAATTTAAGGACTAGGTAGACTGTCACTCCGCCAAAAAAAGTAATATTTTCAAGCAATTTTAACATAATTATTGGAGTAAAGACTGATAAGACAGGATTCAAGCTGAACATTCTCAGGTCTTTATCTGCATTTTAAATGCAATTTATTAAAAAGCTGCTCAAAATATGACTTAAATAGACTAAGGACCTATGGGCCCAATATTTAAAATGATTAACATGCGCTGAACGGGATATTCAGCGGCACTAACATGGTTAGTGCCAGATAATATTTGCAAGTGGTGTTGCTAAGTACTCCAATGCTAACCAGCTAGAATTGGGGCATTCTGGGGGGGCAGCACCCTGGGATAACTGGTCAGCGGAGATATTCAGTCGCTGCCTGGTCATCCCTCAGCAGTGAAAGTCAGGTACAGCAAAGGCTGGCTTAACCTTTGTTGCTGAAGCGAACCAGACAGCGGCTGAATTTCACCGCAGTCAGTTAGCTTCCTTGTTATCCGGCTGACCCGGATATTCAATGCCAGTCAGTAGCTGGATATGAACTTGGCATTGAATATCCAGGTCTAGAATTCAGCGGCAACAGTTAGTCTCTGTAATCACATTATCTGCCGCTGCCAGAATATCGGGCCCTATGATTATAACATATGATGATGGGGTGACAATCTACCTAGCACTTCAACTTATATGTTGGGCCTCAAATAATTTGGATATTCATATTTATTGATTGAATAATATTGTGGGGTTGATATTTTGATGTTAGTTCCAGTTACTGTACTCTTACTAATCAGAGGGTTGTCATCTGTATAGTACAAGGAATTTTCCTGCTGAAAACAGCTAAAAATAATTCTCACAAAATATCAGAAAACACTGGAGCTTCTCCACTAAAGTGCACTACCAGGGTAGAGCAGGGTGAACACGTCATTTCAGCACCATATAAAAAGGTAGCGTGGGAACCCTGCACTAAAATCCCCATGTTATCCAGGCAGCGCAAGTTGGGACAGGGACTGGCAGGATAAGAGGATCCCCAATGCGTTGCAGCTAGCATGAGTGTTAGTGGCCCACGCTAACTGTGCATAAAGCGTAGATACTCACCTGTAACAGGTGTTCTCCAGAGACAGCAGGAATCCGTCCCCACATATGGGTGACATCTGCACAGATGGAGCCTGTGCAGAAGCATTTATTTATTTTTATTTATTTATTTAATGTACATTTGTATCCCGCTGCTTCCAGAGATCAGCAGCGGTTGCTATACATGGGGGAGTTGGCTGTACCGGCCGGTAATTAGAGTATATACATTTCGATTAGGGAGGGGAGATAGTGCACAGCAAACATGGGGTTACAGGATTTACAGTTGATTGAATATCGCAGCTATATACAGGGTACTTAAAACATATTTACAATTTATACAAAGGATCCTTATATACATATTTACATTACGGCTGGATGCATTTCATGAAGTTAAGTTGAAATGTGATTGGAAGAGGTGCGTCTTAAGTTGTTTTCGAAAGTCTTTCAGGTCGCAGACTTCACGTAGATCGCTTGGCAATCGGTTCCAGAGTGCCGGAGCTACAAATGAGAAAGCTCTGTTGCTAGTGCATGTATTAACCTTTGTGAAGCACTTCGGGATACAGAGGGTATTTAGGTTGGGTGTTCGTCTGCTTCTGTTGTTGGGCAGATTGGATAATAAGCTGTTGAGGTGCGAGGGCGCTATGTCATGGATGAGTTTGAAAGTCGTGACTATGATTTTGTATTGAATGCAGGCAGTGATTGGGAGCCAGTGAAGCTCAATTAGCGCGGGCGTAATGTGGTCAGAGAGTCCTTTTTGCATAATGATTCGGGCCGCTACATTTTGTGCCATTTGTAGAATATTTGTAGTTTTTCTTGGCAGGCCTTGCAGTATGGCATTACAATAGTCCAAGTGTGGGATGATGAGGGCTTGAGCGACAGATCTGAAGTCAGTATGATCGAGGATGCTACGTAGGGGCTGCAAGACTCTTAATTTGTGGAAGATAGCCCGATTGGTGGTTCGAAGGTGCTTGTCCATACGCAGGTAAAGCCTTTGGGAGATGCACCACACGTGTGGTCCACTTCACGCCCAAGGATGCTATCTTGCCTCAGTCCAATGACATAGCTAAGATGGCCAAGGAAAAAATAAAATACGGTAAAGAAGCAACTCTAAGGGGAGGAGGGAGGGTTGTGAGGACTGATTCCTGCTGTCCCCAGAGAACATCTTTTACAGGTGAGTAACTACGCTTTCTCTGGGAACAAGCAGGACATCTGCCCTCACTTATGGGACTCCCCAGCTACATGCTACCGAGAACCTGTAAAAATACCATGGCAACCTGCAAGAGATGTGATCAGCAGCAGTTTAATCCCTACTGAGAAAGACTCACAAGACCCAAGTGTTCGGCAGAGAACCATCACACCGGTAGCCTGAACACAGAAGAGTCAGAGGGCAGAGGTTGCCTACACCCCAAAGAGATTATGGAGTACAGCCTGGCCGAAGGTGCTGTCCCATTGGGACTTCCTCTCCAGGCTGTGAGCTGTGAAGGTATTGACCGAAGACCAGGTGGCGGCCTGGCAGATTTCAGTCATGGGGACAGAATGCAGATTTGCCATGGAAGCAGCCATGGCCCTGACACAGTGTGCTGTGACCCTCTGGTCCAGTGAGATCCCTGCTTGCTCATAGGCAAGATTAATGCAGTCTGCCACCCTAGTGGACAGTTTGCTTAGTCAATGGGAAAAGTTGTAGTTCTTTATGGTGGTCCTGAGTCCATTGCAGGTAAAAGGACAGGGCTCTCTTACAATCCAGATTGTGGAGAACAGTCTCCGCCCTACCAGCATGGGGCCTCGGAAAGAAGGTGGGAGTACCACCTCCTGATTGAGGTGAAATGGGGACACCATCTTTGGCAGAAACGTGGGGTGCATGCGGAGCACCACCTTGTTCTTGTAGAACCTGGTGTAGGGCGATTCCGCCATCAGAGCCTAGAGCTCGTTGACTCTGTGAGCTGATGTGAGTGCTACCAGGAAGGTGACCTTCCAGGACAGGTACCGGAGGTGGAAGGTAGGCAGAGGCTCAAACAGAGGCTTAGTGAGCTGCGAGTGCACTACATTGAGATCCCACTCTGCCACTGGAGGGTGGACGGGGGGTTTGGGTAACATGAGGCCCCACAGGAATCGGGACACAAGGGATTGGTGATATGCTGTGATGGCGCTCAGGTGTACTCTGACCAAATTGGACTTCAGTCCCACCTGCGGTAGGTGAAACAGGTATTGGAGTACCACTTGTACTGAGCAGGAAAATGGCATCTCCTGCCTTTCCACACACCATACCATGAATCAACACCCTTCTTATGTGAGGCCTTGCGAGAGGCCAGAAGAATCTCTTCCACTTCCTGTGGGAGGTTGAAGGGGGCTAAAGCTACCCTTTAAGAAGCCAAGCTGTGAATGAGAGGGACCCCAGGTTGGGGTGTAGGAGAGAGCCCTGCTCCTGTGAGAGTATCCCCGGAGCTTGACCCAGGGGAAATCGGCAACACCGCCGATAGGGAGAGGAGCAGTGGGAACCAGGGCTGCTGGGCCACTGAGGGGCTATCAGCATTAGCAATGCTCTGTTGCACTGGACCCTGAATAGTGTCTTGACAACCAGCGGTGTCGATGGGAAGACAAACATGAAGCCTTCCATCCACGGGATGAGGAACGCATCTGCTGCCACCCAGGATGGGTGCAGCTGGCGAGAGCGGAATCAGGGTAACTGTGTGTTGTCCAGGCTGGCGAACATCGAAGGGATGCCCCAGAGACGAAACAGTCGTCAGGCTACCACTGGATCCAGGTGCCACTTGTGCAGCTGCAGGACCCTGCTCAGTTTGTCAGCCAGGGCAATGTCCTGGCCTGGGAGGTACACCATTCCTTAGGAGCATCCCTCTGCATGCAGCATAGCAGCAGAAGGCTACCTCCTCCTGGAAGAAGGCATACAACTCTGTTCCCCCGGTTTATTCATGCAGAATACTGCGACCTGATTGTCGGTCTGGATCAGCACCAAGTGGTGTTGGAGCTGGTGGCGGAAGGCTCAGAGGGCTAGTATATTGCCCGGAGCTCTAGGAGCTTGATTTGCATCTGGGATTCCCTCTGGGACCAGCAGTCTTTCATCTGGAGACTCCCGCAATGTGCTCCCCAGCCCACTAGAGAGACGCCCGTGACAAGGAAATTCTGGGGGTTGGGTGCCTGAATCTGCCACCATCTGAGGGAGCCCACCAGCTGATGGGTCATTTTCACTGTCCCTGAGCCTGCCTGTGGCTTGTGTCCACTGAGAGCGGAGGCACCATTAGGCTGCCCTCATGTGCAGGTGGTCATATGGGGTCACGTGGACCATGGAGGCTATGTGTCCCAAGTGTCCCAACAGGCAGAGTAGGAGCCAGGCAGGTGGCGTTTGGCATCGGTGTACCTCTGCGGCCAACTCCCTGAGGCGTCTGACCTCTCCCGAGAGAGGAAGGCTTTTCCCTGGAGGGTATCTAGTTGCGCCACTATGAACTCTAGGCACAGGGTTGGAGTGAGGTGGGACTTTGGATAGTTTATGATGAACCCCAGGTGCTGCAGGGCATTGATGGTGTGCCCAGTGGCTCACTGTGCCTCTGCAGCCATGTCCTCCTATATGAGTCAGTCATCCAAATAAGGGAAGACGAAGGCCCCTTGGAGCCAGAGGTGGGCTGCGATCACCATGAGACACTTTGTGAAGAACCTTGGAGATGAGGCCAGACTGAAGGGCAGCACTCCGTATTGGTAGTGCTGTCTCCCCACCATGAACAGGAGGTATTTTCTGTGGCTTGGATAAATTAGGATGTGAGTGTAGGCATCCTTTAGGTCTAAGGAGCATAGCCAATCTCCCTGCTGGAGAAATGGCAGTAGTGTCCCAAGGAACAGCATCTTGAATCTCTCCCTAACCAGAATCCTGTTGAGCTCTCACAAGTCCAGGATGGGCCTGAGGCCCCCTGTCATCTTGGGGATGAGGAAATATCTGGAGTAGTAGCCTCTGCCCCAGAGGTGTTTCAGCACTGGCTCCACTGCTTTGTCGTTGATTAGGCCTGCTAGCTTGGTGAGGAGTAGATTCTGGTGAAGGACAGGCCTGATGGGTTCTCCTGGGATGTACGAGGGTGGTGCCTGTTGTAAGAGGAGGAGGTAGCCCTTCTTGACCACTTATAGCACCCAGATATCAGTGGTGATGGCTGTCCACCTGTGGGCATACAGGGCTAGGTGCCCCCCTGTGGGCAGCAGAGGACCCCCTGAGGGTAGGGAGGTCATACCCAAGCAGTCAAAATCCCGCCCAGGCTGGGCTGGAGCCAGCCGCTGGGACTTTGGGGCCTTTTGCTTTCTGGGACCATGTCCCTGGTCTTTTTGTTACTGGCCCTGTTGAGGGGCCGGGAAGGCCTGGAAGTGTGGTGTACCTCTAAATCCCCCTTTCTTCCTCGGGAAGAAGGGCTTTTTCCCCGGGGCTTTCTTCCAGGGTTGCACAGAGGTCTTCTTTGAAAGCCTGGTTCTCATCATGTACTCGGTCTCTATCTCTGCTGCCTTATCCACAATGGGCTTCCCGAATAGGTTTTCTCCTATGAAGGGGACATCAATCAGTTTGTCCTTCACCCATTGTTCCAGGTTGGACGACTGCAGCCATGCTTGGCATCGTGCCCCGATGCCTGCGGCAGCCACCCTGGCCAATGACTCAGTCAGCATAGGCTGCACGGGAACTTCAAACATTCTTTTACCACTGAGGTCAGGGTCTAGAACCTCTGTAGGGGTTACAGTTCCTCAATGTACATGCCGATGTAGAGTTGATAGGACTGGATCTGACATGTTAACTTAGAGCCCTGAAAGGCCTTCCGGTCGAGGATTCAGGCCTCCCTGCCGGATGGCACCGACTAATGTTTTTTGGCTTTTAAGCCGGCGCATGGCTGACTCCACGACCATGGAGTTGTGGGGAAGTTGGGTCTTTTGAAATCCAGGACTTCAGTGTACCCGGTACATGGTGCCGAGGCGCCTACCAACGACTGGTCACCGATGCTGGAGTTTCGCACTTTCGGAGGAGGAGGCGGTTAAGGATCAGGAGCACCAGGACCGTAAGGGTTTCCTTCGGGAATGCCTCATATTGGAGTATCTCCAATTCCTCGGTGCGGGGATCCTCCTCAGCCTTGGCCTCGGTCTCGATAGTGAGAGCCTTGGCCATATCCCGCACAAAATCGAGGAACACAATGCCCTCGGGTGGGAAACTACATTGGGTTGTTGGGGGAGATGGGTCCGAGGGCACGTCTCAGTGTCACCTTGTGTCCGGGGACTCTTCATCCTCGGTCTCACATTTGGACTCAAAGTCTGAGTACGAGTCCAACGCCATGTGATCACCTCGGTCGAGGTCTGCAACCTACAGAGGATCATTGGTCCAAGTCGCAGGAACTCACCAGGGAGGTCCAGTGTCCCGAAGAATGGGACCGGGACCGGGACCTCATCCAGGGCTGGGGGCTCTCGAGGCCGGTGGTGCTCAAGGACCGGCTTTTTGACATCTGGGGTAATTCTCAATGTCGAGGGACCAGTCATCGGGCGGATATACTGGATGAGCTGGACATGAACACCCGCTACATGGCCACAAGGGAAGATATACTGCTCTCTAGTGCTGCCATTCTGGTCCCCATACCAGTTGGCTCCACAGCCTTCGACTGGGGCACAGAGGATTTCGAGCCCAGCATCTGTACTGTTGAGGGGGGAGTCCTCGATGAGGATGGCTTCGGAGGTCTAAGACCGGTCGGTAGGTGCTGATGACTCCTTACGGGGCAGCTTGGAAGGCCGCTCCTGCCCCAACTTCTCGGACTCACACCTGGGACTGCGGGTTCTGGGGTGGAATTTCCCCTTCTTCCCAGATCCATCCTCCGAGGTGGTCTTCGAGGGTTTCTTCTTCTTGTGCTCCACCTCCAGGGATTTCTGCTTAGAGGAACCATGGCAGAAGGACTTTGAGGAGGCTCTGGCTTCATGGGACACAGAGGTATTTGAGAGGGCCCTGGAGCATGGTGTCACTGGAGACTCCGGCGCGGTGTCAGACTTCTGAAAAAAATGTTCCTGCTGCTGATGGCGGCTGTTTTATGCCTTTGAGGTCATGATTCTGCAGAGTTTGCAGTCGGAGTCATTGTGCTCCAGACTGAGGCATCAGAGACAGCAGTCACGTGGGTTGGTGAGTGATATCATTTTGCCACACCGGTCACACTTTTTGAAGCCACTGGAGGCCATCATCAGAAAAAGGGAGTCCGAGGACTTCGGCTGAAAAAGGGTGCAAACAACGGTCAAGGAACACCTCGACAAAAAAAAAAAAAAAAAAAAGATAAAAAGAATAGACGAACCCAAGGAGCGACGACGAGGCAAGCTGGCTCAGGGGCAGGAAAAAAACAGTACGCAAGCCAGACAAAACTTAATAAAAATCTGACTTTTTCCAGGGAAAATGGACAACGTCTGATCGGCTCTGTGGAAAAACGGAGACTGAGGCAAGGTGGCAACCTTGGATGGGAAGTGGACCACACATGCATGGTGCATATCCCAAAAGCTTTCTTTGAAAGGAGATGCTTCTGCATGGGCTCTGTCTGTGCTGACATCACCCATATGTGAGGACTGACTTCCTGCTTGTTCCCGGAGAATGCCAGTAAGAAGGGTGTAACTAAATGCCACCTCAGTCGATTTGCCATGTTAGAGTGAGGCATTCCCACACTAACTGCAGGAGGATGGACGAACCCGCCCCTCTGAAGTTACCTCAAAGTCCTGCATTGGTAACGCAGCCCAGATATGCATACCAGCTTGGGACAGTAAACATGCCCCATTAAGCAGGCCCTGCTGCCTTGTGGCCATGAAATTTTTATTTATTTTTTTTAGTATTCAAGAATTGAAGGACTAGAAAAGGGGACTGCTACTTCTGGAGAGAGATCTGCAATTGTGAGTATATACGTCTGGGAATTTTCTGAAAGGAATTCTTTGTATTAAAGCTAATTAATCTGTGAACCCACTGTTTTTTGTTAAATCAGTCAGGGCCTAGTAACAGCAGTTTAAGTTTAAATTTAAAACACAGAAGAGAACTTTCTGGTTACATTTCATACCCAGCAGAGAGCTTGTAGTTTAAATTTCATAGTCACTTAGGGCCTAGCATCAGCAAAGTACTTTTAGTTTAAATTTAGAACACAGAAGAGAGCTTTCTGGTTAAATTTAGAACCCAGCAGAGAACTTGTAGTTTAACTTTCATAATAAGTTAGAGCCTAGCAGCAGCAAAGAGCTATAATTTAAATCAAATCAGAATATAGCTTACCTCAGCAGCACAGGACAGGGTACTATATAGCCGCCCTCTTTTAATAAGTGTTATTTCCCTCCCCAACACCCACCTACCCCTGGGATAAACGTAGCTTTATAGATACTTACACATCTTAACAGACAGGAGGTGCTTTTAGGTGAAGCTCGTTACCCAAATCAGTCATACACTAAGGACCTGAGATTTATTTATTTATTTATCTACATTCTTATATACCGCGCTATTCTGCATCAGTGCGGTTTACATTGAACAAACTGAAATTACATTGAACAGGGCATTATAACTTGGAGATAACTATTTTACAGGGAACATGGGCTATGGAGGGTTAAGTGGCTTGCCCAAGACCACAAGGAGCACCTGTGGGACTAGAAACCCCAGTCCTTCCGGCCCAAGTTTGCTGTCCTCTAGTGGGATTTGAACCCCCAACCTTCTGGCCTGAAGTACCTTGCCCCAACCACTAGGCCACTCCTCCACTCCTAAATTAAGCTTCAGGTGAACAAGGTATATTAAAAGTATTAAGTACAGTTTTATTAGTATAAATATCTATAGCAACCCTTAGTAAGTAAAGAACTTAAAGATCTAAACACAAGCTTAAAACTAAGATGCAGACAGCAGTCCAGCAGCGAGATGGGGGCTTTCCAGTCTTTTGCAATGAGTGTCACATGCATGATTTTCTCCCAGTTGGTGAGAGGTCTTACATGTGCACTAGGTGCAAGGAGCTCTTTTCTCTCAGGGAACGAGTCCGTTCTCTAGAGGCTAGAGTAGCAGACTTGGAAAACATAAGAAAGACAGAGAGGTACATAGACAGCAAACTGGTTTATCCACTTATTTCTTTGCCGACGACATTCTCCTGGTTCACCATACGTCTTCACTCACCCCGGATCTTTCTCCTTTGAACAATTGCTTAGCTTCCATCGCCCAATGGTTCACCGACAACTACCTTATTGTCAATCCCTCTAAGTCTGCGGCCATCTGGTTCACCTTCGGTGCCCTTCTCCCGCCCTGACACCCTTGATGTCGAATTCACCTATTCCATTGTCACCTACCCTTCGCTATCTTGGAGTGACCTTAGACTCATCACTATCTTTCCACCAGCATATTTCTGGGGTGGTTTGCAGCTCCTTCTTTCAACTTCGGAAAATTCGGGCTGTCCGCTCTCTCCTGCCCTCTACGTCCCTTACTACATTAGTTATCTCTTTGGTGATTAGCCGCCTTGATTACTGCAACTCCCTACTCGCTGGCGTTCCCCTCTACCAACTTCGCAGATTACAGTTGATCCAAAATACCGCTGCCCGTCTTCTCACCTTTTCTTCTCCTCGGGATCATATCACCCCCTGCTTACTTTCCCTCCACTGGCTCCCTATCAAAGCACACTATGTTTACAAGTTTCTTACTATTACCCACAAAGTTCTTTACACTAACACTCCCCAGTACCTAACTGACCTTATTTTTCTTCAACCCACCCCCCGCTTACTGCGTTCTATTCACAGTAACCGTCTCTTCCTCCCTTCTCCAACCCAGGCTCACCTTGAATCAACCCACCACGCTGCCTTTTTCTTCGCTAGCCCCGCCTTATGGAACTCCCTCCCACATACTATCTGTACCGAGCTCTCCTTCTCTCACTTTAAGGCTATGCTTAAGACCTATCTGTTTTCTCAAGCCTTTGACCTTCCCCTCCCTTCCTTCACCGCCTCTCAGTCAAGCGCACCTACCCGCTCGCGTTTTCTTGAGGGGTTATAACATTCTGCGTCTACCTGGTTTACCTCCTTAGGCCCTCCGAGTCAGCCTCCCTGCTGTTCTCCCTGTTTTAACGTTCCCCCGTATGGTTTGTTTCACTTGTTGCGTTGATTGTCTGTTTGTTTTGTCAGTCCCACCTTCACTGTCTGTTTTGTCAATTGCACTCTGTCTTACTGTCTGCCGTTGCTGTCTGTCTGTTGTCCGTCTTTCTTAGTTTCTATGTTCGTCCTCACACTGTTTTCTACAGCTTGCTCTTTGCTATCCTTGCTATTCTTTTCTATTACTTTCCTGTCCCCTAAATGGCGTTCTTTTCCCTGTTTCTCTTTCCTGCAGCCGCGACTGCTTGTATTGTAAACCGCCTTATACTATTGTAAAGGCGGTATATCAAATCTGCCAAATAAAGATAAAGATAAAGATACAGGGATATAGTCCTGAAGTCCCACCTCCAGTCTGGCAGCATCCCTGTTGCCATTGAGGAAAGAGGTCATGTGACAGGAGAGCATCACCCTGGTGTGGCAGGAAGTGATCCTGTAACTAGGATCTGTCCTTCAGGTGATGTAAAACCCTCTCACACCGAGGAAGTTTCTCCAGGGCCATGTGCCCATGAGGGAAGGGTTAGGACAGCCGTTATAGTTGGTGATTCGATCATTAGGCATGTAGATAGCTGGGTGGCTGGTGGACATGAGGATCGCCTGGTAACATGCCTGCCTGGTGCGAAGGTAGCGGACCTCATGCGCCATCTAGATAAGGTCTTAGATAGTGCTGGGGAGGAGTCTCCTGTCTTGGTACATGCTGGTACCAATGACATAGGAAAATGTGGTAGGGAGGTTCTGGAGGCTAAATTTAGGCTTTTAGGTAGGAAGTTGAAATCCAGAACTTCCAGGGTAGCGTTCTCCGAAATGCTTCCCATTCCACGCGCAGGACCCAAAAGGCAGGCAGAGCTCCGGAGTCTCAATGTGTGGATGAGACAATGGTGCAGAGATGAGGGTTTTGGATTTGTTAGGAACTGGGGAACATTTTGGGGAAAGAAGGGGCTCTTCCGAAGGGATGGGCTTCACCTTAACCTGGATGGAACCAGGCTGCTGGCATTAACCTTTAAAAAGGAGATAGAGCAGCTTTTAAACTAGATAATAGGGGAAAGCCGACAGTCGCTCAAGAGCGCATGGTTCAGAAGAATGTATCCTTGAAGGATACTACCAAAAGCAGAGAGGTTCCAAAAAAGAGTAAAGTAGCCCAAATGCCCTCGAGTATGGAGCAGACACAGCTTAAAGATCCCAAATTACCCATGCCTACCAATAGCCAAATTAATATGAATAAAATATAGTCTCTAAAATGCTTGTATGCAAATGCTAGACGTCTAAAAAATAAGATGGGAGAGTTAGAATATATAGCACTAAATGAGAGGTTAGATATGATTGGAATATCAGAGACATGGTGGAAGGAGGACAACCAGTGGGACACTGATACCTGGGTACAAACTATATCGTAATGATAGAGCTGATCAAATTGGTGGAGGGGTTGCGCTCTATGTTAGAGAGGGCATTGAGTCAGAAAGGATTAAAGTTTTGCAGGAAACAAAATTTGTTGTAGAATCTCTATGGATTGAAATTCCATGTAAAAAAGGGAAGGCAATGGCAGTGGGGGTGTACTATCGACCGCCTGGCCAGAATGAACAAATGGATGATGAATTGCTCAAAGAAATCAAGGAAGCTAACAAAGGTTACAGCACAGTAATCATAATGGGTGATTTCAAT
The DNA here is from genome assembly GCA_033557465.1 of Ichthyophis bannanicus. NCBI lineage: Eukaryota > Metazoa > Chordata > Amphibia > Gymnophiona > Ichthyophiidae > Ichthyophis > Ichthyophis bannanicus. The sequence goes on from CM066039.1 coordinate 252,577,148, forward strand.
TACCCTGGTATCGACTGGGTCAGTGTCACGGCAGGACATGCTAGGGAGATAAAGTTCCTAGATGATACTAGACAAACACCTCAGTATGGACACACATAAGAAATATAACAAAAAAGTTTATTTTAAACTTAAAGTATTAAAACAACTCCGCCCTCTAATGCACCTACAAGATTTTCAACGTATAATACAAGCGATAATAACTCCCCATTTCGACCTTGTGAACTTAATCCTACTAGGCGTAACAAAACATAATTTTAAAAAACTTCAAATAGCACAAAATGCAGCAGCCAGGACTATCATGAATGCCCCACCATTCCATCATATAACACCTATTTTAGAGTATCTACACTGGCTCCCGATTCAATGCCGGATTCATTATAAAACTCTTTAAACTACATACAAAGTCCTAAATAACTCAGCCCCTCGTACTCTAAACAATCTTATCAATAAAGAACCCAATCATATTCCCCAAAGACGAGACCAACTAAATAAACTAATAACACCAAAGGAATTTATAAAGGCCAAAAAATCAACAAACAAGAAAGCATTCTCTCATGCTGCCCCTATAATTTGGAACACCATTCCCTTGGAATTAAGATCCCTATCTCAAATCATCGAGTTCAGGAAAAAACTGAAAACACACCTATTCTCATCATACTACGGTTCCTTGTCGAACTCACCTTTTCAACAAGAAAAAGGCTAGTTTTACCAGCTGACTTAAACCATCACTGAACTGAAATAAGTGCTAAAACCCCAAACCGATATTTTTGAAAATATACATACATTGTACATAGTTATAACCTTGTTCTTTGTACATAGTTTACAACTGTTAATTGTAAGATTGAAATTTATGTAGTATCACATTGTTATCTGTAAAAACAGCACTGCCTGTTTACTGTTGTTCCATGTAAACTGCAACTAATCAATGGAAGGTGCGGTATATAAAAATTTGCTAATTAAATTATTAAATTAAATGATATAAATGACTGCTTCTTGGAGCAGCTGGTTCATGAACCGACCAGAGGGGAAGCCATATTAGACCTAGTCCTTAGTGGAAAACCAGATCTAGTGCAAAAGATAAGGGTGTTGGGGCCACTTGGCAATAGTGAACATAGCATGATCGCATTCGATTTAATTAGTGGAGGAGGGATAGTAAGGAAATTCACAGTACTAGCTTTTAACTTTCGAAAGGGAGACTATGATAAAATGAGGAAAAAAGTTAAGAAAAAACTAAAAGGAGCAGTTACATCAAGCTTGGGTGTTGTTGAAAAATACTATCTTGGAAGCCCAGACCAGCTGTATTCCACGCTTTAAGAAAAGTGGAAGGAAGTCCAAAAAACTGCCAGCATGGTTTAAAGGTGAGGTCAGAGAGGCTGTTGCCAAAAAAGCATCTTTCAGGAAATGGAAAAAAGAGCCAAACGACAAAACCTGGAAACACCACAAGCACTGGCAAGTCAAATGCAAGGCATTGATAAGGCAGGCAAAGGGAGAATTTGAGAAGAAGCTTGCTGCGGAAGCAAAAATGCGAAATAAAGACTTTTTCAAGTACATTCATAGCAAAAAATCTGTGAGAGAGTCAGTTGGTCCATTAGATGATAGAGGGGTTAAAGGGGCAGTAAGAAGCGACAAGGCAATAGCGGAGAGACTGAATGAATTCTTTGCTTCGGTCTTTACTGAGGAAGATGTAGGGATGTTACCCATGACTGAAGTGATATTTAAAGGTGTGGAAGAATTGAAGGAAACATCGATACCTCGGGAAGATGTATTACAACTATTAGATAAACTGAAGAGTTGCAAATCACCTGGGCCGGATGGTATACATCCAAGGGTGTTGAAAGATCTGAAATATGAGATTGCAGACCTGCTATTAGTAATCTGTGAACTATCATTAAAATCATCTCTAATACCTGAAGATTGGAGGATCGCCAATGTAACACCAATTTTTAAAAAGGGTTCCAGGGGTGATCCGGGAAACTACAGACCTGTGAGCCTGACGTTAGTACCGGGAAAAATGGTAGAAACCATCATAAAGAATAAAATTACTCAGCATGTAGATAGTCATGGCCTAATGGGAGACAGCCAACATGGCTTTAGACAAGGAAGATCTTGTCGTACTAATCTGCTATGGTTTTTTGAAGGTGTGAATAAACAGGTGGACAAAGGTGAGTTGGTTGATATAGTGTATCTGGACTTTCAGAAAGCCTTTGACAAGGTCCCTCATCAGAGACTTTTGGCAAAACTAAAGAGTCATGGGATAGGAGGCAGTGTACTATTGTGGATCAGGAACTGGTTATTTATTTATTTATTTTATTTATTTAACATTTCTTTTATACCGCACTATTAACATCAATGTGGTGTACATCAAACAAACATATACACTGCAGGCTAACTGCAATGTATTCACATTTGAACAGGGATTGAAACTTGGGTAAACAAGGGTAAACATCAACAGTTATTATTGGTTAAAAGATAGAAAGCAGAGGGTAGGGCTAAATGGCCAATTTCCCCAATGGAGAAAGGTGAATAGTGGTGTACCCCAGGGATCTGTGCTGGGTCCGCTGCTTTTTGACATATTCAAAAAAATCCTGGAAAGTGGAATAACGAGTGAGGTTATCAAATCTGCAGATGACACAAAACTATTTAAAGTTGTTAAAACCCAAGAGGATTGTGGAAAATTGCAAGAGGATCTTGATAAATTGGAAGACTGGGCATCAAAATGGCAGATGAAATTTAATGTGGACAAGTGCAACGTTATGCACCTAGGGAAGAACAACCCAAGCTATGGTTACACAATGCAAGGTTCCACATTAGGAACCACCACCAAGGAAAAAGATTTAGGCGTCATTGTGGATAACATGTTAAAACCCTCGGCCCAGTGTGCAGCGGCGGCCAAGAGAGCAAATAGAATGCTAGGTACATAAGGAAAGGAATGGAAAATAAAACAAAAGATATTATAATGCCTCTATATCGTTCCATGGTGAGACCGCACCTTGAATATTGTGTGCAATTTTGGTCGTCGTATCTTAAAAAGGATATAGCGTTATTAGAAAAGGTTCAGAGAAGAGCCACCAAAATGGTAAAGGGGATGGAAGGATACTCCTATGAAGAAAGGCTAAAAAGGTTAGGGCTCTTTAACCTGGAAGAGACGGCTGAGGGGAGATATGATAGAAGTCTATAAATTAATGAACGGAGTGGAACGGGTAAACGTAGATCGATTGTTTATGTTATCAGAATATAGAAAGACTAGGGGACATGCAATGAAGCTACAGGGCAAACTATTTAAGACTAATAAAAGAAAATATTTTTTCACTCAATGTGTAATCAAACTCTGGAATTTGTTACCAGACGATGTAGTAAATGCTGTTAGTGTAGCTGGGTTTAAAAAAGGTTTGGACAAGTTCCTGGAGGAAAGGTCCATAAACCATTATTAAGAAGGGAGCCAGGATATCAATGTTTGACCCAGTACAAGTATTGTGGAACATGTGTCTTTTGTGGAAACTGCTAGGTACGTATGACCTAGATTGGCCACTGTTGGAAACAAGATACTGGGCTTGATGGACCTTGGTCTGACCCAGTATGGCATATCTTATGTTCTTATGTAATTTTACTGTAAATGCACCCTGCCTCTAATCATCGAGTGCAATTTGGAAAGATGGACTCCTCCTTCCCCCCTTGTTGTGAAAATCAGGGCTCCCTTTTTTCATATTTTTCCCCTAATATGGCACCCATAATCAATTCCAAAGAAAGTCAAAATAGCACAAACCAGACCGTCACTACCACTGCTGGGACACAGTGGAAACAAAGGCAGAGAGAGCTGCAGTAATGTGTTTGTTTTTTTAATGTCTGTACACCCTTTTGATTGACCTTGGTCAGAAAAGCGGTATAAACTTTTATGTATAAATAAATATTATAGTAGCAAACTGACCAGCACAAAAACAAAGACCTGATCTATAAATTGTACACTGCTTTTAATTTTAAGGCCTGGAATAACAGTTCAAAACAATATTAAATTACATTGAATATATGTCCTTCTTCCCAAAATCACAGCCTCCTATGGCGAATGACTACGGTCTCCACCCAGAGCATCACACACAAAGATTCTTTATTTGTTTTTTTTTAATACTGTGTAACCTTTTCAGTTCTAGTACAAAATGTCATCCTCTTACCTCAACAATCACACTTCTTTTCACATAGTCCATTCCAGATGGAGTCCTTCTGTCCATATAGCTGTCATCTCCAAGCTTGTTCTTCAGATTCAGCGCCTTCTCTTGACAGCAGTTTGCTCCACTGTAGGCATATGCCCTGGCTGAGAAATATAATGAAAGCCAAATTAAAATCCAGTAAGCTCTGAAAGAGAGCTGTATTTTCTGCAATATTTTTAAAAGCATATGTAACCAGTAATTAACAACTGTCCTGAGGTGCATGAAATAAAGTTTTTACTCCCTAAGGACAGTTATCATTTGTGAAACTCTAAGGTATCTGGAAATGGCCAGGCTCAGAACAATCTCTCAGAATTTCCCATCTGGAAAGGGGACTTGATTGGTTGATGTAGTGAATGAGCGAATGTGTCAGCATCATGTTGTTTGTGACATCACTAGTCCATATGGACCAATCAGATCCAGGGAGTATAATCTGTAAGTTTTACAAACATGTCTGCTCCCAGAAGAGCAGGGGGAATTGCAAAAGAACAATCCAAAGAGTTAACCCCCCCACACACACACTTAGGTTGATCCTACTTAGGGTGGATAATTTAAAAAACAAAATGGCACCTCCACAGATAAATCCTACCTGTGATGTTATTGGATCCGAGCTCACTGAAAGACAAAACAATGAAGATTGGTTTCATCTCCCCAGGGGGCACACACATCTTCCTTGCCAGATGATGCTTTCCTGGATAACCAATAAATTTGATGCCTTTTGGAATTGAAAACTTTACATGAACCTGTTTTTAAAATATGACAGTAAGTGCTTTGACTGACAATTCTCTGTTATGAAGTACACCAGTAAACAAGATCCAAGAGACAGGTTTAAATTTTATCATGAGTGGAATAGACGGTCTAAACCAGTGAGATAAGGTAGTTACTCGCCTGTATCAGGTGTTTCCATGAATAGTAGGAATAAGTCCTCACGTATGGGGACGACATCATCCAATGGAGCCCATGCAGGAATGCTCCCCAGCTACTAGTGGAAGCTTTTGGGAGGATCTACCATGCATCGTGCCATCTTCCTGCCTGCCACCATAGTGCCATTTTAGGACAGTCTGATACTATAGCTATAGCAGAATACAACTCCCACAGGAGGTAGGAGAGTTCTGAGGACTTATTCCTGCGGTCCACAAAGAATACCTGCTACATGTGAGTAACTACCTTTTCTCCGTGGACAAGCAGGAATGAAGTCTTCACGTATGGTACTCTCTAACTACAGGCTACCAAAAGCCTATGAGAGTACAGACAAGCCCAATAGGGGCAACAAGCCTCTCTGCTTACTGGCAATATGCCTTAGAAATTTGAGATGGTGACATTTTACTTACTAGATAATGTCCTTTCCTTGAGTCCTGCTAGAACAGTCCAGACAAGTGGGTTGTTTTCTCCTACCTGCAGATTGGTGGAGACAAAAAAAAGCCCAGGTTTCAGTGACATCACTCCCATGCCTCTATCTGCGTCAGTCAACAGAGGTCTCTTCAGTATTCGTCCCAAAGCATATGGGAGAACATAATAAGCCTCACATAACTTCAATGTGGGCAACAATGAGTAATCAAATAGTAGAGAACTATGTACAGGAAAGCATAAACTGAAGGCTGTCAGTAGGAAATGGACCTGCAAAGCCATACCACCGCAGAAGAATAAAGCAAGCACAGTTCCAGAGTGCAGGCCTTGGACTGGCCTAGCAGGACTGAAGGAAAGGACATTATCTGGTAAGTAAAATGTCACCTTCCATATCATCCTGTTAGATCAGTCCGGACAAGTGGGATGTACCAAAGCTACAACTCCACTGGGCAGGAAGAAGATCCAACAACTCGCAAAATCTTAAAGCCAAAGGCCGTGTCCGCTCAAGTATCGGCATCCAAGCTGTAATGCTTGACAAAAGTGAAAATGATGCCCAAGTTGCCGCCTGACAAATGTCTGCAGGGACTACCAAGCTCCACTACCAGTATGAGGGAGAATAGGTGCACAAACCCTTCCACAACAGATACACAGAGGTAATGGCCGCCTGAATCCAGTGCCCCAATGTAGACTTGGCCGTCGTGTCACCTTTGCATAGGCCAGAAAACAGCACAAAAAATGGTCTGACTTACAGAAAGAATTCATAACCTCCAAGTACTGGATAAGCACCTTCCAGACAACCACAAGGTGAAGATCTTTATCCTTCCCCCTACCCTGCTCTTTAGAGAAGGGCAGGCAAACCATCTGGTTCAAATGAAAGGGAGACATCACCTTAGGGAAGAAGGAAGGCACAGGCTGAATGGAAACTGCCTCCTCGGAAAAAGGTATGTAAGGATCTCAGCAAGACAGAGTCTGCAGCTCGGCAATCTGCCTTGCAGAACAAATCGCAACCAAGAAGATCGAGTGTCAAATCCTTCAGAGTAGCATGCTTCAATAGCTCCAAGGGCTCCGAGAGCAGGCCCCTGAACACCAGACACAAACCCCAGAAAGGGACCACAGGGGAGGAAGCAGATGCCGAACCCCCTGAAGAAAATGCGAAAATATCCAGGTGTAAGGCTAGAGACTTGCCACCACTGGACCTCTGAGACAGACAAAATCTACCACCTGAACCTTCAGGGAGTTAAGAGAAAGGCCCTTCTCCAGACCATCGTGCAGAAAGGCTAACAGAGAGAGCACCTTGTTAGCCTAAGAAGACAGCTGCTGTGTGCCATACTATTGCTCTATGAGGCACCAGATCTGCATATAGGTCAGGTTGGTAGACCTCTTCCAGGTTTTCAGCAGTGGAAACTGCCACTGGAGAGTAGCCCTTATGCGCTAACCATCTCCTTTCAAGAGCTAAGCTGTAAGTGAGAAGGGAACAGGGTCTTCCAGGACGATCAGTCTCTGATGCAATAGGCCCCAAAACAGAGGCAAATGAAGAGGTAGCGTTTGCAGAAACTGCATCAGATCTCTGAACCACACTCTCCTTGGCCAGTCTGGCACCATGAGAATAATCCTTCCTGGGTGGTACTCTATATGCAAAATCACATGCCCCACTTGGGGCCAAGGAGGAAACCCATACAGCAGGCATTGACTTAGCCAAGGCTGAACCAGGATGTTGACGCCCTCAACCCCATCTCTGTGCAGTGACTGAAGAAGCGGCACACTTTGGCATTGGAGCAGGTCACCATTAGATCCATCTTGGGGCGACCCCAGCAGCATAGAATCAACTGAAATGCCTCCTGACTCAACCTCCTACTCTCCTGTATCCAGAGAAAGTCCACTTCCACATTGTCCACCCCAGCAATTTGCTGAGCCGACAAAGCTAGGAGGGTCTTCTCCGCCCAGGTAAACAGGAGAGCAATCTCCAGGGCTACCCTGGCACTCCTCGTGCTGCCTTTCCGACTGACATAAACCACCACTGTGGTGTTGTCCGAAAACATGTGAACTGCCTGGCTCTTGATCGGAGGCTGGAAAGGCAGAAAAGCCAACCTGATGGCCCTTGCCTCGAGGCGGTTGATAGACCACACTGCCTCCCTGTGATTTCAACAGCCTTGGGCTTTTTTGTCTTAGCAATGGGTTCCCCAGTTCCAGAGATTGGCATCCGTCGCCATAAAGTCCATGAGCAATCGCCCAGCGGCATGTCCTTCCTCAGATATCTGGGCTGCTGCACCACTGCAGGCTGGCCTTCACCATCATTGGAAGTAGGAGTTTGAACTTGAACTCCTGAGAAAGCGTAGTTACTCACCTGTAACAGGTGTTTGCAGGAACAGCAGGAATCAGTCCTCACATATAGGTGATGTCGACGCCAATGGAGTCCGCATGGAGCAATTCCCCAGCTTTCACAAGCCTTTGGGTATGCTACCATACATGCATGGTCCCCTTCCCGCCCAAGGATGCCATCTTGCTCAGTCAGTTGACATAGCAAAAAAGGATTTAAATAATATAGGAAGGCAACTCTAAGGGGAGGAGGGAGGGTTGTGAGGACCAATTCCTGCTGTCCCTGGAGAACACCTGTTACAGGTGAGTAACTACGCTTTCTCAAGGAACAAGCAGGAAGTCAGTCCTCACATATAGGACTCCCTAGCTCCAGGCTGCGAAGGATCGGATCACGACACCACCACTGGCGACCCGACAGGTGGCTGTAAGTTGCAGAAGATGAGTCCCTACAGAGACTCTGCAAGACCCTTGCGTCCAGCGACAACTTCACTCCAGTAGCCTGAACACAGAAGGGTCAGAGGGCAGAAGTTGCCTACACCCCAAAAATATTCGGAGTACTGCCTGTCTGAAGGCACTGTTCCTACAGGACTTGCTCTCCACGCAGTAATGAGCTACAAATATATGAATCGAAGACCATGTGGCAGTCTTGCAGATTTCCATCACCAGTACTGAGCGGAGGTTGGCCACCGACGTAGTCATAGCCCATATGCAATGTGCAGTGATCTGGTGCTCAAGGGAGAGGCCCGCTTGCTCATAAGTGAGGGCAATACAGTCTTCCCCCCAAGCAGACAGAGTCCGCTTAGTTACTGGGAGCCCCAGTCTACTGGGATCGTATGATACAAAGAGCTGAGAAGCTCTGTGATGGGCCTGCATCTGCTGCAGGTAGAAAGACAGGTCCTGCTTACAGTCTGGTGTATGCAGTATGAGTTCCTCCCTACCGGCATGAGGCCATGGGAAGAAGGTGGGCAGGAGTTGAGGTGGAAGGAGGATACCATCTTGGGGAGGATTTAGGGTGTGTGCGGAGTACCACAGTGTTCTTATAGAACCTTGTATAGGGTGGATCCGCCACCAAGGCCTGGAGTTCACTCACCCTTCGAGTGGACGTGAGGACCACCAGAAAAAAAACATTTTCCAGGATAGGTATCATAAATGGCAAGTGGCCAGGCTCGAATGGCAGTCTAGTGAGCTGGGAGAGCACCATATTCAGGTCCCAGTCTACCGCAGAGGGACCAAGAGGGAGCTTTGATAGCAAGAGACCCCACAGGAACCTGGAGACCAGGGGCTGGTTTCAGAGGGGTTTTCTCTCTATAGGTGATGGTGTGAGAGATGCAGTAGGTACTGCAGTACAAGTTGCACGTGGCAGGAAAAGAAATTCTCTTCTCTCTGCACCCCAGATGGAGAATCTTCTCCATTTGAAGGCATATGCCTGTTTGATGGAGAGATTTATAGGAGGCCATCAGGATCTCTTCAACTTCCTCCGGAAGATTGAAAGGGGCTAGGGCTACCCTTTCAGCAGCCATGCTGTTAACATTAGTGACCCCAGGTTGTTGTGCAAGAGAGAGCCCTCCTCCTGGGACAGGAGGTCCGGGTCCCGACCCAGTGGGACTAGGAGTGCCACTGACAAGGAGAGCAACAGATGAAACCAGGGTTTCCGGGGGCCATCTGGGAGTGATCAGAATCACTGATGCCTGTTCTCTCTGGACCTTGAAGGGGGTCTTGGCCACTAGTGTAGTCAGTGGAAAGGCAAAGGAGGCCCTCTGACCATGGGATCAGGAAGGCATCTGCCTTCATTCTCCCCAGGTGCGGCTGGCATGGGTAGAAGCAGGGTAGCTGCATGTTGTCCAGGAAGGCATCACGGGTCTGCCCCAGAGGTGGAAGAGTCTTTGCTCCACCCTGGGGTTCAGGCACCATTTGTGCGGCCACAGGACTCTGCTGAGCTTGTCCGCTAAGCAATTGTCCTGACCCGGGAGGTATAACACTCGTATTAGTATTCCGTGGCGCACAGCAAAGGATAGCAGAGCAACTGCCTTCTGACAAAGGGTGTGAGAGCCCATGCCCCCCTGCTTGTTTACATAAAACATGGTGACCTGGTTGTCCGTCTGGATCAACACAGGTTGGTTGCACATAGGGTGGCGGAACCAAGGCCAGGAAGATGGCTCTAAGATCCAGGAGGTTGATCTGTAAGAGTGACTCCTCTTGAGACTACGTGCCTTGAGTGTGTAGTTCATTGCAGTGTGCATCCCCTCAACCCAGGAGGGAGGCGTCCATGGTCAGTACCTTCTGTGGCTCAGGTGCTTGGAATGGCAGCCTTGCTTGGAGGTGGCGTAGAGCCTGCCACCAGTTGAGGGAGACCGCCAATTGGTGTGTGACCCTGACTCTGTCCCGCAACATGCCTGTGGCCTGAGTCAATTGATAGCGGAGGCACCACTGGGCTGCCCACATGGAGGATGCGAGCCAATACCAACTGGTGAGCCTGCACTTCTCCTACCATTTGTACAAGGCGATGTGCTCTCTCTTTCGGGAGGAAGGTCTTGACCTGTAGAGTGTCCAACTGGGCCCCTATGAATTCAAGGTTTTGAGCTGGAGAGAAGTGTGATTTGGGGTAGTTGATGATGAACCCCAAGTGCTGCAGGAGGTGGATTGTTCGCCCTGCGGCCTGGCTGGCCTCGGGGGTAATTCTGCCTCTGATGAGCCAGTCGGCCAAGTAGGGGAAGATGAAGGCACCTTGCAAGCACACATAAATCCTCCCCAAGAAAACGCACTGCATCAAAAACCATCACACACCCTGGTACTCAAAAGACATACGTAACGCAAAAAGGGACCAAAGGAAAACAGAATGCCAATGGAGACGCACCAAATCTACCACCACTCAGGACCTATACCTAACGAAGCAAAGGGACTACAACATACTCATCAACCAGACGAAAAGAGAATACTACACAAACATTATACTCAAAGCCTACAACAAACCGAGAGAACTCTTTGAAATTGTGAAAAATCTTACTAATGAACCCAATACTGAAAGAGATATGCAAATAGATCCACAATCCTTCGCAGACCACCTCCAAGAAAAATGTGATACCTCACCGCAACCAACAACAAGCACAACCACTAAACCAACCACATCTTCAAAAACATGGGACAAATTCAGCACTCCATCTACAGAGCAGCTTTCACACATCATCACCGCACTCAACACAAGCACTGCACCAACAGATCCATGCCCAGTGACATGGATTAAAGCAACGAAGGAAAACGTCATCCACACCATACACAACATGGTGCACAGCTCACTGACCCAAGGAATCATGCCAAACTGACTAAAGCTAGCTACAATAAGACCAATCCCGAAGAAATCCCCACTAGACAAGAGCAACCCAGCTGCCTACAGACCCATCTCAAGCATACCACTACTGGCAAAGATTATAGAAAAAGTGGTACAGCATCAGCTCCAGGACCACATTGACAACCATGCCCCACTGGACATCAACCAACACGGTTTCCGCCCTAACCATGGAGTCGAAACACTCCTGTTATACCTCTTTAACAACATAATCCAAATCATAGACAACCGCAAGAGAGGAACACTTATGATCTTCTTAGACATCTCATCAGCGTTCAACACAGTGGACCACAGAACTCTACTAGCAAGACTACAGAACACTGGACTACACAGCACCACCCTGAAGTGGTTCAACTCATACCTATCGGATAGACAGATCCAGGTCAAAATTGGCCCCAACACCTCCCGGACCCATAAAAATCAAGCAAGGCGTCCCACAAGGATCCGCCCTATCAGCACTTTTATTTAATCTCTATGTTCAATCGATCTGTAACATCATGAAAGAAGACAAAATATAATACACAATCTATGCCGATGACATCATGATATATACCCCAGTCAACCTCGACTACACCAAAATAACAGACTGTCTCAAACATATGACCAGCTGGTTTCAAGACAACAACCTGACCATAAACTACAACAAGACTGGGCACTACTCATCACCCGAAACACCAGCTTCTTCCCTCCACCCTCCATCAAGGTCAACAACACAACAATACCCATAAAACCGGAAGTGAAATACCTCGGAGTGACTCTCGACAAAGAACTAAACCTACAGTCACATATCAGCAGAACCACCAAAAATGCATACCTCAAGATGAGACTAATCTGATGCCTCAAACCCCTCCTCTCTCAAGATCATTTCTGCACAGTCTGTCAAGCACTAATAACTCCCATCCTAGACTTATGCAACCCAATCTATCTTGGCCTAACAAAGCAGACACTCCGGCCACTGCAAATGGCTCAAAACACAGCAGCACGCATAATATCTGGCTCATCAAGACAAGATCACATCACCCCCATTCTAAAACACCTCCACTGGCTCCCAATCAGCTCCCGCATCAGATATAAGACAGTCTTAAATATATTCAAAATCAAACACATACAACCCGACATCAGCAGAAGACCGAGGAGGAGAGGCACCTCTGATATCAATACACCAAAAGACTTCACCAAGGTATGCAAGAACACCGCAAGAAGACCTCCATCGCTGGCGGCACCTGCAATATGCAACGCCCTCCCTGATGACCTACGATTGACAGAGGACATCAAGGACTTTCGGAAACAGCTCAAGACGACACTCTTCATTGAGCACTACGGTGATATCACATAACTCTGCCTGCCAGCTCCCAGACTATATAGCAACCTCCCTCCCTTTCTCTCTCATGTACATAGCATTATAAAGTAGCGCACGCTGTAAATAGCCCACCACGAATCAATGCCAACTTACACACACACTCATTCACGGTATAACACTGCATGCACACACAAATGTCAAGATAATTTGATTGGTTGCTGGGTACACCGCCTTGATTACAGGAGAAGGCGGTATATAAATCCTTTAAAATAAATAAATAAGTGGCCACGACCGTCAGGCACTTTGTAAAGAACTTTGGTGAGGCAGCCAGGCCGAATGGAAGTACTCTGTACTGGTAATGCTCTCCCCCACTACAAAACTTAGGTATTGTCAGTGGGAGAGGTGGGTCAAGATGTGGGTATAGGCATCCTTCAGGTCTAAGAAGCATAATCAATCTCCCTGGTGGAGGTAGGACAGCAGTATTCCAAGGGAGAGCATCTTGAACTTCTCCCTCACCAGAAACTTGTTTAGGTTTCACAGGTCCAGAATGGGCCTGAAACCCCCAGTTCTTTTGTGGACAAGAAATACCTGGAGTAGAAGCCCTTTCCCCACAGATGTCTGGGCACAGGTTCTACTGCCCTGTCCTTGAGCAGGCCTGTGAGTTCTGAGATGAGCAAGGTCTGGTGAAGGAGAGGCCGCACCGACTCTCCTGGAAAGAACCTTGGTGATGTTTGCTGGAACTGGAGGAGCTAGCCCTCCTTTACCAACTGGAAGACCCACTGGTCCATGGTGACCCTGGCCCACCTGTGGGTGAAGAGCACTAGGCAGCCCCCTGTGGGCTGGGGAGGGTCTCCCAAGGGGAGGAGGCCCTGCCCGGGAAGTCAAAATCTCCCCCCAGGTTGGATGGGAGCTGGGGGCTGAGGCTTCTGAGCTTTTGGCTTTCTCGGCCCGTGGCCCTGATTCTTGGACTGAGGGCCCTGCTGTTGCTGTTCAGAGAAGGGTTGGTGATGGCCCTGGTGGAAAGACCCCCTTTTCCTCGGGAAAGGTAGTCTTTTCCCCAATGGTTTCTTTCGGGGGGAGGGTTGAGTTCTTCCTCAAAAGCCTCTGCCTGGTCATGACCTCAGCCTCAATCTCAGCCGCCTTGCTGGCCATGGGTTTGCCAATAGGTTTTCCCTGGTGCAGGGGACATCTAACAGTGTTTCTTGCACTCATTTCTTGAAGTTGGAGGTTTGTAACCAGGCCTGGCATCAGGCACCAATACCAGCTGCTGCTATCTGGGCTGCCAACTCAAAGCCATCGTAAGCAGCATGGAACAGACACTTTGATCAGTCCAGATCCCGGCTGTTAGGGTTGGAACCTCTGGAGTGGTTCCCTGTTAAGGCCTGCAGAGAAGCCTGACAATTCTTGAATGAGGCCGTTGAGATACATGCCTATGTATAGTTCATAGGCCTGTATCCAACAGCCCAGCATGAAGCCCTGGAAGCACTTGTGCCTCAGGTCGTCAAGGGCTTCAGCCTCCCTGCCTGGGGGAACAGAAGAATAGTTCTTTTGACTTTTGAGCTTCTGCATTGAGGACTCCATGACCATAGTTATGTGGGATTGAGATTTTTGGAAGCTAGAGCCCTTCTTAATGTGATAGATGGCATGAGGCATCGGCTGACCACTGGCACCGAGGCCAGGGTCTCCCACATCCGCAGGTGCAGTTGCTCGAGGATAGATTGGACTGGTACAGTAAGAGTCTTCTCTGGCGGGGACTCATACTGGAGGATTTTCCAGTTCTTCGGTGCACGGGTCCTCCTCTGATTCAGTCGGGACCGATAGGGCCTGGACCATGTCCCAAATGACGTCGTGGAAGGCCACGTCCGTGGGAGGAGAATGGTACCGGGGTTCTGGGGAGACAATTCCGAAGGGACGTATCAGTATAGAGAAATCTCGGGAGAGGCCTTGAGGTCAGTCTCCCAGTCGGAACCGGAAGGTGTCGAGGATTCTGAGTTTTGAGGCTCTCGGGCCTCGAGGCTGGCCCCAAGGAACCGGGGTCCCCCCATGGGTCTTGGGTCAGGCTCCCAGAAACTGACCGGGAAGGACCAGACACCTAAGGATTGGGACCGGGATCTTGATGGTGCGAGGGGCCTGGCTTTGCACCCATGGACTCCCCTGCAGTCGGGAGCCCGGTTGTCAGGGCAAATGATGCAGACGAACCTGACATCATTGCCTGCTGCAGGGCCAGGACTTCAGGGATATTCTGCTCCAGGGCCACCATACTGGACTCGATGCCAGAAGGCTCCGCAGCTTTCGGCGTGGGCACCGAGGGTCTCAGACCCGATGCTGGCATTCTTGCGTCCTCGATGAGGACCATGGCTTCGGACTCCTTCCTAGAGACCTTAGGGGAGCGCTGCTCGGAGTTGCCCAAGTCCCACCGAGGGACTTTACTGGGTTTCACTGGTGGAAACTCAACTGGTTTAGAGTATTTTTCTTTTTCTTCCTGGGGTCCGGCATCTTTACAGAGGAGTCGCCACTGTGGGACTCCGAAGGCACCCGGGCCTCTCAGGATGTGCTCGGCTTGGGGCTCAGCCTCGGTAAAGCTGGGGCTGAGTTGGACCGCGGGAACAGTCTTTCTTACACCTCGACCTTTTCTTGTTGGTTCACAGAGTCATAGCCTGGCACAGGTCGCAGGTGGTACTGTCATGGTCCAGGCTGAGAAAGAGCAAGCGGCAGTCATGGGTGTCTGTAACAGACATGGTTTGCCTGCAGCAGTCACACTTTTTGAACCCACTTGGGGACATGGTGGGAGACACTCGGCCAGGGTCGACGACCCCTGAGCGAAAAAGGGCGCAAACGCGGGTTGAGGAAAGCCTCTTCAAAAAGAAGGGAAGAGCCGAGAATGGCTTAGGGGACAGCACCGTGAAGAGGAACCGGTACACAAACCGAGAAAAAACAACTTTTAAGTATAATTTTTAGAGGATTTTTCCATTGGGCTCTGTGGAATAAAGGAGACTGAGCAAGATGGCACCCTTGGGCTGGAAGGGGACCACGCATGCATGGTAGCATTCCCAAAGGCTTTCTGTGAAAGCTGGGGAATTGCTCTACAAAGGCTCTGTCAGTGCCGACGTGCTGAGAACGGATTTGAGGAAAGTGACATTGAAAAAGCGAAAATTCTAAACAAATACTTTGGTTCTGTTTTACTACAGAAAATCCTGGAGAAGGACCACCTGTGATTGACAAATATACAAATGGCAATGGAGTAGATACCACACCATTCAAAGAAGATGATGTGTTAGAGCAGCTTGCAAAACTGAAAGTGGCCAAGGCCATGGGACCAGATGGGATACATCCCAGGATACTGAAAGAGAGAGAGGTTCTAGCAGGGCCACTAAAGGATGTTTTTAATAGATCCTTGGAGACAGGAGAACTTCCATAGGACTGGAGAAGGGCTGATGTGGTACCTCTTCACAAAAGTGACAGTAGGGAAGAAGTGACAAACTACAGGCCAGTAAGCCTTACCTCGGTGGCGGGAAAAGTAATGGAGGTGCTCCTGAAAAAGCGAGTAGTGGACTTGTTCAAAACCAACAGGTTGCATAATCCGAGGCAAGATGGCTTTACCAAAGGATGATCCTGCCAAACAAATCTGATTGAGTTCTTTGACTGGATGACCAGAGAATTAGATCAAGGGCATGTGATGGATGTGATCTACCTAGATTTCAGCAAAGCCTTCAATACTGTTCCTCATAGGAGGCTTATCAATAAGTTCAACAGCATGGGGATGGGTTCCAAGGAACTAGATCAGAAATTGGTTTACTGACAGACGACAGAAGATGACGGTAAACGGAACTCACTTGTGCCCAAGTACCTGGGACCGGTACTGTTTAATGTATTTGTAAGTGATATTGCTAAAAGACTGAATGGAAAAGTCTGTCTTTTTGCAGATGGCATGAAAATTTGCAAAGAGTGGATTCCCCTGAGGGAGTAGAGAACATGAGGAAAGATTGACAAAAGCTGGAAGAATGGTTGAATGCTTGGCAGTTAAGATTTAATGTGAAAAAGTGCACTGTCATGCACTTGGGAAGCAGAAATCCAAGGGAATTGTATGTGATAGAGGATGAGAGGTTGGTGTGCATGGACCAGGAGAAGGACCTCGGAGTGATTGTTTGAGGATTTCAAGGTGATGAAACAGTGTGACAAAGTGGTGGCAAAAGCCAGAAAGATGCTGGGTGGCATACAGAGAGGAATTACCAGCAGAAAAGAAGAGGTGCTAATGCCACTGTACAAGTCACTGGTGAGGTCTCACTTGGAATATTGTGTTCAGTTTTGGAGATCATATCTCACAAAGGACATAAAAAGGCTGGAAACAGTTCAGAGGAAGGCAACCAAAATAATTTGGAACCTGCTTCAGAAAACTTATGAGAAGAGAGTTGAAGACCTAAATATGTATACTCTGGAGGGGAGGAGGGAGAGGAGATATGATTCAGACCTTTAAATACTTAAGAGTATTAATGAACAAACAAACCACTTCCAAAAACAGGAAAGCTGTAAAACTAGAGGGCATAACATGTAGCTGCAAGGGTGTAAACTGAAAGGCAATGTCACTGAAAGGGTAGTGGATGCTTGGAATGCCCTCCCAATGGAAGTGGTGGGGGCAAATACAATGAAAGAATTCAAAATGGCATGGGACAGACACAATAGATCCCTTTATAGCAACAGGCTAAAATCAAAATAAACACAACTATCTCTTATATCTCAGTAAATAGGGGTGACCTACACGGAGTAGTGGGTACACCTCTAAACAAAGGCATGGGGAAGGGTGAGCTGCAGTGAGTGGCAAGTGCATCTACTCTTGCCGCCTTGCTGGGTAGACTAGATGGACCATCCTGGTCTTTATCTGCCATCATACACTATGTTACTATGAGCCTCCTTCCCCGGGGGTACAAGGAATGAGTCATCAAACTCTTGGATCTCTTAAGGGTGAATTTGACCACCAAGGAAACTGGGACTTCTCAAATCGGGGAGCCTTCTGAACTCTACAGATGGAGTCAAGCCTTCTACTGACCAGAAGGAGCTCTCCACATTCTCATCTATACCCTCTGAAGGATGTGGTACACAGGCACGGTCACCGCCTCCTTAGGAGCTGAAGAGTACTGAAGGATCTCCAATTATTCTGCCCTGGACTCATCCTCACTCTCCAAAGAAAATGGTATGGCCTTGGCCATATTCCTGATAAAATCTTGGAAGGTCATGCCCTCAGGAGGGGACTTGCGCCACTCACGAGAAAAAGGGTCCAGTGGGAGCTCAGGAGACCTGTCCTCTGACAAGTATTTGGATTCAACATCGGTGACCCTGCCCGAGTCAGACTCAGAGAGGTAATCAAAGTACTTCTGAGTCTCTGCATGGATCTTTCTCCTGACCCACAGGGATCGTGAGCTTCTTCAGGAGCTATGATGCACAGATGCTCGTCTAGACTTCAGGGGTGCAGTGGACCCTGAAACGTTAGAGAGTGATATCGGCTGGGGAGGCACCGGTGTTGGGGTCCTTCGATGCTTTGATGTTGATGCCTCTCCCACAGGCAAAGCATGTATCTCGACAATAAGTTGTAATTGCCAGTGTCGATGCAGCCGATGTTAAGGCCCTGACCTGCTTCATGGCCAAGAGTGCCATGATCCATCCCTCGAGAACCTGCAGAAGGTGCATCTCCATGGCTACTGACGCCAAAGGTTGAGGGGCCTCAGCAACTTCGACTGATGTACCCAGAATCCATATAGGGTTATCAGCAGTTTGGTCTTGGCTCTTGGTAGGCTGTTGCTGCCTTTCCGATGTCCTGAAGGATGAACTTTCCTCCCTTCGGGGCAGCTTGCAGGGGCACTCTCATGGTCCTCATTGCTTTTCATGCCCCGCCTCAAGGGGCTTCGACACCAGTGCACCTTCACTCCATGCTCATTGCGAACACCCTGCGGCGCCGACTAAGATGAAACTGTATGCTTCCTCATCCTCAGATGGAAAACATAAGAAATGCCTTACTGGGTCCAACCAAGGTCCATCAAGCCCAGTATCCTGTTTCCAACAGTGAGCAAGCCAGGCCACAAGTACCTGGCAGGTTCCCAAAGAGGCACACAGGTTCCACAATGCTTGTCCCGGGGCAAGCAGTGGATTTCCCGGGTCCTCTTTAATAATGATTTATGGACCTTTCCACCAGGAATTTGTCCAAACCTTTTTAAACCCAGGTACACTAACAGCTTTTACTATATTCTCCGGTAATGAATTCCAGAGTTTGAATATGCATTGAATAAAAAAATATTTTCTCTTATTAGCCTTAAATAGGTTGCATTGTAGCTTCATTGTGTGTCCTCTAGTCTTTTCAGTTTTTGATTTCACTCCTTCATTAATTTATGGACTTCTATCATATGCCCCCTCAGCCGATCGATGGCTGATGCTCTGAGGTACTATAGGTGTGAGCTTGAGAACTACTCAATATTGATGCACCGCCAACATCTGATATAGCCTTGGAAGCCATTGAGATTGGTGCCGTCGATGCCGATGTCGATGGATCGGACTTGTGCGCACCAAAAAGTGATTTGCGCTGTTTCTCTCAACCCTTGAGTCCTCTTTTTGTCATCTGCAAGCACAAATTACAAGAAGAGGTCTGACAATCGGGCAGGGCCGTACCAATCGTGAAATGTGCCCTGTGCGACTTGCACATCGGGCATGCGCGTGCCCCCATCTAGCCACTTTATGGGGGCGGGAGAGAAGAGGCGCGCACCCAAAGTGCAAGTCGCCAGCACGCTAAGCAGGTCTGGTCCCTTGGAGGGACCAGACCTGCTTAGTGTGCCGTGAGAAGGCTTAAGGGGTGCATTTCAGCTGTCTGCCGCTGCTGAGAGAAGAAAAAGTGGCAGCGGCAGGCAACAGCAGACAGCCGAAATGCGCCCCTTAAACCTTTGCGCCCTGTGCGGCCACACCGCTCGCACAGGGCTAGGTACGGTCCTGCAATCGAGTCCCAGGCACTGAAGGCACCAACTGTGGCTATCCATGGCAGATATGGTCCTTGAGCACGGAGAACACTTTTTAAACCCATTGGCTGGTTTTTGGAACATTTCATATGGAAAAATAGCTGCGGCAAAATCAAATGGCTTGATCTTGAAAAAGAGAACCACAGTCGGAGCACCGGCACCTAAGGGGGCAGAAAAGAAACTTAAAATGACCGAAGATGGACTAACTGAAAGTAAAAAGACAGACCGCAACAGCAGGCAGAAAAAGAGACAGAAAACCAGTGAGGGCAGCAGGGTCCCCAGAGAGGAAAAGAATTTACCAGAGTGGCGGAGATGACATGAAATGCATCCATTGGTTCCGCACAGAAACGAGGACTGTCCTAAAATGGTGCCATGGTAGCAGGCAGGAAGATGATATGCATGCACCGTGGAAGCTCCCAAAAGCTTCCACTAGTAGCTGGGGAGCGTTCCCGTGTTTGCTCCATCGGATGATGTCACTCCCATACATGAAGACTTCATTCCGGCTTGTCCACGGAGAAACAAATGAAATTCTGAAGACTAGATGGACCATGATGGTCTTTATCTGCCGTCATATACTATGTTACTATGTCAGAAGATCTGACAAACACAATGTTCTACTGCCAAACATTCTCTCTTATCCTGCATATGCGTGTTCTTTCACAAAGAAGAGAAGTCGGGAATTGCATTGCACAGGCTACTCTTAAGCAGGGGAGAGATTTTGCCTTTTATTTTTAATGGCACTAAAATTATAAGGCACACATGAAATCCAGGCAACAATATGGCCAGTATCAACAAAGCTAATATTTATTTTTTATTCTTTGTGCTTCTCCCCACATCTTCTCCAAATCTCCTTGCACCGGTGTTACCAATACAGTTTCTCATCAGCTTGATAATGATTGTCTGCAGGACGACAAGGGCCGAGCTGCTTGGGGATGGAATCTGGAAGGGGACTATAACGCATTTTCTCATGATAACCTAAAGTTAGGATGGAAAAAACAGATCCATACCTTCGATCAAAGAACTAAAGGTCCAATATTCAATTAGGCAGGCTATGCCTGTCCCAGATATTCAATGCTGAGGTCATATGTGGCCCTGGCATTGAATATCCGGGTTTGCCACACATATCCAGAAGCCACAGTAGTTAACCGGGCAGCAGCTGCATACTGCCCGGTTAGCTCCTGCGGCTTAAAGATAAGTGAGGATTTTTCTTGCCTATCTTTTAGCCACAAGCCCCTAATGTGCAGCATGCAATATCGCTGCTGCTGCCCCGTTAGGGACTGTCACCACCTCCGCTCCTCCCCGGAACACTCCTGGCATGCCCTGATGCTAAGCGGTTAGCATCAGGACACGTATGGGAGAAGAGAGGGGATAATCAGCGGCACTAACCGTGTTAGTGCCACTGAATATCCCGTTCAGTGGGGGGTTGCACATTTTACAGGTCTTTAAACCATATAATTGGCTTTCGAATATCGGGTCCTAAGAGAATAACATTATTAAGCAATTCTCTGTAGCCTTATCCTGGAACTGGAGCACAGTTGTGGGTTAGGGTAGTTTTAACGAGCTATTATTAGAGTATCTTTGCCAGTCACCTTGAACTCCTGCAAAAGTAAAAACTATATCAGTACAGTTTGGATATGAGGCTACAAATTAGAACAGAAAATACCCAGAACGTCAGACCAAGATAAACAATAAAAAACAAAATAAACAAAAATGCAATATAAAAGCAGCCAGATAGATACCTATATTGTTACTATTAATCATTTAAATAGCACTACTAAGCAGCACCGTATACATACACATAAGAGATAGTGCATGCTTCAAAGAGCTTACAAATAGATAGTCATGGTTTAATGGGATAAAGCAAACATGAATTTAGCCAAGGAAAAATTTTGTCTCACTAATGTGTTATATTTTTTGAAGGTAGATAAAGGTAAGCCAGTTGATATAGTTTATCTGGATTTTCAGAATGCTTTTGACAAGGTACTTCATGAGAACATAAGAACATAAGATATACCATACTGGGTCAGACCAAGGTCCATCAAGCCCAGCATCCTGTTTCCAACAGTGGCCAATCTAGGTCATAAGTACCTAGCAGTCTCCCCAAAAGACACAGGTTCCTCAATGCTTGTATTGGGTCAAGCACTGATATCCTGGGTCCCTTTTAATAATGGTTTATGGATCTTTCCTCCAGGAACTTGTCCAAGCCTTTTTTAAACCCAGCTACACTAACAGCTTTTACTACATCCTCCGGTAACAAATTCCAGAGTTTGATTACACGTAGAGTGAAAAAATATTTTCTCTTATTAGTCTTAAATAGGTTACCCTGTAGCTTCATTGCATGTTCCCTAGTCTTTTTATATTCTGATGACATAAACTATCGATCTACGTTTACCCGTTCCACTCTATTCATTAATTTATAGACCTCTATCATATCTCCCCTCAGCCATCTCTTTTCCAGGTTGAAGAGCCCCAACTTTCTTAGCCTCTCTTCATAGGAGTATCCTTCCATCCCCTTTAACATTTTAGTGGCTCTTCTCTGCACCTTTTCTAATACTACTATATCCTTTTTTAAGATACGGCGATCAGAATTGCACACAATATTCAAGGTGCGGTCTCACCATGGAACGAAACAGAGGCATTATAATATCCTTTGTTTTATTTTCCATTCCTTTCCTTATGATACCTAGCATTTTATTTGCTCTCTTTGCCGCCGCTGCACACTGGGCGGAGGGTTTCAACATCTTATCCACGATGACGCCTAAATCTTTTTCCTGGGTAGTGGTTCCCAATGTGGAACCTTGCATCGTGTAGCCATAGTTTGGGTTGTTCTTTCTTAGGTGCATAACTTTGCACTTGTCCACATTAAATTTCATCTGCCATTTGGATGCCCAGTCTTCCAATTTATCAAGGTCCTCTTGCAATTTTCCACTATCCTCTTGGGTTTTAACAACTTTAAATAGTTTGGTGTCATCTGCAAATTTGATAACCTCACTCGTTATTCCCTTTTCCAGGTCATTTATGAATATGTCAAAAAGCAGCGGACCCAGCACAGATCCCTGGGGTACTCCACTATTCACCTTGTTCCATTCGGAAAATTGGCCATTTAGCCCTACCCTCTGCTTTCTATCTTTTAACCAGTTCCTGATCCACAATAGTACACTGCCTCCTATCCCATGACTTTTTAGTTTTGCCAAAAGTCTCTGATGAGGGGCCTTGTCAAAGGCTTTCGGAAAGTCCAGATACACTATATCAACCGACTCACCTTTGTCTACCTATTTATTCACACCTTCAAAAAAACATAACAGATTAGTAAGACAAGATCTTCCTTGTCTAAAGCCATGTTGGTGTCTCCCATTAAGCCATGACTATCTACATGATGGGTAATTTTGTTCTTTATAATGGTTTCTACCATTTTTCCCCGATACTGACGTCAGGCTTACCGGTCTGTAGTTTCCCGGATCACCCCTGGAACCCTTTTTAAAAATTAGTGCTACATTGGCCATCCTCCAATCTTCAGGTATTAGAGATGATTTTAATGATAGTTCACAGATTACTAATAGCAGGTCTGCAATCCTATATTTCAGTTCTTTCAACACCCTTGGATGTATACCATCCGGTCCAGGTGAATTGCTACTCTTCAGTTTATCAAATAGTTGTACTATATCTTCCTGGGGTATCAATATTTCTTTCAATTCCTCTGCACTTAAATACCACTTCAGTCATGGGTAATATCCCTACATCTTCCTCAGTAAAGACTGAAGCAAAGAATTCATTCAGTCTCTCCGCTATAGCCTTGTCCCATCTTACTGCCCCTTTTACCCCTTTATCATCTAATGGTCCAACTGACTCACAGGTTTTTTGCTACGAATGTACTTGAAAAAGTCTTTATTATGCGTTTTTGCTTCCACAGCAAGTTTCTTCTCAAATTCTCTCTTTGCCTGCCTTATCAATGCCTTGCATTTATTTTGCCAGTGCTTGTGCTGTTTCCTGTTTTCGTTTGGCTCTTTTTTCCATTTCCTGAAAGATGCTTTTTTTGGCAACAGCCTCTCTGACCTCACCTTTCAACCATGCTGGCAATGTAAAAGTCATGGGATAGGAGGCAGTGTACTATTGTAGATTGGGAACTGGTTAAATGACAGAAAACAGAGAGTAGGGTTAAAATGGAGAAAGGCAATAGGGGTGTACCCCGCAGGGATCTGTGCAGAGCCCACTGCTTTTTAACATAAATAACCTGGAAATGGAAACAATGAGTGAGATGATCAAATTTCCAACACGACTGTAAAAAATTACAAGAGGACCTTGAGAAATTGGGAGACCTGGCATCCAAATGGCAGATGACATTTAATGTGGACAAGTGCAAAGTTATGCACTTAGGGAAGAACATCCCAAACCACAATTACATGATACAAAGTTCCACGTTAGGAACCACCACGCAGGAAAGTATCTAGGCATCATTGTGGATAATATGTTGAAACTCTCTGCACAATGCACAGCAGGAGCCAAGAAAGCAAGCAGAATGCTAGGAATAATAAGGAAAAGAATGGAGAACAAATCTAAAGATAATATAATGCCTCTGTATCACTCCATGGTGCGACTGCACCTTCAATATTGTGTGCAATTCTGGTGACCATATCTTAAAAAAGGATATAGCGGAATCAGAAAAGGTACAGAGATGAGCAACCATATGATAAAGGGATGGAAGCATACCCTTACAAGGAAAGGCTAGGGCTCTTCAGTTTGGAAAAGAGACAGATGGGGCTGGGGGGTCTTAGGCTTACAAGGGCCATGCCCTGGTCCCTTAGCCTGCTGGCCCTGTTGGGGAGCTGGGAAGGCCAAGTATTGAGAGTAGTTTTCATAAGTCTTCCTCTTCTTTGGGTATAGGGGCTTTTTACCAGAGGCCTTCCTTCAGGAAGGGTCAGCAGTGTTTTTGGAGAGCCTGATCCTGGTCATGAACTCAGACACCAGCTCAGCGGCCTTGTCCGTCATGGGCTTCCCGAAGAAGGTCCTCTCTCCGGCAAGGGACATCAACCAACTTGTCCTGTACCCATTGCTCCAAATTGGAAGACTGTAGCCAGGCCTGGCTGCAGGTATTAATGCCCACTGCCGTAACTCTAGCTGCTGACTCAAAGCCGTCATAGGCCATCCGAGTCATAAATTTGGAGCACTCTGACTGCGGAGGCCAGGGTCCAGAACATCTGAAGAGGTTCCTCGGAGAGACCAGCCAAGAACCTGGTGAGTTCCCTCACCATGTCCCGCAAGTACATGCCAATGTACAGCTAGTATGCCTGAATCTGGTTAATGAGCATCAAGCTCTGGAAGCACTTCCTGCCCAGGGTATCCATGGCGTGGGCCTCCCTGACCGAGGGCACCGAAGAGTACGTTTTCTGGCTCTTGAGCCTACGCATTGCCAACTTCACCACCATGGAGTTGTGAGGCAGTTGAGCTTTTTGGAAACCAGGGCTCCGGCTGACCCGGTACATCAAGTCCAACCGCCTGCTCACAATGGGAACCGAGGCCGGGGTCTCTCTCATACAGACGAGGAGCTATTCCAGGATGGGGGGAATGGGCACTGTAAGGGACTCCTTAGGGAGAACCTCGTACTGGAGGACCTCAAGATCCTCTGCCCGAGGCTCCTCCTCGGACTTGGTGGTGAAGGAAAGAGCCTTCACCATATCCCGAACAAAGTCCAGAAAGACCAGGTCCTCAAGTGGGGACCAGCACAGGGTTTTGGGAGGGAAAGGGTACAAGGGCACATCCTTGTGGAGCTGAGTGTCCAGGGACTCATCGTTCTCAGTCTCCCAGTCCAACCCAGAGTCAGAGGAGATCTCGAGGATCCTCTGGGCCTCGGGCTTGCACCCCAGCCTGGATGGCCTGGGGGCCCCAATGCCCCTGTGCGGGGAAGTCCTTGACCCCAAGCAGGACTGGGACAGGGACCAATGCAGAGGCATCTCTCGCTCAAGGATCGGCTCCACCTCCAGGACTCTCTCACAGTGGAGGGGCCAGTGGTCGGGAGTGATGACCCAGAGGAATGGGGCATCAGAGATTGCTGTTGGGCCATGAAGGCAGACAAGCTGCATTCCAAGGCCGCCATCCTGACCTCGAGGCCATAATGCTCCACAGTCACCAGCATGGGCACCAAGGACCCTGGACCCAGCACCGGCGAGGGGGTATCCTCAACTAGGATGGCCTTGGAGGACCTAGACCAATCCCCAGATGCCGATGGCATTTTTTCCCACCAGGGAAGTTTTGAGGGCCACTTCTGGACATCACCCTCAGTCTCGCATCGAGGGTGATGAGGCTGGGGACCATGGGACTTCCCCATGGCCCCGGACTCATCACTTGAAGAGGCCACCAATGATGTCTGGCTCTTCGAGGGATATCCCTCCCCGAGGGAGCCCCGGCTCAATGCCCCATGACCTCAAGGCTCTGAGGCAGCACGGTCACCAAGCGAAGTCTGTATGGCAGCCTTCAAGGGTGCTGGTCTCACGGACAATTCTAGGGCTGAGAGTCTTGTGAAAAATCGATTTGTGCTACTTCTTACAGCCTCGGAGGGCCTTGGGGGTCATTTGCTGGCAGAGACCACATGCCAAGGCATAATGATCCGGCCCAAGGCACTGAAGGCAACAATCATGTGGATCTGTGCGTGACATATGTGCACAGAAGTCGCAATGCTTGAAGCCACTGACTGAGGTCATAGTGGGGAATATGACCCCTGTGAGGTAAAATTCCTTTGACCCGGCCAGAAAGGGTACAAAAAGCCATGCATCAAGAAAAAGTCCTGAGGGGAAAAAGGGAACCCGAGGAAAAACACAACACCGAAGGCAAGCAGACTTTGTGGGCAAGAAGAGCACTGGTATGCAACTGGAGAAAGGAATCAAAGTAAAAAGCAAAAAAAAAAAAAATCAACGTTTTCCGAGAGAAACAGACACATGTCCTATGGGCTCTGTGCAAAAAATGAGTCAAGATGGCACCCTGAGGGGGGAAGGGGACCACGCATGCATGGTGCATCTCCCAAAGGTTTTCTTTGAAAGCTGGGGAGAGGTTACTGAGTGGGTTCTGTTGGTGCCAACATCACCTATATGTGAGGACTGACTTCCTGCCTGTTCCCAGAGAACAAGTGGTTCAGGATCCAAAAGTAAACTCAAAGAAATGAGTTTCTAGCCTGGATTGGAACTGCAGCATAGAGCCTGATATACCGACTCAGATAATCTATGACAGGAATACAGTGCAGCAAGGTGGAAAGAATGGAGTCTTGAGTTGGCAGTAGAAGAGCAGGATACAGATGAAAGTGAAAGGAATGAGGAGCTGCAGAATGAATATATTTGTAGGTCAGTAGGAGAAGTTTGAATTGTATAAGGAAATGGATAGGGAGCCAATTGACTTGAGAAGAGGGGTAACATGAACATAGTGACACTGGCAGACAGCAATATATGCGCTGGGACTCCAACGTATGCAGATTTCTCATGCCCATTCATTGTGATAATCTTGAAAACCTGACTGGCTAGATGTGCCTCCAGGAGAGAGTTGAGAAACAATGCTTTAGAAAATAACAATTGATATATAAGATTTCAAGGACAAGAGCCCAGTTTGGTAGATGCAGTCACATATATAAAAGCAGCTCATTCACTGAACTCCTTAAAAAACTGAAATGACTCTCATTAGCAAAAGAGTGAGGTTGCTTACCTGAAACATAGGTTCTCCTTGGACAGCAGGATACATCAGCCACACACATGAGTGACATTGTCCTGATGGAGCCAGGTCAGACCACTCTTCCAGAGCCCTGAAGAACTAGAAAACCTTTTTGGGCATCTGTGAGTGTCGTCCCTCCTGTGTGCTTGTAACTCCTCCCTTCAGTCTACTCCAAAACTCTGGCAATTTCAACTATAAGGCGAGATGTAAGAGTTGTGTAACAGATTTAGCCTTCTGTTCAAGGAGAACCTATATTACAGGAAGCAACCTCACTTTCTCCATGGACAAGCAGGATTGAATTAACCACATACATGCATGACTTCAAAACTGAGGGTGCAAGGTTGGAGGTGCTTTTAATGGAGAAGAATTCTGCGATCCGGTCAAAGTTGCTGTGGTAGATTGAAGTAACTTAGATAATCTGAAGTGCAACACCACCCAGCTTAATGATGGCACTATTCTGGTACGTAGCGATATACCTGGCCACACTAATCCCTGCCTACGCTTTCAATCAAAACCTATACCAATCCCTCCCACACCTTTACTCCCCATTCTACCTCCTCTACACCTTACAAACACAGCAACCACTCCTACTTGCACCATACTACTTCACAGGAAAGATTATAACACACACGCCCAATAACAGGATATCCACGAAAACCTCTACGAGAAATCGGAGACACCGCAAGCCCAAAGCAGCATTGCCCCGCGCAATCAACCAAACAACATCACTAAACACTAGCAACCGGGATACGAAGGCCCTGCATGAAGCCTGTAATATCATCCTCATCAATGCTCGCTCAATCAGGAACAAAACCCACATAATATATGACATCATCACTGACGAACAACCGGACATCCTATGTATAACCGAAACATGAGTCACAGAAACAGATGCAGCCATATTAAACCAGATCAGTAAACCTGGATACAACCTGTATAACTTCCCCGATCCCACAAGAAAGGTGGAGGAGTCCTTATAATAGCAAATGACAATCTGAAACTCGCAAGCACATATCAGAACTCAAACGCAGACATAGACTTACTCAAGGTAGAAAACTCAGCATTATCCATCTGCTTGATATACAGACCCCCCACGTCGCAGCATGAGATACTTGCATCAGCACTGGAAGCAATTTCATCGACACAACCTAGAAAATTCCAGATAATACTAGGAGACCTGAATCTAGCATCCACATCAACCACGAATGCAAACACCTTCCTAGAAGCTATGACCCAGCTAGGGTACCAGCAACTGATAACAGAACCAACCCATGAAAAAGGCCACACACTTGACATGGTCTTCACACCCAAAAGAGAACAGGAAAATGATGAGAGGCCCCTGATAGAGATCAATCCACTACCCTGGTCAGATCACCACCAAATCAATATACGGATAAAGCTTCCGAACTTGACCAAGGACACAAAAGAGAAAAGGGTATCACAACAACAACGGAGATTTAACAAACCTGACATGGAAGGCCTCATCAATGCTATCAAATCCCACATTGACCTGGGAAAAACAGACCTCGATGACTTAACAAGCAATTGGGATTCCGGAATTCAGACCATAGCGATCCCCAAAGGGAACCAGACACCAAACACATCCAAACAACCATCAGAACCTTGGTACACCATAACATTGACCAGAATGAAGAGAGACCTCAGGAAGCACGAAAGAATGTGGAGACGCACCAAATCCACCAAACTAAGAACTGTATACCTTAATCTCCTCTCAAGATACAAAGAAGAAGTAAACACAGCAAAGAGGATACACCATACCAACATCCTAAACAAAGCCATCAACAAACCACGTGAACTTTTCGCACTAGTAAAATCGCTTACCAAAACAGCGCCACCAGAACATCAGGATAGCCCCATCCATCCACAAACACTGGCAAATCACTATGCAAGCAAGCTGACTACCACCGCCCCCACGATGAAGGTAGGCACACCACATCAAAGAACAAAAGAGAAGCAAGAACTGACATGGAACACATTCCACAACATTGATGAACAACAAACCACCAACATTCTAACCTCCATAAATACCACCACCTCACCACTCGACCCCTGCCCAACTGCATGGATCAAAGCGGCAAAAAAAGAGATCAACCAGCAGATAGCCCACATTATAAATCAGTCGCTAAGTCAAGGAATAATGCCTAACCAACTAAAACGATCGATAATAAGGCCAATCCTAAAAAACAACACTCTCAACAAGGAAGACCCGACCTCATACCGACCCATATCCAGCATTTCATTCCTTGCAAAAATCATTGAAAAGGCAGTGCTCCTACAACTACAAGATCACCTTGATGACCATGATACCTTAGACAAACAACAATACGGGTTCCGAAGAAATCATGGAGTTGAAACACTTTTGATAGCGCTAATGAACAACCTCCTTAAAGGACTTGAAGACAGAAAGAAAATGTTTATACTCATTTTCATTGACATCTCCGCCGCCTTCGACACTGTACATCATGGGATCCTCCTTAACAAGCTGGAATCCATAGGAGTTGGGGGAACCCCCCTCAAATGGTTCTCCTCCTACATATCGAATAGAAGGCCTCAAGTACAATTCAATGGCGAACAAGCTGAACCGTTCTCTCAAACACAGGGCATTCCACAGGGATCAGCTCTCTCGGCTCTACTGTTCAACATTTACATGCAACCCCTATGCAAAATCTTTAAAAGACATGACATCAGCTACCACATCTATGCGGATGATCACAACTGGACGCCACTGACCCCAATTATACACAGCTCGAAAGCTGCCTGGATGAAATGTTGCGATGGCTACAGAAAAATAACATGACGATTAACCACAAAAAAACGGAGGTCATGTATATATCCAGCAAACCGAACTTCAAGCCCCCTGATACAATCACCCTGTGCAATAACACGTACAAGGCGAAGGATAGCGTAGTTACTCACCTGTAACAGGTGTTCTCCAGGAGCAGCAGGAATCAGTCCTCACTTATGGGTGACGTCGGCGCCGACGGAGCCCTCGCGGAGCAATTTTCCCCAGCTTTCAAAGAAAGCCTTTGGGAATTGCAGCGCGCATGCGCGGTTGTCTTCCCGCCCGAAGGTGCCATCTTAGCCAGTCAGATGACATAGCTAAAAAAGACAGCATAAAAATTTGCAAAAGAACATAAGCAGACGATTGCAACTCCAAGGGGAGGAGGGAGGGTAGTGAGGACTGATTCCTGCTGCTCCTGGAGAACACCTGTTACAGGTGAGTAACTACGCTTTCTCCAGGACCAAGCAGGAAGTCAGTCCTCACTTATGGGACTCCCAAGCTCAAGGCTACCGGAGACCCTAAGCACAAAAATGAGCTCCCTCTAGCTCAGCAGCACAGAAGGATAGAATCTTCGCTGAATTATCACCCACCGGTAGCCCACATCCGGGATGGAGGGTAGGAGTTGCTCAGACCTCAAAGAGATTACGGAGGACTGCCTGTCCGAAAGCACTGTCCCTACGGGACTCCCTCTCGAGACAGTAATGGACCGCAAAAGTCTGGCTCGAAGACCAAGTAGCGGCCCGGCAGATGTCTGCCAGCGGAACAGAGCGGAGGTAAGCCACTGACGTGGCCTTTGCCCGAACGCAATGAGCCGTGACTCGACTTTCTAAGGAGAGTCCGGCTGCCCCATAAGCCCAAGAGATACAGTCCGCAACCCAGATGGACAGAGTACGCTTGGAGACCGGGAGCCCCAATTTATTGGGGTCAAAAGACACAAAAAGCTGAGCAGCTTTACGGTGCTCCCGCGTACGGTCAAGGTAGAAGTTCAATGCCCTTCTACAGTCCAGGGTATGGAGGACCGTTTCAGCTCGGCTGGAGTGTGGTCTGGGAAAGAAGGTTGGAAGTACCACCTCCTGATTGATGTGAAAAGGGGAGACCACTTTAGGCAGAAATTTCGGGTGAGTCCGAAGGACTACCCTATTCTTGTAGAACCTAGTGTAAGGGGGATCAGACACGAGGGCCTGCAATTCACTTACGCGCCTAGCGGAAGTGAGGGCTATCAAGAACAGTGTTTTCCAAGACAGAAAACGGAGAGAACAGGTAGCCATAGGTTCAAAAGGCGGACAGGTGATCCGCTGTAAAACCACATTCAGGTCCCAGTCAGGTGCTGGCGGGCGCAGAGGTGGTTTAAGTAGAAGGAGACCTCGGAGAAACCTCGCTACGAGAGGGTCGTTGGAGAGAGGTCTGCCGTCCACCGGCACATGATGTGCTGAAAGAGCACTGAGGTGAACTTTGACGGAGTTGGACTTAAGTCCCAGATTAGAGAGGTGTAGCAAGTACTGTAAGATCACCGACACCGGGCAGGAGAAGGGATCCTGAGACTGTTGGGAACACCAGATTGCAAAGCGACGCCATTTAAGGGCGTAGCATTTGCAGGTAGAAGGCCGTCGCGAAGCCAAGACGACCTCCTCCACCTCCGCCGGCAAGAGAAGAGGAGCAAGGACTACCCTTTCAGCAGCCAGGCCATGAGGTTGAGAGACCGGAGGTTGGGGTGCAGTAGGGACCCCTGATCCTGGGTGAGGAGATCCGGTTGTACCCCCAGAGGGATTGGATCCTCCACCGCCAGTTGCAGCAGGAGCGGAAACCACGGCTGCCTGGGCCAGCGAGGGGCCACCAGGATCATGAAGGCTTTGTCTCGGAGAACCTTGAAAAGAGTCCGAGAGACTAACGGGATGGGAGGGAAAGCGTACAGAAGGCTCCCCGACCATGAGATCAGAAAGGCGTCCGCCGCAACCCGAAGGGGGTGTGGCTGACGAGAGCAGAAGCGAGGAAGTTGCCGGTTGTGAGGACTGGCAAAGAGATCCACCGTGGGGAGGCCCCACCTGAGGAAGAGCTTCTGAACGATCAAGGGATCCAGACGCCACTCGTGCGGCTGGAGGACCCTGCTGAGTTTGTCCGCCAGGCAATTTTCTTGGCCCGGGAGATAAACTGCCTTGAGGAGAATGCCGTGACTGACGGCCCAAGAGCAGAGCTTCTGTGCCTCCCGGCAGAGG
Organism: Ichthyophis bannanicus; assembly: GCA_033557465.1. Classification (NCBI taxonomy): domain Eukaryota; kingdom Metazoa; phylum Chordata; class Amphibia; order Gymnophiona; family Ichthyophiidae; genus Ichthyophis; species Ichthyophis bannanicus. The sequence goes on from CM066039.1 coordinate 252,609,353, forward strand.
AGGAAGGAGCCCGTGCCCCCCTGCTTGTTCACGTAGAACATGGCAACTTGATTGTCCGTCTGGACAAGGACGGACTGTTGGGAGGTCAGGTGGGAGAAGGCCCTGAGAGCTAGGCGGATCGCCCTGAGCTCCAGGAAGTTGATCTGCTGAGCAGACTCCCACTTGGTCCAGAGGCCCTGAGTGCGAGCCTCTTGGCAATGTGCTCCCCAGCCCAGGAGAGATGCATCGGTGGTCAGCACCCGGGTCGGCTGAGGTGACTGGAAAGGCATTCCCAATATCAGGTTCGGCTGCCGGAGCCACCACCGGATAGACGAGACCAGCGGCTCGGAGACGCGCACAAGGTCTGCTAGGCCGCCTGTGGCTTGCCGCCACTGCCGGCGGAGACACCATTGAGCAGACCGCATATTCAGGCGGGCATTGGGGGTCACATGGACGGTGGAAGCCATATGGCCGAGCAGTCTCAGGAAGCGCCTGGCGGAGACCAGGGGCTGGCTGCGAAAGCGGTCGGCTAGGTCCATGAGCCGCTGAGCCCTGTCGAGCGGTAGGTACGCTCGCGCCTGAGGAGTGTGCAGCCTTGCGCCGATGAACTCGAGATCCTGTGAGGGGAGCAAAGTGGACTTTGCGAAGTTTATGACAAAGCCCAAGTGCTGCAGCAGAGTCACCGTGCGGCACGTGGCGTTGGTGACCTCCTGAGCGGACGCTGCTCTGATGAGCCAGTCGTCGAGGTACGGAAAGACAGAGGCCGTGAAGCCGGAGATGTGCCGCCACGACCGCGAGACATTTTGTGAAGACTCGCGGTGCGGAGGACAGGCCAAAGGGCAGTACTCTGTACTGGTAATGATTTCCTGCCACCACAAACCTTAGGTATTGGCGGTGGCTTGGGTGGATGAGGATGTGCGTGTAGGCATCCTTTAGATCCAAGGAGCATAGCCAATCTCCCTGCTGGAGGTAGGGCAGAAGGATTCCAAGGGTAAGCATTTTGAACTTCTCCCGCACAAGGAACTTGTTGAGGTTGCGCAAGTCCAGGATGGGTCTGAGGCCTCCTGTTCTCTTTGGTATCAGAAAATACCTTGAATAGAAGCCTTGACCTCTCAGGTGGTGTGGCACCGGTTCCACCGCCTGTTCCTGCAGAAGACCTGCTAACTCCTGAAGGAGCAACTCCCTGTGCAGAGGGGGGCGCGGAGGCTCTCCCGGAAAATAGGAGGGAGGGACCTGATGGAAGTGGAGAAGGTAGCCCTCTCGCACGACCTGAAGCACCCAGGCATCTGCGGTGATGCTGGACCACCTGTGGGCGAAGTGAACCAGCCGGCCTCCGGTGCTGGGGGGAACCAGCGGGGGGGGGAGAGGCTATGCTGAGCGAGTCAAAAACCCCCACCCTGCTGAGCAGGGGCTGGTGGTGCAGGCTTGGGGGCTTGCTGCCTACGGGACCCGTTACCCCGTCCCTTGGCCTGCTGGCCCTGTTGGGGAGCTGCAGGGGCCTGATAATGGGGGTATTGTTTGTAGGCAGCTGCCTTCCTCGGGTAAAAGGACTTTTTTCCCGAGCCCTTCTTTTTCTGGGAAGGGGCGGAGGTCTTCCTAGAAAGCCTGGTCCTGGTGAGAGTCTCAGTCTCAATTTGTGCAGCCTTTTCCGCCATGGGCTTGCCAAAGAGGTTTTCGCCTCGGCAGGGGACATCGACCAACTTGTCCTGTACCCAGGGCTCAAGGTCGGACGACTGAAGCCAAGCCTGTCGGCGGGCACCGATGCCGGCTGCGGCTACTCGAGCCGAGGCTTCAAAGCCATCATAGGCTGCTCGGGACATGAACTTTGAGCATTCCCGAATACCCGTGGACAAGGCTAGGAACCTCCGCAAGGGCTCCTCGGAGAGACCAGCGGAGAATCCGGCTAGCTCTTTAGCCAGATCCCTGAGATACATGCCCATGTATAGCTGGTAAGTCTGGACACGACAGGCGAGCATAGAGCCCTGGAAGCACTTCTTGCCAAGGCCATCCAGGTTACGGGCCTCCCTTCCAGGAGGCACCGAGGAGTGCATCTTCTGGCTCTTAAGACGATGCATGGCCGATTCCACTACCATGGAATGGTGTGGCAGCTGTGCCTTTTGAAAGCCAGGGCTCTTGCGGACTCGATAGATAGAATCGACCCGCTTGCTCAGGACCGGCGAGGAGGCCGGACTCTCCCACATGCGGAAGAGTAGTCGTTCCAGCATAGGAGGAACCGGCACAGTAAAGTGTTCCCTCGCGGGAGAGTCATACTGGAGGGCGTCGAGCTCTTCGGCTCTTCGGCTCCTCCTCGGGATCCGCAGGGAAGGCCAAAGCCTTGGCCATATCCCTAACGAAGTCCGAGAACCGGGCATCCTCCGGGGGGGACTGCTTCCGAGGCTCGGACTCCGGAGAGTCCGATGGGACACACCGAGTCCGGAAAGAATCAGGTGACTCTTCCTCCTCAGACTCCCAGACCGACTCCGACGAGGACTCGGTGGGGTCGGCCCGGGCAGGGTGCGGCGCCAGCCGCCCCGACGCCGAGGGAGTCGGCGTCGGCGACCTCGGTCCCGAACGGGAGGCCGAGGGCGACCTCGACCGAGGATCGACTCGAGTTCTCATCGACTCGAGGATCGGCTCGGTCTCCGGGGTCGACTTGGACGTCGACGTCCCGGCGGTCGGGGCAGCGACGCCAGCGAAGCCAGCGAGCAGTGCCCGCTGCTGGTCCATGAAGGCAGACAGTCTGCTCTCCAAGGCCGTCAACCTGAGTCCGAGCTCAGGTGACCCAGCAGCCCCCGACTCGGGCCCCGACGGCGTCGGGCCCGACGTCGGTTGTCGCGGAGGCGAGTCCAGAAGGACTACAGGACTTACCCGGGCAGGCATCTCCGACTCCAGGCGAGGTCGCTTCGGGAGGTGTTCCTTCTCCAAGGACCCGGGGCGGCTGTCGGGGCTATGCGACCTGGCCCTCGCGGAGCCAGGAGCGTCCACCGACGCCGCCCTCGCGGGTTTTTCCTTCCGACGATGGTCCCCGGAGGGAGAACCCCGGTCGGAGGAGCTCCGGCGACGGTCCGAGCTGGAGCCTTTCGACACGGAGGCCTCCGACGAGGTCCGGGTACGGCTGGGGTCAGCGAAGATTCTCTCGCGCTGATGCCGCCGACTTCTCAACGCCTTCGAGGACAGTTTGCTGCAGGGCCCACAGATCAGTTCCTCATGATCCGGGCCCAGGCAGCGGAGGCAAAAGTCGTGTGTGTTGGTTAGTGACATATTTCGGTCACACCGACCACACCGCTTAAAGCCACTGGCAGCCATCGGGGGAAAAAGGGCCCCTGCGAGGTCAAAGGACCGGGCTGCCAGGGAAAACGAAAACGAAAGCTGACTAAGTCAGAAAAACCGAAAAAACGTAAGAGGACTCGAGACCGGCGTCGCGAGTCCGGGCGGGAAAACGATCGGCGTCGAACCGAAAGAAAAAAGTATAAAATAAAGAGGAAAATCAACTTTTTCGCGGGGACAAGACGGGGACGTCTGTAGGGCTCCGCGGAAAAGAGAAGACTGGCTAAGATGGCACCTTCGGGCGGGAAGACGACCGCGCATGCGCGCTGCAATTCCCAAAGGCTTTCTTTGAAAGCTGGGGAAAATTGCTCCGCGAGGGCTCCGTCGGCGCCGACGTCACCCATAAGTGAGGACTGACTTCCTGCTTGGTCCTGGAGAAGAAATCAAATACCTAGGAGTCACACTCGACTGCAACCTGAAAATGGAGACTCACCTACGTAAAACAAACAAAGCCATCTTCCATAAACTTAGAGTGATACAACCGCTAAGAAAAATAATAGATCCATGTGACTTCCGGTCAGTGGCTCAAGCGCTCATTATGCCACATCTGGACTACTGTAATGCCATCCTTCAAGGTCTGCCCAAGAAATCACTAAATATCCTTCAGTTGGCCAAAAACGTGACTGCCAGGATCATAATGGGAACAAGCATTGCAGAACACATCACCCCCATACTAATAAACCTACATTGGCTTCCAATTGCAGCGAGGATACAGTACAAGATGCTAGTAACCGCATTCAAACTTATCAATAACATAGCCCCCTCATTCCTGACCACCCTTATCAGCACACAACCTGCAAATAGAGACAGAAGAAATACCAACTTGGGCACCCTACAGGTCCCCACCACCATCAGAACAGTAAAAACAAGTACATCTCGAAGAGCCTTCTCATTCTCTGCACCAACAATATGGAATCAACTCCCTTTTGAACTGCGCTTAATCACGGACATTACAATCTTCAGGAAAGAGTTAAAAACCCACCTATTCAAATGCTATTACAATCAGCCATGACTCTCAAGTGCCAATGAATCGTAGCAAAGCAAGCAGATAATTGTATGAGTTGGATACCACTTTATGTAGAAATATGTGAAGATGTATAATACAAAAATGTGTAATCCAAAAATGTATAATCCAAATATATAAATATGAAAAAGGTGTAATTTCAAAAAAGAGTAATTGTACAATTGTAGTCAAGAAATGTGTAAATATGTATGTATAAATGTAAATATGTATAACGCATTCCCCCATGACACTAACCCTGTGTGCTGTGACCTCCCCTCGGATCTATGTAATTACTGTCCCCTCCCTGTCCTGATTTGACATCCCCAAAAGAAGAATCGAACCGCTGCTGATCGCTGGAAGCAGCGGTATATAAGTGTGTATTAAATAAAATAAATAAATAAATAAATAAAAATCTGGAATGGACAATACACCAAAGAGGGTGCAGCAGTTTTGTAGAACTGAGCAGAGATGCTAAGAAGGATTGCAGTGGGAGGTAGTATATTGCTGGAGATTGCTGTTATGCTGACCAGTCTTAATTAAGCATATGTCTCAATTTCCTTTTTATTTTCTATTTTCATGTATTCTTTTATATCTGCATTTATCTATATACATATATAGAGAGAGAGAAAGAGAGAAAGAACTAGATAGCTAGTATTTTTTAAGCCTGCAGACTGGTTTATTCAATGTTAATGGAGTAAAATACTTAAACTAACATTCATAGATAAATAGACCTCCAAGAGGACATCTAGATACAACCATCACACATACATACCAGTCCCCATAACCCCATACTCCCACACTAAAATCGGATTCCGTCCTCCTGTTAACAAAATAACTAATACACACTTGCTAATTTACTGATTGATGTATATATGTTCTATGTAACTCGTTTGTTTCCATGTAAACCACCCCTGATCTTTGGAAGGGGGTGGTATAGAAAAAACGTCTCAAATAAATAAATATGGATGGTTTTCGTTAAGTAGGTAACTGCAATAACAGAATAACTGTTTTGGTGGCAGTGAAGACTAGCAGTTATAATGGGATCAGTTCTATTGGAGATGTTTTCTTGGTGGTAATGAAGAACAATTGCTAAATTAGAGAGAGTTCTTAAAGAATGCTTTTGTTAATTTATCCTTTATTTGGAAAGATAGCATTGAGATATTAGGATTTTCCTTTTTTTTTTTTAATTGCATTACTGCATTTTTTTCTCTCTTTTTTTTAAACCTATGGACACTTCTTTCTGCCACACAGATGTCAACAGAATAATCCATAGGATGTACAGAGTTGCCAAGTTACCCATTTTCAGGAGTGAAATTTCTTACCAGTTCTGGTTTTTATTTGCATTGCAGTGCACTATGGAATTTGTAGCCCCTGATTTTACTCATTGGAATCAGTGCTGCAGGTCCCACAGTTCATCAGAATGAGTGTCAGAAATAAAGGAATGACTTAAAATCTCACTCCTGGAACTGAGTAGCTTGGCAACTTTGGATGTAAATACACCTTTAAAAAACTACACATTTACGTCCTACCCAAATAAGTTCCTCAGTCCATTGCACCGTTTCAGAACAGAAGAGAAATGTCAGTTCTATTTCAGATAAAGGGGGCCCCTGCATACTACTGGCAATATCTAGGTTTCTTTGAACCCACCAAAGATCAGATGTTGGGTGGTGGGGGGGGGGGGGGGGGAGAGGGAGAACCGATGTTGGGTTGGATATGGCAGAATTTACATGCTCATCCACCCAAAAGTGGAAGAATCTAAAATTGGGCAGAATGGGTGGGCCAAGAATATCTTTATTTGCCATCATCTACTATGAAGCCCAGATTCAAAAAGGACTGAGCTCATAATTAGAATACTAAGTTTCCAGCTGAAAAGTCATCTAAATTTAGGATCCTTAAAATTTAGGCCTGTTATTCATTTAAGCAGAGTTTGACTCCTAGATTAAGTGCCTAAAGCTGAAAATCAGTGGTAAGCACCTACCTTTCCGCCCTCCCCCGATCTAACTCTGCTGCTATAGCCACCCACTTTTTACAACCCTAAATATGGAAGCCTAAATAAATGATATGCCCAAGCTCAGAAATCATAGTAACAGGTGATCTTTGGGAACAGTAGTGATCAGTCTTCACATATGGGTGACAATGCCACCGACGGAGCACAGCGCAGGAACACTCCCTAGCATCCAATAGGAATGCTTTTGGGAGTGTTCCTCCATGCATGCGTGGCTGCCTTCCCACCTAATCTCCTCAGTCAGGTAAATAACAGAGAAATAAAAATCTTTGTATACCAGGAATGAGAAAAAAATGGGACCATTTGATGGGGAAGTGGACGGGTTGTGAAGACTGATTCCTGCTGTTCTCGGAGATCACCTGTTACAGGTAAATAACTACACTATCTCCAAGAACAAGCAGGAAGTCAGTCTTCACATATGGGACTCCCTAGACCAAGACAACCGAGCGAGAGACGAATCCCGCCACAGCTAGAGGTTGCAGCAGGGATCCGACAAACTCAGCTCATTCAAAGCACTCCTCATGAGGTAGTCAGATGGGCAGTGGGTAAGTTGTCTAAATTTGAAAAAGGTTACGCAGAACAGCTTGTCTGATTTGAGCATCAGCTCTGGAGTCTTTGTCCAGGCAAAAGTGCGTTGTGAAGGTATGCAGAGAAGACCATGTCGCTGCCTGGCAGATCTCTGAGATAGGGACAGACCTAAGATTAGCTACAGTAGTAGCTATGGCTCTGATATTATGAGCTGTCAAATGGTGTGGAAGAGAAAGCTCAGCCTGCGAATAAGCGGAGGGTATGCAATCTGCTAGCCAATTTGAAAGTGTTCTTTTAGATACTGGTGTCCCCAGATGACTTTGGTCAAAAGAAACAACTAAGAGGATTGGCATTTGCCCTTAGCACAGTTTAGATAGAACAACAATGCTCTCTTGCAATCTAGGGTATGAAGTCTGGCCTCAGCCAGGGAAGTGTGAGGCCTTGGAAAGAATGCTGGTAGCAAGACAGATTGGTTCAGGTGGAAGGAGGTGATGACCTTCGACAAGAACTTAGGATGTGTGCAAAGGACCACCTTGCCATGATGAAAAGTGGTATAGGGAGCATAGAAACATAGAAACATGACGACAGAAAAAGACCACATGGCCTTCCATATCAACAACTACAACAGTCCCCTTTTTACCTTTAGAGATCCTCTGTGTTTGTCCCATGGCTTTTTGAATTCAGTTACTGTCCTCATCTCTACCACCGCCACTGGGAGACTATTCCACGGATCCACCACTCTTTCCGTAAAGAAAAATTTCCGTATATCACTCCTGAATCTATTCCCCTTCACCCTCATCCCATGTCCCCTCGTAGCAGAACTTGCTTTCAATTGAGAGAGGCTCTCTCCCTGAACATTTATGCCAGGGAGGTATTTAAACATCTCAGTCATATCACCAAAGCTTGCAATTCACTGACTCTTTTAATTGAAGTGACTGCTATGAGGAAAAGAAGCTTCTATTATACAAACTTTAAAGGTTCTGAAACCATTGGTTCAAAAGGACTGTGCATGAATTGTGCAAGAACAACATTTAGATCCTATGGTGCAGGTGGATGGAAAGCCAGCTTGGTCAGGAGAAGACAGCGCATAAATCTGGCTACTAAGGGGTATGCCAAGATAGGGCAGTTCTCTACAGTATGGTGGGAGGCCGCAATGGTGGATAAATGTACTTGCATGTTGGTCATAAGGCCACAGGAGAACAAATGGAGCAGGTATTGGAGTAAGTCCGGAATGGGACATGTGAAAGGATCTAGTGTTTTATAACACCAGATGGAAAACCTGCGCCATTTAAAAGCATAAGAATGTCTGGTAGAATCTTTTCTTGAAGATAGGAACTCATGCAACACATTCTCTTGAAGATCTAAGTGCAAGAGGACAAAGTGTTCAGCCTCCACACCGTCAAGTGGAGCATCTTGAGGCTGGGGTGCAGAAGGGTCCCCTGTTCCTGAGAGAGTAGAGTTGGTGAATAACTAAGCCTGAGGGGAGATGCTTGAGCAAGTTGAAGAAGAAGAGGAAACCGCAGTTGTCTGGGCCATTAAGGGGCAATGAGAATCATTTGTCCCCCATCAGCCTGGAGTTTGAAGAGTGTTTTTGCTATGAGTGAAAGGGAAGGGAAAGCATAAAGGAGTTCCTGAGTCCAATGGAAGTGGAACACATCCAATGTCTCCCTGTGAGGGGAAGGAATCCTCGAGCAGAAGCGAGGTAGTTGGGCATTGAGGGGAGAAGCAAAGAGGTCAATTAGTGACATACCCCAGAGGTGGAACAAGTGTTGCTTTACTTGAGGTTCCAGCATCCACTCGTGTGGATGGAGGATCCGGCTTAGTCTGTCAGCTAAGCGATTCTCTGCTCTTGGAAGGTATACTGCCTGAAGGTGAATTCCCTGAGGAATTGCCCCATTCCAGAGGCGAATGGCTTCCATACATAGGGCCCGAGAGCCTGTTCCCTCTTGCTTGTTTATATAAAACATAGCCACCTGGTTGTCCATCTGTATGAGAAGAGAACGTCCCTTGAGTTGGGAGGAGAAAACTCTGATGGCATTGAAGACTGCCCTGAGCTCTAGAAAATTGATCTGGAGAAGCGCTTCTTGAGTGGACGAAAGGCCCTGTGTTGTCAGGCCATTGAGATGGGCTCCCCAGCCTAGTTTTGATGCATCGGTCTTAGGGTATACTGCAGTGCAGACTTCTGAAAAGGTGACTCTACGATCAGGTTCTATGGTGTGCACCACCACTGAAGGGTCATTCTCATTTGCAGAGTGATATTGATAAGGTTGGAGAGGCAACCTGTGGACTGCTTCCATTGTTGTGAGAGAGTCCACTGCCCGATCTTCATGTTGAGACATGTATGGGGCACGACATAGACTGTAGAAGCCATGTGGCCTAAGAGGCGTAGAAATGTTCTCACCGTAACTGATGATTGTTGCTGGATCTGTGTGGCTAAGGCAATGAGACGGAGGCATCTGTTGTCTGGCAGAAACGTCCTGCTTCTTACCATGTCTAATCGAGCTTCTATGAACTCGAGGTTCTGAGTTGGTGTGAGATGTGATTTTGGATAATTTATCACAAAACCTAACTCCTGGAGGACATGAATGGTTAGACTTAAGGCGGAGGTGACTGCTGAAGGGGAATCTGCCCTTAGCAGCCAGTCATCTAAGTAGGGGAACAGAAAGATCCCCAAGGTTCAAAGATAGGCTGTGACAACAGCCAAACATTTTGTGAAGACTCTGAATGCTGAGGCCAGTCCGAATGAGAGGACTCAGTACTGGTAGTGGTTGTTCTGAAAAATGAACTTGAGAAACTTTCTGTACTCTAGGTGGATCAGGATGTGTGTATAAGCATCCTTTCGATCCAGACAGCATAGCCAATCATTTTGTTGGAAGTATGGCAAAACCTTGATGAGAAATTTGTTGAGATTTTGGAGATCTAATATAGGCCTGTGACCTCCCATCTTTTTTGGAATTAGGAAGTATCGGGAGTGGAAGCCCAGGCCCTGCTGAGATGGAGGAACCTCCTCTATAGCCCCTTGTCTCAGCAGTGACAATTTCCTGCTGAAGAAAAGAGTGAAGGAGATCCAAGGAGGGTTGTCCCACAAAGTGAGTGGGAGGAAGATCCTGGAACTTCAGCTGTAGGCCCTGACTGACTAGATGTACAGTCCAGGGCTCGGAAGTGATGCTGATCCAACAGTGTGCAAAATGCACCAGTCTTCCTGGGATCGTAGGAGGAAGAGGGAAGATTATGGGAGAAATGGTGCTGAGGGCCTTGGTATCGGCTGCTTTGTGGAGTTATGTGAGGCAGGGGATGCCTACGTAAGAGTGCCAAGCTCTGTGGCCATTGTCGGCACAAGTGTTGGCTGCGGAGCACTCTATATCATCGGCATTACTGCCGCTAAGAGCTTAGCAATGCTGTGTTCCATGGCGATGACATGGTCATCCAATGACAGCATTGGGGGAGGAGTAGCTCCAGATACAGATGTGTGAGCCACAACTCCCGATGCCGGTATCGGGGGCTCCAGTGAGGATTGGACCTCGGGAGTATTCCCAAACCCCTGTGTGGCTTTGGAGGGTGACACCTCCTGCTGGGATTGCTTTGATGGACAGTCAGCGTCAGAATGCGATGAATAACAGTGCTGGTACTGATGCCAATGCTCGGTGTCCGAAGGCGACGTTGACCTGGAAGTCGATAATCTCGATGCTGAGGCAGATATCTTCTTTTCTTAAGTACTGGTGACTCTGAGCGATGCTTCTCTTTTGCTGGTGAGGACTTGGACGTATGGGAAGACTTTGAAGGGGTTGACATTCCCAAAGAATGCACCAAAGGAGATGAATCTGTAGGAAACAGCTTAGCCTTCTGTTTGTTCCAGTTCTTTCTACCTCTAGAAATCATGTGGCAACAGGAGGGACAAGAATCAACATCGTGGTCTGGGCCTAAACATTTTAGGCACCAAGAATGCTAATCAGTGATAGAAATTGTGCTGGAACACTTGGAGCATTTTTTTTTAACTACTTCGGGGTTTCTCCATATTAGTGAATAATATGGAGGCAAAATCAAATTGGGCAATGGCGCCCTATGAGGCCACAGGCTTCAAACAAAGTTTGTGAAAAACTGAAAATAAAATAAAAATTATGTAAAATAAAAAATAAAAAGGGGAACTGGAATCGATGAGTCGTCGAATTGATCGACGGGAAAGCAACCTAAGTACTTGTGATGGTACTAGTGAAAACCTTTGAGGTCTCTAAACGCGGCTGACAGGGACAAGGTTCCCATGGCTCCGCAGAAAACAGACAACTGAGGAGACCAGGAGGGAAGGTAGCCACACATGCGTGGAGGAACACTCCCAAAAGCATTCCTATAGGATGCTGGAGTGTGTTCCTGTGCCGGGCTCCATTGATGCCGACGTCACCCATATGTGAAGACTGACTTCCTGCTTGTTCCTGGAGATATAATAGCATTTGGAATGATCCCAGAGGAAAAAAGGATTCCTTGTAAGTTTTGAATTATTTTACTGACCCAACATATGAAAGACTGGCATATATGAACTTTAGAGATTATTCAGCTCCTTTCTAAAACAGTTGCAAAAACTCACATGTATTGAAATCTCTCTGCAATTCTTAAGTTTGGTCCAGTTGGATCAGAGCAATTTATCTAAGAGGAAAGCATAGGAGGAAAACCTTGCCTATCCCCCAGGTGCCACCATCTAACAACTGTTGTAGTTGTTGTTATGGAAGGACAGACTAGATGGGCCTTGTGGTCTTTTTCTGTCATCATGTTTCTATGTTTCTCCGTCATTTGCCCCTCTATCTGAATGCCAAGGTTGTGCCAAATTTATCATGCAGATCTGTGAATGCTCTGGCTACAGTCAAGATAAAATAAAATATGGAAATCCATGTCCATTCCACAATGGCTTTATACTTACCTCTGCACAGATGGTCAAATAATTGTAGATAGTAAGTGGTATTTTTGCTTGCTCGCCACGAATCACTTGGTAGGGCAAAGTAAAGTCAATGAAGAAAGGCTTAAAGGTTTTCACTTCCACCTGCTTTGCTAAGCCCAAACCTTTGTCCTCAGATAGTCCAACTGCCTCTGTTACCCAGGTCGTTATAGAATCAGGGACTTCCAGCTGGAGGTGGACTTCCCCTGTTGTGTCACTGCCAACAAGAAGCAAAGATGCATCAGACCAGTGCTATATAATGAAAAGGATAGTGCTTACCCTTTTACAAAGTGCTGGGAAATCCACTGATGCACTCAAGTTTCAGCAGTGGATATTCACAGCATAGCCAAGTCATTCATCAGACTGAAGACAATATTCAGCTTCTGTAAATAATTCTATGCACTGCACAGTCTCTTACATTAACAGAAAATCTCCTAGATGGTCCTTTAGTGATGGTCCCCAAATTTCCTCCATTTAAAACTTACTTGAGAGCTCTCAGCCATTCACAGTATCTACCAGAAAATATTCATGATAGAGATTTGCAGACAATTGGGGACAGCACTACCCTACCATTAGCTGAACTAGGAAGTCACCTAGAGTGCCGGCCCTCTGGGGGCACCCATTATCACCGCTGTCACCCCTCTCTGAACAGGCAGCAGTGGCAATGGCCGCAAATACCCCTGCGTGCTTACCTTTAAACTTCGGCACTGTGGGGAGTTTGCTTCCACCCCTCCGATGCTGATTTCCTACTGTAAACAGGAAACTGGCATTGGGCATTAAAGAGGGGCCAGAGGCAAACAGGCCTATGGTGCCAACACTTAAAGGTAAGCACTGCGGGGCTGTTTGTACCCATTGGTGCTGCTGCATGTCCCGGAGAGGGATGGCGGCAGCAGCGGCAATGGGCACCAGAGGGAGAGGTGCAAGGATGAGGTTCGTCTAGGGCACCTCATCTCCTTGCACTGGCCCAGCAGACAGTGGAGGCAGTGCATGCAAATCTCTCTCATGAATATTCATTGTGGTTATCCTGAAAACCTGACTAGCTAGGTGTGTCCAGAGGACTGGATTGAGAATACCTGGTCCAAGCCCAGCATTGTTTGAGCACAGTTTACTCTAATCTAATCATTTTCTCAATACCGAGAGCAGACAAGAATTGTCTTTCTTCATTTAAATAGATAAGATGTTGACAGCTAAGGAACACTTACCCATTCTGCCTGCTTGCTATGCTGTCAAAGGTCTTTCTCCATAGACAAGCAGTCTGAGTCAGCCATGTCTAGGTATGTCATCCTCTGGGACTGGACTAGCTCTCCCATACCTCAGAGGAATCTTTTTTTTTTTTTTCCAATTCCTCTGAGCTTCCTGTTTCCCCCTTCCTGTTCCCAGTTCCTGCCCTTCCTGCTTTAGTTTTTTTCATCCACCTTGGATCGCAAAGGCAAACACGACCTCGGCATGCTCCTTTCTGCGCCTCCTCGGACATCTGTCAGCAGCACCACACACATTGAACCACACGCCAAGCTCCACATGCGCCAATTCCAATGGCACCTTAGAAGATGCTGGGATCAGCACAGGCAACCCCTGTGCCACAAAATCCTCACTGACACCCACACCAGGAGAACCTCCACTGGTGGACGTGACGGAACCTAAGCAAAGGAAGGCCCCTACAACCACCTCAAACGCTCATCACCAATGCATCAAAGAGGGGATGGGGCACACCTCCTCAACCTCCACACCAGGGGATCCTGGACTCCGACCAAGATGCAGCTCCATATCAACCTCCTGAAACTCAGAGCCATTGGAAACGCCCTGCGTGCATTCCAACCATGGATTCAGAAGAGAGCCATTCTTGTTCAAACGGACAATCAAGTAGCCATGTTCTACATCAACAAGCAAGGAGACACAGGCTCACAATCTCTTTGCAGTGAGGCCTACAGGATCTGGACCTTTGCCATCTCCATAGGGACCCACCTTCAGGCCGCATACCTGCCCAGGAACACCACTACCCTAGCAGACAATCACAACTGGAAGCTTACACCCTATAAGTGGTCTCAAAAACCCTCTGTCATGTCACACCTTCTGGCTCTGGGGACACCCATCAATGAACCTCTTTGCCAGCAAAGACAATACCAAATGTCGAGTCTTCTGCTCCAAACAACCTTCCAACTGCAGGACAGCAGCAGATGCATTCTCAATCAACTGGAGCTCGCAGACCTGAACGCCTATCCACCAACTACTTTCATAGACAAGGCCCTCTAGGGATCACAAAAGACAGAGTAATGGTCATCTTCATAGCACCTTTCTGGCCCACACAGTCATGGTTCCTGCAGCTTCTGTAGCTATCCAGCACATACCTGTACCTGCTGACTCACCCAGATCTCATCACCAGGGACGACGGGCAAACGTGCCACCCCAACCTGAAATCATTGGTGCTTACCGCATGGACGTTGAACAGCTGACCCTGAGGCTGCACCACCTATCCATAAGACATCATGGAGGTCCTCTTGGCAGCCAGACACTCCAAGACCCAGCGCTCCTATGCCGCAAAATGGGAAAGGTTCTGCACATGGTGCGAGACCAAACAGCAAAACCCTTTCGCCTGCCCCATCCCAGCACTCCTGCAGTACCTGCCTCCCTCTCTCCCAGAGGGGCTCAAGCCCTCTTCCATCAGGATGCGCCTGAGTGCCATAGCAGCATACCATGACAAGTCCATCTCAGCACACCCTCTGGTAGCTGCGTCAAGAGTGGACTCAACCATCTGCACCCCCTGGTCAAGCTGCTGACGCTGGGGTGAGATCTCAACATCATCCTGCAGCAGCGAACTGGCCACCTGTTCGAACCCCTCAAGCAGACGCACCTAAAATTTCTCACATGGAAGGCCATCTTCCCTGTAGTGATCACCTCAGTGTGACGCATCAGCAAGCTGCAAGCCCTAATCGACTAACCACCCTACACGCAGATCCAGCATGACCGGGCCATCCTCAAGATGCACCTAAAATAGCCTGGGTGTTTCACATCAACCAACCCATCGTGCTCCCCAGCTTCCACAAGGAGCCACACGCGAATCAGGAGGAATGCCACCTCCATACGTTGGACTGCATCCGCACCCTCTGGATCTACATTGACAGAACAAAAGCCACCCGGAAGGCATCCCTATTGTTCCTTACCTATGACCCAAACAGGCTGGGCACATCAGTGACAAAACACATGCTATCTAAGTGGCTCTCTGACTACATCATGTACTGCCAGATATGGGCAGACGCCCACCCAGGGGACAGGCTGCATGCACACAAACTATGGGAGATGACGGTCACCCTGGCACACCTGCATGCCGCACCCTCTGCAAATATCTGTAACGCAGCTACCTGGGCCTCCATCTACACTTTCACCAAATACTACTGCCTCGACCACCCCCCAGACTCCTCTGCCTCGTTTGGCCAGGTGGTCCTACACATGGCGAAGCAGCAGGACAGTGAGAGTGGGGGAACCTGCTAACACACCCTTGCCCCTGACGCTGTCCTTGATATCGCTGTTCTACCTGTTACAGTTGTCCAGTTCTTGTTTAACAACTGTTATCCAGTTCTTGTTTAACGACTATTATCTCACTCAGGTGTGTTGTTCTGTTTTTGTTAATATTGTTTTGTGGTGCATGCCTGAAAAAAATAAGAGAAATTCTTGCTTTAAACTTTCAACCTATGGGGGGGGGTTATTTTTCTCTCGAGTACACTCCTCATCGCAGGCTCCCCCCCGCCACAGCTCTGCGGATGTGGCGGGGGGCCTCTACTCAGGACAACTCCTCTAACTGTCCCCCCACCACATCCTAGCTCGGAAGTCACCTAAGCATGGCTGACTCAGACTGCTTGTCCATGGAGAAAGTGAGGTTACTTAGCATAATAGGAGTTCTCCGTGGACAGCAGTATGAGTCAGCCAAACCATCCCACCCACCTCCCCTGGGGTGAGCCTGCCCGGCTAGGGAACTACTGAAGCAGGAAGAGTAGGAACCGGGAATAGGAAGTGAGAAACAGGAAACTCAGAGGAATTTAAAAAAAAAAAAATAATAATAATTACTCTGATGGGAGGGCTAGTCCAGTCCCAGAGGATGACACACCTAGGCGTAGCTGACTCATACTACTGTTCACAGAGAATCCCCATTAAGGTAAGTAACCTTACTTACTCAGTCTGTGGTGTTCTCCCTCACTACTCCCATCTCTATGGTCCCTCTGTGTTTATCCCCACACAATCCTGAATACTGGAAGCTGTCAACAGGGTTATTGGATGGCTTTGAAGCAGGACTTTCTAAATATGCCCTCTTGACTTCAGAAGTCAGTCATGTTTTCATGATCTCAGTCAATATGCTTTAGAAATGTGCATAAGCTGATACCCATCATATGTAAATTTATCACATATTTATTAAGTTTAATTTTAGAAGGGCCATCTAGGAGGAATCTGGGACATCCAGAGCACCATGTCCAAAAATCCAGGGGAGTAGAAGTAGTGAAGGGAGACCGTGTAAGTGCCTTCCGAAATCACTCCATGTGCGCCCTGAAAGATCAACTTCCTAGTAACTGATTATGGCGTCAGGCCCATGCAGATAGCAAGCCCAAGTATGTGCACAGTTGTTGGCCATTTCAGAAATATGAACGTCTCTGAATTCCATGGCCTTAGAAATGGGTACTTGGACATGCTGGCTGGGTTATTTCAGAAGGGGAGCATCTATGTTATGAAACAAGCACATCTTGACCAGTCAGTTTAGATAAGCAGATGTGTGATGGCAGGCCAGTAATATGTTTTGACTATAAATTAACATGCAGATTTCTTTGGCCTGGAAAAATTAACTGTGGTGATAAGAGCACAGTTTGCTCTTCCCCCTGTAAGTATTGCTGCCATGAAAGAACACTTTTTGCACCTTATTCATGGTCAGGAGCCGGTACAGGCATGGATGGGTCTACCGCCAGGGCCAGACAAGCCTGTGCCGTTCTGAAATCACACCTTGACATGCATCTCTGTTGCACTGCCCAGGCAACTCCTTCAGCATGCCCCCGAGCTACCTCACGCCGGGAATGTTCATATACCCGGCTTTCTAAAATGAATCTTGGGACTTCTCTGTGATTTGCATGTCTGAATGCCTATTTTCAGAAGTCCAAATCATGAATAGAGCTTCTAAAATGACCCCCATTGTGGAAATCTTGGAAACCTGATTGTGAGGTCAAGGGGACACGTTTGGGAAGTCTTACTTCCAGGCCATCTCATAAACTGTTGATGATTAGTTTATTTATTTATTTAGACAGACTTGTATACCACCTTATCCTTCAATCAAGGTGGTCACGTCACATCACAATTGGAGGGATACAATTAACATTAGGATACATGTAAACATTTAGACAGTACAGTTACATAACAGCATTTAGACAGTACAATTAAAGGTAACATTTAACATGAGGGTATTTAATAACATGGTATGATAAACTTGTGTGTGTGGATAGGATGGGTGCGTGTTTAGTTGGCGGGGCAGGTGGTATTTCAGTTTGGGTATAGGATGTTGCCTGGATGCTCATATGTTTCTATAAATAAATATGTTTTGAGGTCTTTGCGGAAGTCTTTGAGGTCATCTAATGCTCTCAGGCTCGTTGGGAGGGAGTTCCATAGTATGGATGCCAGTAGTGATGGTGCTCTTTTTGATGTCGTTTGTTTGGTTTTGTGATAGCCTGCAGGTGTGCCGATCATGTTGTCGTTATTGGTTCTTCTTGGTCTATTGCTGATGTCTCCTGTTATGACGTTTTGGAGTAGTTGTCAAGTTAGGACTGATCACTCTTGAGGTGCTGAAGTGACTGGAGAACCACGTCTAGATTTTTCTGATAGGAACATTAGATGTACCCATAAGGCTGTTAAACCTCAATTTTTGAGACCCTTGATCTGATTTTTGAGTGATCTGTCCTCTGATATCAATATGATGATGGCAGGGGAAATCTTGCTTTCTCATGATCCCTAAGACCAATCCCTGAAGATGGGAGAAGGAATCCACAAAGAAAGAACTGTCTATCCCAGCAACTGCAAACCAAGCTAATAGAATAGACAAACCACAGATGATGCCAGTGATCCCCAAGCTTGGGGGTCGGGACCCCAAATGGGTTCACATTACACAGGTCTGCAAAAAATCTTTTTTCGAGAGCTGTTTTGGTTATTCCACGTAATCTTTATGTTTTTTGGTGCACTGAATCTGAAAATTACCTCCATTTTGTCATAGGACATCACGTTTCCTGACAATTTAGGTAACTATGTTAAATAAGGCAATACCTCAAAATAAATGGAAATAGACTTATAAAATTAAAGTTTTATTACAATATTTTAATGAAAATCCTTTTTTGAACTGAAATGAGCTCACCTACACACACTAAACTCGATTCTTCTTCCTTGTGAGGCTCCTCTTGGTGCATTTACGCTTGTGAGTAGCATCTGGAATGTCTCTCTGAAGCATCCAACAGTAGTCTGCCATCATTGTAATGCTCCATTTTCCCTGGTATCTCCTTTCCATCTCTTTAATGTCTTGGTGGAATCGTTCACCTTGTTCCTCACTCACAGCTCCCAACTTTTCAGGAAAGTAGTCAAGGTCGGACTGGAGGAAATGCACTTTCAAACTCATCAGGCAACCTAAAGCTTGAAATGCTTTCAGCATTCGTTCGACGATCTTTTTGTAGTGAGGATCTTTGTTATTGCCTAAAAATTTCTGTACGACTTCTTTAAATGCAATCCACCCTTCTTTTTGAGGATCCTTCATGGTACTGAAACTCTTGATCAATTATAAGCCTTCTAATGTCTGGTCCGACGAACACACCTTCCTTCAATTTTGCCTCCGACAGGCCTGGAAACTTGGTGACCAAGTATTTGAAGCATTCTCCATCTCTTGGAAGTGATTTTACGAATTGCTTCATCAATCCCAATTTTATGTGGAGAGGTGGTAGAAGAACTTTATGGGAAGGTACCAAAGTTTCTCGGAGGACATTTTTTTCACCGACTGTTAGCACCCTCGGCTGCCAACTCTTCTTGGTCCAGTGATTTTGTCGGTCTCGACTGTCCCATAGACACAGAAAACAAGGATATTTGGTATACCCAGCTTGTTGCCCGAGCGGCATGCACAAGACCTTCAAGTCCCCACACACTTGCCAACCATGGTCTTCATATTTAAGTTTATGAAGAACCAATTTCAAGTTCTCGTAGGTTTCCTTCAAGTGTACAGAATGACCTACAGGTATGGAAGCGTAAAAACCGTTGTGGAGTAAAACTGCTTTGAGACTTCTTTATGAAGAATCTATAAAAAGATGCCATTGCTCTGAATCATATTGGATTTTAAATTGACCCATCAGACCTTCGACATCGATGCAATAAACCAACTTGTCTTCCTGGGCGAAGTAAGGAATGAACTCCTTTTCACAATGTCTGAACCATGAAGATGACACTCCTGGCAACAATAAATTCCTGCTTTTCAGCCTTGATCTGAGTAACTCAGCGGCATCTTTGGGAAGATTCAAGTCTCTTACCAAATCATTCATCTCCTTCTGAGAAAACAATTTTGGTCTTGTATCATCTTCAAAGTCAGAACTTGATTCGTCATCTGGTTCAGGTATGACTTCACCTTCATCGGAGCTAGGTATCTCTTCCAAAGTAGCAGGGGGCTTGGGTACTGGTATATCTGTGCCATGGGGGATGGGACGAATTGCTGAGTGAAGATTGGGGTATGAAATGGAATGCTTCCATTTGGAATTAAACCCTTTCACATCGCATGAACAAAAGTAACAGTCGTCACTATGGTTCTTTTGCTCTCGCCATACCATAGGAATCCCATATCGGAAAGATTTTTTTCTTACCCTTGAACCAGTTTCGGAGGTCCTCAACAAACCATTTGCACACTTTATGAGGCGCCCAGACTTTATCTTGATCTCCAATTTTTAGTCCAAAGTATGCAAAGTATACTTTTTTCACAAAGTCTGTAATATTCTGCTGTTGCTTCAACACTGTATATTCACCACAGATGAAACAGAAACTGTCTGGCGAATTAATACACTTTCGCGGAGCCATAACGTAACGGTTGAAGAATGACGAGCTAACACGAATTGCGATGAAAAAGTGTGAACAGCCTAGAACCAAGAACCTGATGATGATTCGTGCACAAGTGTGGCATGCAAGAGAGAGCAGCTCTGTGTCTATACACGAGACGTCACAGTGCTGGCCACGCCCCCCTGCACTGACCGGAGCTGCTGCTATCTGCCCTGTGTCTCCCTCCCACTGGATTCTTCAGGAAAGATTAACCCCTTCTACCATTAGAAGCACGGACTTAAAACTTGCTTAGCTTATGTATATATTGCTGACCATCAGATTTACAGTGCTATATTTTTTTTACATAACTCGGACAACCCCTTTAAGGTTTTTTGGCATTTTATATCTTAAATGCACTTATGTGAATTAATTAATAGTAATTTGAATTAATAGTAATTTGAAAAAAATTGATAAATTTGAAGACAATTTTGCATGTTGTGGCAAATCATGACGTCTAGGAGTTTTTTCAATATTTTATTTGTTTTCAGCACACCAAAATACATGGAAATTAGATGAAAATAATCAAACAGCTTTTTAGTCGCAGACCTGTGTTATCAGTGGATGGAGTCACAGAAAGATGGCTATTTCCCCTTCTCTCTGGACTTTCACTGTGACCTATGCCAAGTAGTGTCAATCACCAGTCAGCATGTGGTCTGTGAGCCAGTGAACATTCATAGGACTTGTCTCTCCTGGGTAAACTTCCTGTTAAACTGGAAACCCATGCTGAGTACTGAGGTCTGTAAGCACACACTGCACACTGACAGAATGGATCCTGTGTTGACTGCTTCTGCTTTTAATAATTGGAGGGAGGGGAAGGAGGCTGAACAGCTGCTATTTTGATTTCATCTCTAGAGTCATGTGAATTTTCAGTTGCTAAAATGGGGTCATATAGGATAAAAGTTTGGAAAATATTGGATTATGCTCTTACATAGGATTAAATGTATCACTAGCAGCACCCCTCTTTCCTTTCAATCTGAGTGATTATTATGAGTTCTTAGCACCTTATAAATGTTGGTCCTATAAGGAGTCTTTTCCCCAGGAAGGTGGTGACTTTTCATCTACCAGCCAACATTTAACTGAGCTGTGGTACTGTACATGCAGCCAGAATGATAGCACTTGTTTCCATGGTTAATCTCTTTCCTGTTGACCATATTTTGCATTACCAAAATGATGTGCATTTTAATACTCAAGAGGGGATGTGATCTATAAGATTTTCACTAATAAACTAGCCCCAAAACAAAATTGGAAACCAAACTTCAATCACTGCTATAATAAGGTTCCAATTCGAATGTCATCAGGTAAAGATATAACTCTTTTTGTTTGTCGGAGACTCATTCAAGAGGGGGCAAAGAGAATAACTCACCCTCTCATTGTATAGACTCCTTTTACTTAATTTATTCAAACTTAGTATAAAGTAACTTCTCTCATGAAAACACCAAGTTCTATGAAGTCCTGTTTTCCACCATCAACAACATGCCACGTTTCGGTCCATTCAATTCTTGTCTTGATTCAGGCTAACTCTGATAGAACAGGCATTACTTCATTCATGCAAGCAAAAAGAATCAAACCCATAGACATTTTTAAAAAATGGCGTCTGACATCATGCCTACGTATGGGACTCATTTCACCAATAGCCGGCGAGGAACAATCCACCAACAGGAAAGTCCTTACCGATAATATGGTCTGCACTGTGGATGATCATTCCCATGGGTACCGTCCATGGATAGCCGCTACAATAGACGAGACCATTCAAGGTCTGCATTAAGACCTAGAGGGGCCACAGTCTGTAATCAGAAAATCCAGTGCTGTTCCCTTTTCTGCAGCTTATATGTTCGATCACCCCCCAGAGGTCCATAGGGATAAAATCTAAAATGCGCCATCTCAGCTGGTCAAAAGTATGTCCCAAAGCTAGACAATGTTCAGCAATTGGGGCAGATGTTGTGCACGTTTGAAGTCAGGAAGCATGCTCACTTAACCGCATCTTTATATGTCGTGTCGTACGGCCCACATAATATAGGCAAGGGCAGATTATAAGGTAGATCACAAAGGAAGATTGGCACGTCGTATGTCATAGTGACTTGAACTGATAAGTCCCCTCTTATCATGCCATGCTGGTCCTTGAATGGTTACATGATGCAAGGTTCCACATTGGAAACCACAACCCAGGAAAAAGATTTAGGCGTCATTGTGGATAACATGTTGAAACCCTCTGCCCAGAGTGCAGTGGCAGCCAGGGGAGCATAAGGAACGAAATGGAAAATAAAACAAAGGATATTATAATGCCTCTGTATCATTCCATGGTGCAACCACACCTTGAATATTGTGTGCAATTCTGGTTGCTGTATCTTAAAAAGGATTTAGAGTTATTAGAAAAGGTACAGAGAAGAGCCACCAAAATGGTAAAGGGGATGGAAGGATACTTCTATGAAGAGAAGCTAAAAAGGTTGGGGCTATTCAACCTGGAAAAGAGACGGCTGAGGGGGAGATATGATAGAGGTCTATAAACTAATGAATGCAGTGGAACGGGTAAACACAGATCAATTGTTACATCATGAGAATATAGAAAGACTAGGGGACATGCAATGAAGCTACAGGGTAGCCTATTTAAGGCTAATAAGAGAAAATATTTTTCACTCAATGTGTAATCAAACTCTGGAATTTGTTACCGGAGGATGTAGTAAAGGCTGTTAGTGTAGCTGGGTTTGAAAAAGGTTTGGACAAGTTCCTAGAGGAAAGGTCCATAAACCATTATTAAAAGGGACCCACTGGATATCACTACTTGACCCAATACAAGCACTGAGGAACCTTTGTCTTTTAGGGAAACTGCTAGGTACTTATGACCTAGGGAAATAGGATACTGGACTTGGACCTTCGTCAGACACAGTATGGCATATCTTATGTTCTTATGTTAAAGAGCAATGTTGACACTTGCCACAAGCATAATGGCCAGGTTTTTCACTAAATGTCACAGATCTATCCTTCAAAGTAGCAGAATGCACTAGTTTATCACGAAGATTAGTACCCCATGAATAAGCCAGCATCAATCTTTTATTAAAACATGAATGGAGACTAAGAACAAGCCAATACTTATGTAATAATGAAGTGACCTTATGGATGTCAGTCATATAAAGGAGCACACCAATCATTTTGTCATCGGGGAGGAGTGGCCTAGTGGTTAGGACAAGGTACTTCATGCCGGAGGGCCGGGGATTCAAGTCCCACCTGGGGACAGCAATCTTAGGCCGGAGGGACTGGGATTTCTAGTCCTATAAGGCACTCCTTGTGATCTTGGGCAAGCCACTTAACCCTCCATTGCCCATGTTCCCTGTAAGTATTAGCGTATGTGTCATATCCCCTCGTGTTAAATGTATCTCCCAATTGACCGCTTTGACCCGGTGAAAAGCGGGATATAAATACAGCTAAAATAAAATAAAAATAAATAAATAAATAAATCTTGATATTTGTCCTGTTTAACCAAACCATTCTCCTCAAGAATGATCATCCACAGTGCAGACCATATTATCAGTAAGGACTTTCCTGCTGTTGGATTGTTCCTCATCGGCTATTGGTGGAATGAGTCCCATATGTAGGCATAACATCAGACGACATTTTTTAAAATGTCTATGGGTTTGATTCTTTTCGCTTGCATGAATGAAGTAATGCCTGTTATATCAGAGTTAACCTGAAGCAGGACATGAATTGAATGGTCCAAAACGTGACGCATCGTTGTTGATGGTGGAAACCAGGACTTCATAGCACTTGGTATTTTCATGAGATAATTTATTCAAACTTAGTATAAAGTAACTTAAGTAAAAGAGCCTCTACAGCGAGAGGGTGAGTTATTCTCTTCATCCCCTCTTGAATAAGTCTTCAATAAACAAAAAGAGTTATATCTTTACGCTATAAGGTTTTCAGGCAGTCTGGGCTCAGGTAAGGCAGAGTGGGGTCTCAGGAATATAGGTTTCTTCTTACTTCAAGGGACAGAAAGGAACTCAGAACTTATAATGTGCCTGGATGGAAGGTAGAATATTACACCTTAAAAAGAAGGCAACCAAAATGGTATGGGGCCTGTACCAGAAGATATATAAGAGACTTGAAGACCTAAATAAGTAAACGCTGGAGGAGAGGCGGGACAGAGGGATATGATACGGACATTTAAATACTTAAAGGATATTAATGGACCAACAAATCTTTTTTCAAAGATGGGAAAGCTGTAGAGCTAGAGGACATGAACTGAAGCTGCAAGGAGGTAAAAAATCTAAGAGCAATGTCAGGAAATAGCTTTTCATGTAAAAACTCGTAGATGCCTCGAATACCCTCCTGATGGGAGTATGGGGGCAACAGTGACAGAATTCAAAAAGGCATGAGACAAACACAGATGATCCTTATATGGCAAGAGGATGTTATTAAAAAAAAACGTCAATAATTTCAAAAGTAAAAGGAGGTAACCTGCATGGAACGGCAGGTATAACCTTAAACAGCTATTCCTGAGCCAGTCAATGCAATTCTTATCTAGAAAAAATATCCAACTGATGAGCCATATCACAATTGTAATTTGACATTAGGAGAAAAGTTTAATGTCTAGTAGCATTCTTTCTGTCTAACGTTCCTATCAGAAAAGTCTAGAGAGGGTTCTCCAGTGGTTTCTGCACCTCAGAAGTCCAATATAAAGCCAATGTTTGTTTCCAGAAAGAAATGGAAACCCCACTGCAACTGTGAAAGATGACCAAACTCCAGAAAGCAGATTTGGGTGGTATCTAAGCATACGTCAGAAAAAAAATATCACTGGGACTCTGCCAAAATGAAGACCTTGCTGGAAGAAATCCATAAAGGCCAAAATAAATATTAAGAGTGTGTTATTGATTTAAAAAAAAGGAACAGAGGGTCCAAAATCCCTATTGTTTACTTTGTGAAACAACTCTGACTAATATTGTTGAAAGGCGATCAGCTGAGATCTGGCAGAGACTTAGTTACAGGGTCAGAATGGGTTCAAGTATCATGGGGTCAGGGAAATAACCTAAGTGTGTTGGAACAAGCACTAAAAGCAAAATGGAAAAAAATGGT
Organism: Ichthyophis bannanicus; assembly: GCA_033557465.1. NCBI lineage: Eukaryota > Metazoa > Chordata > Amphibia > Gymnophiona > Ichthyophiidae > Ichthyophis > Ichthyophis bannanicus. The sequence goes on from CM066039.1 coordinate 252,634,265, forward strand.
TGCTCACCTTATCAGAGGCATAAATGCTCATTCTGATTCACTTTATAATAAAAAAGCCACCATAAATCATTTCATACAGTACCTAACATTCAAACAATGCCAAATCCAGGTTTCTGGAAAAAATGTCCTCTTCTTCTTCTGTGCTCTATCAAAAAAACATATAAGATAAAAAGGACAGACTTCAGTCCAGAAAAGAGAAAAATACTTATATTTTTAAAGACAGTGCATTTGGCCTAGTAGATTAAAATAAAACTGATGGACTAAGTTAGTTGTGCACATATGAAATCAGATTCAGGGCACTAGTATCAAAGCAAGAAAGACCTTGTAAACATCTATTCCTAAGAACAGGAACAGCTCACCATAAACTGTTAATGACCAGTTTGACCAGCAAGAGTCCTTGGTATGTTATCTTGCTTTTTTTCTATTGGCTTTACCATGTCTCCTTTTGCTTTTATTCTTAACATATTTTAATTCTTTGATTTTGTTGACATAGAAAGGGTGTCTTTGTGTACTGTATCCTTGCCTCTTGGGTATAAAAACCACCCCCCTCCTTCCTCTGAATCTGCTCTTCTGCTATACAGACCTAGAGACCATCATTATGACTCTTACACTGGGGTTCTGAAGAAGGTCAAAAGCAGCGCCATGATTTAATTGGGTTTTTGATTACAACAGTTCATGATTCAAGAACTTTAAACACCAATATCCCTTTGGAAATAAAATTAAACACGTTTATTTATTAATTTATGTAAAATGTTTTACACCATCTTAGTGACAAATGTCATTCAAAATGATTGACAATAGGAATAAAACCAGGCCCAGCCCTTCCACTAGGCAAGCTACAAAATTGCCTAGGGTGGAACAATTTTAAGGTGGCAGCCACAGAAGGACTTAGCTGCCACCATCTCCCCTCCTCCACAAACCTTCAAGGAGTAGCTCTCTTCCTCTGCTACGTCTAAATGTTGGCACCAAAAAGATAAATGAAGCCGCCATGGAGCCTCATGATCAAGTGCACTCAAAGCCCCTACCAGTCCCATCTCTATGTCAGCAGGAACTGCAGTCAGAGGGGGCAGGACTGACAGGGGCTTCCAGTGAGCTCTGCAGCAGTTCATTTGCCTTTTTAGTGCTGGCATTCAAAAATATCAGAAAGAAGGAAACTTCTCCTGGAAGATTTGACAGCAGGGGCAGCAGTAGCTAAAGGTTTACCAGAGGGGAGCAGCAATGGTTGAAGGTTTGCCGAGGGCAGCTGATACCATTGGGTCAGGCCTGGATAAAACAATCACAGATGTAAAAAAAGATAAAGAGTGTTAATGCAATACCCTCCCTTCTCTAATATTCAATTAATCTTTCAATCTAAATTGATTTTACAATTTTCAGCTAATACAGCTTATTCTTCCATAGGGTATGAATATATGAATGCCTTTATTCTTTTCCTAAATGCCAACAGATTCCTTTCCTTTCTTAAATTTATTGGTAGACTATTCCAATGCTCTGGACCAACAACCCTTAATGCTTTTGCTTGCCAAACTGTCTCACGAATGGATGATACTCCCAAATTCTAAATTGCCCTGAGAAGATGTTAGAAGTCTCCTAGGAATATAATTTCGTAATCTGTTTTTCATATATGGGAATCTTGCATTTCTCATAACCTTGAATATTAACATCAGCAAAACTTAAAAATACATATTTTTTTAAAACCAGCAAAAATTAAAAATACATATTTGTTGGATAGGTACAGTAACCTAACTTCCTTAAAAAAGGGACACAAACTTTCATATTTCTTTCCTCCCAGCAGAAATCTGGCTATTGCATTTTGTGCAACCTGCAACTTTTTCAGTCATTTTCCTGCTGTTCCCACATATAACATTGCAAGAATCAAAAATACTTAATGAAAATGACTGAACTACTATGCACAATCCTTCCACACTAAATACACTAACATATTTCACTGGGTGACCAAAGAACTAGATCAATGGCATGCGATGGGTGTGGTCTACTTAGATTTCAGCAAAATTTTGATACTGTTCCTCATAGGAGGCTTATGAATAAACTGAGCAATCTAGGGATGGATCCCAAGGTAGTGAAATGGATCAAGAACTGATTGACTGACAGACTACAGAGGCTAGTGGAGAATGGAACTCACTTTGAAGAAAAGAGGGTTAGGAGTGGAGTACCTCAGAGACTGGTCCTGGGACCACTACTGTGCAATGTCTGAGTGATATTGTCGAAGGGTTAAAAGGAAAAGTTTGCCTTTTTGCAGATGATACAAAGATTTGCAACACAGTGGACACTTCAAAGAGGTAGGCAACATGAGAAAAGATCTACAAAAATCAGAAGGATGATCAAATGCTTGGCAATTGAGATTTAATGCAAAGAAGTGCAGAGCGATGTGCTTGGGATGCAGAAACCCAAAGGAGCTGTACACGATAGGAGACAAGAGGCTGGTGTGTATCGACTAAGAGAGGGACCTAGGGGTGACAGTATTTGAGGATCTCAAGGTGGCAAAGCAGTGTGACAAAGCACTGGTCAAAGCCAGAAGAATGTTAGGCTACATACAGAGAGGAATAACCAGCAGGAAGGAGGAGATATTAGTACCTCTGTATAGGTTGTTGATGAGGCCTACTTGGAGTATTGTGTTCAGCTTTGGAGACCGTACCTTACAAAGGATATAAAAAGACTTGAAAGAGGTTCTGGTTCCAGTTTCAAAGTAAGCAGCAGCGATTGAGCATGGCTCTGGGTGAATAGCTTAAAAACTGATACTTACTCCCTTTTGTGGCAGTGCAAATCAACTGATGGTGTGCTGAAATATCATGCCCAAACCCCTATGGGTACGACTCGACAGATCCGGTGCAGAAGCGGCATCAGGGAAGAACAAGTTCTCCCCATTTGCCAGGCCTAGCCATGAAGTGAAAATGGCGGCTAATGAGGCGCCAGTGGCGGTGAGTACTGAGGAGGATAAACGAAGCATGTCAGACATACTAGAAGAGATTAGAGCATCCAAGTTAGAAATCATCGCCACAGTCTCAGCGAGATTCGATCAGCATTTTGATGCACTGGTGGACCGGGTGACGCAGATGGAGTAGAGAATAGGGCAACTGGAGGATCTCGAATTGCCATGAGACAAAGTGCTGGAGAGGATGGGGAAGGCAGTGAGGTGGCTGGAGGACAAAGCAGAAGACTGGGAAAACCGGGACTGCCAACAAAATCTGCATATCTTTGGCATACCAGAAGGGGCTGAGCTGCTGGATGTGATTTCATACAAACTCTTCTGTGGTCATGCTTTCCTGCCAAGATAGCGACGCCATCTTACGAAATTGATCAGGCACACAGAGAGACCAGGCCAAAGCCAGCAGAGGAGCAAAGGCCCCGGGCCATGATCGTGCGGCTGCTTCGATATCAAGGGAAGGAACATGTTATCATGGAGGCAAGGAAGACAAAAATGGTGCGGTACAAAAATTGGAAAGTTTTGATTTATCCAGATGTCAATGTGGAGAAGGCCAGAAGAAGGAAAACACTACTGCCATATCGAGACTTACTTGTTAAAGCAGGAATTAAAGCAACAATTTGGTTCCCTGCACGTCTCACTGCAGTAGTTCAAGGGAAGAAATTTTTTACATTCACCAGAGGCTATGGAGCAGTTTCTGGCAAGAGAGGGGTCTAGCAACAAGCCTAGAAAGCATCGGAGTGAGCCGCAGCGGGAAAAATCTCCTGTGGGACATCTAGCGGAACCCGTGCATTTCCCGGTCTCATCAGTATTGGAAGAAGTACCCCGGATGGTTTACAGGCATCCCGGAGAAAGGCTCTTGTGCCATAGAAGAACTCTCCCCCTCCACTCACCCAGGATCGCTGGACGGGTAAGCTGAGCGGGATGGAGAATGTTGATTATATGGGCCTTAGTCTCCACCAGAGGTACACTGCTAGAGCCACTGTCAACCTATTTGGACTCCTTTTTGAGGCCATTGTTGATTAACATTCTGTCCTATATACGTGATACCACACATTTTTTGAGCATTTTAGAGGGTTTGACCTGTTGGGTGAGGAAAGAGGGGATGTTGCTAGTCACCCTTGACGTACAATCACTTTACACTAGCATCCCGCAGCAGGAGGCAGTTAAGATAGTACACAAGACATTGAGGGACCGAGGAGATTTAAGCGATGAGCACATAGAGTTTCTATTACAAATAGCTCAGTTGGCCCTGTATAAACCTTTTTTTACCTTTGAAGGGCTGCTGTATCATCAGGTGTCAGGTGTTGCCATGGGGGCCACATGTGCCCCCTCGGTGGCCAATTTGTACATGGGCAACTTTGAAGAGAAGTGGATGCCCTTGGCCCCAAATATAGAGAACATAAAGGCCTGGCATCGTTATATTGATGACTTTTTTTTACTGTGGCACGGCACAGTTGAGCAATTAACAAAGTTCACTCAATGGTTGAACCAATGTGACCCGCACATACAATTTATGTATGAGTGCAACAGTTATAGTATAGCGTATCTGGACATTAAAATTACGAAGGGGTCCGTTCAATGGGAGACGACGGTGTTTAGCAAGCCCACCGATAGGAACACCTTCTTGCAGTTTGATAGTGCTCACCCTCCTAAGTTGAAAGAGGGACTTCCCTTTTCACAATTCCTAAGATTCCGACGGAATTGTTCAGACCGAGAAGATTTGAAGAGTAAATCAAAACAATTGGGAAGGAATTTTATAAAGAGAGGTTATCCACAAAATTTAGTTCATCGAGCTTATAAGCGAGCACTCTACAACAATAGATCGTGGTTATTGAGTCCGAACCCGTCTCGGATGGAACAGGACACAGAATATGTGCACTTCGTTATGAAATACTCTCCTATAAGTGTAGCCATTCAAAGGAGCATAAAGAGGAACAGTGTAGTTTTGAAGGCTCTGCCATGCATGCGACACGGCACTATCTGATGTGTCTGGCAGCGAAGTAAGAATTTAAAAGAATATTTAACTCCGGCGGTTTTGCGCACAGAGCAGCGGGCAGAAGGGCAGGATGAGCAGCAGGACCATAGAATTTGTGGCCATTGCACAGTTTGTGATGTTTCTATGGAGATAGATAAGTTTTTGTACAAAGGTGTCACATATCGGTTGAAAAGTAGAACTACCTGTGTCTCACCCTATGTGGTGTATGCTGTACAATGTCCTTGTGGCCTAATCTACATAGGGAAAACAATCCGTACTTTTAAAATTCGGATGAAAGAACACGAGAGTAGAATAAAATGCAAACGATTGGAAGCCCCTATGGTGTCCCATTGTGTGGCACAAGGACATATATTTGAGCAGCTTAGATGTTGGTGCATCGAACAGGTGCACGTAGGGACACAGGGTAGATCACGAGAGCAAACATTATTGTTGAGGGAGCAAAGGTGGATCCATAGGATTGATTCAATCCAGCCAGAGGGACTGAACATCGCGGTGGATTGGGGGGTGTGCATTATATAGAAGAGTGAGTACAGGAGGGGAACGTTTGTTGGGAGCGTAACTGGAATGAAGAGCTTTGTTCTCTTCATCGTAATAGCACGAAACGCTACGGCGGACCCCATAGGGGTGAATAGGTAGGTGGGAGGAGCTATCCTGTAGGTTTTTAAAGAACGGAGGTAAGCCTCAGACCGCATGCGTGGCGTTTTGAGACCGTTTGGCATTCTGAGAGCGTAGTGGTCTGTAAGGCATTAGCGGGCAGCATCAGAGTCTCAGGTAATCATTTTTATTTAGCTTGTAGGGAATTGAAGCCCAGTAAGAAGTGCAATAATGGCAGATGAATAGGTCTAGTAATGTTGGTATAATCCAGGTTGGGTTTGTTTTTTTGTTTGTTGTAGTATAGATATTAGTTCCCTGAAGAAAGTCATCAGTGAAACGCGGGGGCGCTTGGACAGCAGCATTGGGACTTAGAGACTGAGTGGATCAGCTAAGTAACTCTACAGTATATCTGAAAAGCATGCAACGAGTCACAGCCTTGTAGAGGACTATATGTTCCGTTCGTTGACTTATAAGAGGGGAGGATTAGTAAAACTGACAGGGTCATTGATGCTAACAGGCATATCACTGGGGACTTTTAAATACCCAGGTTTTGATGCCGTGGTGTAGTCTGAGACCCGAGTAAAACATACCCCATGTTTTGGATTCAAGAACATAGAGAATGCAGTGCATTTGAACGTAGGTTTATTATTTTTCTTCAGTGAGAAATCGCTCTGCTACCAGACCATATAGTTTTGAAATATATAATAATGTCTGTAGGCTCTTAAGTGTGGTAATGCAGACGGCTCGGGAAAGGAAAGCTGCATAGTGTGTCGCACTGGATGCAGAAAAAGCTTTTGATAGAGTAAAATGGAACTATCTTTTTGAGATCCTGAACTGTTTTGGGTCTAAGTTTATTGGTTGGGTTCAAGCCCTTTATGCGGCCCCCACTGTCCATGTTGTGGTGAACGTCAACCATTCAGCACCCTTTCGCCTTCACAAAGGTATGCGGCAGGGATGCCCACTGTCTCCCTTGCTATTTGCCTTAGCTATTGAGCTTTTAGGGGCGGCAATTAGATCAGCTATAGATATACAACCAGTAGTCATAGATGGGACTCCACACCATGTATCATTATATACAGATGACACACTTATTTTTCTAGAGAACCCCACCTTTTCCATGCATGGACTAATGAGGATACTCCGCTTTTTCACGTATTTCTGGCTTTAAAGCTAATCTCGAGAAGACAGAGGTGTTGTCACTGGGAGGAGCAGGTAGTGAACTGCCGTCGGACTTTCCTTTCAGACTTGCGACCTTCTCTATTAAATACTTAGTGGTGCAGATATCAGCAGAAGTGACAGACCCTCGTATTTAAGTTGAATTACGTGAAGCGTAGTTACTCACCAGTAACAGGTATTCTCTGGGAACATCAGGAATTTAGACTTCACATATGGGTATCGGCGGTACAGACGGAGCCTACGCAGGAACGCTCCCCAGCATCCAATAGGAACACTTTTGGGAACAACCCTCAGCACATGCGCGCTGCCTTCCCACCTTTCCAACTGTCCCTTTTCAGTTAAGTTTGTAGCTGAGTGAAAGGATAGAGGGAGAGAGGAAAGAGACAAAGAGATAGAGAGACAACTCCTAGGGGAGGTGGGTGGGTTGTGAAGACTAAATTCCTGCTGTTCCCGGAGATCACCTGTTACAGGTGAGTAACTACGCTATTCTCCAGGAACAAGCAGGAATGTAGTCTTCACATATGGGGTCTTCACATATGGGGACTCCCTAGCTGAAGATGCCAGGGAGATAGCCCCAGGAAGCTGCCACCTATAGTAAGGTGGGCATGCTTCCTCCCATGGATCTCTGGCATCCCACCAGGGTTGGTGGGTAGGAGTTGAATTAGGTCTGAAAGAGACTTTGAAGAACAGCTTGGCCAAAGAAGGCATCCCGACGGGAGGCTTTATCTAGGCAGTAGTGAGCTGTAAAGGTGTGTACCGAAGCCCAGGTGGCTGCTCGACAAATGTCATCAATAGACACAGAGTGAAGGTTAGCCATAGAGGCTACCATGGCTCTCACATTATGAGCTGTGAGATGGCCTTGAAGAGGAAGACTCTTACTCTCATAAGCAAAGGATATGCATTGTGCAATCCATTTGGACAGAGTTCTCTTGGAGATTGGAAGTCCCAAATGACTAGAAACAAAAGCAATAAAAAGTTGAGAAGACTTTCTATGTTGCTGTGTTCTTTGTAGGTAAAAAGCCAAGGCCCTTTTACAATCCAAAGTATGAAGGTTCCTTTCTGCATTAGAGGCATGAGGCCTTGGAAAGAATACAGGAAGATAAATTGATTTAAATGAAAAGGCGAAACCACCTTTGGCATAAAGTGTGGATGAGTTCTGAGAACAACCTTATCATGGTGAAACCTAGTATAAGGAGGATCAGCCACTAAAGCTTGCAATTCACTAATGCAACGTGCAGAGGTGATTGTAATTAGGAAGATGACCTTCCAGGACAAAAGCTTTAGGGTTGTAGTGGCTAAAGGTTCAAAAGGCGGTTTCATGAACTGCCCGAGAACTAGGTTTAAATCCCATGTCACCGGTGATGGCCTGATGGGAGGCTTTGTTATTAGAAGACCTCTCATAAATCTTGATATGCGTGGATGAGAGGAAATTGGTTGTCCATTTAGAGGCTTATAGGAAGCTGCAATTGCACTAAGATGGACTCTTACTGAATTGGCCTTTAGGCCAGAATTTGATAAATGAAGTAGATACTCTAGTATCGATTCCAAAGGTATCATAAGGGGGTTTAACCCCTTCTGTGAACACCATATAGTAAAACGCTTCCACTTGAAGGCGTAAGAGCGTCTTGTGGAAGGTTTTCTGTTGGGAAAAGTTGAGATCCTGAAGGTCTAAGCTTTCAGCAACCAGGCCCTGAGATGCAGGGACTGGGGATTCGGGTGCCATAGCATCCCATTCTCTTGGAAGAGGAGATCTGGAGCATAGCCTAACTCCAAAGGTGCAGCTTGAGAGAGATGTAGAAGTATGGGATACCACGTTTGGCGTGGCCACCATGGTGCTATGAGGATCATACGACTTCTGTCTCTCTGAAGCTTGAAGAGTGTTTTGGGGATGAGGGGAAAGGGTGGGAAGGCATAGAGGAAGTCGTGACCCCAGTGAAGAAGGAAGGCGTCCCTTGCCTAGCAATTTTGAGCCGGAATTCTGGAACAGAACCGGGGAAGTATGGCATTCAATGGACTTGCAAAGAGGTCTATGTCTGGGGTTCCCCAGATCTGAAATATCTTGGCCACCTGGTCTAGGTGGAGAGACCATTCGTGAGGCAGCAGTATTTGGCTGAGTGTCTGCCCAAAGGTTTTGAATGCCTGGAAGATATACCACGAGAAGGTGAATTTGATACTCTCTGGTGAGGGCCCATAGTCGTAAAGCTTTGTTGCATAACGACAGAGAGCCTGTTCCCCCCTGCTTGTTCACGCAGAACATAGCTATTTGATCATCCGTTTGGACTAGGACTGTCTTGTAGCTGAGCTGGGCATGGAATACTCGAAGAGCTAGATAGATTGCTCTGAGTTCCAGGAGGTTTATGTGAAGACAAGCCTCCTGTGGAGTCCAGGTACCCTGGGTAGAGAGATGATGCAGGTGTGCTCCCCATCCCACCTGTGATGCAGCTGTTGTTAGGGTAGCCTGGAATAGGGGTTGCTGGAAAGGAGATCCCACTAAAAGATTTTCCAGTGATTGCCACCATTGGAGGGACAAAATTAGTCGTTATGAGTTTCATATCTTGTCCAACAGATGTTCTGTGGCCTGTGTCCACTGTGTGGATAGGGTCCACTGGGCTTCTTGCATATGAAGGCGAGCATAGGGAACCACATGAACCGTGGATGCCATATGTCCCAATAGTTGTAGTAGTTCGAGGAGTTAGGGAGGCCTTCACCGCTGCTTGAGAAGCTAGCTGCACTATGCGAAGACAGCGGAGTTGTGGGAGAAAAGCCCTTGACTGTCTGGTATCTAAACGAGCTCCTATAAACTTCAGGGATTGAGACAGAGCAAGTTGGGATTTTGGGAGGTTTATGACCAATCCCAAGTATTGAAGGATTCGCATTGTGCGAGACAGTGCAGAGCTGGCTTCTGGAACCATGGGGGCTCGATTGAGCCAGTCGTCTAAGTAAGGGAAGAAGAATATCCCTAGGGTTCGCAGAAATGCAGCTACTACTGCCATGCATTTCGTGAATACTCTTGTTGCCGAAGCCAGACCAAAGGGAAGAACCCTGTACTGGAAATGTTTTCCCCTGAAAAGGAATCGTAAGAATTTCCTGTGATCTGGATGGATCAGAATGTGAGTATATGCATCCTTTAGATCTAGAGAACAAAGCCAATCCTGACTTTGAAGGTATGGCAGAAGAGTTTGCAGAGAAATCATTTTGAACTTTTCTCAGAACAGATATTTGTTCAAGTCTCTGAGGTCTAGAATGAGTGTGTCCTCCTGTTTTCTTTGGAATAAGAAAATAGGGGGAGTAGAACCCTGTACCCTGTTGAAGAATGGGCACCTCCTCTATTGCTCCTTGAGCAAGGAGTGTTGAGACCTCTCAATCCAGTAGATTGTACAGGTTTGGTAATTGAACTGTCTTATGATTTTAGGAGGGGGCATACTGTGAAAATGAAGCTTGTACCCCTCTCCCATAATGGACAGAGTTCAATTTTCTGCTGTTATTTGGTGCCATCTGTTGGCAAAATGACACAATCTGCCTAAAATGTTAGGGGTTCTGGACCTTTCAGAGGCAGGAAGGCTAAGTTCTCTATGAAGGAGTCAAAGCCCTTGAGGGGGTTGGGCCTGTGGAGCTGATTGAGCTGTAAGGCCTTTTGACTTCTTTTGTCTGGATTGTTGTTGTTGACCTTTCTGGGCAACTTGACCCTGAGCTTGCCCTTGCTGCGTATAGAATGGATAAAACTTCCTCTTTTTGCTGAAAAAGGGTTTTTTATAGGGTTTCTTTTTAGCTGGAGTGACTGTAGATTTTGACAATCTATCTAAAGTGATATTGTCAGCATCTATCTCATTAGCCTTTTCCTGCCAATTCTTGCCAAAGAGGTTTTCTCCTGTGCAAGGGATGTTTCCCAATTTATCCTGTACCCAAATCTCCAAGTCTGATGCCTGAAGCCAGGCAATCCGACGTGCACCAATGGCAATAGCAGAGGTTCTGCTGATGAATTCAAAGCAGTCAAAGGCTGCACGATTTACAAACTTGGAGACATCTTGAGCATGCTTGACAAGAGTAAGGAAGTCTTGTCGTTTGTCATCAGGGAGAAGGGGGCTCATAAGCTCCAAATCTCCTGTGACCTCTTTGAGGAACATTCCCATATATAAAATATATGAGCAGATCCTAGCTGAAAGCATGGAAGCCTGAAATGTTCGACACCCAAAAGCGTCAAGAGTCCTGCATTCACGACCTGGAGGATTGGATGCATGTCTTTTTGCACTTTTCATCCTACGCATGGCTGACTCCACTACTACTGAATGGTGTGGCAGCTGAGTCTTTTGAAAACCAGGACATGGTGGAACTCGATACATGGTATCGAGTCTTCTAGTATGAGGAGATGTGGTCAAAGGTGTCTCCCACATTCTGAGCATCAAATCATGAAGAATTTCAAGAATGGGCAGAGTGGCTGCCTCCTTAGGAGCCTTAGGGTATTGGAGAATTTCCAATTCCTTTGCTCTAGGTTCTTTTTCAGGAGCTACCATGATTGAAAGGCCTCGGGCCACATCACGAATAAAATCCTGAAAAGACATGTCTTCCGGAGGAGACATTCTGAGTTGGGGAGAAGAGGAGTCTTCCGGGAGAAATACTCTGGTACCAGCAGAATTATCAGTGTCATCGGAATCGGAGGATTTGAAGTATCTCTGATCCCGATGTTCATGCAAAGCACGATCTCGGTATTGATTGAAGTCGGTACCGAGTTGGTCCGGTACCGATCTGTCAATGCCAGAAAAAGTCGGCATGGGAAGAATTCCCACCGGGGCCGGTACTGTCGGTGCTGGTACCGGTATCTGTACCGGTGCTGGTACCAGCATTGGTACCGGTGTCGATGTCGGTACCGGTGCCCATTGAACCGCCTGTTTCAACGGTACCGCAGCTGTAAGGAGAGCTGCAAGACTGCGTTCGATAGCGAGGAATCTCTGGTCTATTGACGCTGCTGATGCCTGGGTATCAGTACCGATAAAAGCGCCCAGAACCCCTGAGCATGGCACCAGTAGTTCTGCTGAGCTCGAAGCCTCGAGAACATCCTGGAACCCCGTTGATGTTTTGGAGGCCGAAGCCTCCCGTCGGGGATGTTTTGCCAGTGTAGTTTCCTCAAGGGCAATGCCAATGGCCTCTCGATGCTTTGAAGGAGAGCTACCCTATGAGGACCGGCTCTTATGTTTAGTTACCTGAGATCCATGGGAGGAAGACGAGGCTCTTGAAGATGTCGATGCAATGGACCTGGCATCCGAAGAAAAGAGGGTACCGAGCTTTGCAGCTCAGTTCAGTCTTCCTCTTTTAGTCATCCCCATACAGGAGGAACACTCAGATGGAGAATGGTCAGGGCCTAAACATTTTAGACACCAGTCATGGGTGTCGGTGACGGAGATGGTACCGCCACACTTAGTACTTTTTTTTTTTTTTTTAAACCACTAGCTGGTTTTTCCATCTTTTAGGAAAAATGGGGCCTAATGCCCAAAATGGCACCTAGCACCAAAAAGAAAAAGTTTCTGAAGAGAAACAGTTCAGAAGTATTTATATATATTTTTTTGTTTTTTAAAGAAGAAAAAAAGAACCGGCGGTACCGGTAGGTGTCGTGCGGAGGCAGACGCAACCACAAAAAAAGCACGTTTAAAGAATACATTTTCTGCGGTGACAGGATGTGTCCTGTCGGCTCCGCGGAAAACAAAGAACTGAAGAGGGACAGTTGGAAAGGCGGGAAGGCAGCGCGCATGTGCTGAGGGATGCTCCCAAAAGCGTTCCTATTGGACACTGGGGAGCAATCCCGCGCAGGCTCCGTCAGTACCGACGATACCCATATGTGAAGACTACATTCCTGTTTGTTCCTGGAGATCTTTAGCATCCCAGATTGCAGATGAGTTAGCTAGATGGGATAGACTCACTCTAGGGTGGATCAGTAGGGTGGCAGCACTAAAAATGTCAATAGTGTCCAAGTTGGTATAGCTCTTCTCACAGTTGCCAATCGCAGTGCCAGTGGAATTCTTCCGCAAGTTGGAGAAGCAATTTAGTAAGTTCATATGGCAGAAATGTAAGGCGAAGATAGCTTGGAAACAATTGACATCATATGTGGAGGATGGGGAATAGAATATCCGTACCTCTCTTTATATTACAAAGCAGCAGTCCTGAGAGGACTATGCTACCACTATGTACGACCCCCGGATGCACATTGGGTGGCATTAGAACGGGCCTGGCTGGCACCCTACTCGGTTTTTGAAGACCGGGTGGAGCATCAGAAAAGAACTGATGGCCATGTGTTTCTTAATCCGTTGCTCTGACTGTGGGCCCAAATCCATGGGAAGGAGGGGAACCATAGTCAAATATTTCTGAAGGTGCAACTGGCGGATTTTCTCCCATTTAGTAGTCTCACCTTTGCGATATTGCAGCAGGCCTGGCTGAATAAGTGCATATGCTGTTTTGCTGACTTAGAAACATAGAAATATGATGACAGAAAAAGACCACATGGCCTATCTAGTCTGTCCTTCCATAACAACTACAACAGTCCCCTTTTTACCTTTAGAGATCTTCTGTGTTTGTCCCATGCTTTTTTGAATTCAGTTACTGTCCTCGTTTCTACCACCTCCACTGGGAGACTATTCCACGGATCCACTACTCTTTCCGTAAAGAAATATTTCCGCATATCACTCCTGAATCTCTCTCCCTTCACCCTCATCCCATGTCCCCTCGTAGCAGAACTTGCTGTCAACTGAAAGAGGCTCTTTCCCTGAACATTTATGCCAGGGATAGTGGATCGACTTGCTGGATAGTGGATCATGTACAGTGCAACTAAACAAAAAAGGAGGGGCCTGACTTCCATACTACCAGTATTTTCAATTATGGTACTTTACCATGCGCAAAGACCATAGCACCCAGATTAGACGACCATCCACCAACTCAGAGAGTGTACTGTTTCATAGAATCACTGACTGGAAGGGACTGCTCTCAGGTATATATCGGGCCCTGATGGACCTCTATAATGCTGGGTCTGCCACACACAGACACATGGCACCGACTTCTGGGCAAAACCTTGACCTCGGAAGAGTGGCGTAACATCCACAGAAGGGGGTATAGGTGTGTCCAGAACACTAGATGCCATCAAATACAGTTCCAGCTGTTGCAAAAAGCTTATGTGATGCCCGTTAAGTTGATGCGATGTGAGCTGCAGGACGGGAGCGACTGCTGGAGAGGTTGTGGACGGGAGGGCACTTTTCTGCACATGTGGTGGGAGTGCCCACAAATCTGCAACTTTTGGAATGACATTGTCTCTTCCATTAATGCAATTACAGAAGGGAATCTAGTGACCACAGCCCGGTCAGCTGCTTTCTAGGACTACTTAATGAAACCTGCAAAGAACTCATCACAAATGACATAATGCTTACCTCTGAGTGACTTTGGAGTGCATGTTGGCCACTAGTGCCCCAGTGTGAGGCTGGAATACAGAGGCTGCTTCATCCCTGTACATTCTACCAGTCTGCCTGTGGTTCAGACTCACTAGATCTGTCATCACAACCAAACCGGTTTCCTGGGAAAACCAAAATAGTAATTTAAAAAAAATTAAATTAAACATTTGGGGGCCTGTTTAGTAAAGTGCAGTAAGTCTTTGTACTTACCATGCAGTAGGTGCAAAAATTAACGCATGGTAAGAGCAAAGTCTATGCGGTAACTGTTGGGGGCGTGCCCAGCATCTGCCCTGCAGTTACCACACAGGTAAGACAGTTATTACACAGTAAATACATCAGCAGATAACACGGTAAGTGCATCCACGCTATCTGCTGATGCATTTACCTTAGCCGTTTGGTTAAAAAAAAAAAAGCTGAATCCTCCGAAATGAGGCACCTGACACTGCCCTCCCACCACCACTTACCATGGTGACCCTGGTAGATTAGTGGCAGGGCAGGAGCAATCCCCAGACACTCCCGCTCCATTGCCAGTCCAGATTCAAAATGGCAGATCTCACCCCAAAACACGGTAGTGCCGCTAGGAGTTAAGTTACTAATAAACCTTGGAAAAACACATCTTTTCTTACAGTAAAGGAAAAGCGGGCATCCTTGGAGATATCCCAGTTCCAGGAAAACATGGAAGAGCGCCTGTGTCTTTGAGATGACAGACCAAGCCACCAGAAGTGCCCATCTTCCTTTGGCAGCCCGAAGGCATCAGATACATCATATTCTGAAAGTTCTTGGAAAACCTACATGGAATCAGAAGGATTGGAGGATAGGGAGGATTGAGAGTGGAAAAAGGGATGGGGGAGCAAACACACTAAGGGGATGTTGAAATATTATAATTGCTCAAATATTACAAATGCTTCACTTCCCATTTCAATATAGTATTTCTAGAGAAATCTAAAATTTAGAGATGCTTAAATAGAAATTACACTTACCTGGCAATTCTGGTTCCTTTAGAACCTCCAGTTTAGTCCTCCACCTCTGGTTGTGTACCTCCTCCTGCAACTTGGAGACTTGGCATGTCAAACTCGTGACATCACTGGATGTAGTCTGCTGGTCTCTCCCTTCAGCCCCAGTGAACTATTGACAAAGCTCACTTAAAGGAGAAACAAATAAGTAGCTATTATCATAAACCAGTTTTCTAGTGACTTTTTTTTTTTTTTTAAAGAAATCAACTTCATACTAACTATGCTAACAGAATTGCCCTCCCAACAGAAAGGGACATTTCCTTGTACCTTTTCCTTCCGCCTTAATCAGAAACATAGATTGGACAGAGATAAGGAAACAGACAGAATCAAAGCGATGAAAATGTTAATAGAACCATACTACCGATAGTCTTTACTGTTCCCCCCCCCACTGAATATCCACTGCAATGACACCCCCCCGGGTGGGAATGAGGACTAAACTGGACGTTCTAAAGGAACCACAATTACCAGGTAAGTGTAATTTCTATTTCATTATCATCCCTCCAGTTTAGTCCTCCACCTCTGGGATGTAACAGAGCAGTAGTCATCGGGAGGGTCCTTTCCAGCCGGCCTGTACCACTGTCGACCCAAACCGAGCATCATTCGCCACCTGAACATCAAGGCAGTAATACCTACTGAAAGTATGAAGAGAGGACCAGGTGGCCACTTTACAAATTTCCCCTGGTGGCACCAAACAATGTTAAGTCCAGGATGTCGCCTGTGCTCTTGTAGAATGCGCTCTCCTCTCCCGGAACTGCTCGGCCCTGCAAAAGATACGCTAACGCAATCGCCTCTCGAATCCATCTAAAAATGGACACCTTTGCCGCCGCTTCCCTTTTGCGGGGACCTCCGAACAATACAACCAGACAATCCGACTTACGGAAAGCCTCTGTGACCTTTAAATACTGCCATAACACCCATTTGATGTCTAACCGGCGTAACGTCCAGTCCGAGGCGCTGCCATCCAATGACCCCAAAACGGGTAACAACACTGTCTGACTCAGATGAAACGGAGAAACCACCTTCGGCGAAAATGACGGAACCGGTCACAAAACCACCTTCTCCCTGGAAAAGGACAAGAACGGCTCTCTGCAGGACAAAGCCTGCAGCTCCGAGATTCGCCTTGCCGAGCATATGGCCACCAAAAACACTGTTTGCAAAGTCAGATCCTTAACTGACGCATTGAGTAAAGGCTCAAAAGGTTCCTTGGTCAACACCCTCAAGACCAAATTGAGATCCCATGGCGGAATGATGACTCTACGAGAAGGCCGCATCCTGGTCACTGCTTTAAGAAAGCACAGCACATCTGCATGCGCCCCCAGCGCTAAACCTTGCACTTTGCCTCTATAACAAGAAATCACTGCTAACTGTACTTTCAAGGAACTGGCCGCCAGCCCCTTATCAAAACTGTCTTGCAAAAAACTCAAAACCACGGCAACGGACACTGTAGCCAACCGAACTTGCCAACGGGAGCACCAGTCCTCAAAAATACGCCAAATGCGAACATAAGCTAGGAACATAGACCACTTTCTAGCTCGAAGCAACATTGCTATAACTGCCTCAGAATAACCTTTCTTCAACCTCGCCCTTTCAATGGCCAAACCGTAAACGAGAACCAATCCACTTGCGGCATGCAAAGAGGTCCCTCGACACAGGTAATTTCCACAGATTCCCGTCTAACAGCTGAATGAGATCGGCATACCACGGCTGCCTGGGCCAGTCCAGAGCCACCAGCAACACTCTTCCCCGATACGCTGAACCACTCGCCCTATGAGCGCCCACGGGGGGATAAACAGAGCAGACCGTTCGACGGCCACTGCTGCATCAGTGTGTCGATCCCTTCCGACATCATTTCTCTGCTGTAGAAGCTGTTCGCCTTTGCTGACTGAAAGGTCGCCATTAAATCCATGATCGGCTGACATTATCGGTGGGTTATTTGTGCAAACATGTCCGGATGCAATTCCCACTCTCCGGCATCCACTTGAACCCTGCTAAGGAAGTCTGCCATCACATTGCCCTTCCCCGCAATGTGCGCTGCCGAGATTGCGGAAAGCCGAGACTCCACCCAAGAGAACAGCATCTCCGCTTCTTCTTCCATGGCCGTGCTTCCTGTCCCGTCTTGCCGACTGATGTAAGCTACGATTGCGGAGTTGTCCGACAGGACTCGCACTGCGCAACCCGACACCATCGCCTCGAATGCCTTTAGAGCCAAGAACACAGCTTGCAGCTCCAATCGATTGATCGACCAACCGCTCTCTAGAATGGTCCACGTGCCTTGTGTAAACAGGTCCACGCAATGAGCTCCCCATCCCACAAGACTCATGTCCGTCAACAATGGGAGCCACTCCGGAGGCTCCAGAGGCATTCCCGCTGTCAAGGACCCTGGAAGAAGCCACCACCACAACAACTGCCGGGCCTTGAGCGGGCAAGGAAAGCGTTTGTTTAACGAGTCGGCCTGATGCAACCAACGGCGAAGCAGAGCCCTCTGTAAGGGACACATATGAAATCTGGCCCATAGCACCGCTTCCAGGATTGCTGCCATCGTTCCCAGCACCCGCAGCTAATTCCATACCGTTGGAGCCCGCGTCGCTATGAACTTGCGGATCAATTGACGTAAAACTGTGATTCTCCGATGCAGCAGAAACACCGCTCTGCTCCGAGTGTCGAATAGAACCCTCAAATATTCGAGATCCTGGGACGGTACCAAATGACTTTTCACCGAATTGACCACCCAGCCTAAACTCTGCAAAAACGTCACTACTTTGTTTGTCACCTGCACGCTCTTGGCCTCAGACTTTCCCGATTCAACCAATTGTCGAGATAAGGATGAACCAGAATCCCCTCCTTGCGCAACGCTGCCGCCACCACCACCACCACCACCATGATCTTGGTGAACGTCTGCGGCGCCTTCACTAGGCTGAACGGCAATGCTTGAAAATGATATTGTCCCCACGGGACCGCAAAACTGAGAAACATTTGATGAGAGGCTCTGATCGGAATATGCAGATAAGTCTCGGTAAGATCGAGAGAGGTCACGTATTCCCCTTGGCGCACCGCCACAATAACCGACCTCAATGTTTCCATTCTGAAGTTCGGCACCCGAAGACACCGATTCACTCCTTTCAAGTCCAAAATGGGCCGCAGAGACCCATCCTTCTTTGGTACTACGAAATAAATGGAGTATCGACCCGTACCGTAATCTTCTATCGGGAACGGCGCGACTGCTCCAATTTGTAACAATCGATTTAGTGTATTAAGAACATAAGATATGCCATACTGGGTCAGACCAAGGTCCATCAAGCCCAGTATTCTGTTTCCAACAGTGGCCAATCTAGGTCATATGTACCTAGCAGTTTCCCCAAGGGACACAGGTTCCACAATGCTTGTATTGGTTCAAGCATTGATATCCTGGGTCCCTTCTTAATAATGGTTTATGGACCTTTCCTCCAGGAACTTGTCCAAACCTTTTTTAAACCCAGCTATACTAACAGCCTTTACTACATCCTCCGGTAACAAATTCCAGAGTTTGATTACACGTTGAGTGAAAAAATATTTTCTTTTATTAGTCTTAAATAGTTTACCCTGTAGCTTCATTGCATGTCCCATAGTCTTTCTATATTCTGATAAGGTAAACAATCGATCTACGTTTACCCGTTCCACTCCGTTCATTAATTTATAGACTTCTATCATATCTCCCCTCAGCCGTCTCTTTTCCAGGTTAAAGAGCCCTAACCTTTTTAGCCTTTCTTCATAGGAGTATCCTTCCATCCCCTTTACCATTTTGGTGGCTCTTCTCTGTACCTTTTCTAAAATCGCTATATCCTTTTTAAGATACGGCGACCAGAATTGCACACAATATTCAAGGTGCGGTCTCACCATGGAACGATATAGAGGCATTATAATATCTTTTGTTTTATTTTCCATTCCTTTCCTTATCATACCTAGCATTCTATTTGTTCTCTTGGCCGCTGCTGGACACTGGGCCGAGGGTTTTAACATGGTATCCACAATGACGCCTAAATCTTTTTCCTGGGTGGTGGTTCCTAATGTGGAACCTTGCATCGTGTAACCATAGTTTGGGTTGTTCTTCCCTAGGTGCATAACCTTGCACTTGTCCACATTAAATTTCATCTGCCATTTTGATGCCCAGTCTTCCAATTTATCAAGATCCTCTTGCAATTTTCCACAATCCTCTTGGGTTTTAACAACTTTAAATAGTTTTGTGTCATCTGCAAATTTGATAACCTCACTCGTTATTCCACTTTCCAGGTCATTTATGAATATGTCAAAAAGCAGCGGACCCAGCACAGATCCCTGGGGTACACCACTATTCACCTTTCTCCATTGGGAAAATTGGCCATTTAACCCTACCCTCTGCTTTCTATCTTTTAACAAGTTCCTGATCCACAATAGTACACTGCCTCCTATCCCATGACTCTTTCGTTTTGCCAAAAGTCTCTGATGAGGGACCTTGTCAAAGGCTTCTGAAAGTCCAGATACACAATATCAACCGACTCACCTTTGTCCACCTGATTATTCACTCCTTCAAAAAAACATAACAGATTAGTAAGACAAGATCTTCCTTGTCTAAAGCCATGTTGGCTGTCTCCCATTAGGTCATGACTATCTACATGCTGAGTAATTATTCTTTATGATGGTTTCTACCATTTTTCCCGGTACTGATGTCAGATTCACCGGTCTGTAGTTTCCCGGATCACCCCTGGAACCCTTTTTAAAAATTGGTGTTACATTGGCAATCCTCCAATCTTCAGGTATTAGAGATGATTTTAATGATAGTTCACAGATTACTAATAACAGGTCTGCAATCTCATATTTCAGTTCTTTCAATACCCTTGGATGTATACCATCCAGCCCAGGTGATTTGCTACTCTTCAGTTTATCTAATAGTTGTAATACATCTTCCCGATGTATCGATATTTCCTTCAATTCTTCCGCACCTTTAAATACCACTTCAGTCATGGGTAATATCCCTACATCTTCCTCAGTAAAGACTGAAGCAAAGAATTAATTCAGTCTCTCCGCTATCGCCTTGTCGCCTCTTAGTGCTCCTTTAACCCCTTTATCATCTAATGGACCAACTGACTCTCTCACAGGTTTTTTGCTACGAATGTACTTGAAAAGGTCTTTACTTCACGTTTTTGCTTCCGCAGCAAGCTTCTTCTCAAATTCTCCCTTTGCCTGCCTTATCAATGCCTTGCATTTGACTCGCCAGTGCTTGTGCTGTTTCCAGGTTTCGTCATTTGGCTCTTTTTTCAATTTCCTGAAAGATGCTTTTTTGGCAACAGCCTCTCTGACCTCACCTTTAAACCATGCTGGCAGTTTTTTGCGGACCACCAGGGTTTTCCGACGACCCTGCAGGGAGACATTACCACCGACTCCCGAATGGGCCTTGCCAATTCCAACGCATAACCTTCACGAATTATTTACAACACCCACTGGTCGGTCGTTATTTGGGTCCAAGCAGGAAGAAACTCCCGAAGTCGCTCACCTATCGATTGGCTTCCTGCTGGACCCCGCCTCATTTCATTGCAGTTTTCTAGAAGCTGTAGAGGCTGCTGCTGCGAAACCTCTACTGGCCCCATGAAACCCATGAAAGCCCTGGGGCCTGGGCCCTGGGCGCAAACCTTCCTCTCTGAGAACCCCCCAAGCGAGACGTGCAGAATCTCCTGAAGTCCCGAAACTGACCCTGAAATGCCGTGGTGGACTTTCCTTGCTTGGGTCTGTCCTCCGGAAGCCTTTAGACTCCCCAAATCCTTAACCAACTTGTCAAGATCCTCTCCAAACAACAGTTTCCCTTTAAAGGGAAGTTTACTAAGGCGCAATTTAGACGAGCCATCTGCCGCCGAATTCCGCAACCATAAGGACCTGCGAGCGGCGACCAGAGAGGCCATGCTTTTGGCTAGTTCTCTGATCAAGTCATAATGCACATCTGCCAAATACGCTGACCCCGACTCCATGCGGTCCAGTTCTCTTATACTGTCCTTCTCTAAATGCGCAGACTGTCGCAAACGCTGCGACCATCGAAGACATGCTCTGGCCACCCACGCTCCACAGATTGAAGCCTGTAAGGACAGAGTGTCTTCTTCAAAAGATTGTTTTAACAGACCATCCACCTTCCTGTCCTGGGCATCCTTCAACGCCGCACTACCTTCCACAGGATAGTGGTTTTCTTCATCACCGCTGACACTGCCGCATCAACTCACGGAGATTTGAACTTCTCCTTATCCTTATCTGCCAGTGGATAAAGTCTGTTCATGGTCCTAGCTCCTCTGAGCCCTGCTTCCGGCTGATCCCACTCCTCCTGGATCATCCAGCGTACTACACGGTGGACAGGAAAGACCACTTCCATCTGCCTCACCGCCTAAATGATGGGGTCCTCCCCGCTCTCCTCTTCCGTGGGCTGTTCCGTGGCCAGATGAAGGGTCTGGAGGGATTCCATGATAAGTGCTGTCAGCTCATCCTTCCGGAACACTCGAATGATCTTCGCCTGATCTTCAGGCTCAGGAATTTCTCCTTCCTCTAACTCCTCCAGCCCTGCCTCAAGTTCCGTGTTCATATCCTCCGTCTCTTGCCACTCCAGATCTGAGGAAGAACACTCACAAGGC
This sequence comes from Ichthyophis bannanicus, assembly GCA_033557465.1. Classification (NCBI taxonomy): domain Eukaryota; kingdom Metazoa; phylum Chordata; class Amphibia; order Gymnophiona; family Ichthyophiidae; genus Ichthyophis; species Ichthyophis bannanicus. The sequence continues at coordinate 252,656,038 of CM066039.1, forward strand.
TGCGGCCTCTTTCGAGGTCTCGAAACACTGCGGTCCGCCTCCGTTACCCTGGACTGCAGCGTCGCAGTAGACAAAGGTAACAGTTCCGGCAATTTCACTTGCCATCTCAAACAGAACGCCTGATGCATAATTAAAACAAAATCCAGGCAGAAATTCCCCAGCTGTGTCCCTGGACTCACCGTTGGTCCTGCTCCTAACGGAGTGACGGGACCTTCCTGGCCATTCCCTGGGGAAGGGAGAAGTAGACCCTCTACTTCAGTTCCCCCCGCTACCCCCCCGGGGTTGCTGATCTGGTTTAACTTCCATCTGCTGCTCCACGCTGGTTGAAACAGTAGCGTAGCCCCGGCAGATCCCCAAATCAGCAACAGTACCCCTGCGAGTACCACACACCACACACAGGGGACGGGATGCCATATGTGTGACACCACGACCACCCTGTATCGGCCCCACCAAAAGCCAACTAAGCAGATACGGTTTCTTTTGTCTTTTTTTTTTTTTTTTTAATGACACAGAATTATACCTTCCTAACTGATGCTAAATCGCTTATGCCAAGAGAAAAGATATCACCCGGAAAGAAAAATCGCTTGCAGGCAGCTTTCCTACTAACCAGACAGAAACAAAAACAAGAAGAAAGGAAAAACAAACCGTTCCAAAAGAAAGCAGGCCCTGGGCAGGCCTGCTACAGCCCTGTTGCCTCTGGCGGGAGCACCCCCCACGTGGCGACCACGTGGTCAAGATGGCCACTGCTGCAGCAACAAATGGCGCCAAACACCTCGCGACCAATGGAACCCTTTGCAGAGCCTCCTCCACATACTGGCCCGATTCTCTGCCTGCCCCAAAGCCCCATGCCTGTTTTGAGACTTGTCGCTGCTTTTTCTCGTGCTGTCACTCCTGCAGCGCTCAAGTCCGTGAGGCCCCGCTCAGCTCTGAAGTGAGCGGCAGCTGCTGGACGAGCTTACAGCCGCTGAATCTCTCACTTCCGCAGGATCACGACTGACCAGGGAGTTGCACGATCGCTGCAGGAATTAACAGTGCTGCCCTCCATATTGTCCAGGAGGAAAGAGCTGTGTGCAGAAGTGCCCTGGCAATCAGCCAAAGGCAGAAAGGCAGACAGGATCCGGCAGTGAGAAAACCCTTAACCTTTGGGGGGTTTTTTGTTTGTTTTTTTAAACGGCCAGTACCAAATTAAAATAAATCATGGACAAAAGGGACAAAACCACCCCAAACTAAGACTAAGCTACACTAACTGCTCCTTATTCGTTCCTCAGCTGAGCCCTCCACTCAGGCTCACTATGTCCTCCTGCTGCATGGAGACTGGACACACTGGGGCTGATGGGAGAGACCAGCAGACTACATCCAGTGATGTCACGAGTTTGACATGCCCAGTCTCCAAGCTGCAGGAGGAGGTACACAACCAGAGGAGGAGGACTAAACTGGAGGGATGATAAGGAACAAGAAATTAAGAAATGCTGGGACCTATGGGCCCGATATTCAGTGCCAGCAGCTAATGCTGCTAAAGCCGCTAGCTGCCAGTGCTGAACTTAAACCTGGATATTCAATGCTGGGCCAATATCCATGTTCCATCATTGAATATCCAGGCTGCCCAGATTGCCGTGAAGCTAACCAGGCAATGGCAATATTCAGCCGCTGCCCAGTTAGCTTCTGTGGCAGAAGTTAGCCCAAGGTTTCTTGCACTTGACTTTCGCTGCATATCACTAACCGGGCAACAGCTTAATATCACTGCTGCCCGGTTAGTGATGGGTGCCATCCCAGAAAGCCTGGTTAGCATCAGGATGTGGAGCAGCAGCACCCATGGAGATTCAGTGGCAATAACCATGTTAGTGCCGCTGAATATTCCACAGAGCGGCATTTACATAGTTTGCAGGTCTGCAAACCATGTAAATGCCTTTGACTGTCCCCCTATATGTCTCTTAGGGGGCCTTTTACTAAAAGTGTTTATTTAGCACTTGATTAGTGGCAAAACTAATGCACTGTAAGTGCAACTGTCATGTACTGTCGGGGTGTGCCCAGCAAGTTCCAGCAGATAGCGCATGATCATGTATCTGAACATGCAGCGCAATTAATGTGAATGCACCTAATGACGACTATAGAGGCATCGTTATGCGCATTTGTGCTAATTGCCACAGTGCCACTGCATATGTGGCAATTGCCCTCGTGCTAACAGCAATGTGCTCTCCATACCCATACTCCGCCCCAGCACACGATGACCACTTAACATGCATTTTAGTGGCTGGTATTTGGCATGCACATGCCTTAGTATTCTCAGCTGCCAATTACCGCATGCTAATCAGTTAGCGGCCTTTAGTAAAAGGGCCCATTAAGTCTATAAGAGTATCATTGCTCAATAAGGAAATCTGACGGTCCTTTTAGCAAATGTTTAAAGGGGCACTCTTATAAAGATATCGTGCATTTCTTGTAAAGAACCAAAATGTGTTCTTATCTTCAAGAGGTACCACACACACAAATACGTTATATAGATAATAAGATGTAAAAATCACACACGAGCTTTAATTTTGGGGAGGAGGGGGCGAGGCTTTGGACCCAGAAGTTTTCTTCATGTTCCTTTGTACTTCTGCTCAGCTGGAACCTGGGTTGGGGGTTCTGGCATAATGAGCTTTCATTCGTAACTACTTGGAGATTTTATACTCCCTTACCTTTCAACATACTGAGTCTTCCTTCACATGTATCTCACAGTAAGAGTACAGCAATAGTCAATCTCTCAATGGTTCACAAATAATCCCCTCTCCATCAACTACAAAAAACTGAGGTCCCCTTCATCACCAAAGACAGTAAATTCACACCTCCCCCCTCCACTACCATAATCCTAAACAACACTCACATCAAATACAACAAGAAATAAAATACCTCGGCATCACTTTGGCCCACAACCTCTCCTTCAAACAACAAATAAGAAAACTGCAAACTCAATCTTCTACAAGATCCACACTCTCCAGCACCTCTGCCCAATCCTAGACTCCCCAGACTTCAGATCAGCACTAAAAGCAGCCATCCTGCCAATCCTAGACTACTGCAACTCCATTTACCAAGATCTCCCGCAATCAACCATCCTTCCACTACACACAGCCCTTTATACTGCTGCACACACCCTTCTGGCAACTCCTAAACAAGATCACATAACCCCCATCCTCAAGCAACTCCACTGGCTTCCCCTCAACAGTCACATCAAATACAAAACTTTGATGATGACCTACAAAACACTTCTAGGACTCTCCTCCGCACACCTCCTCAGCCTCCTCCACCCCTTCCAACCAAACAGAGCCAGCTGACAATCCACCAGGAACACCCTGATCATCCCCCACTCGAAAACCAAAAGCACCCAGCAAGTCTGCGCAAGAGCATTTCAACTTTACACACCCACCCTATGGAACTCTCTCCCTGCCACCATCAGATGCATCAAAGACCTCTCAACATTCAGGAAGCACCTGAAAACTCATCTTTTCAGTGAACATTATGGACCTGAAACATAACCCTACCCACCCTCACATCCGAACAAAAGCAAACCAATGTAGATAGTTAAGTATTCGTATATACCAGCTCATAAATAAGTTATTTGTACATAGTTATGTTACGTTCATGCCTCATTGTACTGTATCCTTCAGTTGTTTGTAAACCGCTTTGACACAGTGAAAAGTGATAAAAAAAGCACAGCTAAATAAATAAATAAATAAATCAACCATGTTTTTACACAGGTAAAACATGTGTTTACCCATATAAAATCTTCTGTGTACTGCCCTCATAATATATAAGTAGATTCATGTGGAAGTCTGAGTTTACTATAGGGCTTTTTCCATTTCAGACATAGATCTCCTCTGTATGTCCAGTCTGAACTGGGCGTTCAGAGGGGATCGCGATTCTGATCTCACGGGGCATGTGTAGCCCTGCAGGATCAGTCATATATGTGCAGACCAGGACTGCGATTCAGTCTGGCCTGTACATACATGACCTGCCTGACTAACTCGGTCAGGGCTTTTAAATACAGCCATGGCTCCACAGCTCCATTTAAAAGCTGCAATGCCGGCCACCAAATAAAAGTGTGTATTCCCTGGAGCCTGACCCCCGATCTGGCCTCCTAAGGCCAGAGTCTGGCTGCAGGGAATGTCCTCCAGCCCCCGCTGCCCTACCTGTGCCCCAGCAGTACAAAAAGAAAACATCCAGGGAAGTTATTCCACCTCTGAGGTGGAATAACGTCCCCACACATATTGCTGGACCTGGACGTACAGGGCCGACATAAGAATAGCCCAGACTCCGCCCAGGCTCTGCCCCTAAGCTGCCCCTTCCCTGCCCCTTCTAACTTCCACGCACAACCGGCGGGGAAGTTAAACACGGCTGGAGAAGGCATGAATGGCAAGGATGGACGTCCATCCCCTCTATTCGTTACACAGAATCGGGCCCTATGGTTTTCCATAACCATGCGCTTCCCTCACCATTTCAGGGGTAAGCTGAAATTCCTTCCTGAGCAGGTAAACACTCTTATCCACTGCAGCAACACATACGCAGGATCCTTTAGCAGCCTTTACCCTCATGTCAATGAGTTCCCCAGGCCTTGATTCACTGGAGGAAAGCAAAATGGAAACCTACAAAGTGTTAAAAACATAAAGGGAGACTGTTCTGAGTGCTGCATCCAGTGAGCTAAAACAGCAAACCAAGGTAAACAAGCTTTCTGGCTAAAAAAAAAGGTGCCTGTTCTCTTACCAATGATCAACCAGCTTTTCTCCTATTATATCAAGTAAATCTGTGATGTCATATTAGAAACCTCCAGTCTGAGTTCCATACTTTATTTACACAGAACATTACAATGTAACATATTTAAGAATAGTAAAACCGTACAGGCTTGTACTCAACAGGAAAAAAATGTGTGTGTGATGCTACCAGAGCCAGCCATAGGTCTTTAAAGATATTCTATTTTATTTGGGGGCTAGCGGATTCCTCTTGCTCTTTTAGACCTCTCTTTCTTTTGGTTATGACACCATGATACCTTCATTGAAAATTAACCAAGGCTCTGTTTTTTTTCCTTCTGGTGGTTCATTTCCTCTACGGCTTGCATTCTGAATCCAGCAGGTAGGTATCACCTTTGAGTGATGGTGGAGATCCTCTCCTCTCTCCTTCTCCTCTCCCTTCCTCAATCCCAGCTTACCCAGAGAACAGATGCCAGGGAAGAAAATCAAACCCCAGTCCTGTTCTGGGCCACTGAGCCATAGAGCTGCCCCTCCTTAAAATATTTTGATTGAGAAGTATGACCAGCAGCCAGGCACAAAGCAAGCCAATGGTGTTATACTAGAAATTAATACTACTAGTACTAATTATTTGTAAAGCACTACAAGGCATATGCAATGCTGCACATATACTCAATGCATAATCAAATTCTGGAATTCATTGCCAGAGGATATAGAAAAAGCTGATTAAGAGAGGTTTGGACAAGTTCCTGGAGGAAAAGTCCATAAATCATTATTAAAGTGGACTGGGGAAATCCACTGCTTACCCCATCAGTGTTGGTGTTTGTGATTTTTTTTTGTTCAGGACAATTGAAATAGTTTGTAAACCATCTTGATGGCCATTGGTTCAAATAGTGGGATAAGTTTTCTAAATAAATAAATAAATAAAATAACATAAGCAGCATAGAATCTGCCTACTTTTGGGAATCTGACAGGTAACTGTGACCTGGGTTGGCCACTGTTGGAAACAGGATACTGGGCTTGATGGACCTTGGTCTCACCCAGTATGGCATATCTTATGCTCTTATGCGATCTATATGACCAGAAAAGTATTTTAAAGAAAGGTAAGGAGGGTCTTTTTCAGGAGTGGCCCCAAAATTATAGAATGCTTTTCCCCAGTATTAAACAAAGTTGACAGATTTAGAGACTTTTGCCTTAGCTTGAAAACTCTTTTTGAAGAGTTTTTGATGACTTGATCCTGCAATACTGGGAGATGAAATTAAGTGTGGGTCTCTGTGGGATGAACATAGGTAACTGATTGATCTACAGAGCCATCTTTAATGGGGTGGATTGGTGTTTGTGAATGTTACTTGTGTTATGATAAACTGCATGCTATTGTTTGGTATTTGCTATTCTGTAAGCCTCTGTTTGAGGAATGGGCGGTGTAAATGTCTAAAGTAGCAAAGATGCTTTAATTTTTATATATAATAATGATCTGCCTTGAACTCATGAGGGGTTGTAGTGGAATATAAATATGCTTTGAAATTTTTAAAATTAAATTGATCAAGTATGGGCAATGGGCAGAATATAAACGTTGAATTCAATTAAAAATGTAATTGCAAGTTAATTTATGCGTATAGACTTCAGTCCTTGCATAAAAGTATAAACAACGTGATTTATAACTAAAATATAATATAGTAAATATACAGACTATCCCAGCAATAAATAAATAGAAATAAAACACAGATACATTAATAATCTGGAGAAGAACTCATATCAACACCACTCTCATCGGAGTGGACAAAGCTATCAATCTTGTTACTACATGAATAAATCAGCCCATAATCATCCTTTTATAATACCTAAAGCTGCACAACATAGAAATAGTCTGATATAAGAGGGTGTTTTGTGGGATGGTATGAAAGCAGGTGGTGAAGGGAACATGGATAATAATAGCAGTAACTTTAAAGAAAGCAAAACTGGAAAAGGAAATAAGGATTAAGAGCCAAATTGAGGAGCTTGAAAAAAAAAGCATTAAATGACAGGATAGCAACGTTGCTTACCTGTAGCAGGGGTGTTCCATAGACATCATGGAAATGCAGCAAAACATTTGGTGACATCTCAGATGGAGCCATGTGCTCGGAGCCCTCCCTCAGCTGAGAGAAGTCTCTTTTTTTACTTAATTGCACCTGTGTGACCTAGTTCCTGCGCTCCCCTTCATAGTCCTTATCTGTCACTCTGTATGTATCTAAGTTGACAAGAATGTAGGATTAAGTTTTGTATATGTCCTTTTTTCAAAATATATATTTAGGGGGAAGGCGGGAGGGTGAGTGTGGCTGCATTTCCATGCTGTCTACTGACAACCCCTGTTACAGATAAGCAACTTTGTTTTCTCTGCAGACAAGCATGAAAATGCAGTCGCACATCTGGGAATCTAGAGTTGAGGGCCATGTCGTCTTCCCTTTTTCTTCCTTCCTCTTCACGGCCCAAGTGTAGCAGGGTGGAGGTACCAGAGAATGATTCAGAGCTAATGTACAAATTGGTTTTTGAAGACTGCCTGTCCAAAAACTACATCCTGAGCAGTGGATTGGCCAAGGCAATAGTGCCTTGTGAAAGTATGTACTGAAGACCACGTAGCAGCTTTGCAGATGTCTTGAATGGAAACTGAACGCAAGTTAACCATGGAAGTTGCTTTTGCTCTGAGTTGGTGTGGGCCAATCACAACTAGGAATTGAAGATTAGCTTGTATGTAGCAGAAAGTTATGCACTCTGAGATCCAGATGGACAAAGTCCTTTTTGAAGCTGGTATACCAGGATTATTTGGGGTATAAGTTACAAATGACAGTCTGTCAACAATGAGCCGCCTGACCGAAGACCGAAGACTAGGGGACATGCAATGAAGCTAAAGGGTAACCTATTAAGACTAATAAGAGAAAATATTTTTTCACTCAACGTGTAATCAAGCTCTGGACTTTGTTACCAGAGGATGTAGTAAAAGCTGTTAGTGTAGCTGGATTTAAAATAGGTTTGGACAGGTTCCTGGAGAAAAGGTCCATAAATAAATTAATTAATTAATTAATAAGGGTTTATCTGCATTTATATCCCGCTTTTCACCGGGTCAAAGCGGTTGGGGGATACATTTAACACGAGGGGATATGAGACACATACACTAATACTTACAGGGAACATGGGCAATGGAGGGTTAAGTGGCTTGCCCAAGACCACAAGGAGCACCTGTGGGACTAGAAACCCCAGTCCTTCCGGCCCAAGGTTGCTGTCCTCTAGTGGGATTTGAACCACCGACCTTCCGGCCTGTAGTACCTTGCCCCAACCACTAGGCCACTCCTCCTTCCTATTAAAAAGGACCCAGGATATCACTGCTTGACCCAGTACAAGCACTGTGAAACCTGTGTCTTTTGGGGAAACTGCTAGATTGGCCACTGTTGGAAACAGGATACTGGGCTTGATGGACCTTGGTCTGACCCAGTACGGCATATCTTATGTTCTTACAATTTAGGACAACTATTCAGAGGGTCGCCATGAGTCACCATCGACTCGATGGCACTTAACAACAAAACAACAAGAAGTTACAAAACACTGAGATGATTTCCTTAAGTCTTTTGTGGCATTAAGATAATAAAAAAGAGCATGCTTACAGTCCAGCACATGTAATGAAGTTTCTGTGTCTGTAGTTGCATCAGGAAAGAAAGACAGTAGAACTATAGATTGATTTATGTGGAATTCTGACATCATTTTTGGGAGGAATTTGGGAAGCGTGCGAAGCACTACTCGACTGTGGTAGAATTGAGTGTAGGGTGGGTAGCATACTAGAGCCTGAAGCTCGCTGATTCTTTTTGCTGAGGTTATCGCTACTAAGAAAATGGTTTTCCATGTGAAGTGTTCCAGTGAAGCCAGACCTAAGGGTTCAAATTGATCCTCCATGAGCTGTGCAAGAGCAACATTGAGGTCCCAAGCAGGAAGTAGTGGTTTAAGAGGTGGCCTGGTGTTCATTAGGCCCCTCATGAACTGGGAAGCTAAAGGATCAGTGGCAAGTGATTTCCCCTTGATGTGATCATGGTAGGCGGCTATAGCAGCAAGGTGAATCCTTACTGAAGACGTCTTACGTCCTGATTCAGACAGATGAAAAAGATACAAGATTACTTGTGTGGACAGGCATGTAAAAGGGTCTTGTTTATAAAAGAAGCCGCCACCATCATCAAGCTCCCCCGATCGGGGTAGAGCACCCGAGTGGGCCTGCAAGCCTCCCGCTCGGGGACTCCAGCCCAATCGGGGCTGTGGGAGGAGACAACAGGCACTTTTAAAAGCGCCGCCGCCAGGCGCGCCCACGCCTTGCGGACCCGCGCCTGAGGGCCTCGCAAGAGGGCCCTTTGGCATGGCCCTTAGGCGCGGGTCCGTGGGGCGGGGGACCATACAGATCCCTAACCAGTCCAGCTTCCGTGCTCCATGTATGACAACACAGAAAAATCCTATGAAACGGAAGACACTTCAACCTTCACATGCAGCCTCTCCACTCCATCAGGGGCAGGTCATCAGCGCTTCCTAAGCAGCACCAGTAGATGCACTCACGCTTACCGTTCCAGTAGGGCCATTCTGTGAACTTGTTTGATGGAGTTAAGAGCTTGTCCCATCAACCACAAGCAACCTCCTCAGCACAAGTCTACACAACGGGAAACTACTCGAAGGACAACGCGAAGAAGTGGGCGTTCTAACCTTAATATCTTCTTGACAAGTAACTTTGTAATAGAATGTGTAGTAACATTGCCTTTACAATGTTAACAGTCAGCCTGCCAGATCACATTGTTCTATGTAGTTATGACTCATGATATCACTGCCACTAACTAACTAGCCTCTCTGATTGCAAGTTTCTTGCTTATCTCTCATGCACTCTCATGTTTAGCCTGATAGCCTGAGTATACTATTTTTGTCTCATACTTCCTGCTGCTTGAGTAGATAATTACCCTGTTTAACTGGCAACCTGTCTGATCTGTACTCATTGCAAATAGATTGCTTGATACCAGCTTACTCTTACATTTTGTACATGATTGTATGCTATCTGAGCCAGACTACCTAACCAATTTAGCCCTAGAAACAAGCCACTAGTGAGTTGTTTACAAAAACTAGTGTATCAAAATGGAGCACCCTAGCACGGCCATATTTTGTCTCCTTTTCCTATTCATTAGTGAGCTCACAAGCTCTCTAGCTCTAGCCCCCACATACAATCAGATCCCGATCCTACAAGAGCCACGGGAGAAGATGGACAGGTGCATCCCACCATAATGTAAATTGGGACACACAATCGCATCACCTCCATCTTCTACACATTGCACTCCAACACTCTATGAAAGCTAAACAGGACAAAAGCCCCTACCCACAAAGCCTAAAATGTGCCCTCATCAATGCCCGCTCAATCCGTAAGAAGTGGCCAGTGATCGCGGACATAATATCCCTCCATAATCTCGACATCCTCATGGTTACCGAAACATGGTTATCCCCTGAAGACAACGTCATACTCAACCAACTCCTCCCTTTTAAAACTTCTCAGCGTTTACAAGCCATAGACAAAACAAAAGAGGAGGAGGAGTTCTCATCCTCAGCAGGACAGAGCTCCATTTCCAGCTGATCAACTCCACCACTACAAACCACTTGGAGATGGTCTCCATTTCCAACAAGATCTGCTCTATAAATCTGCTTTATAGAGCGCCTTCAGCCTCCCCAGATGAACTCCCATCTATTATAAACCTCGCATCCAATATCCAGAATCCAAATACACCAAATTGGATTCTGGGTGATTTCAACCTGCCAGCGCTTCAGGATAACCAATCTTCTGCATTTTTTGAAGCCCTCAAGATCCTAGGATACAAGCAATTAGTAAAAGAATCCACTCATGTAAAGGGAAATACACTAGATCTTATATTTCCTCCGCAGACATTCTCGGACCAATCCCATGACTCTGGAATGTCCATAACTACTGTACCATGGTCAGATCACAAACTCATTATTTTCAATATTACCACTCATGACAGTCAATCCAAGTTCAACAGAACTCCTAGTAAACCCCCTAATCTACCGGCTAGAAGTTTCCGCCCATTCAATAGAGATATTATCCTGGCAGAAATGGGTTCGCTCCTTAATGAGACCACCCTAAACCTGAAAGAACTTATCATGTGCTGGAACGATAACCTCAGTGCAGTCGCACTTCGTCCGCCAACCAACAGGTCATCAAGGAAAAGAGCAACAGCAACATGGTACACAGCTGAACTGAAAGCATCACTCAACTCACTACGAAAACTTGAGAAACGTTGGCGAAGGTCACACTCCATTCAAGACCAGACAACATACACTCATCAGCTAACCATTCACCGTGAAGCCATCACAGAGAGAATGAAACAGTACCACACAGACACCCTGAAACGCTCACTAAATAAACCTCACGATCTGTTTAACCTCGTCAAGTCTCTATCCAACGAGCCAACACCCAAGCACCAATATGAAATACATCCTCAGGAGTTTGCCACCTACCTACAATCTAAGTTATGTCAGACAACTAAAATTTGAATTGGCGTCTCCTCCACAGACCATGTGTGTACAACATCTCTAATGTCTTTCTTGACCCCCTCCAAGAAGTGCATCGAAGATACTATCATGACCCTCAATACCACTACAGCGCAAACAGATCCTTGTCCAGCTTTCTGGATAAAAGAACTGCGCAGCGACCTCAGTCTGATAGCCAAGGTAATGAACCGATCTTTCACAAGCGGTTACTTCCCATCTGCCCTCAAGCACACTTCGATCAGACCGCTGCTAAAAAATAGTAAACTAGACCCCCAAAAGGTAGACTCCTACAGACCCATTGCAAGTATACCTTTTCTCATAAAGTTGATCGAAAAAGAGGTGCAAAGGCAATTACAAGACCACATCGACGCTGCTGCTCCATTAGACCCATGCCAACATGGATTCAGGGAGTCACATGGAGTGGAAACTCTCCTTACCACTCTTTTTAACAACATAATCATTGGCGTCGACAGCATCCATCACGGAGTTGCACTCATTTTCCTAGATATAGCTGCAGCCTTTGACTCAGTAAACCATGAGCTTCTCCTAGGACGGCTAAAAGAGAAAGGCATATGTGGAACAGCACTGGAATGGTGCAGATCATACTTGTCCGGTAGATGGCAGCACGTACGATCAGGTGGAACAAAATCAGAACCGTTTCATCAATGTCAAGGAGTACCACAGGGTTCCTCCCTATCGGCCTTGATGTTCAACATATACATGCAACCCATTTGCAATATCATCCGGTCTTTCAATGTCTGTTGTATGGTATATGCCGATGATGTCCTGCTCTATATGCCGTTCTCCATAGATCAAGTGGACCTCTCCCCTTTAACCAACTGTTTCAATGCCATATCTGAATGGTTCCTGTCACAAAACCTTAGAATTCAGCATAAGAAAACTGAGGTGCTCTTCATAACGAGGAACCCGTTCTTCAGCTCACCCCAATACTTGAAGGTGAAAGAAGCCAATCTACAAGCAAAACCCACAATTCGTTACCTGGAAGTTACACTGGATCAAAACCTCGACATGAAGGCAGGCACACATAGCGAACACTGGAAGAGCAATCTATTTCAAGATCCGTTCACTCAGACATCTACGCCCCTTGCTTGAACCGGAAGACTTTCGGACAATTTACCAGGCCCTAATACCACATTTTGATTACGCCAATACCATATTACAAGGTCTCCCCCAATCCACCTTGAACCCCTTACAGCTCGCCATGAATAGTGCAGCGAGGGTTCTCCATGGTTCATCTAAGAGAGACCATGTGACTCCCCTTCTAATGCAGTTACACTGGCTTCCTATTCATGCCAGGATCTTCTTCAAGACAGCGCTGCTGCCATTCAAAGCAGTCAATAATCTCTCCTCCTCTTCACTATCTGACCTTATCCAAACAGCAGTCCCTAATAGACCAAGAAGATCAGCAGCAGTAAATATGCTAACATTGCCAAGAGAATTAACAAGATGCACCTCGGCAACTGCAAACAGGGCCTTCAGTCTCTGCACCCCAAGACTCTGGAACTCCTTACCGACAAGCATCAGGTCAATCACCAACCTAATCCAGTTTAGGAAGGCCCTTAAACACTTCCTTTTCCTCAAATACTTCCTAGAGAACAATGAATCACATTCCCACTCAATTTCTTACAACTGCTCCAACACACCTTGTCAGCCAGAGGACCACACCATGCAAGAGGTCCTTGACCATTAAATCTCATTCTTTGTTTTTATATGACATTGTTTTGTAAATAGTTATCTTTGTTATTCAAGTTGGCTCTCCTGTTAATTGTAAACTCAGACTTATGTACCCGTCTGATTGTTATGTTTCATGTAAACCGCGCTGATGCCGAATAGTGCGGTATAGAAGAAATTATAAATAAATAACCACGCCCACTTGGCGAAATGAATCCATTTTCTTTGGTATGATTTCCAAGTTGATGGACTCCTATAGGCCATGATGATATTCTTCATCTCAATGGAGACAGGAAGGCTGTGTAATAATTTCCATTAAACGTCCATGCTATCAAAGACAGACTTTTGAGATGTATCAGGCCTTCCTTCTGTGTGAGGGTTGAATGCTGTCCTAGAGGTCTCAGTGGAGTTGAAGTGAGAAAGAGTAGTTTGGGAAGCCAGATTTGCCTGGGCCAGAATGGGGCTATTAGAATGAGCTTTGTCCTTTCACACTTTCTGCAATACCCTTGAGATGAGGGGGAATGGAGGAATAGCATACAGGAGACCAGTGGTCCAAGATAGTGTGAAAGCATCATGTGCTATACGGTTTGAACTTGGTCGGATGGAACAGAAAAGAGTGCATTTTGCATTCTCTGCTGTGGTAAACAGATCCACTTGTGGGAATCCCCGAGTTCAGGACAGTGTGCAACCCTCAGGTCAAAGAGACCACTCGTGCAGGTCTAGTTGCTGACAGAGTCGACCAGTTGATTTTGATTCCTGAGTAGATGCACAGACTGCAAGGTTATCTGTAGAGATGTGGTTAAATTCCAAATTCTTGCCGCTTCTAGACAGAGGGTCAAAGAACCTGACCCATCCTGTTTGTTGACATAAAACAAAGCAACTTGGTTGTCCATTCTTACCATGATTAGCTTCCCTTGAAGCATGGTTTGACGACTCAGATAGCACTGAATATGGCTCTGAATTCGAGCAGGTTGATATGTTGTAATCATTCTGATTGCTTCCATAATTTTTAAGTGGTTAGGTGAAGGAAATGTGCTCCCTATCCCTGTGTAGATGCATCAGTTGTCAGAACCATTGAGGATGGCGATGCTATTAAGAGGTGTTAGAGATTACTGAACTGACTTTGATATTGGCAGTCTTCCGCTGAGAGACTGATGACACTATTTCCAGTGCCATCTGAAGTGCCACCGCAGTGTTCACATGTGAAGCCTGGTGAGTGGTAGAACATGGATGAAGCTGACATGTGTCTTAAGACTTGGAGGATAAAGTGTGCCATCGCCGAATGGAATGTGTTGACGAGTGAAGCAAGCTGCACTATCATGGAAACCCTGCTTCTTGGGAGAAAAGCTTTTATCTGCTTTGTGTTGATTTCTGCACTAAAAAATAGTCTGGACTTTGTTGGTTCCAGGTTGGATTTTTTCTGATCAAAAGGCCCAGCTTGCTGAGGAGCAATATGGTTTCCTGAAGGGATCTTTGGACTCCTTCTTTTGAGGCAGTGGATACAAACCAGTTGTCCATGTAGGGAAAAATGTGATGCCCTTTCTTGTGGAGCTGAGCTATCATCTCTGCTAGACATTTTGGGCCTTATTCCGATGAGGACGTCCATGCCCCAGTGCGCCTGATCGGAATCGGAAGCATAGGGCAAGACACATCTAGCCCCATGGGATCAGAATTGCAACTAGGCCTGAACGTGCAGGCCGGGACCTGATTCCGGTCAGCCTGCACATACAGGCCTCTACCTGGCTAACTCAGTCAAGGCTCCTGAATGGAGCTGCAGTGCCATGGCATCCGGTTGCCATGGCACTGCGGCTCCATTCAGGAGCTGCGATCCTTGGCCGCTGACCTGTTCTTAAATTCCCTGCAGACCAACCCCAATCTGGCCTCCCAAGGCCAGGGTCGGGCTGCAAGGAATTACCTGCACCCCCTCCAACCCCTTCCGTCACCCGGGCCTGCCATCCCCTGCTGAATAAATATAGAATTGGTAGGGAGAATTCCTGATTATTTGGGGAGTAGGAAGAACTTAGAATAGAAGCCTTGAATCTTCTGGTATTGTGGAACTCTTTCGATTTCTCCATTGCGTAGAAGCAATGCACTTTATTCTGCTAATATGGTTTGGTGCTACAGGGAATAGTTGGGGAGACAATGGGTCCCTTGTTTGGAGGAAGCTCTTCAAAGTTTATCTCGTATCCCTGATGTACTATCGCAAGAACCCATCGGTCTGTGGTGATTTCTTTCCATGTCTTCCTGAACTAAGAATTTTGTCACTTACTGGAGGGTAATCAAAAATTAGATTTGACTTCCCAGAGGGAGCCAAAGTAGGGGCTTGCTGCTTTCACTCTTGTGGTCGCTGATGCTAGGCATACATCTGAGATGATATGCGTTGCACTGGCAGACATGTATAAGGTTGATATCTTCTTCTTGGATAAAATTGTTGAAAATATTGGTAATGATATGGTTTTCCGTAGAGCTGATGAGAAGTTCTCTTATGTTGTAAAATGCCATCCGAAGTCATGGAGAGTTCTTTTGCTATGGAGCTATCATCCTTTATTTGTTATACTGCCTCTTTAACCTTACCGCCAAACAGACTGCCCCCCAAGCAGGGAGTATTAGTAAGTTTGTCATATAGGTCCTTTCTCAGGCTCGATGCTCTAAGCCAGCGAGTCACAATGGCAGTAGCTGCTACATGGGATCCTGTATCGTAAACATCGTACATGGACCGAATGAGATGATAAATGGATGCTTGAAGATTTATGCACAACTGCACTTGCCAGTTTTCGAGCTGGTTTAACAACCTATGATGGTAGAGTTTTTTTGTTTTGAGCCTCCGTGTGGAGAGAGGGGGAGCAGCCAATTATACAGACAGAACAAAGTGAAAGCAAAAATGTGTGTCAGTTTTACTTTCACTGGAATGAAGCTGCTGTTGGATTCTTCCAGTTTGTTTACTTGCTTTCTAAGATAAACAGCGAGGGAAGGGTGAGAGCTCAACTGCACTTCTCTGCAGAGAAACAATGACTGATAGATATAGACTACGTAGTTCACATAGAAGCAGAAAAGTCAAAAAATACTTCTATCAGCTGGGAGAGGGCTCTAAGCACACAGCTCTGTCTGAGACATCGCCAGATATGTGGCTGCATTTTCATGCTGGTCTGCGGAGAACTAGGAGCATATTAAAGCAGCTAAGGGGGAGATATTCAATGCGATTAAAGCGATTGGCAGACTTGCTAACCATATTAATCACAATCACCGGGATATTCAGCGGCAGTAATGTAGTTGAATATCTCCACTGCCCGGTTAGCTTCCTGCTTTCTCCAGCTAACCCAGATCTGGCCCTGGCATTAAATTTCTGGGTGTTAGTTACGGTGGTGACAACTAGCCACTGTAATTTCATTAGCCGCCACTGCTGAATACCCCCCACTAAGAGTTTAAAAGGGCAGAACTACTCAGATTAGAAAATCAAGAGATAGATTTAATACCAACAAAATCCAAGTTTCTTTGAGTATGGAGACAAAGCCAGTAAAAGTTGCCAGTGCACAAATTGAAAGCCCAAATGCAGAGTCAGCAGATAGTAAAATTACAACATGAAGGGAGGGGGGGGAGGGAAGGGAGGAGATATTTGACAAGGACAAGATGCGACAAGGATTTGTGCAGTTTTATACAAAGTTATTATACTCTAAAGAGACATAGGCAGAGGAAGGAAAAATTGAGGGCTACACTCTTCAATATTGGAGAAATTTCAGCTCTTGAACTAGTGTAAGCTATAAAACCTTTAAAACAAGGAAAGGTGCCAGGATAATATTGTTACTCACCTATAGCAGGTATTCTCCATGAACAGCAGGAATAAATCTTCATGTAAGGGTGATGTCACTGACAGAGCCCCATACGGAACGTTCCCCAGCTTCCAAAGGAAGCTTTTGGGAGGTATACCGTACATGCACGCCTGCTTTCCCCACCCGCTGCAGCACCATATTCTCCAGCATGATCACATAGCAGGAGCCAAAAAATAACTCCCGGGGAGGTGGGCGAGTTGTGAAGACTTATTCCTGCTGTTCACGAAGAATACCTGCTACAGGTGAGTAACTATGCTTTCTCCGTGAACAAGCAGGAAATAAGTCCTCACATATGGGAGTCCCAAGTTACAGGCTACCGGAACCCGAGCAGAATACAGTCCAACCGGGCATTGAGAACTGGAGAAGCCAGGGAAACCAGAGAGGTAGTCCCGCTGAGGGACTTATTTGATGCATCAACATCGACCAAGGAAATTTTAGCAGGTAGCTTAGACGGACAGAAAGGCTGATGGGCAGAAGCTGACTCTCAAGACCCAAAGAGATGCCGGCATACGGCCTGGCCAAAATTGCTGTCCCGTCGGGAATCCCAATCCAGACAGAAATGGGCTGTAAAGGTATGGACCAAAGACACGTTGCAGCCCTGCAGATTTCCTCTGCAGAGTCAGAACAGAGGTTGTGTACCAATGTAGCCATCGCACAGACATTGTGAGCCGTGACATGACCCTCAAGGCTCAGATCAGTTAAGGAATATGCATGGGTGATGCAGTCTGTGAGCCAAAGGGACAGCATATGCTTTGAAACAGTGATACCCAGCCTATTGGGGTCAAAGGAGACGAAGAGTTGGAAGGATTGATGGTGCAGCTTCGTAAGCTCCAGGTAGAAGGCCAACACACGTGTGCAATGCTGCCTCACCACGATTGGTATGAGGCCGCAGAAAGAACATCAGAAGGACAATGGACTGGTTGATGTTAAAAGCTGAGACCACCTTTGACAGAAAATGGGGGTGCATGCAGGGCACCACCAGGTTCTGGTGAAATCTGGTGTATGGAGGGTGCGCAACCAGAGCCTGGAGCTCACTAACACATTGGGCCGACATGAGGGCCACCAGAAAGAGGACCCTCCAAGTCCATACTTGAGTATTAATGACCAAACAAACCTTTTTCAAAGATGGAGAAGCTGCAAGACTAGAGGGCATAACACAAAGCAGCAAGGGGGTAAACTGAAAGGCCAAGTCAGGAAATACTTTTTCACTGAAATGGTGGTGAATGCTTGGAATGCCCTCTCGATGGAAGTGGTGAGAGCAAATACAGTGACAAAATTCAAAATGGCATGGGACAGACACAGTGGCTCCATTTATAGAAACAAGATAAAATCAAAACAAACAGTCTCTGATATCTTAACAAGTCGAGGTGACCTACATGGAGTGGCGGGCGCACCTACTCTTGCCACCTTGTTGGGCAGAATAGATGAACCATGCTGGTCTTTATCTGCCGTCATATACTTTGTTACTGTGTAAGAACCTCAGAGGGCATGCGTCCAGCGGCTCAAAAGGAGCCCGCATGAGCTTGCCGAGGACCAGGTTCAGGTCCCAAGCAACCATAGGGTGCTTGACTGGAGACTTTGAAAGAAGCAAGCCCCGCATGAATCCGCATACCAGAGATTGAGCAAACACAGGCTTCCCTCCGCAGCCATGATGGAATGCTCCTATCACATTGAGGTGGACACGCACCTAGTTGGACTTCAGCCCAGAACTGGAAAGGTGCAGAAGGTACTCCAACAGCTGATCCACGGGACAAAGAGGTCCAGCACCCAACCAGTGCACAAGGCAGCAAACCACCGCCACTTGAACACGCAAGCCTTAGACATTGACTCCTTGCAGGACGCCAGTAGGATCTCGGTAACGCTCTCAGGGAGAACGAGCAAACTCTGCAAGGGCTACCCACTCAGCATCCATGCCTTAAGCACCAGGAAGCAGATGTTGGGGTACAACAAGGAGCCGCTGTCCTGCGAGATGACATCTGGGTTGGAGCCCAGGCGGAGATGCTCCCTCTGCGAGAGCTGCAGCAGTAACGGGAACCACGGCTGCCGAAGCCAGTCGGGAACGGTGAAAATCATGGATCCTCCCTAAGCCTGGAGCTTCAGGAGCATCTTCACGATGAGCAGTATTGGAGGGTAGGCACAGAGCAAGCCTTTCCCCCTAGTGGAGAAGGAAGGCCTCTGGGGCCAAGCAATCGCTGGCCGGCCTCTGACAGCAGAATCAAGCTACCTGAGCATTCTGTGCCGTAGTGAAGAGGTCCACCTCGGGGGTGCCCTACTAGAACCTTCTAGTCACCCCCCCCCCTTCAAGACCAGGACCACGTAGCAAGCAAGCAATAGAGCTTTTTCCCTGCTTGATCCAACAATTTGGAACTCACTTCCAGAAGCCATCAGTCGATTCAAAACCTTAAGAAACTATTAAAAACACATCTGCTTATTGAACACTTTGGTCCAAATGATATCACTTAACTACACACACCATAACCCCAACCACGCTCTGTGAACATCTATAAATACCCGTTTTGTTAGCTGCAAGTTCGCTTCCTTTGTTACATGTAATCACAAAAATATTTGTGTTTGTTGTTCCATGTAAGCCGCCTTGCCATAAAGGCAGTATAAAAAACCTGTTAAATAAATACAATATATGGAGCCTGCACACTAAAGGCACTATTTGACTGGAAAAAAAAGAGGGGAAATTTGGAAGCAGTAGGTCAGCTTGGAACAGAATGTGGTAGGAGAGGTACCATTAGGATCCTTGATATGGCTGAAGGGTTTGAATATACAAGATATAGGTTATGACATGCATACTGCAGATATGGAAGAAGATGAAGAAATCGATAGGTAATAAAACATTTGCTAGGCAATTACCAATAGGACACAACAATGAATTTCCGCCAGGAAATGAATTTTGGGTATATGAGCAATGGCCAATAAAGGGTTTCATGACAGAGGGTCATTTATTAGATAATGGTGAAATAAAACCTTTTGAAAAGTGAAAACATGAATTTGAATTAGACAGACACGTACTATCAATATTTGCAAATTCGCCACTATGTTTTATTTAAATATACACAAGCAGATTTGAGGAAACAGACACTCCATTTGAAAGGATATATAGGATGCATAAAGGAACAAAAGGACTATTCTATAATATTTATGGTCTGTTGAGCATTTCGGAGTGGAGTAAGTGGCTTCATATTGAAGCTTTGGAGGAAGATTTGGGAAGGAAACTAAAAAAAGAAGGAGATTGGAAACAAGTGTTGCAATCAATAGCTAAATTATCAGTATCTATTGCCTTAGTGGAAAGGAGAAATTTGGTCTTACCTGCTGATTTCTTTTCCTTGAGTCCAAGACCAGTCCAGAATGCATGGGTTATGTCCATCACCCAGGAGATGGAGGCAGAATTAAAAGCTGTGAGCTTTGCCCTATAAGAGGCACTGTGCAGCTACTTGCTCTCCAGTATTTCTTTAACAAAGCAAATGGAAACTACCTAAAACATAATCCTCTTGGTAGGCGAATATCCAGAAATCCAAACCCAAGAAAGTCAACTAGGCTAAAAGTAAAGCAGATGATCATCCTGGCTTCCCACCAATCTGCGAATCAAGAAAATCAAAGTTATAAGAAATATACAAAATAAGGGCAGGCCTCTGGACTGGTCTGCTTAAGGAAAGAAAATTAGAAGGGAAGACCAAAATTTCTCTTTCCTCTTCATCCACCCAGGGGCTGGGGAATGCCTCTCGGATTGGGGGGGCCGAGCTCTGCCTTGACTATGTCCCCAGCTCCACTCTATCTCCACCTCCTAGCCCCCGCTGCCTTCCCCTCCTGTTCTGCCCATAGGGATCTCATCTCCCATGGGCAGAAGAGAAAGGAATGGCTGTGATCGTGGGGGACTCCTGTCTGCCCACGGGAGACTGGAACCCCATGGGAAGGAGGAGAAGGCCACTGTGATCGCGGCAAAGACTCTATCTGCCTATCGGATCTCCGCGGGCGGATAGGAGGAGTCTTTGCTGCAATCGCAGTGACCTTCCTCCCTGCCCAGGGGAATCTGATCTCCCAGGAGTCTGCCACCATCGCAGCTGCTCTCTGCAGGAAAAACTTTGGTGGGGGCCAGGGCACGTGTCGCCCACCCCGTGACAAATACCCCTGACCAGACCAGTCCAGAACGCATGGGATGTAATAAAGTACACCTTACTCTGGGTGGGATGAAAAGATGCTTTCACTAAGCACCATGAATGCGAAAGCAGCATCTTTTCTGAGGAAAACCATCAAGGCAATAGTGCTTAGAAAAGAATGCAGAGGAAAAAATCTCCCTAATCCAATGCACAGTAGTGCCCTTTTGGAGTTTCTGCACCTTTCCTCGCTCCTCCAAACACAATGAGGAGTCAGTTCATCTTCCTGAAGCAAATTAAACACTTTTAAATGGTGCACAAGCAATCTGAAAACATCCAAAGACAGAGAAGACAGAACTCCTGACCATCATCTTCCAGCATGGAGGTCTGCATCTCTACCCCTGATGAAAATGAAAAGGAGAAAGCACTTTCAAAAGAAAGATGGTAACCATTGCAGTTCTAAGGATAATGCCACAGAGCTACAAAATAAATTTCTTGAGCCTTCCAATTTCAAACTCACTGAATCATAGAAACATAGAAATATGAAGACAGAAAAAGACCACATGGCCTATCTAGTCTGTCCTTCCATAACAACAACTACAACAGTCCCCTTTTTTTCTTTAGGGATCTTCTGTGTTTGTCCCATGCTTTTTTGAATTCAGATACTGTCCTCATCTCTACCACCTCCACTGGGAGACTATTCCACGGATCCACCACTCTTTCCGTAAAGAAATATTTCCGCATATCACTCCTGAATCTATCCCCCTTCACCCTCATCCCATGTCCCCTCGTAGCAGAACTTGCTTTCAATTGAAAGAGGCTCTCCCCCTGTACATTTATGCCAAAGAGGTATTTAAACATCTCAATCATATCACCTCTATCCCGCCTTTCCTCTACGGTATACATATTAAGATCCTTAAGTCTGTCCTCATATGCTTTATAATGAAGACCACCAACCATTTTAGTAGCCACCCTCTGTACTGACTCCATCCTGTTTATATCCTTTTGAAGGTGCAGTCTCCAGAATTGCACACTACACTCCAAATGAGGTCGCACCAAAGACTTATACAGAGGCACTATCACCTCCTTTTTTCTGCTAGCCATTCCTCTCCATATGCACCCAAGCATCCTTCTAGCTTTTGCCGTCGCCTTTTCTACCTGTTTAGCTACTTTAAGATCATCAGACATAACCACACCCAGGTCCCGCTCTTCTTTAGTGGACAAAAGTACTTCACCCCCTATACTATATTGCTCCCTTGGATTGCTGCAGCCCAAATGCATGACCTTACATTTTTTAACATTTTAACATCCATTGAAAAGAAGATATCCTGCCACTTCACCTAAATCTCAGTATTTTAGACATTTATGCTGGGCGCTATTTTGTAACTGCATGAATAGATCTGATGGCGCGTACACTGTGGGCATACACATGGGTTGAGTACACAACTATGTATATAAATTTATAGGATCTTATAATTCACATGCATTCTTTATAAATGTAGGCGTGGGCATTTACATCAGCTCCAGGACTGGTGTAGGGGATTGCCCTTTAGATTAGGGCGTTTTCTCAGTCACTTGGCCTAGTATTTTGTAGGGAAACGTAGGCTCCTACTTTTCTTTATAATATAGGCTTAAAATAGGCACGTTTTGGCTTCTAAGAAGGTAATTTTATAAGGGAGCACCTAATTAAAGCATATTTCTTATTTTTCCCCCTAAACCCTCTTCCTCCTTTCTCTCTCTCTATTGGCAACACTCCTCTTCGTGTTTCCTCAGCTCGCAACCTTGGGATCCTATTTGACTCCTCCCTTTCCTTCCATATCCAACGGATAGCAAAAACCTGTTTCTTTTTCTATAACATTAACAAAATTTGATCCTTCCTTTCTGAACATACTATTAAAACACTTATCCATTCTTTAATCACCTCTCACCTCAACTATTGCAATCTCCTCCTTGCTGGTCTCTCTCTGAGTCATCTTTTTCCCCTTCAGTCTCTTCAAAACTCTGCTGTGCGGCTAATCATCCACCAGTCCCAATATACTTATATAACCCCTCTTCTTAAATCACTTCATTGGCTTCCCATCCGTTTCCATATTTAATACAAACATCTCCTGTAAATACATTCATTCTGTTGCTCCTCACTAGCTTTCCTCTCTCCTCTTTCCCTACACCCCTTCTCGGGAACTCCGCTCTTCCTCTGGCTTGCTTCTCTCTATGCCCTTCTCTTCAGCTGCCAACTCCAGACTTTATTCCTTTCACCTTGCTGCTCCTTATGCCTGGAGCAAACTACCTGTATCTTTATGCCTAGTTTTATCTCTCCCCCTTTTTAAATCCATGCTAAAGGCTCACCTCTTTCGGGTGGCTTTTGGATCTTAATCCTCTGTTCATCTTCTACCTCTTTACCCTTCCCTATTGTATCCTTACAGTCATCTTTTGTACTGTCTGTCTTGATTACACTGATGAGCAGGGACCGTCTTTTATATGCATCTGTGCAGCGCTGCATACATCTTGTAGCACTATATAAACGATTAACATTGGTAGTAGTAGAGGTCATAAGCCTGTTACATGCCCATGAGATAGAGGGGGGTCCCGTCAAGGGTAGTACAAGGATGAGAGGCGCCCACGGGGTTCATGACAGTTCGAAGCAGTGCAGAAAGATAAGTTTGCAGCTTCATTTTCATATTGCTCTTATTGTATTGTTACGCTATTGGGAAGGTCATTGATGTGAAAGGGCGATTGCGTTTTAAAGGTTGATGCAATTTATGTACCTTATACCATAGCCCGATAATTCTGAGACCTCCCTATAAGCAGATGATTTGCTACGGAGAGTGTGTATGCTAAAAAGTAATGCTGTTTTTCTCTCCAGAAGTGGATTTACTCAGACATCAGTTTTGGTACGGTGGAGTGTTTTTTTGATAGTAGATTTTCGTTCCAATAGTTGACCAGTTTTCCTTTTTGTTGATTGCATTATCTCTTATGGGCAAGACGTGGTGTGATGTTCATATGTCGACTTTGATTTTGTCGCATTGGCACACCACTTGTCTTTCTGCCCATGTGGTCTATCTGCTTATCTGCCCTTGTTCTTTATATTATATTGGTCGAACCACTCGACCCATCAAGGTCCACCTGGCTGAGCATGCCTCCATATTGCATACTAAGACTTTCACAGCTACAATTGTGGAACACTGTCTTCAGTTGAATCATGCTTTTGATTAGTTACGCTGGCGGGTGCTTGATTTCGTTCCGGTTGACCCCCGCGGTGGCAACCGCATTTTTCGCCTGCAGAAGACAGAACAACGTTGGATTTTCCGACTAAATACAGTAGCTCCGCATGGTCTGAATGCGGCCCTTGAGTGGAGCAGTTTGCTATCATGACTTTGTTGTGTTGTAGCCCAGGATTTGACAACTTAGCTGTTCGCTTTGTTTTTCTCTCTTTTGGTTCAGCCATCCAATCCTGAGGGGGTTTTCCCTTGTTTCAATAGAGTTTCCCCTTTCCATTGGCTGATTGCTGTTTGTGCGCTTTTCATTGGTTGCCCTGGCTTGTCATTCGTGTTTTGGTTTGTCTCTGACGTCAGATGCCGTGATGCAAGCTCTATAAATACAGCTGGTTGCCGATTTTGTTTCTTGCTTTCGTGACTGCAGGAATGACTTTTTGTTTCAACCTGATGCAGGGTCGCTGAATGCTGACCTGAAACGTGGCACGTTGTTGATGACAATCTTCCTGAGGCGGCATTGAAGCACCTACGTATTTCAGATAAGTGACGGGGAAAAAAATTCACTTTCTACAAATTTGTGATTAAAAGGAGCAGCTATTTTTAAGAGGGGGGTGGATTTCTGCCTCCTCCCGTATAGCAGCTCCGACAAAAAATAAAAAACAAAAACAAATATATTGTGTTTGCTGGATAGTATGGAAAAATTTCTGGCACAGCTGATATAATGCAGGATCTTCTTTACTGAGACCCACTCCCATGTCAGCATTTCCAATCACCTTACCCTTTCAGTATCCAGCATCCCCTGTTTGTATCCCTATCTCCACCAATGTCCAGCATCATTCCCTTCTCTTCATACTCCTCCTCTAATGCTCAGCATCTGCCCTGTCTCCCTATTCCTCTGATGTCCAGCATTCCCTTTGTCTGTCCCTATCCCCCTCTTATGTTCATTATCCCCTGTCTTGATACATCCTCCCTCTGGTCCATCATCTTCTGCCTTCCTACCCCCTCCCCCCCCCCCATGTCCAGCATTTCCACTGTCATGCAACTCTCTTCCTCCCAATATCCCTGTGTTTTTATCTGTCCTTTGGCTCTCTATCTCTTCCCCTATCCACCATTATCCCTCCTTCTAATCCGACATCTTCCCTTTCTTCCCCTCCCCCAAATCAGTATCTTCCTTCCCCCCAGTCTTTTTCCCCGAATACCTCTTGTTTTGGCCTCCCATACTAATTCAGCATCTCCCTTCTCACTGTGTGCAACATCCCCTCCTTTCTCCTCTGAGCAAGTTTCTGTTCTCACCCAATCCAGCATCTCCTCTTGCCTGCCCCCACATCGATTGGGTATTCTCTTCTTTCTACTGCCTGTCTTGCCACTTCCACTTCCCTGGGCACACGGCAGCAGCAAAAGAGAAGTCATGGGGCCACTGAGCTTGTTCACACTACCTGACCCCTTAGAAATGGGAAATGTTCATTACAGGCGGCGGGACTAACAGAGCCTTAGCAGCGCATACTGGCTTGACGGTCCCGTGCCTTCTCTCTCCTGTCGCTGCCATGCATCCAGAGGCATTGCAGGTAGCAGGGCGAAGAAAAAACATACATGCAACAGCAGCAGAGGAGAAGATGGCAGCTTCTTTGAGAGAAAAGTGAGGCAGCGATCACAGTAGGAAGCTCATATCGGCAACCAGAGTGGAACCTGATGTCACTTCCTGGCTCTGACCATGCTCTGCCACATACTGCTCTGGCACGATCCAAATGCTGTTGAGGCATTCTGTAAGGTTATTCAGCAGTATTATCCACATAGCGTTACCAAAGATCTATGAAGAGTGCCGCCAAATGGAACTATCCAGATAATGGCAGTTGCTGCCTGGATATTTCCCTTTGATTACTCTGTCACACTTCTCAGGCTTTTTATCAATTTTCCAGTGCCTGGTTCAACAGGAAAGTTAGAATTTGAAAAGCAATGTAATTGGGAGGGAGGTGAGAAGAACAAGTAGAGAGGGACAGTCACCTCAGTTCCAGGTTCCATGCCCTGTGGGTGATGATTTGGTTCATTAAGAGACAGAGGTGGTGTGTAGGAAGGTTAGGCACAGGAAGAGAGGGAGCCCTGGAGACACTCATCAGCTTTGGTGCAGTAGTAGGTACAAGAAAAAGATGAAATCTTGGAAATGCATGACTGTGACTGCCTGCTGCAAGAGGAAATTAGCATGCAAAGTAAAGAAACATGGCAATATTGTTCAAGACTGGCCCTTTTCTGTTCCAGAACCACGATCACCATTTTTTCAACTTTAAATTTTCATATCTTGGGAATTTTCACAAATATTTCTAACCTTACACGTTTTCTGAAGTATCAAGGAGACAGATTCAACTGGAACATCCAACAAGAACTTGTCTTGACTTAATTTTTAGTGTCCTTCCCCCCGCTCCTTCCCACATTACAATTTTCTGAATCTTGGATCCTGACTAGTTGAGAACACAAATCTCTAGTAATATCACCAATTCCTCTGTTAATAAAGTACCTGGTTTTCAAAGGAGGAGTTCACATTCAGTTGCATGCTATCCGTGACGCCTTCTCCATTTTCACGAACATAGTAAACCAAGAGGCGGCTCACGGGGCCCATATCATGAGTGATGCCAATATGCAGGGATGTCATGCATGCTTCTGCCTCTCTGAGTTGCAGCTTTGGGGAAGCTTGTGTGAAACAGATTGTAAAAAACAAGTTGAATTAGTGAAATGTATATAGAGAATTCTGGATTTGCAAATGGCCCTAACCTACCAATGCAAAAAGGTGTGCACTTAAAAAGTAAACCCATACAACATAACACAGAAGCACATAACGATATACACACATGTCCCATCTCCGCTGTGACTATTAAATCTAAATGGATACAAGACCCACTTCCATCCTCTTCCTCCAAGTTTAACATGTTTTGTAAAATTAGACTTTTGAAGGCCTGGAGTGTTGCATATTCATGCCATTAGGAAGTATTAAAGCGAGTGGCATCATCTCAAAGCCTTCTACACTGCCTCCTGTCACGATTTTGCAAAAAGACAGAGAACGATGCGTATCCCCAAGGAGTTCCTCGGCTACTTTACTTTGTACCATAAGACTACAAGCTTACTTTCAAAAGGCAAACTCCACAGAGAGTTGCCTTCAGAAAATGAGTGAGAAAACAAACTTCATGTTCCAACAACCCATGCACTCGCTGAAGCAAAATATGTGCTGGAAAGTATCTACGATAATTCCAAAATGCAATCACCCCACATACTTTCCCTTCTCATACCAAACTAATCACATACATTTATTCCTCGAGATGAAAGCCAACATGCATACAATTACTTGTGCCAAGGGAGCAATAAAAAAATAAGCATTTTAGGCAGGTAAAAAGACTTCGACTTTCATACTATGGACACATCATGCAAAGAGATATCATTAGAGAAAAACATAATGCTTGGCAAAGTAGAAGGTCAATGCAAAAGAGGAAGGCCGGCAATGAGATGGATCGATACAATAACAGCAGCTATGGGTGTCACTCTATCAACAATGAGCCACCTGATTGAAGACCAAATACAGTTTAGGCCAGCTATCTAGAAGGCTGCCATGAGTCAACACCGACTCAACGGCACTTAACAGCAACAACTAAATTTCTTTACCTCTTGTTAACTGCATGGAAGCTACAGCTCTTAATGTGGCATTAACTGCTCCACATTAACACACAATAACTACCTCTGTGGAAACTGCAAAAAGAACATTCCCTGCTCCTTTCTGCATTAGGTGCTTAATGCAGGAATACCACTTGCTAGGGGTATGCATTCAGGAGTGCACTTTTTGTTCATTTGGGTGTCTAAAAATTGAAATTACCACAAATCCCTTGTACGCATATGTATCTACAAATTGATGTGCACACAATTTCTGTGCTTAGAAAAGTTCTAGCATGTATAGAATGCATGCCTAAAGAATGAATATGTGAAATTAGCATAAAAAATGGCCAAAGGTCAGAAAAAATATATTTTAAATGAGTACAAACCAAAAATGTTTGGAAGAGTGAGGCAGCCATGAGGCTCTTACATAAAGTAATCAGCCTGCTATTTCAGTGGACACCCTTCCCCCACTCCAGGTCTGAGCACAGTATCCCCTAGCCCAGAAAAGCGTAGTTACTCACCTGTAACAGGTGTTCTCCAGGAGCAGCAGGAATCAGTCCTCACTTATGGGTGACGTCGGCGCCGACGGAGCCCTCGCGGAGCAATTTTCCCCAGCTTTCAAAGAAAGCCTTTGGGAATTGCAGCGCGCATGCGCGGTCCTCTTCCCGCCCAAGGGTGCCATCTTAGCCAGTCAGATGACATAGCTAAAAAGACAGCATAAAAATTTGCAAAAAAACTAAAGCAGACGATTGCAACTCCAAGGTGAGGAGGGAGGGTTGTGAGGACTGATTCCTGCTGCTCCTGGAGAACACCTGTTACAGGTGAGTAACTACGCTTTCTCCAGGACCAAGCAGGAAGTCAGTCCTCACTTATGGGACTCCCAAGCTTAAGGCTACCGGAGACCCTAAGCACAAAAATGAGCTCCCTCTAGCTCAGCAGCACAGAAGGAAAGAATCTTCGCTGAATTATTACCCACCGGTAGCCCACATCCGGGATGGAGGGTAGGAGTTGCTCAGACCTCAAAGAGATTACGGAGGACTGCCTGTCCGAAAGCACTGTCCCTGCGGGACTCCCTCTCGAGACAGTAATGGACCGCAAAAGTCTGGCTCGAAGACCAAGTAGCGGCCCGGCAGATGTCTGCCAGCGGAACAGAGCGGAGGTAAGCCACTGACGTGGCCTTTGCCCGAACGCAATGAGACGTGACTCGACCGTCCAAGGAGAGTCCGGCTGCCCCATAAGCCCAAGAGATACAGTCCGCAACCCAGATGGACAGAGTACGCTTGGAGACCGGGAGCCCCAATTTATTGGGGTCAAAAGACACAAAAAGCTGAGCAGCTTTACGGTGCTCCCGCGTACGGTCAAGGTAGAAGTTCAATGCCCTTCTACAGTCCAGGGTATGGAGGACCGTTTCAGCTCGGCAGGAGTGTGGCCTGGGAAAGAAGGTTGGAAGTACCACCTCCTGATTGATGTGAAAAGGGGAGACCACTTTTGGAAGAAATTTAGGGTGAGTCCGTAGGACTACCCGATTTTTGTAGAACCGAGTGTAAGGGGGATCAGACACGAGGGCCTGCAATTCACTTACGCATCTAGCGGAAGTGAGGGCTATCAAGAACAAGGTTTTCCAAGAAAGAAAACGGAGAGAACAGGTAGCCATAGGTTCAAAAGGCGGACAGGTGATCCGCTGTAAAACCACATTCAGGTCCCAGTCAGGCGCTGGCGGGCGCAGAGGTGGTTTAAGTAGAAGGAGACCTCGGAGAAACCTCGCTACGAGAGGGTCGCTGGAAAGAGGTCTACCGTCCACCGGCACGTGATGTGCTGAAAGAGCACTGAGGTGAACTTTGACGGAGTTGGACTTAAGTCCCAGATTAGAGAGGTATAGCAAGTACTGCAAGATCACCGACACCGGGCAGGAGAAGGGATCCTGAGATTGTTGGGTACACCAAACGGAGAAACGACGCCATTTTAGGGCGTAGCATTTGCGGGTAGAAGGTCGTCGCGAAGCTAAGACGACCTCCTCCACCTCTGTCGGCAGGAGAAGGGGAGCAAGGACTACCCTCTCAGCAGCCAGGCCATTAGGTTGAGAGACCTGAGGTTGGGGTGTAGCAGAGACCCCTGATCCTGAGTGAGGAGATCCGGTTGTAACCCCAGAGGGAATGGATCCTCTACCGCTAATTGCAGCAGGAGTGGAAACCACGGCTGTCTGGGCCAGCGAGGGGCCACCAGGATCATGAAGGCTTTGTCTCGGAGAACCTTGAAAAGAGTCCGGGAGACTAGCGGGATGGGAGGGAAAGCGTACAGAAGGCTCCCCGACCATGAGAGTAGGAAAGCGTCCGCCGCAACTCGAAGGGGGTGTGGCTGACGAGAGCAGAAGCGAGGAAGTTGCCGGTTGTGAGGACTGGCAAAGAGATCCATTGTGGGGAGGCCCCACTTTAGAAAGAGCTTCTGAACTACCAAGGGGTCCAGGCGCCACTCGTGCGGCTGGAGGATCCTGCTGAGTTTGTCCGCCAGGCAGTTTTCTTGGCCTGGGAGATAAACTGCCTTGAGAAGAATGCCGTGACTGACGGCCCAAGAGCAGAGCTTCCTTGCTTCCCGACAGAGAAGGAAGGAGCCCGTGCCCCCCTGCTTGTTCACGTAGAACATGGCAACTTGTTTGTCCGTCTGGACAAGGACGGACTGGCGAGAGGTCAGGTGGGAGAAGGCCTTGAGAGCCAAGCGGATCGCTCTGAGCTCTAGGAAGTTGATCTGCTGAGCAGACTCCCACGCGTTCCAGAGACCCTGAGTACATGCCCCTTGGCAATGTGCTCCCCAGCCCAGGAGGGATGCATCTGTCGTCAGCACCCGGGCCGGCTGAGGTGGCTGAAAAGGCATGCCGAGCACTAGGTTTGGCCGATGAAGCCACCACTGAAGAGACGAGGCCAGCGGCTCGGAGACGCGCACTAGGTCCGCTAGGCCGCCTGTGGCCTGTTGCCACTGCTTGCGGAGACACCATTGAGCAGGCCGCATATTCAGGCGGGCATTGGGGGTCACATAGACGGTGGAAGCCACATGGCCGAGTAGTCTCAGGAAGCGCCTGGCAGAGACCAGGGGCTGGCTGCGAAAACGGTCGGCTAGGTCCATGAGCCGTTGAGCCCTGTCGAGCGGTAGGAACGCTCGTGCCTGAGGAGTGTGCAGCCTTGCGCCGATGAACTCGAGATCCTGTGAGGGGAGCAAAGTGGACTTTGCGAAGTTTATAACAAAGCCCAAGTGCTGCAGAAGAGTCACCGTGCGGCGTGTGGCGTTGGTGACCTCCGGAGCGGACGCTGCTCTGATGAGCCAGTCGTCGAGGTACGGAAAGACATAGAGGCCGTGAAGCCGGAGATGGGCCGCCACCACCGCGAGGCATTTTGTGAAGACCCGCGGTGCGGAGGACAGGCCAAAGGGCAGTACTCTGTACTGGTAATGATTTCCTGCCACCACAAACCTTAGGTATTGGCGGTGGCTTGGGTGGATGAGGATGTGCGTGTAGGCATCCTTTAGATCCAAGGAGCATAGCCAATCTCCCTGCTGGAGGTAGGGCAGAAGGATTCCAAGGGTAAGCATCTTGAACTTCTCCCGCACAAGGAACTTGAGGTTGCGCAAGTCCAGGATGGGTCTGAGGCCTCCTGTCCGCTTTGGTACTAGAAAGTACCTGGAATAAAAGCCTTGACCTCTCAGGTGGTGGGGCACCGGTTCCACCGCCTGCTCCTGCAGAAGACCCGCTAACTCCTGAAGGAGTAGTTCCCTGTGCAGAGGGGGTCGTGGAGGTTCTCCCGGAAAGTAGGAGGGAGGGATCTGGTGGAAGTGGAGAAGATATCCTTCTCTCACGACCTGAAGCACCCAGGCATCTGAGGTGATGCTGGACCACCTGTGGGCGAAGTGAACCAGCCGGCCTCCGGTGCTGGGAGGAACCAGCGGGGGGGGAGAGGCTATGCTTAAGGAGTCAAAAGCCCCCACCCTGCTGAGCAGGGGCTGGTGGTGCAGGCTTGGGGGCTTGCTGCCTACGGGACCCGTTACCCCGTCCCTTGGCCTGCTGGCCCTGTTGGGGAGCTGCAGGGGCCTGATAATGGGGGTATTGTTTGTAGGCAGCCGTCTTCCTCGGGTAAAAGGACTTCTTTCCCGAGCCCTTCTTTTTCTGGGAAGGGGCGGAGGTCTTCCTAGAAAGCCTAGTCCTGGTGAGAGTCTCCGTCTCAATTTGTGCAGCCTTTTCAGCCATGGGCTTGCCAAAGAGGTTTTCGCCTCGGCAGGGGACATCGACCAACTTGTCCTGCACCCAGGGCTCAAGGTCAGACGACTGAAGCCAAGCCTGTCGGCGGGCACCGATGCCGGCTGCGGCCACTCGAGCCGATGCTTCAAAGCCATCATAGGCTGCTCGGGATATGAATTTTGAGCATTCCCGAATGCCAGTGGACAAGGCCAGGAACCTCCGCAAGGGTTCCTCGGACAAACCAGCGGAGAATCCGGCTAGCTCTTTAGCCAGGTCTCGGAGATACATGCCCATGTATAGCTGGTAGGACTGGACACGACACGCAAGCATAGAGCCCTGGAAACACTTCTTACCAAGGCCATCCAGGTTACGGGCCTCCCTGCCAGGAGGCACCGAGGAGTGCATCTTCTGGCTCTTAAGACGATGCATGGCCGATTCCACTACCATGGAATGGTGTGGTAGCTGTGCTTTTTGGAAGCCAGGGCTCTTGCGGACTCGATAGATAGAATCGACCCGCTTGCTCAGGACCGGCGAGGTGGCCGGACTCTCCCACATGCGGAAGAGCAGTCGTTCCAGCATGGGAGGAACCGGTACAGTAAAGTGTTCCCTGGCGGGAGAGTCATACTGGAGGGCGTCGAGCTCTTCGGCTCGAGGCTCCTCCTCGGGGTCCGCAGGGAAGGCCAAAGCCTTGGCCATATCCCTGACGAAGTCCGAGAACCGGGCATCCTCCGGGGGGACTGCTTCCGAGGTTCGGACTCAGGTGAGTCCGACGGGACACACCGAGTCCGGAAAGAATCAGGCGACTCTTCCTCTTCAGACTCCCAGACCGACTCCGACGAGGACTCGGTGGGGTCGGCCCGGGCAGGGCGCGGCGCCTGCCGCCCCGACGCCGAGGGAGTCGGCGTCGGCGACCTCGGTCCCGAACGGGAGGCCGAGGGTGACCTCGACCGAGGATCGACTCGAGTTCGCATGGACTCGAGGATCGGCTCGGTCTCCGGGGTCGACTTAGACGTCGACGTCCCGGCGGTCGGGGCAGCGGCGCCAGCGAAGCCAGCGAGCAGTGCCCGCTGCTGGTCCATGAAGGCAGACAGTCTGCTCTCCAAGGCCGTCAACCTGAGTCCGAGCTCAGGTGACCCAGCAGCCCCCGACTCGGGCCCCGACGGCGTCGGGCCCGACGTCGGCTGTCGCGGAGGCGAGTCCAGGAGGACCACAGGACTTACCCGAGCAGGCAGCTCCGACTCCAGGCGAGGTCGCTTCGTGAGGTGCTCCTTCTCCAAGGACCCGGGACGGCTATCAGGGCTATGCGACCTGGCCCTCGCGGAGCCAGGAGCGTCCACCGACGCCGCCCTCGCGGGTTTCACCTTACGTCGATGGTCCCCGGAGGGAGAACCCCTGTCGGAGGAACTCCGGCGATGGTCCGAGCTGGAACCCTTGGACGCGGAGGCCTCCGACAAGGTCCGGGTACGGCTGGGGTCAGCGAAGATCCTATCCCGCTGATGCCGCCGACTTCTCAACGCTTTGGAGGACATTTTGCCGCAGGGCCCACAGATCATTTCTTCATGATCCGGGCCCAGGCAGCGGAGGCAAAAGTCGTGTGTGTCAGTTAGTGACATATTTCGGTCACACTGACCACACCGCTTGAAACCACTGGCAGCCATCGGGGGAAAAAGGGCCCCTGCGAGGTCAAAGGACCGGGCTGCCAGGGAAAAACCGAAAACGAAAACTGACTAAGTCAGAAAAACCGAAAAAGAAGAAGAGGACTCGTGACCGGCGTCGCGAGTCCGGGCGGGAAAAAGACCGGCGTCGAACCGAAGGAAAAAAAGAGTAAATTATGAAGAAATATCAACTTTTTCGCGGGGACACGACGGGTACGTCTGTAGGGCTCCGCGGAAAAAAGAAGACTGGCTAAGATGGCACCCTTGGGCGGGAAGAGGACCGCGCATGCGCGCTGCAATTCCCAAAGGCTTTCTTTGAAAGCTGGGGAAAATTGCTCCGCGAGGGCTCCGTCGGCGCCGACGTCACCCATAAGTGAGGACTGACTTCCTGCTTGGTCCTGGAGAACCAACAGACCAGAGCACACCGGTTTGGACAGGTCACCCAGGTACCTTCCCCAGGGGCTGCTGATTGGTGGACAGGAAATACCTGTGGCAAATGGGATTATAGAATGAGTTTGAAATTATACTGTATTTAAGGCATTGAAGGACGTCCCTCGGGGCTCAGACTCTTTTGTTGGAGGGAACCGGCTCTCTGTCTGATCCTGTGTGCACATTAAAGATCCTGTTTGCATTCCAGCCTGTCTGTGAGTTTTCCTTCTGTGGGTGAGTGATTGAATAAGAGCTTTTCACAGCGTTTGCTATAACATTTTGGTGCATTGGCCGGGAAAATTTAAAAGAAAAGCCTCTCTCTCATCGCACCCACAGTGGGAAGACTACTGCTTTTTGCAGGATCGGGGCCTCCACCGGTCAGGGACCGACCCCTCCAGGTGATTAACGATCCTTGGCGCCACGGGGCCCCTTTTGTGCTCCGAAGGACTCTGACTTGTGTGGTCAGTCGGTCCCTGCGGCTGAATCCCCGATTGAAAACCGGCTGGATAGACTGGCATCCAAACTACCTGTCTGATCAGAGTTCTGGTGAGTACTGCTACTTTCTGTACTCTATCTGTGAGTCCTGGTAATTTCTGGGAACCTGTAGCGGCCCGATCAACCGCAACGAGCAGTCCTAATAGGGGCCTTAGTGGCCCTGAAACCATTGCTCGTCCTGTCTGTATCTGTATCTGAATCTGCTGTATCTGAATCTGAATAAGAAAAAAGGGGGGGGGGGCGCTTGCTTGCGAGCGCCAGTAAATGACTGCAGTATAAATTTAACTTTGCCACCTCGGGCCCCTTTAAAGGTATTTAAAGTGCAGCGCTGCCAAAGCTATTAAAAATTGCCTAAAATATTAGTAATTAACCGCCTTAAGTGTGCCTTTCAAGAATAATTGCACTGATCGCAATTCTCCGATGATCGGAGCGATTTATTTAGAGCCTTTGCCCCATGTGCTCCTATAGTGTTGGGGGTTTTTTCTTGTGTTGCTAGGGGTTTCTTTTGTGTTGCCATGTGCTTCTATAGTGTTGGGGGCTTCTTGTGTTGCTGGGGGTTTCTTTTGTGTTGCCATGTGCTCCTATAGTGTTGGGGCTTTTTTTTTTGTGTTGCTGGGGGTTTCTTTTGTGTTGCCATGTGCTTTTAGTGTTGGGGGTTTCTTTTGTGCTAGTGATCCTGGAGCTCCATCTAGTGGACATTAGAAAAATAGCTAGCTATATTTCTCATATTACTATTATCCACATGGTAAAAGTTAAATCCTATGGTACAGCTAGAGAGTGTGTGTATGTAATGTGTATTTGTAACAGCTGCTACTGAGGAAAGAGAGTGTATGAGTATTCGCTGCTGAGACGTCTCTGTTTTCTGTTTTCCCTTTTTCTTTTTCCCTTTGTGGTCCTGTGTGTTTTGTGCAACCAAACTCTGCCTGTTGCCTGGATTATATTGTATATTGTATTCCCAGAAGTGGAATTGGAAAATTTACACTGAACATTGCATTCCTAGAATTGGGATTACAAGATTTGCACTGTAAATTGTGATTTTGCAAATTGTGATTAGTGCATGGGGTCCGGAGGCTGAATTGTGGTGGGGGAGTATCCGGACCAGCTTCCCTGTATAGATTCATGGCTGGCCCATGTGGTAAATGTGCTGTTATGTAAAAACCTTTAGTGTCTCTGTGTTTAGTTGTGACATTAGGGAAAGAAAGTTTTTGTCCAGACATTAGGTTTTTATATTTCAGGATTGATTTTGATACTCTATCAGTAAAAGGTGAAGTTATTGACGAGTCGCCCCTGTGTCCCCAAACAGTGAAAAACACCAGGTCTACTGATTGCAGGGAAGGGGACAGTTTGGAAAGGGGGGTGGGGTTTGCTGTGTGTGGACTGTAGTACTGGTATAGCAGTGAAGGAAGACAATTGCTTTGTTTGATGCATATCCAGTTTCATTGCTATGTTTCATGCATGGTCAGGGAACCAGGTGTTTTGGTCACACCTCTCAGCAGTGAGTGGGGGGTGACTGAAACTGCTGAGATAGTTTGCATAGCTATAGAAAGATACTGGGAGGAGTTCCTTCTTCTAGCAGATAAATGGAGGCACATTAGAGAGGACAAAAGAAAAAAAAATCACCTAGGAGTCTTTCTCCTAGCAAACGCCACACCTAGTCTCCAAACAATCCTCTGGTCATCAATTTAGATTGTAGAGTTTAAGCTTCTGGAACCATGGGGGGTGCCTCCTTTGAGCATCCTCAAAATGTCTGAGCGGCATCTTGACTGTGTAAGGCTGAAGAAGGACTGTCAAATTACTGTTAGCAATATCTGTAGGGCAAAGCTGATGTGTGAAAATTAGCTGCAACACATTTGTTAGAACTTAAAAAAAAAGGGGAGAGAAAATCCTTATAAGATTATGAAGAAATGAAGATTTTTTTTACTTGTCTTTTTAAAGCCTGAATTTTATCTCTGGTACATATATTTGGTTTTGACTGCACATACAAAATTAAGCAAGTAATATTGCATTCTTTCCTGCTTGGTACATTAAACTGCCTTGATCAACTGTATTCATTTTTCTGATACTACAATGATATTGCATTCCAGGTATCTACCAACCTTTTTATGGAAAAGTATCAGTTTCATGCTTGTTTTGAACTGTAGGATTCAAGGTAATTACTTTGCCTTGTTAAGCACTGTGCTGACAAATGATGAACAGAACAGTAACATCATAGACGCATTGGTGTCCAGAGAAAAAGTGTACCTTGTTTTGAGGGTTTTCAGTTTCAGGAGTACAGTATATTATAGCACTGTGAGAAACAAATCTTTTTAGTTTATACACTTGCACTTTGTTACCAAATATACTGGTAGCAGTACATTATGTAGAGGTCCAGTATACACAGCAATAATAAGGATACATTAGTACCTATGTATGTGATTGGTGGAATGATGCAGGTGATGGGGGAGTGTTGTGAGGGATGAAGTGGGATATTAAGAAGAAGGACTTTTGATGGACATTAAACTGATGAAGGTAATTTGAAGTGATGTATCTGGCTAATGAATATGTAAACAAAAAAAAAAAAGAAAAAAAAGAGATGAGCATTTTATTCCTGAATGGGGCCTGGAGCCATGTCACCAAATTGCAATCCAGGGAGCCCAGCGGAGGGAGGTGGCCGGGGTCCAGATGGAGCAGACCATCCCGAGAACTCAGAGCTGCCCACCGCTGAGATGTGTGAAGGAGTCCCTATCTGGATCAGTGTGTCACATTGAAAACGGGCCAGGGTGTCTGCCTATGAGAATGAGAGGTTCAAATTTTGAGAGAGACAGAACTTGAACTTCAGAGAAAGGTGAAGCACACTGCGAGGTCCTGGGGAACTGCTGAGAGGCAGGAAAAAGAACTGTTGGACTGACTGGGGGGTTTTGGGGGCTTCTGTGAATGATTGTATTGTTATCCTTTTAATATTGTTTTCTTAGAAAGTAACTGAAATCTACAAGCCATTTCGGCTTCAGCAACTGCAATACCCACACCAGCTCAAGTTTTTGCTGTACTATTCTCAGAACTTTCTTTATCACATTATTAAGCACTGCTGCTTTTGACATACTTTCATGTTATGTGATTTCAATATTATTGACCAGCTGCAAGAAAATGATGTTACAATGTATGTTGTCTCTAGGGAACAGTACCAGAAGCTGCTTTTCTGATGACCCCTATCTGTCTCAATATCTGTCTCAAATGGTTGCTTGTCCATTGCCCTTAGTGGGATTACCTTTGCCCCATAAACAAGAAAAGAAAAAGAAAAATTGGGAATGAAGGGAAATTGGCTGATAGGTATGTCTAGTATGGCTGCATCCTTACCTGAGGCTGTAATACATTATGATGGCACGGAAAAAGCATCTGGGCTAAGAAAATGAGTACCCAGAGCCCAGCACAACAAGAGTAAAGCCAGGGGAAACCATACTCTGAACAGAAGTGCACAGAGAATGGACCCAGCTAAGAAACAGGTCAGGCCTGAAAGTGCACAGAAAATGGACCCAGCACAAGAAAAGACATGCCAGGCCTGAACAGGTTAAACAGGCCTGAGCAAGCTGGGCAAGTCTGGACAAGTTAAACAGGCCAAACAAAGCTGGTGATACAAAGTACTCATATGCCCTGAAGACTACAGTGCCAGTGTTTAATGAAGCAAAGGGAATGGCAGGGTGCAGCCAGAATGACTCAACACTAGCAAGAATAAAAGCCATTAATATGCTGATAAGGGTGGATCCCAGGGAAAGAGCCTTTGCCCCAAAGGAAAGAAGCCTCTGCAGACTTTTTGCACACGGCCCTCCTTTGTCCCAAAGGAAAGAGGCCTCTGCAGGCCCTGCAACCTTTTACAGTCAGAACAGCAACTTGTGCACACGGAACAAAAACTTTTGTGCAGGAGTTGCTATAGAGGGTATAGGGTATGTGTTGTTTTAAACTCACTGATGCAAGTGTTTCCATTGAACACTCTATCCAAGATCTAAGTGATCTAGTTAATCATATTACTGACCCGTCCATGGGTCCTGGGTGGTTTATGAAGTGGTTCAGTTGGCCAGGGGGACTAAAAATCCCAGTGGTAGGGGTTCTTTTTATTTACTGCTATGTGCCATTCTGCCATGTTGTATCCCCATTCTTTACCGCTTCATTACCACCACCCTTGACACCCTGGTAGAACGCAAGGCGATTACCACTGTCATGGCCCTGACCCAATACACCCCTCTGCGGCTTGCCTCCAGTAATGCAGCCCTCAACCGCCTCTAGCAGTTGAGGTCTCACTTAAAAAGGGGGGAATGAGGCAGCCATGAGGCTCTTACATAAAGTAATCAGCCTGCTATTTCAGTGGACACCCTTCCCCCACTCTAGGTCTGAGCATAGTATCCCCTAGCCCAGAAACCAACAGACCAGAGCACACCGGTTTGGACAGGTCACCCAGGTACCTTCCCCAGGGGCTGCTGATTGGTGGACAGGAAATACCTGTGGCAAATGGGATTATAGAATGAGTTTGAAATTATACTGTATTTAAGGCATTGAAGGACGTCCCTCGGGGCTCAGACTCTTTTGTTGGAGGGAACCGGCTCTCTGTCTGATCCTGTGTGCACATTAAAGATCCTGTTTGCATTCCAGCCTGTCTGTGAGTTTTCCTTCTGTGGGTGAGTGATTGAATAAGAGCTTTTCACAGTGTTTGCTATAACAAGAGTACATCTCTACTGTGTGCTGTATAACAGCCACATTAACTATTAGTGTAAGCCTATGCTGTCAGCTGCTAAATGTGTGAACTACTGCTTGCTAACACACTGTAGTAAAAAGGGGCCTATGCATCTTGTTACCACACTGCACTGTCACTTAGCACTTTTTTGCAGGAGGATAACTCCTTATTGTACAGAACAACGCATTAGCAGACACACAGATGAGAAGAGACACCTTCTCTTCCTATACAAAATGTACTGAAGTTTCACATTCATGGGTGCCTTGCATTATTTTAGCATGTAATAAACTTGAATGGAAAATCTTCTACTACTACTTTTATCCCCATACAGGCCCCGATTTAGGATTTGGTAATGCAGTCAACTGCTTCTGGTGCTAAATTTTTCTACACGCTGGTGATGCCTCTGCTGTCATGCCTTTATCCAGGCCCTGTACATATCCACATAAACAACTTCACAAAAAAACACCACAGGGCCGGTGATTCAGTATGTGTGTGTTCATAGGCTTTCTTGTTAACAGGCAAATATGTAGAAACAGGGGGTGGAGATAGCAAAGGATCACAGACCCTATGGTGTCTTTTCTTGATGCCTTTGCTACTTTCATACCCCAGGAAGATCTACAAGGTGAGGGAGACACAATGTGGGGTTAGAGTGATCTCTCTACAGTTTAATATTTTTTTGGGGGGGCGGAGAGGAAGTGTGTCATCTTCCTTTTCTCTCCATTGCCTATGGGCACTCGTGTTTTAAATTCAGCTTTATTTCCATAGTCCTAATAGATATATGAAGAACTGCAGCTGCACAAAGAGACAAGCCTTGCTATATGAGTTTAAAATCCACTCAAAGCATTTTCCCCGTTATCTGAAATAGATCCAATTGCATATGGCCACAACTGTATAGGGATAAGGAGTGGGGATGGGGGAGTTTTAGTCCATCCAACAGTTTAATTAGTTAAATGCTGCACGATGTTTTATTTTAGCATTGATAACTGGGTCACAAATTAAATGCCTGCAAAGATCTCAGTGGTACTATTGAGAACTGTGGCAAAAACGTTTTCTCTTATGTTTTATAGAACTAGCAAATTTCAGATGCAGTACACAACACCCTTCACACAGAAAACCACAAGGTTTCTAAGATAACCCACAGACAATTGTAGTAATTAAAAATGAATGTTTTTGTTTTTTTAAAGGCTGGGGTGAATAGACATTATTTGCTGTTAATACTAAAAATATGCAAAGAACTAGCAGGAATAGCTATTAAGACAGCAAGCATCAGAAAGCAGGTTTCCCCAGAATGTTTCCAAAATGTTGAATAACTTTAAAGGAGAGAAGAGCTTTGAATAAAACAGCTATAACTAGGCACAGATGGGCTTCACCCTTAGTTCACCCCAAAAAACTGGAATATATAAACAAAACCACGTGAGACCCCCTGTTCTCTCCCACATTGTGTTGGTAAGCTTCACTCTGTGGTTTCCACATTAAAATGAAATAAGAAACTATGTAATCCCATACAGTGGTGTAAATTCCACCCAAGGAGCCCCTGCAGTGCAGGGGGGCCCAGGGAAGGAGGGGGCCCACTTATAACTGTTCCCGTATCTTCTAAGGTAGATCTCCCCTGCTCTGAGGGGGGAGGGGGTCTTTAATATGAACTTGTGCCTCTGTTCCCATCTGCATTAGAATGCCTGAAACATAATTTACATTAATGTGATGAATACACAAAATTCTATTTGTTCTTAAGAGCTTAGCAGGGAGCTCTTCCCTTAAGTCATTAAGAATGCTTGCAGGCAGTCCTGGTTAGTCTGTTTAAAATGTACAACTATAAGCAATGTGAGATGCAGCGTCCCACTTTTTGGTGATACACAAATGAGAATGCAAACTTTCAAATGTTTAGGGACGTAGCAGTGGGATATGAGGTCATTAAAAATGAACTTGTTCAACGTGTTATTGTTGGTTTGGCATTTTTTGGCAGAGCATTTTCTTGTTCAGAGGAGTAGAGGATTACCAACTACTCCCTCCAGAACCAGATCAGCCTGCTCTAAATGATGTGGTTTTACCCCATGGCAAGAAAACGTATATTCAAAGGAATTAACGCATTTAGCAGACCTGCTAAACGCATTAATCCTGCTGAGTGGGATATTCAGCGGCATATACTTGGTTTGAGCCACTGAAAATCCCCTCTTAACTCTGCTGAATGCCCTGACACTAGCCAGCTAAGTTAGGCAAAAAAAAAAACCACAGCCTAACTTTAGTCGGTTTAGCTAGCCAGTCAGCAGCTCAATATCGCTTCTGATCGGATAACTAAACCGCTATCCGGGCAGCCGAGATATTCAATGCTGATGTCTGGATACAGCCCCAGCATTGAATATCTGGGCATAATTTAAAGTGAGGATGGCCTGCAGTGTAAACAACACTGATCACCACTGCTGAATATGTCCCCTTACTTCTCTCCATATACAAAGGCTGTGTGAAACCAGGACTAGATCGGCTTGTTGTAAAGGACATGGGAGTATCTGCTAACTCTAGTGGAGGAGAGGGTGGGGGAAGCAATCTTCCTGGTTCAGGACACAAAACCAGTCATAACAAAAGATCAGAATCAATCACCTGTTTCTGAAGAGGAAGCCACGTGGAGTTTCTTATCAAAGGTCACTGCTGCTTCTTTGCCCCTCTGCTGCGTGACACTGGCTGGCTGCCACCCCGACAGCACAATGTTTCCACGTGACATCACCTCATAGTGCAGTGCAAAGTCGCATGGGCAAGTGGACTTCAGTAAGATCTGTGTCTCCTCCCCAGCCTGTGAACACAGAAGACAAAGAAGCAAATATAAAATCAGCCAACTTACAGCCCTTGGGCACTGTCAGGCAGCTTAGTCTCTCATACCCTGTTAACACCTCCAACTACAGAGCTAGCAAGTGACCAAGTTCCTGGGAGAAGATTTTAATCCAGTAACGGGAGGGGGGGAAGGATGGAAATGGGTTTGATACCATTCCTCTTCTCAGTGTGTTTGGTCCTTGCAGGACAGACTTCATATTAAAGCAGCAAGGGCTACAGATACCAGAATTCAATGGGTTGTACAGCCACAAAACGTGAAATGACCAAGTTAACTAATAACTGTTTTTATAGTACCTATCTTTTATTATACATTTGGAGAAGAACATTCTATGCGTTTTATGACAACCTGGTGGCTTCATCCTGGAATGAATGCCATAAGGTTTGAATCCTTAACACCCTCTGTTCTTCCTCTCTCTATACTATTCACATAAAAAGAAAAAAAGGCAAAATACTCATCTTCCATTTACAAATTTCTATTGGAGAGACAGGATGAGCTTGCTGGCTTTAAGTTGCAGTAGAGCTTTTCCACTAAATATCACAGCCAGCCTTCTATTTTCTGAAAGTCAGCAGAAAAATGTTGGCCAGTTGACGCCCTCCATACCTTAAATTTCCATGCTCTTACTGGCAGAAGCTGCACCTCTTGTACTGAGGCAGCCATGAGGCTCTTATCAGCCTGACCCTTCCCCCAAGCCATGAGGTAATCAGCCTGCTAAGAGAAGGCATTGAGATTTCAGTAGACACCCTTCCCCCACTCCAGGTCTGAGCACAGTATCCCCTAGCCCAGAAACCAACAGACCAGAGCACACCGGTTTGAACAGGTCACCCAGGTACCTTCCCCAGGGGCTGCTGATTGGTGGACAGGAAATACCTGTGGCAAATGGGATTACAGAATGAGTTTGAAATTATACTGTATTTAAGGCATTGAAGGACGTCCCTCGGGGCTCAGACTTTTTGTTGGAGGGTACCGGCTCTCTGTCTGATCCTGTGTGCACATTAAAGATCCTGTTTGCATTCCAGCCTGTCTGAGTTTTCCTTTTGTGGGTGAGTGATTGAATAAGAGCTTTTCACAGTGTTTGCTATTACATTTCTGGTGCACTGGCTGGGAAACATTAAAAGAAAAGCCTCTCTCTCATCGCACCCACAGTGGGAAGACTACTGCTTTTTGC
The DNA here is from genome assembly GCA_033557465.1 of Ichthyophis bannanicus. Taxonomy (NCBI): domain Eukaryota; kingdom Metazoa; phylum Chordata; class Amphibia; order Gymnophiona; family Ichthyophiidae; genus Ichthyophis; species Ichthyophis bannanicus. The sequence continues at coordinate 252,699,264 of CM066039.1, forward strand.
AGGATCGGGGCCTCCACCGGTCAGGGACCGACCCCTCCAGGTGATTAACGATCCTTGGCACCACGGGGCCCCTTTGTGCTCCGAAGGACTCTTTGACTTGTCTGGTCAGTTGGTCCCTGCGGCTGAATCCCCGATTGAAAACCGGCTGGATAGACTGGCATCCAAACTACCTGTCTGATCAGAGTTCTGGTGAGTACTGCTACCTTACTGTTTGGGGCTAGTTCTGTACTCTATCTGTAAATCCTGTAAGCCTGTAGCGGCCCGATCACCCGCACGAGCAGTCCTAATAGGGGCCTTTGTGGCCCTGAAACCATTGCTCGTCCTGTCTGTATCTGTATCTGAATACCAGTAAGATAACTGCAGTATGAATTAATTTTGCTACCTTGGGCCCCTTAAAAGGTATTTAAAGTGCAGCGCTGCCAAAGATATTGAAGAAAAATTGCCTAGGATAATCTTTTAAAAGCGCTGCCAAAAACTTCTAAAAGTAACCAAAATATAGCACTTGATAAGCTAAACATACCTGAGATAAAGAATAGATCGCTGCTTCTCTTCTTTCTTTTCTGCTTGTGGGGAGTTTTCTGAAGCGTGACTGCTAGGAGAGAGTTCTCTAATATGCTCCCGTTGTGCTCCGATGTTAATTTATGTTCTCCCCATGCTCCCGTTGTGCTCCGGTGTTAATTTCTGCTCCCCCATGCTGCCCGCCGCTGGTTTCTGCTCCCCCATGCTGCCCGCTGCTAGTTTCTGCTCCCCCCATGCTGCCCGCCGTTAATTTCTGCTCCCCCATGCTGCCCGCCGCTGGTTTCTGCTCCCCCATGCTGCCCGCCGCTAATTTCTGCTCCCCCAATGCTGCCCGCCGCTAATTTCTGCTCCCCCCATGCTGCCCGCCGTTAATTTCTGCTCCCCCCATGCTGCCCGCCGTTAATTTCTGCTCCCCCATGCTGCCCGCCGCTGGTTTCTGCTCCCCCATGCTGCCCGCCGCTAATTTCTGCTCCCCCAATGCTGCCCGCCGCTGGTTTCTGCTCCCCCATGCTGCACGCCGATAATTTCTGCTCCCCCATGCTGCCCGCCGCTAATTTCTGCTCCCCCCATGCTGCCCGCCGCTGGTTTCTGCTCCCCCATGCTGCCCGCTGCTAGTTTCTGCTCCCCCCATGCTGCCCGCCGTTAATTTCTGCTCCCCCATGCTGCCCGCCGCTGGTTTCTGCTCCCCCATGCTGCCCGCTGCTAATTTCTGCTCCCCCATGCTGCCGCTGTGTTCCCGCCGCTAATTTCTGCTCCCCCATGATGCCCGCTGCTAATTTCTGCTCCCCCATGCTGCCCGCTGTGCTCCCGCTGCTGATTTGTGCTGCCCCGATGCTTATCCCTGTTTTTCCCTTTGAGCCCAGAATCGGCAAGAACGGAGCCACTGGAGGAGAAGCCTGGAGGGTCCATAATTTTTCCTTTTTCCTCATCTGAGTGGAGAGTGAGCCGGTGTGAACGCACATGGAGGCAGCCATCTTGAAAAGACCACGTGTAAGCTACACTCCAATATACTTAAAGCGATTCTGGAGCTCCATCTAGTGGACATTAGCTGTATTTACTACTATTCCTCATGGTTAAAGTGATCCTGGAGCTCCATCTGGTGGACATTTAAGAACAGCTAGCTTACTCTTATCTAAATCAAATCTGAGTGTATATTTTGTAAAATTGCCAAGACCTATATTGTAAAAAAAAAAAAATTTTGTGTTTTTTTGTCTCTCTCTCTCTCTCTCCCCTCCTGAATTAGGACTAGATAGGGTCTGTATTGTAAATTGTATTATTTTTCCTGGATTAAGACTAGTTAGGATCTGTGTTGTAAATTGCATTTTTTCTTACTGTAAATTGCATTTTTTTCCCCTTAATTGAGATTAGGTTAGAAGACCTGATCCACATTGTATACTGTACTTAGTTATTGAACTAGAATTAGAGCATGGGGTCGGGAAAGTCAAAAGAAAAAACGCCCCTACAGTGCATGCTTCTCAATTTTAAATCTGGGTTGGGAGAGGATTACGGGGTACCTCTCTCCGCCTCCAGATTATCCTTTTTGTGTGAGAGGGAATGGCCAGCCTTAGTTAAGTTATGGCCTCCCCAGGGGTCCACTGACCTGTCCACTGTGTCTTTGCTCCATCAAATTGTTGCAAAAGAGCGCCCTGACCAGTTCCCTTATATTGATTCATGGCTGGCCATATGCCAGCTCAGAACAAGATGGTTCCAGCGCTGTCACGACGATCAGTGTAGAATAATGGTGGCGGCCAGTGGTCGCCAAAAGGGATGGACACCTGCCTCTATCTACCAGGGGCGGGACTCTCCAGACATTCCTCCACGCCCTCTCCCTCTGCTTCAACCTCATGTCCCATCTGCACCACTGCAGGGTCCGCCCCTAGCTGAAGAGTCAGGAAGACCTCCTCTTAGGGTGGGTGATGCCAGATTTAGGGAAGATTCTTCGGATTCCAGCCCCTCATCTTCAGACTCCCCTCCCACTCCTGGTACCACCTCTAGTGCCACCATCTCCTCCCCTGAGAGCACACAGGCTGAGCTTGAATCGTCCACCCTGGTAGCCTGCCGCCTGCGGTCGCATGATCTCCAATTGCCACTACGACAAGTACAGGGGCTCCCGTACCTTGATGCTGCTGGGCGTGTGACACTGGGACCCTCCAGCCTGATTTATGTCCCTTTCTCCACCACGGACCTGTTGAACTGGAAAACCCATTATGCTTCCTATACTGAAAAGCCCCAAGAACTGACAGACCCTATGACCAGTAGTATGCAAACACACCAGCCTGCCTGGTTGGACACTAGGCAACTGCTTTCTACTTTGTTCAGCGCAGAAGAACGAGGGCGAGGCCATGGATACGGGTGGCCGAGGTTTCCCCTAGCCCCCAATAAATGTGCCTACTGCAAAGAGGAGGGACATTGAAAGAATGAATGTCCAAATCGTAACACAAGACGAGGGAGGTGGCCGGGATCCAGATGGAGCAGATCATCCCCAGAACTCAGAGCTGCCCACCGCTGAGAGGTGTGAAGGAGTCCCTATCTGGATCAGTGTGTCACATTGAAAACGGGCCAGGGTGTCTGCCTATGAGAATGGGAGGTTTAAATTTTTAAGAGAAGCAGAACTTAAACTTCAGAGAGGGGTGGAGCACACTGCGAGGTCCTGGGGAACTGCTGAGAGGCAGAAAAAAGAACTATTGGACTGACTGGGGGGGGGGGGTTTTGGGGGCTTCTGTGAATGATTGTATTGTTATCCTTTTAATGTTGTTTTCTTGGAAGGTGGCTGAAGTCTGCAAGCCATTTCGGCTTCAGCAACTGCAATACCCACACCAGCTCAAGTTTTTGCTGTACTATTCTCAGAACTTTCTTTATCACATTATTAAGCACTGCTGCTTTTGACATACTTTCATGTTATGTGTTTTCAATATTATTGACCAGCTGCAAGAAAATGATGTTACAATGTATGTTGTCTCTAGGGAACAGTACCAGAAGCTGCTTTTCTGATGACCCCTATCTGTCTCAATATCTGTCTCAAATGGTTGCTTGTCCATTGCCCTTAGTGGGATTACCTTTGCCCCATAAACAAGAAAAGAAAAAGAAAAATTGGGAATGAAGGGAAATTGGCTGATAGGTATGTCTAGTATGGCTGCATCCTTGCCTGAGGCTGTAATACATTATGATGGCACGGAAAAAGTATGTGGGCTAAGAAAATGAGTACCCAGAGCCCAGCACAACAAGAGTAAAGCCAGGGGGAACCATACTCTGAACAGAAGTGCACAGAGAATGGACCCAGCTAAGAAACAGGTCAGGCCTGAAAGTGTACAGAAAATGGACCCAGCACAAGAAAAGACATGCCAGGCCTGAACAGGTTAAACAGGCCTGAGCAAGCTGGGCAAGCCTAGACAAGTTAAACGGGCCAAAAAAAAAAACTGGTGATACAAAGTACTCATATGCCCTGAAGACTACAATGCCAGTGTTTAATGAAGCAAAGGGAATGGCAGGGTGCAGCCAGAATGACTCAACACTAGCAAGAATAAAAGCCATTAATATGCTGATAAGGGTGGATCCCAGGGAAAGAGCCTTTGCCCCAAAGGAAAGAAGCCTCTGCAGGCCCTGCAACCTTTTACAGTCAGAACAGCAACTTTTGCACACGGAACAAAAACTTTTGTGCAGGAGTTGCTACAGAGGGTATAGGGTATGTGGTGTTTTAAACTCACTGACACAGGTGTTTCCATTGAACACTCTATCCAAGACCTGGGTGATCTAGTTAATCATATTGCTGACCCGTCCATGGGTCCTGGGTAGTTTATGAAGTGGTTCAGTTGACCAGGGGGACTAAAATCCCAGTGGTAGGGGTTCTTTTTATTTTACTGCTATGTGCCATTCTGCCATGTTGTATCCCCATTTTTTACCGCTTCATTACCACCACCCTTGATACCCTGGTAGAGCGCAAGGCGGTTACCACTGTCATGGCCCTGACCCAGTGTACCCCTCTGCGGCTTGCCTCCAGTAATACAGCCCTCAACCGCCTCTAGCGGTTGAGGTCTCACTTAAAAAGGGGGGAGTGAGGCAGCCATGAGGCTCTTATCAGCCTGACCCTTCCCCCAAGCCATGAGGTAATCAGCCTGCTAAGAGAAGGCATTGAAATTTCAGTAGACACCCTTCCCCCACTCCAAGTCTGAGCACAGTATCCCCTAGCCCAGAAACCAACAGACCAGAGCACACCGGTTTGAACAGGTCACCCAGGTACCTTCCCCAGGGGCTGCTGATTGGTGGACAGGAAATACCTGTGGCAAATGGGATTACAGAATGAGTTTGAAATTATACTGTATTTAAGGCATTGAAGGACGTCCCTCGGGGCTCAGACTTTTTGTTGGAGGGTACCAGCTCTGTCTGATCCTGTGTGCACATTAAAGATCCTGTTTGCATTCCAGCCTGTCTGTGAGTTTTCCTTCTGTGGGTGAGTGATTGAATAAGAGCTTTTCACAGCGTTTGCTGTTACATTTCCTCTACAAACTTTGGGAGATAGCCAGAGAAATCTTTGGGGCTGAAATCCAACCTATGCCCCGCCTCCAGTTATCACTTCCTCCCCTCTTATCAGGATTCCATCAAGACCTTGGGGGATTCTGCTGGATTCTTCTCTTTCTTTTAAACCTTTTAAACCTCATTTTGATTCTCTTTCTAGATCTGCTTTCTTTGCTCTCCGACGTCTGCGTTCTATACGTTTAGCTTTTGCTATTTCACAGTTTTCTCATCTTTTCCTGGCACTCGTGATTCCTCATCTCTATTACTTCAACTCCCTCTTTTTTGGTTTTCCCCAATATTCCCTCTGGCAGCTTCAACTTATCCAGTCTACTGTGGCTAGACTTATTCACAGGGCATATCGTTTTGATCATGTTTTCCCCCCTCCTCTTTTCTCTTCACTGGCTTCCCGTTTCTTTCCACGTCCGTTATAAGATCCTCATTGTGTTCCATGTAATTGAGCGTGTACCTGTTTGTACCTCTCAAAACTGTTGTTCCATGTAAACCGCAATTGATCCTTGGAAATTGCGTTATAAAATTTTTTGTTAAATAAATAAATTGTGGCCCATTCGTGCTCTTTACCTCTTGCCCACTCTACCTAGCTACACTTATTGCCTCACATCAGCCCTCCCGTTCTCTTCACCCCTCTAGCCCTGCTTTTCTTTCCCTGCCCTCCCTCTGTGCTTGGTCACTTTCAGAAACTTGTCTGTTTCCTATGCCAGTCCCTCCCTCTAGAATTCTATCCCATTATCTCTCCATACCAAATCATCCCATTGCCTCAGGTACACTTAGGGGCTTGTTTACAAAGCCGCGGTAGCGGTTCGCGATCATTATCGGAGCCGCAGCCCCATTCATTTCAATGGGGCTGCGGCTCCGATAACGATCGCGAACCACTACCGCGGCTTTGTAAACAAGCCCCTTAGATTGTGAGCCCTTCGGGAACCAGGGAATTAAAAAGTACCTGTTAGTATGCATGTAAACCGCTCTGATGCGCAAGTAAAGGGCGGTATATCAAGTGCCTAAACCATAACCATAACCATCTTTCCCCAACTTCAAGAAGGTCCTAAAATCCTGGCTCTTCAACCAAGACTTTCCCCAGTCCTCCATTCCCTAATTTTTCTCTCTCCCAGTTGGTTGCCTATTCTATATCTTCTCTTCTTCCCCCTTTCCCCAAAATGTAAATCCCTCCCACTTCTCCATTTCATGCATCTCTCCTTTCTTATTTCCCCTTTCCGCTGGTTATTTTAATAGACTGCAAACCGCTATGATAGCTTCGGTTCCTAGCGGTATATCAAATGTAGTAAATAAATAAATAGCGCACACAATTTATCCACATAGAGAGGAAGGGCTAATGCATTCTCAGAGTGCATTAAAATTATGTTCAGAGCTGGCCAGAAACTGTTATGTGTATGTCTGGTCAGGGTAAAAAAACCTCTTAATTGTAAAACTTTATCTGGGTATACTTGAAACCTATCCCACTAAGTTCTGCTGAATATCAGATAAGATTCCACTCATTGACTACTGAAATAGGGACCCTTTATTAAATCCCACTAAGGCCGTGCACTTAACATTCCTTTGTAATGCATGTTAAGTGCAAAGCCTCCACATTAGCTAACAGGGAGCTTGATCAGCATGTTTCCAGCAGCTAACATGCAACTGAATAAATTAATGTGCAGCACAATTAGTGTGCATGCACCAAACAATACCCATAGAAGTACTGCTTTTTTAACCAACTTTATGAGTTTTACCATAACCAATCCAAACAACTCATACTCTCCCTGCAAGGGAGTCCCCCCGAAGAGGTTAACAATTAAACAACCAAGCACAATTATCCAACATCCACAGCAGGTACAGTTCCGTGGGTCCTCCAAAGTCCCAAGCAATGCAGGACACATGCATCCCCTCCCTCATGCGCTACACGGAGAGTAGCATCTTGCGCCCTGAGCCTCGTAGCTGACACCCAGTGCCTTAGCAGATACCCCCTTACCCTCTCCTTCTCATGCCTTGGGAAACTGAGATTAAAATTGGGTCCAAAGCCACCTGGACCTCATCCAATGGCACTTAGTAATCTTGGCGCATGTATATTGTTCTGCCAATGCCAAATGATGCATCAGATTGACCCAGTGCTAGAAGGAAGGGGCCTGATCTCCCAACCAATGTTGCAATATCAGTTTCTTTGACACTCCAAACTTCTATCATCAGAAACTTCTCTTCCGTCTTCCTAATCTTCTGCTCCCTTAGCAGGCCTTCAGCTCCCAAGAGCAACAAACTATAGGTCCAGTCAAGGGGCTTACGGATCACCGTGCCATATCACATAACACCCTCTCCACACATCTGTTAGGGAGGGGCATTCAAGAAAAGCATGTTGAAAGGTATCCACCTGTGTCTTGCACTTCTCACAACAATTTTGGCCCACAGGCCAAATCAAGCCCCCCGTTCCCTTGTAAGGTATCCCCTATGCAAAATTTGGTATTGCGTTTCTTGATACTGCGTGGACATGAGGATTGCCAGGATCTGCAAGAAACACTGCTCTAGCTGCTCCTCCCCAACTTCCTCCCCCAACTCTGTTGCCCATGTTTGTGCCAGCCTCACCATATAGTCTCCCGGAAGGGCATCTCTAAGCATCCTATACCAATTACCCAATTTAATCCAGTAAGGGACCAAGCTGCAAAAGTCTGTCACTATCCCGAATTCCAACGTCTCCCAGTTGATCTTTCTTTAGCGCCAATCAGTAAAGACAGACTTGCAAATATGAAAAAGCTTGTGTTCCCAGCAACCCCAGTTGTTGTTGAAGGCGTTCAAACAAAGGCCTAACTCCTCCTCCCCAGCCCAATAAGTACCCCATATCCATTCTGCAGTTCCCATTCCACTCTGAAACCAGCTGCAACCCTGTCCCAGTGCAAAGCCAGGATTACCAGTTAACTGTAAAAAGGGAATAACTGTCCAACTGCGCCCATGTTTTTGCACCCACCCTTTCCACGCATATTAAAAGGGCTCTACCAAACCTCCATACTCCGGACATTTAAGTTCCACTTTGGGATAATGTAGAGCACTCAGAAAAGCATAGGGCCTACTCCAACTATCAAGCAATCTCACAGGAGCATAATGAGACACTACCGTAAAGTTATCATGTATCCACCGTATGAGGGTCGCTACATTATACATCCAGAGGTCAGGGAGCGCCAATTCCCCCCTCTCCTTTCCCAAAATCAATTTTGCATAACTTACCTCCAGATAAAACCCTGCAGTAGCCCTTTGAGGAAGCTGTCATCTTCCCTGTGTACCCAAAGTGGCAACATTTGCAACGGATATAAGATTTTTGGAAGGACCATGTGTGCCACTGCTACCCGCCCATATAAAGATAAAGATAGTTCCACCCACTGGCGACAACTATTTTTAATTTACCTAGGTTTATCCTGTATATTAAGTTGGTACACTGTTTTTAGATCCTGGTGGAGATAATTTTTTAATTACTTAAAGGCAGCACTGTCCCCCATCAACCCTCACCCCCTGAGTCCTCGTGCTTCCGACTTGTTCATGTTGATATTAAGTCCCAAGAAACAGCCAAACTGCTGCAGATGTCGACCCAGGGCCGCACATTTCTCCTCTGTGTTATGCATGCTAATCAACATATTATCAACAAACTAATTTTAAACTCCGCATGGCCCACGATGACTCCCTTGATTTCTGCGGAGGCCTTCAATTTTATTGCCAAAAGTTCCAGTGTTAGTTTAAATGATTAAGGGAACAGAGGACAGTCCTGACGCGTCCCCCTCGCCAGCTCAAAAGGGTCTGCGAGTCAACCGTTACTAACAAAGTAATCTCCCATCCCAAATTTCTGGAGCACCCCCAAAAAAAGTATTCCCATGACACATGGTCAAATGCCTTCTCAGCATCTAGGCTTGCAACTGCTGCTAGAAAGTCCCGGTGCCTCTTTTGCCAAAACATCGTCAGAGCGTGCAGCAAATGCCCCACCACATTCCACCCTTTGACAAATCCAGCTTGGTCAGGATGCACAAGCCCAGGGAGGACCTCTCCCAATCCATGAGTTAACACTGTAGTCAGGATTTTCACATCCTGATTCAACAATGAAATAGACTGAAAGGATTCTACTTTTTCTTGGTCCCTCCCAGGCTTGGGAAGGAGTACTACTACCGCCCAGGTAGTATAGCTACCCATGCACCTGGCTGCCACTGCCGCTTCTCCCATTGCTGTCAGTGGTTTTACCACCAAGTATCCCAACACTTTGCAAAACTCAAGGCCCAACCCGTCTGGCCCTGGCAGGACATTAATAACTTTAGGAATTTTGCATGCAGTGGCTGATTTAAAACAGCACGTTGTTCATCTGTAAGCATGGGCAGGCCTAACCCCGCAAAACACACATTGTGCTCTTCCGTGGCACTGGAGTTGGCCTGGAGGAGTGTTCAAAAAAAGAAGATAAAGCACCTGGCAATTTTCTCATCTCCTGACAGGACCCTCCCATCTGCCAGCCGGAGACGGGTAATAGTAGCCTTAACTTTAGCCAGCCTTAGCAAATTCACCAATCGTTTCCCCGCCTTATCCCCTCCATTTATGTAGTTTATACTTCTAGATGCAGATACTGCGCATAGCCCTCTGTTGCAAAATGACATTCACTTTATTCTTCCACTCCTGGAGCTGTGCCTGCACCTGATCTGTCCCCTGCTTCATAAAGTCTAATTGCTTTGCCTTCAGGTCCCAAGGGCCCTGCTGCAAAGCCTGGTTTTGCCAGCGTTGCTGTGTTTTAATGTACCCGATAAGTCCTCTACCTGATTTTACGCCTCATACTCTAACCAGGCCTCACTCTGGGTCCACACCGGATTAAGCTGCCAAAAACCCCCTCCCAACTGCCATCCCAGCAGAAGTTTCACCTGCATTGCCGAATGGTCAAGACACGATAAAGACACCCTTCCCTCCTCTCCCTGTACCCAATTCTGCAGCCATCCCATCAGCCCCCTCCCATTCATACTCATCCTGCCACCACTCAGTCATCTATCCCTTCCCCTGCTCCCATGCAGGCCCTCCCCGCTTCTTGGGCCTCCTCTCTCTCATACACATACCACCCAGCCATCCCTCCCCATAGCCCGCAGCGCCTGCCCCTCAAACTCCTTCCCCAAGGTGTAGCTCCCTCCCCACGAGGAAACAGACCCCCTCCCCCACCTCACCATCTTCTCGCCCAATCCATTGCCCAAATGTCTTGTCCAGGAGCAGACCACAGCCAGCTCTTCAAGCTCCAGCTGCATCACAGTCCAGTGCAGCAGCAGCAAGCTACCCCCCTGCCCCACCACAGAGTTGGGGGAAGCCAATCCCCATCTGCTGCCCCAGTCCACAACACTGTAAAGGTTTCCAGAACTCTTAAGGTCCAAGTCATGCCCATCAATCCCAATGGTCCACTGAGCACTTACACACTCTGCTTACAGGAGTTAGCAGTATTTGGGTGTCCTTCCACACCTGCACAGTGGGGAGAGCAATACAAGGCAGCCCTCCCGAGAGTCCCAAGGGGGGGGGGAGGTATCACTTGAATGACAGTTCACTGATTCTACTGACCCCCAACCTGCCCAACAAAGTCTTGGTTTCATTTTATACCAATCCAACTACTGTGAAAATAGTCCCACTGCGCTCCCCAGTCCACAGCGTATTCACTATTCTTCTCCGGCTGCATTGCAGGACTCAAGACTGTCAACAAATATGCACCCTCCTCCACCATATGAAAAATCAGTCTTTTTCCTTCATGATGTACTTGCAGTTTATGGGGGAAGAGGAGGTTGAAGTGCGCTCCGTGTTTAAACAGAGCCATGCAGATCGGCGAAAATTCCCGCCATTTTGCAGCCATCCTCCTTGAGTAATCATTGAGCAGCAGAATCCGATGGTTATTGTATTCCAAAGATTTAAGCCGGCAGTACTCATGTAGGATCCACTCCTTTTCTGACCATAGCAGATATCGTCCTATGACTGCCCGAAGAAGCCAGTTACCATTTGTCTTGGGGCTGATTCTATGGGCCCATTCACAGTACCATGTGGTGTCTGCCACAGACAGGCCCAGCTGGGTGGGAAGCCACTCCCGATAAAATTTGTCAAGTTCCATATCAGACACAGTTTCAGGCAGGCCAACCACCTCAAAGTTATTCAAGCAGGCTCATTTCTCTTGTTCTTCAAGCCTTTCTAATAGCTGAGATTGCTCACGTAGAAGGCGGTCCATCATGCTCCCCAACTGGTCCATTGTTTCCTCTTGGATCACCAGCCTGCCCTCCATTTTAGCCATCCACGCCAGCTGTGTTTCAAATTTGTCTTTAATATCATCAAAAGTGGACTGGAGTTTATTCAGTCGGTCTTCTAAGGTGGCTGCCACCACTCAGGTGATTTCTGCTGCTAAATCCCCCGGACCCTGAGACGGCAGTTTAGGTGAATCAGCAGCCATCTTAGGGTGCACCAATTCTTCAATTCGTGATTTTTTAAGGTATTTTTTGGGGCATGCCCTCTGCAGCTCGGCAAGTTCCCTTGGCACCCCAAATCTATGGGCTTCCAGGCTCTCCAGTCAGGTGTGAGTGCTGCGAAAGTGGCTGATTTCCCCAGCTCGAGACAGAAGCTCAGCTCTCAAGCTTCTGTCCCCTACTCGCCCATCACCAGAAGTAGAAGAACTATTGTTGACCTGGCAATTAGTGCAGGTGCATCTAATGGTGGTTGGGTGCTAATGTGCTCTCCACACCCACATCCTGCCTCTAACAGGACTTTGGAATGCACTGCCTGAAAAGACCAGAAACATATCCCAACTTATAACATTCTGAAAGGCACTAAAAACCTATTTATTCATGGAGCACTTTGGAGAGAAAACAGCATAAATCTCACACCCCTCCAACAGTTAGCTATGCTCTATTCTCTATTGTTAAGAAGTTATTAACCTTGGACAATTTAATAAAAAAGAAAAAAAGAACCACCAACTCTTGGCCAAAAGTTGGTTATTCTTTTTTTCTTTTTTATTAAATTTTCCAAGGATATGGCTTTAGTATTCCCAAATGTTTACCAACATTAAAGGCTGATTACCATTCCTACATAAACACTTATCTTTGGATAGTGCTACTATCAAGCACAAAAATCAAAATAAACAGATTTTGGACCTGGAAGTTTGTCCCACTCCTTTGTGCTTCCTGCTCAGTCAAACTGGCTCTGGGACCCTACTGCCAGGATCTATCATTTGCAACTACTTGTAGGATTTTTGGCCCCTATTTTGTATCGACGCTTAACTTAAATTTAGTCCAGTCATTAAAGCAACAATCCACAGCCAGAAGCCATGCACGTCTAGAGCCCTGAAATAATGGGCCTTAAATCCAGCCATTATGGGGTAATTTTATAAGGTCTGCCTACATTTCTTTGCAGAGTTACATGCGGAAATCACAGTATTGTAGTAGCTTATGCACATAGTATAGTCAGTCGCTCTTCTGAAAGCACGCATGTTAGATTGATGGCCTGTATTTTGTGATGTAGCAGGCTCTTATGAAGCAAGAGAAACTAATAGTGATCCGGTGGAGAGAGCCGGTACTGCAGGGGAATGCAGGATTTTCTCTGTTGAGAGGAAAAAAGAATGCAGAGCTAATCAGGAACCACTCCTCACTTCAAGGCAGGTGAAAAGCCAAGTCCCTGATTGGGCACGCCCAAGCAGGAGGCGGGCAGTGCAGTACTCAGCTAGCTTGTTAAAAATCCAGAAACAGTTAGACAAGAGAGAGGACCACCAGGAGAGGAACCAAGGACACAAGCACCTGAACGAGGACAGGTCAGATGACCAGGAACAGGAACCGTGGGAGAGAGAACCACTAAGCCGCTGTGATCCAAGAAGGAGCTGGGAGACTCAGGGGCAGAGAAAGATTTCTGGAAGCAGAAGAAGTTTAAGGCACTGAGAGACCCAAGGCTGCAGCTCAGGAGTTTAAAGGACCCAGAAGAACCTTGGAATAGGAGGCAAAGGGATAAGGAATTACCCTGGAAGAAGCCCAAGCACAAGGTATCTGGTGGGTGTGGCACGGCTAGCAAGCTTAACAGTGGAAAGCCAGAAAGAGTGAATTTTAATTGTGAAAGACAGGATAAAGGCAGAAAGTTTGATACTAACTGGTTAAGTCAAGAAAAGCCTGACTGTTTTCCTTTTAACACTCTGAGAGACTCTCTAAACACAGCTGGAGCGTTTTACCCTGCACTGCCATGTGGAGATAGGTGGGGGAAGGGAAATGCTTGCACGCTGAAATGTTCTCCAAGTAAAAGCACTGATAATTGCCTAGAGATAAGAAATATAAACAAGCATTTACCTGAAGGAGGATTTGCTCAGCTTAGCTCAGAAAATACACAGGCTGAATTACTTCTCACTGAATTCAGAGAGTTCCTTAAAAGCAAAGCAGTTTCTACTCAGAACGTAGCAAAGCCATTGATCAGCTGGCAAGAAGAAATGCCTTTAATTTCTTTGCCATCTACAGAACAGGAAGTCCCGATGGATTGCTCTACTTGTATGATTCCAAAGGACATTTAAGTAATTTGCTTGCCAGTGTTGTATGTAAGAAAATAGCAAAGTTACCTCACTGTTTGCTGTGATAAAAGAGCTTATTTGAAGTGAATAAGTGGAAGCATATTCTATGCAATTCAGGAGCAGTGCTGGTATCAGAGTTTCTGTTACCTTAATGAAAAGGAGATCACATGCCAGGTGAATGTGATCAGTAATGGACATTCAGTCAAGCAGTGAAAAAAGCCTTGTTTAAATTCAGTTTCTCAATCTTGTTTTGTACCATATTATTTCATTTTACGTCTGCTGCATTTGAACTGCGAAAGCGGGAAAATAAACCTCATAAAAAAGAAATATTCTTTGCCTTGCCTTATCACTTGAGCACCAACACAACTACAACATTAACCCTCAAGGGCATTCAAGGCCAGCCCCTCCCTTAACCATCAAGGTCCAGGGAGTGGGTGGGTGGCAATTTTCACTGTGAGCATGCACAGGGATGGACTTTGGGTGAAGTGCAAATTTACATGTGTCAATGACAAAATACTTTTATTTATATGCATCCTTGCAAAATCTAGGGATGGGCATTCACACACAGAGTTGGCATAACTGCTCGTGCTTAGTTTAACATGCATTTTTAACCACTTACGTCTCAGTTTATATGGTAAGTACACATTTACTTTATGAAATGGGCATGAAATCTAGCCAGGCCTTATACAATTACCCTTCATCTGTTGTCTTTCCATGACTAGGATTCCCTCTCCCCTCCATACAGCTGAGAGCACTTCTTCTGCAATCTCCCCAGGGAAGCCAGGCCAGGCAGCACAAGATCTAAGCTGGTAATCAAATTTGCATCCCTCTGTATGTGCCACTGAGCTAACCTCTGGTTTTTATTCTTCTCGTTATTTCGTGCTTCTTTGGTATGTGTTTTTCAAAATTTCTGTTTATTCACAAATTCCTACAGCTTAACGGCATGCATGAGGCACTTCTCTTGCTCTAAGAGTGCTGCCTCCAGGTCAGGCTCAGCTCTGCTTCCATGTCCTAGTCATGCCAGAAAACTCATCAGTTTAGGCAGCAGTACTGATGTTGAAAGAAAATGGAATGCTCAGCAGGTAATACTTTCTTACTGGACCAAGATAAGAATTACCTAAAGGATGGACATTCATGAGCTCAGGAGACACACAAGTCCCCAAAGAAAAGGATGCATGAGAGGCAAAGCTTAAAGCACCAGATTCCTCAAAATGTGTTCATCCTTTAACTTGAATGCCTATGGGTTTCATTTAACTTCCTAGGTCTTTTCTTTTGGTCTGAATGTTTATTTCTTATGTTTTTACATATTCTAAGAACAGCATGCGAACAACCTCTATAATAGAGGAAACCTCTATTTCGTTTTTGAAGTCTGCTTCCCTTATATTGAAAGAAATTTTCAAAGTGATTTTTAGGAGGTATAAAGCATTTTAAAACACTGCAATTTATAATCTCTCTGCCCTAAATGCAGATAAAAGTCTGCATTTTATGCCATATCGTACACGGACTCCTCCTTCACAAATGTTAGTGCAACACCCGCATAGGTTTCTGATGAAAATTCCCTCTTCGGCTGTCCATACTGTATTCATGCTTTACATGTATCAAGTGACACTTGCATGAAGGATCTGATAAAATCTGTACCACAGAAACTTTTACTGAACTGCGCTCAGCAGTTAACGAGGGTTTTAGCACATTGTACCTGTCAGTGCAGGCCTGCGGTAACTGTTACTGTGCAGTAATGATTCCCGTGGTAACTGCAAATTGCGCAATGAAGTGAGGAATGGGTGGGACAGGGGAAGAGAGTGGGCATGGAGAACACATAGTGTTGTCATGTTGCAATTGACATGTGTGCGCTTAATGATATCTCAATGGGTGGCATTAAGTGCACCTGCGTTAACTGCAAATGGCATAACTGTGCATTAGGTTACATGTTCATGTGGTAACTGCTGGAACATGCTGGCCATACCCCTGAAAGTTACTTCAGAGGCTTTGCACTTACTCTGCATTGGTTTTAGCGCTAGATGCACGGTAAGTGCAAAGTCCTACCGCACTTTACTATAAAGACAGGTTCCTAAACTAAAACTAAAAAAATATTGTCTCTCTTGAGCACAGAAATAAAATTTTAAAAAAAAAGAATAGTAGTGAAACTGCATGATTTTGTTAGCTATATATGCCAACTGGATGATTTAAAAGAAAAAAAAGGACATTTTTGCTAGTATCTGCTGCTTTAACACTAGAATCCCCAAATACATCAATTGACGCAAATGCATCTTCGAAGGTGTATACCAGCGCCACTGCTAGAACCATGTCAGTTATGTTCAATGACTGTTATCGAAGTCAAGATGTTCAAATATGTGCATCGAAAATTAATGACAGATGCGCCACCTAGCGGGAAAATGAATTTATATCTAGAAGCCCCAAAGTACGTCAATTGACGCAACCAAGAAAATTGAGTGTTTTTTACAAGTTTTCTTAAAATGACTAACATAAGAACAGTGTTAACTAAATTTAAAAGTAACTGCAAATTCAAAAGTAACTGCAAAGTCCATGTCAGTTAACGAACGAACAGGATAAGCATGTACGGTTTGCTATTGTACATTTAGAGTCTATGCGCAACTGGCGCAGATTGTCGACAGACACTGTCCGCAAACTGGGCGCTTACATTTATCGCACAGCGTGACAGTGCAATTTCGTTTGCAGTTGGCCTTGACTGCACACGTTACTCGCTTTGCCAGTTTGTTTGTCACAACAGTGGCTGGCATTGACTCAGAGTACGAACGTCGAGCAGCACAAGTTTGTCGCAGCTGCTCCAACATTGTGTGAAGAAACTGTCTCCTCGGCATGGTGACACCGGTTTGCCTGCAGAAAATAATCCAGGCATTGATGGCCACCAAGTCGAGAATATTGAAGAAAACTGCTAGTGTCCATCTATGACATGCAGATTTGGTGGACATTTGACAGCACATTGAGTCCAGCATGTCGACATCGCATTTATTCTTGTTGTAGTACAACACACTTTCAGGCTTCAGCTTGCCGCTGGTTTCACATATCGCACCTTTGTGCAACGTCGACAAAACGGCAACAGTCTTCTTCTGTTTCGTCTGGTACTGTACTACAGTCATTGATCCATTGGTATAGAACTTGGATTGGTACAGTTCAAGTTTTGTAAGTGATGGTAGTTCTCTGCGATTCAGACGAATGATCCCGACCAATGAAGTGGGCTTCTCCAATAGTTTCTCAGTGAGATCACGGCTCGTAAAAAATTTATCGACTGTAACGTATCCTTGTTGATAATATGGCTGCATTAGAGTCATGACCACATGCGTTCCTAAACTGCCAACTCTTTCATCATCTTTCCCAGTATACGGTTTCACATTCAAACAGTATTTGGACTGTAATTCTGCCAAGATCCAGAACTTTATTCCAAATTTATCTGGCTTATTTGGCATGTACTGCATGAATTGCATCTGCTTTTCATTGGGAATAGTTGTTCATCTACAGTAAGTGATTCTTCTGGTACGTAACACTTTTGACTGTTATCAACAAATCTGGATAGCACCCATGTCATTAGGTCGAATTTGTCACACTTCACTCTTTCCTGCCATGAAGCTCTGACATCAAATCACATGAATTTCTTTACTTCTTCGTATCTGTTTCGTGACACTGTTTGCCTAAATGCTGCACAGCCAAAAGTTTCGGACCACATCAAATCAATTGGAAAGTTTTTGGCATTCATGAAACCTCTTAGATATGCCAGTCCCAGAAACGCTTCTATTTCATCTTCAGCTACATCCCATGATGGGTCTGATAAACGAGCATACTCCACAGTGCAGCTCCTGATGTGACTCACAAAACCGGGGTCAACGATCCATCTAAATGCATCCACTGGCGTTTCAACATTACGACAATATGCAGTAACCCCACTTTTAGCAGTGAACACATTTTGGGCCTGCAATCCGCCACTGCTTTCACCTTGTGACATGATCTTTCATTCAGTCCCATCTTTTGCTACCACTGTTGACCCTGTCGTCCTGCCCTTGTTTTCAGAGATTATTGGATAATGAGAATGAGCATCATCACTTTCATCAGTGTTTCTGCTGTAGTCTGAACCAGTCAAATCCTCTACGCCTGCACAACCTGTAACATGTAGGTCAACGTTTGAATCTGATTCCGTCGAATCAGAGCCACTGTCAATTTACAAAATATCTTGCAGCTTGGCAAGTGCTTGTGCTGCTGTCATGTGCTGCCGACGCGGTTCTCTGGTTTTCTGCATCGAAGCGGTAGCCGCAGCTGACAACAGATCAAATTATTTTGCACCAGCACATCTAGGCACTGCTGTCTTCTTATGAGGTCTCGGCATTCTCTACATAGAATCGTAGAAAAAAAATGAATAAAATTTCAGGGAGGAAGTGATATGCTAAATGTTCTGGAATGTCGGCCTGTTCTAGGGTGTGTTCGAAAGTCACGACATTGTACATACCTGTGTAACAGGGTAAATTTCGGTTTTAAATCAATCACTGTTTCCAGTTTTACTCCGAAATAACAAATCAATAAACACACAATGATGTCATGTAATGACATCACATACTGCACGTATAGCATAGTTACTCACCTGTAACAGGTGATCTCCGGGAACAGCAGGAATTTAGTCTTCACATATGGGTATCGTCGGTACCAACGGAGCCTGCGCAGGAACACTCCCCAACGTCCAATAGGAAAGCTTTTGGGAGCATCCCATAGCACCTGCGTGCTGCCTTCCCACCTTTCCAAACTGTCCCTCTCCAGTTGAGTTTAAAGCTGAGACAAAGAGAGAGGGAAAGAGAGAGAGAGAGATACAACTCCTAGGGGAGGTGGGTGGGTTGTGAAGACTAAATTTCTGCTGTTCCCGGAGATCATCTGTTACAGGTGAGTAACTATGCTATCTCCAGGAACAAGCAGGAATGTAGTCTTCACATATGGGGACTCCCTAGCTGTAGATGCCAGGGAGATGGCCCCAGAAAGTTGTGTGCCTTTGTGAAAGGGCTCCACTTCCCCTGATGGATCTCTGGCATCCTACCAGGGATGGTGGGTAGGAGTTGATTAAGTGTGGAACAGGTGTTGAAGAACAGCCTGACCAAAGAAGGCATCCCGGCGGGAGTCCTTGTCTAACCAGTAATGGGCTGTGAAGGTATGAACTGAAGCCCAAGTAGCTGCTCGACAGATGTCGTCGATAGACACAGAGTGAAGATGAGCCATTGAGGCTGCCATGGCTCTCACATTGTGAGGTGTGACATGGTCTTCAAGAGGAAGGTTATTACTCTCATAGGCAAAAGATATACACTGTGCAATCCAGCTGGACAGTGTCCTTTTGGAGACTGGAAGTCCGAAATGACTAGGATCAAAAGCAACAAAGAGTTGAGAGGATTTTCTATGTCGCTGTGTCCTTTGCAAGTAAAAGGCCAAAGCTCTTTTACAGTCCAAAGTATGAAGGTTCCTTTCTGCATTTGAGGCGTGAGGCCATGGAAAGAATACAGGAAGGTAAACCGCTTGGTTCAAATGAAAGGGCGAGACCACCTTTGGCATAAAGTGTGGATGAGTCCTAAGGACTACCTTATCATGATGGAACCTTGTATAAGGAGGATTAGCCACCAAGGCTTGCAATTCACTGATGCGACGTGCTGATGTGATTGCAATGAGAAAGATAACTTTCCAGGAAGGGAATTTCAAAGAGGTAGTGGCTAATGGTTCAAAGGGCGGTTTCATGAGCTGCCCAAGTACCAGGTTCAAGTCCCATGCCACCGGTGGTAGCTTAATGGGAGGCTTCGTTAAAAGAAGGCCTCTCATAAATCTCGCTATGAGAGGATGAGAGGAAATAGGTTGTCCATTGAGAGGTTTGAAAGAAGCTGCAATAGCACTCAAATGGACTCTCACTGAATTAGTCTTAAGCCCTGCATTTGATAAATGAAGGAGGTACTCCAGTAATGATTCCAGAGGTAACGCAAGAGGGTTAAGAACCTTTTGCGAGCACCAAACCTTTTCCACTTGAATGCATAAGAGCGTCTTGTGGAAGGTTTCCTGGAAGCATGAAGGATATCCTTCACCTGCTGGGAAAGGTAAGACCGTGAAGTTCTAGGCTTTCAGCAACCAGGCCCTGAGATGCAGAGACTGGGGATTGGGATGCCACAGCATCCCGTCCTCTTGAGAAAGGAGATCTGGAGCAGATCCTAACTCCAGAGGCAGAGCTTGAGAGAGATGTAGGAGCAGAGGGTGCCACATTTGCCGTGGCCAACGTGGAGCTATGAGGATCATATAACCTCTGTCTCTCTGAAGCTTGAACAGGGTTTGGGGATTAGGGGAATGGGTGGAAAGGCATACAGGAAGACCTGACCCCAATGGAGGAGGAAAGCATCCCTGGCCTGACAACCTCGAGCCGGAATTCTGGAACAGAACCGGGGAAGTTTGGCATTCAGCGGACTTGCAAAGAGGTCTATGCTTGGGGTTCCCCAAATTTGAAAAAGTTTGGCCACCTGGTCTGCAAGGAGAGACCATTCGTGCGGAAGCAGAACTCGACTGAGTCTGTCTGCCCAAGAGTTTTGAATGCTTGGAAGATACACGACAAGGAGATGAATCTGATGCTCTCTGGTGAGGGCCCATAGTCGCAAAGCTTCATTGCAGAGCAACAGAGAGCCTGTTCCGCCCTGCTTGTTCACATAGAACATGGCTACTTGATTGTCCGTTTGAACTAGGACCGTCTTGTAGCTGAGCTGGGTGTGAAATACCCGAAGAGCAAGGAAAATTGCTCTGAGCTCCAGGAGATTGATATGGATATAGGCCTCCTGTGGAGTCCAGGTACCCTGGGTACAGAGGCCTTGCAGGTGGGCTCCCCAACCCACCTGTGAAGCATCTGTTGTTAGAGTGGCTTGGGGTGCGCGTTGCTGAAAAGGAGACCCCACCAAAAGGTTTTTGGGTGACTGCCACCATTGGAGGGACAAAATAAGGCAATCTGAGTTTGCTATTTTGTCTGACAGGCAACCTGACGCCTGAGTCCACTGAGTGGAAAAGGTCCACTGGGCTGCCCTTATATGGAGGCGCGCATAAGGATCCACATTCACACTGGATGCCATGTGGCCTAGCAACTGTAACATTTCCCAAGCAGTAAGGTGAAGTTTTAGCACTGCTTGGGAAGCTAACTGCACAATGTGAAGGCAGCAGGGCTGTGGAAGGTAGGCTCTTGTCTGTCTGGTATCCAGAAGAGCTCCTATAAACTGTACGGATTGAGTGGGAGCAAGGTTGGACTTTGGGAAGTTTATGACAAGTCCCAAATACTGAAGGATGCGCATTGTGCGAGACAGAGCAACCCTGGCCTCTGGCTCTGAAGGGGCTAGAATGAGCCAGTAGTCCAAGTAAGGGAAGACGAATATTCCCAGGGTGTGGAGAAATGCTGCTACCACAGCCATGCATTTTGTGAACACCCTTGGTGCAGAGGCGAGGCCAAAAGGAAGAACCCCGTATTGTTAGTGCTTCCCTTGAAACAAGAATCGAAGGAACTTTCGGTGAATTGAATGGATGAGAGCATGAGTGTATGTATCCTTGAGATATAGAGAACAAAGCCAATCCAGACTCTGAAGGTATTGGAGCAGAGTTCCTAGAGAAATCTTTTTGAACTCTCTGAACAGGAATTTGTTCAATTCTCTGAGGTCTAGAATGGGTCTGTGTCCTCCTTTTTTCTTTGGAATAAGGAAATGTTGTTGTTGTTGTTGTTAAGTGCCGTCGAGTCGGAGTCGACTCATGGCGACCCTCTGGATAGCTATCCTAAATTGTGTTCGGTCTTCAGTCAGGCGGCTCATTGTTGACAGACTGGTACCCGTAGCTGCAGTTATTGTATCGATCCATCTCATTGCTGGCCTTCCTCTTTTGCGCTGACCTTCTATCTTGCCAAGCATGATGTCTTTCTCTAATGATCTCTCTCTTCGCATTCTTTATTGATAGTTGATCCAAGTAGGTTAAAGTTGTTCATGATTTCAATTTCTTCTCCTTCAATGATGAACCTGTTGATTATGCCAGTTGTCATGATCTTTGTCTTCTTTACATTAAGGTGCAGGCCCATTTTGAGACTATGTTCTTTGATTGTGACAAGCAAATGTTTCAGATCTTCACTTTCAGAAAGTAATGTGGTATCATCAGCATAGCAAAGGTTGTTGATGAGTCTTCCACCAATCTTCACACCTCTGTTGTCTTCATACAATCCTGCTTCTCTGATGATTTGTTCTGCATATAAATTAAACAGGTAGGGGGAAAGTATGCAGCTTTGTCCTACACCTTTACTTATTTTAAACCATTCTGTTTCTCCTTGTTCCATTCGAACTGTTGCTTCTTGATCAATGTACAGATTGTGCAAGAGTACGATCAGGTGTTCTGGTATACCCATGCTTCTTAATGTAGCCCAGAGTTTCTCATGGTTTACACAATCAAAAGCCTTGCTATAGTCGATAAAGCAAAAATAGATATCCTTTTGGTATTTTTTAGTCTTTTCAAGGATCCATCTCACATCCACAATGATGTCTCTTGTTCCTCTCCCTTTCCTGAACCCTGCTTGCACTTCAGGTAGTTCTTGTTCCAGGTATGGTTGTAGTCTCTTTTGAATAATCTTCAGTAGAATCTTGCTGGCATGTGGGATCAGAGCGATTGTGCGATAATTTCCACAGTCAGTTGGATCACCTTTCTTTAGTATTGGTATTAGTATTAGTATTAGTATTGTCCTCCTCAAAAGCGGCGTCCCTGCTCCGAGGGAGCCGCTTTGAGGCAGCCCGCCCCCACCAACACTCCTGCCCAATTGGGGCAGTGGGAGTCCGACCGGGCAGCTGCAGCCCTCCTCAAAAGCAGCGTCCCTGCTCCGAGGGAGCCGCTTTGAGGCAGCCCGCCCCCACCAACACTCCTGCCCAATCAGGGCAGTGGGAGTCCGACCGGGCAGCTGCAACCCTCCTCAAAAGCAGCGTCCCTGCTCCGAGGGAGCCGCTTTGAGGCATCCCGCCCCCACCAACACTCCTGCCCAATCGGGGCAGTGGGAGTCCGACCGGGCAGCTGCAGCCCTCCTCAAAAGCGGCGTCCCTGCTCTGAGGGAGCCGCTTTGAGGCAGCCTGCCCCCACCAACACTCCTGCCCAATCGGGGCAGTGGGAGTCCGACCGGGCAGCTGCAGCCCTCCTCAAAAGCGGCGTCCCTGCAGGGCGGGCCCGCGCCTGAGGGCCTCGCCAGAGGGCCCTTTGGCGTGGCCCTTAGGCGCGGCACAGAGGCGCAAACAACTTAGCAAAATCAACAGGAACGCCGGAACAAATACAGCGAAAAGAACAGGACACCACAACCCACTACAGCACCAAAGACACAGCAACGATAACCGACGACCTCTCCGCCCTGTGCAATCAACACCGAAGCCCAGCCTGGTCTCAAACATCAGGTACCATCACCAATCATGCCACCTTTCTTAACCCCCATCTACCTCCTCACCCCCCTCTTGACCCTCTACCCTCCCTCCCCCCCCAATGCACTCAACAACCTGCTCTGGCCCACTCAAGCCACTCAACTCACACTCCAACCAAAACAAACACACCCATAGGCTCAGCACACAACTACTCACACTACCAACCCCCCACCCCATCACCACATCACCATATCTCTAATCAATGCACGCTCTGTCAGAAACAAATACCACATGCTCCGTGACATAATCCCAACTGAGCAGATAGACATCCTATGCATAAAAGAAACCTGGCTGACCGACACTGACACAGTACTAATGAACCAACTGGCCCCAGAAGGATACACCCTCCATCACCGCCCCCGGGAGCACGCCAAAGGCGGGGGTGTCGCCATCATAGCAAGAAACGACCTTCACTTCAGGACCCTTTCTTCGGAAACCACCACCGAAGCTGACCTCCTCACCCTCACCAACAAACACCTCTCAATATGTTTAATCTACCGTGCACCCACTGCAACCACCGACCTACCAAAATTACTACAACACATATCGGAAAGCACCAGCTCGACTAAGGAACAAATCATCCTAGGAGACTTCAACCTCCCATCACTTCAGGAAGATCAAACAACTACATTCCACACCGCTATGACTGCAATGGATCTTGTGCAGATCATACAGAAACCCACCCATGAAAAAGGAAACACACTGGACCTCATCTTCCTCAACAACTCATCCACCGCCACATCAAAGGACCCACGGATTTCGCCAGTACCTTGGTCTGACCACCACCTCATCACCTTATCCTACACTTACCAACATAAGACCACCAAGGATGATACTCACCACATAAGACGATTTAAACCATTTAACAAAGAAGACTTCTTAGAACAAATTCTACCCAAATTACAAACAAGCTCCGATGACATTGATGACCTCATAGACAACTGGAATACTACGATCTCCACAGCGTCTGAAGTTCCAACAAACATAACCACCACCAGACCCCCTTCCACAAGGGCTAGATGGTATACTCCCAGTCTCCGAAAGCTAAAAACAAAACTCAGGAGAACTGAAAGAAAATGGAGAAAAACCCACGACGAAAATGACAAAACAACATACCTATATGAACTCAATGCATACCACTATGAGACTGACAAAGCAAAGAAAATCTACCACATGAAAATCATCAACGCCTCCATAAACAAACCTCGAGAACTCTTCCAGATAATCAAAAAACTGACAAAATCACCGCACAACTCCGACCAACTACCACAGCTCTCACCAGATCTACTGGCCCGACAATACAAACAGCTACAGCAACCACAAAACCCGCAGCTAACCTTGCAGTCAACTACAGAGAACCTCCACCCCAACTTGCACAGCGACTGGACCACCTTCAAGGAAACATCAACAGAAAAAATTTCAACCACCATCTCCTGCCTCCACACCACCACCTCCCCGCTGGACCCATGCCCCACTGACTGGATAAAGAAATCAAAAATCGAACTGAGCACACCATTAACCCGCATCGTCAACGAATCCTTCTCCAGAGGACACATGCCAGACGCCCTCAAAACCACGATCATCCGACCTTCCCTGAAAAAGCATAACCTGGACCCTCTAGACCCTGCATCCTATAGACCCATAGCAAGTCTGCCTTTCACAGCCAAAATAATCGAGAAGATCGTCCAGCAACAGCTTCAGGAACACCTCGATGTTAACAACATACTGGACCCTCAACAACACGGCTTCCGCCCACTACACGGTGTTGAGACCCTCATGACCACGCTGATGAACACCCTCCTCACAGGAACTCAAGGAAGACATTCCGGTTACGCCATGATCTTCCTCGATATATCCGCAGCCTTTGACACCATCTCCCACAACATCCTCATACACAGACTGCAGACTATCGGGATCAAGGACACCGTACTGAAGTGGTTTCAATCCTACCTAACTAACAGACAACAACTAATCCGAACCAGCGCTTCAACCTCCCCCCCATTCCAGCAACATCAGGGGGTAACCCAAGGATCCACTCTGTCAGCCATGCTCTTCAATATCTACCTCCAACCACTCTGCACAATCATACGCACCCATAACGTCAGCTTCCACATCTACGCTGACGATATCATGCTCTATGCCCCCATTACAACCACAAACCCAACAAACACCCACCTGTCAGCGTGCTTTACAGCAGTGTCTGACTGGTTACAAACAAACAACCTCACCATCAAAATAAAGAAAACCGAAGCCCTCATAGTGACAAAGGACCCAGACTTCACGCCACCCTCGCACCTCAACATAGGAACTACGAGCATCCAAATTCAACCACAGATAAGATACCTGGGCATTATTATTGACCAATCCCTCACCTCAAAGCAACAGATCACTAAAACCTCCGGAACTATATTTCACAAGGCAAGAACAGTACAACGTCTCAAACCCCTCCTGGAACATCAAGACTTCCGAACAGTGATGCAAGCCATGACACTCCCACATCTGGACTACTGCAACATAATCTACCATGGACTTCCAGCCACACACATCAACCCCCTCCGAACTGCATTAAACACCACTGCGAGAATCATTCAGAGCGCCAAGAAAACCGACCACATCACCCCAATTCTGAAGGAACTACACATTCTCCCCCTCGAAGCACGGACAAAATACAAAGCCATCCTACTCACCCACAAAGCTATCCATCAAACACAGGACAACCACCTTCGCACCCTACTGGCTCGCCCAGCCCACGGCAAATCTACTAGACAAGCCTCCAGTATTTCCCTCACTGTCCCTCACAAAAGAACCAAATGCTCACAACGGACCTGCAGACGAGCCTTTGAACTCTATGCTCCATCTTTATGGAACTCCCTACCGACCTACCTCAGAAACAATACCAACTTGCTATCTTTCAGAAAACAGCTAAAACCATCCTTTTCCAGGAATACTTCAACTCGACCCCCACCAAAAAAGCCACAAACCCCGAGTTCACCCACAATGAACCTCTAACTCAAAGCCTTTGTCTATGTCCAATGTCTGTACTATGTCCAAAGTCCGTCCTATGTCAGAATCATCAATGTTGCCCCCCCGGTGATGGCCCCCCCCCTTGTACTTAATTCCCTCCCCCCCCCCCTATGTAGCACCGCTTTGACCCGGTGAAAAGCGGTATATAAATACAGCTAAATAAATAAATAAGTAAGTATAAACACAGATCTTTTCCAGTCAGTTGGCCATGATGTTGTCTTCCATATTTCTTGGCAGAGCCTTGTAAGTACAGTAACAGCTGCATCAGATTGCTGTAATACTTCTATTTATT
The DNA here is from genome assembly GCA_033557465.1 of Ichthyophis bannanicus. Lineage (NCBI taxonomy): Eukaryota > Metazoa > Chordata > Amphibia > Gymnophiona > Ichthyophiidae > Ichthyophis > Ichthyophis bannanicus. Next base: position 252,725,584 of record CM066039.1, read on the forward strand.
TTATTTTATTTATTGAACGGTTTTATATACCGCTTTTCAGAAAAATCAAAGCGGTTTACATAGAACAAAACTTGAACATTACATTGAAACTTATTCAAACAAATGAAATTACAGTGAACATTAAATTGTATATAATAAAAATGGTAATTTGAGGGTTACAATGCTGAGTAAATGCTGATTAGGTATATAGATAGTTTAAACATATATACAGATTTAAATATTTACAAATTTCAAAAATCTTATCTGAGCAAGGAAAAATGTATTGTAGTTCACTAGAATTATTAGTGTAAAGAGTAAATGTGATAATGTGGAGAATTGGGTATTGTAAGAGAGTAAGAAAAAGGAAAAAGTAAGTTTTGAATTAATGAATATGAGTATAAATGAGTTTAAGTGGGAAATATTTCATCTATTGGGAATGAGTCTCTAAAGTACTCTATAAATAAGTGAGTTTTAAGATCTTTTCGAAATGCTGAAAGATCTGTGATATCTCCGAGTTTATCCGGCAGAGCGTTCCATATTAAAGGAGCATTGAAGCTGAATGCCCTATTTGTTGTAATTTTATTGAGTTTTGAAAAGTTGTTTGGAACAAGTAGTGTGTTCAGGTTCCTTTGTCTCACTGTTCTGGCCCTTGAATGAATTGTCAGTAGATCAGTTAGATATGATGGGGTTATATCTCTTATCAGTTTGAACGTTGTTATGATAACTTTATATTTTATCCTACTTTATATAGGTAACCAGTGAAGTTTGTACAGTATAGGGGTTATGTGTTCAGTTGGACCTGCATTTATAAGCATTCTTGCAGCAACATGTTGTGCTACTTTTAGTTGGTGTAAATCATGTTTTGGAATACCTTGAAGAATTATGTTACTAAAATCTAAGTGAGGCAGGATCAGGGCTTGAAGGACTGATCTGAAGTCCAGATTTGATAATAATGGTTTTAGATTTTTAAGATATCTTAATTTATTTTACATTGTGTTTGTTGTATTCCTGATGTGTGTTGTTAGACTTAATGTTCTGTCTATGATAACGCCAAGGTATCTTATTTCATCTTTTATGGGGATGCTTATGTTTTCAATTTTTATTTCTGTTGGAGGGGTAAAGTTTTGATTTCTAGAAACAAATAATGCTTCTGTTTTCTTGAAGTTAATGTGTAGATTGTGTTCATTTAGCCATTGCGTCATTTTAGTGAAGCATGATTTGATATTGGAGAAGTCCAGGGAGTCTATGTCCATAGGGAGATAAATCATAACATCATCAGCATAAATTGCATATTTTAATTTGCACTGTTGAATGATGTGGCATATAGGTTGTAAATATATGTTAAAGAGTAGAGCTTACAATGCAGAACCTTGTGGGATTCCTTGTTTTTGCGTATAGGTTTTAGATGTATGGTTTCCTATTTTTACCTGTTGCGATCGATCAGTTAGATATGATTGGCCATGCAAGAACAGTGCCATGTATACCAATCTGTTTGAGTCTTTCAAAAAGGATACGATGGTTAATTGAATCAAAGGCAGCCGATATATCTAAAAATATAAGTAATACTGCTTGTTTTGATTTGTCAATCTATTTTAGAATATCATCAAAGATAACTGCAAGAAGTGTTTCTACACTATGGTAAAGCCGTATTGGTGTAAATCTAAGGGGGCATGAAGTTCAATGTGATCCTGAAGTTGATTATATACTATTTTTTTCTATAATCTTTGCCATAAATGGAAGGCTAGAGATAGGTCTATATGAAGAGAGATCAAGATTGTCTAGTTTTTTGTTTTTCAGAATAGGTCTAATCGAGGCTCTCTTTAGGATGGTTGGCATAGTACCATGTGTGAGAAAAATTTGCTATATTTAGAATGTAGGGTGCTAGGAGTGGTTTAGTATTTTTGATCCAGCTAACTGGGCAGGGATCAAGACTAGAAGTGGTTGTGTTAATATCTGAGATCACCTTATCCAGTTCTTTTAGTGTTACAGTATGAAATTTATCCCATATGTGATCAGGCTTTGGGTTGGAGTAAATTAGTGGAATTGGAGGGTCTGATAGTGGAGAGAGCTTAGTTATGTAATAGTCAGCAAGAGTTTGTGGGTTAATAGGGGTGACATCTGTATTAGGAGGGTTTAATACTTTTAGTATTCTATGGGAATACTATCAATGCCTGGTGCTTTGTTCTTTGATAAGGCTTTCAATGCTGCTTTAACTTCTTCTTTCATCACCAATGGTTCCTGATCATAAGGTACAGGTTGAAACGGCTGTTGGTCCACTTGATCTTTATCATATAAAAACTCTGTATATTCCTTCCACCTTTTCTTGATTTTCTCAGCATCATTCAACATAGAACCTTGAGCATCTTGTAACATTCCAATTCGAGGCTGGAACGTTTTCTTTAACTCTCGTAGCTTTAGGAAAGCCGATCTTGTTCTTCCTCTAATAGTTTCTGCTTCTATTTACTTGCATGTGTCATTGTAGTACTTTGCCTTGTCCTGTCTTGCTGCACGTTGGAAATCTCTGTTAAGTTCTGTTATTGTCTTTCGTTCTCCTCTGGCTTTAGCTTCTCTGTGTTTCTGGGCAATTTTCAGAGTTTCTTCCGTCATCCATTTTGGCCGGTTTTGCTTTTTCACTTTTTGTAGAGACTTCTCGCTTTCTTCCAACACAACCTTCTTGATGTCATTCCATAACTCTTCTGGAGCTCTGTCATTTGTATCTAAAGCAGCAAACCGATTTTGCAGACAGTCTTTAAATTCCAGTGCTATATTCTCAAGGTCATATTTTGCTGCATTCATGAGTGGTTTGCTCTTTTTCAACTTTAGCTTGAGTTTGCATACTAGTAGTTGATGATCTGCACCACAGTCAGCTCCAGGTTTTGTCTTTGTTGATGTTATAGAACTTTTCCATCGTTGTCTTCCACAGATGTAGTCAATTTGATTTTTATACAATCAATTGGGTGAAGTCCATGTGTACAGTCGCCGCTTGTGTTGATGGAAGAAGGTGTTTGAGATGAATAGATCGTTGGTCTTGCAGAATTTTATCAGTCTTTCTCCAGCTTCATTTCTGTTGCCAAGTCCATATTTTCCAACTACTTTGCCTTCTTCTTTGTTGCCAACTTTTGCGTTCCAGTCACCCATGACTATCAGGATATCCTGTTTGCATGTTCTGTCAATTTCAGCTTGTACTTGTTCATAGAACTCTTCAATTTCATTCTCTTCTGCAGCTGTTGTCGGGGCATATACTTGAATTATAGTTGTGTTGATAATCTCTATTCGTCTACGAGGAATGCCTAAGCGTTCGCTGACTGCATTGTATTTCATTACAGTTCTTGCAAGTTTCTTCTTTATTATAAATGCAACACCATTTCTTCTTTGTCTTTCATTTCCAGCATAGTAGACCATGTGATCATCTGATGCAAAGTGCCTGATGCCAGTCCATTTCAGTTCACTGACACCCAACAGATCAAGTTGTACACGTTCCATTTCATTCTTGACCATCTCCAACTTCCTTGGTTCATGCTTCGTACGTTCCATGTTCCAATGTGTAAGACATCTTTACAGCTTCTGACTCTCATTTCATGCGCAGGAATAAGGAAATAGGGAGAGTAAATCCCTGTACCCCGTTGGGGAATGGGTACCTCTTCTATTGCCCCTTGAGCAAGGAGCATAGTGACTTCTTGACCTAACCGGTCGTTGAGAGAGATCCGAGAATTAAACTGTCTTACCATTGTAGGAGGGGGCATGCTGAGGAAATGAAGCTTGTACCCCTCTCTTACAATAGACAGAGTCCAATTTTCTGCTGTTATCTGACCCCATCTGGGGGCAAAATGACATAACCTTCCTGGGATGGTGGAGGGGTCTGGGCCGTTCAGGGCCAGGAAGGCAAAGTTCTCTAGACAGGAGTCAAAGCCCCTATGGAGGTTGAGTCTGCTGAGCCGGTTGAGGCTTAGCTGCTTTTGATTTCCTTTGTTGCCTAGGTTGTTGCTGCTGTCCCTTTTGGGCAGACTGACCTAAACGATGTCCCTGCTGCGTATAGGAGGGATAAAACGTTTTCTTCTTGCTGAAGAATAGTTTCTTAGAGGATCTTTTCCTCGCAGGATCAGCTGTAGATTTAGACAAACTATCCAAAGTGATATTGTCTGCATCTAATCTCATTAGCTTTTTCCTGCCAATTCTTGCCAAAGAGATTCTCTCCTGTGCAAGGTATATTCCCCAGTTTGTCCTGTACCCAGATTTCCAAGTCAGATGCCTGGAGCCAGGCAATTCTACGTGCACCTATGGCAATGGCAGAGGTTCTGCTTATGCATTCAAGCAATCAAAGGCTGCACGATTCACAAACTTGGAAACATCCTGGGCATGTTTAACAAGAGCAAGATAGTCTTGCCTTTTATCATCAGGAAGGAGAGAGCTCATAAGCTCTAAGTCTCCTGTGACTTCTTTAAGGAACATTCCCATATACAAGATATAGGAACTGATCCTAGCAGAAAGCATGGAAGCCTGGAAGGATCGACATCCAAAGGCGTCAAGAGTCCTACACTCACGTCCTGGAGGATTAGATGCATGCCTTTTTGCACTCTTCATCCGTCTTGAGCTGATTCCACCACCGTGGAATGGTGTGGTAATTGAGTCTTCTGACACCCAGGACAAGGAGGAACTCAATACATGGTGTCGAGTCTTCGAGAGTGAGGAGATGTGGTCAGAGGTGTTTCCCACATCCTTAACATAAGATCATGCAGAATCTCATGAATAGGTAAGGTAGCTGCCTCCTTGGGAGCTTTAGGGTACTGTAGGATTTCTAATTCCTTTGCCCTAGGCTCTTTTTCATGAGCCACTGTGATGGAAAGACCCCAGGCCACATCTCGGATAAAATCCTGAAAGGACATATCCTCTGGTGGAGACATCCTATGCTGAGGAGAAGAGGAATCCTCGGGAAGATGTACTCTGGTATCGGCAGAGCTTTCAGAGTCTTCAGACTCATCCAAGGATTCAAAGTATATCCGATCCGGGTGATCGGCAAGACACAGTACCGGTACCGATCGAAGTCGGCATCGGAGTGGTCCGGTACCGACTTCTCGATGCCGGATAGAGACACATGACTCGGTCCCGGTAAAATACCTGCCGATGTTGATGCAGTCGTTGCTGGTACCAGAGTCAGTACCGGTACCGGTTGAATTGTCTGAAGTGGTTTCAGAGGCATTGAGGCTGTGAGAAGAGCCGCCAGACTGCATTCAGTAGCCAAGAACCTCTGGTCTATCGACACTGCCGATGCTTGGGTATCGGTGCCGGATGAAGCGGCCAGAACCCCAGAGCATGGCACCAGTAGTTCTGCCAAGGTTGAAGCCTCGAACATCCTGGAGCCCCGTTAGTGCTTTGGAAGCCGAAGCCTCCCGCCGGGGCAATTTTGCCAGTGAAAGTCCCTCAAGGGCAACGCCAGAGGCATCTCGATGTTTAGAAGGAGATATACCCTTTGAGGACCGACTAGATTTATGTTTAGTTACCTGAGATCCATGGGAGGAAGATGAAGCCCTGGAAGACGTCGATGCCACGGAGGCTGCATCGGAGGGAAAAAGGGTGCTAAGTTTATCAGCTCGGTTTTGCCAGCCGCTTTTCGACATCAACCCACAGGCAACACGCTCTGAAATAGGGTGGTCAGGACCTAAACATTTGAGGCACCACTCATGGGTGTCGGTGACGGAAATGGTACCGCCACACTTAGAACACTTTTTAAAACCCGAAGCGGGTTTTTCCATTTTGAGGGAAAAAATTGGGCCTAGTGCCCAAAATGGCGCATGGCACTTGAGAAGAAATTTACTGGAGAAAGACTCCAGAAACAAAGTTTTTTCTTTAAATTTAGAAAAAAGAAAAGAAGAACCGGCGGTACCGGTATAGCATCAAGGGAAGGCAGACGCGACCACAAAAAAGAATAAGAAGGGAAATTTTCTGCGATTACAGGATGTGCGACCTGTCGGCTCTGCAGAAAATGAAGAACTGGAGAGGGACAGTTGGAAAGGCGGGAAGGCAGCACGCAGGCGCTGTGGGATGCTCCCAAAAGCTTTCCTATTGGACGCTGGGGAGCGTTCCCGTGCAGGCTCCGTTGGTACCGACAATACCCATATGTGAAGACTACATTCCTGCTTGTTCCTGGAGATTAAACAAATAAGTAACTTCAAATTAATTCACATCTGCATTTCATGCTAAACGCAGTCGTCGTGATAATGCGTCAATTGACGCACTTTGGGGTTTCTAGGTAAAATGCCTTTTGGGGCTTCTAGTGTTAACTTTTGTATTTTGAAATTCCTTAAATAATGCCACTGTTTTCTGGGAGCAGTAGGTAGTAAGAGATGGTGAACAGCATCAAAAAAACCCAAAAGGATCCAATTTAGAATAATCATTACATATCGTCCTGCTACACCAGTCTAAACAAGTGGGTTGTGACCCCTGCTAGTAGAGGCGGAGACAGAGAAAAAAAAATCCAGAAGCTTCTTATGACATCATCCCTGAAGTTGCAACTAGAGGCATACTTCAGTATTGCTCTGTCTCCAGCTGACAGTGTATGCAATCTGATGCAGCTCTGTGGAAAACCGTTTTAGCTCATGAGTAACCACACTCTGGGGAGACTTCCTCATTGGAGCTCAACAACAGTGCCCTGCTGGAGTTTCCTGCATGGAGGAGGGGAAATTGGTTCAGTTCCCAGCCCTTAACAGATTAAGGGCTGGTTGAGCAGCCAGGATTTGTCTGGATCAAGACCCTTCATCTCTCATAGCCCCAGTGCCCCACTCTCCACCAAAGATTTGGACAAAGCTTCGATGAACATACAGTACATGTTTGCAGGACTCATTGGCAAGCATTCAGTCCAGCAGGGCTGCCTGTCTTGGGTTCCTTGGGTGTGAATATCTTATTTGAGTGCTACTAGCCACAGACTCTGTTTTGGGAAGTGATCAGAGCTCGTCCATGGGGCAATTTGACTTTTGGGTCCAGAACCATTTCAGCATGGTCCTTCACACACTGGTTCCCAACTAGTTGCTGTCCAGATGCATGCTACATGGGTAGTGCATGGTTTTTAGAGTGGCGCTGATACTATGTGCTAACCCGGTGCTATCCAGGTAGTGCATATTAGTAAACATGCCCCTAAATCAGAAGGATTTATCAGTAAGAAAGGCAATGATTATACTAAGTCTCAAAGGTCTGAGAAAATAAGTACATTTTCATCTTCTTTTTGAAAGTCAATGAATGAGTTCTTCACAGATTATTAAGGGCAACCTATTCCAAAATACACGACCAAGAACCAAGATGACCCGATTTTGGGTTACACTCCAGATATCTATTTGTGAGAAGGAATACTAAAACAGCTAACTTCAGAAGAACACAAGACTCATGACTAATTATATGGGCAAACTAATTCTTTCACCCCCACAAGGGCGAAATTTATCTGAAACCTAAACAATAAAATTGCCAACTTGAATTTAGCGTGCTCCTTGATAGGGAACCAATGAAGAAATTGTAAGTATGGCGTGATATGATCTCTCCTTCTCTTCCCAAGAAGTAATTGGTCAGCTGCATTTTGAGTACATTGTAGTGCCTTAGGGGTATGGTTACTAAGCTGTGGGAACTGTTAGCATGGTCTCAAGCACAAGCTGCCCAGCATGTGTGGATCCATGCTAACCATTAGCACTGGTGATAAACAAATGGCACTGAGTTCTTTCCATGCTATCTGCCCACCTCCTCACAGATCACATGGTGGTCACATGGTGAATGGGGCAAGGACAGTCCCCTTCTGCTCCTGCCCTGCCTCTGGCTGCTTTCAAAATGGCACCAGTCTTGTACCGTAGAGGTCAATATCGCAAGACTGGTGTCACTGTGAAAGCAACCAGAGACAGAGCTGGAGTGGAGGGAGACTGTTGCCCCCCTCACTACTTGGCCACCAGGCAGCCCCATGCTAGGAGGAGAGGGGGCTGCCTAGGGGAGGGAAGCCTGCTCCAGGTTAGGAGGGAAGAGGGGCTTTTAGGGACAACAACTATGTTGGCCTCTTGCCTGGGAGGTGGGTGACTATCTACGGAGGTAGATCAGCAGGGGGGCTTGATCAGGGGAGTTCGGGTCTTCGGTGGGGTGGGATTTTTACTGCACTAACTACTTAAACATGTGGTAACTTTCAGTACAGGCCACTAGCACAAGCTAAAAATTGTGTTAACTGTTACTGAACTTCAGTAAATAAGCCCTCAGCAGCTTAAGGTACGTTAGTAAATAGACCCTTTGGTCAGCAAAACCCAGCCTTGAAATCCCAAATCTTTACTGAAAATGCTCAGGAGGAGACTGTAGTTTGATGAAACTTCAGTTCAAAGTAGTCCTTACCTGCAATGGCTTACCAGGAGGCTGAAGCTGAATGTGACATTTGCTTGGCGAGTACCAACTGCTGATGGACAAATAATTGGGCAGATAGTGGTCACCTGCTGCTTTTCCATCAATTGCTATGACTTTTGCCTTAAGAAAGATGCACGAGAAGAACATTACATAAGTGCTTGTTCTATTGCCTTGTACAGTAAGTACCTGGGGCTAAAATGTTATAAATCATGTAACCAAAATTTTCTATAGCAAATGTGATTAATGAAATCCCATTTTTATCATGGTTACAATAAGCATTTGGTGGCAGTTTTTAAAATATGGGGGCTGTTTGCGGACCTGCATATGAATTTTCAAAAGGAATACTCATCATGATGTATCCTTTTGAAAATTCAAGGGCCAGAGAGTATTGCAGGTAGTTCTGTACTCCCTCGCAGACATTGCTGTAAAAGCAGGCATAGGAATTTCAAAACAATATATCCTCTGTTGCTTGCTAGCCCCATTCCTTTTTAGCAACAGGCTTTTACTCTGAGGATGAAAGCAATTTTCAGCAGAAAAGGAAAACTAGTGGGATTATTGAAAAAGGAAAAAAATCAAATCATAAATGGGACAATTTTCAAATAATTTCATCCAGGTAACTTACTATTTCCAGGGCAAAACAGTTTTGTGAATTCTCCGGTTTATGAATGAATTTCTCATCCAAAAATGTCCATTTGTTACTTTTGTCTTTTTTTTAAATGTTTAAAATATTTTATTTTTCACAAATTTCATGTTATGATATCCCCTTACATTTTTATTAGTGTTTTTTATTTATTAATCTTTTTAATTCTATACTTTTTGGTGAACTAACACAGTAACCACATCACATTACAGGTGGACACTTTTCAAATCCTGTAGGAAGCTTGCAGGTTCATTGCTGCAACCTGCAAGCTAAAGTTTCAAAGGGAAACTTCCCAATAGAGTTTTGAAAATATTTTAACTGGTGGAACTCTGCTATAAAACAGTTGTGAAGTCCATAGGTACAGAAATACTCAAAACACTGCCAGCCCCATATTTTTCAAAATGAAATTCCACTGTGTTTTTCTTTGAAATATGCTTGCAGACCTGCAGGTCAAAAAACATTGTGGGCCTAACAATTTTATTTTTTAAAAATAATCCTCCACTTTGTCAAGCATCTGGTAACATAAAACTCTACAAGTCAAATAATAATTTTTAATCAAGCACCTTTTTTTTCATGTCATCATGCATTTATCCTCCCCCAAGCATGCCTGAATATCTATCTACCTAACCAACCATTCCTTTTCAAAATGAGTTTGCCAGTGGCCAGCATCTCACATGGTTTGAAAGCCTTTGAGGAAAAAATCCTGTTCCTTGTTTGAAGGTGTTTTAACAATGGACGGCAGCACTCTGGAGACATCTACAGTAGATCCTAGATGTACGTCATCTAAAGGAATCTCAGGACAGGAAGCAATGTCACTACAGGTAAGATCAATGGATATGTACTTGCACTGACAGTTTCCTTTTCTCAAGTTTCCTCTGAGCAGGTTAGGACAAATGTGAAATTAGACTTACCTGCTAATTGTTGCTCCTTTAGGAACTCCAGTCTAGTCCCGAACCTCTGGGGTTGTGCCCCTCCTCCAGCAGGTTTGGAGACTGAGAAACGTCATTCTTCTGATGACACTGGTATAAAGACACAGGCACCGCCTCCTTACTCCAGTAACCTACTGACAAAGCAGACTCACCGGAGCAACAATTAAGTAGTCAACACTATTATCAAACTGTAAACTAACTTAAACTTATAATCCTTTAAGGGAGAAACATCTCCTTTTACGCTTTACTAACGCTTGTTAGAACTGCTGAGGCCTGCTGTCCCCACTTACGGGGAAAAGAGACCCCTTCAAAATCCCCTATGTAGAACCTCCCCATATGAACTAAAACCCACACAGTTATATTCTTCTCTTACCTGTGATACTTCATTTGCTTCAGGGTCTAGTCCAAAGGAAAAACCAGGGAGGGATACGGGACTAGAATGGGGTTCCTAAAGGAACAAAAATTAGCAGGTAAGTCTAATTTCACCTTCCTTATCGTCCCGAACCTCTGGGGACATAAAAGAGCAGGGAAATAAATCATCAGGAGGGACCTGCTAGACCAGCCTGAAGCACTGCTGTCCCAAAACAGGTATCCCTTTCCGCCTGGACATCCAGACAGTAATGCCTGACAAATGAATTTAAAGATAACCAGGTCGCTGCTTTACAAATCTCTACCGCCAGTACTAAACGGTACTCAGCCCATGAAGCCGCTTGAGCCCTAGTCGAATGAGCCCTAAGCCCTTCAAGCACTAGCTTACCCTTCAACAAATAGGCTGACGCTATTGCTTCCTTAATCCATCTTGCAAGAGAAGCCTTTGATGCTGCCTCTCCCTTCCTTGCACCACCAAACAAAATAAATAGTCTATCCGACTTCCGGAAATCTGTCGTCTGTCGAATATATTTCTTCAATGCCCGGTGAACATCTAACAGATGCTACTGCCCCGCAGAATTCTCCTCTGAACCAGCAAAGAACACTGGTAACGAAACCACCTGATTCATATGAAAAGCTGACACAACTTTTGGCAAAAAAGACGGAACCGGTCTCAATATCACCTTTGACCCGTAAAAGGACAAAAAAGGCTTCCTACAGGACAACGCTTGCAATTCCGAGATCCTCCTGGCCGAACAAATTGCTACTAGGAAAACCACCTTGAGAGCAAGATCCTTCAAAGACGACCTAGACAATGGCTCAAATGGCTCCCGCACTAACGCTTCCAAAACCAATTGAAGCTCCCACTGCGGAACCACCTGTCGACATGGTGGTCTCAAGAGCAACACCGCTCTTAGAAAGCGCTTAACATCTGGATGAGCCCCCAGCGTTTCTCCCTTGATCTTTCCTCTATAACAGGTGATCACTGCCAACTGTACCCTTAAAGATGAGGATGCTAGTCCCTTCTGAAATCCATTCTGTAAGAACGCCAGAATTTGTGGTATTGACACTCTTAACGTCTCCAAATTCCTGTCCACACACCATGCTTCAAAAATACACCAAACGCGAATGTAAGCTAATGAAGTAGATCTCCTCCGAGCTTTCAATAAGGTAGCAATTACTGATGCAGAATATCCTTTCGCTCTTAACCGTGCCCCTTCAAGAGCCAAGCCATAAGCGAGAATTGACCCACCTGCGGCATGTACAGAGGACCCTGAGACAACAGGTCTTTTCTGACCGGCAGACACCACGGTTGCTCTACTACGAGTCTCCTCAGATCTGCATACCAAGGCCTTCTCGGCCAATCCGGCACGATCAATATGACCAATCCTCTGTGCCGTTCGATGCGTTGCACTACGCGGCCTATTAACACCCATGGAGGAAACACGTACAAGAGATGCTCTCTTGGTCAGTCCTGTATGAGAGCATCCAGGCCCTCCGACATTCTCTCCCGCCTTCTGGTGAAGAATCGACTGACCTTTGCTGACTGGAACGTCGCCATGAGATCCATCACCGGTGACCCCCAGCGACGCACCACCATCTCGTATACTTACGGATGAAGAATCCACTCTCCTGGGTCCATCTTCACCAGACTCAAGAAGTCGGCTTCCACATTGTCTACTCCTGCTACATGTGCCGCTGACAGAGCTTCTAGATTTCGTTCGACCCAATCAAACAACTTCTCGGCCTCGGCTTCCAGTGACACACTGCTGGTGCCTCCTTGATGGTTGATGTAGGCTACTGCAGTCGCGTTGTCGGAAAACACCCGGATCGCCTTTTTGCGTAGATAAGGTTGAAAAACCTGCAACCCCAGCGCCACCGCTCTGAGTTCCAACCTGTTGATTGACCACTGCTTTTCCTGATCTGTCCACAGACCCCGCGCAAACCGTCCTTGGAAATGTGCCCCCCATCGTATTAGGCTGGCATCTGTTGTGAGGGACCTCCAACAAGGCGTTTCCAAGGGCATCCCCTTCTCCAGATTTTCTGGACTCAACCACCACTGCAGTGCCAATCGAGCCTGCGATGGACAGGGCAGCTTTCTGGACAGAGACTCGTTCTGATGAGACCACCGCCAAAGCAACGCTTTCTGTAATGGTCTCATATGTGCTCTTGCCCACGGCACCAGCTCTAGCATTGCCGCCATGGTTCCGAGCACCTGCATATGCCGCCACGCTGTGGGCATTGGTCTGTCTAGAAACTTCCTGATTAACATCCTTAATTCTTGCACCCGATGTTGAGGAAGGAATATTCTGCCAACTTCCGTATTGAAACGGGCCCCCAGGTATTCCAGACTCTGCGATGGTATCAACCTGCTCTTTGCCATATTAATTACCTAACCTAGATGCTGCAGTAATGCGACTACCTTTGCTGCAGCCGCCTCGCTCTCGGCCCTCGACTTAGCTCGAATTAGCCAATCGTCTAGATAAGGATGTACTAGAACTCTGTCCCTTCTTAGCGATGCCGCTACTACCACCATCACCTTGGTGAACGTACGTGGTACTGTTGCAAGCCCGAATGGCAACGCTCGAAATTGAAAATGTCCCATTGGAACAGCAAATCTTAGAAACCTTTGGTGTTCCTGCCGAATCGGAATTTGTAGGTACGCTTCTGACAGATCCAGAGCAGTAAGGAACTCTCCTTTTCTTACTGCAACTATGACCGACCTCAAGGTTTCCATATGAAAATGAGACACTCGGAGACACCAATTTACTCTTGAGATCCAGAATTGGCCGATAAGTTCCCTCCTTTTTTGGAACTATGAAATAAATTGAGTATCGACTGGAACTGTATTGGTCTTGAGGAACTGGCACTATCGCTTGTAAATCTATCAGCCTCTCCATGGTCTGTTTGATGGCTTTGCACTTGAGATGAGCTCTGTACGGGGACTGCATGAAAAAGTCGGTCACCGGCCGAAGAAATTCCAAAGCATAACCTTCTCGAATGACCTAGTACCCATTGGTCTGATGTAATATGGACCCAGGCAGGGTAAAAATCCCTTAAATGACTCCCCACCGGTACTAGGTCTGCCTGGGTCCCCCTCACTTCATTGTGATTTTCTGAGATTTGACAAGGAGGCAGCAAATCCTCTGCCCACTCCTCGAAACCCCCGAAATCCCTGGTTTCTATAGGGAAAACAACCTCTTTGACCTTGACTGAACATTGGTGACCGAAACCGACGAAACTCCCTCTGCGGCATCTTGGAAGTTGGAGTCAACCGACTTTGTTTCTGTTTGTCCTCTGGTAGTCTTCCTCCTTTGGAGTCTCCTAAATCCTTTACTAACTTATCTAAATCCTCTCCAAAAAGTAGCTTTCCCCTAAAGGGAAGTTTACTTAGCCTCGCTTTGGAAGACGTATCTGCTGCCCAATTGCGCAGCCACAGATATCGGCGTGCCGCTACTATCGAAGCCATACTGTTCGACAATCCTCGAATAAGATCATAATGAATATCTGCCAGATAAGCCTCCCCTGACTCTAGTCTAGCTGCTTCACCTGTTGCTTCCTACACCTGCTCCCCACGAATTCATTGAGACCAGCGAAGACAAGCTCTTGATACCCATGCTCCACAAATTGAGGCCTGAATAGACAGCGCATTCACCTCGAAGACCTGTTTCAACAAAGAATCTAGCTTCCTGTCCTGGGTATCTTTAAGAGCTGCACTACCTTCAACTGGAATGGTAGTCTTCTTTGTTACCGCCGAAACGGCTGCATCCACCTTTGGCGACTTAAACAATTCTCTATCTTGGTCTACAAGAGGATAAAGTTGAGACATGACCCTAGACCTTTTAAGTCCCGCTTCAGGCATGTCCCATTCTCCCTGAATCATTTCCTTAACTACCCTGTGAATTGGAAATGCCCGCCGAGTTTCCCTAAAAGCTTGTAGCAACGGATCCTCCAAAGTAGAATCCTCCACTGGACCCACCGTAGGCATATTAAGAGCTTTGAGTGTCTCTGAAATTAAAGCCGGTAATTCATCTCTCTGAAAAACACGGACCACCCTGGCCTAGTCCTCCTGTTCACCAATCTCCCCTTTTTCCAACTCCTCATCCAAATCCAGATCCGGCTCTCCATCTTCTGAAAGCAAACCTTCTGAAGTCACCAACTGCTCAGGCCGCTCTTTCTCTAACCTAGCCTTCTTAGGAAATACCACTGATGCCCCTGCCGTCAGCGGTGTTCCTGGCCTTTTCTCACAGCCCCACATAAGGGGAATCCACTGCATATCGTCCCTGAGAGCTCCCGAACGCTTGCTGAATCAGTGCAACAAACTCTGGGGAAAAAATTGCCACCAGGCCCCCTGGCAACGGCGGTTGATATGTTGGCAGATCCGGAGTGCTGGAAGTTCCCTCTACGGGCTCTAGCGGAGATAAGTTGGGCGAGACTGGCTCCGGCAAGACTGCAGGCTGAGTTTCATTACCACCTTCCAATTCCTGCTCCATGGAAGCTGACGCCTGGATGCAGCCTCTGCAAACACTTGCTTCAGAGAGTGCTCCCCTTCTAACACCGCAGAGTAAACACTGCAGTTTAGAAGGCATCCCGCCAAGCGGTACCGCTGTGAAACTACCTAGGATCCACAATAGAACAAGCCTTGTGCCCTCCACAAGTGTTCCTAGCCAATCCTCTCTGCAAACAAAAAATTTCACGGCTTTTTAATTTTTTTTTAGAAATAACATGGAAGCCTCACTGCATCCCTCTGATGCAAAACCTGAAGTGAAAACTTAAAAACGAAGCTTTCCCGATTCACAATACGCCTCGGAACTGAAAAACTCTAAACTGCCTTTCCCGCGCGAAAAACCCATACGGCTTGGCCTGCTGCGGCCTTCGGCGCGCCCTGCGGCTTTCCTTCTTACCCGGACACTGCGCTGAAGCTCTCTGCAGTCTCTCACAGTTGAATCCTACACCCCCCCCCCCGGCAGAGACTAACCGTCGCTGGACTCTCCCATAAACGACAGGTCAGAGCACTGGGAAAAGGTATCGCCAATGCGTCCGTCCAGCTGCCCTCTCTCTTAGGGTGTCTCCTCAAACACACAGATCCCCCACATGCTAGCAGGCAAACCTTCTGCAATGCGCTGGTCTGTGGCCGTCCCCGGCTCCCTGCTCCATATCGGTGAGATCGGAACCGGAGCTTCTGTTTTCTTTTCACCTGTCTTCACCCCGAAGCTTAAGCTACACCCCCCTGGGAGAAAAAGGGAGGGGAAAAGGAAGAGAGCTCTCCAGCAGATCCAAACAAATTTAAAGGTATACCTCTTAAATGAAAATTCCCTTTAACTACCATTCCTGCTATTCTCCTTACTACATAAGAACATAAGATATGCCATACTGTGTCAGACCAAGGTCCATCAAGCCCAGTATCCTGTTTCCAACAGTGGCCAATCTAGGTCATACGTACCTAGCAGTTTCCCCAAAAGACACAGGTTCCACAATGCTTGTACTGGGTCAAGCATTGATATCCTGGGTCCCTTCTTAATAATGGTTTATGGACCTTTCCTCCGGGAACTTGTCCAAACCTTTTTTAAACCCAGCTACACTAACAGCCTTTACTACATCCTCCGGTAACAAATTCCAGAGTTTGATTACATGTTGAGAGAAAAAATTATTTTCTTTTATTAGTCTTAAATAGTTTACCCTGTAGCTTCATTGCATGTCCCCTAGTCTTTCTATATTCTGATAAGGTAAACAATCGATCTACGTTTACCCGTTCCACTCCGTTCATTAATTTATAGACTATCATATCTCCCCTCAGCCATCTCTTTTCCAGGTTAAAGAGCCCTAACCTTTTTAGCCTTTCTTCATAGGAGTATCCTTCCATCCCCTTTACCATTTTGGTGGCTCTTCTCTGAACCTTTTCTAATAATGCTATATCCTTTTTAAGATACAGCGACCAGAATTGCACACAATATTCAAGGTGCGGTCTCACCATGGAATGATATAGAGAAACATAGAAACATGATGACAGAAAAAGACCACATGGCCTATCTAGTCTGTCCTTCCATAACAACTACAACAATCCACTTTTTACCTTTAGAGGCATTATAATATCTTTTGTTTTATTTTCCATTCCTTTCCTTATGATACCTAGCATTCTATTTGCTCTATTGCCCGCCGCTGAACACTGGGCCGAGGGTTTTAACATGTTACCCACAATGACGCCTAAATCTTTTTCCTGGGTGGTGGTTCCTAATGTGGAACCTTGCATCGTGTAACCATAATTTGGGTTGTTCTTCCCTAGGTGCATAACTTTGCACTTATCCACATTAAATTTCATCTGCCATTTTGATGTCCAGTCTTCCAATTTATCAAGATCCTCTTGCAATTTTCCACAATCCTCTTGGGTTTTAACAACTTTAAATAGTTTTGTGTCACCTGCAAATTTGATAACCTCACTCGTTATTCCACTTTCCAGGTCATTTATGATTATGTCAAAAAGCAGTGGACCCAACACAGATCCCTGGGGTACACCACTATTCACCTTTCTCCATTGGGAAAATTGGCCATTTAGCCCTACCCTCTGCTTTCTATCTTTTAACAAGTTCCTGATCAACAGTAGTACACTGCCTCCTATCCCATGACTCTTTAGTTTTGCCAAAAGTCTCTGATGAGGGACCTTGTCAAAGGCTTTCTGAAAGTTCAGATACACTATATCAACCGATTCACCTTTGTCCACCTGTTTATTCACACCTTCAAAAAAACATAACAGATTAGTAAGACAAGATCTTCCTTGTCTAAAGCCATGTTGGCTGTCTCCCATTAGGCCATGACTATCTACATGCTGAGTAATTTTATTCTTTATGATGGTTTCTACCATTTTTCCCGGTACTGACGTCAGGCTCACCGGTCTGTAGTTTCCCGGATCACCTCTGGAACCCTTTTTAAAAATTGGTGTTACGTTGGCGATCCTCCAATCTTCAGGTATTAGAGATGATTTTAATGATAGTTCACAGATTACTAATAGCAGGTCTGCAATCTCATATTTCAGTTCTTTCAACATCCTTGGATGTATACCATCCGGCCCAGGTGATTTGCTACTCTTCAGTTTATCTAATAGTTGTAATACATCTTCCCGATGTATCAATATTTCCTTCAATTCTTCCGCACCTTTAATGGGTAACATCCCTACATCTTCCTCAGTAAAGACTGAAGTAAAGAATTCATTCAGTCTCTCCGTTATCGCCTTGTCGCCTCTTAGTGCCCCTTTAACCCCTCTATCATCTAATGGACCAACTGACTCTCACAGGTTTTTTGCTACGAATGTACTTGAAAAAGTCTTTATTTCACAATTTTGCTTCCGCAGCAAGCTTCTTCTCAAATTCTCCCTTTGCCTGCCTTATCAATGCCTTGCATTTGACTTGCCAATGCTTGTGCTGTTTCCAGGTTTCGTCGTTTGGCTCTTTTTTAAATTTCCTGAAAGATGCTTTTTTGGCAACAGCCTCTCTGACCTCACCTTTAAACCATGCTGGCAGGTTTTTGGACTTCCTTCCATTTTTCTTAAAGCGTGGAATACAGCTGGTCTGGGCTTCCAAGATAGTATTTTTCAACAACACCCAAGCTTGATGTAAGTCTTTAACCTTTGCAACTGCTCCTTTTAGTTTTTTCTTAACTATTTTCCTCATTTTATCATAGTCTCCCTTTCTAAATTTAAAAGGTAGTACTGTGGATTTCCTTACTATCCCTCCTCCACTAATTAAATCAAATGCGATCATGCTATGATCACTATTGCCAAGTGGCCCCAACACCCTTATCTCTTGCACTAGATCTGGTGTTCCACTAAGGACTAGGTCTAATATGGCTTACCCTCTGGTCGGTTCATGAACCAGCTGCTCCAAGAAGCAGTCATTTATTTCATCTAGGAACTTTATCTCCCTAGCATGTCCTGCCGTGACACTGACCTAGTTGATACCAGGGTAATTGAAATCACCCATTATTACTGCACTGTAAATTCTGTTAGCTTCCTTGATTTCTTTGAGCATTTCATCATCCATTTGTTCATTCTGGCCAGGCGGTCGATAGTACACACCCACTGCCATCGCCTTCCCCTTTTTACATGGAATTTCAATCCATAGAGATTCTACAGCAAATTTTGTTTCCTGCAAAACTTTAATCCTTCTGACTCAATGCCCTCTCTAACATAGAGCACAACCCCTCCACCAATTTGATCAGCTCTATCATTACGATATAGTTTGTACCCAGGTATCACAGTGTCCCACTGGTTGTCCTCCTTCCACCATGTCTCTGATATTCCAAACAAATCTAACCTCTCATTTAGTGCTATATATCCTAACTCTCCCATCACTCCTAACTATTCTAACTGTCCTTAATTGTTCCTCTGGTGGGCCCGGACCTCCAGGTTCACCACCCTCCAGCTGCTTGGAGACTGAGATAACTGGAGTAAGGAGGCAGTGTCTGTCTTTATACCAGTGTCATCAGAAGAATGACGTTTCTCAGTCTCCAAAGCTGCTGAAAGAGGGGCACAACCCCAGAGGTTCGGGACTAGCCTGGAGGGACGATAAGGAACCAGTTATTACCAGTATGCAGAGTACTGTAACAACCACTACTTGTAACAAGAACTCTGTGGACAGTTTGCAAGTTCAGTTGTGTAGGTGTAAGTATGAGCAAACAATTGCTGTTTGTTTCTTTGTATGTGAGCAGAAAGGAATAAGCAGGGGAGTTAAATTTTTAAAGAAATGTAAGGATAGTTTATTCATTGTCAGCAAGCTACATTTTTTTCTTGCTTTGTATTTACATTCTCTAATGTTTGAAAAATATGTTTTTGGTTTGGAAAGTTATATTGTTTTCTTCAATAAAAAATATGATTACTGAACATAAGAAAGGTTTTTCTTGTGGAATGATTGCTTGCCACTTACTTCCAGCCAGACGTACTGTGCAGCTGTAGGTATGGATGGAATTTCAAACTCCACCAGCCCATTTCTGGAGACTAATTCACTGGTATAAACATTGTCCTTGGATGTCAGCTCTGCCTTAATGCGTATAGTCACACCATCTGCTGGACTGCCATCTGGGTAAGTGGCTTCAACCTGATTTATACAAGTAATTCATGTTTCTAGACAATGTTTTTCTTTAATAGGTTTTAATAATCACAATATAAATAATGCCAACAGTCAACCTTTATTTATTTAATAATATTGCTAACCCTTTATCTATTTATACATATCCCCCCTTTACAGCAAGGCAATCTTTTTGAAGTGAATTAGGGTGACCATTCTGGGCCCTGTGCTGCTACAACAGCCTATCCCCCTGACATTAACCAGGACCAGGGGCCATGGGGGAAGGGGAAGAACCAAGAACATCTGTGACTCACACAGTGGACATCAGTGCTGAGACAGGCAGACCCAGCCCATTGCTCAGGAACACCATAGGGACTGGGGGTGTTGGGAGCAGCTGTAGCTTGCACAGCAAATATTAGTACAGATTGGGCCAGGAGCATTGCAAGAGTGCCAAGAGCAGCCACAGCTGCAGGACAGTCCCAAGCCAAGTGGTAAGGTCTAAGCATAGCCCCTCCCTCCAAACTTCCCTTTAGAATGCAGGAAAGCCCATTCCAGCTAAATCACCCTGCACCCCACAGCCCCCTAGGGCCAACTCTGATGAGATTTCTCCCTCCCTTATCTAAGCACATGAATGCTATTCCTTCAGAAGCACAAGAGAATAAAATCAGTAGGGGCGGGGTAGGGAGGAATATCCAAAAGCATTTATGAGGTTTTCAGACCTGCACATCACTTAAATTCTGCTCACCAGGATATTCAGAGGCACTAACCTGGTTATTGCCGCTGAACATCCCCGATTTGTGCTACTAAATGCCCTGAAGCTAAATGCTTAGTGTCAGGGTGTCTGGGGAGAAGAGGGGGCAGCACTGCAGGTTAACTGGGCAACAGCGATATTCAGCCGCTGCAATGGTTAACCCTAAGTGGTTAAAGATAGGACAGCTCAATGGCTTTCCTAACATTTGCTGGTTTTGCAATCCAGCCAGCAGCTGAATATCACCGCTGACCGGATTGCAAAATCACAATCCGGGCAACCTGAATATTCAATGCCAGTGCCCAGATATGTCCCCAGCATTGAATCTGGGGTGAATTTAAAGCTGCTTAAAGTGTGCTGGCTACTGCCACTGGAAATCCCTCCCCTGGTGTTTCCCTTTCATCTTTTTCAAGTAGTACAGGGTCAGTGGTGATTCAGCACTCTGACACAAAGTGGTACAATGCCAATACAAAATGTAGCATCCTGCCACAATCTTCTGTAAAACCACCCAGTCATGGGACCAGCACCATTAATGCTCCAAATTAAAAGCTAACTTCCAAAGAACACATTGGTTTGCTACAGTGCCAGGGTTAGAATGGCTTGAGAAGCTGGAAATCAGACAGCCAGCAGCACCTACAGAAGTTAAGTGATGGCATTTTAATTTAGAAGAGGTTGTGGGGCATGAAGCACAAAGTTCAAAGCTCACTTTCTCTAACAATCTCTGTGTGACCTAAAGGCAAAGCCACGTTATCTTCCCATGGCCTTTGAGATCCAGTTGAAAACAAGGCACTTTTATTTACAACAGATTTGCAGGAGGACGACAGGTAGGCTAGCAAATTTAGGGTAGGGTGGGGTGAGATAATGCTCTGGATTCATAGATGTCCCAATGATAAATTCAGGGTCACATAACATCTTTTTCACATTCACCACTGCTTCTCCCAAAAATGCAAGCAATCATAGGTTAACTACAAACCAATTTTTTGTCAGTCTTTGCTGATGGCTTGCATGTTCACCCTTTAGCCCATCTTTTCACCAAATCTTTTTTTATATACTTTTTCTCTCTCTTTTAGCTTGATTATAAGTAGAGTTTCTGATTTTCTGTTATAACCACCGAACCCCTATAAAACTATCTCAATTAAAACAAAACAAAACAAAACAGAAAAATTGCCCCTTCCTTCAGCGTTCTGATGATGTCACACAGCAGCAGCTGAGTGATGTCACTGGAACTGGCTGCCATGTCACTTTCACTTTGCAGCAGCGGAAGCTCATGTTTTTGCTCCTGCCACTCTGCTGCGTCATCAGTTTTGCTGCCGGCACTAGAAAGAGTTTGAAACACAAGAACAGGCATTTTTTATTCACACATTTTAAGTTCTCCCATGTCGCTAACTGCAAAGCCAGCAGAAGAAACACAGTGTCAGGAACAAAAGCATGAACTCCTACCACTGTAACAGGCTTCTTCCAAGGACGGGGAAGCTGTAAAACTAGAGGGCATAACATGAAGCTGCAAGGGGGTAAATTGAAAGGTAATGTCAGGAAATACATTTTCACTGAAAGGGTGGTGGATGCTTGGAATGCCCTCCCGATGGAAGTGTTGGGGGCAAATAAAGTGACAGAATTCAAAATGGCATGGGACAGACACAGTGGATCCCTTTACAGCAACAGGATAAAATCAAAATAAACTTAACTAATTTCTCAATATACAGGGGTGTCCTACACAGAGCAGTGGGATCACCCCTAAAACAAAGACATGGGGAGGGGTGGCCTGCACGGAGCGGCAGGTGCACCTACTCTCGCCATCATACTGGGCAGACTAGATGGACCATACTGGTCATTTACTATGTTACTATGTTTTGGATCATTGAATGGAATTCATCTAAAAAGCCATAACATTGTTTTTTACAGCACGAATATGCCAATAAACCCCTATTTTCTGCACCTAGGAAAGCACCTAATTGCCTTAAAAACAAATCCCTAAAATTATAAATTATAAAATCTATAATCAGAATCCCTAATTATACTAAAAACAAAGGCCCATTTCTGGTGCACACAAATTAGTTAATACCTTTCCTTTGTATGGCAGACCAGGTTTGAACTGTTTCCGAGTGTCCCTCGTGTATTTAATGTCAATCAGCTGCTTCTGAACAGGAGTGGAATCATCAAAAGTGACCTGCCTGCTCCCATCCATGCTGTCCAGAGTTGCCCAGATGTTTACAGTGCCTCGAAAATGTTCTGGGACATCCACAGGCATCATGTCTTTCACACAGATGTCAAAGGAGGTAGAGCCATGGATCTACGGAAAAGGATACCACTATATTTCTTTTGCAATTTAATTTTTTTGCAGTGAAAGTGTCTCTGTTTTTGGAGGCGGGAGAGCACAACTTGGATTAATAAAAGTGGGGGGAGGAGAAGATCTCTCTTGGCATATATGGAATATGGAGCTCTTTGTTTCAGGTTCTAGAACTTCATTTTTAAACAAGGTTAAGGAAATACTAAAGGCAATTATTATATAGATCAAAAATTAGATAGGCCCTGCTTGTTTAAAATTATTTACCACACATCTGTAAACAAAGTTGGATCAAAGGCTACCATAAAAAGGGGGTAATTTTAGAAGCCAGGTCACATGGTGGCATTTCAGGGGCGTGCCCAGTATAAGTCAATAAAGATACCAATGCGTGCCTGATTCTAGACTTTCCCTGCAAGTCTCAATTTGCAGTCAGAGAGATCCATAGCTATACCTGCTCCAGAGCATGACTAAGATTCTGCAAAGTGCTCATTTCTGCAAACCAACAACTTTATGGTGGAGAGAGAAATTCCCCCTCACTCTCCTGATATTTTAGGCATCTTCAAAATATCCTGCCTGTCAATAAGGACAGATTTTAATCAAACTTGATAATCTCTTTTCCTTGAATCCTGCTAGACCAGTCCAGATGAGTAGGTTATGCTCCCCAGCCAGAAGGTGGAGACAGATTTGAGCAACTTTCAGTGATGTCATCATCTGGTATATCCTCTGATACAGCACTGAGAAAAGCCAGTATGACACTTCCCAAGCAGTAAGACAAACTGAAAAACTCAGAAGAAACTCAGATAACATTAATAAGCACAAATAGCTTTTCTATGACGAGCATAAGCAAGTATTTGGCTCTCTTACTATGTAGAAACTGGAGCCAGCCCCCAAGGCTGACTAGACCTTCCATGGCAGCCAGAACCCCCTACACCTGCAGAACAAGCTTCCCAGGCAATGATACTGTTAATGTGACCAAAAGGCAGCAGGTTCCCCCAACCTGCAATAGGAGTCTCTCAGGACAGGTCCTGGACTGGTCTAGTATGATTCAAGGAAAGGAGATTATCAGGTATGATTAAAATCTCTCCTTCCTTGTCATCCTACTAGACTCAGGACCCAGGGTAGGAAGATGATGACATTCAAGACAGACTATTCTGTCAAAGGAGTCATCTGAATGACCTCCACAAGTGCTTTGTAGGGCCTCATAAGGCTATCAATAAAGGCCAGGAAGCCTTAGAACTGTCCTCAGGGGACACCCACGTAGATTACATACAAGAGGGTTGTGTTCCATAGAGCTAACTGCAAATCACTCCTGAATGCACTTACCAGGCAGGATGCACCATGTTCCCAACGGTCTCCAGGGGAGAATGGGCAATAGAGGACTTGACCTCTACCAGCACTTTCTTCAAACTGCCAAGAATGGAGAAGGTGCAATCAGTGGGAGGAAAGAGGAATTGCTAGGAACTCAAGCAATGCCCTCTGTCCATCCACCAGATGCAGTGAAGAGTCTGTTGTTTGAAGATTCTTCTCTACGAAAGGCAGCAGGACAATAATTCAGACAGGATAAGAAAGGAGGGGGGGGCAACCTCTTTGAAGGACAGATGGCAAAGGCTTCACATTGAAAGAAGCTGTTCAAAGAACTAGAAGGGTGTATTAGTAGCCAAGGATTGCAGCACGGACACCATACGATGGATGCCAGAGTCCTCCCAGAATGGAATCAACCTATCAGGGAGGCCTTACTAATGGACCAACAGAAGGGTCCTTCCAGGATCCTCTATCATAGGAACCCACTGAGACCCAACAGAACACTCAGGTGGATAGAACTGCTTCACACCTGCTGAAGGAGGCCATGCCAAGATATCTCCCAAGGAATCCTTTGAAGGTGACTCCTGTAGAAGAAGAGGTTCACCACAAACCCTGAGGGTTCAGAACCAAGACATGATCCAGGTCTCACTGCTAAAAGGCTCTAACTACTAAGGACCATAGACACTCACCATGTCCCAAGCAGTGAGGTTACCAAGCAGCTTAAACCAACAGGCATGGGCCCGCAAGGGACAGACCCTAAGTGAGAAGGCATGGAGAAACTGCCTTACCTGGAGCTCCCACTGGAACAGGACCTGGTGTGATTGTGTCTGACAATCTTAAAGTAGTTAAACAGGTAGAAAAGGCAACAGCAAAAGCCAGATGGATGCTTGGGTGCACAGGGAGAGGAATGACCAGCAGAAGAAAGGAAGTGATAGTGTCTCTGTATAAGTCTGGTGCGACCACATTTGGAGTATTGGGTGCAATTATGGAGACCACACTTTCAAAAGGATATAAACAGGTTGAAGTCAGTGCAGAGGGTGGCTACTAAAATGGTGAGTGGTCTTCACTATAAAGCATATAAGGACAGATTTAAAGTATATGTATACTTTAGAGGAAAGGCAGGATAGAGGAGCTATGAAAGTTGTTTAAATATCTCCTGTGCATAAATGCACAGAAGGAGAGTATCTTTCGATTAAAAGCGAGCTCTGCTAAGAGGGGACATAGGATAAGGGTTAAAGGGGATAGACTCAGGAGTAATATACGGAAATATTTATTTATGGATAGATGCGTAGAATAGACTCCCAGTGCAGGTGGTAGAGATGAGGACAGTATCTGAATTCATAAAAGTTTGTGACAAACAGAGGATCTCTAAAGGTAAAAAGGGGAGTATTGTAGTTGATATGGAAGAGCAGACTAGATAGATTATGTGGTCTTTTTTTGCCATCATGTTTCTGTGTTTCATAAGACCTTCAAACTGAGATGTCCCCACATGCAGCACCTCCCTCTGCTGGAACACTCATGCGTTTCATCAGTCATTGTGAAGCAGACTGCCAACCCATGGAGCCAAAAGACTAATCCAGCCTGTCTCGGTCAAGGTAATAGCCATGATCAGACCTCAGGGGACCAGCTTGGAGGATTTTCTCCCTAAAATCCAATGTGCTACTGAATAGGGCTCTAGAGAATTGGTAATGCAGCCAAGCAGTAGGCTCAACTGTTGTAAAGAGAACCGCCCACTAAACTCACCTGAAAGCCAGCTCTGCAGCCTGCAGATCCACTGTAAGTCCTGTGCAGGCCTAAACAGGCCTAGCAGGAAATAAATCATAGATCCCACAAGTATCTGAACCAGACCCTAGGGAAACCAACAGTCTATCCTTCTCAGACTTACTTTCTGATAGTCAGAACTCTCCTCAAGCCCTTCAACAACTCCCACAGGGCAAGGCTGGGCTCACAGAGGAATGGAGGAATGCAAGGGTGAAGCAGAGGCCATGACCCCTCCAGCCACCCATAAGGATGCTCAAGTGACTTTGGTCCCCAGTGGGTATGCATGGGCTCCAAATCCCTGCCAAAGGGGGCTGCCAAGGAGCTAGCCAACCGAATACAACCTGAGGGCTGTTTCAGGAGCTGCAGTACAAGCCAGACCACAAATGGTGCCTCAAAAGGTCTCCCTAGGGCTACTGGGCACACTGCTAGTGGCATCAACCTATGAGAGAGAGAGAGACAACTCCTAGGGGAGGTGGGTGGGTTGCGAGGACTAAATTCCTGCTGTTCCCGGAGATCACCTGTTACAGGTGAGTAACTACGCTATCTCCAGGAACAAGCAGGAATGTAGTCCTCACATATGGGGCTCCCTAGATGAAGATGCCAGGGAGATATCCCCAGGAAGGTGCCAGTGTCAAAGGTGAGAATCCTTCCTCCCATGGATCTCTGGCATCTCACCAGGGTTGGTGGGTAGGAGTTGGTTTAGGTTTGAAAGAGATTTTGAAGAACAGCTTGGCCAAAGAAGGCATCCCGACAGTAGTGGGCTGTGAAGGTGTGTACCGAAGCCCAAGTGGCTGCTCGACAAATGTCATCGATAGACACAGAGTGGAGATTAGCCATAGAAGCTGCCATGGCTCTCACATTGTGAGCTGTGACATGGTCCTGAAGAGGAAGACCCTTACTCTCATAAGTAAAGGATATGCATTGGGCAATCCATTTAGATAAATTTGTTTTGGAGACTGGAAGTCCCAAATGACTAGGGTCAAAAGCTACAAAAAGTTGCGAGGACTTTATTTTGCTGTGTTCTTTGGATGTAAAAGGCTAAGGCCCTCTTACAATCCAAAGTATGAACGTTTCTTTCTGCATTAGAGGCGTGAGGCCTCGGAAAAAATACAGGAAGATATATTGATTGGTTTAAATGAAAAGGCGAAACCACCTTTGGCATAAAAGTGTGGGTGAGTTTGAAGAATAACCTTATCATGATGAAATCTAGTATAAGGAGGATCAGCCACTAAAGCTTGCAATTCACTAATGCGACGGGCAGAGGTGATTGCAATCAGGAAGATGACCTTCCAAGTCAAAAATTTAAGGGCTGTAGTGGCTAAAGGTTCAAAAGGCGGCTTCATGAGCTGCCCGAGAACTAGATTTAGATCCAATGCTACCGGTGGTGGCTTGACGGGAGGTTTAGTTAATAAAAGGCCTCTCATAAATCTTGATAGGAGTGGATCAGAGGAAATTGGCTGTCCATTTAGAGGCTTATAAGAAGCTGCAAGTGCACTAAGATGGACTCTTACCGAATTGGTTTTTAACCCAGAATTCGATAAGTGAAGGAGATACTCTAGTATCATTTCTAAGGGTATGACCAGGGGGTTTAATCCCTTCTTGGAGCACCATATAGTAAAACGTTTCCACTTAAAGGCAAAAGATCTTCTTGTGGAAAGTTTCCTAGAAGCCTGAAGGATATCTTTTACCTGCTGGGACAGGTTGAAATCCTGGAGGTCTAAGCCTTCAACAACCAGGCCGTGAGGTGCAGGGACTGGGGATTCGGGTGCCATAGCATCTCGTTCTCCTGGGAAAGGAGATCTGGAGCATGCCCTAACTCCAGAGGTGCCGCTTGAGAGAGATATAGAAGCAGGGAATACCACGTTTGGCGTGGCCATCGTGGTGCTAAGAGAATCATGCGGCCCCTGTCTCTCTGAAGCTTGAAGAGTGTCTTGGGGATGAGGGGAATGGGTGGGAAGGCATAAAGGAAGTCCTGACCCCAGTGAAGGAGGAAGGCATCCCTTGCCTGACAGTTGTGCACCGGAATCCTGGAACAGAACCGGGGAAGTTTGGCATTCAGTGGACTTGCAAAGAGGTCTATGTCTGGAGTACCCCAGAGATGAAATATCTTTGCCACCTGGTCTAGGTGGAGTGACCACTCGTGAGGTAGCAGTACTCGACTGAGTTTGTCTGTCCAAAGGTTTTGAATGCCTGGAAGATATACCACTAGGTGGTGAATTTGATGCTCTCTGGCGAGGGCCCATAGTCGTAAAGCTTCGTTGCGTAACGACAGAGAGCCTGTCCCGCCCTGCTTGTTCACATAGAACAGGGCTACCTGACTGTCCGTCTGGACTAGGACTGTCTTGTAGCTGAGCTGGGCGTGGAACACTCAAAGAGCTAAATAAATTGTTCTTAACTCCAGGAGGTTTATGTGTAAACCAACCTCCTGTGGAGTCCAGGTGCCCTGGGTAGAGATGATTCAGGTGTGCTCCCTAACCCACCTGTGATGCATCTGTTAGGGTAGCCTGAAAGAGGGGTTGATGGAAAGGAGACACTATTGTCAGATTTTCTAATGATTGACACCATTGGAGGGACAAAATTAGTCGAGAGATTGTTATTTTTTCCGATAAATGACCCGTGACCTGTGTCCACTGTGTGGAGAGGGTCCACTGAGCTGCTCGCATGTGGAGGTGAGCATATGGGACTACCTGAACTGTGGATGCCATGTGTCCCAGTAACTGCAGTAGCTCCCGAGCAGTGAGGGAGGCTTTGCCTGCTGCTTGGGAAGCTAACTGCATTATGCGAAGACACCGGGCTTGTGGAAGGAAAGCCCTTGCCTGTCTGGTATCCAGACAGGCTCCTATGAATTCTAGGCATTGGGAAGAAACTAGTTGAGATTTCGGGAAGTTTATTACCAATCCCAAGTATTGGAGGATTCGCGTTGTACGAGACAGTGCAGTGCTGGCCTCTGTCACTGTGGAGGCTCGGATGAGCCAGTCGTCTAAGTAAGGGAAGACAAAAATCCCCAGGGTTCGTAGAAATGCAGCTACTATTGCCATGCATTTTGTGAATACCCTTGGTGCTGAAGCTAGACCATAAGGAAGAACCCTGTATTGGAAATGTCTTCCCCTGAAAAGGAAACGTAAAAATTTCCTGTGATCTGGATGGATAAGAATGTGAGTGTATGCATCCTTTAAGTCTAGAGAGCAAAGCCAGTCCTGGCTTTGAAGGTATGGCAGAAGAGTTCCCAGAGAAATCATTCTGAATTTCTCTTGAAACAGATATTTGTTCAATTCTCTGAGGTCTAGATTGGGTCTGTGTCCTCCTGTTTTCTTTGGAATAAGAAAATAGGGGGAGTAGAACCCTGCACCCTGTTGAGGAATGGGTACTTCCTCTATTGCCCCTTGGGCAAGAAGTGTGGAGACCTCGTAATCTAGCAGATTGTCTGCAGAGTTTTGTGAATTGAACTGCTTTAGAATTGTAGGAGGGGGTAAGCTGTGAAAAAGAAGTTTGTACCCCTCCCCTACAATGGACAAAGTCCAATCTTCTGCTGTTATCTGATGCCATCTATTGACAAAGTGGCATAACCTGCCGGGAATATTGGGGGGTTGAGGACCCCTCAGAGGCAGGAAGGCAAAGCTCTCTAGGAAGGAGTCAAAGCCCTTGAGGGGGCTGAATCTGGAGAGCTGGTTGGGATCTCGGGCCTTTTGATTTCTTTTGTTGTCTAGTTTGTCCCATTTGGGCAACCTGACCTGGAGTCTGAGTCTGGTGGGTATAGGAAGGATAAAACTTCCTCTTTTGCTAAAAGAGGGTTTTTTATAAGGCTTCCTTTTGGCTGGAGTGGCAATAGACTTTGACAATCTATCTAAGGTAGAATTGTCAGCATCTAACTCGTTAGCCTTCTCCTGCCAGTTCTTTCCGAAGAGATTCTCTCCCGTGCAAGGAATGTTGCCTAACTTGTCCTGTACCCAAGTCTCCAAGTCTGATGCCTGTAGCCAGGCAATCCGTTGTGCACCAATGGCAATAGCAGATGTTCTGCTGATGCATTCGAAGCAGTCAAAAATTGACAAACTTGGAGACATCCTGAGCATGCTTAAACAGAGTAAGAAAGTCGTGTCTCTTATCATCTGGGAGAAATGGGCTCATATGTTCCAAGTCTCCTGTGATTTCTTTGAGGAACATTCCCATATATAGAATATATGAGTGATCCTAGCTGAAAGCATGGAAGCTTGAAAAGTACTGCGCCCAAAAGCATCCACAGTCCTGTATTCACAACCTGGAGGATTGGATGCATGTCTTTTTGCACTTTTCATTCTACGCATGGCTGACTCCACTACCATTGAATGGTGTGGAAGCTGAGTTTTCTGAAATCCAGGACATGGTGGGACTCGATACATAGTATCAAGTCTCCTAGAGTGAGGAGAAGTAGTCAGAGGTGTCTCCCACATTCTGAGCATCAAGCTATGCAGAATTTCATGGATAGGCAGAGTAGCTGCCTCCTTAGGAGCTTTAGGATATTGGAGGATTTCCAATTCCTTTGCTCTGGGTTCCTCTTCAGGAGCTACTGTGATTGAAAGACCTTTAGCCATATCATGGATGAAATCCTGAAATGACATGTCCTCTGGAGGTGACATTCTGCATTGGGGAGAAGAGGGATCTTCTAAGAGAAACCCTCTAGTGCCAGCAGAATTGTCAGAGTCTTTGGAATCGGAGGAATCAGAGTATTCCTGACCCCAATGCTCCTGCAAAGCACGATCCCGGTAACGATCGAAGTCGGTACCGAGGTGACCCGGTACCACTTTATCCACTCCAGCCGGAGGTGGAATGGGAAGAGTTACCATCGGGGCCGGTACCATCATCGTCGGTGTCGGTACCGGTGTCTGTACCGGTGTCGATGTCGGCACCGGAGCCCTTGGGACCACCGGTACCGCAGCTGAGAGAAGAGCTGCGATACTGCGTTCGATAGCAAGAAATATCTGGTCTATCGATGCTGCCAATGCCTGGGTGTCGGTACCGGTAAGAACGGCTGGAACCCCTGAGCATGGCACAGGTAGTTCTTGCAAGGTTGAGGCCTCGAGAACATCCTGAAGCCCCATCGATGCTTTGGAAGCCGAAGCCTCCCGCCGGGGCTGTTTTGCCGGTATGGTTCCCTCAAGGGCAATGCCAATGGCCTCTCGATGCTTAGCAGGAGAGCTACCCTTTGAGGACCAGCTTTTGTGTTTAGTTACCTGAGATCCATGGGAGGAAGAAGAGGCCCTTGACGATGTCAATGCAATGGATCTGGCATCTGAAGAAAAGAGGGTACCGAGCTTTGCGGTCCGGTTCTGTCTTCCTCTTTTGGTCATTCCCATGCAGGAGAGACATTCAATTGGAGAATGATCAGGTCCTAAACATTTTAGACACCAATCATGGGTGTCAGTGACAGAAATGGTACCGCCATACTTAGTACATTTTTTAAAACCACTAGTTGGCTTTTCCATGATTTTGGAAAAATGGGGCCTAATGCCCAAAATGGCGCCTAGTACCAAAACAGGAAAGTTTCTGAAAACAAACAAACAGTCTAAGTCTAGGTTTCTTTGTTGTTGTTTTTTTTAGGAAAAGAAACAAAAAGAACCGGCGGTACCGGTAGGCGTCGTGCGGTAGACAAACGCGACCACAAGAAAGAATTTTAAAGACAGAATTTTCTTCGGTGACAGGGAATAGGTCCTGTTGGCTCCACGGAAAACGAAGAACTGAAGAGGGACAGTTGGAAAGGCGGGAAGGCAGCGCTCATGTGCTGAGGGATGCTCCCAAAAGCGTTCCTATTGGACGCTGGGGAGCGTTCCCACGCAGGTTCCGTCGGTACCGACGATACCCATATGTGAGGACTACATTCCTGCTTGTTCCTGGAGATTAAGACATATTGGGTAATGGCTGGAGGGAGGGGGGCAATGAAGTCCAAGGTGCCAGGGTGCAATTTATAGTCATCATAGCGACCTGGTGTCTGGGATTTGTCAAACCCTGCCTAAGGTGACAAATTTAAAAGGCATTTCCAAGGAGGAAACAATGTTTTATGTACAGAAATAGTTTTTTTTATAAAATTGCCCTCCTGACATGTGCATTCGCTTATGCACACAAGTTTACCTAGACTAAGCAGAGGAATTTCAAGGGGCAAGGTTAGCATTTACACACCTACGTTATAAAATATGCTTGCATACTCAAATTAACCCAGGAAATTTGTTCAGGCCAGATTGCAGATCGTAATATATGCACATAAATTCCATGGAGTAATTTTCAAAATGGAAGCATGCAGATAATTTCATTATGGAAATATGCAAATACCTGCACTGAGAAATGTATGCGCACACAATTTATACATCCATATAGTTATAAAACTAGTCCCTAAAACTGGCAAATAATGTACACTAAATTTTGCAAACATGATTTAAAGCTACAAAGAGCTTATGCAAACACATAAAACTGCATTTGCAAAACTGACTATGCTATACAGTATATATATATATATATCAGGCTCAAAAAATGGCTATTACAGTTTAAGGTATATCTTTTTAAAATATTGTGCAGAACATAGAGGTAAAGCCTCCTTTTAGGATTAATATTTTATTTCATATATGATAATTGTCAAAATGTGAAATTCATGGGAGATCTCTGTCCAAGTTTTCAGTGGTTGGGAGTCTATACAACTAAATACCATCATCGCAATGTGGCACGAGAGCAGTCTCCAACTAAACTGCACAAAGACTATTTCCCCTCTTGCGTTTAGAGCTGGTTTCTCTTGCCACACACTGGCAGGACAGTGTGAGGAAACCTGTACTTTCCTTACCCATTCATTTCAATCCAGAAGAGACATCAGCATTTAAGGCTTTTGAATGGTACCTCCTACTTAAGTGCCCTCAGCTTTGCAAATCTCAATAGACAGGAGCAATGCTCTACTAGTCACCACTATCCCATACAGACACCATTATGCCCAAAAGCATAAATACAACAGACAACTAGTAAGTGGACTCACAGAAGAAAATATTCAAAACAAAGGAACATGGCTATAACATAGATGCTCATGTTTTATTCCAAAAAAGAGCATGAAACATATTAACAAGAAAATATATGCAGATGGCACTCAACTGGTTTACTCTTTGACGTCCAGCAATTTCATCAATGAATGAGAGGTTGTGGTGCACTGTTAAGGGGTTTAGTTTGAACATACTTCTTTTGTATGTTAGCCAGCCAGGCCTGCTTTCTTATACACCTTAAGTGAATATTGGCATGGGTTCTATTGTTCCATCACTGCTAGCAAAGGATTTAGGTGTGACCTTTGAAGCTGCGTGGTCTATAGAAGGCCAATATGTCCCAGATAAACAATTTGAGATCTTATCTGGAATTTTTCTTCATTTCTGACTACAGCACAGGCTTTTTATTATCTTTTTTTGATTACTGCAATGGGCTGTACGTGGGTCTCCCTGAGAGGCTTTTGCATAAATTTCAGGTTGTTCTGAATGGCTCAGCTAGAGTGATCTTAGGGTAGTCTAGATATGCATCTGCTGCACAAATGCTACAGCAACTGCACTAGCTGCCAATCGATTTATGAGCCAAATTTAAAATCTTGACTCTAGCGTTTTACCTCTTACAGGATTGTAAACCTAGCTATCTGAGAAGCAAGCTTTCCTGGTATGTACCAGGGTGCCAATTATGATCTAATGAAGATGTTTTATTGTTAGTCCCTCCCGTCGACCACACTAGGTGGTGTGTATATTGTGTCAGAGCATGTTCTGTGATTGTGCCTGTATTTTGGAACAGTCTAGACATGAACCTCTCTATTTGCGCTTCAGGAAATTGAATATTGTTAAGCTGCCAGGATTTCAACAATCTGTTTGCTAACCGGTGAACTGTTTGATGTATTCACCGTTTACTACTTTGGGCTAGGATTGCAGTGCGTGTGTATGTGTGTGTATGTATGTATGTACGTATATATATATTTGGAGAAAAAATGAGGGAGACCTAGAAATAACATCCAATAAAGATGATACATGGTCAAGAAATAGATACACCAATATTTTGAGCAACCTAGCCTCTACAGCTGCTTCTAAGGTTCTTCTAACCTCCAAAGCTTTCAGGAGCGGATGTCCAAATTCATGTTTGTAGTATCCTACACCATTAACAGTCATATTAATGGTTAATTTCCCAGTCACTGGTTTCCCAAATGTGTATCTAGGGAAAAAAGGGCAGAATCAGAAGCTGAAAAAAATAAGACAGAGAAAAGGTACCATCTGTATTAAACAATTACAATACACATAGGACACATAGGTACATGAAATATCAGAACATAAAAGGATGACAGATGATGTGAAACAAAGTATTACTATTCATCTTATTTCTGGAATATCAGGACAGTAAATATCAAGTAGCTTCCTTAACTATATATAAGTTTTAATCTGTTATTTGTACATAAGTTCAACTTGTTACCTGTACATGAGTTCAGATTGTTCAATGTAATTTATCAGTTGTTCTATGTAAACCACTTTGACCAAGGCGAAAGGTGGTATATAAACCATGCTAAATAAATAAAAAATAACAAAGCCTTGACAGATAATGCTGCCTCCTGGGAGACACTGTAACTAATGGCATGACTAAATCCAGCCTAGTGATATGTTGTTGCTGCTGTTGTCATTAAGTACCTTATACATCTTGAACAAAAAAATAAATAAAAAATGACAGTGTTAGATATGGTGGGGCCCAGGCACATTTAAGGAGTGGACCCCTACCTCATTTCGCCTGCAGGGGCCTTTTCCTTCCACTTCTAATCCTACTACTCTCTTTCACCCTTTACAAAATTAGAAAACTGAAAACTTTTCTGCAGCAACTTTAAAAGGGTAAAGGGCACTGAGGGGCAAAAAGGACTCACATAAGACTAATGCTGAGGTGGGATAAAGCTAGATCACTAGACCACCTCCATAGTCTTTCTAGAAAAAACAGACATGAGGTCCTGAGAAATGGGGGAAGGCAAGAAGTGAAAGTGTTTGAACTATACATATGGACCTGCAGTGGCACATCAAATACACATGCAATTTTCTCCTCCAAATACACTACAACTCTGGGAACCCCCATTTTTGAATGGCTAAATACACAGCCACATTGTGAATGTAAGCAGCTATATTTAACTGTTGTGTCCTGACAAACTTCAAAGCCATAAATACAAAACGAGAGACAATTTTAATTAAATAGGTCCTTTAAGCACCTAAATCTAATAGAATCAGTTACAGAACTTATTTTTATACCATGAGTTACATTTTTAGCTGAAAACATCCCTAAGTTCAGGTGAAATCCAATTATAGAGCTGAGCTCAATTCATGTTACCCTTCAAGATGCAGATAACATTAACAGGGACCCTAAGCTTATTAAAATCTTCTTGCAGAGGTTTTCCTACATGAACACTTCAGCCAGACCAACTCAAACAGTCATATAGGTTAAAATGCTTCTTGAGACACTTGGAACCTGATATTCAGCGACGGTGGCAGCTGGCGTGATTACTAACCATGTTAGTGCCGCTGAATATCCTGCTTTGAATATCGGGCCCTTAATATCCAAGGGAGTTAGGCTTTCGGAATATTCTGGTTAAAGGTAAATTTGGGCTACAGGAAGAGAAAGGTACTATTACGTAATGGCATGACATTGTATGAGGGGGAAAGTTAGGACTTGCAAGCCCCAGAAAGCCCTTCTGGGGAATTATAAACGAGCGCACTGTCAGTGCTATCACTTCCTTGTACCGGTGCCTGGCGAAACATATGGTTTATGTTACCATAGGAAAGAGAATTAGGTAGGGAGTGGAATGGCTCCAAGTGTTTGCAAACACTTCAAAGGGATTTTATACCAAATCTACTTTACACCATATAGGATAAGAAAGGGGATCAGAGCGTATAATTCTAACCGCTGGTAGAGATGCAGCCAGATAGGAGATGTTTATCATATGTGGTTAGGCCACCCCATGGTCCAAGTATGTTGGCAAGGGATGGGCGACCTTTTCAAAACAATGTCAGGGCTGGCACTGGTGCGAAATCCATTGTTTATGTTATTAAATGTAATCCCAGAAGCAATGGAAGAGAATTTAGGAAAACTGCTATGATGTGCAATATGGCTGTTTGCTTTGAACTGGCCAAGTGTTGGAAGAATCTCCCAATACTAAAAAGTATTATTAGCAACTTGGACTACATGTATAGGATGTGTGAAGTCACAACCTATAAGAACCACCAATGAGAAGCCTTTAATAAAATATGGCACCTATGAAAAAGAGGAAGCAAAATCTGCAGCAATGATATATATTGGACAAAGGTGTAGGGGTGGAGATGGGAGGAGAAGAGGGGGAGGGGAGAGAGGGTAATATAGCTAATTTTTAAAAACTATGGGCCCAATATCTGAAAGGCATTTACACGGTTTACAGCCCATTAAATATCCCCGTCAAAGCCTGCTACACGCTCTGAGGCTCTG
The DNA here is from genome assembly GCA_033557465.1 of Ichthyophis bannanicus. Lineage (NCBI taxonomy): Eukaryota > Metazoa > Chordata > Amphibia > Gymnophiona > Ichthyophiidae > Ichthyophis > Ichthyophis bannanicus. The sequence continues at coordinate 252,761,468 of CM066039.1, forward strand.
CGGTTAGCATCGGGGCATGTTGGGGGCATTCTGGGGTAGAGCAGATGTGGAGACTGCCACTAACCAGGTAGCAGCGATATTGCATCGCTACACAGTTAGCAATCCACAGCTAAAACTAGGTCAGCTTTTAGCTCACCTAGTTTTAGCCACAGATGCTAACCGGGTAGCGGTGCAATATTGCTGCTACCCAGTTAGCCTCTGCGGCTCTGGGGCATGTGCAGTGACGTTGATATTCAATGCCGTCACCACAGTATTGAATATCCGGTGTCAAGGGTCAGCAGGCAGGGCTATGCGCCATAGTAGCGCATAGCCTGGCCAATACAATATCGGGCCCTATGGCTTTATACTTTGTTTGCTGTTGAATGTTGTGCTAAACACTATGAAGCCAATAAAGATAAAATTCTAAAAATAAAAAAATAAATAAAAATGTTTCCTGACAATGCACAGTGCTAAAATGCATAAATATGGACATGGGTAGGACAATTTTTAAAAGCAATCTAGGTACCAGAATTAGGGGCCAAGATCTTTCAGTATGAATGTATTATTTATTTCAGTTTATCCAGTAAGAACTGGATAAAAGCAACATTATCAATACTGTTTCTTCTCTTTTAATAGCTCACAGATAGGCCACATTTCATAGACCTCAAAACATGGTTATTCATAGAAACTTATGAGCATTCAGGCAACATCCCCTACCCAAATAGAAATACAACTACCTCCGCCAACTAAGCATACACCCACACACACAAGTCTACAACACCAAGGGATTAAATACCTTCATGTTAAATGTCACCTCAATTGTATTGTCTAAATACTGTAAAGTAACTGTATTGTCTAATTACGTACACGTACCCTAATGTTAAATGTAACCCTCTTAACTGTCATGTGACGTGACCACCTTGATTGAAGGAAAAGGTGGTATACAAATCTGTCTAAATAAATAAATAAATTTCAGATGAGAGCTGCCAGGACATCTGCCCCAGATGCTGTCACATGTATACTTCTGAAGCAATGAACTATAGTGGACATTTGAAAGATAGGTATAATAGAGGCATATATAAATGAAAACTGAAGCACAAAGGTTTTTTTTTTTAATGAATGATAGAAAGAAAATTAAACAGCATTTCCTTGTTTTGTTTTATGGATCATAACAAATGAGAAGTGATGCACAATAAAACAAATGTTATTTTCCTGTATTATAAGATCCACCACACATCTCTAAGGTACAAGATATAATAAATAATCTGCATGTCACTTGCATATTCTGTGTGCCATAATGTAATCCTGTCTCTGGTACCTGGCGTGTACAGTTCCCTTTTCACATCCAAAGAGATCTCGGATATATGATGGGGGATTAATTATCAGCTCAAACTTTGGTAAAACTGTAACACAGGAAGGAAGAGAAAGAGAGAAAGATTACTAAAGCACATATTCAGATAGTAGCAGCTGCTATCTGGATAAGTGCCCTATACATTAATTTTCAGTGACACTATAGATAGTGCCGCTGACAATTATTACAGACCGCCATGACACTATCTGGATAGTGCAAGGATGCAGCGAGGGCATTCTGCCCAACTATATGTATAGCGACAACATTCAGTCTGTTGTCCATATAGTTTTATGGGTAAATTTTGGTCCACAAAATTTGTTTTAAATTTATCTGGATAGTTATATCAAGAATAGATTTAATCTCATCACCATCTGTATAGTGGTGACGCTCATTGCTAAGTTCATATACTCAATGCCACTTGCTATCCAGATAGTGGTGTTGAATATATGTATTATATTTAAATGCTGGGGCTGGCATCTGAAATATAACATTGACTACAGCATTTTGGTATTGACTCATGAACTTTTATTAAAAGGGACAAAGGATATCACTGCTTGACCCAATACAAGCATTGTGGAATCTGTTTCTTTTGGGGAAACTGCTAGGTACTTATGACCTAGATTGGCCACTGTTGGAAACAGGATACTGGGCTTGATGGACTTGGTCTGACCCAGTATGGCATATCTTATGTTCTTATAATGCATTTCTTAACAGAGCAAAAAAGATAGTATTATGGATACTATCCCTCATTTGCAGGTCAATGCAGAAAACCAGCGCTAGACGTGTGCTGAAGACGACTTTAACACGGCCCAACAACGCATATTTTTTTTAATGCCGGATGCAGCAAAGATAGGTCATGCAAATGACCCCCGGCATTAACCGTGCGCATGCAAATGTGTCACAGTGTTAAACTGGGAGAGAAAGCCAAACACATACGCACAAGACGTCTGTGCTAGTTTGGCTTGCTTTCTGGGCACTGCATGGCTAATTTGCATAGCAGCCCTGACAGTATTTTGATGGCATCGGGGACTATCGCGGCATCGGGGAAAAACCCCCAATGCCATCAATATACTGTTGGGGGCCGTGCCCGACAATAAAATGATCCCTGGTGGTCTAGTGGCCCCTCCCCCCCATTACATAAAAAAAATAACGTGTTAGTCTAGTGGCCCCTTCCCCCCCACCCGTTAAATAAAAAAAAGAACTTGGTGATCTAGTGGCCCCTTTCTCCCCCAACCCACCATTAAATTTAAAAAAAAAAACCTGGTGGTCTAGCGGCCCCTAACTGGTGGTCTGGTGACCCCCAAATTCACCTTAAGCAGGAGTGCTGCCTTCAAGCTTCTGCTCTGCATTGGTCATCTTGCCAAATAACAGTGTCTGGCCCCATGCAGTGCATCCTGGGATGCACCAGGTGAGGTCAGACTGCCGTGCATCCCAGGATGCACCACGTGGGGCCAGACACCACCATTTTACAAGATGGCCGATGCAGAGCAGGCACATGTAGGCAGTGCTCCCGCTTAAGGTGAATTGGAGGGCCACCAGATCACCAGGTAGGGGCCACTAGACCACCAGATTTTTCTTTATTTAATGGGGGGTGGGGGAAAGGAGCCGCTAGACCACCGGGTTCTTTTTTTATTTAATGGGGGAAAGGGGCCACTAGACCACCAGGTTCTTTTTTTATTTAATGGGGGGTAGGGGGCCTCTGAACCACCAGGGATAATTTTATTATCGGGCACGGCCCTCGACAGTATTTTCATGGCTTCGGGAGCTTTTCCCGATGCCTGATCATCTGAGGAGATGATCTAAGCATCGAGGAAAGCACCCGGTGCCATCAAAATACTGTCGGGGGCATGTGTTAGAGGTTTACTTCTACTCAGTCCCTTGGCTGGTTGCAAAATCCTCTATGTCTGTCTCTGCATCGGGCGTAGCTATGATTTGCATACCAGTCCTGCTGATTATAATAGATTTAAATAATTCAAGTTAATTTATATACACGTGGCGCAAGTTGGGCACTAGTTTTTCCATCGGCATTTATGTCTGTTTCCTGCATTTGCAGGATTGTTAAAAGTGCTTAAATGTGGCGTTAGGGGCTCATAAATCCCACGCTATTTTTCTGCATTAGCCTGTTGGTAGCTTGTTGTGCCGCATCAACTTCTATTCATCAGTGATGTTGAGAGCTATGCCATCAGTAAACTAACTACTGACGGGTTTCCCCAAGGTGGACAGGTCTTAGCTGAGGTGCCAGACTAAGACAAACCACTCATCTCAGATGGTATGGGCAGCAGAGGATCACATTTCCGTGAGAATGGCAACACTGGCATTACCTGCATGGAAGAAATACCTGGCAATATACTTCTATATCTTGCAATGAAAATTGAATGGACAGTCACAAAAAAAATTGTGATACAGTGCTGGAGATCAGGTCAGAGGGCACTCAGTGAGTTACTGGGGAAGAGCTGAAGACTCTTCAGAGTAAAGCCAGCATTTATGATGCAGCTGGAACAAAGCGTTTAACTGCTGGTGTAGCTCTGCTTGAAATTAGAAGCTACAAAGTTGTCTTACATATTGGGACATGGAACTATGAAACATGAACCAAGGGAATCTTTTTTTTTGACATTTATTATTTAAATTTTTTATTGTCAACATTTCTTTGATATAACCATATGCATGTAACAGTCACCGTCCTTCTTCTATACACTGGGTAACTAGCATCCTAATTTCTATACAGCAATGCACTCCATATATTATGTTAACCTTTGTTCCTTGTTTTAACCTTGTACTGCTACTCATATCTGTTTCTATAATAAAACAATATACCTATACCATATCTCCAATCTTTGGTGTTATTACCAAAATTAGTCAGCATTACCCCCCATTTTTAACTCCCCCCACCCCGACCTGCAAGTATAGCATCCCCTTTGCCTGATTGTAGTTGGTGTTTCTACTAACACATCAATATGCTATCCCCACCAAGTTCCAGAGTAATCCTAACTCCCTGCCCCCTGATTACAATCACACCCTCTCCCCGTATATTGTCAACCTTTAACATTTGGGAGTTAGTTCGTATTTCCCGAATTATGTCTCCTCCCCCACTTCCCCCCCTAACAACCCCCTTTCTTTCCCCACCTACCCCCACTTCCCCCCTTCTTCCCCTCCTAGCCTTCTCCCCCAACCCCCCCGCCCTCCCCCCTACCCATCTCCTAATACCCTACACAGCTTTCCCCACACCTCATCAAACCGAGCCACCTTCTGCCGTCTAGCTGCAGTTAGCCTCTCCATAAGGACAACATTCCTGAGTCTCCTCTCATACTGCTCCACCGAGGGCATCTCCTTTTGCTTCCAAGCCATGGCCACCTCACATCTGGCCGCACTAAGACATGCCAGCACCATCCTTCCCCCCCTGTTGCACTTGTCCCTCCCCCCACCAGGATAGCAAAAAGATATTTGGTGACAAATCCACCCCCACCCCTAATTTCAGCTGAATCCACTTCTGGATCTGTCCCCAATAACCTTGGGCCTTTATGCACCTCCACCAAATATGCCAGAATGTCCCTACCTCCCCACACTCCCTCCAGCAAAGGGCGGAAATCCTTGGGTAAATCTGATGCAATCTCGCTGGCGTATAATACTTTATAACTATTTTCTTTAATCCTACTTGAACAAGGCCCTCTCTTTATTTGGTCCCACACCCTCTTCCATTCCTTGATTGTGATTGTCTGCCCCAAATCCCCCTCGCACTCTAACATATACCTAAATTTCCCTTCCCCCTCTCCTTTCACCTCTTTATATAATCCCGAGATCATATCCCTCGAACCTCTCTTCGCATACCATATGACCTCCATACCCGATACCTCTCTGCCCATCCCCTCCTTCCCCAGTACCCTCCGTAGAAAGGAGCTCACCTGCAAGTACACAAACCTATCACCCTCCTCTAATCCATAATCCTCCTTCACCTCTGCAAAACTCTTTATCTCACCCTCCTCCAACAGCTGGAATCCGCGCCCTAACCCTTTTCCTCTCCAAATATCAAAACATCCCCCCTCCCATCCTGGTTTGAAGGCTCTCCACCCTCTCCAAGGGGTCATTACTGAGAACCGGGTCCCTCTGTTTTTAATATCCGGCCCTCTAACCTTGTCCCATACCCTCACCACTTGCCTCATCGCCAGAGTGTCCCCCCCCCCCCAACTCCTCTCTCTCCACCTTCACAGCCCAAAGCCAAGTATCTAATCGCCCCCCCCTGCACCTTTGTCTTTTCCAGGCTCACCCATGGTTTCATTACCCCCCCCCTCTCCAATCCATTATATGTTTTATCTGTGCAGCTCTATAATAATCGAGCAGATTTGGTACCCCTAGCCCGCCCTCCTCCTTAGCTGCATACATAATCGTCCTTGAAATTCTTGGGGGCTTCCTTTTCCAAATATAGCCAAACACCCATCTTTGCAAGGCTCTCATCACCCCCTACGGTATCTCTACCGGAAGAGCGTGGAACAAATATAACAAGCGGGGCAGGATATTCATTTTAATGGCAGCTATCCTATCTAAGAGAGCAACAAGTACCTGCACACTATGTATAAGAACCAACCAAGCAGGTACAAGGACTGGCGACAAGTAAGTTCAGAGTGAAATCTTTAATAAGCCTCAACGTGTTTTGGCTACAAAGCCTTCTTCAGGGGGTATTTAAAAAGAGGAACACACTTCAAAAAACAATAAAATATAAGACATTAATATTCAAAAAATATAAAATATATAATCTTAACCCAGGCCCTTGGCCCTCTATAGAGTCCCTTCACCCAGTTCAAAAAATTTGGCCCACACCCCACTTTTTCCAACACCTTCATTAAAAACCCCCAATGAACCCTATCAAATGCCTTCTCGGCATCTATTGACATCAGTAGGAAATCCTCTCATTCCTTTCTTGCCTCCCATACCACCCCTATTGCTCTCTTTATACTGTCCGCTGCCTGCCGTCCCGTGATGAACCCCGCTTGATCATCCTTAACTATCCCCGGTAACCACCCTGCTAATCTACCCACCAAAATCTTAGCCAAAATTTTTATGTCCACGTTAAGGAGAGAGATAGGCCTATACGAACCACATCTTAATGGATCTTTCCCCGGTTTCAATAGGACCGTAATCCCCACTGTTAGCATTTCTGGTGTCAGCTCCCCTCCCTGGTTTAATACCCCATTAAATACCCTCCCTAGAATACCCCCTATCTCCTCCATGAAAACCTTACAAAAACTCCCCTGCAACCCATCCAGTCCCGGGGCCTTCCCTCCCACCATCCCCTTCACTACCCTCCCTATTTCTTCCTCCGTGATACTAGCCTCTAAATCTATATGGGCCCCCTCCAGCAACTCTGCCAACTGTATCCCATCTAAATTACCTGAGATCTCCTCACCCCCTACCCCCTCCATCCCAGAATATAAATCCTGGTAGAATTCCTTAAATCGCTCCCTTATCTCTTCATCCCCCCTACATATCCTCCCATCCTCCCCTTTAATCTGATATATCGTTGAAGCCCATTTTTGCTGCCTTAGTCGTCGGGCCAGCAGCCTTCCTGATTTATCCCCGAACTCATAATACACCTGCTTCACTCTCCGCAGGGTAAATGCCACCTGATCAATCTGCAGGGCGTGTAACTCCCCTTTCACTCTCTCCACTTCCCTCCTATCCCTCTTTGCCCCTGTCCTACGTAATCTCTCCTCAGCCTCCTTTAGCTACTTTGTTAACCCCCCCTCCTTCTATCCCGTTTCTTCCTAGCCCCCCACATGATAAACCTCCCTCTAATAACCGCTTTCAATCCCTCCCAGACCATCTTCTCCCCCACTTCCTCTGTATCATTAAAGCCCAAATATTCCTTTATAACCTTCCTAAAATCCTCTACCACCTCCCCATACTTAAGTAAACTTTCATTCAGCCTCCAGAATACCACCCCTCCCTGCTTCGGATGTCTAAATACCATTTCTACTGCCCCATGATCCAACCAGCCTTTCGGTACAATACTCCCCCCCTGCACCTCCAACATCCATTCCCTATTTAATAGGATCATGTCTATCCTACTCCAACTTTTATGTGGCGAGGAGTAGTAAGTGTATTCCCGCCCCTTGGGATTGAGTATCCTCCAGGCGTCTACCAAATTATGTTGTTTCATCAAATTTCTTATGCCTTGTCTGTTCCTACTCCCCCCATCCCACCCTTTCGGCTCTCTATTTACCCCTGGGTCCAGTACCAAATTAAAGTCTCCCCCCACCACCAATTTCCCCCCTCCTTCCCCCCCTAATAACGTCCCCACTTCTTTCCAAAATGCCCCCTGGTTCCCATTTGGCCCATACACCGACACTATTACAATGTCCTCAGTCCCAAGTTTCCCTTTAATCCCCACTACCCTCCCCTCCAAATCCTTAAAGTACCCCCCTACTTGAATCCCACTCCCTGTCCTCACCAGAAGAGCAACCCCCCCCTTCTTTGCCCCCTCTTTGTTACAGGAATAAAATTGCTCTGGATAATACCTGTTCCGCATCCTCCCTACATCTCCTCTCCGCAAATGAGATTCTTGAATCAACACCACGTCCCACTGATTCTTCTATGCCTCCCTATACAGCAAACTACGCTTAGCTGGGGAGTTCAACCCCTTCACATTTACTGTCCCTATCCGCAGCATTCCCCTTCAATCTCCCTCGCCCCCTTCTATTGTGCTGTGTCGATGTCCCCTCCTGCCTCCCCCTCCCACCCCATCCCCCCTCCCTCCCCCTTCCCCCCACACCCTCTCCTCACCCCTTTCTCCCCCTCCCCCTTCCCCCCATTCCGTTCTTTTACCTCCCTCCCTCATTTCCGTGAACATCTTGTCCTACCCCCTTGCTTATCCCCCCTCCCCTTTTATCCACCTTAAAACTTGGCAATCACCCCCTCCCTCCATCTCCCCTCTCTTTCTTCCTCCCCCTCCCCACCAACCAAATACCCCACTATATACCACCCCCTCTCCCCTCTTCCCTCCCCCTTTGCAGCCCTATAAGTCCTGTGTCCATTATACATAAGTAATAGAGCTCTACCGCCCCATTCTCACTGCCTCCTTTCAAACTCTGCCTCACCACTCCATCTCTTCAGGGGTCTTCTGCCGCTGTCGTGTTCTTCCGCTCCTGGGGTAGCCCCACTTCAGTCTCTTACCCTTTTCCCCCACTCTCTGCCATTGCAAGCTCGAGTGCTGTGTACCGTTCACAACTTTATTTTGCACCCTCTTCTCGCTCTCAGCCGATTGGGGTAAATTCTCACACCCCAACTCTTCCAACTTCGACCAAGCTTCCACCACTGTTTTCACTTTCCTGGTCACCCCATTCACCGACAATAGGATGCCAAATGGAAACATCCATCTGTAACGCAGACCTTTCCCCCGCATAAAGGCAGTAACTTCCTTCATATTTCTCCTCCGTTCCAGCATTCCTCTTGACAGATCATTAAACCCCTCCACTTCACTTCCTTCCCATATGATCCTGCAAAACATCCGTGCCGTCTGTAATACTTGTTCTTTAATGGGGAAATTGCTCATGCAGGTGATAATATCTCTCGCCTGCTTCTCCTGCCTCAGGCCCAAGCTCCTATGTGCCCTTTCAACACCAATTGAATCTGTTTGTGTGCTTTCCTCTCCCAGTCGCAGAATATGGTTGCACAAGCGTTGCACTATCTGCACACAGTCTTTAGATGCCTCCACTTCTGGCACCCTCCTTATCCGCAGGTTATTCCGGCACGCTTTGTCCTCTATCTCTTCGAGTTTCTCCTGCATCTCCTCCTGCTGGGCCTTGATTTTACCCTGCACTGACGCCATTTCTCTCATCTCTTCTTCATACTTGCACATATGTAAGTAGTTTAGTTTGCATTCCCCGTTTATCCAAGTTATTACTCCTGTTCTATGTAAAGCATAAGCATGTTATCCAAGTTATTACTCCTGTTCTATGTAAAGCATAAGCATGTTATCCAAGTTGTTTTCTCCTGTTCTATGTGAAGCCAAACAGTTTGTTATGGTCATTTTGTTGTATGTAAACCGCGCTGACAATAGTGCGGTATATAAGAAACTGTAATAAATAAATAAATAAATAAATAATACTGCTCCAAGTGGCTTTCCAGGTCTTCAACCCGCTGCCCCAAACAGCCCACCTCCTTCTGTATCGCTATCAGAGTCTCTTTCAGATCCTTTCTCATTGCCTTGATCTCACCTTGAATTTCCACTTTAAAAGTTTTCAGCGATAGCTCCTCCAGCCCCTCGATATTCACTTCCTCCTCTTCTTCTGAGCTCCCCGCCTCGGCCCCTTCTTCAGAGCCCGCCAACTCCACCGCCATCAGTTCCCGCCGCACATAAGGGGATTGGAAACCTGACAGCTTCTTCCACGCTGCCATAGCAAAGGTGGGTGCTCGCCTCCCTTCCACTTTTTTATCCGGGGGTCACTTTAAATCCACTCCAACTCGGGGTTTGGACAGGAGCTAGGCAACTAAGCAGCCATTAGCTCCGTGACATCACCGGAAGTCCTGAACCAAGGGAATCTTGATCTATTGAGTGGCAGTGAACTGAAATGGATTCGCACCAGGCACTTTATATCTGACAATTATATTGTATACTATGACATAAACGAAAGACAAAGAAGAAATAGTATTGCAATAATAATTAAGAAAAAGCTTGCAAGAACGATAATGAAATACAATACAGTCACTGAGCACGTAGAGTGACATTTTTTTTTTTCTTTTATTTTATATTTACCATTTTACAAAAATATTCCAAGCATATATAACTTGAACAGAAATAAGGTGATTGGGTAGCTTTTTATGCAAACACAAAAAAACCCCAATCTCAACCCCTTCTCCAGCCCACAATAACTAGGGGAATCACAAGGAAACCAAAATACACCATAAATGAGAAGAAACAAGTAGGAACAAAAACAGGCAGTCATTAATTATATACTGGAGAGAGTTACTGGTTTGGAAACCGTGGAACTGCATGCATTCAGAAAGGCCAGCAGTTGGGAAGGCTCAAAAAATCTAAACATATTAGACAGAAATTTAACCATGCATTTGCATGGAAACTTGAGGAAAAAAAAAGCCCCCAACTGTTGGACCCCAAGACGGAGCAGTAGAAATTTGTTCCATTTATGTTGTGTTTCTCTAGACAAGTTTGGAAAAACACAGAGCCATTCCTTTAAAAAGAGTATTTCTTTTTCTAAAAAACAATTTTAGAAAGCACTCTCGATCAGTAGCAAGTGCAAAAGTAACAAGTAAGGTTGCAGGAGAAACAGATTCCAAATCAGACGATTCCAAAATAGCGGAAACATTTAAAGGAGTATTTAAGGCATCTAACTGAAGCCCCAATATTACCCCACCACCTTGAGTCTTTTTTGACATTGGTAAATAAATCTGTCATAGGGGGATGGGATTCCAATGAGACACCCAGAATATCTGTTAGATTCAATTTAAACATTTCCTTCGCACCATAGAAGATGATTTAGGAAAGTTGATTAAACGCAAATTTAGGAACCTAACTGAGTTTTCCAACATCTCTAATCTTGTCTTCATGCTTAAAGAGTCTTTAATAAAAGCCTCTGCATGATTTTCTAAAGAAGAAATCTTAAGTTACAATGAAGATGTAACTGACTGTAGAGCAAACATCTCTTCAGCTTGCTTCTGCATTGCTAAAGAGTTACCTTGAGTTTGTCCAGCAAGCGTCTGAATTTGAGAAACAAGAGTTTCACCAAGTTTCAGAATGGCTGACCAAACAGTCTCCAAACTGAAAACTTCAGGTCATGTTAATGAGAATGCCAATGAACCACCAACCACGCCTATTCCATCTTCCGAAGCCAGCAGATCCATCGCTGATGACCGGATAGGAGCCAAATATACCACCGCTCCCAAACTACACCTCCACAGTGTTCGACTGCTGGAAGGATGACCTGGAACTACTCCACCGAGCTTCCCATTTTGTCCCGGAGCCAACCCCCTCGCAGGAGCACACTCGCCACCACTGAGGAGAGAATCTTCCTGCAAACTCCCAGACTCAGCTACCAGCAGCACCGCTTTGGAGGGCCTCCACCAGCTATGTGGTGAGATATCTGTTCCCAAGCTAACCACCGAGCCTCCCAACTCCAGGGAAAAGCTAGCGGGACTCTGTGCCACTGCCACAACTGCTTTCTGCTCTGACCGAACCAAGAATGCATCCAAAGGTCCAGAAGCCACAACAGGTAATGGAGAGGAAGCCGTCGGGGCAGAGGAGGGATTCTTGCCCAATTTTGCTTTTCCTATTAGGAAAGGCAGTCAGACTAAACACACCTGCCTAGCACCATCTTGAATTCCCCAACACATCCATCATGCCTCACTCGTAAGGTGACATTTTACTTACCAGTTAATGTCCTTTGCGACGCTCCTGCCCCCGCCCTAGGGCTAACGGACAGGAGTGGCCTATTGTCCCGTGAGGAATGGAGGTAAACTGTTTCCTTGGAATTATGGGTAATGTAGTTTGTTCTCCCTTCTCTCAGGAATAAATGTAGTTGTGCCAGAGACGGTAAGGCTTTTGCAAGAATATTTATTCGTGTTTGGGAAATTCCTCCAGCGCATCAAAATTCAAATACATGAACATAAATGGTGCTTTTAAATAGGAACAGAAGAAACTCAGGAATATAAGACAACCAAAAATAGGATCAGCTTTCCTTCTTATGGAGCTTAACTCAGCTCTGCCTCAAGAGGTGACTCACATACATTGCAGCCTCATAACAGTCACTGTTCCTTTCACAGTGTGAGCTCAAACTCAGGTGCAAACAATCAAGTTTCCAAGCACGGCAGCAGAAACTACGACGTTGTATTCTTTCCATACAAGGTATAGCAAGCTTCTTTATACTGTTATTTCCTTACAGCATATTGAACAGTCCATGCTACAATTGTCAGAGTTTGTAGAAGGTAAGGCATAATCTATCTGCATTAAATCTTCTGACTGCACAGAACTAGTGTCCTCATTCAGCTTTGGCTGTCTGCCTGCTTTCAACTCTAAGAACTGTTTAAACTCCTGGAGGAGCAATTCAGCCTGTTCATTTCCTGACAAGCAGTTGTCAGCAAATACTGGGTTTCTCTCCCGGTCAGTAATGCTTCCCCCTTCAGCTCTGGGCTTAAATAAATCAGGGTAACAATTGGGATCCTTTAACAAAGCCCCAAACATAGGAGATTGAATTTTACCTTCTCTATCATGACTCCTATTGGAACTGCTTTCTCTCTGCCAGGCTCCTCTCCTCTTAGGTAGCTCAAAAGCTTTCCAGCTGTGAGTGCTTCTGGGTCTCTCTGGTCCAAATTGTATCCCATAGAATGAGTTACCTTTTGCAGGTGTCTGCCTTGGAGGCTTTCTATTTGAGGGCTCTGCCTTTTCCCAGGACTCTAAACCAGGGCTCCGTCCACTTCACAGGACTTCCTTTCACAGCACCTGTAAAAATCCTTGCAGGTCCTCTGTTGCTACCAGGCTCAGACGTGCATTCAAACTGCTTCCTGGTCTTGCACTCACTGCTTGACTCGGTCTCATCTGACGTCCCAAAACGTCCTCTCACAGCTCGTCTGTTCACAGGCCCTCTGCTCACAGGTCATCTGCTCATGGCTTTTCTTTTTCTGCTTCCCTTTAGCAGCGTCATTCACCACTTCAAAAAGGGATTCTTTTCCAGCCACACCCCGTCCAACCCCTGGGTGTGCCCAATCAGCATTGCTCAACTCCTCCCCTGGGCTGGTCTCCATTCTCAGCTCAACAGAAGAGGGTTTTTTCCTTCTAGGATTGAAAATCCTGTGTAAATCCTGCTGCTTTTCAGGATTTCCTTCAGTCTCCATTTCCTCAGGAGGGCGCTCTTCACCACACCTTTCCTTATCCTGCTAGACCAGTCCAGACATGGATTGTGTTCCCCTACCAGCATATTGATGGAGACAAAGAAACAATGAAAAGCCCAAAATTTTAATGACATCACTCCTACGCCTCTATTTGCCTCAGCCACCAGAGCTCCCTTCTGTATTCATCCCAAAGCATATGGGAGAAACATGGCAAACTTCGCACATCCTCAAACATGGGCAACAAGTAATCAACAGTAAAAAACTATGTACAGGAAAGCATAAACAGAAAGCTGTCCAAAGAAGATTAACCTGCAGAACCAAGTGAAAAAAAAATCATAGGATACTCAAGGGTACTGCAGCAGAACAGAGCAAATACAGTTTTAGGGGTGGGCTCTGGACTGGCCTAGCAGGATTCAAGGAAAGGACATTAACTAGTAAGTAAAATGTCACCTTCTGTATCATCCTGCTAGACCAGTCCAGATAAGTAGGATGTACCAAAAGCTACAATTCCATGGGGCGGGAAGAAGACAAAGCAGCTCACAAAACTCTTGAGCATGTGGTCATCCAAGCAGTAATGCTTGACAAAAGTGTAAAGTGATGCCCAACAAATGTCTGCAGGGACTACCGAGCTCTGCTCCGCCCATGAGGACACTTGTGCTCAGGTAGAATGGGCGTGCAAACCCTCCGGAACCGGCCGGTTCTGCAACAGATACACTGAAGCAATGGCCTCTTTAATCCAGTGCCACAAAATCGATTTGGCCGCCAAGTCACCCTTACACGGGCCAGCATACAGCACAAAAAGATGGTCGAACTTACGAAAGAAATTTATAACTTCCAAGGACTGGAGAAACACCCTCTGGACATCCATAAGGCACAGATCCTTATCCTTCCCCTGACACTGCTCCTTCGAGAGGGAGGGCAGGCAAACCACCTGGTTCATGTGAAAGAGAGAAAATACCTTAGGCAAGATGGAAGGCACAGGCCGAATTCAAACAGCCTCTTTTGAAAAAGACAGATAAGGATTTCGGCAAGACAGAGCCTGCAGCTCGGAAATCCACCTTGCAGAACAAATCGCAACCAAGAAGACCATCTTGAGCTTCAAATCCTTCAAAGTAGCGCACTTCAATGGTTCAAGGGATGACATCATCAGGGCCCTGAGCACCAGACAAATCCCTGGCAGGGATCACAGACCAAAAGAGAGGACACACCATCAACACTGCCAGCTCCTCCTTCTGGAACAGGCTGATCACTCCAGCCTCTTCACAATCTTCTAAAGGGGAGAGTACTTCTTCATCCATGTGAGAGACCAGTACCAAACCATCTGAATCAGAGTCACAGTCAAAATATCGGACAGCTCCCAGCTGTTCCCAATCTTCAGAGGGTGCCCCTTGCCAGGGATGCTTAGCCAAGAGTAATCAAACAGGGCTTCCACTCTCAGCCTACCTTGTACAAGACTGTGCCCAGGGGCACCCAGAGACTGTAAGGTCTGAATTTCCACACCAGGAGGACTAGGTCTGCTGCAAAAAGAAAGGATTCTGGGGAAAATAATCCTGAGTCCAGAAGCTCTCCTCTTGGAAATAAACCCCCACACCAGGGGGCATAGCCACAACAGAGCCTCTAGAGGATGATGAATGGCTTACAGCACAGTTGCCGGAAATGGGTTGGCTCAATATTCTTATTCATAATGCCATCCATCACCTCCTGCCCTAAGGCAGGTAAGGCCACAGACTAACTGCATCCCCCGGCTGGGAGAGGGAATGCAGGCCCTCCAGAGGAAACTCAGAAGCTGCCATGCAAGAAGAGCACAGTCCAGAATCCAGAGATGAGGCACCTCGCTTGGCACAGGTCAAATGTTTCCTGGAAGAAGACAGAGTGTTAAGGCAAGTATCACAACAGCACACCCTAAGGCTGTAGGGCCCAAAGGCAGATGCAACTGCGCTTTTATTGCAATGCATGTTACAGGTGTGAGGGAAGGAGGGCACTTTGGAGCTGCTTGGGTGGAACACATGCTAGGATCGCATGACCTCAAGGCACACAATAGGTAAAAACGCTACTTTCGCGTGCAGAAAAACAGCGGGGAACCCCCCTACACTATGCCAATGAACACCAGCGGTCCACCCCGAATTGCAACCCAGGAAGACTAAATCAGGAGCTCCCAACAAGGACAATGATGAGGTACTCACCCCGGAGAGCCCCAGGCAGAGGATCTATACCGGGCTCAGCTCTACTCACCTGAAACTGTTTCTCTTGCTTGGCAGCACTGCTTTTAAGGTGACTGGCAGGCAGATTCCTCTGAGATTCTTCTGCAATCTTTGGGAGAGAGAAGGGGGGGTGATGGAGGAGAAGGAAAGGGGTATTGAGGTTGTGTGAGGCTGCCAAATTCTTCCAACCTTCCAATTTTCTGGCTGCTCAACAGGCTCTTAGCTAGGGTAAGAGCATGGAGCTGAACCAATTTTTCCTCCTCCTGCAATGCAATGTGTGCCTTCAAGTCAATGCTGACTCCTGACCCAGCAGTTCATGGGTTTCCATGGTAGTATGACCAGAAGTAGATTGCCAGGCCTTTCTTCTGGGGTAAAGGAGGGTTAAGTAACTTGGCCCAAGGCCACAAGGAATGCTAGTGGGAATTGAATCCTGGGTTTCTTGGTTACCAAGTCAGTGTTCTAACCATTAGGCTACTCCTCCTCCTATGGCCACTGAAAAGACTGCAGTCTAGTGGAGCCTCCCACAACACGCTGTCACCAGCAGAGGCTAAACTAGTGTTATCTAGCTTAGTTCACTACTGGCCCTGACCTTTCTATAAAAAGAAAGTGTAGTTGCAAGTCGAGGGTCAGGTTTAAACAAGGATTTATTCCCCTCCCGGGGTTTTGCTGGACTTTCAAAAATAATACAACTTCCAAACTCAAAAGATAACCATACTTCTGGTATAAACAAATGGATAAAGAAAAGTAGCTTCTTGCTTCACAAATCAAATGACAAAACAAAATATATCATCAAGGTAAACACCTGGGCAGTTTCCACTGTGCAGACCTGTCTCTCTAGCAGGCTTATTAGCTCTCAGCGCAGAGAGGTCTCTTCAGTCATCACTAGAGAACAGTCCATCTTTTCCTCATAAGATAAACCTTCATTCTGGTCAGTACACATGGGCTCCTCAAGTGACTCGTCTTCCCTCTGGCAAAGAGTTTGTAACCTCCTCCAGTCAGTGACTGGTCTCTCCTCAAAACTCTCTTCCTGGTCAGGGAGATAATTATCTGAGCCTTGATAAAATTGCTTTTCAGCTTTTCTGTTACACCTTGCTCTTGTCAGTTTGCTGCCAGGCTTCTCATACAAACATTCAGACTCTGCTCTCATACAAATATCCTGAAGCAGTTCACTATCTCTATTATAAGGATGTGAATACCTTAAAAGCTTCTGGCTTTCATTAGCAAAGGGTTTTCTATGGTTAAACTCACTGTTGGAGAATAACTGCCTGTTATGTCTCCCAGCCCTTCTTGGCTTCTTATTCCAGGCCTCAGAATACACAGGGTTAGGCTGACAATACTCTGACCTTTTGTTGAAGGGTTTTTGGTTCTCTCTAACCTGCCAGGCTTCACAAGCGCTTGCAGCTTCTGTGTCATCAAAACCTTCGTCAGAGATCATACAGGAATCACATTCAGCCTCTCTTCCTGGATTCTCTCTCTCCTGGACTCGAGCATAATAGGGATTCTCCTTTCTGGCCTGCTCCCAAGCTCTGGCCTGTTCCTGCTCCTGCACTCGAACTCCAACTAACTCTGTTTGCCTGCCTGCTTTCTTATGCAGAGTTATGGGCGTTTTCCTGCACATGTGCAGAGTGTTTCCCTCAGTGTTTGGGGAGTGTCTGTTAGCTGGGCGTGCCTTCAGGTCTCGTGCCTCAGCCTGCTCTGGTTGCCTATAGCAACTAGGAAGCTTTTTCTCTCCCTTTCTGTCAGAGTCTGTGCCGTACTCTTCAGCTTTTTGTGTCTTAAAGTTACAGGGCATATTTTCGGTGTTACAACGCTCAAGTGAAAGAGTCACCCTCAAGGTAGTCATTCACAAGCATTTAATCAATCTTTTCCTCTCAATCCACAATCCATGCACCATCTACTGGAGAGAAAGAATACTGGTGGCTGAGGCGAATAGAGGCATAGGAGTGATGTAATTGAAATCTGGGTTTTTCATTAGTTCTTTGTCTCCATCAATCTGCTGGTAGGGAAACACAACCTACTTGTCAGGATTAGTCTAGCAAGACAATATGGAATTTCTATTTGTCTATGAGGAATGCCCATCAACACAACTATTATTCAGGAACTGAGGCGTCCAACTGCCAATCAGACTTTACGTCCAGAGAGGTATGCTGTCTGCTAGGTGTCAAATTCCAAGATGTTACAGAGGAGCTTGCTGAGACTCATCAAGCCAACTATTATCTGATATTGCTCATCCATGTTAGCACAAATGATACTGCTAGGTATCCCTCTGAGCGTATCAAGAGTGATGTCATGGCTCTGGGACAGAGGATGAAGCAGATGACACTAAAGGCCAACGCACAGAAGCTCATAGCCTTGAGATGACTCCATCCATGCAGCCATGCAGTCATCAAGAGCGTTTTGGTTTCCTGGACCATGGGATGATTTTCCAAGAGCTGCAGAATAGAGATGGCATCCACCTATCCAAGAAGGGTCTGCAGCAGACTGGCTAAACTACTGAAAAGGACTTTAAACCAGATTCATTGGGGGTGGGTGACAAAAGTCCCCAGGTAAGTGAAAGCCCTCAGGTAAGTAAAACATAAATACCTCTGTAGAAATGGGCAAAAGGGGCAACATCTGAAAAGCAGTGTGCGTAAATGCCCAAAGTATGGGAAATAAGATCCCAGATGTTGAGGCTTTAATGGAAGAGGCTGACTTGGATTTAGTGGCAGTTACGAAGACATGGTTCATGCACAGTCATGACTGGGATGTAATTGTACCAGGCTATACCTTATTCAGGAAGGACTGGGCAGGAAGAAGGGGAGGAGGAGTGGCACTATATGTAAAAAATGATATTAAAGTTATAGAGTTACAGGGCTTATAAGAGAGCAAGGAGATGCTGTGGGTTCAACCAGAAAGAGGGAACAGGAAACTCATTTGCATTGGTTTGATATACATATCTCCTTCACAAAGAGAAGGTGGGCATAGGTTTAATAGAAGACATACGCAGTATTGCCATGAAAGGAGAAGTGCTATTCATAGGTGATTTCAATATGCCGGATGTTGATTGGCATATCCCTGTTGCAGTGTCATCTAGAAGTAAGGTGACCCTAGATTCTCTACAGGGAGAATTCTTCCGGCAACTGGTAACAGAACCCACATGTGAAGGGGCCTTACTGGACTTGGTGCTTGCCAATGGGAAAAGCGCTTCTGATGTTATAGTGGGAGATCATCTTGCATCACCAGATGGTGTAGTTCAGTATTAGGACTAGGGCTCATATTCGAAAGACATTTACACAGTATACAGCCCAGTAAACCAGGTAAATGCCTTAAATCGGGATATTCAACAGTACTTACACGGTTAGTGTCATTGAATATCCACTCCTAACTCCCCTACGCTATCCGGTTAGCATCAGGGCATGTCAGGGACATTCCGGGGCAGAGTAGAAGCAGTGACAAGCGCTCTTTTGGCAGCAGCGATATTGCATGCTGCCCAGTTAGCGATCTATCGCCTTAAAGATAGGGTTTTCCTCACCTATCTTTAAAGGCACAAGAGCTAACTGGGCAACATGCAATATCGCTGCTGCCCGGTTAACTACTGTGGCTTCTGGTTTTTGCAGCAATTGCCGGATATTCAATGCCGGTGACGCATATGACCCCGGCATTGAATATCCAGGGTTAAGGGACAGGGGGCAGGGCTTTGCACAGTTGGAGCGCATACCCTGCCCAAATCAATATCAGGCCCATAAAGTCTATTCAAAAGTGAGGGTCTTAGACTTTAGGAAAACTAACTTTGCCAATACCTCAAGAAGTCATTAGTGGGATGGGAACAGCTGAAGCATGTAGAAAAGCAATGGGCAAAACTGAAAGGGGATATTTTAAGGGCAACAAATCTTTTTGTTAAAAAGGTAAATAAATGTAAAAGGAAAAGGAGGCCACTATGATTCTCAAAAGAAGTAGCTGAAAAGTTGAAGAAAAAGAGGGTGGCCGTCATAAAATACAAGAGATCACAGAAAAAGGAAGACAAGCATCAATATTTGAAAAAAAACTTAGAGATGCTAGGAAAGTAGTCAGGAAAGCAAAGATACAAAAAGAAGAGGAAATAGTTAATGCAATAAAATGGGGGGGATGTGTTAGTGAGAGGAGGAAGGGCAAAAGCGGTATTGTCAGACTCAAGGGTGAAGGGGAGGAATATGTAGAAGCTGATGAGGATAAAGCAGAATTTCTTAACAAATATTTCTGTTCTGTGGTCGGGGACGAAGGGCCAGGAGCAGGACCTCAGAAAAACACCCACAAATAGGATCAGAAGTGAAAGGGATCTTGAACAATTTTCAGAAAAGTGTATTCGTGAGGAACCAGCTAAACTAAAAGTAGATAAAGTGACAGGGCCAAATAGGATACATCCGAAAGTACCGAAGGAACTTGGGGAAGTTCTAGTGGCTCCACTGTCTGACCTTTTCAATGCTTCGTTAGAGTTGGGAGTGGTCCGAAATGACTGGAGAAAGGCACATGTGGTCCTTTTATACAAAAGTAGAAGTAACAATGAGATTGAGAACTAAAGGCTGGTAAGTCTGACCTTTGTGATGAGTAAATTAATGGAAACTCTGATAAGGCGAGCATAAGGAATCACAGGCACGTTGGATGCCATGTGGCTTAGCAACTAACATTTCCCGAGCAGTGAGGTGAGGTTTTAACACTGCTTGGGAAGCTAACTGCACAATGTGAAGGCAGCGGGGCTGTGGAAGGTAGGCCCTTGTCTGTCTGCTATCCAGCAAAGCTCCTATAAACTCCAGGGACTGAGTGGGAGCAAGGTTGGATTTGGGGAAGTTTATGACAAGTCCCAAATACTGAAGGATGCGCATTGTGTGAGAGAGAGCAACCCTGGCCTCTGGCTCTGAAGGGGCTCGAATGAGCCAGTCATCTAAGTAAGGGAAGATGAATATTCCTAGGGTGCGGAGAAATGCTGCCACTACAGCCATGCATTTTGTGAACACCTTTGGTGCAGAGGCCAGGCCAAAAGGAAGAACCCTGTATTGGTAGTGCTTCCCTTGATACAGAAAGCGAACGAACGTTCGGTGAGTTGGATGGATGAGAACATGAGTGTACGCATCCTTGAGATCTAAAGAACAAAGCCAATCCTGACTCTGAAGGTATGGCAGCAGAGTTCCTAGAGAAATCATTTTGAATTTCTCTTTGAACAGGAATTTGTTCAATTCTCTGAGGTCTAAGATGGGTCTGTGTCCTCCTGTTTCTTTGGAATTAGGAAATAGGGGGAGTAAAACCATGTACCCCATTGGGGAATGGGTACCTCTTCTATTGCCCCTTGGGCAAGAAGCACAGTGACCTCTTGACCTAACTGGTCATTGAGAGAGGTCTGTGAATTGAACTGTCTTACCTTTGTAGGAGGGGGCATGCTAAGGAAATGAGGCTTGTACACCTCTCTTACAATAGACAGAATCCAATTTTCTGCTGTTATTTGACCCCATCTGGGGGCAAAATGACATAACCTTCCTGGGATGGTGGAGGGTTCTGGGCCGTTCAGGGCCAGGAAGGCAAAGTTCTCTAGATAGGAGTCAAAGTCCCTGTGGAGGCTGAATCTGCTGAGCTGGTTGAGGCTTAGCTGCTTTTGTCTTTCTTTGCCTAGGTTGTTGCTGCTGTCCCTTCTGGGCAGACTGACCTAAGCGATCCCCCTGTTGGGTATAGGAGGGATAAAACGTCTTCTTACTGAAGAATGATTTCTTAGAGGATTTTTTCCTCGCAGGATCAGCTGTAGATTTAGACAATCTATCCAAAGTGATATTGTCAGCATCTATCTCATTAGTTTTTTCCTGCCAATTCTTGCCAAAGAGATTCTCTCCTGTTCAAGGAATATTCCCTAGTTTATCCTGTACCCAAATTTCTAAGTCAGATGCCTGGAGCCAGGCAATCCTATGTGCACCTATGGCAATAGCAGAGGTTCTGCTTATGCACTCAAAGCAGTCAAAAGCTGCACGATTCACAAACTTGGAAACATCCTAAGCATATTTGACAAGGGCGAGGTAATCTTGTCTCTTATCATCAGAAAGGAGAGGGCTCATAAGCTCTAAATCTCATGTGACCTCTTAAGGAACATTCCCATATATAAGATATAGGAACTGATCCTAGCAGAAAGCATGGAAGCCTGGAAGGTTCGACATCCAAAAGGCATCAAGAGTCCTACACTCACGTCCTGGAGGATTAGATGCATGCCTTTTTGCACTCTTTTTCCTTCTCATAGCTGATTCTACCACCATGGAATGGTGTGGTAACTGAGTCTTCTGAAACCCAGGACAAGGAGGAACTCGATACATGGTGTCGAGTCTTCGAGAGTGAGGAGATGTGGTTAGAGGTGTTTCCCACATCCTTAACATGAGGCCATGCAAGATCTCATGAATAGGTAAGGTAGCTGCCTCCTTGGGAGCTTTAGGGTGTTGCAGGATTTCTAATTCCTTTGCCCTAGGCTCTATTTCAGGAGCCACTGTGATGGAAAGACCCCGGGCCACATCTCAGATAAAATCCTGAAAGGACATATCCTCTGGTGGAGACATCCTACGCTGAGGAGAAGAAGAATCCTCAGGAAGAATTACTCTGGTATCGGCAGAGCTTTCAGAGTCTTCAGACTCATCTGAGGATTCGAAGTATCTCCGATCTGCGTGATCGTGCAAGGTACAGTACCGGTACTGATCAAAGTCGGCATCGGAGTGGACCGGTACCGACCTGTTGATACCGGATGGATACGCATGACTCGGTCCCGGTAGAATACCTGCCGATGTCGATGCAGTCGGTGCCGGCATCGGAGTCAGTGCCGGTACCGGTAGAATTGTCTGAAGTGGTTTCAGGGGCATCGAGGCCGTGAGAAGAGCCACCAGACTGCGTTCAATAGTCAAAAATCTCTGGTCTATCGATGCTGCCGATGCTGGGTATCGGTACCAGATGAAGCGGCTGGTACCCCAGAGCATGGCACCAGTAGTTCTGCTGAGGTTGAAGCCTCGGGAACATCCTGGAGCCCTGTTAATGCTTTGGAAGCCGAAGCCTCCCGCCGGGGCAATTTTGCCGGTGAAAGTCCCTCAAGGGCAACGCCAGAGGCATCTCGCTGTCTAGAAGGAGATCTACCCTTTGAGGACTGGCTAGATTTATGTTTAGTTACCTGAGATCCATGGGTGGAATACGAAGCCCTGGAAGACGTCGATGCCACGGAGGCTGCATCGGAGGGAAAAAGGGTGCTAAGTTTAGCAGCTCGGTTCTGCCGGCCCCTTTTCGACATCATCCCACAGGCAACACACTCAGAAATAGAGTGGTCAGGACCTAAACATTTGAGGCACCACTCATGGGTGTCAGTGATGGAGATGGTACCGCCACACTTAGAAGGCTTTTTTAAAACCCAAAGCGGGTTTTTCCATTCTGAAGGAAAAGTTGGGCCTAGTGCCTAAAATGGTGCGTGGCACCCGAAGAGAAAATTACTGCAAAGACTCCAGAAGAAAGGTTTTTTTTGGGTTTTTTTTAAGAAAAGAAAGAAGAACCACCGGTGGTACCGGTGTAGCATCGAAGGAAGGCAGACGCAACCACAAAAAAGAATAGAAGGGATTTTTTTCTGCGGTGACAGAAAACCTGTCGGCTCCGCGGAAAACGAAGAACTGGAGAGGGACAGTTGGGAAAGGCAGGAAGGCAGCACACAGGCGCTCTGGGATGCTCCCAAAAGCTTTCCTATTGGACGCTGAGGAGTGTTCCCACGCAGGCTCCGTCGGTACCGACGATACCCATATGAGAAGACTACATTCTTGCTTGTTCCTGGAGATCATCCCCATATACAGGATGTAAGAATTTATCCTGTTGGATAGCATGGATGCCTGAAAGGAATGCCAGGTGAATGAATCAAGATTTCGCGATTCCCTTCCTGGAGGAATCGAGGCATTGTTTTTGCCACTTTTTATGCGGCACATCGCCAGTTCCACCACCATAGAATGGTATGGAAGTTGTGGCTTCTGAAAGTCAGGAGACTCGGGAACCCTGACATCGTGTCCAATCGACGACTGATGGGGTAACGGTTAGATGGGTTTCCCACATCCGGAGCATTAAGTTATGCAGGAGAGAATTGCGGTTTCTTCAGGGGCTGTGGGATACTGGAGTATCTCAAATTCTTCCACTCTCTGTTCCGGTTCTGATGCTGCCGGAACGGATAGGCCAGCCGCTATGTCTTGGATAAACTCCTAAAAAGACATGTCTTCAGGAGGGGATTTACACTGAGTAGTAACAGATGGTGGCGAGGGTTCCAAGGCGATTTCCTGGAGGTCATCAGAATCGGAGGACCGGTGATCGGAATTGGAGGAATCTGCATCCAATAACAGCAAGTATCGACGATGCCGACGACGGCATAAGTGGTGTTGATGTTCTTCGATGTCCTCAGGAGCTAAGCCTGGTGTAGACCAGAGATTATCTATGTTCGATGCCAATACCGGGGTCAGTACCGATACCTCGTTTCTCAGAGAAGGGTGCATCGGGGCCGAGGGCAAGACTGTTGTAGAAGGCTGCACAGGAGTGAATGGAGTCATCGATGTCAATGCTCCTGGCTGCATTCCTGGGGCTGTCGATGTTGGAGGAACCAAAGCCGCTAGGAGAACCGCTATAGTCATCTCCAAGGATAGCAACCACTGATCCAGGGAGAGAACTTGTGTCTGGTCCAATGAAAGAACGGGGCTGGGTGCCACGGTACGAGAACAAGGCATTGGGGGCTCTCCGGAGGCCGAAGCCTCGGATGCCTCCTGATTCCCCATCAGGGCTTTGGAGGACAAGTTCTTCTGCCGGGGATGCCTGGACCAATATCCAGAGTTGGAAGACGTCCTGGACGATTCCTGGTGAGTTGATCAGGATCTCTCTCTCGATTCCCGAGACTTGCCCAAGGAATCTTTGGACTTTTCCTTTGGTTCCTTCAGCTTCTCAAAGGAGTCTCAGGGCTTTACCTTATCTTTTGCAGGTTTTGAAGGAGATGTGGTTTTCTTGGTCTTCTTCTCCGAGTCACTCAACTCTTTGGAGTGCTTTGAACCGTGTCAGCATGATGATGCTCTGGAGGCCAACGACATCGAGTCTGAGGAAAAGAGTTCCCCAAAGAGTTCCCCTCTTCGTCATCTGTTTTCAGAGGGAGCATTCCTGGGGAATATGGTCGGCATTTCAGAAACCAATCATGTTTGTCTGTCACTGAAATGGTGTTGGAGCACTTGATACATTTTTTAAAACCATTAGTGGGGCTTTCCATCTTAAAATGGTGGGCAAGGCCCAGTGGTACAAGGGCCCTGAAGAAAAGAAAATACATTTTTCATTTTTCAAAAAAAAAAAAGAAAGTAAAAGAAAAAAAGGACACCAGTATCGGGATGATACCAGTGCAGTCAGGCAGAGCAGTAATAAAAACGTTTAAATTCTTTTCTGCGATGATAGTGTAATGACCCGTTGGCTCCGTGGAAAAAGAAAAACTGAGGAGAGGGAGTTGGGAGAGCAGGAAGACAGTGACACAGGAGCAGTGGAGTGCTCCCAAAGGCTTTTCTATTGGTAGCTGTGGAGCTTCCCGTCGATACCCAATGTCACCCATATGTGAAGACTATATTCCTGCTTGTTCCTGGAGATAATATTTTCTCGTTAGTCCTAAATGGGCTACATTCTAGATTCATTGCATGTCCCCTAGTCTTTCTATTTTTTTGAAGGAGTAAATAACCGATTTACGGTTACCCATTCCATGCCATTCATTAATTTATACTGTAGACCTCTATCACATCTCCCCCTCGGCCATCACTTTTCAAAGTTGAAGAGACCTTATCTTTTAAGCCTCTCCTGAAAGGGGGATCCTTCCATTTCCTGTACCATTTTGGTGGCTCTGCTTTGTACCTTTTCTAATTCTTCTATATCCTTTTAAGATTTGGCGACCAGAATTGCACACAATATCCAAAGTGCAGTTGCACCATGGAATGATACAGAGGCATTATACTGTAATATCCTTGTTTTTGTTCTCCATTCCTTTCCTTATGATTCCTAGCATTTTATTTGCTTTCCTGACTGCCGCTGTGCATTAACGCCTAAATCCTTTTCCTGGATGGTGGTTCCTAATGTGGAATTTGCATGTAACCATAGTTTGGGTTGTTCTTTCGTAAGTGCATAACTTTGCACTTGCACTTGTCCACATGTCATCTGCCATTTGAACGTCCAGTCTTCTAATTTATCAAGGTCCTCGTGCAATTTTTCACAATCCTCGTTATAATAATTTTGAATACTTTTGTGTCATCTGCAAATTTGATCACCTCACTCATTATTCCCATTTCCAGGTCATTTATGAAGATGTTATAAAGCAGCGAGCCCAGCACAGATCCCTGAGGTACTCCACCATTCACCTTTCTCAATTGAGAAAACTGGCCATTTAGCCCTACTCTCTGCTTTCTTTTAACCAGTTCCTGATCCACAATAGTACACTGCTGCCTATCCCATGACTTTTTAATTTCGTCAAGAGTCTGTCATAAGGGACTCTATCAAAGGCTTTCTGAAAATCCAGATACACTACATTGACTGGTTCACCTTTGTCTACCTGTTTATTCACACCTTCAAAAAATATAACATTAGTAAGACAAGACTTTCCTTGGCTAAAGCCATGTTGGCTTTCTCCCATTAAACCTTGACTATCTACATCTTCAGTAATTTTATTCTTTATAATGGTTTCTACCATTTTGCCCGGTACAGATGTCAGGCACTCCAGTCTGTAGTTTCCCGAATCACCCTGAAACTCTTTTTAAAAAATGAAGGTACACTGGCCATTCTCTTGTATTCAGGTACACCAGATGATTTCAATGATAGTAGGTATGTAATCTTATATTTCAGTTCTTTCAACACACTTGGATGTATATCATATGGTCCAGGTGATTTGCTATTCTTCAGTTTATCAAATAGTTTCACGTACAGGCCTGTTCGCGATTCAGATACCGCATGGCTAGACGTGCCCCAAGGAATCAGAATCGCGATCTCCTTTGTACGTCCGGCTCAGCCCAGACATACAAAGGAGATGGAAGTCGGGATTAGAATCGGGCCCTAAGGGTATAGTATGGTTTGAGCATTGCACGTTGAGTTTATTGAACATTACTATATAAAAAGTGTTTTCAAGCTGAAGCTTTCGGTAAATTGGACCCACTGGGCTGTCTGGGATTGAGGATTTCAAATCAAAATTATCTGTTTGGGTCCTACATATTAAAATATTTCCCTGTATAAACTGTTTCTTTTTGGACAAACCAATTAGTATTTATTGGGTTCAATTATAGAGAGTGGAGTAGATTACATCAACCCTTTTACAAGGATTACCTATAGTGTTGTCAAATAACAAATCATATTGTTTTGAGTGATAATTTAATACAATAAAAAAATATCACAAAAAAGTGCAAAATTTTGAATTATTGTGTGCAGAATTTCAGCAGAAGTAAAGAATTTAAGAGAAAATTTCAGCCTTGAACTGGAATGTTAGAGATTCTCAAGGCT
Source organism: Ichthyophis bannanicus (assembly GCA_033557465.1). Lineage (NCBI taxonomy): Eukaryota > Metazoa > Chordata > Amphibia > Gymnophiona > Ichthyophiidae > Ichthyophis > Ichthyophis bannanicus. Next base: position 252,788,327 of record CM066039.1, read on the forward strand.
CTATGTTGAATGATGCTGAGAAGATAAAGGACATAAAAAGAATACACCAGTCATTATACCATAAAGATCGAGTGATCAACTGCCTTTTCAACCTGCACCTTATGGCCAGGGACCACTGGTAATGAAAGAAGTTAAAACAGCACTAAAAGCATTAACAAAGAACAAAGCACCGGGCATTGATGGCATTCCCATTGAAGTATTACAGCAATCAGATGCAGCTGCTACAAAACTTTCAAAGCTTTGCTAAAAAATTCAGAAGACAACATCATGGATGACTAACTAGAAAAGATCTGTGTTCATACTAATATTGAAGAAAGGTGATCCAATTGACTGTGGAAATTATCGCGCAATCACTCTGATCCCACGCAACAGCAAGATTCTACTCAAGATCATTCAGTGGAGACTAGACCATACCTGGAGCGAGAACTTCCCGAAATGCAAGCAGGGTTCAGGAAAAGGCGAGGAACAAGAGACATCATGGCAGATGTGAGACAGATCCTTGAAAAGACAAAAGAATACCAAAAAGATATCATCAGACAGAAAAAGGCACTACACTGCCCAGTAACAGGCAGAGGAACAAAAAAGGTGATGGGCTGTGGTTCAATAAAAAAGATTTTTTGGACTTCTGTCGTCACAGTGCCCTTTTTTATTCCTTTACCAAAAGGATATCTACATGCGTTTCATTAACTACAGTAAGGCCTTTTTTGTGTAAATCATTAAAAGTTCTAGGCCACATTAAGAAGCATGGGTACTCAGGGCCGGCCCAACCACTAAGTGGTTGCCTAGGGCAGCAACTTCCAGAGGGCAGCAAAAGCTGGGTAATTCAAAGCTAAATAACAGATTTTGACGGCGAGAGGGGATGTAAAGCTTGAGGTTCGCCTAGGACACCAACACTTTGGACCAACTCTAAGGCCGGCCTTGAGTATATTAGAACACCTGATACTTCTTAGTCAATGTAAAGGTTATGCATGAGAACTAACAGTTCAAATGGAACAAGGAGAAACAGAATGGTTTAAAATCAGAAAAGGTGTATGACAGGGCAGTATACTTTCCTTAATCCTGTTCAATTTATAGGCAGAATAAATCAGAGATGCAGGCTATATGAATTAAAATGAGGTGTAAAGATTGATGGGAGGTTGCTGTCACTCAGGGATAAAGAGATAAAGAGAAGTACTACAATGACTATCAGAGGAAGAACAAGATCGGTAGATGTGAAGATTTGATGAGATCGGGTCATATACCAGCAATATTTGGACTGAGTTTGGAGATGAATCTCTGGTTAATGGATTCCTTGATGCAGAAATTTGAGGATTTCTGTTTGAAACCCAGTGCTGAGTTGGAGGATATGACCAGAGAATGTTGGGATCATCGAAAAAGCAAAGTATGGTTTGGGCACTGCACACTGAGTTTATTGAACATTACTATATGAAAAGTGTTTTCAAGTTGAAGCTCTCAGCAAATTGGACCTATTGGGCTGTCTGGGATTGAGACTCGCAAACCTTCACTATGCTGACAATACCACATTACTGGCTGAAAGTTAAAACTATCTGGAACATCTGCTTATCAAGATCAAGAAAAGGCCCTGTTTGCTAAGCATTTTCCCCACAGACATAAAATTGGAGAAAACATTTGGTAAACAGGACTCAGTCTTAAAATGGGCATATATCTTAACTTGAAGACAACAAAGTTCCTGACAACTGGCAAGACAATTTCTTATCCTTGATGAAGAAGAAATAGAAATAGTAGACAACGTTAACCTGCTTGGATCCATAATCAATAATGAAAAATAAGCAGTCAAGAAATCTGATGATATATTGCTCTTAGCAGAACAGCTATAAAGGACTTAAACAAGATTTTCAACTGCAGATATGTATCTCTGCATACAAAGACTGGACTTGTCCAAGCCATGGTATTTTCAATAGCGTCGTATGTATGTGAAAGTTGAACAGTGAAGAAGCAAGGCAGGAAGAAAATCGATGCCTTCGAATTATGGTGCTGGCAAAGACTACTGCATATACCGCGGACTGCCCGACGAATAAAACAATCAGTACTGGAGGAGATCCAACCTAAACTTTCCTTGCAAGCTCAGATTACTTCAACGTTCATACTATGTACACATCATGCAAAAAGAAGATCATTAGAGAAAGACATCATGGAAGGACAATATAAAAATGAGGAAGACCGCAATGCAATGGATCGATGCAATAACAGCAGCTGTGAATGCTACTCTATTAAAATTAGCTGCCTGACTGAAGATCAAATACAGTTTAGGACGACTAACTAAAGGGTTGCCATGAGTAGACATTGACTTGATGGCACTTAACATGCATACTCTAAAAATATATAGAGCTCAATATTCAAAAAAACATATATGGTTGAGAGCAAGTACCAATTTTTTTATCTTTATGCATGTTTATACATTATAATCCAAGAAAGTTAACAAACAGTCTTGTACAGAAATAGGGCAGGAACAGCAGGAAACAGAAAAAGATTTAGAAAATAAACAAGGGGGGAGGAAGTGACGTCATCTTGGAGATGGCTGCCTGATTCTTGAGCTCCCGTAGGGACGCGGTATTAGTGGTGGAAAATTAGCAGCCAGCCTTTCCCCCTAAACGGTTACTTGGAGGCACGGAGGTGCGAAGGTGGTGGGATGTCGGTGTCCAAAAACTGGCCCGCTTTCAATCATCCTACGCCGCTAAAAGTGAGCAAATGGCCCGGGAGGCTGGAGAGCACGTGGACTCAGCAGAGGAAATGGAGGACGAGTTGGAGCGCGCTGGGGATACCTGTACCCGAGGCGATCTCTGGGGATGGATGCGCTCGTTCAAACACGATCTTGGGGCGATGAGGAGCGAGTTAAAGGAGACCCTGGGCGCCCTTAAGGACGACATTCGAGACTTAGGCGGTCGAGTCGAGGCCTTGGAGGACCAGTCGGAGCGCCGGGAGGGCAGAGATAGTGAGATGGCGGACCGCATGCAACAGTGCCTTTTGGAGCAAGGGCTGCTGCGCGACAAAATTGAAGACCTGGAGAATCGCTCCAGGAGGAACAATTTACGAGTGAGGGGCCTGCCGGAGACGGAGGTATTTAGCGATGCCACGGCGGTGGTGAAGAGACTTTGCAATTTTTTGTTGGAGCAGGGAGCGGAAGCGGAGGCTGATACGGTGGCTGTTGAAAGGGCACATCGGGCCTTGGGTCCGGCACGTCGGGGGCTGCCCCGGGACATTGTAGCCTGCTTGGGATCTTTTGCTGTTAAGGAGCGTGTGATGCGTGTGGCGGTGGCCCGCAGGACTTTTCAATGGGAAGGACAGAAAGTGGAAGTGTTCCATGACCTCTCGGCTGCTACGCTGCAACGGCGGCGCGAGCTGAAGCCGGTAACTTCATATTTGCAGGCTGAAAAGAAGCGCTATAGGTGGCTCTTCCCGTTTGCGCTCTTGTTTGAGGTCAACGGCCGGAGTTTTCGGGCCCGGACTGTGGAGGAGGCCTGGACTATTCTGCATCGAGAGGGGGCTCCCGGGCTCCCGGAGCCGACTACGATCAAGGAGGCTGGTGTCAGTAAGGAGAGGCGATCGGTGTGGGAGCGGGTGCCAGTGAGGGGCCAACGCTTGCGGCGGAGATCCGGAGAGATGGAGGTGGAGGAGCCCCCACTTGCTCAATCGGGAGGTCCATCCAAAGGTCCTGGGTGACAGCTTCCAAAGGGCTTTGGACTAGTGCTTCTTTTGTGCCTGGTGGGCCCGGGACACTGTGAGGACTGCACTGCTACCTGGGCAAAGGTGGACTGGGGGTGGGGGAGGGGGTAGGGGGGATTTTTGAGTATGTTATGGTTCATGTTGGGGTAGTGTTGTCTGTAATTACTAGGAGGGCTTAAGTAGAGGTTTGGGGGAATGTCTGGGGGAACGTGTGGGAGGGGGCAGGGCTGGGGGGGAGGTAGCGTCCTGGGGTGAGCCACTTCCTCGAGGGAAGACAGACGTGGGTTCTGGCTCTAAGGGGGGGTAGGGAGGGGGGGAGGGGGGAGGTGAGGGGGAGGAGGGGGGAGGGGGGAGATGGGAAGGTGGGGGGGGGTGGGTCAGTATGCATTGGGGGTCTCTTGTGGGCTTGGAGGGGGCGGGGAACATGCATTATGGCAGGGGGGTTGATTGTTGGGAGCCTCAACGTGCGGGGCCTGAACTCTCCACAGAAGCGTAAGTTGCTGTGGAAAGAGCTTAGGTCGAGGCGTTGGGAGATTGCATTCCTTCAGGAAACGCATTTACGGGCAGCGGATGAGAAGCTGCTGCGGTCGGGGCAATACCAGGGTTATTTTGCGGCGGAAGAGGGGGGCCGGAAGAAAGGGGGGGTAGCTATTTTGGTGGGGCAAGGGGTTCCCCTTACAGTGGAACAAGTATATGCGAAAGCGGATGGGAGAGCGGTGATGGTGGTGGGGGATTTGGGGGGGGACCAGGTGTCTTTGGTCTCAGTTTATGGCCCCAACTCTGGGAAGGGGGCTTTCTGGAGGGATTTGGGATCTTGGTTGGGGGGGAGAGTTCAAGGGAGGGTGTTGGTGGGGGGGGATTGTAATGTGGCGTTGGATGAGTTGAAGGGGGGCCCTGGGGGGGAGGAAAAGGGGGGGCGGGCGCTGGGTCAGTGGATGAAGGACTTGGGGGTGGCTGACCTTTGGAAGTTGGCAAACCCGTCGACCAGAGACTATACCTTTTACTCGCATGTGCATGGCTCATACAGCCGTATTGATTATGTGCTGGGGGATAGTTATTGGGGCGACCGGCTGGAACGGGCTAGTATTGGACCGGTGACTTGGTCGGACCACGCCCCCGTGCAGATAGAGCTGGGGGGATCGGGAGATAGCGGGAAACGGACCTTTTGGAGGCTCAATGACTATTTGTTGCGGGAGGGGGCACCGAAATTAAGGGAAGTGATTTTAGATTATATGGCCCTAAACGACACCGGAGATGTTTCGACTGGGATACTTTGGGATGGGCTTAAGGCGGTGGTGCGGGGCCATTTAATTCAGCTGGGGGCACGGCGGAAAAGGGAAAGAGTAGAGGCCGAGAGGCTTCTACAGGAGAGGTTGATAGTGTTGGAAAGGGAACATAAACAGAAGGGGGAGGGCTTCTACTAGGTCAATTGGAGGAGGTTCGCAAACAATTGAATGCCCTACAATTGGAAAAGATCACCGGTCAAATGGACAGGGTAGGCCAAAGATACTACGAATTTGATAATAAAGCTGGGCGGCTTTTGGCTAATAAACTTAGGGTCCCGGGACAGAAGCGTATGGTTGCCAAAATTAAAGGGCCTCGCGATAAATTGCTATATAAATCAGAAGAGATTCGCGAGTGCTTTAAATCTTATTATCAGCAGCTTTACGCCGCGGATCCTCCGGTGGGGGGGGAGGAGATAGCCAGCTATCTGGAAAATGATGGGAAGGGTAGCGCTCGCTTCGGTGAGGGGGAGGGCGAGGCATTGGAAGCTGATATTACTTTGGCGGAGGTGCAGAACGTCATTGGAGCCTTGGTCCCGGGGAAGGCGCCGGGCTTGGACGGGTTCACGGGTCCCTTCTATAAAGTAATGGGCGAGACGGTAGCTCCCCTGCTGGTGCGGGTGTTCAATGCTGTTTTAAGAGGGGAGGCCTTGCCACCTACTATGGCTCAAGCTGGAGTGGTGGTGCTGCCTAAACCTGGGCGCGACCCGGCGGTCTGTGGGTCTTATCGCCCGATCTCTCTTTTGAATATAGATGCCAAGATTTTAGCTAAAGTGTTGGCCCTGCGCTTAGCTCCCTGTATGCCGGACTTGATCCATCCGGACCAGTCGGGTTTCATCATGGGGAGACAGCCGGCTGATGGAATTCGGAGGGTGATCCAGCTTGGGTGGCTGGCGCGGCAGGTCCAACATCCGGCCATGTTTCTTTCGATCGACGCCGAAAAGGCATTTGATCGGGTCAGCTTCTCCTTCTTACAGGGGGTACTGGAGCATGTGGGGTTGGGTCCCAGGTTTCGAGCATGGATTCAAGCCCTTTATGCAGCTCCGGTGGCGGCGGTGAATGTTAATGGTGGATTCTCGGAGTTCTTTTCTTTGGGAAGGGGGACCCGCCAGGGTTGCCCGCTCTCTCCGCTGCTCTTCGCGCTGGTTATGGAGCCCCTGGCGGCGCATATCCGTTCTAATGGGGATATCTCGGGAATACCAGTTGGTTCGGAACAGCATAAAATGGCATTATTCGCAGATGATGTTCTTTTTGCACTAACCCGCCCCATTGTATCTCTCCCTCTGCTGATGGGTGAGCTGCAGAATTATGGGCGCCTTTCGGGGTTCAAGGTTAATTGGGAGAAAACAGAGGCCTTGTCTCTTTCTTTGGGAGCAAAGGAGGTGGATAGTTTAAAAAGTACTTTTCCCTTTCGGTGGGCGAAGGGATCGATAAAATATTTGGGCGTGCAGATTACAGCTCACCCTCTCAGATTATACACGGCCAACTACCCGGGTTTATTTCAGGAGCTGCAGAAGGACATGGTTAGGTGGCGGAATGTGGAAATTTCCTGGTTGGGCAGGGTGGCCGTTGTTAAGATGAATATTTTGCCGCGGTTGCTCTATCTCTTCCAGACACTTCCGGTGGGAATCCCGGCGGGGACCCTTCGGTCCTGGCAGCGCCAGCTTTTTGCGTTCATCTGGGGGAAGTCCCGGCCGCGAGTGAGTCGACGGGTTTTGTATGCCTCAAGGGAGTCAGGGGGCTTGGGGGTTCCGGATCTGGCCCGGTACTACCACGCTGCTCAGCTGCGTCAGGTATTTGAGTGGCGAGATGGGGGGGGAGTGGAAAAGCGCTTTCGCGAAATTGAGCGCTGCTGGGCAGGAGAGACCCCGCTACAGCATCTGCCTTGGATCTTTGGTAGGTTGCCCTCTGGGAGATGGCGAGTCAATCCTTTTATGTGGCATCTCACTATGCAATGGCGGAAGGCGCGTCGTAGGTGGGCGGCTCCCGGCGGGGGGTTTTCGGTGTTGTCTCCAGTGCGGGTGACGAGCGAATTTGGACCTGGGAGGGAAGGGGTGTTTCGTAGGTGGGCCACACAGGGGCTAGACACCTTCGGGAAGTTTATCGCTGAGGGTAGGCTGATATCCTTCCCAGATCTTCGGGTACGCTATCAGTTGCGGGGGAGTGATTTCTTTCCCTATTTCCCGGTGCGCCACTTTCCACCCCAGACCCGGGTACGGGTGGGGTGGGTGGGGGCTCTAGGCACCGGGGAGTCGTTGTGGCAGACGTGGGAGGGGTCCCGGGGCTTGATATCTCGGTTGTATAGAGACTTGGGGGAGGAGCCCTCGGGGAAGTTTCCCCACCAGGAGAAATGGGAGGTGGACTTGGGTAGGGAGATGGAGGCGCAGGAGTGGCGGAAAATACATGTCGCCATTGGCCGCCAGGCGCTTTCCGTTGGGATCCGGGAAACGTCCTATAAGATCTTGTACAGATGGTATTATACCCTGGAGAGGCTAAGTCAGATGTATCCTGGGTCTTCCGACCGCTGCTGGAAGGGGTGCGGGGAGAGGGGAACTTTTGCGCATGTTTGGTGGTCCTGTCCTAGTGTGCGGGCCTATTGGGGTTTGGTAGAGGGGCAGATGGAGGTCATCTTGGGGAGGAGGGTGGAGGTGGATATGGCGCTGGGGTTGTTGGGGATATGGGAGGGAAGTTGGCCCCGGGGGTTTGCCCGACCGGTACAGGCTTGCCTTCAAGCCGCTCGTAGTGAGATTGCTCGGGCTTGGAAACAGACTCGTATGCCTGGACTAGTTGCTTGGCGAACCAGGCTTAGGCGGATTGTATTGATGGAACAGTTGACAGCAATCCGGCGCCATCAGGGGGCGAAATTTCAGGATAATTGGAACCTGTTGCTTGCATATTTGAAGGGGGGGGGAGACCTACAATGAGTCCCCTAGGGAATGGTGGAATAGGGGGGGGGAGGTAGGAAGGGGGGGCGGGGGGGTAGTGGGAGGAGGGTGGGGGGGGGTAGCTCCTCCCGGAGGGGTGGAAGGGGGGAAGGTTCTGGGGGGGGAGGGGGGATTTGGATGTATACGGGTAAGGGGGGGGGGAGAGCGAAGAGGGGTATAGCATTAAGGCTGCTGGGTGGGGGGGGGGGACTGTACTGTTTTTCTTATAAACAAAAAACAAAAAATGGAACCTTGCATGTTTATCGTGTATTGCACTCCGTTGGTTGCTGTTTGATTGTTGTTTCTGGTATACTTATGCGAATTGTTTAATAAATATAAATATTCAAAAAGAAAATAAACAAGACAAACACAGCAAGTGTGCAATTCAGTCTAGCCCACAATTCAGGGGAAGGAGTACATAAGTAAATTTACAAACCCAAATCAGGAAGAAATCCACAGTTAGGCTAATATCCAGCACATATAAATCAGGGTGCATCAGGTGTGGAATCAATAGAGGCTTCCAGATGCCGCGCAGTCACAAAAACTAGCAACTGGGAGGGTTCATAAAAAATATACGATACAGAATGGTACTTCAAACATTTACAAGGATGATTCAAGAAACAAGAGCCCTCGCAGCTGCAGCAACCCAGGTCGCAGCAGGAGAAACTCCTGTGATGCCGTTGGGTATCCTTTGCCAAATCGGGGTATATATGAACCAATAAACCACAAAACAAAAAGTTCCTCTTACGAAAAAATAACTTAAGAAGCCACTCTTTGTCAGACAGAAGAGCCAAGGTTACAATCAAAAGGGTCGGAACCTGGGGTTCCTCTTGAGATGCCTCTAACAGTTCTGATATATTCAAAACATCCATTTGTTGAAGACCAGTTCCTGCTGCAGAAGCTAACTTCTTTCCCAAAGGCAGATAATACAGTTTCACTATAGGAGTGAGCGACTCACTAGGAACAGCCAGAGTTTCCATCAGATATGCTCTAAACATATCCCTTACTGATATTGTTGAGACACAAGGAAAAGTACCAATTTTATAAGTCCTTTTCTTTCCTAAACTCTTCATGGCATTAGAACAAATACAATTTTCCTGTTTAGGCAGAGGTGGAGTTAGGGGCATTTCAAGACAGGACAAAAAATTTACCTATTCAAGTCTTGACCTATCAAAAGCGGGAATAACTTCATCAGTTTAAAATTATACAGTGCCTGTCCTATTGAATATCTGCTACATAAAATGTAAGTATTAGTAAGCTTGAATGATGTTCTCGGGTTCTTGAATTTTTAGAGACATTCCTGGTTTGGGGGAAAGGGTTTTATGAAAATATATTCGACCTCTAAAACATGACCACACAAAACAGGATGCAGATTAGCAGCTAGAGTTACTTACGTGTGCTACTACTGAATGCTAATGGTGTTAACACATGTTATTAGTAACTAGGTCCTACTGCAAAAAATGAGATCTGCAGTAAAATAATGCATATTAACAGTGAAGCACAAATTAATAAGTGTTTAGCGTGCACTAGTAAGCAGTTAGCTGGTTCTCCTCAAAACGACAGAGGGGGCAACAATTATGATAAATATAACAAAAAATCTGTACTATGAACATATTTGGATTAACCTGCCCTTGGCTACTGTTCCTCAAACAGAATTCAAATACTCATACATTTTTACTTGTTGCTCCAAAACTCAGAGCCACAAAATTCTGAAGGGCTCAAAATTTGGCAGCACAAAATACTGCCATTCACAATGGACTTTCATATTCTAAACTGGGTGACTACACAGCGAGACACTTACCTACTGGAAGGAAAAACTGAGGTCATATGATTCACAAAGAGCCCAATTCCGGAAGGGGCATGTCTGGGCCATACGGGCAGCGGGGATTCACCCTCAGTGTCCCAGTAATCCGGTGGAGGGCTCCTGGGCTCTGGGGGGGGGGGGAGCTGCCAACAAGGTTTGGAGGGGGCACCCTGCTCTTATTCCACCTCAGAGGAAACCCCTGGCAATCACCAGATGTACAGGACCATCCTGGAATCGGCACTGAACGTCTGGGGATCAGTCTCCAATGCTCCACCCACTCTCTGCCCCCATCCCCTGCAGCACACAAAGCAGCTCCGTACTGGCAAGGTGGATAACAGGATAGCACGTCCCAATGGGAAGTGCTGCCCTCCTATCTGCCTTATGGAATCAGGGTCAAAGCGTTTTATTGCCCCTTCCCCCTTAGACAGACAAAGAACGGAGAAAGGCCTTAGTGAATCAGGTCCTTGGTTGATATCATCTAGAGCAGGGGTTCTCAACCCTGTCCTCGGGACACACCTATCCAGCCAGGCTTTCAGGATAGCCACAATGAATATGATAGAGAAACACTGCATTCAATGGAGGCAGCGCATTAAAATTTCTCTCATGCTTGTATCCCGAAGACTGGGTTGAGAACCCCTGATCGAAAGGTATACAGTCATAAGAACATAAGATATGCCATACTGGGTCAGACCAAGGTCCATTGAGCCCAGTATCCTGTTTCCTACAGTGGCCAATCTAGGTCATACGTACCTAGCAGTTTCCCCAAAGGACACAGATTCCACAGTGCTTGTATTGGGTCAAGCAGTGATATCCTGGGTCCCTTTTTAATAATGGTTTATGGACCTTTCCTCCAGGAACCTGTCCAAACCTTTTTTAAACCCAGCTACACTAACAGCTTTTACTACATCCTCCGGTAACAAATTCCAGAGTTTGATTACACGTTGAGTGAAAAAATATTTTCTCTTATTAGTCTTAAATAGTTTACCCTGTAGCTTCATTGCATGTCCCCTAGTCTTCCTATATTCTGATAACGTAAACAATCAATCTATGTTTACCCGTTCCACTCCGTTCATCAATTTATAGATCTCTATCATATTTCCCCTCAGCCGTCTCTTTTCCAAGTTAAAGAGCCCTAACCTTTTTAGCCTTTCTTCATAGGGGTATCCTTTCATCCCCTTTACCATTTTGGTGGCTCTTCTCTGAACCTTTTCTAATAATGCTATATCCTTTTTAAGATACGGCAACCAGAATTTGCACACAATATTCAAGGTGCGGTCGCACCATGGAACGATACAGAGGCATTATAATATCCTTTGTTTTATTTTCCATTCCTTTCCTTATGATATGAGTCTTAAAAATTCTATTTTGGGTTTCTTTTGTTCATGTTTCTGCTCTTCCCCCTCCCCCCCACCTATTTTGTTTCTTCATTCTAGGGAGTGTTAAAATGAAAAACTAAATTAAATGCTTTTGCAATGCTTAATTTTGAAAATGATAAACATTGACGTTTCTGTATCATTTCAAAATAAAAACGCCTCCCTATCATCATCATGATGAGTCCTCTGAACACAACTAGACCTTTCAAATCACAAGACTACCACAGTGGGTCAGATCAAGGGCCCATTATGCCCAACATGCATGGACAGTGGCAAGCATCTGGTGCATAAAAGTATATAAAAATGGAATTTTCCATCTGCTCTCAGATCCTTTCAGCATGCAGTAGCCACCTACAGTATATTAGGGGTGCATTAAATCCATGGTGACATCCCCGAGTGACAGCAACCTTCCACAAACTTGTCTAATTCTTTTTTGAAACTGGGCAATAATATTTTCTTTCACAACATTCTGTGGAAACAACCTCCCCAGGCACCCCTCCCTCCCCCCCCCCCCCCCCCGACACTACCTGACTCACCATATTTCTGAACCTCAAAGGATTTGTTGTAAGTGTGGCCTTGCATTTCAGCAAAGATAAACCAGTCGCCAAAAACTGGCTGGTCAGACAAAGGGAAACTCATATTTACGATGCCTGAAATGGGAGAGAGAGATCTCTGATAAAACACCTAAGAAAGGCAATAGATGATCATTTTTAATTCTGACCCCCAATTTAACTGTTTAGTATTATGAAACTTAAGTTGTATAGCTTGGGCAGACAGCTCTGGTAAACTAAAGGAATATGGACTAAGAATTCACTAGCTCTGTCTTGAACTCCTGTGCAATGCTACACAGGTGACTTCAGCTCACTGGCCTTTAGATTTATTTTGTATATTTACCAGAGGGGCATAACTTGCTAGCATTTTTACATGGAGGAGTAACACAATCATTTGAAAGAAAAATAACAGTAAACTATTCTTTGGCCTTTCAAAAGTGAAAATCCCAATTTGTCTTATTAGTAAGGTAACTATCTGAATGAAACAAGGGCAGAAAGCCTGATTATACAAGTTTAGCAATTAAACCTTTGAAAACACCTACCACAACAAAATGGCTTCAGGTCATTCCACTGGATCATCCTGGAGCCATGAGGATCCTAAAAACCAGTTACAAGCAGACCTACAGTTATGTCGCAACACACATGGAGATCATCAGCCCATCAGATTCCTACAACTTTGTTCTACCTACCACAAGGTTAGAGGTATCAAATTCAAGGTGAGCATGCTAATACCCTTTACTCCTGACTAGTCAAGGATCTCCACCACCAAATGGCATCTACTCAGCACACAGACCAAATATTTCTTCTCATAACTCACAGCCACTAGTCTCCTCAGTGGACCCCACGCATGTGTAAACTATTCAAATCTGGTTCCTTAACTGAAATTTAAAATCTTTTTTTTAATTTTTTTTTAAGAGCCAGACAAAGAAGTTTCAGATATTTACTTACCACAATGTATGCATCAATCTAAAAAGAAAGACGGGAAAAAAAAGGAAAAATGTCAAAGTTCAAATTATGTGTCTTTATGCTTGACAACTTTCTTCTTGCTTCTTTCGGCTTCCAGCTCAGTTGAAGCTGGTTTATGTTAGGCTACAGCACCATATGGCTTCATCTATAACTACTCAGGAATTTTTCTGCCTTTTCTCATATCCCCTCCGAACTTACTTTAGTCAAGTCACTGAAGTAAAGTCCTCCGATGGAAGCCATACACCAAGGCTCCCTCTGGAACCCTGCAATTTATAGGTCATAAATCTGACCATTAGGTTTTGCAACTGCTCGATGACCAGGAATTCCTCCCCTATAGGAGCAAGTGAGTGCTGTCTCTGCAGCACTCCCAGCCCCAACCATACCTAGTGAGTAGAAAACCTGACCTGGGAATCAAAACTTAGTTGTTTACACAAGTCACCAGTCCAATCCAAGTGCTGCATGGTGAAATTAGACCTTACCAGCTAATTTTCTTTCCTTGAGTCCCTCCGGTCCAGTCCAGATACATGGGTTTACACTCGCCCACCAGCAGATGGAGACTGAGAACACTGGGTTTTGATGATGTCATAGTATAAAGGGTCGTGTGCAGCTATCCTCCTGCCAGTATTCTATAACAAAGCAGACTCCAGAATGATTGATTACCAGAAACATATTCTATTACTAACTTAAGGCTGAACTACGGAAACCAATCAACACCAACACACTAATACACCCCCTCAGCAATATAAAATGAAGAAACCACACTAGTGACAACATGACCCAGGACCACAGCCCTAGCGCACTCTGTCTTCCACAACCAGGCACAAACTGGCAAAACATAGGGTAGTTCCCAGAAACACAGAAACATGACGAAAGAAAAATGACAACGTGGCCTATCTAGTCTGCCCTTCCATATCAAATACTCAAGTCCCTTATTTTCCTTTAGAGTTCTTGTGGGTTTGTGCCATGCTTTTTTAAATTCAGATACAGTCCTCTTCTCTACTACCACCATTGGGAGACTATTCCATGCATCTACCATTCTTTCCATAAAGAAATATTTCCGCATATTACTCCCGAGTCTATCCCCTTTCACCATCATTCTATGCCCCCTTCTAGCAGAGCCTGCTTTCAATCAAAAGAGGCTCTCCTCTTATGCATTTATGCCACGGAGCTGCTAAACGTCTCTATCATATCTCCTCTATCCTGTCTTTCCTCTAACATATACATATTAAGATCTTTAAATTAGTCCTCATATGCTTTATAAAGAAGACAACTAACCATTTTAGTAGCCACCCTCTGCACTAACTCCATCCTATTTATGTCCTTTTAAAGGTGTGGTCTCCAGAATTGCACACAATACTCCAAATGAGGTTGCACCAGAGACATATAGAGAGGCACTATCACCTCCTTTTTTCTGCTGGACATTCCTCTGCCTATGTACCCAAGCATCATTCTGACTATCACCGTCACCTTTTCTACTTGTCTAGCCACCTTAAGATCATCAGAAAGAATCACGCCCAGGTCACACTCTTCTTTCGTGGACAGAAGTACTTCACCCGCTACACTGTACTGCTCTCTTGGATTTTTGCAGCTCAAATGCATGACCCTGCATTTTTTAGCATTAAATCTCAGCTGCTAAATTCTAGACCATTCTTCAAGCTTAGTTAGATTCCTCCTCATATTATCTACTCGTTCTTGGGTGTCTACTCTATTGCAGATTTAGTACAGTTACTTACCTGTAACAGGTGATCTCTGGGAACAGCAGGAATAAGTCTTCACATATGGGTACGTTGGTACCGACGGAGCCTGCACGGGAACGCTCCCCAGCATCCAATCAGAAAGCTTTTGGGAGCATCCCACAGCGCCTGCGTGCTGCCTTCCCGCCTTTCCCAACTCTCTCCCCTCAGTTAAGTTTTAGAGCTGAGACAAAGAGAGAGAGAGAGGGACAGGAAAGAGAGAGAGAGAGACAACTCCTAGGGGAGGTGGGTGGGTTGTGAAGACTTATTCCTGCTGTTCCCAGAGATCACCTGTTACAGGTAAGTAACTGTGCTATCTCCAGGAACAAGCAGGAATGAGTCTTCACATATGGGGACTCCCTAGCTTTAGATGCCAGGGAGAGAGCCCATAAGTTGTGTGTCCCTGGAACAGGGCTGCACTTCCCCACCTGGATCTCTGGCATCCCATGAGGGATGGTGGGTAGGAGTTGATTAAGTATGGAACAGGTGTTTAATAACAGCCTGACCAAACAAGGCATCCCGGCGGGAGTCCTTGTCCAAGCAGTAATGGGCTGTGAAGGTATGAACCGAGGCCCAAGTGGCTGCTCGACAGATGACATCGATAGATACAGAGTTCAGATGAGCCATTGAGGCTGTCATGGCTCTGACATTGTGCGCTGTGACATGGCCCTCCAGAGAAAGGTTCTTGCTCTGATAGGCGAAAGAAATGCACTGGGCAATCCAGTTGGAAAGTGTTCTCTTGGAGACTGGTTGTCCGAGATGAGAAGGATCAAAGGCAACAAAGAGTTGGGAAGACTTTCTATGTTGCTGTGTCCTTTGTAAGTAAAAGGCCAAAGCTCTTTTACAGTCCAGGGTATGAAGGTTCCTCTCTGCACTTGATGCATGAGGTCCTGGGAAAAAAGACAGGTAGGTAGACCTCCTGGTTGAGGTGAAAAGGCGAGACCACTTTAGGCATAAAGTGTGGATTAGTCCTAAGGACCACCTTGTCATGATGGAATCTTGTATAAGGTGGATTAGCTACTAGTGCTTGCAATTCACTGATGCGGTGTGCAGATGTGATTGCAATGAGAAAGATAACTTTCCAAGAAAGGTATTTCAAGGAGGTGGTAGCTAAAGGTTCGAAAGGCGGCTTCATAAGCTGACCAAGAACCAAATTTAAGTCCCATGCCACCGGGGGTGGTCTAATGGGAGGCTTTGTTAAAAGGAGGCCTCTCATGAATCTTGCTACAAGAGGATGAGAGGAAATAGGTTGTCCATTTAGAGGCCTAAGGGAAGCTGCAATAGCACTCAAATGGACCCTTACTGAATTTGTCTTAAGGCCTGCATTAGACAGATGGAGATACTCCAGCAACGATTCCAGAGGTATGGCACGGGGGTTAAGACCCTTTTCAGAACACCAGATGGTAAACCTCTTCCACTTGAAAGCGTAAGAACGTTTAGTGGAAGGTTTTCTGGAAGCATAAAGAACATCTTTCACTTGTTGAGAAAGATGAAGATCCTGGAGATCTGGGCCTTCAGCAAACAAGCCCTGAGATGTAGAGACTGGGGATTGGGATGCCATAACCTTCCGTCCTCTTGAGAGAGGAGGTCTGGAGCAGACCCTAACTCTAGGGAGGGAGCTTGAGAGAGATGTAGAAGCAGAGGGTACCACACTTGCCGTGGCCAATGTGGAGCTATGAGAATCATGTGGCCTCTGTCTCTGTGAAGCTTGAACAGGGTTTTGGGAATCAGGGGAATGGGTGGAAAGGCATACAGGAAATCTTGACCACAGTGAAGGAGGATAGCATCCCTTGCCTGAGCCCCCTGAGCCGGAGTTCTGGAACAGAACCGGGGAAGCTTGGCATTCCACGGACTTGCAAAGAGGTCTATGTCCGGGGTTCCCCAAATTCGAAAAATTTTGGATACCTGGTTCATATGTAGGGACCACTCGTGTGGAAGCAGAACTCGACTGAGTCTGTCTGCTCAAGAGTTTTGAACACCTGGAAGATAAACTGCCAGAAGATGAATGTGATGCTCTCTGGCGAGGGCCCACAGTCGCAGAGCTTCGTTGCAAAGCGACAGAGAGCCAGTTCCTCCCTGCTTGTTTACATAGAACATGGCTACCTGATTGTCCGTGTGGATAAGGACTGTCTTGTGGCTGAGCAGGGTGTGGAAAACTCGCAGAGCAAGGAAGATTGCTCTGAGTTCCAAGAGACTGATATGTAGACAAGTCTCCTGTGGGGACCAGATGCCCTGGGTGGAGAGGTCCTGAAGATGAGCTCCCCAGCCCATTGGAGAAGCATCTGTTGTAAGAGTTGCTTGGGGTAGAGGCTGTTGAAAGGGGGACCCCAGCAACAAGTTTCGAGGGGACTTCCACCACTGGAGGGACAAAATGAGGCGACTTGTGTTTGCTATTTTGTCTGACAGGCAGCCTACTGCCTGGGTCCATTGGGTGGATAAAGTCCACTGAGCTGCTCTCATGTGAAGGCGAGCATATGGTACCACATGTACAGTGGATGCCATGCGGCCTACAACTGTAACATCTCTCGAGCAGTTAGTAGGGGTTTCAACTCTGCTTGAGAAGCTAACTGCACCAAGCGAAGGCAACGGGCCTGGGGAAGATAGGCCCTTGCCCTTGTGGTATCCAGCAACGCCCCTATAAACTCCAGGGACTGAGTAGGGATTAAATTGGATTTTGGGATGTTTATTACCAGCCCTAAATACTGAAGGATACGCATTGTGCAGGTGAGAGAAGTCCTGGCCTCTGTTTGATTGGGAGCTTGAATGAGCCAGTCGTCCAGGTAAGGGAAGACGAATATTCCCAGGGTGCGCAGAAAAGCAGCAACCACTGCCATGCATTTCGTGAACACCCTTGGTGCAGAGGCCAGACCAAAAGGGAGCACTTTGTATTGCTAGTGCTTTTCCTGAAAAAGGAACCGAAGGAACCTTCTGTGAGATGGATGGATGAGAACATGAGTGTACGCATCCTTGAGATCTAGAGAACAAAGCCAATCCTGACTCTGAAGGTATGGCAGCAGAGTTCCTAGAGAAACCATCCTGAGTTTTTCTTTGACTAGGAATCTGTTCAACTCTCAGATCTAAGATGGGTCTGAAGCCCCCTGTTTTCTTTGGAATAAGAAAATAGGGGGAGTAGAACCCTGTGCCCTGTTGTTGAAAAGGCACTTCCTCTATGGCCCCCTGGGCAAGAAGAGTGGCAACCTCCTGCTCCAACAGGTTGAGGAGGGAGGGTGGAGAATTGAACTGGTGCACTCTTGTGAGAGGGAGCAAGCTTGAAAAATCAAGCTTGTACCCTTCTCTTATGATGGAGAGTGTCAATGCTCTGCTGTAATTTGCCTCCATCTGGGAGCAAAGTGACATAACCTTCCTGGAATGGTGGAGGGCTCTGGTCCTTCTAGAGCCAGGAAGGCTAAGTTCTCTAGCAGAAAGTCAAAGGCCCTGAGGAGGCTGAGGTTGCTGGGCTGGAGCAGGCCTCGCAGTCTTTGCTTTACTCTGTTTGGAGGATTGCTGACATTTGGAAGGGAACTGAGCTGCAGAAGATGCCCGCTGACCATAAGCAGGATAGAATCTTCCCTTCTTAGAAAAAGGTGTTTTCTTGAACAACCTTTTCTTAGCAGGAGCAGCTGTAGATTTGGATAGTCTATCCAAAGCAGAATTTTCAGCATCCATCTGATTGGCTTTTGCTTGCCAATCCTTACCAAACAGGTTCTCACCTGTACAAGGGATATTTCCCAATTCATCTTGAACCCAGATCTCCAAATCAGATGCTTGAAGCCAAGCAATCCTACGTGCACCTATGGCAATAGCCGAGGCTCTGCTTACGCATTCAAAGGAGTCAAAAGCTGCACGGTTGGAGAATTTGGAGATATCCTGGGCATGTTTGAGCCCAGTGAGAAATTCATGCCTTTTATCTTCAGATATAAAAGGACTTAAAGTCTGCAAATGGTCAGTGACTTCTTTTAAGAACATTCCCATGTAAAGACTATAGGACTTAATTCTCGCAGCAAGCATGGAAGCTTGGAAGACTCTTCTTCCAAAAGCATCCAGGGTTCTACATTCACGTCCTGGAGGATTAGAGGTATGTCTTTTGGCACTTCTAATCTTTCTCATTGCAGACTCAACCACAATAGAGTGGTGAGGAAGTTGAGTTTTATGGAAACCAGGACAAGGAGGGACAGGATACATGGTATCCAACCTGAGAGAATGAGGAGAGGTGGTTAGAGGTGCTTCCCACATACTCAACATGAGATCATACAGAATCTCATGAATAGGTAAGGTAGCTGCCTCTTTAGGAGTTTTAGGATATTGTAAAATATCTAACTCCTTGGCTCTGGGCTCTGATTCAGGAGCCACTGTAATAGAGAGACCCCGAGCCACCTCTCTGATAAAGTCTTGAAAAGACAAATCCTCTGGAGGAGACATCCTTCATTTAGGAGAGGACTCCTCCTGTGGAAGAAGCATCACTGCATCGACCGACTCTTCAGAATCCTCAGAGTCCTCAGAGGAATCAAAGTATCGTCTGTCCGGATGCTCTTGCAAAGCCCGATACCCGTACCGACCGGGATCGGTACCGGAGGTCTTTAGAGGACAGAGTACCGGCATAGCGGACACCAATGCCGATGTCGATGCCACCGGTACCGGGATTGGTGCCGATGGCGATGCTAGAGCTGGTACCGGCAGAGTAGTCTGTTGCGGTACCATGGGCATCGATGCCACAAGGAAAGCCACCAGACTGCGTTCGATGGACAGAATCCTCTGATCCATCGACGCCGCCAATGCCTGGAAGTCGGTACCGGTGGAAGCCACCGGTACCCCAGAGCATGGCACCAGGAGATCTGTCGAGGCCACGCCATCGAGATCATCCTGGAACCCCGATGATGATGCTTTAGAGGCCGAAGCCTCCCGCCGGGGTAATTTTGCCGGTGCAGAATCCTCGATGGCAAGGCCAGAGGCATCTCGATGCTTAGGAGATCTACCCTTCAAGGACCGGCTAGATTTATGTTTAGTTACCTGAGATCCATGTGAGGAAGAAGCAGCCCTGGAAGACGTCGATGCCACCGAAGCCGCATCAGAGGGAAACAGGGTACTGAGCTTGGGAGCTCGGTTCTGCCGACCTCTTTTAGACATCATGGAACAGGACACACAATCTGTTATGGAATGGTCAGGACCTAAACATTTTAGACACCATTCATGGGTGTCGGTGACAGAAATAGTACCACCACAAGGAAACTTTAAATAAAACAGAGCTCCGAGAGCCAAAACACGCTGGCGGACTTCCAAAAAAGCCTTACACCCGCTGCTGAGTGGCTCTGGAGACATCCGGAAAAATTTGAATGCACTGGCCACAGAACTTTTCAGATTTTCTCTTGAAATAAAGCACGAAGAATTTTTCCTTTATCTGACTCAACCAGCAAGGTAATTAACAAAGTTGCACACGTAGAAATTTCATCACTGGATGATTCCAAAAACTCAGAAACATCCAGTGTAGAAGCAGCCAATTGATCAATTTGCATCCCTCCCCCCCTCTCCATCTTGAACCGTACAGCCTGGAACAAGATAGTAAATATTCGATAAAGCTACTAAGTGAAGATCAGTAAACAATAATATTTTCTTTAAATACCTCTGAAACAAAATCTCAGGTGAAAGAAAATGTGTGCGAGGAAAGTTCAGCAGGCGCAAATTTTGCGAACGCAGGGAATTCTCAAATATTTCATCCTGACGACGAAGAGAGGAAACATCTTGAACAATTGTAGATAACACCCCTTGCTGTACTTGAGATTGGGCCCGCTGGACCTCCAATACTTTCTCAACAGACAACAGTCTAGATTCCTGATCGGATAGCTTTGCAACTGTCTCCTTAGAAAAATCAGATACTCTGTAGGGAAGAGTCCAAAGACAATTCAATGCGAGAAAGCCCAAATGTCCTTTAAAGACACCTCCGTAGAGGGGGCTTTCAATTCACCAACCGGAGAAAAAACTAATGGAGTAGGAAGAGGAGGGGGCAAACCCACAGAGGCTGAATCAATACGTAAAAAAGAGGAAGGGAGTGGCACAGACCCAGGCTCTCCCTGCCCCACATCACCTAATGGGGAAGGAGAAGCTGGGAAAAACACAGCCTCATGACTGCTCAGAACTAACTTCTTTCTAAGCGGAGAAATACTAGGAGAAACAGTACTTACTGAGGAAATATCCTCCAAAGCGTTCTCAACCAACTGAGCTGAGGCAGGCAGACCCCCGACTTGAAGATGAGCATCCATTGGACCTACAATCTTACCATCTTTAGTTTGAACCGCCGGGGGAATGCGCTTCTTCCGTTTTCCCATAAAGTATTCCTTCTAACGCCCAAGTGCGCCGAAGAGGCGCCAAAGGGGCAGGGCCTGCCCCTTTGGACACGCCCCTTCGAGCACACGCCCACGGGCACGCGCCCGCAACCGCATCCCGCGGTGGAGGCAAGATGTTTAAAGCCCCTTTCAGAGCACTGCCCCTATCAGTGTAGGGCTAGCAGGATCACAAGGTCCAATCAGAGTGTTGCAATCAAGGCAGAAGGAAAAGCTGAGCACCTCGGATTCCCTCGGTGGAGGCAAGGTGTTTAAAGCCCCTTTCAGAGCACTGCCCCTATCAGAGCAGGGCTAGCAGGATCACTTTTTAAAACCTGAGGAAGGCTTCTCCATATTTAAGGAAAAAATGTTTTGGGCCTAAGGCCCAAAACTGAAGGGCACCTGAAGAAAAAGAACGGTAAAAAGGGGTTTTTTTTGTTTTGTTTTTTTAACAAGAAAAGAACAAGGACCGGCGGTACCGGTACAGCGTCGAAGAAGGCAGACGCGACAGAAAAGAAATAAAGAAAAAATAAGGAAATTCTTCTGCAGTGACAGGAACACGACCTGCTGGCTCCGCAGAAAAAGAAGAACTGAGGAGAGACAGTTGGGAAAGGCGGGAAGGCAGCACGCAGGCGCTGTGGGATGCTCCCAAAAGCTTTCTGATTGGACGCTGGGGAGCGTTCCCGCGCAGGCTCCGTCGGTACCGACGTACCCATATGTGAAGACTCATTCCTGCTTGTTCCTGGAGATCAGTATCATCCGCAAACAGGCAAACCTTATCCGACAACCCTTATGCTATATCACTAAAAAAGATGCAGATAAAAATTGCAGATGACACAAAATTATTCAAAGTTGTTAATACCCAAGAGAATTGTGAAAAAATACAAGAGGACCTTAATAAATTGGAAAACTGGACATTCAAATGGCAGATGAAATTTAATGTGGACAAGTGCAAAGTTATGCACCTAGGAAAGAACAACCCAAACTATAGTTACACAATGCAAGATTCCACTTTAGGAACCACCACTCAGGAAAAAGATTTAGGCATCATCATGGATAACACCTTGAAACCCTCTTCCCAGTGTGCAGTGGCAGCCAAGAAAGCAAATAGAATGCTAGGAATCATAAGGAAAGGAATGGAGAATAAAACAAAGAATATTATAATGCCTCTGTATTGTTCCATGGTTTGTTTGTTTGTTTCAGATATTTATATACCACTAGTGATAATAAAATCATCATAGCGGTTTACAATAAAAATAGGTAGGGAGAGCAGATACAATGCGACCGAACCTTGCATATTGTGTGTAATTCTGGTCGCTGTACCTTAAAAAGGATATGGGGGAATTAGAAAAGGTACAGAGAAGAACCAACAAAATGGTAAAGGGGATGGAAGTATACCCCTATGAGGAGAGGCTAATAAAAGGTTAAGACTCTTCAACTTGGAAAAGAGACGGCTGAGGGGAGATATGACAGAGGTCTATAAATTAATGAATGGAGTGGAATGGGTAAACATAAATCGATTGTTTACGCCATCAAAATGTAGAAAGACTAGAGGACATGCAATGAAGCTACAGTGTAACCCACATAAAACTAATAATAGAAAATATTTTTTCACTCAACGCGTAATAAAACTCTGGAATTCGCTAGCGGAGGATGTAGTAAAGGCTGTTAATGTAGCTGGATTTAAAAAAGGTTTGGACAAGTTCCTGGAGGAAAGGTCCATAAACTATTATTAAAGGGGAGTTGGGAAATCCACTGCTTGTCCCAATAAAAGCATTGTTGAACCTGTGTCTTCTGGGGTACTTGTGACCTTGGTTGGCCACTGTTGGAAACAGGATACTGGGCATGATGGAACTAAGTCTGATCCAGTATGGCATATCTTATGTTCTTATGATGCTAAAAATAATTGGACCAAGGACAGATTCCTGCGGCACACCACTGGTAATCTCCTTCTCAGAGTGAACGCCATTTACCTGTACCCTCTGTTGCCTCCCACTCAACCAATTTCTAACCTAGTCAGTCACTTTAGCATCCATCCCTAGGGTGTTCAAGTTTATAAGTCGCCTGTGCGGAACTGTGTCAAAGGCTTTACTGAAATCTAAGAACACCAAATCTAGTGCTCTCCCTTGGTCCAACTCCCTGGTGACCCAGCCAAGGAAATCAATCAATCAGATTTGTCTGACAAGACCTACCTGTAGAAAAGCCATGCTGCCTCGGATCCTGCAATCCATTGGATTCTAGAAACCTCACTATCCTCAGTTTTAGTAGTGTTTCCATTAATTTACTCACCCCCAAAGAGGTCATACTTACTGGTCTATAGTTCTCAACCCCATAGTTACTTCTGCTTTTGTATAAAGAGACCACATGTGCCTTTCTCCAGTCCTCTGGGACCACTTCCGACTCTATAGAAGCATTGAAAATGTCAGTCAGTGGAGTCGCTAGAACTTCCCCAAGTTCCTTCCGTTCTCAGATGTATCCTATCTGAGCCCATCACTTTGTCTACTTTTAGTTTAGCTAGTTCTTCATAAACACAGTCTTCTGAAAATCGTTCAAGATCCCCTTCACTTCTGATTCTGTTTGTGGGTGTTTTCTGAGGTCCTGCTTTTGGCCCTTTATCTGTGAAACAGAACCGAAAAATCTGTTAAGCAATTCCTCTTTACCCTCATCAGCTTCTACACAGTCCTCCCCTTCACCCTTGAATCTGACAATACCACATGTGCACTTCCTTCTCTCACTAACATATCTGAAAAATGTTTTATCCCTCCATTTTATTGCACTGGCTATTTCTTTTTGTATATTTGTTTTCCTGACTACATTGCTAGCTTCTCTAAGTTTTTCCAATTATAGATGTTTGTCTTCCTCTCTCCATGATCTCTTATAGTTTCTGAAGGTCGCCCTCTTGTTCTTCACCTTTTCAGCTACATCTTTTGAGAACCATAGAAATCTTTTTCCTTTTATATTTATTTACCTAACAAAAGATTTGTTGCCCTTAAAAATATCCCCTTTCAGTTTTGCCCATTGCTTTTCTACATCCTCCAGTTGTTCCCATCCCGCTAACGACTCCTTGAGGTACTGTCCCATCTTGGCAAAGTTAGTTTTCCTAAAGTCTAAGACCCTTGCTTTTGAGTCGAGCTTATCAGCCCTAGTCCTAATACTGAACCACATCATCTGGTGATCACTGGATGCGAGATGATCTCCCACTATGACATCAGAAACAGTTTCCCCATTGGTAAGCACCAAATCCAGATTGGCCCCTTCACCTAAGAATTCTGGTACCAGTTGCCGGAATAGTTCTCCCTGTAGAGAATCTAGGATCTCCTTACTTCTAGATGACTCTGCAGCAGGGATGTGGATATCCCAATCAACATTCGGCATATTGAAATCACCTTTCAGTAGCACTTCTTTCATAGCACTACTGAGGGCAATACTGCGTATATATTCAATTAAATCCTCATCCACTTCTTCTCCCTGTGAGAGAGATCTGTATATCACACCAATGTAAATGGATTTCCCTTTCCCTCCTTCAAGTTTAACCCATAGAGCCACCTCGCTCCCTTTTAAGCCCTGTAATTCTATAGCTTTAATATTTTTTACTCCTTTTCCCCTTCTTCCTACCCGGTCTTTCCTGAGTAAGTAAAGCTTGGTATAATTACACACAGTCATGGTTGTCTGTGAACCATGTCTCCGTAACAGTCACTAAATCCAAGTCATCCTCTTCCATTACAGCCTCAACATCTGGGATCTTATTTCCCATACCACAGGCACTTATACAGACTGCTTTCCAGATGGTGCCCCTTTTACCCATGTCTATAGAGGTATTTAATGTTTCACTTACCTGGGGGGCTTTCTTCACCCATCCCCAATGAATCTAGTTTAAAGCTGTTTTCAGTAGGTTAGCCAGCCTGCTGCAGAAGACACTTCCACCCTTCTTGGACAGATGGACACCATTTCTGCTCTGCAGCCCTTGGAACATCATCCCATAAACCAGGAAACCAAAACGCTCTTGATGACTCTATCCATGCAGCCATGCATTCATCTCTAAGATGCAAGCTTCTCTGCCTCAGCCTTTACCCTCAACAGGGAAGATTGAAGAGAACACCATCTGCACACCTATCTGCTTCACCCTCCGTCCCAGAGCTATGAAGTCACTTTTGATATGCTCAGAGGAATACCTAGCAGTATCATTTGTGCCAACATGGATGAGCAACATCTGATAATAGTCAGTAGGCTTAATGAATCTCAAGGTCCTGGACTGGACTGGAGGGACTCAAGGGAAAAAAATGAGCAAGTAAGGTCTAATTTCATCTTCCTCATCGTTCCTCCAGTCCAGTCCAGACGTGTGGGACGTACTAAAGCAATACCTAAGTATGGGAAGGGAACCAACAAACTTGGCCTGCATTGTCTGTTCCTCAAGAGTGCAAGCCTCCATATCCAAAACTCCCCAACGCTCGGAAGATGCAAGGAGATAAAGTACATATCATCCCAAACTTCTGAATCCCTGAAGAAGGACCCGAGCCAGAGTTTGTCCCAAACAAAGCTGAACCCTGGAGAGAAAAATCCTAAGCCCTGCTGGAACCAAATAGCTCTCCTCAGGTGACAGTAACAAAGCCTTGAAGTCGGCTCTCCCTGAGCAATCTCTACACACTCCCCCAAGGGATGAAGCAAACAAAAAGCTTTTGCGCATCTCTATACTGATGGAGGACTAGCTGGCCACCCACTTGAGGGGGGGGGCAGAGACCTTGGAGCCCCAGCTGCCTTCAAGAATTCCGAGAGGAAACACTGAACAAATAAAACGACCAGCTGCCTAGAGCCAAAATGAGGGGACTCCTGAAGGTCCCACTTATGCCATCACACAATCAAAGCGGCCTTTTATTCAATCACCATCAAAGCTTTGACAGATTACCATCCATTCCACAAGAACTCTTCCAAAAAAAGAGGTTCCCCCAGAAACTCTAAAACTGCTTAGCCAACCACAGCAGATTGCCAGGAAGTAGAACCGCGCTAGGCAGCGAGCACTGACAGCCAACCTTTCCAGAACTCGCACTACATCAGGAAAAGCATGCAGCTTTCCTTTTTTTTTTTTTTTTTGGAGTCACACTACAACTAGAAGAGAGGCAAGGACTACTCCTTGCAACCTACCTGTTTGTCTTTGCTTTTTGTCTGTTCCTTTCTGGAATGACTGTCCTGCTGACTGCTATGGATGTTTGTCCATTTTTTTCCATACTAGGTCATACCAAGGTCCATCAAGTCCAATATCCTGTTTCCAACAGTGGCCAATCCAGGTCACAAGTACCTAGCAGATTCCCAAAAAGAGACTCACAGGTTCCACAATGCTTCTATTGGGGCAAGCAGTGGATTTCCCGGATCCTTTTTAATAATGGTTTATGGACCTTTCTTCCAGGAACTTGTCCAAACCTTTTTTAAGCCCAGCTACACTAACAACTTTTACTACACCCCCAGGTAACGAATTCCAGAGTTTGATTACGCGGTGAGTGAAAAATATTTTCTCTTATTAGTCTTAAATGGGTTACACTGTAGCTTCATTGCGTGTCCCCTAGCCTTTCTACTTTTTGAAGGGGTAAATAATCTACGATTACCTGTTCAATTCCATTCATTAATTTAAACTGTAGACCTCTATCACTTCTTCCCCTCAGCCATCATTTTTCCAAGTTGAAGAGACCTAACCTTTTAAGCCTTTCCTCAGAGGTAGCCTTCCAACCCCTGTACCTTTTCTAATTCTTCTATATCCTTTTAAAGATTTGGCAAGCAGAATTGCATACAATATTCAAGGTGTGGTCACACCGTGGAAAGTTACAGAGGCATTATAATATCCTTTGTTTTATTCTCCATTCCTTTTCTTATGATTCCTAACATTCTATTTGCCTTCTTGGCTGCTGCTGCATACTGGGCGGAGGGTTTCAACTTCTTATTCATGATGATGCCATAATCTTTTTCCTGAATGGTGGTTCCTAATGTGGAACCTTGCGTCGTATAACTATAGTTTGGGTTGTTCTTTCCTAGGTGCATAACTTTGCACTTATCCACATTAAATTTCAACTGCCATTTGAACGTCCAGTCTTCCAGTTTATCAAGGTCCTTTTGCAATTTTTCAAATCTTCTTGGGTTTTAACAACTTTGAAAAACTTTGTGTCATCTGCAAATGTGATTAGCTCACTCGTTATTCCCATTTCCAGGTCATTTATGAATATATTAAAAAGCAGCGGACCCAGAACAGATCCCTGGGGTATTCCACTATTCACCTTTCTCCATTGTGAAAATTGGTCATTTAATCCTACTCTCTGCTTTCTTTTTTTTAATTTTATTTACAATTTTAAAGAAATTACCGGACTGGCTACTGTGAAAAGGAGATTTTCAACAAATAGGGAGATTTTATATTGTTTCTGCCCCACTTGGATACCTGCTATATCTTCCTGAGCTCGCACCCATTGTGCTAAAGGCTCCGTAGCAAGAGTAAAGAGGAGTAGGGACAGGGGGAATCCTTGCCACATTCCACATTGCAATCCAAATAGTGCCGAATACGATCCATTGACTTGCACTTGGTTGGGTATTAGAGTAAATGACGTATCCATTGTAAAAAGGAACCCCCCCCCCCATCCACATCTGCTCTAGTACCTAGAAGAGATAAGGCCAATAAACACAATCAAATGCCTTCACGGCATCAACTCTTAGCATGACCACTGGGATGCTGATAGAATGCTAGGAATCATAAGGAAAGGAACAGAGAATAAAATAAAGGATATTATAATGCCTCTGTATCGTTCCATGTTTCGACCGCACCTTGAATATTGTGGGCAATTCTGGTCACCATATCTTAAAAAGGATATAGCAGAATTAGAAAAGGTATGAAGAAGAGTCACCAAAATGGTAAAGGGAATGGAAGGATACTCCTATGAGGAAAGGCTTAAAAGGCTAGGGCTCTTTAACTTGGAAAATAAAAGGCTGAGGGGAGATATGATAGAAGTCTATAAATTAATGAATGGAATGGAACGGGTTAATGTAGTCTGTTTGTTTAAGCCATCAAAAGTAGAAAGACTACAAGACACGCAATGAACTACAATGTAACCCATTACATCCTCAACAAATTCCAGAGTTTGATTACGTGTTAAGAGAAAATATTTTTTTCACTCAACGCGTAATCAAACTCTGGAATTCATTATTGGAGGATGTAGTAAAAGTTGTTAGTGTAGATGGGTTTAAAAAAAGGTTTGGACAAGTTCCTGGAGGAAAAGTCCATAAACCATTATTAAAGAGGATCTGAGAAATCCACTGCTTACCACAGGACGAGCATTGTGGAAGCTGTGGACATTGGGTACCTGCCAGGGACTTGTGACTTGGATTGGCCACTGTTGGAAACAGGATACTTGGCTTGATGGACCTTAGTTTGACCCAGTATGGCATTTCTTATGCTCTTATGATGCATGTACGGCAGGCCTGGTCTATCAGGCTTAAGATCTTCCGAGTGTTATCCACACACTGTCTCCCAGATATGAACCCGGATTGATTGGGATGGATATGCCTTGCCATTAAGGCAGCTGATTTGAAGAAGGACGCTCATCTACATTCCATGAAGGAAGGACGTTTGTTATTAACATCGCATGGGAGCACTTGATATACGGGTTTGTTGCCCCGAAACGTATACGTCATGTGTAGTGCTGTTTGGAATGCTGTTTGGATTGAGTTTTGTCGTCATTCAAAGATAAGTTCGGCTGTTTTATTCATAAGATACGTTACTACAAATGTTGAACTTACTTTCTTAACACAACCAGGAACTTGTATGAATAAAAGGGATACCATCGATTGGGGATTTAAGCATATTCTTTTCTCCCTTAGATGTGATCCGACAAAAAGAGGGGAAATATTTATCAGGACTGTGTTTGGGGTCTTTTTTTGCTTTGCCATTAAGGGTTGCAAGCGATTAGCCAGTACCTGGGCCATAATCCTTTAGTCTATCCTCAGCAGTGAAATCGGTATGTATGAGACACAAAGTGGAGTCTTTCCCCTCTTTTAGTATAATAGTTATACTTGCCTCTCGCATAGATGGGGGGAGAACACCTCCTACCAATGAGTAATTGTACACTCGGGCTAGCAGCTCACTAATCTGGGGATAGAAAGTTTTATAGAACCGATTTGCAGAGATCCCACGTGATGCATGAGTGAGCAAGATGGGGTCCTATTCGCTCCGGGGCTGCCCCGCGCAACAAACTAAGTTGTACTCAAATTAAGCCACGAAATCACAAGCTGCTGAAAGGGGACGAGAGAGGGGAAACGAGTGGCATGAAGCGCAGGTCAAGAGCCGAAGGACCGATGACTATGCTGCAAAAAAAAAGACCGAGAGCGATTAGGCAAGTCCGGGGCCTTGTCCTCCACCCTGTCGCAGCCGGCCTCGCCAAGTGCGGAAAGCACAGAATCGGCAACAGAAGACCTGGCAAAAGAGGTGGCAAAACTATTAGAGCCTAAGTTTGACCAGGTAATCAAAAAATTGGAAACTTTGGGGGACTCATTGACAGAGATTGGAAGGATGGTGGAGGAACTGGAGCAGCGTGTGTCGAATATCGAGGATGAGGAAGAGCAGCAAGAGCGTGATCGCATGGAGCAGCAAAAACAGATAGAAGCCCTCCAATCCAAAGTAGACGATCTAGAGAACAGATCGAGGAGGAACAATCTGAGAGTGGTGGGAGTGCCAGAATCAACAACGGAGAGTATGCTACTGCCATTGCTTGGAGAATGGCTGCCCAAGTAGTTGGGCCTCACCACGCTTGTCGGAGATTTGAAAATCGAGCGAGCGCACCGCATTGGACTTAGGAGGGAAGATCAGCAGAAGCCGCGGGTGGTAATCATGTGACTGCTCAATTTCCAGCATAAAGTGCAATTGCTGCAGGCCTATCGGAGGAAAGGAGCTTTACAGATGGAGAATCATAAACTCCTAATATTTCAAGATTACTCGGCGTCTAACAAAAAAAAGAAAGGAGTTTACCCCCATCTGTGCGGCTTTGTTCAAGAAGATGATTCGCTTCCCGCTGGCATTTCCAGCGACTCTCAGAGTAATAAACCAGGGACAGAACTATACGTTTATGACTGCGACTGCAGCAAATCAATTTTTGGCTGGATTGGCGGGAGGCAGCAGCGAGGACGGAGCACGGGCCTGCGTGTTTCCTTCTCCTTCGGCTTGCTCAGCTTTGGTAAAAAATGGCAGCGAGGAAGGAATAGACATTGCATATGCTGAAAGTAACATGAGGGCATATTGGAGGAGGAGAGTGAAGAGCAGAGGTAAAGGTGTATGTAATGGTTACTTGGTCTGTTATCACTATAGTAATGTGGACGATATCATAGAGAAGCCCGGGGCAGCCCTGCGGCACTCAATTGGGATCAGGCCTCAGCGGGGAGTGCTGAGGGGTATAATTGTTAACTGTTATGGGGTGTGGAGAGGGGAGGATAATGGGCAGGGTGGGGAGGGAAAGATGGGGTATGAATGGAGAATGAATGCTAGGATTGTATGGATAAGAAGGCAGAATGGCACAAAAGTCAATGCGGTGAAAAGTATGAAAGTCACGGAGCAGGTTGCGAAAGTTCCTGGAAAACAAATGGGCAAATATAATAGTGTTTCCATTGCTATCAAGTTCGGGGTTGAGGCTCAGCAACCCTGGGCAGTGGTTGGAAAAAGGAGAGAAGCTCTCACTTCTTGTCCAGCAGTTGGGTATTTCGGGCTATTATTATGCTGATGATATTCTCCTTCCGCACCACACTTCCTCATCCCATCCTGATATCACTCCACTGGAGGTCTGTCTATCCTCAGTTTCCTCCTGGCTCTCTTCAAATTGTCTGGTACTGAATATCTCCAAAACGGCTGCTATTTGGTTCACCCACGGTTCCCCTACTCCGCCTTTCACACCTTCTCTTTCTGGTGCCTCTATTCTCACAGTTTCCAAACTTCGGTATCTTGGTGTCATTCTCGATAGTGCACTCACGTTTCACAATCACATTTCCTCTATTTCTCAATGTTCTTTTTACTGCCTTCGGCAGATTCGTGCCATTCGACCTTTCCTATCTCCTCAGGCACTCACTACCCTTCTTCTTTCATTAGTCATAACCCGATTAGATTTTTGTAATTCTATTTACGCCAGTATCCCTCAGTATCAGTTACATCGACTACAGTTAATTCAAAACACGGCTGCCCGGATGCTTCTACATGCCTCTCCACGCGATCACGTCACCCCCCTCCTACAACACCTTCACTGGTTGCCACTACAATTCCGGATCCCTTACAAGGTCCTTACTCTGGTCCATCGAGCCATTTACCTTCATAGACCCCAATACCTCTCCAATTTGCTCTCCTTCCATGTCCCCTCTCGAAGCCTCCGGTCCAATCACATCAATCGCCTTCACCTTCCAGCCCCTTCCCTTGCACATCTCCAATCCACCCGTAAATCAGCATTCTTCTACCTTGGTCCCTCCTTCTGGAACTCACTACCCACTGCCCTCCGTTTGGAAGAATCATATCCTAAATTTCGCTCCCTTCTCAAAACTCATCTGTTCTCCTGTGCCTTTCCTGGATCTAGCTGACCCTCCTGACTCTATCTTCCTATCTTCCCCTGTCCTCTGGTTCTCTTTCTTCTTTCTTCATGTAATTGTAACTTTCTCTTTCCGCTTCTGACTTGATGATTTTATTTATATTGTAAACCGCCCCGATGTAACGGGGGGCGGTATATCAAATGTTATATAAACAATAAACAATAAATAATTATATTAAAAGAGGATAAGAATGAGACATGATCTGAGGATCACCATATGGAATTTGGGGGGAGCGAGTACACCCGTGAAAAGGACAAAAATACTACAGGCCCTAAAAACGAGGGAAAACACAAATAGCAATGTTGCAAGCAACCCATTTAAGTGAAAAGGAACATGAGAAATTAAAAAAAGATTGGGTGGGACAAATATTTTCGGCATCATCAGGCAGTAGAAAGCAAGGAGTTGCGATTTTGATTAAGAAAGGGATCCCGATAGATGTTATCAGTGAGGAGACAGGAGGTTTGTGCTTTTGCATGCCAAAATACAGGGGAAGGAACTATTCTTGGGGAATGTCTATGCACCGAACATGACCATCAATTCTTCAAATTGCTTTTGAAAAAGATATCGGGGGCGCCCAAGATACCACTGATACTAGCTGGAGACTTTAATTGCCCACATAATCCTGCACTAGATAAATCGCAGGGCAATAGGGGGAGTGGGAGAGGTGAATGGATGAATAAAGGGGTGGGATATCTATGTAAAATGGGAGGCTTGATTGATACGTGGAGAATCTTGCACGAACAGGAGAGAGACTACACACATCTGTCGAGAGCGCACCAGTCTTGGTCCCAGATTGATCACAGGTACACTACCAAAAAACTGCCTCCAGTTTTGCAACTGATTCCTATAGATTTTGGGGTGCTGAATCCAGGAAAAATAGCCAAAATGTTCCATCATGTCACGTTTTCTTGCAAAATTAGATTTCTTACCCATATAAGGAATGTTCACATAATTTCTTTTTAGCCGACTGCAGTTTATTTTCTTGGCCCAAAATAGAGGTTGTAATGGTTAACTAACTAGAAAACTCATGATATTTTAGAGTGTTTTGTATTCATTTTATACATTAACAGGACAATTGGGAGGCGGGGGGCTAAATCCAGTACTCGCGCTGGCGCATGTTCTTTCCTGTTCGCCTCGCCTCGTTCGCTCGCTCAAACACGGTGGTTGCGACATGAACGTTCCTGTCAAATTTCAGTTTCTTGCAAGTTCATTATTACCTTTTGTTTGCTCAGTCGTAATCCAGCTTTATTCCGAAGTGGTTCACTACAGTTGTAGTTTGCAGTGCTGTGTATTTGTGATGGCTCACAGAGCCAGAGGTTGCGTCAACTCTCCGGACAGTTTTTGTTTTATTTGTGGGGAATATACCGTGAAAAAGCGGCAGAGGAACATTTCTGCATTTATTTAAAAAGTATATTTTGCCTATTTCGGTTTGAAGTTAGGCGATCAAGACAAACCGTGGGCTCCTAACAAAGTGTGCAAGACATGTGAGGAAGATCTACGCTTATGGATGAAAGGTTAAAAACAAGCATTTCGTTTCGGAATACCTATGATGTGGCGTGAACAAAGAGACCACAGCAGTGACTGCTATTTTTGCTCTTGCATTGTGAAGGGATACAACTGACAAAATAAGAACGTAATAAGTTACCCCAACCTTCCCTCAGCAATTAGGCCTATGCCTCATAGCAACGAAGTACCGGTGCCTGAACCACCAAAATCTTTGGATCATATTTGTGTGGACGGTTCTGATCATGATGAGACTCATCAGATGGCTTTTCCCGATGAGTCCAGTACTTCCGAGTTTGAAACTGAACCAGATCCGAAACCTGAACTTTTCTCTCAAGCTGAATTGAATGATTTAGTCCGGGATTTAGGACTCTCAAAAGATGCTGCCCAACTGCTAGGTTCTCGGCTTAAACAGAAAAATCTATTGTCACCAGGAACAACTTTTTATTGGTACCGCAACCGCGAGACACAATTTTTGAAGTATTTCAGCAAAGAGGACGATTTGGTATTTTGCAACGATATATACGGAGTGATGGAAAAGTTTAAACTCAAGTATGATCCTGCTGAATGGCGGCTGTTCATTGATTCGTCAAAAGACAGCATAAAAGGTGTTCTTCTTCATAATGGCAACACATTCGCTTCAGTTCTTATTGCTCACTCTGTTATTCTCCAAGAAAAATACGAGAATTTGGCCCTGATTCTTCAGAAGATTCGTTATGATGAGCATAAGTGGATGATTTGTGGAGACTTTAAAATTCTATCCATGCTATTAGGGCAGCAATCCGGTTTCACCAAATATCCCTGCTTCCTTTGCTTGTGGGATAGCCGGGCCCGTGACCTACACTGGGGGAAAAAAGACTGGCCAATTCGGGAGTATTTGAGACCCGGTGAGAAAAATGTTCTTCATGAGAGCTTGGTACCTCGTGATAAAATTCTATTACCACCTCTCCACATTAAGTTGGGTCTCATTAAGCAATTCATCAAGTCCCTTCCAAAAGATGGTGAGTGCTTTCGGTACCTTTGCTCAAAGGTCCCCCGACTTTCTGAAGCAAAGCTAAAGGAAGGAGTGTTTGTTGGCCCTGATATAAGGAAACTCATTTCAGATGGAGCATTCGCTGAAACGATGTCTGAGAAGGAAAAAGAAGCCTGGGATTCCTTCAAGGATGTTCTCAAATTCTTGGGGAACAGGCGGGATGAGAACTATAAGGATATTGTTGCCAGGATGCTCAATGCCTTCAAAGAACAAGGCTGTAACATGAGCCTGAAAGTCCATTTCTTGCACTCCCATGTGAACTACTTTCCCAAAAACCTGGGGGCGTACAGTGAAGAACAAGGTGAAAGGTTTCACCAGGACATCAAGGACGCAGAGAGAAGGTACCAAGGAAGATGGAACACCACTATGATGGCTGATTTCTGCTGGTTGCTGCTGCGGGAAACCCCAGATGAAAAATACGCCAAGCAGCGCACCAAGAGAAGCATTCGGGGGAAGAAGAAACGGGCCCACCAGGAGATTGATTGACCCAAGAATGACTTTAAAATCTAAACTGTGTTGACAAATATCGTGTTTTTACTAAACTTTGAAATAAAAATTTGCTAGTTATTACCACAGTGTCGGATCTCATTTATTAGAATTTTATTTTCACACCATCGGGTGTTTGTCTTCATGTATTGCAATGGTGCGGTTTGCGTTTTCTATTCTTACATACATACCTGTACAACATTTTTTGCACATTTCTTTGCTTTGCTTTGTGTCTAACCTCGCTCTTATATGCTCAATGTTTGTGCACATGTATGTGGCTGTTTTAAGTGCAGACAATTTTGCTACCATCACAGTGTGTTTTGTTGACATTACTCTATTCTTATGTGCTGCCTTGTTACAATTTTCTTTATTCTTATTTGAATAACTACTAAACAATTAGTATAAAGAATTCATCCAAGAAACTTTTATCTCGATCGCACTCAATCTGAAACGTTCACCTCAAACTGCTAACCCAATGTAGCAAAAAATCTGTACGTGATGGAGCAAATTGGTTACCAGATTTGGATTCAGCGCACCAAAAAACGTAAAAATCAATCGAAACATTAGAGGCAGTTTAAAAAAAATTTTTTTTAGTGTACCTGTGTTATATCCTCATCTCCAGAGAGAGTTTTGGTAAAGTGGTCAGGGTGGAGATTGAACCGATTGTAGTGTCTGATCATGCCAAGGTAACAATGGATTTGAAAGGGAGAACTTCCGGTGGGACAAGATGGTCTTTCCCCAGACATTTATGGAAAAGCGAAATATTCCGGCAATATTTGATTCATCATTGGTAGGAATACTTGAGATATAATGAGACCCAAGAGATAAAAACGGCGTCCTTCTGGGAAGCGGGGAAGGCGGTGCTACGAGGGCACATAATAGCATACGTAGCAAAGGAAAGAAAGCGAGGTAATGAAACGATACTGGAACTAGCTCAAAGGCTTCAAGACGCGAAAAAGGAAACTATAGTTAAGCCTCAGCAACTACAGACCTATTTGGAAGTGCAACGAGCTCTAAATGCTGATTTGCAAGAGAGAGCGATACACTCGATGCAGTACTATTGGCATCAGTTGTTTAGACATGGAGATCGAACCGGGAGGATACTGTCACGTTTGGTAAAAGAGAGGAGGCATCCAGGGGGTAATCACTATTAGGGATAAGATGGGGTAAAGCAGAAAGAAGTGGAGAAGATAGTGCAAGTATTTTGACAGTATTATCAAGACTTGTATACGCCAGAAAGGGAGAACAGAGCGCAAGAGCGAAAGTGTCTGGAGATGTTACAGCTGCCACAGTTAACAGACAGAATTACAGGAGTTGAATAAACCTAACACAGGAGAAGAGATACAGAGTATTTAAATCAGGGAAGCCACATAAAGCTCCAGGGCCTGATGGATATGGGATGGAATTCTATAAAATATTGATGAATCAAATCACTCCTACATTGATGGTCCTTTATGAAGAGGCACTGGAGACGGGGTCTTTTCTGAGGGACATGCGAACAGTGGCGATCACTATAATACCCAAGCAGGGCAGGGATCCGGAAGATCCAGCTTCATATAGACCCATATCATCTACGACATGAAGATCATGGCGTCGATTTTGGCAACTAGACTACAAAAGATAATACCAAGAGTGATAGGCAGTCACCAATCAGGATTTTTGAGGGGGAGAGATGCTTTCTTGAATATAAGCAGAGTATTGCTAGGAATGGAGCGGTGCCTTATACAAGATACTCCCTTGATACTGGTAGGTTTAGATGCAGAAAAGGCCTTCGATCGGGTATCCTGGCCTTATATGTTTGAGGTGTTAACTAGATTTGGATTCAAAGGGGTCTTTCTTGGATAGGTAAAAGCATTATATATGGACCCTTTGGCCTGCGTAACTAGTGGGGGCATGTTCTCAAACCTTTTCTTTGAAAAGGGGCACTCGCCAAGGATACCCATTGTCTCCCCTCCTGTTTGTCTTGCAACTAGAACCTTTGCTGCTTTCCCTTGTCAAAGCAGAGGAGGTGAAGGGCATAGAGTGGAGCAATGGAGGCATCAAAGTCAGCGCGTTTGCGGATGACATGCTGTTGTGTATATGTGACCCACAAAGGTCGCTGGAGCATGCCCTACAGAAAATTGAGAGGTTTGGATTAGTCTCAGGGCTCCGCATAAATAGAAATAAATCTTTGGCCTTAGATGTAGGAGGCAGAGTCAAAAAGAGCTGGCAGGGGAAATTCCCATTGCTCTGGGCACACGAGCAATTCCACTATCTAGGTATTCAAATACCTGACCACACAGCGAAACTCTATGAGGTAAATATCAAACCAATGCTAGCTAAGACAATAGCTCGATTGCAGCAGTGGAGAGATCTTCTAATTTCACTCATGGGTCGCATAGCCCTTATTCAGATGATAGAGATGCCCAGATGGGTGTACTTATTGCAACATCTTCCTATATGGTTACTACGGCATGATGTGCTGGTGCTGCAGAAGCACATCGTTAAGTTTATTTGGAGAGGTAAAAAATCTTGCATAGCCCTGTTGGTGCTGATCAGAAGCAGGGAGGAAGGGGGAGCTGGTTTACTGTCATTGTGTAACTATAATCTAACCTGTCTGCTTAGGCCTTTGAAGGACTTAGTAGTGGGCTCGACAGACATACTACCGTTGGAGTTAATCGATCTGATGTCAGAGCCGTATCATAGAGCGTACTTGCTACACAGGGATAGCAGAGATCTCTCCCCAGCTTGGAAATCAGTGTATCTAAGAGCTCTTAAGCAGGCATGGAAAATGTTATGCCAGCAGAAAGGGCTAAATTGGGAGGAGTGGCCTAGTGGTTAGGACAAGGTACTTCAGGCCGGAGGGCCGGGGGTTCAAGTCCCACCTGGGGACAGCAATCTCAGGCCGGAGGGACTGAGATTTCTAGTCCTATAGGTACTCCTTGTGGTCTTGGGCAAGCCACTTAACCCTCCATTGCCCATGTTCCCTGTAAGTATTAGCGTATGTGTGTCATATCCCCTCGTGTTACATGTATCTCCCAATTGACCGCTTTGACCCGGTGAAAAGCAGGATATAAATACAGCTAAATAAAAATAAATAAAATAAATTGGAGAGGTATAGATTGTCTCCTTCTAATGGGGAATGGAGACTTTGAACCAGGACAACAAGGTGGTGCCTCCAGACGATGGGTGCAAAATGGAATAGTATATGTCGGCCAGCTGAAAATGGAGACGACTGTGGAAATGGACTCTTTTCAATCCCTGGTCAAGAGGTACAATATAGAACAAAAAACATTTTATTTTTACCTGCAAGTCAGGCACTACGTAAGGGGTCTCCAAAAAGGTTTTGGGCCAGTGTTGCATAGTAAGGGCGTGTGGGACTTCTTGGTCGCATTAGAGGGGAAAATGTCTGTAAGGATTCTGCGTGAGGAGTTGTATCCTGGGGGGGGGGAAGCTTTAGAGAAACTGGCCCAGAGATGGATCCAGAACAGCATACCAGATGTGACGGTAGGTATGTTACAAGATGCTTTTCACTGGATAAAAATTGTCTCCGAATCGGTTCGTTTACAGGAAACTCAATATAAATTTTTATGGAGAGCCTACATACCTAATGTCTGGGCAGCTAGGATGGGGTTGCTCTCGACAGATGTGTGCCAGCTGTGTCGAAAAGAGAAGGGGACATTAACTCACTGTTTTGGGCTATGTGAGCAGATCCAAAGTTTTTGGAAAGAGGTGCAGGATCAATTGCTGGTGTGGGGACCTCAGGGAAGGGAGTTCTCACCAGAGTGGTGTTTGTTCAGTGCACTCGAGGGAGGGGGACTAGTGGTGAGCCATTACAGGAAATTATATGACAAAGGCTTTCTAATAGCAATGCATTTTAAGACATTGGTTATCAGATAAGCCCCCCAGGAGTAAAAGAGTGGCATCAAGGGATGATAGAATTAAAAGGTATGGAACAGAAAACAGCCCAGATGTTGGGGAAAAATAAACTGGAAGAATTTGGCAAAAAATGGCATGCGGTGCTGTAGAGTTTCCACCATAATGGGTGATAGCACTAAGCTTGCATCATAATTAGCGCTAGA
The DNA here is from genome assembly GCA_033557465.1 of Ichthyophis bannanicus. Taxonomy (NCBI): domain Eukaryota; kingdom Metazoa; phylum Chordata; class Amphibia; order Gymnophiona; family Ichthyophiidae; genus Ichthyophis; species Ichthyophis bannanicus. Next base: position 252,826,632 of record CM066039.1, read on the forward strand.
TGGTACAGCCAGTAGAGATAAGAGAGAAGGAAGATACGAATGAGTGAGTGAGTGAATGGATGAGTGTGTGAATAGCTGAATGAGGGATGGAGGGAGGGGGGAGATAGAGCATAGAGTAACATAGAGGGGTATGCTAGAAGGAAGGGTGGAACGGGGGAGGGGAAGGGCTGGAGATGGGGGGGGAGAGTGGGGAGAGAGGGAGAGGGAGGATTTAGCAGGTTGGGAACAAGGGTGACTAAGATAAAGAGGTTGTTGGGTATAGAGGTTGCTATGCGTAATGGTTAATGGTTAATACTCGTTTGCAGGTATAGTGCGGAAGAAAGTGAACTGATATTATAGTATGGAACCTAGAACTGTATCCAGGATACTGAAAGTAATCCAGTAATTTGTGTTGATGTAGTTAGGGTTGACGTGTTCGTGGAAAAGGGCATCAGAAGGAAAGCTATGTTTAACAAGAACAGCTCTGCTTGAATGTTGCAATGTTACAATATTTGACTGTTATAATGTTACAATACGTGCTATGTGCGACGAAGGGCAGCATACAATGTAAAGAGTGTAAAATGAATGCTGTAATGAGAATGAGGAAAATAATAAAAATGAAGTTCAGTAAGAACCGATTTGCAATACCATCAAGCCCTGGATCCTTCGCTTTAGGTAGTGCTTGTTGTTTCTCTAAAATCGTAACTGGTCTATTCAAGGAGTCTCTTTCTTCCTCTGTCACTCTGGGCAAGGCACTCATCTGGAGGTACTCGTCTAATTTGCGTTCTCTCAGCCTTCTATTCTGGCAAGTATAGATGCTGGTAGAGTTCCTTGAACCTCCTCCTGATCACCTCCTACTCCAGCAAATCCTTACCCTGTTTGTCCTTAATTTTCCATATCCAATTGCAGGTATGGGCTTTATAAAGGTGGAATGTGAGAAGCCGTCTGGCTTTATTGCCAGTTTCAATGTCTTGTTGACCTACTCTATCAAGGTCCCTAAGGATATCTTTTAGTTTGTACTCGTGAAGTTGCTGTTTAAGTTAGGCAGCAAATGGCCTATTTTTAACTTCTTTCCTCCCCTTTAACTCTTGGTCCAGCTTGGCTATTTTTAGGAGAAGGTCATTGATGTACTTCTCCCTTTGCTTCTTTTTATAGGAGCCTTAATGTATTAAATGTCCCTGTATAACTGCCTTCAGGCAGTCCCATATTATTCCAGAGGAGCACTCCCTTTATCATTCTCCTTCCAATAGTGTTCAATAACACTCCTCAATTTACTACATATCTCCTCATCCTCTAACAGGGAATCGTTAAGCCTCCAACTTCCCCGAGGTCGGCCGGTTTGTATCAGCTCAACTTCAGCACACACTGGAGAATGATAGAACCACATTTGATCAGCTATCCAACTCTGGGTTTACCCTCTCAACCAACTCTGAGATACCCATTTAATCCACAGTAAGTTAAATAAACCATGGAATAGTGAGAGGTATAAACCCTCTCACTTTTATGAAGTTCCCTCCACCCATCCATCAAATTAAAGTACTTTGCCCAAGCTCTCAAACTCTGGTGGTTAGCGCTGTTGCCCAATTTGCTCCTCTTGGACAAATCAATTTTGGGATCAATGGCCAAATTAAAATCTCCATTGATCATCAGATCCCCATCCACAAAGCTCCCCATCACTATAGCCAGTTTATCAATGAACTCCCCCTGGTTAGTATTAGGTCCATAGATGCTCCCTATCATCACTGTCTGCCCTCCCAGAGAGATTTTGACCAGTAGGTAGCATCCCTCTCAATCCTAAAAGATATGAAGAAGTTGGAATGGTAAATCAGACAGGGCAATAGCTACTCCCCCTCTCTTTTTCTGGGTTTTATTAGAGGCAAACCAGATATGCTTATGCTTAGGAAGTACCACCCGCCCCTCATCTCTCAGCAGTAAATGTGTCTCCTGAATGCAAGATGAGCCCTTAACCTTGAAAATTCTTTAGCTAGAAGACTGCATTTCAGTAGAGAGTTTAAACCTCCAACATTTAGTGTACATATTGTTATTGGTGTCATCTTATAATTGACAACTTCTCTTTCCTCTGTCCTGTCCAGTCCCCCCTCTCATCCACCCCCGACCAAGCCCTCCCTCCTTCCCCCCTCAATTTTCCATTATCCACCATCCCCCAGCCTTCCCTCTCTGATCATCCAAGACTTCCATCTACATCTCGCCCCGGTCTCCTTGTAATCCATAACATATCTTCCCGCTAATTAAACCCACTGGAGCCCCTCCCTAAACCATTCCCTCATCACACATCAACCCTAGGTCTTCAAAACACTATCAATATGACTGTCAGAGTCCTCCCGTCTCAGCCTGTCTTCTCTCCTTGGCGTTGAAGGCACCTTCCACCTTTCTGCAATCACTCTCATCTAGGCCGGGTCTCTCCATGCTGTTTCCCCATTTCTGGTCTATTCGCCTTATCCGGGGAAAAAGGTAAGTTGCTCCATCCCAAGTCCTTTAAAGCACTGAATGCCTCAGCCAGTGTTAAAGTCTTAAAGGAGCGGCGGATTGGCCTAGTGGTTGGTGCAAGGTACTTCAGGCCGGAAGGTCAGGGGTTCAAATCCCACTAGAGGACAGCAACCTTGGGCCGGAAGGACTGGGGTTTCTAGTCCCACAGGTGCTCCTTGTGGTCTTGGGCAAGCCACTTAACCCTCCATAGCCCATGTTCCCTGTAAAATAGTTATCTCAAAGTTATAATGCCCTGTTCAATGTAATTTCAGTTTGTTCAATGTAAACCGCACTGATGCAGAATAGCACAGTATATAAGAGAATGTAACTAAATAAATAAATAAATAAAAATAAATAAAGGATCGACCCTCCACCATGAATTGAAGACCCTCTGGGTAGAGTCATCCGTATTGGGCATTTTCTTCTTGCAGTCACTGGGTCACTCCCCAGAACTCTTGTCTTCGCCACATCATTCCTGCTGACAGATCTGCATAGAGTTCTAGCTCCATACTTTCCCAGGTATATGTCCACAATTTTCATGCTGTCTGGACTATGGTGTCTTTAGTTGTATACTCACGAAAACATACTAGTCCATCACGTGGTTTTCCTCCTGCGGGTTGACCCAGCACTCTGTGGGCTCTGTCCACTTTGTAGCAAAGCAAAGGAAAGTCCATTTGAGCTGTCTGTACTATTGCTCTGAAATTTGTTCCGATAGGGCCACGTAGTCGATAGGTGCAGAACCCTTGGCAGGCCCCGTATACAAATATTGCACCGCCTGGACCTATTCTTTGTCCTCCGTTTGAGCAGAAGTGCCTCATATTTTTCATTTAGGCCCGAGACAAAGCGACCCAGATCAGTAGTATTTTCTCAATATTAATCCAAACGCGTCTCCACCTCCTCAACCCATTGGCCCACGTTGTGCAACTCTGAGCGCACATCCACCATCTAAGTCATAACAACATTCTTCACCCACTTGGATGTCCTCTTTTAGTTCCGTAAACCGTTGACGCATTTCTTGCCAAAGAGAGGTAAGATCTATTATATCAGGGCTTCCTCTGCGCTCTTTGGCAGCAGTAAATTGTGCTCTGCTCCTTTTATCAGCACCCACCATTATCTGACCCACTCCTCCGCAATTCCTTGCAGCACTGGTTTTGTATACGAATGTCTTCAAATCAGTCCCACCTTTCTTTGTGGAAGTTGCCATAGGCTAAGGTGTGAGATATCAACTGAAATTTCATTAGTTGGGCCCCGATCTCATTTAGTTCTTAGCATGAAACAGGTGGGAGCTTCAACTTAAGCAGCCATCTCGGGGCGTGACGTCACCGGAAGCCTACCCTCTGCTTTCTATCTTTTAACCAGTTCCTGATCCACAATGGTGCACTGCCTCCTATCCCATGACTTTTTAATTTCACCAGGAGTCTCTCATTAGGGACCTTGTCAAAAGCTTTCTGAAAATCCAGATTACACTGTATCGACCGGCTCACCTTTGTCTACCTGTTTATTCACACCTTCAAAAAAACTATAAAAAAAGTATTGACCTGCAAATGAAAAAAAAGCTGCATAAAATGATATTTGCTTCTCTTTGGAGCCTCTGAAAGAATACAGAAATAATAGAGGCAATATGGGTTAACTTCTGTCCATTCAGTAGCTAGAAGTATGTGCATTGGTTTCACAGCACCTGCATTTGCAGGTATAAGGAAAGGGGATGATGCAGGAGGAGACAGTGCACAGGAAGCTGCATACAGTTTGCTTCCTACTGCCCAGAACACTTGGTTTTACTTCTTTTAGGCTTGCGTCTCATGAAAGCAGTGATCAGGATCAGCGCACTAATGCTTAAGAAAAGGGGCTCAAAAGAGTGTGAGTGTGAGAAAGCCTTCAAATGAGTGTGACACACTCCTGAGTAAAACCTGACTTCTCTGCTAGTACACCAACAATACTGTATTTAAGGCCACAGATCTCGGCTCGGGTAAGTGATGAGTGGATATAAGACTCCACTCAGCTGCTGTGCCGCTGGTCGACAACTAGCTGGGCCCTGAAAGCTTGATTCCAAATGACCCTAACCAATTAGGCTTGTTTGTTTTGTTTCTTTTTTTTTCCAGCCATCCAAGACTGGACCCTAATCAGCCTTTAGAGGCAGATATCCAGCAGATAAAGCCATTAAGGCTCCCCCCAAAAAGAGACATCCAAGCACCAAGAAATATCAACCAATGCACAAACTGCCAGAAGCCTGAGGCAAACCTATTGGAGATAACTAAGCCACCCGTCTAAACATAACTTGCCCAGAAGGTCTGCACAACTAAGACTGAAAACTGAGACCCGAATGGGAGACTGCCATCCATCTCCCTAACCACCTCATCGATTTTGAGGGAGGATGAAGAAACGGTCATTGCTCAGCGTACTTCTGATTTTCCACATAACCAGGACCCTAATATCTTATAACTCTAGTGTAAGAAAGAGGAGCGGAAAAAGAGAGAATTTGACAACTATGATCTCGTACATGAGGTAGTTGTCCGTCATTGCACCATTGATGAAAATACGACGTCCTCTCATACAAACCATGCGGACACAAAGACTCAGTCAATGCCCTCAGTCGAAACAGCCAGCTACCCTGCCTTGAGTGAATGCAAACAAACTATAATGCACAGCTCCTGCCCTGTCTTCACTTGCAACATACTATCAGCTCTCAAGAAACCTGATGACGCATTGCCTACTAACATCCAATATCAATCCAACTGGTAAATGCAGAGTCAACGGATCAGAAATTAAGCAAGACTTTTTTTTATTTTTAATACATACAAAATTGGCCCTGACCTAGCCCAGCAACCATAATATGGCCATGCACAGGTTTTACTTATAGAACGGCACAGGCAACTAGCTACTGAATACTATGGCAACAACATACCACTACAAGAGGACCTGAGACCCTCTTTAAGCCAGACCAAGTGGCTTTTATGAGGCAACTTTACAGAAAATAAACACTAGACCCCATGTACCAAACTTATCCTTAATTAAATGCAATGCTATTACCTAGGGAGTATCTAAACTACTTCGAGCAACTTAATTCTGAACACATGAAGCCCAATCCAATTCCTTTAGTTATTTATTCTTTGTTTTTCATTTTTTAAAATCGTTTTTTTTATAAACTTGACAAATTCTTGAGACCTGGTTTGGCCACTTGAAATCAGGACACTGGAGTAGAAGGACCTTTGGTATGTCCCAGTATAACACCTCTTATGTTCTTGTATTCTTATAAAAAGCGTCACCACTGGAATAATTACCTAAAAGACATTATACCACCAGCAAGCTTCAGTGAGACACCTGTAACTCCCAAATCAATAATAAAAGATCCAGAGGAGTAACTACAAGCACACATGGACCAGAGTCGGTCCCCTAGAAGCCACTAATTAGAGCTAGAGTCCACTGCCACACTGAAATCAATAATATACACTATCACATGGAAATAAATTATCTACTTGTACATAGTTAACTTAATCACTGTGTTCCTTTCAGTGTACAAAGTTGCCTGGTTTAATGTAAATGTTATTTGTATAATCAAGTTCCTTGTAAATCGCTTTGACCTCTGTGAAAAGTGGTATATAAATACAGCAAAATAAAAAAATAAAATAAAAAATAAACCTGCCATAAAGGAAATCTGCCCTTAGACCAGCAGATGGCAATGGAAAAATAACCATAGATAGATCTCGCGGACAGGCTTGCTGACCCTGACTGTAAAGGAAGAATAAAGTACTCCCTTCCATGCCCAGAGGTTCCAGACAATCATACCACCATATAACCAGAGCTAGCCATGGCAATCATGATGGGAAAACAAAGAAATCAAATAAAGGCAGAATTAAATCTTAGCCAAACCAAGAAACCCATACCTCACTATAAATGAGACACAGAAATTACCTCCAGGCTTATGCTGCCCAGTTCCTTTTTTTTTTAATTTAAAAACTCCTCTGAAATAACTGCAACATGTTGCTGATATGGAAGGACAGACTAGATAGGCCATTTGGTCTTTTTCTGTCATCATTTTTCTATGTTTCTAAAAATGATGGACTTTCCCGCTCAAAACCCGAGCTTACTCGCTCTGGGTAAACTATGAGACCTGCTGCCCCAACTGCCTGGGAAACCTTCCTGCCCAGAAAACATGATTTCACCCAAAAACATGGTCTGGGTGGCCGACGACGATGCCGGCATTGTCCCAATGCCACCGCTATAATCAAATGAAGGCCCAGAACTGAAGACAAAACCGGAACTCCCCTACAAAAACAGAGCAGAGCAGTTCCCCACAAGTTGCCTGCCTGGCGAGGCCTGAGCGAACCTCTCTTTTCGCTTTTAAAAGTGCAACGGTATCCGAAGGGCATGACTCACTCTCTATCCTCGCATGCGGGTGGTGGCCCGAGCTGTGCTAGCCTTGGCTTCCAAAAAGAACGCTGCTAATCAAGCGCCTGCTGCTTTCATAGCGCCTGCAGCCTCAGCAGACTCCCTATTCAAGAAGACATTTACCCACCTTTCAACTCTACCACCATACCTGAGGTTACCAGAGGGATAGGAGGACCACACTTACACTGAGCATCACATAGGCTGAGGAATCCACCTCAGCAAAACTGAGCAGCCATGAAGGTATTGACTTCAAAAAGGGAGAAGGAGATCTGAATTCCCAGGCTGACCAACACCCCTCATACCCCCTCCCAAAGGTTGGGGAGGAGGAAGGAGGTAAGCCTCCACCAAAGGGATCCCAACTCTCTTCCCATGACATCGAAGGGAGGGTGGGTGGGTTGTTGGGGAGGGACCCGATACCATCAGGTTCTGCACCTCAGGGCTCTACAGGTGCTCAAGTCGACCTATGGTCCACTCCATCATTCCAATACATTCCAGACCACCCAGGTTTAAGACAATCTCCATCTGCTGGAGACTGAAAAATACTGACAGGCCCATGACATCATCAAATCAGTGTTCTCAGTCTCCATCTGCTGGTGAGCAAGTGTAAACCCATGCATCTGGACTGGACAGGACTGAACTGGACTGGAGGGACAATGAGGAAGTTATTTGTTTATATGATTTCATTTTTACAAGCTCTCTAAATCTGAATCAATCAAAATTTGCTTGTACATAAGTTGCTTAAATTAAGAAAGCATTCAAGAAACGAACACAAAGTGGGGCATATCCAAAGCAATTAATACGGTTAGCAAACCTGTTAACTACGTAAATTGTGCAGAGAGGGATATTCAGCAGCACATATCCAGTTTGTACAACTGAATATCCCCCTCTAATGCTATTAGACGCCCCAAAGATAACCAGAGTGTTCCAGGGGCGACACCAAAGATAATTGGGCAGCGGTGATATTCAGCTACTGCCTGGTTACCTTAAAGTGGCTAAAGTTAGGCAGAATAAAGGCTGTCCTAACTTTAGCCGTTTTAGCTAATCGGGCAGTAGCTGAATATTGCCGCTGCCCAGTTAGCTTCAGCATTATCTGGCCAACCAGAATAGTCAATGCCAGTGGCCAGATATGACCCCAGCATTAAATATCCAGGTCTAAGTTAAAGTAGCGATGGTTAACTGCTTTAACAGTGCTGGCAGCAACCGCTGAATATCAGCCCTACAGATATTAAGCTTTACAATGTCTTGGAGCACTGAGCAGGCTTAAAACTCAATCACCGCATCTCCCTCACTCTGTCACTAGAAGCTCGATTTACTAGGGGCATGCATTCTGTTTGTTTGGGCACCTAAAAAACTTTTGTGCAATGCAAATTGTTTGTACACATGCATACCGTAGGAGTTAATGCACATACATAAGTACATAACATAAGATATGCCATACCAGGTCAGACCAAGGTCCATCAGGCCCAGTATCCTGTTTCCAACACTGGCCAACCTAGATCACAAGTACCTAGGAGTTTCCTCAAAAGACACAGGTTCCACAATGCTTGTATTGTGTCAAGCAGTGGATATCCAGTTCCCCTTTAATAACAGTTTATGGACATTTTCTCCAGAAACGTGTCCAAACCTTTTTTAAACCCGGCTACACTAACAGCTTTTACTACATCCTCCAGTAAAAAATTTCAGAGTTTGATTACGCGTTGAGTGAAAAAATATTTTCTCTTATTAGTCATAAATAGGTTACCCTGTAGCATCATTGCATGTCCCCTAGTCTTTCTATATTTTGATGGAGTAAACAATTGATCTAAGTTTACCCGTTCCACTCCGTTCATTAATTTATAGACCTCTATAATATCTCCCCTCAGCCGTCTCTTTTCCAGGTTAAAGAGCCCTAACCTTTTTAGCCTCTCTTCACAGGGGTATCCTTCCATCCCCTTTACCATTTTGATGGCTCTTCTTTGTACCTTTTCAAATAACGCTATATTCTTTTTAAGAGACGGCAAACAGAATTGCACACAATATTCAAGATGCAATCGCACCATGGAACGATACAGAAGCATTATAATATCCTTTGTTTTATTCTCCATTCCTTCCGTTATGATACCTAGCATTCTGTTTGCTCTCTTGGCTGCCGCTGCACACTGGGCAGAGAGTTTCAACATGTTATGTTTATGTTTATTAAAATATTTGCTATACCGCCCCATACCAATGGCATCTGGGCGGTTTACAATTGCTAAAATAACATTACATTAAGGCTGTTAAGAAGCGGAAAGGAACGCTAATTAAAATTTAAAAGTGATAGAGGAGAGGCAAAGAATAAAAGGACACAACAGAGAAGGAACTTCAACAGGAGGAAGAAGAGGGAGACAAGGACGGGGAAGGGAGATCAAATGCCAGACTAAACAAATGAGTTTTGAGTTGCTTTTTAAAGGCTGGGTAGGATTGCTCTGAGCGGAGGGAAGGGGGAAGAGAATTCCAAAGTCTAGGGCCCAAAAAGTAAAAAGCCGAGGAACGGGTAGATTCAAGGTGGGCAATGACGCCTAAATCTTTTTCCTAGGTGGTGGTTTGCATCGTGTAACCATAGTTTGGGTTGTTCTTTCCTAGGTGCATAACTTAGCACTTCTCCACATTAAATTTCATCTACCATTTGGATGCCCAGTTTTCTAATTTATCAAGGTCCTCTTGCAATTTTCCACAATCCTCTTGGGTTTTAACAACTTTGAATAGTTTTGTGTCATCTGCAAATATGATTACCTCGCTCATTCCCATTTCCAGGTCATTTACAAATATGTTAAAAAGCAGCGGACACAGCACAGATCCCTGGGGTACTCCACTATTCACCTTTCTCCAATGGGGAAATTGGCCATTTAGCCCTACCCTCTGCTTTCTATCTTTTAACCAGATCCTGATCCACAATAGTACACTGCTTCCTATCCCAAGACTTTTTAATTTCGCCAAAAGTCTCTCATGAGGGGATCTTGTCAAAGGCTTTCAGAAAATCCAGATACACTATTTCAACCGACTCACCTTTGTCTACCTATTTATTCACACCTTCAAAAACAGCATAACAGATTAGTAAGATAAGACCATCCTTAGCTAAAGCCATGTTGGCCCATTTCCCATTAAGCCATGACTATCTACATGTTGAGTCATTTTGTTCTTTATAATGGTTTCCCAGATCACCCCTGGAACCCTTTTTAAAAATTGCCATTACATTGGCCATCCTCCAATCTTCAGGTATTACAGATGATTTTAATGATAGTTCACAAATTACTAATAGTAGGTCTGCCTTATATTTCAGTTCTCTCAACACCCTCGGATGCATATCATCCAGACCAGGTCATTTGCTACTCTTCAGTTTATCAAATAGTTGTAATACATCTTCCCGATGTATCGATATTTCTTTCAATTCTTCTGCAGCATCACCTTTAAATACCATTGCAGTCATGGGTAACATCCCTATATCTTCTTCAGTAAAGACTGAAGCTGGTGCTGGAAGATGAGACCCCCAGGTCGGAAGGCACTCAACTAGCTACTGGGGAAGAGCTGAAGACTTTTCAGAGTAAAGCCAGCATTTATGATGTGGTTGGATCAAAGCCCTCGGGACGTCTGACTGCTGATGTAGTTGCGCATGAAATGAGAGTCAGAAGCTGTAAAGATGTCTTACACATTGGAACATGGAACGTACGAAGCATGAACCAAGGGAAGTTGGAGATGGTCAAGAATGAAATGGAACGTGTACAACTTGATCTGTTGGGTGTCAGCGAACTAAAATGGACTGGCATCAGGCACTTTGCATCAGATGATCACATGGTCTACTATGCTGGAAATGAAAGACAAAGAAGAAATGGTGTTGCATTTATAATAAAGAAGAAACTTGCAAGAACTGTAATGAAATACAATGCAGTCAGCAAACCCTTAATCTCTATTCGTCTACGAGGAATGCCTATCAACACAACTATAATTCAAGTATATGCCCCAACAGCTGCAGAAGAGAATGAAATTGAAGAGTTCTATGAACAAGTACAAGCTGAAATTGACAGAACATGCAAACAGGATATCCTGATAGTCATGGGTGACTGGAACGCAAAAGTTGGCAACAAAGAAGAAGACAAAGTAGTTAGAAAATATGGACTTGGCATCAGAAATGAAGCTGGAGAAAGACTGATAGAATTCTGCAAGACCAATGATCTATTCATCTCAAACACCTTCTTCCAGCAACACAAGCGGTGAATGTACACATGGACTTCACCCAATAGATTGTATAAAAATCAAATTGACTACATCTGTGGATGTCAACGATGGAAAAGCTCTGTAACATCAACAAAGGCAAAACCTGGAGCCGACTGTGGTACAGATCATCAACTACTAGTATGCAAACTCAAGCTAAAGTTGAAAAAGAGCAAACCACTTATGAATGCAGCAAAATATGACCTTGAGAATATACCACTGGAATTTAAAGACTGCCTGCAAAATCGATTTGCTGCTTTAGATACAAATGACAGAGCTCCAGAAGAGTTATGGAATGACATCAAGAAGGTTGTGTTGGAAGAAAGTGAAAAGTCTCTACAAAAGGTGAAAAAGCAAAAACGGACAAAATGGATGACAGAAGAAACTCTGAAAATTGCCCAGAATCGCAGAGAAGCTAAAGCTAGAGGAGAAAGAAAGACAAATGCAGAACTCAGAGGTTTCCAACGTGCAGCAAGACAGAACAAGGAAAAGTACTACAATGACGCATGCAAGGAAATAGAAGCAGAACCTATTAGAGGAAGAACAAGATCAGCTTTCCTAAAGCTATGAGAGTTAAAGAAAAAGTTCCAGCCTCGAATTGGAATGTTACAAGATGCTCAAGGTTCTATGTTGAATGATGCTGAGAAGATCAAGAAAAGGTGGAAGGAATATACAGAGTTTTTATATGATAAAGATGAAGAGGACTAACGGCCGTTTCAACCTGTACCTTATGATCGGGAACCATTGGTGATGAAAGAAGAAGTTGAAGGAGCATTGAAAGCCTTATCAAAGAACAAAGCACCAGGCATTGATAGCATTCCCATAGAAGTATTACAGCAATCTGATGCAGCTGTTACCGTACTTACAAGGCTCTGCCAAGAAATATGGAAGACAACATCATGGCCAACTGACTGGAAAAGATTTGTGTTTATACCAATACTAAAGAAAGGTGATCCAACTGACTGTGGAAATTATCGCACAATCGCTCTGATCCCACATGCCAGCAAGATTCTACTGAAGATTATTCAAAAGAGATTACAACCATACCTGGAACAAGAACTACTTGAAGTGCAAGCAGGGTTCAGGAAAGGGCGAGGAACGAGACACATCATTGCGGACGTGAGATGGATCCTTGAAAAGACTAAAGAATACCAAAAGGATATCTATTTGTGCTTTATCGACTATAGCAACGCTTTTGACTGTGTAAACCATGAGAAACTCTGGGCCACATTAAAAAGCATGGGTATACCAGAACACCTGATCGTACTCTTGCACAATCTGTACATTGATCAAGAAGCAACAGTTCGAACAGAACAAGGAGAAACAGAATGGTTTAAAATAAGCAAAGATGTAAGACAAGGCTGCATACCTTCCCCCTACCTGTTTAATTTATATGCAGAACAAATCAGAGAAGCAGGATTGTATGAAGACAACAGAGGTGTGAAGATTGGTGGAAGACTCATCAACAACCTGTGCTGATGATACCACATTACTGGCTGAAAGTGAAGATGATCTGAAACATTTGCTTCTCACAATCATAAAACAGTCTCAAAATGGGCCTGCACCTTAATGTAAAGAAGACAAAGATCATGACAACTGGCATAATCAACAGGTTCATCGTTGGAGAAGAAATTGAAATCGTGAACAACTTTAACCTACTTGGATCAACTATCAATAAAGAAGCAACAAGCAGTCAAGAAATCAGACAACGCATTGCTCTTGGCAGAATGGCTATGAAAGACCTAGATAAGATTTTCAAGAGCAGAGATGTCTCTCTCCATACAAAGATTTGAATTGTTCAAGCCAAGGTATTTTCAATAACATCATATGGATGTGAAAGCTGGACAGTGAAAAAGACAGACAGGAAGAAAATTGATGCCTTTGAATTATGGTGCTGGCGGCAAATACTGTGTATACCATGGACTGCCCGAAGAACAAACCAGTCGGTACTAGAGGAGATCAAACCTAAGCTTTTTAAGAAGCTCAGATGACAAGACTTCGACTTTCATACTTTGGACACATCATGCGAAGAGAGAGATCATTATAGAAAGACATCATGCTTGGCAAGATTTATTTATTTATTTAAAGTCTTTTCTATACCGCGCTCTTTAAAATCAGCTCGGTTTACAGATAACAGTAACTTTGTCCTTGAGTAAAGGTAGAACCTGTACTGGACTTACAGAAAACAGGGTAGAAAAACTTGGGTTAACTGGGGAAAACTATATACAAGCTCTAGGCTAAGACAGTTACCGTTTTAGCTGGCTATCTATGTACTCCTGCTGGGAGTTGGTGGTGCTCTTGTGATAGAAGGTCAACGCAAAAGAGGAAGGCCAGCAATGAGATGGATTGATACAATAACAGCAGCTACGGGTACCAGTCTGTCAACAATGAGCCGCCTGACTGAAGACCAAGCACAATTTAGGATAGCTATCCAGAGGGTCGCCATGAGTCGACTCCGACTCGACGGCACTTAAAGACCGAAGCAAAGAATTCATTCAATCTCTCCGCTATGGCCTTCTCCCCTCTTAGTGCCCCTTTTACTCCTCTATCATCTAATGGTCAAACTGATTCTGTCTCAGGATTTTGCTACAAATGTACTTGAAAAAGTCTTTATTATGTGTCTTTGCTTCCATAGCAAGCTTCTTCTCAAATTCTCTTTGCCTGCCTTATCAATGCCTTGCATCTAACGTGCCAGTGCTTGTGTTGTTTCCAGTTTGTCATTTGGCTTCTTTTTCCATTTACTGAAAGATGTATTTTGGCAACAGCCTCTCTGACCTTACCTTTAAAACATGCTGGCAGTTTTTTGTACTTCCTTCAACTTTTCTTAAAGCGTGGAATACAGCTGGTCTGGGCTTCCAAGATAGTAAACAATACCCATGTTTGATGTAAATCTTTACCCTTTGCAACTGCTCCTTTTAGTATTTTCTTAACTATTTTCCTCATTTTATCATAGTCGCCCTTTTGAAAATTAGAAGGTAGTACCGTGGATTTCCTTACCATCCCTCCTCCATTTATTAAATCAAACGCGATCATGCTATGATCACTATTGCCAAGTGGCCCCAACACCCTTATCTCTTGCATCAGATCTTGTGTTCCACTAAGGACTAGGTCCAAAACGGCTTCCCCTCTGGTCAGTTCATGAACCAGTTGCTTCAAGAAGCAGTCATTTCTTTCATCTAGCAAGTCCTGCCGTGTTGATACTGGGGTAATTATTATTATTACTGTGCTATAAGTTTTGTTAGCTTCCCTGATTTCTTTGAGCATTTCATCATCCATTTGTTTATTCTGGCCAGGCAGTCTATAGTACACACACACACTGCCATCGCGTTACCCTTGCCCTTTTTACATAGGATTTCAATCCATAGAGATTCTACAGTGAATTGTGTTTCCTGCAAAACTTTAATCCTTTGTGACTCAATGCCCTCTCTAACAGAGTGTAACCCCTCCACCAATTTGATCTGCTCTATCATTACGATATAGTTTGTACCCAGGTATCACAGTGTCCCACTGGTTGTCCTCCTTCCACCATGCCTCTCATTTAGTGCTATATATTCTAACTTTCCCATCTTATTTTTTAGACTTCTAGAATTTGCATACAAGCATTTTAGAGGCTGTATTTTATTGACTGGTGCACTTAAAAACTTTAGCACAGAATGCATGCTTTCAAAACAAATGTGTGAAAAAACCTCCCTGATACACCCAGATGTACCAGCACATACACACATGCCCTTAATGACTTTTACATCTTCTCGCTCTGCCTTCTCCATTTGATTTATTTTAATCCTATGAACAGGTGAGTCAGAACTACTTTTCTTCTCTATTGTGAGCCCCGCCCCTGTGCCAAATAGCTTGACCAGCAGGAGGCGCTGCACCTTAACCTTGAGGTTGTATAAGAATTTGTAGTTGAGCCGTTGGTTAAAGATCACAGATTTTTATTTGGGTTCTCAGAGACTCACAACAGGTAATGTCCATAGGAAAACAAAAGTAGGGATACTCCTCCCAAAGAAAATATATGCAAACTTTGCCAGGTCAAAAATAAAGTCTTTTAAACAAGCTTTTCTTCTTAGCTCTTACAAAAGGTATTTTCCCTCTTAACAGTTATTCACATACAGTGCAACAATCACATTCCATGTCAGTGACTGAAGGATCTGAATCCCCTTTGAAAGAGTCAATTTCCATGCTCTCTGGAGGACTCTCAGGTAGTGGTTCTGGACTCTTAACTGGAATGGTATTAGTTCCATACATTAACAGTTTCTTCAGTCTTGGCCACCTAATAGGTTTCTCCCCTTTAAGTAAAAGCTCATGGGGTTTCAAAAGCCGTGGTTTAAAAGTTCCTTTCCTTTCATGTAAATGTCTACAGGTAATCTCCTCCTCATCTGAAGAACTGTCCCTGTGTTCAGTTTTGGGCCTAGGCTTTCTCCTGGTTTGATGCTTAACTTGCACAGTTTTACATACAGGCCTTCTATCAATAAAACCCTCTTCTGAGCTGTAATCAGAGGACCGGTCAGACCTCCTTCGGGCTCTATAAAAAGTTCTTGCTTTGGAAGCTTCCCTAGCAGAGCAATGCCTGCATCTAGGTTCCAGCAAGGGTTTTGCCTGGGTAAAAGTTCTGCCTTCTTGTGGCTTCTTTAAGCTTCTTTCAAATACAGGGTTTAGCTTGCCCACTAACCTGCATTGTGGTTTCACTGCACTAGCAGTGTATCTCTGGGCCTCGCAACAGCAGCTGCCTGGCCTGTGAGTATTTCTTCCTGGAGAGCAGCAGTATTTCCCTTTCTCCTGGGGAGCGAATCTGGCTTCAGGTCTTCCCTTCCTCTCAGCATAGAGCCTGGGAGCCTGGTTCCAGTCAGGTTCAGAATCCTCGTGCTGGTAAGACAGGTGATTCTCTTCCTCTGCTCTCCTCTCTCTCCCTTCTCCCTTCCGTTTCTGTCTGCTCTTTTTTACAAGCAGCTACGTGACAAGGGCACTCCCTTGCAGGCTCCTCCTCCGAGTACCTGCTTCTCTGATTCCTATCTGGTGTGTAACGTGGGAATGACTCAACACTAGTTTTGGCCCACTGACTATCAACCCTGGGGTTTTTCTGCTGTGAACTTCTAACCCTGGGTTTTCTCTGACAAGTGTTTTCTAATGTGCCCATCCCCCCAGCCAAGGTAAAACCTTCAATGTTTCCTGCTTTTCTAGGTGGCACTACTCTCTCCTTGCCACACTATGCAGAGAATAACTTTTAAAAAGCACAGGGAGCTTGATGGCTTGCAAGTAGATTTGCAGCATTACGCACCCCACCAAGTTGATCTTTGAAAATGTCAGGATAGTTGGTGCTATGGGGCTATACAAGTTAGGGAACATGCCTTGGTAAACTGTAGGGATGTGCATGGCAAAAATAAAAATTTAGCTCTAATTTATATATTTTCAGATTCCTCCATCCCCCCTGGTTTTCAAGTATTTTTCATGAGAGCCAAGAATTATTCAATGATTGTGTTTCAGTGTAAACAAAGGGAAATGGATACATTGTTACCTTCTCACTGACAGGTCGAAGATCAGGTGAAACCATGAAGAGATTGATGAACACTATAAAAGTTTTGAGAAAAACAACAATTAAAATACATTTTTAAAAAACCTATTCAGGAATCAAAAGCAGATTTACAGAATTTTTACCAGTAAAATTATTTATTGAAGATTGAGGGTAAGGGGAACTATTTCATCCTGTTCTCTTAGCTAACTTAAAAATACTTACATTACACGTGATTTTAACTTCTTCCACAATACCTAAGTGTAACTCACCTTCAACTATTGGAAAGGTATGAGCTAAATACAATATAAATTCTAGAGATAACCAGAAAGTGAGAGTTTAGCAGATTACATGAAAGGTATGTACCAGAAAGACCACAGGGAGACAGGTGTACACAAGAGTTTTATAACTTCTGTATCTATCAGGGGATATTCTCATACATCTTTCTACTACTACTTCTATTATTATTATTATTATTATTATTAACAAACATTTATAACACACTACAAGGTATACGCAGTGCTGTACAGACATATATAAAGACGGTCCCTGCTCATTAGGGCTTAGAATCTAATTAACACAGACAAGACAAGAATAAGGGGAAAAGAGAAGGGTGAGGAGACATAAGGAATAAGGGGTCAGGATCCAAAAGCAGCTTCAAAGAGGTGAGCCTTCAGCATGGACTGAAAAGGGGCAGAGATAAGTCCGACGTACAGACTCGGAGGCTGTTCCGGCATAAGGAGCAGCAAGATGAAAGGACTGAAGTCTGGAGCTGGCAGTGGAAGACATGGGTTAAGAGAGAAGTAAGCCAACAGAACAGTGAAGTTCACGAGAAGGGATATAAGGAGAGAGGTGAGAGGAAAGATAGTGAGGAGCAGAAGAGTGAATGCACTTATAGGTCAGAAGAAGCAGCTTGCATTGGCTACAGAAACAGAAAGGAAGACAGTGAAGTGATTTGAGAAGAAGGTTTATATGAGTTTATCAGGGCTGGTGAAAGATTAGTTTGCGTAGCAGAGTTCTAAACAGACTGAAGGGGAGAGATGTGGCTAAGAGGGAGACCAGCAAGAAGGAGGTTGCAGTAGTCGAAACGAAAAGCAATTATAGAGTGGACAAGTGTTTTAGTACTGGGTTCAGAAAGGAAGGGGTAAATTTTGTTAATTATATAAAGAAAGAAATGACAGGTTTTAGCTATCTGTTGGATATGTGAGGAGAAGAAAAGGGGGAGGAGCAGTCAAAGATGACCCCAAGGATGCAGGCTGGTGAATAGGAAGTAGAAGAGTGTTATCCATAGAGAAAGGAGGGAGAGGAGAGGAAAGCATAGGGGGGGAAATAAGAAGTTTGGTTTTGGACATGTTGGATCCTTGAAAAGACAAAAATTGTTAAGAGATTACCTTAGAAGCACAGGTCATGGCACTGTTTAGCAAGCCAGCTTTTACTAAGTGTTTCTTTCCTTCCCACCCCAGGCATAATCCTAGATCTATAGACTCTTAAACTTATTAAAGGGAAAGAGGTGGTCAATTTCACTTT
This sequence comes from Ichthyophis bannanicus, assembly GCA_033557465.1. Lineage (NCBI taxonomy): Eukaryota > Metazoa > Chordata > Amphibia > Gymnophiona > Ichthyophiidae > Ichthyophis > Ichthyophis bannanicus. The sequence continues at coordinate 252,844,744 of CM066039.1, forward strand.
CAGGTTTAGATGGTTATCCTCATCAGGAATAGATTAATTAAGAGCTTGAAATTAATTAATCTTGATGTGAACAAAGTCCCTTAAACTTATTAGGTATAGTTGTATTGGTACAACTATCCCTAACAACTTTAAGTAAACAACTTAAATATCTAAATAAATTATTAAAACGAAGATGCAGACAGCAGTCCAGCAGCGGGATAGACGCTATCCAGTCTTTTGCATTGAATGTCACATGTACAATTTTCTCCTAGTTGGTGAGAGGTCTTACAGTACAGATGCACTAAGTGCAAGGAGCTCTGCTCTCAGAGAACGAGTCTGATCTCTGGAGAGTAGAGTAGTATACTTGGAGGAGCTAAGGAAGACAGAGAGGTATATAAACATCTCCTACAGGGACGTAATACTGAAGTCCCAGCTCCAGTCTGGCAGCCTCCCTGTTGCCATGGAAGAGAGAGGTCACATGAACAGGAGGTGTACCTGGAGATTGGTGTAACAGGAGGTGAACCTGTAGCTAGGACCTATCCTCCATGTTATGTAAAACCCTCTCACACTGAGGTGGTTTCTCCAAGGCCAAGTGCCCATGAAGGAAGGGTTACGATGGCCATTATAGTTGGCAATTCAATCATTAGGTTTGTAGATAGCTGGGTGGCTGGTGGACGTGAAGATCGCTTGCTAACATGCCCGCCTAATGCGAAGGTAGCAGAAATGTGCCACCTAGTCAAGGTTTTAATAGTGCCGGGGAGGAGTCTGATGTATTGGTACATGTTGGTACCAATGACATAGGAAAGTGTGGGAGAGAGTTTCTGAAGACCAAATTTAAGCTTTTAGGTAGGAAGTTGACATCCATAACTTTCAGGACAGCATTCAGAAAAATGCTTCCCGTTCCAGGCACTGGACCCAAAAGGCAGGCAGAGCTCTAGAGTCTGAATGAGTAAATAAGATGATGGTGCATGCAAGGAAGAAGGTTTCGGATTTGTTAGGAACTGGGCAACATTCTGGGGAAGGAGGGGTGGCTTTTCTGAAAAGATGGGCTCCACCTTAATTGGATTGGAACTAGGCTGCTAGCATTAACCCTTAAAAAGAAGATAGAGCATCTTTTAAACTAAATTATAGGGGAAAGCCAATAGTCGCCCAAGAGTGCATAGTTCAGAAAGATGTATCCTTAAAGAATACTAGTAAAAGAAGGGAGTTAGGGCATTTCGATAGAGAGGTTTCAGTAAAGATAAAAGTACTCCCAGATGCCCTTTAGTACAGAGCAGACAGAGAATGAAAGATTCCAAATTACCCCTGTAAATTGATAATCAAATTAATATGAATACAATACAAACTTTAAAATGCCTGTATGCAAATGCTAGAAGTCTAAAAAATAAGATGAGAAAGCTAGAATATACAACACAAAAAGAAAGGTTACATATAATTGGCATCTCAAAAAACTGATGGAAGGAGGACAACCATGTAAAAGTGTAAATGTAAAAATGTAAATAAATAAATAAAATAAATAAACCAATGGGATACCATGATACCTGGGTACAAAGTAGATTGCAATGATAGGGTAGATCAAATTGGTGGAGCGATTCGCTCTATGTTAGAGAGGGCATTGAGTTACACAGGATAAAAGTTTTGCAGAAAACAAAATACACTGTTGAATCTCTATGGATAGAAATTCCATGTAAAAAGGGGAAAGCAATGGCAGTAGGGCTGTACTACCGTCCACCTGGCCAGAATGAACAGATGGGATGATGAAATGCTAAAAGAAATCAGGGAAGCTAACAAAAGTTACAAAACAGTAATAATGGGTGATTTCAATTACCCCAGTATCGACTGGATCAATGTCACAACGGGACATACTAGGGAGATAAAATTTCTAGCTGAACTAAATGACTGCTTCTTGGAGCAGCTGGTTCATGAACCAACAAGAGGGGAAGCTATTTTGGACCTTGTCCTTAGTGGAACACATGATCTGGTGCAAGAGATAATGGTATTGATGTTCCCTGTAAAATAGTTATCTCCAAGTTATAATACCCTGTTCAATGTAATTTCAGTTTGTTCAATGTAAACCGCACTGATGTAGAATAGCGCGGTATATAAGAGAATGTAAATAAATAAATAAATAAAATGAAGGAAGGACGGCAAGGAAATCCACAGTACTACCTTTTAACTTTTGAAAAGGAAACTATGATAAAATAAGGAAAACATTTAAGAAAAATTAAAAGGAGCAGTTGCAAAGGTTAAATGTTTACATCAAGCATGGGTGTTTAAACGTACTATCTTGGACGTTTTAAGAAATGTGTAAGGAAGGCCAAAAAACTGTCAGCATGGTTTAAAGGTAAGGTCAGAGAGGCTGTTGTAGCAAAAAAAAAAAACAAACCATCTTTCAGGAAATGGAAAAAGGAGCCAAATGATGAAAACAGGAAACATAAGCACTGGCAAGTTAGATGCAAGGCATTGATAAGGCAAGCAAAGAGAGAATTTGAAAGAAAGCTTACCGTGGAAGGAAAAACGCATAATGGAAATGTTTTCACATCCATTTGCAGCAAAAAACGTGTGAGAGTGTCAGTTGGACCATTAGGATAGAGGGGTAGAAGGGGCATAGCAAAGAGACTAAATGAATTCTTTGCTTCACTATTTACTGAAGATGATCTAGGTAAGTTACCCATGCCTGAAATGGTATTTAAAGGTGATGTATCAGAAGACAAGAAACAATTTTTGATAAACAGGGAAGATGCATTACAACTATTTGATAAACTGAAGAGTAGCAAATTGTCTGGACTGGATGGTATACATCTGAGGGTGCTGAAAGAACTGAAATATGAGATTGCAAACCTACTATTAGTAATCTGTGAACTATTATTAAAACCATCTGTGGTACCTGAAGATTGGAGAATGGCCAATGTAATGCCAATTTTTAAAAAGGGTCCCAGGGGTGATTTGAGAAGTTACAGACCAGTGAGCCTGATGTTAATACTGGGCAAAATGGTAGAAACCATTATAAAGAATAAAATTACTGAATATGTAGATAGTCATGGTTTAATGGGGGAAAACCAATATGGATTATCCAAAGAAGGTCTTGTCTTACTAATCTGTTAGTTTGCCTTTTTGCAGGTGACAAAAATTTGCAACAGAGTGGACACTTCTGAGGGAGTGGACAACATAAGGAAAGATCTACAAACACTGGAAGAATGATCTAATGCAGGGGTCTCAAACTCAAATTGCTTTGAGGGCCAAATGAGGACTTGTAAAGTAACCCGGGGGCCGCATAAGACGCGGGGCCTCATTTGCATAAGGGACCTCATTTGCATAAATATTTGCATAATGTTACCATACACTAACTTTTAGTAAACATGCCTCTTTAATGAGTATGGATAAAGAAAGACTAAAAGATTTAGAAACAAGAAGACAATAATTAAACTGGGAACCCCAAAAGCCAAACTTGGAATGTACAACAACACTGTAGAAATAAAACTATAAATTAATTTCCTCTTGTACTAAACAAAGCGCAAACATTAATGATGCACATTTCCCAGAGCTGACATATTCCAGTTAATAAATTCAAAATAAAGAGAGATTTTTCTACCTTTTGTGCATTTTTTTCAGTTGCAATTGTTCCAGCCACTTTCTTCTGGTTTCTTCATGTCTTCTGCTAACTCTCCATCATCTGCTTCCATTTGCCCTTTCTTCTCTCCTAGTTTTTTTTCCATTCTCTCTCTACATCTGCTTTAACATACTAATCTTTCTCCTTTTTCTCTTTCCTCATTCCTATTTCATCCACTCAAATTTTACCCCTCCATCCTCAATCCCCACTTACTCTCACAATACCTGGCCAATTGTAGATTTGTCTTCTCTCCCAGACAAAATATTTTTCCCCTCTCCATTTCACTTTCCCAGCTCCATCCCATTCTAATCCTCCCCCAACATCAGCTCCCTTCTAGTTCCAGCCCCACCCAGCATCCGCTCCCTTCTAGTCCCTGCATCAGTCCATTTCCAGTCCTATCCTAGCCTCACCATCAGCCCATTTCCAATCCTAGCCCCCCATCAGCCCATTTCCAATCCTAGCTCCCTCCCCTCACAGCCCATTTCCATTCCAAGCCCCCCTCCCCATCAGCCATTTGCAGTTCAAGCCCCCTTCCACTCAGCCCATTTCCAGTCCTAGCAACCCCCCAGCACATTACCAGTCCTAGACCCCCCATAGCCCATTACCAGTCATAACCCCCCCTGCCAATAGCCCACTTCCAGCCCTAACCCCCATTACCCCATTTCAGTCAGCCCCTCCATAGCTCATTACCAGTCCTAACTCCCCCCATCAGCCCACCTCCAGTCCTTCCTAACCCCCACCTGCCCATTTCCAGTCCTAGCCCCCACCATAGCCCATTTCCAGTCATAAACCCCCCCTGCCAATAGCCCATTTCCAGTCCTACACCCCCCCCCCCGCCAATAGCCCATTTCCAGTCATAACCCCCCCCCCCCCAAATATAAAAACAACCTGGCTTCTGCTGCTGGCTTCTGCTGCAGCAGAAAATCAGCTGTCCCGCGGCCCCTTTCCCTCTGCGCGAGAGCCCTGAGTGTGCTACCTCTGCGGCATGCTTTTTAAGCCGCGAAGAGAGTATTTCCCTCTCGCGCGGCTTAAGCCTATTCACTTTTCAAGCCTCGCGAGAGGGAAATACTCCCTTCGCGGCTTGAAAAGCACGCACAGAGGAAGCACATTCAGGGCTCTCGCGCAGAGGGGAACGGGCCGCAGGACAGAGCAGCAGAAGCCAGTTTTTTATTTTTTTTTTAATTGACCGTCGATTCGGCAACGGCAGCAGCAGAAGCCGTCGCGGGCCGCGTGTTTGAGACCCCTGATCTAATGCTTGGCAGTTACAATTTAATGCGAAGTAGTACAGAGTCATGCACATGGGATGCAAATCCAAAGGAAATGTATATGATACGGGGAGAGAGGTTGGTGTGCATGGACCAGGAGAGGGACCTCGGCATGCTGGTGTTTGAAACAATGTGACAAGGTGGTAGCCAAAGCCAGAAGAATGTTGGGCTGCATACAGAGAAGAATAACCAGCAGAAAAGAGGAAGTATGAATGGCCCTGTACAAGTTGTTGGTGAGGCATCACTTGGAGTATTGTGTTCAGTTTGGGGGACCATATCTCACAAAGGACTTTGTATAAAAAGACTTGAAACGGTTCAGAGGAAGGTGACCAAAATGATTCAGAGCCTAAGCCAGAAGAGCTATGAGAGAGACTTGGAGAACCAAATATGCATACCCTAGAGGAGAGGAGGGACAGGGAAAAAATGATTCAGACCTTTAAATACTTAAAGCATATCATTGAATTAACAAACCTTTTTCAAAGACGGGGAAGCTGTAAGTCTAGAAGACATACGATGAAACTGCAAGGCGGTAAACTTAAAAGCAACATCAGGAAATACTTTTTCACTGAAAGAGTGGCAGATGCTTGGAATGCCCTCCTGATGGAGGTGGTGGGGCAAATATAGCAACAGAATTTAAAATGGCATGGGACAGACACAGTGGATCCCTTTGTAGCAAGAGGATGAAATCAAAGCAAATAAATATCTTTTAATAAAGAGTGGCTGACCTGCACGGAGTAGCAGACAGAACCCTAAACACAGGCATAGAGGGAGGGGGTGATCTGCATGGAGTTGCAGTTACAACCACTCTAGCCACCTTACTTGGCAGACTAGATGGACCATACTGGTCTTTATCTGCCATCATAAACTATGTTACTATCCAATATTTTTTTGAAGGTCTGAATAAACAGGTAGATAAAGGAAAGCTGGTTAATATAGTATATCTGGATTTTCAGAAAGCCTTTGACAAGTTCTCTCATAAGAGACTTGGCAAAATTAAAACGTCATGGGATAGGAGACAGTGTACTATTGTGGGTCAGGAACTGGTAAAAAGATAGAAAGCAAACAGTAGGGACTAATGGCCAATTTTCTCAATGGAGAAGGGTGAATAGTGTACCCCAGGGATATGTGCTGGATCCACTACTTTTTAACATATTCATAAATGACCTGGAAATGAGAATAATGAGTGAAGTGATCAAATTTGCAGAGAACACAAAATTATTCAAAGTTGTGAAAACACAAGAGGATTATGAAAAATTGCAATAGGACCTTGATAAATTGGAAAATTGGACGTCCAAAACAGGAGATGAAATGTAATGTGACAAGTGCAACGTGCACCTAGGAAAAACAACCCAAACTACAGTTACACGATGCAAGGTTCCACATTAGGAACAACCACCCAGGAAAAGGATTTAGGCATCAATGTGGATAATACGAGGTGCGATCAAAAAATATCAAGACTTGTACAATAACACAAGAAGTATAACACCTTTAGTTATTGTGCTCAGTCTCCTTCAAAGTATTCCCCTTCCAAAAAAACACTTCCTCCAGTGTTTCTGCCACTGCTGGAAACAAATTTGAAATGCCTCTTTCATTATGCTGTGAAACTGCTGTGTCAAATTTTGCTTAATGGTCTCCAAGTCATCAAATCTCCTTCCCTTCAGTGGTAATTTCAGTTTTGGAAACAAGAAAAAGTCACAGGGTGCGATGTCAGGTGAGTATGGAGGCTGGTGGACTTGCTGGATTTGGTGTTTGGCCAAGAACTGCTGGACAAGATGTGATGCGTGAGCTGGGGCATTATCGTGATGAAAGAAACCATTCACCATTTCTGTGCAACTCTGGCCTCTTATGAGAAACTGCATCTCTAAAACAAGTCAGAACTTGGAGATAGTATTCCTTATTGATAGTTCGGCCTTTTGGAGCATATGATGAACAATATCCTGGTATTCAAAGAAAACTGTGAGCATGCCTTGACATTGCTCCTCACCTGATTGGCTTTCTTGGGTCTGGGAGAGTCCGGAGTCTTCCACTGAGAACTGAGCCTTAGTTTCCGGGTCATAAACATAAAACCATGATTCATCACCAGTAATAATCTTTTTTGATGAAATCTGAGTCATTTTCAACACATTCCAACAATTCTCTGACTGTAGACAGTCAGTCTTATTTTTGGTCAGGGGACAGGAGTTTTGGCACAAATTTTGCAGACACACGTCTCATCCCCAAATCGACAATATTGACCTGAAACTGATGACCATGTCTTCAGCAAGTCCCTGATAGTCAATTGATTTGAGTGTATTGCAGCACGCACTGATTCAACTTTGTCTTCATTCCTGCTCGTGAATGGCCTTCCAGAACATTCGTTGCCCACTTTGGCGGCCCTCTTGGAAGCTTTTGTACCAGTCATAAACTTGAGCATGACTCATGCATTCATCGCCATATATTTGCTGTAACTTATCATAAGTCCCTTTGCATGAATCTCAAAGTTTCTGGCAGAATTTAATGATAAATTCACTATTCAATTTTTTCACTCATCATAAATCTGATGAGCTGCTTTTACACAATACCAAACATCACATTGTTTAAAGTACAGGTATGATACAGCCATGCTACACTCTGCACATGCAGAGCACATAACTAGGTCACTGTATGCTTAACAACATCATGGTGTGACATATTGTTATATAGCTACACAACAAGTCTCAATACTTTTGATCACACGTCGTACATTGAAACCCTCCATCCAGTGTGCAGCGGTGGCCAAGAAAGCAAATAGAATTCTAGGAATCATAAGGAAAGGAATGGAGAAAAAAACAAAGGATATTAAAATGCCTCTATCTTTCCATGGTATGACCACACCTTCAATACTGTGTGCAATATTGGTCACCACATCTTAAAAAGAATAAAACAAAACTAGAAAAGGTATAGGGAAGAGCCACCAAAATGGTATAGGGTATGATAGGACACCCCTATGAGGAAAGCCTTAAAAGGTTAGGGCTCTTCAACTTGGAAAAGAAATGGCTGAGGGGAGATATAATCAGGGCTTAATTGGTGCCAGAACTGGGTGGAACCTCATTCCAGCACTTAAGCCCAGGAAGTAATCATGCAGTCACAGGAGCATTATAATTTGCTCCTGCGGCTGTGCTGTATTAAAGCAGTGCAGCCCACAACATTTTTAAGAAAGCTTTTAATGAAAATGTTGTGGGCTGGGCTTCTTCAGTGCAACACAGCCACGGGAGCCAATGACAATGGTTCCACAACTGTGTTAAGCATTAATAGGACCACTGCACGAATCACTTTTCAGCTCAAGAAGTGCCGGAACGCCGTGGCCATATTAATGTTTAAAATGGCTGCAGGAGCATTTTCGTTTGCTCCCATGGCAGTGCTGCACTGAAGCAGCCCGGCCCTTGTTATTTTTATTATGCCACAGGTCAGGCTGCTTCAGTGCAACACAGCCACGGGAGCAAACAAATGCTCCCACGGTGGCTGCAGGAAGAGGAGGTAGCCTGCTGGGGTGATGTGAGAGGAAGAAGGTTAGATGGAGATCTGATGGGGAGTGGCTGGGACTAGGGTGAGAGAGGGGCTGGGGCACTAGAATGGTGATGAAGATGGAGAGGACTGGGACTGGAAGCAAGCCAATGCTGGGAGGTGGGCTGTGACAGGAAATGGGTCGATACTGGGGCTGACAGGGGGCTGTGGATATATAAATGGGCTAATACTGGGGCTGGGGAAGACCCAGGATTAGAAATCAGCTGATACTGGGGCTGAGGGGGACTGGGGATTAGAAATGGGCAGATACATGTGCTGGGGCTTAGAAATGGACCTGGGAATTAGAAATAGGCTGATACTGGGGCTGGAGGGACTGGGGATATAGAAATGGGCTAATGCTGGTGGGGACTGGAAATGGGACTATACTGGAGGGGGGACTGGTGCTGGGAGAGGGCTAATTTTAGTGCTGGGGGGGGCTTGATACTGAAAGGAGGCTAATGCAAGCAAATGCTGGGTGTGAAAAAGATGGAGCTGCTGGGGGAGTGAGAAGGGAGAGGAGGACAGATATTGTGGGGACTGGGGAAGACGTCATAACCAGGGCAAAGTTGCAGGGAGGGGTATAATATCAGATGCTGCGATAAGGAGGAGGAAAGGAAGGGTTAATATGCATTGGAGAATGAGATAGATGGGTGAGCACTGGGGACATGGGGAGATGGGAGAAGGGGGACTTGGGCTTAGGTGGAGATTTTAAGATTGGGTGAAAAAAACAGAAGAAAGATCCTCAACATAGGCTGGGTACTGGGTGTGTACATGCGGACTCAGGGCTTGGATGGGATTGTAAGTGAGAACTCGGGGACTGGATAGGGTAGAAGAGTAACCTGGAGGGATATTTGGGAGTCTGATAACTAAGAAACTGATCAGAGATTAGGAGGACAGTGGGGAAAAGGTGATTGGGTGAGGGGTATCAATAAGGCTGTAAAACCAAGTGCAGAAATAAGGGGAGAAGGTCTAAAGGGTCTTGGCAGGTTTGGGGAGGGATTGGGGATGGTTGAAAAGGATAGAGGGCTATGGAGTGGGTGGGAACCACAGGAAGGGACAGGTCTTCCTTGAAGGTAGTGAGAGAGTAAAAAAATGGGGGAAGTGAAAGTGGCAATGGAAACCTGGATGGGGGAGGAAGATATAAGAAAGGTCCTGGAGGTGGAGAGAGAATATGTGCTAGGGAATGAGCTGGAGCTGATTAGGGAAAGAGGCAAAAGGTGGTTGTGGAGGAGGTGTATACATGTCTGCATTTTCCATGTGCAGCCGACATGAGGGATTCTGTTAACATGTTGGTTCTGCATAGGAATCTTATAGTAGTTCAACTTGTTTTCTTTTTCCAACTGAAGGTTGGTGAGGCCTCACTTGAAAGTATTGTGTTCAGTTTTGGAGACTGTATCTCACGATATAAAAAGACTTCAAACAGTTCAGAGGAAGATGACCAAAATGATTCAGAGCCTGTGCCAGAAGATGTATGAGAAGACCTAAATATGTATACCCTAGAGGAGAGGAGGGACAGGAGAGATATGATACAGACTTAAAGGGTATCAATGAACAAACAAACCTTTTTCAAAGAAGGGGAAGTTGTAAAACTAAAGGGCATACAATGAAGCTGCAAGGCGGTAAACTTAAAAGCAACATCAGTAATTACTTTTTCACTGGAAGGGTGGTGGATGCGTGGAACGCCTCTTGATGGAGGTGGTGGGGGCAAATACAGTGACGGAATTCAAAATGGCATGGGACAGACACAGTGGATCCCTTGCAGGGGTTCTCAACTCTGTCCTCGGGACCCACCTAGCCAGTCGGGTTTTCAGGATAACCACAATGAATATGCATTGGAGACATTTGCATATAATGGAGGCAGTGTATGCAAATCTCTCTCATACATATTCATTGTGGTTATCCTGAAAACCCGACTGGCTAGGTGGGTCCCAAGGACAGGGTTGAGAACCCCTGCTTTATAGCAAGAGGATAAAATCAAAGCAAACTTAAATATCTTTTATACTTCAATAAATAGAGGGGGGCTGACGTGCACCAAGTAGCAGGTACAACCCTAAACACAGGCATAGAGGGAGGTGACCTGCACAGAGTTGCAGTTACAACCACTCTAGCCACCTTACTGGGCAGACTAAATAGCCCATACTGGTCTTTATATGCCGTCATACACTATGGGGTATGTTTACTAATCGGCAGAAGTGGCTTCCGTGCGATATTGGAGACGCGGCCCCACTGACTTCAATAGGGCCATGGCTCTGATATCGCATGGAAGCAGCTACCGCCGATTAGTAAACATACCCCTATGTTACTATGTAGCTTAAGCTATATGCCTAGCAATTGGAGGATAAGTGAATTAGTAACATGCAAGGATAGAAGGCAAGACCATGAAGGCATTTACAAGTAAGGCATAGGAACTTCTGCATGATCCAGAATTCAACAGGCAGTCAATATAGCGTAGTTACTCACCTGTAACAGGTGTTCTCCAGGAGCAGCAGGAATCAGTCCTCACATATGGGTGACGTCGGCGCCGACGGAGCCCTCGCGGAGCAATTTTCCCCAGCTTTCACAGAAAGCCTTTGGGAATTGCAGCGCGCATGCGCGGTCGCCTTCCCACCCAAGGGTGCCATCTTAGCCAGTCTGATGACATAGCTAAAAGACAGCATAAAAATTTGCAAAAAAACTTAAGCAGATGATTGCAACTCCACGGGGAGGAGGGAGGGTTGTGAGGACTGATTCCTGCTGCTCCTGGAGAACACCTGTTACAGGTGAGTAACTACGCTTTCTCCAGGACCAAGCAGGAAGTCAGTCCTCACATATGGGACTCCCAAGCTTAAGGCTACCGGAGACCCTAAGCACAAAAATGAGCTCCCTCTAGCTCGGCAGTACAGAAGGAAGGAATCTTCGCTGAACTATTACCCACCGGTAGCCCCCATCCGGGATGGAGGGTAGGAGTTGCTCAAACCTCGAAGAGATTTCGGAGGACTGCCTGTCCGAAAGCACTGTCCCTGCGGGACTCCCTCTCGAGACAGTAATGGACCGCAAAAGTCTGGCTCGAAGACCAAGTAGCGGCCCGGCAGATGTCTGCCAGCGGAACAGAGCGGAGGTAAGCCACTGACGTAGCCTTCGCCCGAACACAATGAGCCGTGACTCGACTTTCTAAGGAGAGTCCGGCTGCCCCATAAGCCCAAGCGATACAGTCAGCAACCCAGATGGACAGGGTACGCTTGGAGACCGGGAGCCCCAATTTATTGGGGTCAAAAGACACAAAAAGCTGAGCAACTTTACGGTGCTCCCGCGTACGGTCAAGGTAGAAGTTCAATGCCCTTCTACAGTCCAGGGTATGCAGGACTCGTTCAGCTCGGCTGGAGTGAGGCCTGGGAAAGAAGGTTGGAAGTACCACCTCCTGATTGATGTGAAAAGGGGAGACAACTTTTGGAAGAAATTTTGGGTGAGTCCGTAGGACTACCCTATTTTTGTAGAACCGAGTGAATGGAGGATCAGACACGAGGGCCTGCAATTCACTTACGCGTCTAGCGGAAGTGAGGGCTATCAGGAATAAGGTTTTCCACGAAAGAAAACGCAGAGAACAGGTAGCCATCGGTTCAAAAGGCGGACAGGTGATCCGCTGTAAAACCACATTCAGATCCCAGTCAGGTGCTGGCGGGCGCAGAGGTGGTTTTAGTAGAAGGAGACCTCGGAGAAACCGTGCTACAAGAGGGTCGCTGGAAAGAGGTCTGCCGTCCACCGGCACATGGTGTGCTGAAAGAGCACTGAGGTGGACTTTGACGGAGTTGGACTTAAGTCCCAGATTAGAGAGGTAGAGCAGGTACTGCAAGATCACCGACACCGGGCAGGAGAAGGGATCCTGAGATTGCTGTACACACCAAACGGAAAAGCGACGCCATTTAAGGGCGTAGCATTTGCGGGTAGAAGGTCGCCGAGAAGCTAGGACGACCTCTTCCACCTCTGCCGGCAGGAGAAGGGGAGCAAGGACTACCCTTTCAGCCGCCAGGCCATTAGATTGAGCGATCTGAGGTTGGGGTGTAGCAGAGACCCCTGATCCTGTGTTAGGAGATCTGGTTGAAACCCCAGAGGGAACGGATCCTCTACCGCTAATTGCAACAGGAGTGGAAACCAAGGCTGTCTGGGCCAGCGAGGAGCCACCAGGATCATGGACGCTTTGTCCCGGAGAACCTTGAACAGAGTTCGGGAGACTAGCGGGATGGGAGGAAAAGCATAGAGAAGGTTTTCCGACCATGAGAGCAGAAATGCATCTGCCGCTACCCGAAGGGGATGTGGCTGACGCGAGCAGAAGCGAGGAAGTTGCCGGTTGAGAGGACTGGCAAAGAGATCCATCGTGGGAGGCCCCACTTCAGAAAGAGTTTCTGGACTACCAAGGGATCCAGACGCCACTCGTGCGGCTGGAGTATCCTGCTGAGTTTGTCCGCCAGGCAATTCTCCTGGCCTGGGAGATAAACTGCTTTGAGAAGAATGCCGTGACTGACGGCCCAAGAGCAGAGCTTCTGAGCTTCTCGGCAGAGAAGGAAGGAGCCCGTGCCGCCTTGCTTGTTCACGTAGAACATGGCAACTTGATTGTCCGTCTGGACAAGGACGGACTGGTGAGAAGTCAGGTGGGAGAAAGCCTTGAGCGCCAGACGAATAGCTCTGAGCTCCAGGAAGTTGATCTGTTGAGCAGATTCCCACGCGGTCCAGAGACCTTGAGTACACGCCCCCTGGCAATGAGCTCCCCAGCCCAGGAGGGAAGCATCGGTCGTCAGCACTTGCGTCGGCTGAGGCGACTGAAAAGGCATTCCGAGCACCAGGTTCGGCCGATGAAGCCACCACTGTAGGGAAGAGGCCAGCGGTCTGGAGAGGCGCACTAAGTTGGCTAGCCCGCCGGTGGCTTGTTGCCACTGCTTGCGAAGGCACCATTGAGCCGGCCGCATATTCAGGCAAGCATTGGGGGTCACGTGGACGGTGGAAGCCATATGGCCGAGTAGTCTCAGGAAGCGCCTGGCGGAGACCAGGGACTGGCTGCGAAAACGGCCGGCTAGGTCCATGAGCCGTTGAGCCCTGTCGAGAGGCAAGAAAGCTCGAGCCTGAGGACTGTGCAGTCTTGCGCCGATGAACTCGAGATCCTGTGAGGGGAGCAAAGTGGACTTTGCGAAGTTTATGACAAAGCCCAAGTACTGCAGAAGAGTCACCGTGCGGTGTGTGGCATTGGTGACTGCCGGAGGGGACGACGCCCTGATGAGCCAGTCGTCGAGGTACGGAAAAACATAGAGGCCGTGAAGCCTGAGATAGGCCGCCACCACCGCAAGACATTTTGTGAAGACTCGCGGTGCGGAGGACAGGCCAAAGGGCAGTACTCTGTACTGGTAGTGATTTCCGGCCACCACAAACCTTAGGTATTGGCGGTGGCTTGGGTGGATGAGGATGTGCGTGTAGGCATCCTTTAGATCCAAGGAGCATAGCCAATCTCCCTGCTGGAGGTAGGGCAGAAGGATTCCAAGGGTAAGCATCTTGAACTTTTCCCGCACAAGGAACTTGTTGAGGTTGCGCAAGTCCAGGATGGGTCTTAGGCCTCCTGTCCTTTTTGGTATTAGGAAATACCTGGAATAAAAGCCTTGACCTCTCAGGTGGTGGGGCACCGGTTCCACAGCCTGGTCCTGAAGAAGACTCGCTAACTCCTGAAGGAGTAAGTCCCTGTGCAGAGGGAGTCGCGGAGGTTCTCCCGGAAAATAAGAGGGAGGGACCTGATGGAAGTGGAGAAGATATCCTTCTCGCACGACTTGAAGCACCCAGGCATCTGAAGTGATGTTGGACCACCTGTGGGCGAAGTGAACCAGCCGGCCTCCGGTGCTGGGAGGGACCAGCTGAGGGGGAGAGGCTATGCTGAGGAAGTCAAAAAACCCCACCCTGCTGAGCAGGGGCTGGTGGTGCAGGCTTGGGGGCTTGCTGCCTACGGGACCCGTTACCCCGTCCCTTGGCCTGCTGACCCTGTTGGGGAGCTGGAGGGGCCTGATATTGGGGGTAGTGTTTGTAGGCAGCCGCCTTTCTCGGGTAAAAGGACTTTTTTCCTGAGCCCTTCTTTTTCTGGGAAGGGGCGGAGGTCTTCCTAGAAAGCCTGGTCCTGGTGAGAGTCCGTCTCGATTTGTGCAGCCTTTTCAGCCATGGGCTTGCCAAAGAGGTTCTCACCTCTGCAGGGGACATCGACCAACTTGTCCTGCACCCAAGGCTCAAGGTCAGACGACTGAAGCCAAGCCTGTCGGCGGGCACCGATGCCGGCTGCGGCCACACGAGCTGATGCTTCAAAGCCATCATAGGCTGCTCGGGACATGAATTTGGAGCATTCCCGAATACCAGATGTTAAGGCTAGGAACCTCCGCAAAGGTTCCTCGGACAGTCCAGCAGAGAATCCGGCTAGCTCTTTAGCCAGGTCTTGGAGATACATGCCCATGTATAGCTGGTAGGTCTGGACACGACAAGCCAGCATAGAGCCCTGGAAACACTTCTTACCAAGGCCATCCAGGTTACGGGCCTCCCTGCCAGGGGGCACCGAGGAGTGCATTTTCTGGCTCTTCAGCCTATGCATGGCCGATTCCACTACCATGGAATGGTGTGGTAGCTGTGCTTTTTGGAAGCCAGGACTCTTGCGGACTCGAGAGATGGAATCGACCCGCTTGCTCAATACCGGCGACGAGGCCGGACTCTCCCACATGCGGAAGAGTAGTCGTTCCAGCATGGGAGGCACCGGTACAGTAAAGTGCTCCCGGGCGGGAGAGTCGTACTGAAGGGCGTCGAGCTCTTCGGCTCGAGGCTCCTCCTCGGGATCCGCCGGGAAGGCCAAAGCCTTGGCCATATCCCTGACGAAGTCCGAGAACCGGGCATCCTCCGGAGGGGACTGTTTCCGAGGTTCGGACTCAGGTGAGTCCAAGGGGACACACCGAGTCCGAAAGGAATCAGGTGACTCCTCCTCTTCAGACTCCCAGACCGACTCCGAGGAGGAATCAGTGGGGTCGGCTCGGGCAGGCGGAGGCGTCGGCCGCCCCGACGCCAAGGGAGTCGGCGGCGACGACCTCGGTCCCGAACGGGAGGCCGAGGGTGATCTCGACCGAGGATCGACTCGAGTTCGCATGGACTCGAGGATCGGCTCGGTCTCCGGGGTCGACTTAGACGTCGACGTCCCGGCGGTCGGGGCAGCGGCGCCAGCGAGGCTAGCGATCAGTGCCCGCTGCTGGTCCATGAAGGCAGATAGTCTGCTCTCCAAGGCCGTCAACCTGAGTCCGACCTCAGGTGACCCAGCAGTCCCCGACTCGGGCCCCGACGGCGTCGGGCCCGACGTCGGACCTCTCGGAGGCGAGTCCAGAAGGACCACAGGACTTACCCGAGCAGGCAACTCCGACTCCAGGCGAGGTCGCTTCGGGAGGTGCTCCTTCTCCAAAGACCCGGGACGGCTGTCGGGGCTATGCGACCTGGCCCTCGCGGAGCCAGGAGCGTCCACCGACGCCGCCCTCGCGGGTTTTGTCTTCCGTCGATGGTCTCCGGAGGGAGAACCCCTGTCGGAGGAGCTTCGGCGATGTTCAGAGCTGGAGCCTCTGGATGCCGAGGCCTCCGACGAGGTCCGGGTACGGCTGGGGTCAGCGAAGATTCTATCCCGCTGATGCCGCCGACTCCTCAACGCTTTGGAGGACATTTTGCCACAGGCTCCACAGATCATTTCTTCATGATCCGGGCCCAGGCAGCGGAGGCAATTATCGTGTGTGTCAGTGAGTGACATATTTCTGTCACACTGACCACACCGCTTGAAACCACTGGCAGCCATCGGGGGAAAAAGGGCCCCTGCAAGGTCAAAGGACCGGGCTGCCAGTGAAAAACCGAAAACGAAACTGACCAAAATCAGAAAAACCGAAAAATAAGGGAAGGACTCGCAACGGCGTCGCGAGTCCGGGCAGGAAAACGACCGGCGTCGAACCGAATTGAAAAAACGAGTAAAACTTTTTTAGCGGGGACACGACGGATACGTCTGTAGGGCTCCGCGGAAAAAAGAAGACTGGCTAAGATGGCACCCTTGGGCGGGAAGGCGACCGCGCATGCGCGCTGCAATTCCCAAAGGCTTTCTGTGAAAGCTGGGGAAAATTGCTCCGCGAGGGCTCCGTCGGCGCCGACGTCACCCATATGTGAGGACTGACTTCCTGCTTGGTCCTGGAGAAAGATATGATATCAACCATATGGTGTGGGAGTAGTGGATGTAAAAAAGGTTAGAGAGCATAGATTTGTAAACTTTACCTTTAAGCTTGGTTTTGTTTTTAAGAAAAGTTCATTTTCAGAACTTTACACATGGGAAAACTTGCATTTACTTGCACAAAAAAAAGGAAATATTTGAAAACTGCATCTTCCCCTCCAGAGTAGGCAAAAAGTGAGCAGATTGCTCACAGCACATACTGTACACCTACTTCAAAGCTAATTTTCAAAAGGGAACTGTAGTTTTTCCACTTTGAATATTAGCTTCCAGACTACCACCATAAAACTTTCCCCAGGTTAACTTACAAGACTTTACCTTTCTGTCTGGGCTTGTAAATTGGTTTGTCAGTCTGAATGAACACGGAGGACCCTTTGCTATCAATTGTCACAGTGGTGTAGTTTTGGAAGACATAGCCTTCATCAGTTAGATGTTGATTACCCCAAACTTTCAAATGAGCTTGGCCACGAAGACCTGCAGGCACCTGAGAGAAATATGAGGAATAAAATAATCTTAAATGACATTAAAAAAACAGGATATGATTATTCCCAACAGTTAAAAACAATGCAGCTCATTGCAGTCAGGAGATAGGAGTTCACATAAGCAAAAATGTGAATTTTCACGATTGGTTTCAAGTGGCAATGATCCACAACATGAAATGTGCCACTGAAAAAGCTGCATTTGCCTTCCTATTCCTATGTTACTATGGTTTGCCTGCAGTGTTTCCAGAATCTAACACATTCTGCAGTAACTGCACAAGCTCTCAGCATCTGTGACTTCAGTCAATCCACCCAAAAGGTATAATTCACTCTAGTTTTCTCTCAGATCAATGTAAGTCCCAGAGCTCTTAGCAAATAGATGGAATACATGCTTTAATCACAATAATAGATTTTACTTTTAAATATGGATGCATTTTCAAATCCAAACTCAGGATGAGTTACGTATAGGTACTTCCTATCTGCAGAGGGATTATACGTTTGTACCTGAGGCAATGAAGGATGAAGTTGCTTGCCCAAGATCACAAAAAGCATCAGTGGAAGGAGGATTTGAACCCTGGTTCTCGCCCTACTGCTCTAACCGCTAAGCTGCTTCTCTTTTATTACCATATTTCCAATGTACAGTGAAATTTAACATACTTGATAAATTTTCTTTCCTTGAATTCTGCTACGCCAGTCCAGATGAGTGGTTATGCTCTCTTGCCAGTGGCTGACTGGCTCAGGAAGTGTGCACCCCAGCCCTTCAGACTGGTATCTAACTTAACAATCACCTAATCCAGTGCTTCCCATTGCATCCTGGCTATCAGATGAGAGGACTGCAACCATCACCTCAACTGATCCTTAATCTCCTGCTGGATATGAAAGGTTTGATCAAACAAACAACTGGGAGCAGGGAGGCCAGAGGGTTATCAGAAGCATCTGCAGCAGGGCACAGAAATAGCCTGTCCCACGGAATCGGCTCCACGATTGAAGCCATGGACCCAAAAATCTGGAGGTAATCCCAGGCTCATGGAACTGACTGGTTACAACATGCCCTGAGTAAGCTCTGAAACATAAGGAAGCTCTCTGTCATGAGCCCCAGATACTCCAAAAACCTGGGACAGAAGCAGGCCACTTTTGGGATAGTTGAACATCAACTCCAGTTTATGTTTATGTTTTATTTTACTTGATAAAAACCGCCTTTCAGTGGCAAGCAAAGCGGTGTACAATAAAACCAAATTTAAAAAGAAAAGGCCAAAGCCAGTAAAGTAGAAAGGAAATACAATTTCTGGACTGAAGAGCAATAAAAGCAGGAGGGACAAGACCAAAACATAAATATAGACAAATCACAAAAAAGCAGAGGATAGAACAAATGGGATTCACACAAAAGGGGAGGGAACATCAAACGCCAGGGAAAAAAAGGTGAGTTTTCAGGTTTTGTTTAAATGTGGGGTGGTGAGGGTCCAGGCGGAGTGAGGAGGGCAGGGAGTTCCAGAGGGCAGTCTTTCTGATCAGTAAATCACCAGATCCGCAGTGACTCAGAGTCCAACTGGATCAGCCAGATGTCCAGATATGGGTGAACCCAAATTCCCTTCTTGCGCAGAAATGCTGCAACCACCGCCTTTACCCTGGGAAAACATGGTTAAGCCAAAGGGCAGGGTTTGGAACTATAAGTGGTGGCCCAGAACACAGCGGTGGAGAAAATACCAAAGCAGCTCCCACAAAGGGATGTAAAAATTTGCCCTGGCAAGGTCTAGGAAGATGAAGGACTCCCCCTTCCTGATTGAACTAATAACAGACTCGAAGGTCCTCATTCAGAAATGAGGGATTTGGAGGTTGGCAACAATTGCCTCTAGGTCAGCGGTTCTCAACCTGTGGGTCGCGACCCCAACGGGGGTCGCCACAGGATTTAGCTGGGGTCGCTTAGCCTCCACCAAGTTTAAAAAAAAAAATTAAGATGTGCACAAGTTGCTGCCGCTGCCGAGTCCGCTTCTCGGCAGCAGCAAACTCCGGCAAACTCACCGCCTTCTTCTGCAGCCGCGGCTCCCTGCCTCTTAGGGAACCGCGGCTGTACTTGTAAAATCGTTGCGGAGCCCTTCCTGTCTCGACGGGCTCCGTGCAGCATTGTCCCGCCTCCAAAGGAAGTGGTAAACAACTTCCGTTGGAGGCGGGACAATGCGGCATGGAGCCCATCGAGACAGGAAGGGCTCCGCAATGATTTTTCAGGTACAGCCGCGGTTCCCTAAGAGGCAGAGAGCCGCGGCTGCATTAGAAGGGAGGCAGACAACCTGCAACACGGCTGACATCGACAGAGGGGGGCTGACATGGAGGGAGGGGGGCTGACATGGACAGATGGAAGGATGGGGCTGACATGGAGGGAGGGAGGGAGGGAGGGGGCTGACATGGACAGATGGAAGGATGGGGGCTGACATGGAGGGAGGGGGCTGATATGGATGGATGGATGGAGGGAGGGGCTGACATGGACAGATGGAAGGATGGGGCTGACATGGAGGGAGGGAGGGAGGGAGGGGGGCTGACATGGACAGATGGAAGGATGGGGCTGACATGGAGGGAGGGAGGGTGCTGATATGGATGGATGGATGGATGGAGGGAGGGGGCTGACATGGACAGATGGAAGGATGGGGGCTGACAGGGAGGGAGGGAGGGGGCTGGGGGCTGATATGGATGGAGGGAGGGAGGGAGGGAGGGATGGGGCTGATATGGATGGAGGGAGGGAGGGAGGGGGGCTGACATGGACGGATGGAAGGATGGGGGCTGACATGGAGGGATGGATGGAGGGAGGGGGGCTGACATGGACGGATGGAAGGATGGGGGCTGACAGGGAGGGAGGGGGCTGACAGGGAGGGAGGGAGGGATGGTGGCTGATATGGATGGAGGGAGGGAGGGAGGGGGGCTGACATGGACGGATGGAAGGATGGGGGCTGACATGGAGGGATGGATGGAGGGAGGGGGGCTGACATGGACGGATGGAAGGATGGGGGCTGACATGGAGGGAGGGAGGGAGGGGGCTGATATGGATGGATGGAGGGAGGGGGGCTGACATGGAGGGAGTAGGCTGGCATGGACAAAGGGGAGAGACATGGGGACATACTGGACAGACGGGATAAATGCTGGACAGAGGCGAGAGACAGTGCGGGTTAGGATTATAATGGGCTGATGGGGGTGCTAGCACTGGTAATGGGCAGATGGGGGGGCTACGAATGGTAATGGGTTGATTAGGGAAGGCTAGGACTGGGAATGGACTTATCAAGGGGGGGTAGGACTGGTAATGGACTGATGGGGGTCTAGCATTGGAAATGAGCTGATCAGTGAGGTTAGGACTGGAAATGGGCTGATTAGGGGAGCCTAGCACTGGTAATGGGGTTGAGGGGGGGGACTAGCACTGGAAATGAGCTGATGGGGGGTAGGACTGGTATTGGGCTGATTAGGGGGGGGGGGTAGGACTGGTAATGGGGTTGAGGGGGATTAGCACTAGAAGTGAGCTGATTAGGGGGCTTTGACTGGGAATGGGCTGATTGTGGGGAGGGGAGGATAGAGCTGCTGACCCTGGAAGAAAACTGGGGGCTAAGGCTACAAGTGGGCTGATACAAGGGGATGGGAGCATGGAACTGAAAGGGAGTGGATCTGAGAGGGGCTGCCATGGTATTTGTACTAGAAGGGACTGATCAGTGGGGAAGGAGGGGGACTGGAAGGGAATGGACACCAGTGGCAGTCATGGGAATGCAAGTTGACATTGGAAGGTACTGGGAGTGAGGACTGGAAAGGGGCTGATACTGGGGAGGGTTACTGGGACTGGAAATAGGCTGATGGAAAGAAGTGAAGAAAACAAAAGAGATAAGAACTGGCAGATGGACCATAGACCACAGAAAGAGAGCTAAGAGAAGACAGGAAAGCAGAAGCCTCAGATCGGGACCAGCATGATCAGAGAATAAATTGGTCAGACAACAAAGGTAGAAAAAATAATTTTATTTCATATTAGTGATTTGACTACAAAATCATCATAATTTTGAAATCAAATATTGTTACTTGTTGTTTTGATTATTTAAATAAGTATTTTATAAATAAAAACATATTGCAAAGGCCTATAATATATTAATAATTCAACAAATGATTACAGCGACAATGCGTTAACGGTAAAGGAAGAGAGACGCATTTGATTTTATCATTGGGGGTCACCACAAGTTGACCAACGGTAAAAGGGGTCACGGTACAAAAAAGGTTGAGAACCACTGCTCTAGGTCCAAGCTATGCCAAAAGGAACCTCCCCTTCCTGAGCAGCACTATGACAATAGGATAATGCCCCTGATCCTGCTCCATGGAGGTCATGGGCAAAATAGCCTGCATATGCAGGAGGGGCTGAAGAGTCACTTCAAACATTGGAGTTAATATATCTCCAGTCTAGACTGAAGACGCCAAAGACCCACTTGTCTCAAAGAGAAACAGTCCGAGCCAGACCTCAACAGGATGCACTTCGGAAGGGACCACCGGAACTCAATGAGTGGGATTACTGGCCCCCATGGGGGAGAAAGGAAGACCAGCCACTATCAGGAGTCATAGGTGCCAAACAAATCTGACTGATTTCTTTGAGTAGGTGACCAGAGAACTAAATCAAGGGCATGTGATGGATGTGATATATTTAGATTTCAGAAAAGCCTTTGATACTATTCCTCATGAATAAAGTATGCACCATGGTAGTGAACTAGATCAAGAACTGGTTGACTGACAGACTACAGAGGGTAGTGGTGAATGTAACTCGCTCTGAAGAAAGGAGGGTGAGTAGTGTAGTGCCTCAGGGTTCAATCTTGGGACCACTATTGTTCAGATGGGTGATATTACATAAGAAATGCCATACCGGGTCAGACAAGGGCCATCAAGCTCAGTATCCTGTTTACCACAGTGGCCAATCAGGTCATAAGTACCTGTCAGGTTCCCAAAAAGGTACACAGGTTTCACAATGCTTGTCCTGAGGTAAGCAATGGATTTCCCTTGTCCTCTTTAATAATGGTTTATGGACCTTTCCTCCAGAAACTTGTCTAAACCTTTTTTAAACCTTCATCTTCTGGTAATAAATTCCAGAGTTTGATTATGCAGTGAAAAAATATCTTCTCTTATTAGTCTTAAATGGGTTACATTGCAGCTTCATTGTGTGTCCTCTAGTTTTTCTATTTTTTATGACAAACAACCAATCTACGTTTACCTGTTGCACTCCATTCATCAATTTATAGAGCTCTTTCATATCTCCACTCAGCCTTCTCTTTTTCAAGTTGAAGAACCCTAACTTTTTAAGCCTTTCCTCATAGAAGTATCCTTCCATCCCCTTTACCAATTTGATGGATCTATTTTGTACCTTTTCTAATTCTGCTATATCTTTAAGAAATGGTGACCAGAATTGCATACAATATTCAAGGTGTAGTCGCACAATGGAACAATGCAGAGGCATTATAATATCCTTTGTTTTATTTTCCATTCCTTTCCTTATGATTCCTAGCATTCTATTTGCTTTCTTGGCTGCCACTGCACACTGGGCAGAGGGTTTCAACGTATTATCCATGACGCCAAAATGCTTTTCCTGGGTGGTGGTTCCTAAAGTGGAACCTTGCATTGTGTAACCATAGTTTAAGTTGCTTTTTCCTAGGTGCATTGTCCACATTAAATTTCATCTGTCATCTGAATGTCCAGTCTTGCATTTTATCAAGGTCCTCTTGCAATTTTTCACAATCCTCTTATGTTTTAACATCTTTGAATAATTTTGTTTCACCTGCAAATGTAATTACTTCATTACCATTTCCAGGTCATTTATGAATATGTTAAAAAGCATATTGCTGAAGGTTTAAAAGAAAAAGTTTGCCTTTTTGCAGACGATATGAAGATTTGCAAAGGAGTGGTTTTGGAGAGAGTAGACAACATGAGAAATGATCTACAAAATTTAGAAGAACCAAGATTGCCAGGGCCAATGCGGTGCAATGAAGATTATGGCGCACTCTGCTTGTATCTTGAAGAGACTTTTGGCCACCAACAGAGTTGGTGAGTATGCATTCAGAAGTCTCGCACTCCAGTCCAGGAGGAACACATTGGGCACAACCCAGTGCCTGCAGGATACCCTGGAGTAGAACAGTGGAAGCTGGGCATTGTGAGGGGCGGCGAAGAGGTCCATTGACAGCATGCCCCATAGCTGAATGATATCATTGAGCTTGCTCATGTTGAGAGACCACTCATGCAGCTGTAGGACTCTGCTGAGGTGATCTGCAAGGACGTTCTACTCCCCTGGCAGACACAAGGTCCTGAAAGTCATGCCGTGCGATGCAGCAAATTTCCAGAGGCGGACAACCCCCCAATAAAGGAGATAGGACCCTGTGTTGCCCTGTTTATTGATGTAGAACATGGCTACCTGGTTATCTGGAAAGGACTACCTTGTTGGAGCGCTGCTGTCGAAAGGTCCACAGGGCATTTACTATGGCTCAGAGTTCCAAGATGTTGATCTGGTGGAGGCTCTCCTGAGCTGTCCAGAGTCCTTGCATACATAAGTCACTGAGATGAGCTTCCCAGTCCATCTTGGAGGCATCCGTGGTCAGGACTCGAAGAAGTGGAGACTGGAAGGGAAGCCCCGCAAGGAGGTTGGAGGATTGTTGCCACCAGGAGAAGGACTCCTTGAGCAGGGGAGTTACTTTGACCCTGTCCCCAAGGTAGCCAGTTGCCTGGTGCCATTGAGTGCAGAGTGTACACCACACCTGACACATCCGGAGTCTTGCCAAAACCAACTTCATCGCAAAATGCAACCAAAAAGGCATGAACCTCAAGCACCACCTCCTTCTTGCGCTACTCCTAACCTACCTGGCGGCCCCCATGGGAACTAGGTCACACACCATGCCAGCCATCCTTCACCAACCTTCGTCTCCAGTGCCTGCTACCACCCTAATGTATCAGCAACACAGATCCTACTCTCGCAGAGGACACAACCTAACGCAGCTACAACGCGCAACATTTCTTCACACCACTCCCTCAAACCCCATCATTGCTTCCCCTATCAATGCCAGATCAGTCAGGAACAAGCTACATACCATCAACGACTACATACAAGCCCATAGGATAGATATCATCGGCATCACAGAAACATGGCTAATGGACACGGACCAAGTTAAACTAAATCAAATCACCCCACCTGGTTACACAGCATACAACTGCGCTAGAGCCCACAAAAGAGGAGGTGGAATGATGATACTAGCAAGAACCCACTTCAGATTCAAGACCACCTTTACCAACAACTCTGCTGAGAACACCACCATCATCATATCCAACAAATACCTGAGTCTTTGCCTCACATACTGGCCACCAAATACCAAAAAAAAGGAACTTTCCACCATCCTGGAAACCATCTGTGCAAATGGATCGCAATACAAGCCACTTATCGCCTTTGGTGACTACAATCTCTGCTCACTGACCAGCAAAGAAGCCAACCCATTCCACAAGGTAATGCTCGCACTCAAGTATATCCAAATAGTGAACACCTCCACTCATCAACATGGGACAAGCATCCCAATTCAACTCATGGAACAGAATCGGACATCAGTGCCAATAACCACCTCTATCCCCTGGTCCGATCACTATGCAATTGCATTTACGACCCTCATCAGGACCCTCCAGAACTAACAAGAACCATGGCTCCTAACCAGGAGGTTTAAAACCTTTGACAAGGAAACGTTCCTACAGAAAATCACTTCAAAGCTCCTACATGACCACAACAACGTGGATGACATCATTGAAAACTGGAACTCAACCATCTTGTCGGCTGCTGCGATTACAGAAATAAAATGCACCTGATACTCATCCAACATCAGAGAAGCAAAAACAGCACTAAGGAAACTTGAAAGGACATGGAGACACAATAAAAACCAGGACACCCTTCAAGGATACAGATCCAAACAGCAGGAATACAACAATCTAATCAATGAATCCAAACAGCAATACTATACAAACTCCATCATGAAATCTGCAAACAGGCCCAAGGAACTCTTCAGTATTGTTTGAAGACTTACCAAAGACACTACGCAGCAGGATGCCCATCCCATCAATTCCCAGCAGTTTGCGAATTTCTTAATCAGCAAGCACAACCTCCAACAAAGCCAAGCACCCAACTCAGCCAACACAGCTGCCACCACACCCAAAGAAACCTGGGATGACTTTACAAGTTGTCTCTGCAAGCGGCCCTGGAGGCCGGGCTGGTCAGAGGGTTTGTATCTGAGTCAGTCAGTACTGGCGGGCGGGTCTCCCAGAGTGGTCCATGCAGGGGGGGGGGGCGCCACTGAGGCCAAGACCACGTGGCCAAAGGAACTGTCTGCCCTCACCTCAAGGTCAAGGTAGTAGAGTCTCTAGAATGTGTGTACAGAGGATCAGATGGTGGCTTTCCTGTATTATATTTACTCCCCAATAGGGAAGAATGAGGAAGTGCTGTCTTAAGAGGAAAGTAAGACTCTCCAATTCTCTTGAGCAGCAGATACTATCCTCTGTTAAATCAGGAATGATGGGGTCCTATTTCACTGTGACTGTTCCCATATTAAGCCTTACCTCAGGCAAGCCACTGGACTCTGCAAATAAGCTTCCTTGTTCTTTCAAGTGCAATGTGCAAATTGAAGATTATGAAGAGCATGTCAAGCAGCTCCTACAACTTCTGAATTTATTTAGTGAGCATTTAGCTCACACTTTTCCAGTAATAGTTCAAGACAAGTTACAATCAGGGCCAGTAAGTATTTTCCTGTCCCCAAAGGACTTAAAATCTAACAGAGCAATGCACAAAGCTGGCACTGAAGTCGCACACTATTAGTTGTGTATGTAATTTTGTAGCACACCGATAGTATGAGAATTCAGCACCAATATGCAGCAAAAGGCATGTATGCAAAACTTTGGCATAAAGTTGAAAGGAGGGGAGCCAACGCATGCGCAAACAGAGATGATACAAGTAGTTGTGTATGCATGTGTGTAAATGTCAAACACTCATGTTTTGCGTACAGGACATACAGGTTCTTTTGGCATTCACCCTATAGTAATCTAAGCCAACAGCAGAGGGCAAAAACCATGGCCAAAACACTATATGATAATCAGAAAAATCTTTATTGTAGACCCTACTAAGCAAGTTTCGGCCCTAGGCCTTCGTCAGGGGTCTAAAATCAGATACAAACACACAGTTAAAATATGTAGGTACAATACTCATATACAAACAAAGATGTTAAAAGAGAACAAAATAAAATATATTACCAAAAAGGAATGTAGAGACTGTCCGGAAGGGCGGAACAATACCACTCTTTCCCAATCTAAAACAGACAAATAAAGGTGGTGCATAGGAGGACAATCAGTATCAAGACTGATAACAGGAAAAATGAAAATGAAACTGACACAATATGATATAATAATAATAATAATAATTTAGCAATTAGGAGGGAGGAAAGGGGGGGGTGATGTTGAGGCCGAAACTGAGTTGAAAATGTTGTATTGAGTATGTTGTGCAAAGAAAAGATGCTTGATTTGATTTGAAGAGAACTGTTACTTTTTAAAATGTTGATAATAAAAATGATTTTCCATAAATATAGCAATCATCATAAAAATTATGTATTAATAAACATAAAATCAACATTCATAGAGAATGACAATGTATTAAGAATATATTAAAACCACAACAGATATGACACACATGTATATAAATCATTTAAAAAACGGTTGTACATGGCATACATAAAGACTGTTATAGAATGTGACCAATTTATATATGGGAGGAGCTAATTCTGTGTTTTTAATGCCCCTTCTGCTCCTGCGCGGCGCTTTCCCCATGGAGTGGTATAAAGTGATGCAGGAGTCCCTTACACCTATTTTGCATGTGTCTTTAATGAGGCGCTGTGTCAGGCCAATTCCTGCTGGTGATGTATGAAGCGGAGATTTCCATAATCCCTAAAGGGGATAGGTCACCCCTAAAATGCGGCAACTTTAGGTCTATCTCACTGTTAAACAGTGACATCAAGATTTTTGCTTGACTGCTGGCCAACCGATTATAGAGTATAATTTCCACCTTAGTGCACCCGGACCAGACAGGGTTTATCCATGGTCAGCAGATTTATGACAATGTGCGTCAGCTCTTAAATATAATCTTGAGTGTTTCCCAGGATAAGAAAGCAGCCTGGTGAGTTCTTTGGATGCAGAGAAAGATTTTGACCGAGAGGAATGAGAATACCTTTTATTTTTTTAAATTTCCAAATATTTTATTTAGCAAATTCAAGAATACAAACATTCCAAACATTAAACATTGCTAATCAAATAAGCAAACTAAATTCAGTCCACATCATGAGGAGAAAAACCAAACAAACAATAAAGAAAACATACACAAAGAAAAACTGTAAGAAAAGGGAAAGCTGACCTAGTCATTTTAAAAACTCTTTTTTTTACCATCTGATGACAAGAATTTAACCAAGAACTAACTATCAAACCTGTGGAGAATGTGACAAGAGAAAAGTTTCCAATGCCGATGTTTCCAGGAAGACATACTTGGTGCCCTTAAAGGTAACTAAACATTTGCAAGGGAATTTAAGGAAAAACGTAGCACCAATAGCTAGGACGCGGGGCCTTAACGATAAAAAGCCCCGACGACGAAGCTGAGTTTTCCTGGAGACATCCGGAAACATATTGATTTTCTCCCCGCAGAAGACAGCCTCTTTATTCATAAAATATAGTTGTATCACAGCATTCTTTTCAGCTTCAGACGCAAATGATACCAGAAGCGTAGCCCGTGTTGAAATTATATCCCGAGAGGACTCAATGAACGCAGAAACGTCCAGAGAATCCTGGGATACAACAGGGGCAGCTCCAGAAGAAATCTCCTCTGGATTTGTCCCTTTACGAGGAATGTAAAACACTTTTGTAACATGCGGTTTCATATCTTCGCGATAGCCTAAAATCTCCATCAAATACTTGTCAAATAAAATTTGAGACAAGAAAAGTGTGTAAGGAAAATTTAAACATCTCACATTTGAAGCTCTCAGATTATTTTCTAATATTTCTTGCTGAGTATGAAAAATAATACTATCCTTTATGAAAGACATTGAGGAATTTTGCAACACATTACACTGAGCTTCCAATTTCTGGCATTTTTGGT
Organism: Ichthyophis bannanicus; assembly: GCA_033557465.1. Taxonomy (NCBI): domain Eukaryota; kingdom Metazoa; phylum Chordata; class Amphibia; order Gymnophiona; family Ichthyophiidae; genus Ichthyophis; species Ichthyophis bannanicus. The sequence goes on from CM066039.1 coordinate 252,872,987, forward strand.
CCAATACAGCAATCTGAGAGTCATGCTGGGCAAATTTTGCCACAGAGTCCCTTGAAAAATCTGAGAATTGAGACACAACCGAACTAAGTGAAGATTCAATCCTAGAAAGAACCCGCCACACATCCGAGAGGGAGATCTCCTATAAGTCCACAGGTACAGGCGATAAACCGTCCTGATATGCTGAAGCAAAACCCTCCGGGACCTTCAAGACCCGGGGTAAAGGAACAATCCCAGGGTCTATAGAGGGCCCAGAAGGGGATAAAGATGGCAAACAATCCAACTGCAGGGCCAGGCGTCGCACAGATGGACCGGGTGCTCCGGGCAGCCTGGAGCACCCGGCCCATCTGTGCGGCGCCTGGCCCTGATGTCATCCAGGGGGCCTTAAAGCTCGGCGGAGCCTCTAAAAAAGGGGAGTGTGTGAGGAGAGAAGGTTGGCTGTCCACCCTGTGCACCGCGTTGGGAGTCTCCTCAGGCAGCCCGGAGAATACCTTTTAGTTGTAATGACTTGGTTCACCTTGGGCGATAATTTTATGGGGTGGGTCCAGGCGTTGCATGCTGCTCTGACCACTCTGTCAATCAGAGCGGTTTTTGCTACATAGGGAAACCCTGGTGCGTCCCCCCTTTCTTCCTTATTATTTGCTTTGGCCATTGAACCCTTATCCAGACATCCAAATCATAAACGGCCGGGCAGCCTGCCAGGAACAGAGCTCCCTGTATGAACAGGCGATTTGTACGGGGAGCTTTGTTCATGGGAGAGAGGGGGCAGGAAAGAGGCAGAGCGAGGGCAGGCGGTGGGCAGAGAGCAACTCCAGATATAGAGGGCCAATTCAGAGGTTGGCCCTGGACATCCGGGGTCGGCCACGGAGACGGAGTCTTATTCCACCTTGGAGGTGGAAAAGGTCCCCCTGGATGGAGCAAAATGACACAGCCGAGCCCAGTAAGGAGGGCGAGGAGATGCAGGGGGTTCCCTGCAGCCTGATCTTGGCCATGGAAGGTCAGATCGGGGGACGGGATGCGAGGATTGTTTTCTGCAGCAGGGGATCGCGGCTCCTGAATGGAGCTGTGGTGCCATGGCGATGGGACACCATGGCACTGTGGCTCCATTTAGGAGCCTGGCTGAGTTAGCCAGGTATATGGGCTGGATGTGCAGCCGATCGGAATCGGGGCATGGCCTGCACGTCCAGGCCGTGGCACGTCTAGGCATCATGCAATCAGAATCGGGTCTACCTCTGTATGGCTTGATTCTGATTGGCCGTACAGGGGGGAGATGGCCAGCACAGAATGCCTCTCCAAGTGTCTCTGCTTTGTGCAGCCCTGGATATTAAAGACCCAGCATTATCTCTCCCAGACTTTCTGCATGGAGAGAGCTTGCAATAGCTTTAATCAAAATTTTGAATAGCTTGATTCTTCTTCAGATGATTCTGAGGTTATGCAGGGAGGGTGTGGGTTAACTTCTGCTTGATCTACATGTAGACGTGCGCACCTTCCTCTATAATTTCTTCTGACTGAGAATCCCAATCATCCTGAAATAAAAGGGAGTCCCCTACTGTGTCTCTATAAAGGATCTGAAATGCTGTGTGGTCCAAGATGGAAAAATGGTCAGGCTAAGCTTTATTGAAGGAGCTTCCTGTGCTGTGATGAGCATTAGAGACTGATCAGGGTTAAGCCTGGTAGATAAAAAGCACTGCACTGAAATAAGAGATCATAATTCACCAAGCCCTTCTTCATGTGTGAGAGCAGGAGAAAAGATTGAGGGTTTATGTCCTGATCTTTCAAAGATGGCTGTTTCTGATGAGAGGTTGACTATTCACTCTCCTTTTAGTAGGAATGTCTTGTGGCTCCTTTAAGAAGGATTTGTGTTTCCCTGAAACTGTCCCTTTAAGAGCTGACTTATCTGTGGCACTTTAATACTAGGGTTTTCTTAGTCATCTATGCTGTGGGGATAGTCTGAGTGAAGAGAAACTGCTTATTCTGGCATGACATGAAGAGCAGAACAGAGTTTTTTTGCAGGCGTCATTATGACTGGGTTCAAATGAAGCATAGAGAGTGTTTTACCCACAGCAATAGAACCACTGGAGCTGGTAGAAGGAGAAATCTCTGCTTTCATGGTAAGTGCCATAAAATTAGATTTAACTTTATGTAACCTAACAAGTTCTACATTGACCGTTTCATAAGAACATAAGAAATGCCATACTGGGTCAGACCAAGTTCTTGCTGTGGTTTTAGAATGCATTAGCTCCTCTGGGTTTTTCCCCCAAAGCTTAAGCTGCATCTTCCCTTGAGTTAGCACTTAGTAGGTACTACTGTGGGGCCTTTTGGTCTGTCAGAGCTGTTTGGTGTTCCATGCCACAATGCTCTGTAAACAGAGGAGTTACCGTTGCTTCTTTGTTTTGTGTGCGCATGTGTGTGTGTAATTGCGTGTGTGTGAGTACGTGAGATGGCAGCAAGTGTCTGTCTGTCAGAGCAGATGAAAAAGGCTGGAGACTAAGGAAGAGCATGGGAGATGAAGCGCATGCCTGGCAAAGAATTCAGATCTGTACTGGGCATCTGAGAGCAGTAGTCCAAGTTAGCAGCCATCGGATAACATCACCTTCAGTGTAGCTGCACTACATTGATGGTGTATGGAGAAAAATCTTTATACAACTTACAGACTGCAATGCCAGTTAAAGACTGATCAGTACGATGTTCATAAAAGCATCCATAAAACAAACATGTCATGACGAAATAAGCAAAGCATGTTTCAGAAACAACCCTCCCATCATCTAAAACAAACCAAAATTAAGGCAACCCCACTCTATGCATTTCCTACTACTGCAAACCAAAGGCCTGCGTAAAGAAAAAGCCTCAAGTTGCTTATGAAATCCAACATAATCAATCTTCTCCCACAGCCCAGAGACAAACTGTGCCACAGAGCCGAGGCAGCCACAGAAAATGCGGCACTAGGAATATGACTCAGCCTGGCCTCCTGCACCAATGGAGTCTTCAAGAGGTCCTCTTGAACAAACACACGTTATTTTATTTATTTAAAATCACTTGTATACCACTAAATAATATTCCTAAGTGGTTAACAAAAAACATGAAACAATCAGATGACAAACAATACATTAAAGACACACAATCATACATGAAAAAGCAGTCTCTCTCTCTCTCATATACATACAAATAAATGTATTAAAATTACAAGAACAATAATTTACTCTGCACTCCCAAAAGCATGGAAAAAGTAAACTGCTCTGTTTCAAAATGCTCTACAAAGCCTCCAGTCTTTGTCAAAGTGCCAGAAAACTAGAAAGAGAAGGCTTCTCCAAGCTTAGCTTGTCAGATTGGCCAGCGGGAACTTCCCAAAGCAGCACCCCTTTCTCCTCTTCTGCCCATGTTGGTGCTCTGCCTAAACTCTGCCTGCACCATTTTGACTGAAACTTATCTTCTGTGAGATGAGAAAGCACCATTAGCAAGCTAAGAGGATCAACCATGGGGAGGACGTAAACAAACAATCAGTTGATCATCAACTAGAAATTAATGGAGAAAACTATTTACATATTTGTCCTCTTGACACATCTCCTCATTCTACCAGGTGCATATGAACATGTCAACATATAATGCCACTTGGTCCACTCAGTCTGCCCTTTGTGCCTGTCTGCTCTGCTTCTGCAAGCCCTATTTCATCTGTGGTGTTCTCCCCATCTTGCACCACCACTGAAGGTCCCCTTTTGTCTGGCCCCAAACATGCCATGCATTACACTCACAGCAAAATATACAGCTAGGAACTTACCTTAAGCTTGACTGTACCTTTCTCTGAAAGAAAACAAACACACACACACGTTATGACATGCTACACATTTTCTTAAAATGACAACTGGAATTATGGCTCACAAGTTTCAAACTTATGCTAATTCACCCCCCTTTCTGTGTCCATTGCCATGTCTCTAATATACATATTTTGGGGGGGATGGGAGGGATTTGTATTCAGTGGCAATATTCCAAGTTGGCTTAACCAGTTCTCTTTTCCAATATCTGGGTAGCTGACATGACCGAGTATTATTGGATAAGTTCTGGCTGTCTATGTTCCAGCTATATCTGTGGACGAACTTGTAGGCCGATGCAGAAAGCCAGCGCTGAAGTTGTGCGCTATTAGCTGTTTATGCGTTTTTGTATCACGTCAATAGCGTGAGACTTCAGCACCAGTATGCAGCAAAGGGCATGTATGCAAATGAGCTGTGCACAAAACTTCAGTGTAAAGTTGAAAGGAGGGGAGTCAACGCATGCACAAAGATGCGCTACAAATGGCCGTGTATGCAAGTGCGTAAATGTCAAACGTTCACATCATGCGCACAGGACGTGCAGGTTCTTTTGGTGCTCACTCCCATTAATAAATCAACGCTATTTCACCCCAAAACATTTTTTTTATGAAATCACACCAAAGAGACATAAAATAAAAGGTAAACAAATTTAAATGAGTCTAAAGAACACACAAGGATAAGAAGCAAAAAATATTTAATTTTTGAACGCCAAACTTTCACTTATATGCTGAAAGATACACACGGAAAGTTTTCACATTGAAGTTACCTGTTCACCAATACATACCCTGAAACAGTCTTGCCCTCCACGCACAAGATGTTTAAGTCACCTCAGATCAGGCGTAGAGATAGCATAGTTACTCACCTGTAACAGGTGATCTCCGGGAACAGCAGGAATTTAGTCTTCACATATGGGTATCGTTGCTACCGACGGAGCCTGCACGGGAACGCTCCCCAGCGTCCAATAGGAAAGCTTTTGGGAGAATCTCACAGTGCCTGCATGCTGCCATCACGCCTTTCCCAACTGTCCCTCTCCAGTTGAGTTTATAGCTGAGACAAAAGAGAGGGAAAGAGAGAAAGAGAGATAGAGAAATACAACTCCTAGGGGAGGTGGGCGGGTTGTGAAGACTAAATTCCTGCTGTTCCCTATTACTTCCCCTATTTCCTTATTCCAAAGAAAACTGGAGGACACAGACCCATTGTAGACCTCAGAGAATTGAACAAATTCCTGTTCAGAAAGAAGTTCAAAATGATTTCTCTAGGAACTCTGCTGCCATACCTTCAGAGTCAGGATTGGCTTTGTTCTCTAAGGGGCTTGTTTACAAAGCTGCAGTAGCGGTTCGCGATCGTTATCGGAGCCGCGGCCCCATTGATTTCAATGGGGCCGCGGCTCCGATAACGACCGCGAACCGCTACCGCGGCTTTGTAAACAAGCCCCTAAATCTCAAGGATGCGTACACTCATGTTCTCATCCATCCAACTCACCGAAAGTTCCTTCGATTCCTGTTTCAAGGGAGGCACTACCAATACAGGGTTCTTCCTTTTGGCCTGGCCTCTGCCACAAGGGTGTTCACAAAATGCATGGCTGCGGTAGCAGCATTTCTCTGCACCCTGGGAATATTTCTTATTGGACGCTGGGGAGCGTTCCCGCGCAGGCTCTGTCAGTACCGACGATACCCATATGTGAAGACTACATTCCTGCTTGTTCCTGGAGATACTGGCGCTCCTGCTGGTTATATAATCCTCTACGCATTTCTCTGCACTGGGCGCAGACTTTATTAGCATACATTTGAATATATGCATCTCATTCACATATTGTTTAAATATGCTCGGCGCTACTGTATTCGCATACTTTTCTGTTGCTGTTTACGCGCACATCAATCTTTTTTCTGCATTTGAGGTAGCGGAACTTGTGCGTATAAGTTGCATTATCTGCACGCAAAGGGCGTGCTAGTCTTTCTGCACTGGTCCATTAATTAGTTACCTTTAACCATAAAGTTTCAGTGTTCAATGCTAAGTTTGTCTGACCCCTGGCATTCCCCTCGTTCCTCCTAAAGTTAAACTGATAAACCTTTGGCCTGACATTAGATTGTACAGCCAGGTTCCAAATTTTAAAATAAGCCATTTATCTGGCTAACTCTGTAAGTTAAACAGATAAATTACTTTACTATTGATACATCTTGGGGGTTTTTTAAGAAAGAAAACCATTCTCCAAGGGGTGTGTGTGTGTCTGCACGCGTGCAATACAGTAACGTTACAAAGGTGAACAGACTATATTTTTTAAATTTTGCTGTGTGCCGATTCCTAGCATATTAGCATTTTGCTAGCTTAATCTCAAAATTACTGTATTCTTTGCTACCAAAGTGAACTTTTTTTTATCTGGTTTCCTACAGGGAAATTGCTCTTGCAAAATCATGTCTGTGGTCTCTGTTTTCCTCCTTCCCACCACTATCTCAGTAATGTATCGTCCCCCTAATATCATTTGAACAGTTCATCCAATTTCATTTGTCTGCTATAGATAGAAGCTTATCCTTGCTCCTACTTGTAGGAAACAGAGCAATTTATTACACTTCAGCTGTAATGTCAAGGAGGGCAGAGCACACTTATATTATTGAACATTTAAACTGCCCTGCCATTGACCAGTAGCCGTCATCATGAATAAATTTCTGTATCCAAGAAGGTAACTTGAAATATATGTTTACCATCTCCTTGGTCATTAGAATTTTCACCATGATGGAAGACCCAAGTGCAGATCGGACACATTGGTCCATTACATTTTGGTAAATATTTTACTTTTTTTTTTTTTAAATAGATCGGAATCCCTGAATATTTTGTTACTCTCCATTTTTATCCAAGTGCAGCCACCACTCATATATTTAAGTATTTCTTCAACATCCCAGATCTAAATCTAATTAGCAATGGCCCGACTATCCAAGTTACAAATAATTTTCTTTGATGTGAACTTGCATAAGTCAAAAATGTAGATACAAATAAAACAGATAGAGACCACCAGGGTCCATCTGACCTTTGGTTATATCCTTTTATTCTCACCATTAAGAATCCTCTGGGCCTCCCTAATGCCTTTTTGAATTACGCCACCAATTTTTGGCTCACATTACACCTCCACTTGCAAGCTGTACCCTTGCAACCACTGCCTTTTCTTTAGAAAAATCCTTTCTTGCTATTTAACAAGTGTATCCCTCTTCCAATCTAATCACATGACCACTACAGATGTGCACAGGAAATATTTTCAGCTTTTGGATAATTTACAGATTTTTCTCCTCCAGATTTTTGGACATTTCTCAGTTTGTTTCGAACTTTATTTTTAATTTAAAAAAAAGTTTTTCAATAGCATTAAAAAATTTTAAACACATAGGGGCTTATTTACTAAGCTGGGCATTTAACAACATGGGACCTAGCTACAAATAGCTTGTGTTAATCTTTAGCCCAACTTTAGTAAATATGCCACACAAAAATCAACTTTACATGTGTCAAATTAGTGGGTTAACATGAAATGAATTGATTTTGCCGCACTAATTTTAAGCTATATTTACTAATGCTTTTGTACATACTCTAGCCAAACTACAGTAAAAAACAATAATAATAATCAATAATAAAATTAGGTAAAGATAGACCATATTGTTTCTCCTACTCACAAGACATTAGGACACAATTTTCTGTGGGCCACATAAAACATTCAATGTTGATAACAGCTTGTCTAAACTCATTTTAGAGACACAAAAAAAGACATAAAATCTGACCATAGAAGACAGTTCTACATTACTATGTAGAAGATATTATTTTATTTTAAAGTGAACAAACTACCAGCAGCTCTATAATTCTTTTAAGCTCCTTATGCCTGAATTTAGAAATATACATAGGGAAAAATGTTTTGGTTTCTTTAGGGGAGGGGGTTCACAATTATTTGACATTTTTCAGGTCACCACACATTCATTATAATAAAAATTTTTAACATGTTCTAAATTAATCTTCAATTAATGAGTGATTAATCAATTTAGTGCACACTAAGGGGCATGTTTAACGAGGCCCAGACCAGTAATGTGTGTGGGCCACATTACTAGCACAGGGAGCCTGCAATAAATTCATGGGTGTGTGCATCCACCCCCCTACATTTAGCACCGAACCAAGATGCCATACCACACAAATTAGTCCAAGCCCAAAAATTCACCTTCAATCACCCCAAACAACTTAAGACACTATTTTTGTCGACGCGTGCCGAGGGAGGGTGAGAACTGAAATCCAACCCTCTCCAGACGGCAGGCTGCTTTTATTCGTTTTTGGTTCCCCACCAATCTTCAAATATTTAAAAGTCCACTTATCTTCAAATTAATCTCCAGATCTTCGCATTACACTGTTGCTAAGTTGTCCAATGCTTCACACGATGTGCACGTTTCGGGAATGAACCCTGTATCAAGTGCTTTCACCAATATAGCTCTAAAACAAAGCAACTGTGACTAGAACGCCATCTTGCAGCTTTGAGGTTAACCAATGATTATACAAGGCAGTATATCGCTATTTTTCAAAGGAGAACCAGCCAATGAAAAAGGGGAATCCCCACCAACAGGGGAATCCCTATTACAATTGGCTGCTAACCAAAGAGAGGCCATCCCTAGCCCAATGACATCACAGCAGGCTAGTCCAATCAATTTCACGGTTTAATCCCCTTGGGGAAATGGTATTAAGTGTAAAGATCCAATATTGCTCACGCCATTGAAGCTTGCTCTCACGATTCTCCCCCCGGGGATCCTCGGGAACATGATCAATAGTCATCCATTGAAACTCCTCAAAGATATGGCAACAGTCCAAACAATGAGCTGTCACTGGCGCTGTTAAAATTTGTTGACTGATCAGAGAGGTGTGCTCTGCCAACCTCTTAACGGGACGTATCGTTCTGCCCACATACCATGAACCACAAGGACATATAAGCACGTAGACCACATAGGAAGACAAACAGGTGGTGTTCCACCGACGTTTGTAAGTACACGATGTACCCGGATATTGCCATGCTGTGCCAGATATCGTCATGGAGCAATAGATACATTTCGAACAGGGGTCATATCTACCCTCTATTGAGGAGGATATAGGTCTGTCAATTTGTGAAGCCGTTTTTATCAAGCGGTCAGATAAGTTAGATCCCCGTGAAAAAGCAATCTGTAAGGGCTTGTCAAAGCAAGTATACAATCGTAATATTGGCCAATGTGAATGGAGAATCCTCAAGATCTCCGTGTTCCGTTCCATGTAAGGTAAAATACCCCCTACAACATCAGGAGTTCTGGATGCAGATGAATCATATTGCGGATCAAAAAGCCATTCCCTATGAATATGACAAGCCCTACGATAAGCTGTACGTACCACCGAAGCCGGATAGCCCCTATTTAGGAGCCTGTATAGAAGATCCAATGCATGCCGTTTAAAATCTTGTAAAGAATGACAAAGCCACCGGAGTCGAAGAAACTGACCAAATGGTAACCCCCTATGAAGGGGACCCGGATGAAAGCTCCAGTAATTCAACAAACTATTCCGTTGAATGGGCTTTCGAAATAAAGATGTTATCAACTTCTCCCCCTCTTTACACACTTGCATATCCAAAAATTCAATCTGACATAAATTGATATGTTCCGTAAATTTTAGCTCGAGCTCAACAACATTTATTGAATTACAGTCTCTCTTTTGTCCCTACCACCAGGTATGATCCTTTTCGGATGCGGGTTAGTTTACAAAGATTTTTTCGCAAATTACGAATTTTATTGTATTTTCGAGACAAGCTGGATATGGGGATTCCTCATTGGTTAAGCCAGTTTCTAAATGGATACCTCCGGAGGTGATGCCCGATCCGGCATTAGCCACTTGACAGTCATTAGTTATGAATGATCTGCTTGAGATGGAAAGCACCCCGTATAAACAGCATTCAAATCTGGACCGGGAGAGTTTTCGTTCTCTTCAAGAGCTTTTCTCCAATTTTTCTATAGTTGTCCGTAGAGCGGATAAGGGGGGAGCTTTAGTGTTACAATCATCTGAAGACTATTATGGCTCACTTCAGGCTCAACTACAAGATAATAGAATATACAAATTTTTGGAGACAGACCCTACATTGGCATTACTTGCCGAAATAAAGCAGTTAGTAGATGGGTCTTTTGAAAATGCTTGGATCACCCGAAAGGAACGGAATTTTCTGATTACTACACACCCAAGAATTCCGGTTATGTATTTGGTCCCGAAGATACATAAGTCATTATCTTCTCCCCTGGGTAGACCAATTGTTTCGTGTCGCAATTCAGCATTGGAACCATTGTCTATTTTTTTGCGATATTTTTTAAAGCAAGAGGCTTGTAGGGTTTGGTCTTACATTCGTGATTCTGCGGACTTTCTACAGGCTATATCTTCAGTTGAATTACCCACTGGAGTGTATCTGGTGACCCTGGACGTGGTATCTCTTTACACCAATATCACCAGACAGAGGCATTACAATTATTGGAGCATTCGTTTATTTTTACTCCGGAACGTCTTCCTCGCTCATTTTTGTTACATTTGGTCAGATTAGTGTTAACTAAGAATTATTTTTTTTATCTGAGGGGAGGTTTTATCAACAAATTTCTGGAATAGCAATGGGGGCCATGGGGGCCCCCTCAATAGCAACTTCATATCTGGCGGAGATGGAAGATGGGCAAATGAGAACATCTCCATTTTTCACTAAGGTGTTGCTGTGGAAAAGATTCTTGGATAACTTTGATCTGGATTGATGCTCTGGTATCTTTAAACAGTTTTGTAACCTGGTTGAATTCCTTACGAGCCAATATAAAATTTACGGAACATATCGATTTATGTCAGATTGAATTTTTGGATATACAAGTGTGTAAAGAGGGGGAGAAGTTGATAACATCTTTATTTCGAAAGCCCATTCAACGGAATAGTTTGTTGAATTACTGGAGCTTTTATCCGGGTCCCCTTCGTAGGGGGTTACCATTTGGTCAGTTTCTTCGACTCCGGTGGCTTTGTCATTCTCTACAAGATTTTAAGCGGCATGCATTGGATCTTCTATACAGGCTCCTAAATAGGGGCTATCCGGCTTCGGTGGTACACACAGCTTATCGTAGAGCTTGTCATATTCATAGGGAATGGCTTTTGGATCCGCAATATGATTCATCTGCATCCAGAACTCCTGATGTTGTAGGGGGTATTTTACCTTACATGGAACGAAACATGGAGATCTTGAGGATTCTCCATTCACATTGGCCAATATTACGATTGTATACTTGCTTTGACAAGCCCTTACAGATTGCTTTTTCACGGGGATCTAACTTATCTGACCGCTTGATAAAAACGGCTTCACAAATTGACAGACCTATATCCTCCTCAATAGAGGGTAGACATGACCCCTGTTCGAAATGTATCTATTGCTCCATGACGATATCTGGCACAGCATGGCAATATCCGGGTACATCGTGTACTTACAAACGTCGGTGGAACACCACCTGTTTGTCTTCCTATGTGGTCTACGTGCTTATATGTCCTTGTGGTTTATGGTATGTGGGCAGAATGATACGTCCCGTTAAGAAGAGGTTGGCAGAGCACACCTCTCTGATCCATCAACAAATTTTAACAGTGCCAGTGACAGTTCATTGTTTGGACTGTTGCCATATCTTTGAGGAGTTTCAATGGATGACTATTGATCATGTTCCCGAGGATCCCCGGGGGGAGAATCGTGAGAGCAAGCTTCAATGGCGTGAGCAATATTGGATCTTTACACTTAATACCATTTCCCCAAGGGGATTAAACCGTGAAATTGATTGGACTAGCCTGCTGTGATGTCATTGGGCTAGGGATGGCCTCTCTTTGGTTAGCAGCCAATTGTAATAGGGATTCCCCTGTTGGTGGGGTTTCCCCTTTTTCGTTGGCTGGTTCTCCTTTGAAAAATAGCGGTATACTGCCTTGTATTATCATTGGTTAACCTCAAAGCTGCAAGACGGCGTTCTAGTCACAGTTGCTTTGTTTTAGAGCTATATTGGTGAAAGCACTTGATACAGGGATCATTCCTGAAACGTGCATGTCGTGTGAAGCATTGGACAACTTAGCAACAGTGTAATGTGAAGATCTGGAGATTAATTTGAAGATAAGTGGACTTTTAAATATTTGAAGATTGGTGGGGAACCAAAAACGAATAAAAGCAGCCTGCCGTCTGGAGAGGGTTGGATTTCAGTTCTCACCCTCCCTCGGCACGTTTCGACAAAAATAGTGTCTTAAGTTGTTTGGGGTGATTGAAGGTGAATTTTTGGGCTTGGACTAATTAATTTATTCACTATTTTGGGTTTCGACAGACACATACCACACAAATTGGCATGCAGGCAGGAACACTTAACACAACCCACTGAGGTGGTGTTAAATGCAAGTATGGTAAACATTGGCTACTAATGCCCATGATATCTGCAATACACCAACACCACCTTCGCTCCACCCCCATCTCACCAGTCCCTGCCCCATCACGTGCAACCTGGGAAGTGTGGAATTTTCAGAGCTGGGGTCTATGATACATTTTAGCACCATGCTTAAATCATGCACTAAACTCAGCACTATTGGGTGGCGCACCTTAGTAAACATGTCCTAAATCCGACAACAAAATAATTACACGTTCAAGTTTGGGGTTTTATAGTTTTGTTTTTTTTGTTTGTTTTTTTTTCTGGGCCTTGTTATGTTTTGACTTTTTATATTGATACTTATGTGTCATCACATGTCTGGAGGTTTTTGATTTTTGATTTTTTTGTCTAAATCTTTTAAGGCATGTGCTAATGAATACACATCCCTACCTGAATTCTTTAAAGAAGGTTTTCATGGAAAATTCTGGTGTGGATGAGGGCATGCTATTTTTGGATTTTAGTTAATTAGGCATCTTTACTAATCCAAGCTCCAGATAGAACTGTACACAATCTCCCTGACCCAGAAAACTTACAGTCTTAAGTCTATTTACCAACGGCTTTCTTGCATTTTGTGTCTGGGTTGGGATAAAAAAAAAGTGTGAAGTGGGATTTTAGAATGCCATCTACAAAAAGTCTAAAGAGAAAAAACACCCACGCAGAGGCATTTTGCTAGGCATAAGGCTTTTCTGCTCACTACTATTTCCTGACATCTAGAATTTCTTAAATAATTTGTTTCACTGCACATATACATTTAGTGGCGTGGTGATGGTGGTGGGGGGTAGGTGACAGAAGGGGGAAAAGGCAGGTATTCCCAAAGATGAGGCATTGAACAGGTTTTAAAACAATACATAAAAGACTGACTTTTCAAATCTACATGCATTTTTCCCCCGTCAAAATACTTTCTCCACATTAAAAACAGTGGCCTAGTGGTTGGGGCAAGGTACTTCAGGCCAGAAGGTCGGGGGTTCAAATCCCACTAGAGGACAGCAACCTTGGGCCGGAAGGACTGGGGTTTCTAGTCCCACAGATGCTCCTTGTGGTCTTGGGCAAGCCACTTAACTATTTTACAGGGAACATGGGCAATAGAGGGTTATCTCCAAGTTATAATGCCCTGTTCAATGTAATTTCAGTTTGTTCAATGTAAACCGCCTTGATATCATGAAAGGCAGTATATAAGAAATGTTACATAAATAAACAGGTGCAATTCTTCAGAATGAAAACATACACATTTTCCCTTTGAAAAGCCTACAGGTTAAAAAAATAAAAAGTAGCTGCACATTTACACCAAGGGTAGAGGTTAACTCTTCATTAGCCAAAATATAATATACTTGGAACAAAAAGTATTCTGAACAAACCAGGAATGGCAAAAATAATAGAAACTAGTTGGCCAAATAAACAAACATATGCTCATCAACCCACAACACTGACATAAATTCCATCCAAGCAGCCCCTGTAATGCGAGGGGGCCCATGCAGCAGTCACAGCAGCAGTACGGCAAATTTACTTTATTAAGTTTCCTGCATGGCTCTGCACTTGTAAGTCTGCCGCAGGCCCAGCAGCCATTCTTTGTAGCCACTCTGCGAGACTTCGACCCAGAGGGGAATAGCTGCCAGGCCACGGCAAATTTACAAGAATGGAGCCGTGCGGGAAACATGATAAAGTTTGACATGCTGCTGCTGCCAACACATAGGGGGGGGGGGGCCTGCACCAGGGAGTGTACCACTGCCATGACAATGAGGGACCCTCAGCAAAATTTTGCTTGGGGCCCCCTCATTGTAGTTTCTCAGCCTATTCCACACCCCATTTGGATCATAGCGGGGGTAGAGTAGCCATTCTCTTTCGTTCTTCCCTCCCTCTGTATGAGGTCCACTTGCCTGCTCTCTGTTACCCAGAGGCACTTCTCCTTCGGCATGACACTTCTCCTTCTCTTCACTTTCTGCTTGTTTTCAGAGATGGACAAGAGCAGGGAATCCCATACTTTCCCTTCACTCTCCTTGTTTGCTGGTGCTTGGAGACTTCAATGTCTATTTTGATCTTCCTTCCAGATCCCGTGACACAACATCTCTGACTCTTCTGCATGATCTTTCATTATCTCAACATTGTCACCTGCCTAACTCATTCTGCCGGACATACTCAATCTCATTCTTACCCCTCTGGCCGCATCTCGTTCCCATCTCTCTCTCTCTGCTGTTCCACTACCCTGGTCAGATCATCTCTATCTTTTTCTCTCTGGAACTTCATCTCACCCTCTCCTCTGTTGACCCAGCCTGCCTCATCAGCTCCCCCTCGGTTGCTCAACATATCACATCTACCCTCCAGCAGTTTCCTTCCTCTGACATTATTCTTTCCTCAAATTTTGCATCCCTCTCCTCCAATGCCCAAGCCTCTCTGGAACTTGGTCCTGACCTCTGCCCTTGATTAGTTGGCTCCCCTCCATCCCATCCTCACCCACGCCACCATCCCTGGTTTCATCCTGATCTCCGCATCCACTATTCTCACTTTCGCCTTGCCCACTGTCTTTGACAGTAAAGCACAGTTACTTACCTGTAACAGGTGATCTCTGGGAACAGCAGGAATTAGTCTTCACCTATGGGTACGTCGGTACCGACGGAGCCTGCACGGGAACGCTGCCCAGCTTCCAATCAGAAAGCTTTTGGCAGCATCCCTCGCGCCTGCGCGCTGACTTCCCGCCTTCTCCAGAGCCTCTCTTCAGTTGAGTTTCAAAGCTGAGACAAAGGCGAGAGAGAAGGAAGAAGAAGATAAAGAGATGCAACTCCTAGGGGAGGTGGGAGGATTGTGAAGACTAATTCCTGCTGTTCCCAGAGATCACCTGTTACAGGTAAGTAACTGTGCTATCTCCAGGAACAAGCAGGAATGAGTCTTCACATATGGGGACTCCCTAGCTGGAGATGCCAGGGGGAGATCCCATAAAAATGCAGGAGCCTGGACCAGGGGTGCATTTTGTTTCCAGGAATCCCCGGCATCCAATGTGGGATGGAGGGTAGGAGTTGACAATAAAGGAGCTGTGAGGAAAGAAACAGCATAGCCAAGGACTAGAGGGTCCTACAGACTACAGTAGTCCTTGGTATATATGATGAGTAGCATTAAAACACATTTAATGTACACTCAAAATATGCAGCTTACCTACTGTATTGTAGGAAGTAGAAAGCAGGATGGAGTCTACTGGATAAGCAGTGGCGGAATCTTCAAGGTGACCTCCCAGCAGTGAGGATGAAGGTCCAGACCTGGAGGTAGTAAACGATCCAGGTGTCAACTGGGTAGGATTAGACGTCAGGTCTTCAATGGAAAGCTTCATGGGAAAAAGCTGAAAAGTCCTTTAGGCATAAGGTCATTAACATTGAGGACTAAAGGAAGAAGACTGACGGAGTTTGAGAACTAGCCCAGTCCTGGCGAGAAGAGGGGGACTGGAAAAACCCCTATTCAAGGAGAACAGCTGTGTACTCAAAGATAAAGATGTACACTTTTTCCTAGCTGGCGAGAGATAGGAAAAATATTGAAGCTTGATGCTTCAAGGACTTAAAGAAAAAATGGAAGATGTTAGCACCACAGTGGCTATTGGTGCCGAACAGTTTCTGCATCGTAATATGGTATGCGAAGTAGGGCGATAGACTGTCTAAAACCTCTAGGAGGTAAAACATTTAGTATAGACAGGAAGGGTGATAGTGTGTAAGACATATCAACCCTTAAGAAGCCCTCCAACAGACACATATATATACAGATATGTATATATCTATATCTATATATTCCATCCACATATATATATGTCCAGATGTGTGCATTAGGATATGGGTGGAGAAATGTATCTATATCGATATCTAGATAGATATCTAGATAGATAATATACCTAAATATAGATATATCTGTGGGGCATGGTTTTGCACCACCAGAGTAATGATATAGGTATGTAGACATATATGGAGATGCTACATACAAGACAAGAGGTTGAAGATACATGTCTACCACCCAGCCCCATAATTGTACATGGGGAATAGAAAAGAAAAAGATTCTGCGCTCTACAAGAGGGTGAACCCACTTGGGATATGTATAGAGAATCTATTTCCGTGGATTGAGGGATGCAGGAAGGCAATCCAACAAGATAACCGTGATGTTGGCGTGAAAACAGATGATCATATGGATCTGTAAGGCACAAGGCGAGAGTTCCACAGAACACTGACATGGCATATATGCAGAAACGCAGAAGAAGATACCAGAGGGACCTACTGGAGGGACCCAGAGGTAGTATGCGTAAACATCAGCCTTGGATTTTCACGCAGAAGAACCGATATCTCGTGTTAACACCCCAGGCTAGAGGGTGTGGAGAACCCTCACAGGCATGGGAAGGGTTTAAGAGCTTTTCCCTATTAATAGAGAAGCTTCAGAGACAAGGTCAATGCTCTATAGCAAGGCCCTCATAGTAGAAAGCTTCCCTGAAGACTGCAGAGAGCATTGTGCAGGAGAGATATGAGATAAACTGACTGAAGTCAGGTGTGTTGCCATATCCTAGGAAAGGAGATGGTTAGAATAATGTGAGAAAGCCTAAACGAGTAGGAGGAGCCAAGATAGCTGATGAATAGCTTGGAATCACTACTGAGGCTAGACAAAATTTTGAACAAGGGACTGGAACTTGGAAAAAGTATCAGTAATACAATTACTGTAACTCCTGCAGGCACAGCTGCTGATGGAAACAGCAGAGATATTGTCCTGTGCTCAATAAAGAAAAAACAGACAAGAAAAGAGAGGAGATATCCCTTCTCCCTGTCTGAGGAACAAGCTTGCTAGAGAAGCTTTTCAGTATGGTACCCCTCAGTCAGGGAAAAAACCCGGTTGAAAGGGTAGAGTAAGTAAGTGGAGGGTGACGTACCCATAGGGTAAGTCAACTGAAGGAAAAAATGTTCAGTTGGGACAGAACTATCAGGGGATAGTTGCAACTGCTCTTCTAGAGAGTAAGAAGAGGAGAAGTCTGTAGTCCTTGAACAACAATTTTCCGACAGGTTAGTACACTGAAAAAAAATAGCACAGTGAATAAACTTCTAATGGGTAGAAGTGAACTGTAGATTACAATTCCCGGCTCCTATGGTTGCTGGGAATGCTGAGACTGGCCAGAGCTGAAGGACTTCAGGCTAGGCTGAGGCGTCCCTTGTTTAGGTACAGCCGAATGATGGGCAGGAGATGAATGAAACTTTTTCTTAGGGAAAGAAGGTTTGGTAGGACATTTCCTACCCCTTGAAGAAGGAGGTGGCTTAGAATGGTCTTTAGTGGAAGGAGAGTCAGTGGAGCATTGGAGCAACCTGACGTAAAGCCTCCTTATTGAAGAGACCTTCTCCTGTACAAGGAGAATGAGCCAGTATAGTTTGTGCCCATCTGCTCAAGTCTGAAGCTTCAAGCCAGGCTCTGCGACGTGCTGCAATGGCAATAGCAGAGGATCTGCTAACGGACTCAAAAGAGTCTATAGAAGTACAAGACAGGAACCAGGATAGATTCTGGCTGTGACTGATGAGCAAGGAATAATCAGTAGCCTTGGGCTCTGGTAAAAAAGGGGTCAAAAGAGACAATTTCTCTGTGACTTCCTGGAGTGTTAGACTCATGTGAAAAATATATGAAAGAATTCTGGAGGCCAGCATACAGGTTTGGAAGGTTTGGCGACCAAAAGCATCGAGTGTTCTTGAAGAACGACCTGGCGGATAAGAAGAATGCTTCTTCTTGCTCTTAACTTTCCTTAGTGCTGATTCCACTACAAGGGAACGATGAGAAAGTTGAGGCTTTTGAAACCCTGGAGAGGGTGGCACCCGGTACCGAACCTCAGTGGCTGTAGAAATTAGAGGTAGTCGTAAGGGCGATTTCCAGACCCTCAGAAGGAGATCTTGCAGAGCAGGATGTAAAGGAAGCATTATATTTTCTATTTGTGCCGGTGAGCCATGAGTAGCATCACAACCAGGGATAGAGATATTAAGAAAGGTTGCCATATCCAGGAGAAAAGCCTGAAAAGACTGATCTCCTATGGGAACCATCCCTGGTAAGGCTAAAGAAAGAGGCTGAGCACCAGAGGACGTACAGTGGTGTGAAGAGAGAAACCTAGTAGATGGACAGGGATACTGGCATGTTAACTTAGAGGCAGTGGGTACTGCATCAATGCCAGGTATCGGTTCCAAACTAGGCATCGGTGGAATCGGTGCAAGAACAGGCATCGACATCGATACTGATACAGGACCAGCAGTTGAAGTTGCCATCGGGGACTGCTGTAGTGGTACCGAGAGCATGAGAGAGTTATGGCTAGGATCTTCGGAACTGCCTATCTGGAAACGACAGGAGTCGGTTCCGGGACGCGTCGGTACCCAGTCCTCGAGACTAGATATCGGTTCAAGACTCGGCATCAAAGAAAGCGAGGCTATCGATGCATGTCGCGAGGGTTCAGACGCCGGTGGCAGTATCGGCGATGCCAATACCACTAAGGCAGCCTGGGTTACATCGATCGGTATCGACGGTACCGAGGATACCCGATGACCACCCCTTGCAAAGGGTAAGGCAGTGCACCTCGATGCCGATGTCAGGGTATCGGAACTGATCGACGCCGGTACCGTCCCGGAGCACGGCTGAGATATGGAAATGCCCATCGGTATCATATCGACCGGCCCCAAAGGCGCCGAGGATGGTAGAGGACGATTCCTGGTGAAGAGTGGAACACTCGACACCCGCACCGTACACGGTTGGGATTGAGGGAAGTCAATCCGGTGCGTATCGATCGGTCCCGAAGGTACCGAGGATGCCCGATGACAATCCCTGGTGAAGATTGGAACACTCGACACCGGTGCCGATGCCGGAGGCTCGGTACCGCTCGAAGCGGATACCACCCCCGAGCATGGCTCAGGTATGTTCTGTGAGGGGTGAGCCCCAGGAACAACCTGAAACCCCTTTAACGCTTTGGAGCCCGAAGACTCCCGCAGGGGTAATGTCAATGGATTCTTGAGGGTAAGGCCGGAGCCGTCACCATGCTGGGCATGGGACATACCACTCAAGCATTGACTAGTCTTAACAGACTGTTTGTGGGTTACCTGATCCTGTGAAGTGGAGAAACCGGGTACCCTCAGTGCCGAGGAAAAAACGGTATCGAGGGAAACTCTAAAAACTGAAGGTTTCCTCACAAAATTATCCCCTGACAAGTCAGGGGAAAAAGGGTCAGGACCCACACAGTTGAGACACCAACTATTCGTGTCTAAAAAGAAACAGGTGTTTCCACATTGAATGCACTTCTTAGGAAAAGAAGGCTCCATAATGAAGAGGTCTGGTAGGCCCAACAAGTTAAGGCAAAAAACTGAAGAAAAGTTTTTTAGAATTTAGTCAAAAATCCACCAGCGATACCGGTGGCAGCGGGGAATACAGCCGCAACCACAAGAAAATAAAAACTAAAGTAAGTAAAAAGAAAAGTTTCTGCAGTGACAGGAGGACGTCCTGCCGGCTCTGCGGAAAAACGAAAACTGAAGAGAGGCTCTGGAGAAGGCGGGAAGTCAGCGCGCAGGCGCGAGGGATGCTGCCAAAAGCTTTCTGATTGGAAGCTGGGCAGCGTTCCCGTGCAGGCTCCGTCGGTACCGACGTACCCATATGTGAAGACTCATTCCTGCTTGTTCCTGGAGATCATCCTTCCCTTGAGTCCTTCCAGCACTTCCGCCATTGTTCACTCTTCCACCATACCAAGTAATCCTACTACACAGACTATTTTTTTTTCATCAAACTTGTCCCATAAACTCTACTCTGTTCTTCGCGCTCTCTCAGCCCCCTCTGCCACGTCCTCTGTTGCTTCTAGTTCTCCCTCTCTGGATCTGGCCCAACTTGCAGCTTTCTTTTCTAATAAAATTCAATCTGTCCACCTATGCTGAGCCCTCCTTCAGCTCCAGTCATCTGCTCACCATCCCTTTCTCACAGCCAATCTTCCTTCCCCCTCATATCCTTAGCCGAACTGTCCAAAGTCCTCTCATCCTCTCGTAAAACTACCTGTCATTCCAACCCTATCCCCTCCCACTGACTGTCCAAACCAGCCTTGGCCCTCCTTCCTCTATCCTCACCATGTTCAACACTAGCCTTTCCTCTGGTACTTTCCTTTCCGCATTCATCCCCTCCTTTAAAACATCTTTCCTTGATCCCTCCATTATAGCACATTGGTGCCCTGACTCTAACCACCCTTCCCTCTCCAAGGTGTTGGAAAAACTGGTGTTTGGTCAACTTTCCTCACACCTTTTCGCTACTCTCACCCTTCACCCACGCAAGCCTGGTTTCCGTCCTGGCTATAGAACTGAAACTGTTCTTATGCCCTATCCTTTCTTAATGAAATATCCCCAGAGTCATGGAAACTGTGTACTCTTTAGCTGTCTCCCTGGATCTTTCCTCAACTTTGACCTGGTTGATCACTCCACTCTTCTCTCTCAATTCCATGTCTCTAGTGTCCAAGGAACTGTTTTCACTGGTTTCATTCCTTTCTCTTCTAGATCCTTCTCAATTCTGTGTCATCTCTCTTGCTCTGCCCCCCATTTCCTTCCCATGTGGTGTCCCCCAAGGTTCTGTCCTGGCTCCCCTCATCTTCAATGTCCTTCTCGTTCCCATGTTATTACTCATCCATCAGCATGGTATTTTGGACTATTTATATGCTGATGATATTATCCTTCTGCATCGTACTGACCCCTCAGGTCCCAATCTATCACCCCTTAATTCATGCCTTGTAGCCATTAGTTCTTGGTTGTCATTAAACTTCCTACACCTTAATCCATTGAAGTGTGCAGCTATCTGGTGGTCCCTGTCATCCCTGGATTCCTGCTCTCCAATGCCCCTATTACTGCTTGAGTTACAAACTGTTTGAGTGGGTGGCAACAAAGGGTACAGATAAATGGGGCTCAGTCTGAGGAGGAGGTTACCAGTGGTGTGCCCCAGGGATCTATCCTTGGTCTGATTATTTTTAACATCTTTGTTTAGTGATATTACGTAAGGGCTGTCAGGTAAGGTTTGCCTCTTTGTGGATGATATCAAAATCTGCAATAGAGTAGACACCCAGGAAGGTGTAGATAATATGAGGAGGGATCTAACTAAGCTTGAAGACTGGTCTAGAATTTGACAGCTAAGATTTAATGTTAAAAAATGCAAGGTCAATTTGGGCTGCAGCAATCCAAGGGAGCGATATAGTATAGGGGGTGAAGTACTTCTGTTTGCAAAAGAAGAGCGGAAATTAGGTGTGATTGTGTCTGATGATCTTAAAGTAGCTAAACAGGTAGAAAAGGTGACAGCAAAAGCTAGAAAGATGCTTGGGTGCATAGGAAGAGGAATGGCCAGCAGAAAAAAAAAGGAGGTGATAGTGCTTCTGTATGGGTCTTTGGTGCGACCTCATTTGGAGTATTGTGTGCAATTCTGGAGACCGCACCTTCAAAAGGATATAAACAAATTGGAGTCGGTACAGAGGGTGACTACTAAAATGGTTAATGATCTTCGTTATAAAGCATATGAGGACAGAAGGATCTTATTATGTATACTTTAGAGGAAAGGCAGGATAGAGGTGATATGATTGAGACGTTTAAATATCTTAGTGGCATAAATGCACAGGAGGAGAGCCTCTTTCAATTGAAAGCAAGCTCTGCTACAAGGGGACATAGAATGAGGGTGACAGGGGAAAGACTCAGGAGTAATATGCAGAAATATTTCTTTACGGAGAGAGTCGTGGATACATGGAATAGTCTTCCTGTGGAGTTGGTAGAAATGACGACAGTATCTGAATTCAAAAAAGCATGGGACAAACAGAGGATCTCTAAAGGGAAAAAGGGGACTGCTGTAGTGGTCGATATGGAAGGACAGACTAGATAGAAACATGACGGCAGAAAAAGACCACATGGCCTATGTCATGTATATGGATTTTTATGTAACTTGCACATAAAGTTACGTCTTTCCTATATTATCTATATTTGTATATGTCTTTATGTTTTTTAATAGTTGGTATACATTTTTATGATGTCCTATTAATGTTCTTATATGATCAACTGGCCATTCATTTATACATTATCAGTTTATGTATGTATTATATTCAGTTTTTACCTGCTGGCTCTGATGATGATCTTATAATTTTAGCTTTTTGCTTTATGTGAGTTTTTATAATAAGCACTCAAGTTTTGATTGTATTATTTATGTTTTATTTGTTTTTAGCAGATCATAGCCCCTGAAGAAGGCCATGCTGAAACATGGCCGTGTTGGGCTTTGTTCCTATTATTGTTTGTTTTGCACTGACTTTGCTTAATAAAGTCATTGGCTTGTTACTCGCCTCTTTTTCTGCTTTGCTGTGTGACTTGCGAGTACTTGTGCCCTCTGCTGTGGACTAACATACAAACGTACACATTCCAAAACACCAGTGCTGGCATGATTATGTGGCCAATACAGCAAACATCTATTTTGCACATACAAGTTTCCAAAATCAGCCTGTTTTCTGCACCTCTCTGGCTCCTAATTCTGCACGTCCCTGTCCCACTCTATATCACAGTGGACACATTTATCTTTTGGGGCAGAGATAGGACAATTTTAGACTGCATTTTACACGTGTCCACCTTCACTAATGCTCCTCCTACATAATTTTAGATATTTTGATACAATGTTCCAGATTTCACTTGAACAGTCTTTCAAAAATGTACCTTTAAATATAATGCATAAGTCCCCATTTCATTCTATGTTTGTCACTTAGTGAAGCACCAGAATTAGTGCGTGCTAACCTCCACAGTGTCGAGCTGCTGCATTAATTATTAGCACCAGTGTGCACTAACATCGTAATTATCACATGTCAACTATTTAACTCACTTTAGGAAGCCTTAGTCTTTAATTAATGTTCACTTTATCTGTACAAAATGCTGTAGAAGTGGTATTGCATTCTAATTTCTCAGTTCTATCCGAAGATGCCTTCTCAGGGCTTTTTTTTTTGTTTGCTTATTTCGTTCCAGCTCATTATTTACACAGAGTGGCACCAGGCACCATGTAAAGAACTTACCAAAAATTTTCCCATGAGTGTGTGATACACTTTCACCCTTCACCACCAACTCAATCTGAACCTCAGTTTCCTTGACAGCATTAAAGATAGTCACGCTGATAACCTCCTCCACGCCAGATCGGAATACAGCTGGTGCAACTATTAAATAGCCCCTGAAAGAAAACAAAAGGGGATATTTAACATCAGTGACAAATTGAGACGTCCTAATATGTTTGACAATAAAAAGAAATAAGTTTGCCATTCCAAGAGTATGCACCCTTCCCCCTATCCTCCCCCCTACAAAAAAGGTATTTTAAATGCAGCCAAATTGATTCACATGATGAATTTAGATGAATGGATAAAGGTTTGGCTATTGCAATTTCAGTATCTCAAATGAGTAGATACTGGGCTTTTATTTTGTGGTTAAGAATTGGAGTTTAGTTTGGTCAACTTGGAGGCACTGGGAGGAGAAAATGAAATATGAGTTTCTAGTAATACAAAAAAATAAAATAAAACATTGCATAATTGTACTAGTTATTAAATAATAATTTAAAGCTTTTGTATTATGATATTAAGTTCATTGTAACATACATAGTAACATAGTATATGACAGCAGATAAAGACCAGTATGGTCCATCTAGTCTGCCCAGTAAGGTAGTTAGAGTGGTAGCAACTGCTGCTCCATGCAGGTCACTCCCCCTCTTTGTCTATATTTAGGGTTGTACCTGCCACTCAATGTGATTATGTATTTTTCATTGCATACATTCATTACAGTTCTCTGTAGAAAGATGCGACTCAAACCAATAATAGAACAGAAACTAAACTATTGGGGTGACAGCCAAGGAATAAACCACCTGAGGGTTATTTTATAAAGAGTTTTCCACATGCAAAGCTTGTTTAAATGCAGAAAAATGGCCATATGTGTGTAAGAAGTAGGCACAGCGCATAACCTGGACTAGTGACCTCTTGGGCCTATTGGTCTGAGGTGATAAGAATTCATTCTGAGTAAAACAGCTGCAGAAGCCTCTTGACTGGCTGTACTTTGGAAGGGACCCGCTGGATCTCATTGCGGGGTTTTAATGGTTCCTGCTGATGTGTCCCAACAGTGTTGGGAGCCAGAAAAGGGCTGACCCTTTTTGGGTTTAAACCCCTAAGAGGAGAAGGCCTCGGCCGAGCTCTTTCCTATCTTAGGGCATCTCCAAGAACCATGGAAGTCCTCCGAGAGGCACTTTAGGTACCCCTGAATCTATTTTCTGGAAGCTTCTGCAGGTGAACCTTGCTGAGATCTTTCATCAACTTCTTCAGGTCTTCCCCAAAGAGCATCCTACCCTTGAAGTGAAGGTGTAATTTGGAAGCGGCGTCCATAGCGCAACTTCAAAGCTACAGCCATTTCTTGGCCACTACTACCACTGCCATGGAGGAAATTCTGATCAAGTAGTACAGAGCATTAGCTATGTATGAAGCATCAAACACCAGTATTGCCACCTCAGAACAAGCCAGCAACTGCTGGATACAGTGTAGGAGGGATCTGGCCATCAAGTCTGCACACATAGCCACCCGAATACCCAAAGCCGAAGCTGTAAAACAGAGTTTATTGTTTTGACAATGCCCCTGAAGCAAGCATCCCCTGCTGAAACATCGATGTCAAGCTAAGGGAGTGAGTTTGTTAAAGACCCTTGGGGTCAAGAAAGCAAGTTTGTTGTGCAACCTCAAGGGCTAGCGATTTGTGCTTGAGAGGATGTTGCCACTGTTTTGAAACTCATTGAAAAAATAAATAACACTGTATCTTTATGTTGGAAAAACCGCTGATGTAATTTTTTTGGATTTGAGATATATCATTCAAAGTTTGATTTTTGATGACTGTTTGCATGCCATAATTTAAGAAGTGTGAGGGGCAATTACTAAATATAAAAAAATAAACTACCTGGTCAACGAATGAGTTAAAATAGTTGGTGGAACTTGGGTTATGAGAGCTCTTACCAACTTTTATTTGATGTTTCCTTGACCCCTTGTTTTGTTTCTATAAATTGTGGTTTTGTGGGGTTATTTACGCACATTTTTAGTTGCCTTTATAAAATAGGCATCCTGTTATAAAATTACATCCAGGATGCTGGATGACACAAGAAAGCATTTAAAAGGTAATTCTTGAAAGTAATCTACCCCGCTAAAAGGTGCATTTTTAAGACTGCCCATCTTTCAAATGGCTAAAAAAATACATATATTGTTCCATAACACAGTTTTTTTTTACCAGCATTAAAGTGCTCCTAGGGGGGAAGGGAGAGGATTAGGTGGGTGTGTATCAAAGGAGTGACATAACAAAAGAGTGACAAAACAAAATGAATTTCAAAAGGTATGACACGAACCCTAACCCTAATTAACATTACGCACTTATGTCACTCCTTTGTTATGTCACTCCTTTGAACAGATCCCAAATTAGGTAGGGAAAGGCAACAATTTACATAAATAGGAATTACGCTTACCTGGTAATTGTGGTTCCTTGAGCGACTCCAGTTTAGTCCTCAACCTCTGGGTAGTGAACCTCCTCCTGCAGCTTGGAGACTGGGCATGTCAAACTCATGACATCACTGGATATAGCCTGCTGGTCTCTCTCATCAGCCCCCAGTGAACTAGTGACAAAGCAGACTCAAAGGAGCAAAAAATCAGTAACTTTTTTTTTTTTAAATTTAACATTATATTCAAGGGCACACTGAACATATAACCTATTTACCTACTACTCCCCTTCCAGAAGGAAAGGGACTGCTTCCTGCATGCTCTCCTTTCTGTCGAATGCCTAGCCCTAAAAAATCCAGAGCAATATAGCAATATATATAAAAATAACACAATATCATAATATAACAATATAGCGCAAAACAAATGGAAGCATCAAAACGACTGAACACCAGTGAGGGCCTATATCCACTTTTAACCTTGCACGTCCCCCAACAGAAAGACCACTGCTAAGACCCCATCCCCAGGCGGAAATGAGGACTAAACTGGAGTCACTCAAGGAACCAAAATTACCAGGTAAGTGCAATTCCTATTTCCTTATCGTTCCTCCAGTTTAGTCCTCAACCTCTGGGATGTATCAGAGCAGTAATCATTGGGAGGGACCTTTCCAGATGGATCTCAACACCGCCTCCCTGAAAACGGCATCCTTAGCCGCCAGAACATCTAGGCGGTAGTGCTTACTGAAAGTATGGAGAGACACCAAGTGGCCTCCCTACAGATGTCCACTGGCGGAATCAAACTGTGTTCCGTCCAAGAAGACGCTTGCACTCTGGTAGAGTGAGCTCGTAAGCTCCCTGGGACTGTACAGTCCCATAGAAGATAAGCCGACGCACTCGCCGCTCCAATCCATCCAGAAATGGACTCCTTCGCTGCCGCTTCCCTTTGTGGGGCCCTCCGAACACCCCAAAGAGAGACGATCCGCCTTGCGAAAGTTTCTGAAACCTTTAAACACTGCCGCAGCGCTCTCTTGACGTCCAAACAGCGCAAGCTATGGTTCAATACGCTCCCCTCCGCCACACCTAGCGCTGGAAGAGAGACCATTTTAGTTAGGTGAACATAGAAACCACCTTTGGCAACAACGATGAAACCAGCTGCCAGGCCATCTTCTGTCTGGAGACAGACAAAAAACGATTCCTGATAGGTCAACGCCTGCAACTCCGAAAATCGCCTTGCCGAACAGATGACCATCAAACATACCGTCTTCAAGGCAAAACCCCTAACCTGCACCTGTTGCAAGGGCCCCAATGGTGAGCTAGCTAACGCTCCTAAAACCAACTTGAGCTTCCCTGGTGGAATTAATATCCTACAAGAGGGCTACATTCTGGTAACCGCCTGAAAAAGCATACCACATCGACCTGTGCATGAGAGCCACTCCCTGTCCTTTGCCCCTATAGCAAGACAGAGCTGCTAACTGAACTCTCCAGGACCTGCCTTTACCAAACCCGTCCTGCAGAAAACTTAATACCAAGGGGACTGACACTGTAGTCACGCGAGCGTGCCTCCGGGAGCACCCGTCCTCAAAGATGCGCCATATACACACATATGCAAGGGACGGGGACTTTTTTTTTTTTGCGGTAAAGTGGCAAAGACTGCTGCCGAGCAACTCTTTTTCCTTAAGCTTGCCCTTTCAATGGCCACCCCGTAAGCGAAAACCGATGCACCCGAGGCATTCGAAGGGAACTCCGTAGCAACAGAATCTCCAATGTCGGAAACCTCCATGGATTCCCATCGAGCAACCGTATGAGGCAGGCATACCACGAGCGCCTCGGCCAGCCCGAGGCCCCAATCACACATTTCCCCGAAGTGCTTCGATATGCAGAACCACTTGACCAATGAGTGCCCCTGGTGGAAAGGCAGAGAAGATTGGACGATGGCCGCCGTTGAAACAGTGCACCGATGCCTTCCGATCTCCTTTCGCGTCGTCTGCTGAAGAAGCGACCCGTTTACGCAGAGTGAAATGTCGCCATGAAGTCCATTACTGGCTGTCTCCATATGCGACCGATCTCTGCGAACACCTCCAGATGCCACTCCCATTCTCCAGCATCTACTCGGACCCAGCTGAGGCAATCCGCTGTCACAATGTCCTTACCCGCAACATGTGCCACCGAAAACACTGGCAGCCAAAGCTCCATACACACACACAGACCCTCTGCCGCGGCTTCAATGGTCACACTTCCGGTTCTGCCCTGCCGATTGATGTAGGCCACCGCCGCGGAGTTGTCGGACAGTACTCGCACCACTCGACCTTGCACCATAGCTTCGAACACCTGCAACGCCCGGCGTATCGCTCGCATTTCCAGTCAGTTGATAGAGTACACAGGAGACCCAGTGGTCAAAGAGCCTTGCATGAAACGATCTCCGAACGCAGTGGAGTTTAACAAAGTTTTGGGCCAAGCTCCCGGAGGAAAGGTCCTTAAGGTACAGAGAAGAGCCACCAAAATGGTAGAGGGGATGGAAGGCTACTCCTATGAAGAGAGGCTACAAAGGTTAGGGCTCTTCAACCTAGAAAAGAGACGGCTGAGGGGAGATATGATAGAGATCTATAAATTAATGAATGGAGTGGAATGGGTAAACGTAGATCAATTGTTTACGCTATCAGAATATAGAAAGACTAGGGGACATGTAATGAAGCTACAGGGTAAACTATTTAAGACAAATAAGAGAAAATATTTTTTCACTCAACGTGTAATCAAACTCTGGAATTTGTTACCAGAGGATGTAGTAAGAGCTGTTAGTGTAGCTGGGTTTAAAAAAGGTTTGGACAATTTCCTGGAGGAAAGGTCCATAAGCCATTATTAAAAAGGGACCAAGGATATCAATGCTTGACCCAATACAAGCATTGTGGAACCTGTATCTTTTGGGGATACTGCTATGTACGTATGACCTAGATTGGCTGCTGTTGGAAACAGGATACTGGGCTTGATGGACCTTGGTCTGACCCAGTATGGCATATCTTATGTTCTTAACCTTTTATTAGAGAGAAGCTGGAAAATTATTTAAAAAAAAATTTATACCAACTTTCACCAATTCAAGATGTTCTACAAGGCACACAACCCAACAGAGCGTCACATCTGTTGTACATGCAATGGAACCCTTAAAATATGAGCATACATGAATCCACCGCTTGCCCGATACAAGCATTGAGTAGCCTATTCGTCTTTTTGGAAACTAGCCAGGTCTTTAAGACCTGGATTGGCTAACCTAGGAAACAGGATACTGGTCCTGAAAGCGCTTGGTCTGACCCAGTATGGCATTTCTCGTATCCTTATGAACGGAACCTCCCCAAGGTCTCTGCCTAGAAAGTAACAGGCTGCGCCTGGCCCTATGGCCCTGTGGCTAGCTCACATGAAGCAGTGCAGCCTAGTGGTTGAGGCAAGTTGCCAGAGGACCAAGGGTTTGAATTCCAATCGAGACCACCAACCTTGGGCCATAAAAACTGGGGTTTCTGGTCCAACAGGTGGTCCTTCTGGCCTTTGTTAAGCGACTTAACCCTCTGCCTCAGGTACCAAAACATAAATTATGAGCCCTTCAGGGACAAGGGAAATAGAAATACCGTAATCGATTGCCTACTGGTCAGGGTGGCATACAATCAGTATACTCAAATAAATA
Organism: Ichthyophis bannanicus; assembly: GCA_033557465.1. Lineage (NCBI taxonomy): Eukaryota > Metazoa > Chordata > Amphibia > Gymnophiona > Ichthyophiidae > Ichthyophis > Ichthyophis bannanicus. The sequence continues at coordinate 252,902,335 of CM066039.1, forward strand.
ACTGACTGGGAATATGTGGCCATAGCAAACAGTGACAGTGGAGAGACATCAGAGTTGGTGCTGGTTCCTGGTCTTCCTTTCTCGCTCAACCAGTCCTTCTGCCAGCATTGAGAAAAGGCTGAGAATAGATTGTCCAGTGGGCTAGGGACCTTGCGTCCTGGACATCAGAGAGAAAGAGGGACTAGGATCTGGGAGCAAAGCCAAAAGAGAAAGGGAAACTGGTGACTGTGACACTGCAGCTCCTCCGGACGGCTCACTCCACAGCAGATCCCACGACTGCATCTCCAACCCCATGTAACACCATGAGGACCTCATGCACTTTATTACAATCGACATCCTCCCATTACTGGAGAAATTACCTTAGCCTGATAATACAGTCTGTGCAAAGAAATGCAGTCTCACTCTGCAAAGAGTGCACCCAAAAATCATGCCTAAGCAATTGTGAGCACATACCAAATGCACATCTACATATACGGGTGACCCTGCACCTGTCACCCAAACACAGTGCAGTGAGCACGCTTGAACATAGGCTGAATGCATGGAGCATACACAGGAGTATTGACTTCCGCTATGAAACCTTCCAGTGCCCTGGAGCTCTAAGTCCCAGGCTGTGCTATCTAAACATCCTTCTCTTCACCCTCAGCACGGGCCCTTTAACAAAATGGCACAGACGGGTCAGTGCCCCTGCTAAGTGCTTAAATCCTGCTCTGACAGCACAGAATCTAGAAATAGATGAGAATTTCCTGGGAAGGGCATGCTAAGTAGAGCTATGAAACACACAGGCACCACCCCCCCTTCCTGCAGTCAGAGAAATAACGGTGGGATACACCGACAACCTTGCAAGTGGAGGTCTCAGAGGTTGCTGCCTGTGTGAACCTGATGAAGAATACGATTTCGTATTTTACAAACCCGCCCCCCCCCCCAGGGATGGGGGCACTGAATACTATATGTGATTCATGAGCAGCGCTGCCATCCGGTGGCCTTTAGGGCACCAGAGCCCAACAAACGATACAGAAGTTAAGAGCTTTAAATCTTGGTCATATAATCTTAATTTGCAGAACATTACAGTTGCTTGTTTAGTCACTAACCCCTGAGAGCCCATGAGGTGGCCCTGTGGTTATTTCTTCCCTGACTTGCAGAGATCAATCTGATGATGGCTGCATGCACACGATCACAGAAAGGCACCATTGAGTGTACCAGCTGCCCTCTGGTGGCCATAGACCGTAGCACAGGCACTTCTTGGTTGACAGTTTAACTGTTATTATTATATATGTTTTTATATCCTAAGGTTTCCTAAACCTATCCCTGAGAAACCACAGGTGTTTGGGCAACTTTCCCTATAGAATACATTTGCAGACCGTGAATACAAAAAAGAGCTACTGTCTCAAGCACACTTCCAGCTTGTCCCTCCTTCAAACTACAAGTTAAGGCTCTGCCCTTGAAGAACCTAAAAGCTGGAAATTTGCCTAATATCCCGGGACTTAACAGATGCTCCTCAGAGACATGATTAGGAGGGAGAGAACATGTGGCATTAGAGATCAATGCCAAAATTGCTTTCCTTAAAAATAAAGAAGACTGACAACAGCCCCCTTAAGGCTGAGGAACCCCACGAGCCTCAAAAAAACTACAAACGAAAGAAACACTAGACCTAAAAATCTAGCTATTCTGCTTGTCGTCTTCCTCACACCGGCAGCTCGCTGCAACTTCCGCCACGCGGTCCAAATACCTAGAGAGAAAGTGGCCGCCCCTTTGCCAACGAATTTTGGTGCCAAGAACAGCCGCTGCAAAAAGGAGGCCTCAGCAGACCGACAGAGCCCAAAGGCCTTACCTGCAGGGCCGAAAGCTATGCAGCCTACTCCTACCACCTTGAATTCATCCGATCCTCAAGCTGCGCTGCTGTGCCCGGCAGCCGCGGCGAGGACCGCTCAGCCAGTTCCACAGAGTAAAAGTAAAATCCCGCAGCAAAGGAGAGGCTCCATCTCACACAGCTTCAGTGTGGCTGTACGGGTCCCGGAGCTCTCTCCCGTACTGTCAAGGGAGAGAGATCTGCACCGGCGAATGCCTGCAGTAAGTGAAAATAACTGACAAGGAGGGAAGGCGAGAGCTGCTACTAATTTAAAGAGCCAGGCTGAAATTTAAAATTACTGTAAATAAGGAAATTTGCTCCTAACAACTAAAGGGAACTAATCCCTGATTGCCAATTAACCAAAGGTAACTGAATTAAAAGAAAAAATTAAAAGTAAAACCAGAATAGAATTTGTCACACTAAATGCTCCTTATCTGTTCCCCCAAGTGAGCTCAGAAGCTAGGCTCACTACGTCCTCCTGCTGCATGGAGACTGGACACACTGGAGGCTGATGGAAGAGACCAGCAGGCTATATCCAGTGATGTCATGAGTTTGACATGCCCAGTCTCCAAGCTGCAGGAGGAGGTTCACTAGCCAGAGGTTGAGGGCTAAACTGGAGGAACGATAAGGAATTTGGCATTTTCAAAACTGTTGGGCTAATATTAAAAAGGAGCTAATCTGGTTAATAGGACCTGTGAGAGGAATCACAGCCAGAGGGATATTTAGCAGCACTAACCAGGGCCAACCCCAGAGTTGGTTCAAGATGTTGGTACCCTAGGTAAGTTTTAGGGTTTACACCCCCACTCCCACCCACAGTTGTCAAAATCTATAGTTTAGCTTTGAATGCCCTGCTCCACCCCCCCCCCCCCCAAAAAAAAAAGGAGTTGCCACCCTAGGCAGCCACCTAGTTTGCCTAGTGGTTTGACCAGAACTGGCACTAACTGGACATTGCCATTCAATATCCCCTCTGACCACCAAGGCACTGTCCAGACATTATCAATGCAGTCCATGGATGGGGCAAGGGCGGTCCCAGCACTAGTCAGTTAATGGCAATTTTCAGTCTGCTTTCCAGCTACAAATCCGCATAAAGTTAGGAAAGGTCAATGGCTGAATATCGCCACTGTCTGGGCTGCAGCGCCGGTTCCCACTGACCCCAGATACTCACCACTGAAGGATATCCTGCTTCACTATCAGCAAACCAGCTGCTTAAAAAACACTGACCGATGCTGAATATTGACCCCTATATATTATTTAAAATGGAAAAAGTATCTGAAGAGAAGGCAAGTGCCAATAGTAGTAAAAGCTGACTATTTTTGAATTGTTTTATATTGCATGTGATATAAAATGCTTCAGCAATTACCAAATTGAAATTAAATACATAAAACTTCAGCTGACACTTTTTCCTGGAATAACTTTCAAAAATGCATGACAATGCATTTTTTTTTAACATCATGCATTCGGGCTGTAAAAATTCAAGGGAGCAATACAATATAGGGGCTAAAGTACTTCTATTCATAAAAGAAGAGCAGGACCTCAAGGTTTTTTTTTCTGATGATCTTAAAGTGGCTAAAAAGTTAGAAAAGGCGACAGCAAAAGACAGAAGAATGCTTGGGTACATAGGGAGAAGAATGGCCAGCAGGAAAGCGTAGTTACTCACCTGTAACAGGTGATCTCCGGGAACAGCAGGAATTTAGTCTTCACATATGGATATCGTCAGTACCGACGGAGCCTGCGTAGGAACACTCCCCAGCGTCCAATAGGAACACTTTTGGGAGCATCCCTCAGCACATGCGCGCTGCCTTCCCGCCTTCCCAACTGTCCCTCTTCAGTTAAGTTTGTAGCTGAGTGAAAGGATAGAGGGAGAGAGGAAAGAGACAAAGAGATAGAGAGACAACTCCTAGGGGAGGTGGGTGGGCTGTGAAGACTAAATTCCTGCTGTTCCCGGAGATCACCTGTTACAAGTGAGTAACTACGCTATCTCCAGGAACAAGCAGGAATGTAGTCTTCACATATGGGGACTCCCTAGCTGAAGATGCCTGGGAGATCCCCAAGGATATGAGACCCTGAAAGGGGTCTGCGTCCTCCTATGGATCTCAGGCATCCATCCAGGGATGGAGGGCAGGAGTTGTTTAAGAATGGAACAGGTGTCTTAAGACAGCCTGACCAAACAAGGCATCCCGGCGGGAGTCCTTGTCCAAGCAGTAATGGGCTGTGAAGGTATGAACAGAGGCCCAGGTGGCTGCTCGACAGATCTGGTCGATGGACACAGAATTTAGATGAGCCATAGAGGTGGCCATGGCCCTCACATTATGAGCTGTGACATGGTCCTGAAGAGGAAGACCCTTACTCTCATAAGCAAAGGATATGCATTGGGCAATCCATTTAGATAAAGTTCCTTTGGGTGCCATCCTAGAAAGGAGGAAAACCTTCCTCCCATGGATCTCTGGCATTCCACCAGGGTTGGTGGGTAGGAGTTGAATTAGGTCTGAAAGAGATTTTGAAGAACAGCTTGGCCAAAGAAGGCATCCCGACAGGAGGCTTTATCCAGGCAGTAGTGGGCTGCAAAGGTGTGTACTGCAGCCCAGGTGGCTGCTCAACAAATGTCATCGATAGACACAAAATGGAAGTAGCCATGGCTCTCACATTATGAGCTGTGACATGGTCCTGAAGAGGAAGACCCTTACCCTCATAAGCAAAGGATATGCATTGGGCAATCCATTTAGATAAAGTTCCTTTGGGGACTGGAAGTCCCAAATGACTATGGTCAAAAGCTATAAAAGGTTGTGAGGACCTTCTATGTTGCTGAGTTCTTTGTATGTAAAAGGCTAAGGCCCTTTTACAATCCAAAGTATGAAGGTTTCTTTCTGCATTAGAGGCATGAGGCCTCGGAAAAAATACAGGAAGATAAATTGATTGATTCAAATGAAAAGGCGAAACCACCTTTGGCATAAAGTGTGGATGAGTTCTAAGAACAACCTTATCATGATGAAACCTAGCATAAGGAGGATCAGCCACTAAAGCTTGCAATTCACTAATGCGACGTGCAGAGGTGATTGCAATTAGGAAGATGACCTTCCAGGTTAAAAACTCAAGGGCTGTAGTGGCTAAAGGCTCAAAAGGCGGCCTCATAAGCTGCCCGAGAACTAGGTTTAGATCCCATGCCACCGGTGGTGGCTTGATGGGAGGTTTGGTTAAAAGAAGGCCTCTCATAAATCTTGATATGAGTGGATGAGAGGAAATTGGTTGTCCATTGAGAGGCTTATAAGAAGCCGCAATCGCACTAAGATGGACTCTTACTGAATTGGTCTTTAGACCAGAATTTTACAAGTGAAGGAGATACTCTAGTATCAATTCCAAGGGTATGACAAGGGGGTTTAATTCCTTCTTGCAGCACCATATAGTAAAACGTTTCCACTTGAAGGCATAAGATCTTCTTGTGGAAAGTTTCCTAGAAGCCTGAAGGATATCCTTCACCTGTTGGGACAGATTGAGATTCTGGAGGTCTAAGCCTTCAGCAACCAGGCCGTGAGGTGCAGGGACTGGGGAGTCGGGTTCCATAGCATCCCGTTCTCTTGAGAAAGGAGATCTGGAGCATGTCATAACTCCAGAGGTGCTGCTTGAGAGAAATGTAGAAGCAGGGGATACCATGTTTGGCGTGGCCATCGTGGCGCTATGAGGAACATGCGACCCCTGTATCTCTGAAGCTTGAAGAGTGTTTTGGGGATGAGGGGAATGGGTGGGAAGGCATAAAGGAAATCCTGACCCCAGTGAAGGAGGAAGGCCTGACAATTGTGAGCCGGAATCCTGGAACAGAACCGGGGAAGTTTGGCATTCAGTGGACTTGCAAAGAGGTCTATGTCTGGAGTGCCCCAGAGATTAAATATCTTTGCCACCTGGTCCAGGTGGAAGGCCCACTCGTGAGGCAGCAGTACTCGACTGAGTTTGTCTGCCCAAAGGTTTTGAATGCCTGGAAGATATACCACTAGAAGGTGAATTTGATACTCTCTGGTGAGGGCCCACATTCGTAAAGCTTTGTTGCATAACAGAGCCTGTCCCGCCCTGCTTGTTGACATAGAACATTGCTACTTGATTGTCCGTGTGGACTAGGACTGTCTTGTAGCTGAGCTGGGCATGGAATACTCAAAGAGCTAAATAGATTGCTCTTAATTCCAGGAGGTTTGTGTGTAGACCAGCCTCCTGTGGAGTCCAGGTTCCCTGGGTAGAGATGATTCAGGTGTGCTCCCCAAACCACCTGCGATGCATCTGTTGTTAGGGTGGCCTGAAAAAGGGGTTGATGAAAAGGAGACCCCACTGTCAGATTCTCTAGGGATTGCCACCATTGGAGGGACAAAATTAGTCGGTGAGTTTATTATTTTGTCCGATAAATGACCTGTGGCCTGTGTCCACTGTGTGGATAGGGTCCACTGAACTGCTCGCATGTGGCGGCAAGCATATGGGACTACATGGACTGTGGATGCCATATGTCCCAGCAACCGTAGTAGCTCTTGAACAGTTAGGGAGGATTTCCCTGCTGCTTGAGAAGCTAGTTGCATTATGCAAAGACACCGGGCCTATGGAAGGAAAGCCTTTGCCTGTCTGGTATCTAGACAGGCCCCTATGAAGTCCAGGCATTGGGAAGGAACAAGTTGGGATTTTGGGAAGTTTATTACCAATCCCAAGTATTGGAGGATTCGCATTGTGCGAGACAGTGCAGTGCTGGCCTCTGCAACTGTAGGGGCTCGAATGAGCCAGTCGTCTAAGGGAAGACAAATATCCCCAGGGTTCGTAGAAATGCAGCTACTACTGCCATGCATTTCGTGAATACCCTTGGTGCTGAAGCCAGACCAAAATGGAAGAACCCTGTACTGGAAATGTTTTCCCCTGAAAAGGAATCGCAAGAATTTCCTGTGATCTGGATGGATCAGAATGTGAGTGTATGCATCCTTTAAGTCTAGAGAGCAAAGCCAATCCTGGTTTGAAGGTATGGCAGAAGAGTTCCTAGAGAAATCATTTTGAACTTCTCTCGAAAAAGGTATTTGTTCAATTCTCTGAGGTCTAAAATGGGTCTGTGTCCTCCTGTTTTCTTTGGAATAAGAAAATAGGGGAGTAGAACCCTGCACCCCGTTGAAGAATGGGTACCTCCTCCATTGCCCCTTGGGCAAGAAGTGTTGAGACCTTGTGATGTAGCAGATTGTCTGCAGAGGTTTGAGAATCGAATTGCTTTAGAATTGTAGGAGGGGGCATGCTGTGAAAATGAAGCTTGTACCCTTCTCCTACAATGGACAAGGTCCAATCTTCTGCTGTTATCTGATTTATTTATTTATTTATTTATTTAACTGCATTTATATACCGCTTTTCACCGGGTCAAAGCGGTGTAACATATAACATGGGGGGGATAGTATTTTATAGGGTGGGGCCATCACCAGGGACAACAATTAGTGATTTTGGGTGGACATAGACATGTACATTTCCGCTGGGTCTAGGTATTAGATCGTGTGGGTTCTGATCAAAGGTGCTCACGGAATAGGATTGTTTTCAGCTGTTTCTTGAATGATGTGATGTCATCGTTGTTTCTAATGTGGTTTGGTAGAGAGTTCCAGAGGGATGGGGCATAGAGCTCGAAGGCTCTGTTGCAGGTCCGTTGTGTGGATTTGGTTCTTTTGTGGGGGACGACAATGGAGTTATTGGAGGATTGTCTGGTTGATCTGTTGTGAGATGGGCGAGGCAGAAGGTGGTGGAGTGAGGCGTTCCGCGTTTGGTGGATAGTCTTGTGGATGAGTAGGATCGCTTTGTACTTTACTCTTGCTGGAATTGGCAGGAAGTGGAGGTCTCTTAGGATCGGGGTGATGTGATCCTGTTTTTTCGCATTCTGAATAATCCTTGCTGTGGTATTTAAGGCAGTTCGGAGGGGGATGGTGTGTGAGGCGGGTAATCCATGGTAGATTATGTTGCAGAAATCCAGATGAGGTAGAGTTACAGCTTGCATTACTGTCCTGAAGTCGTGGGGTTCCAGAAGGGATCGGAGACGTTGCACAGTTTTAGCTTTGTAGAATATTGTTCCAGCGGTTTTGCTGATTTGTTGTTTAAAGGTGAGAGCCTGATCAATGATCACGCCTAGATACCTTATTTGGGGCTGTATTTGGATTCGTATGGTTCCCATGTTGAGGTGGGTAGGTGGTTTGAAGTCCTGATCTTTTGTCACTATAAGGGCTTCGGTTTTCTTCATGTTGATGGATAGATTGTTCTCTTGTAGCCAGTTGGTTACGTCGTTGAAGCAGGCTGATAGCTGGTCGTTTTTTGGATTGGTGGTTGTAATCGGTGCGTAGAGCATTATGTCGTCGGCGTATATGTGGAAGTTGATGTTGTGGGTGCGGATGATTGAGCATAGTGGACGGAGGTATATATTGAACAGCATGGCTGATAAGGTGGACCCTTGGGGTACTCCTTGATGTTGTTGGTAGGGGGTTGAGGTCTTGGAGAAGGTGCGTATTCGTTGCTGTCTGTTGGTTAAGTAGGATCTGAACCATTGGAGTACAGTGTCTTTGATTCCAATTGATTGGAGTCTGCTTATGAGGATTTCGTGGGAGATTGTGTCAAAGGCCGCTGATATATCTAAAAAGATCAGGATGTATCCGGATTGTTTCTCTTGGGTTCCAATGATGAGGGTGTTCATTAGAATGGTCATAAGGGTCTCAACTCCATGTAGTGGTCGGAATCCATGTTGTTGAGGGTCTAGTATGTCGTTGGTGTCCAGGTGATCTTGAAGCTGACGTTGGACTATCTTTTCCATTATCTTGGTGGTAAGGGGAAGGCTTGCAACTGGTCTGTAGGAGGTGGGGTCTAGTGGGTCCAGGTTGTTCTTTTTTATTGTTGGTCGGATGATTGATGTCTTGAGGGCGTCTGGTATGTATCCTTGTTTAAAGGATTCGTTTAGGATGTGGGTTAATGGCGCGCTCAGTTCTTCTTTTGTCTTCTTTATCCATTCCGTAGGGCATGGGTCCAGCAGGGAGGTAGTAGTGTTCAGACAGGAGATGGTGGAGGAGATCTCTTCTCTTGAGGTTTCATTGAATGTACTCCAGGCTGTGTTTATTATGGTCTAAGGGTTTGCCTTTGCGGCTGTAGCACAGAGGCGAGGTTGTTGGAATTGTTTGTATTGTCGTGCCAGAAGATCCGAGGGGATATCTGGGAGTTGATCAGAAGTGGTTGGTGCCTTTGTCAGTTTTTTGGCAATTTGGAAGAGTTCTCGAGGTTTGTTTACAGCTGACGTGATGAGTTTGGTGTGGTAGTTTTTCTTCGCATTGTCGGTCTCTGTGTGGTAATTAGTGAGTTCAGAGATGTATTGCTTTTTGTCCATGTCATTTTTGGTTTTCCTCCATTTTCTTTCTGCTCTTCGAAGTTTTGTTTTTAGTTTGCGGAGGTCAGTGGTGAACCATCGGACCTTTGCGGAGATGGGTTTGTTGCTGTTTTTGCTTATAGTTGCGCTGGATGCAGAGGAGATTGTGGTGTTCCAGTTGTTTATGAGGTCATCAAGGTTGTTGGAGTTCGTGAGTAGGTTAGGTAGGGTTAGCGTCAGGAAATCTTCTCTGCTGAATGCTTTGAATCTTCTTGTGTGTTGTGTGTTTCCTCTACTTGTGTTTGGTTGATATGCATGAGTGATGTGGATGATGTAGTGGTCTGACCATGGTATTGGTAAGATTGTTGGGCTGCTGCATGAGGAGGCTGTTTGGGAGTTCAGAAATATGAAGTCCAGTGTATTTCCTTTTTCGTGCGTTGGTTCGTTGATGATCTGTGTGAGGTCCATTGCGGTCATGGCATTAAGGAATGTTTCTGTTTGTGCGCTTTGGAGGGATGGGAGGTTGAAGTCTCCCAAGATAATTGGTTCTTTTGCTGGGTCAATGCTTTCAGAGATGAGGTGTAGTATCTTTGGAAGGTCGGAGTTTGCGGCGGGAGTTCTGTAGATCAGACATATTGTGATGTGTTTGTTAGTGAGGGTGAGGATGTCTGCTTCATTGGAGGACTCAGCAGCGTGGGTCCGTAGGTGAAGGATGTCTTTCGCGATGATGGCTACGCCTCCGCCTCTCGCGTGCGTTCGGGAACAGTGATGGAGGCTGTATCCGGTTGGCGTCAGCTGGTTCATTATTACCGTGTCGGTTTCTGTCAGCCAGGTTTCTGTTATACATAGGATGTCAATCTTCTCTGTTGTGATCAGGTCGTGGAGCATGTGGTGCTTGTTCCGTGCTGAGCGTGCGTTTATGAGTGAGATGGAGATGTGTGGGTGGCTTTTGTGTTTGGTGGTATGAGGTGAGGTGTGGTGTGTGTGTGTGTGTGGTGTGTGTGTGGTTCCGCAGATATTTGCGGGTTGTGGTGTTGTGGTGCCTGTATGTGGGAGGTTAATGTGGGTGGTTGTGTGCGGGTATGGCGTCTGTGGAGAGGAGGTTAGTGTGTCTATGTTGGGAGAATTGATGATTGTGGTTGGGTGGGGGTATAGTGCTAGGATGGGTGTGAGCAAGTAAATGGGGGTTAGGAAGGGCGGCATTGTGTATCAAAGTACCTGTGTTTTGTAGTTGCGTGGTCTCTTTTCTGTGTATCAGTCGGAGTCCTGGATCTTCCGGTTTAGGTGTTTGACTTGCGGAGTTTCTTGCCGTGGTGGTTTTCCGTAGTTTGGTCTTTGTTTGGTGGTTGTTGTTGTGCGCCTTGGTGCCGCGCCTAAGGGCCACGCCAAAGGGCCCTCTGGCGAGGCCCTCAGGTGCGGGCGCGCCCGCAAGGGACGCTGCTTAAATGCTGGACGGCTGCTAGCTCCCACTGTTGGCAAAGTGGCATAACCTGCCTGGGATATTGGGGATCCCTCAAAGGCAGGAAGGCTAAGCTCTCTAGGAAGGAGTCAAAGCCCTTGAGGGGGCTGAACCTGCAGAGATGGTTGGGCTCTCGGGCCTTTTGGCTTCTTTTGTTGCCTAGTTTGTCCCTTTGGGCAACCTGACCCTGAGATTGACTTTGCTGGGTATAGGAAGGATATAAAAACCCTCTTTCAGCAAAAAGAGGAAGTTTTAAGACTTCTTTTTGGCTGCAGTGGCTGTAGACTTTGACAATCTAAAGTAGTATTGTCAGCATCTAACTCGTTAGCCTTTTCCTGCCAGTTCTTGCCAAAGAGATTCTCCCCCATGCAAGGAATGTTGCCCAACTTATCCTGTACCCAAGTCTCCAAGTCTGATGCCTGAAGCTAGGCAATCCGTCGTGCGCCAATGGCAATAGCAGAGGTTCTACTGATGCATTCAAAGCAGTCAAAGGCTGCACGATTAACAAACTTGGAGACATCTTGAGCATGCTTAACTAGAGCAAGAAAATCTTGTCTCTTGTCATCTGGGAGAAATGGGCTCATAAGTTCCAAGTCTCCTGTGATTTCCTTGAGGAACATTCCCATATATAGGATATATGAACTGATCCTAGCTGAAAGCATGGAAGCTTGAAAAGTTCTGTGCCCAAAAGCATCCAGAGTCCTGCATTCATGACCTGGAGGATTGGATGCATGCCTCTTAGCACTTTTCATCTTACGCATGGCTGATTCCACTACCATTGAATGGTGTGGCAGCTGAGTTTTCTGAAATCCAGGACATGGTGGAACTCGATACATAGTATCAAATCTCCTAGAGTGAGGAGAAGTAGTCAGAGGTGTCTCCCACATTCTGAGCATCAAGCTATGCAGACTTTCATGGATAGGCAGAGTGGCTGCCTCCTTAGGAGCTTTAGGATATTGGAGAATTTCCAATTCCTTTGCTCTGGGTTCCTCTTTAGGAGCTACTGTGATTGAAAGACTTTTGGCCATATCACGGATAAAATCCTGAAAAGACATGTCCTCTGGAGGTGACATTCTGCATTGGGGTGAAGAGGGATCTTCTGGGAGAAAACCTCTAGTACCAGCAGAATTGTCAGAGTCTTCGGAATCAGAGGAATCGAAGTATTCCTGACCCCGATGCTCCTGCAAAGCACGGTCCCGGTACCGATCGAAGTGGGTACTGAGTTGACCCGATACCAATCTGTCGATTCCAGCCACAGAAGGCATGGGAAGAGCTCCCACCAGGGCCGGTACCATCGGTGTCGGTACCAGCATCGGTGCCGATGTCGGTACCGGTGCCCATTGGACCAACGGTACCGCAGCTGAAAGAACAGCTGGGATGCTGCGTTTGATAGCGAGGAACCTCTGGTCTATCGACACTGCTGATGCCTGGGTGTCAGTACTGGTAGAAACGGCCGGAACCCCTGAGCATGGCACAGGTAGTTCTTGCGAGGTTGGAACCTCGAGAACATCCTGAAGCCCCATCGATGCTTTGGAAGCCGAAGCCTCTTGCCGGAGCTGTTTTGCCGGTGTGGTTCCCTCAAGGGCAATGCCAATGGCCTCTCCATGCTTAGCAGGAGAAATACCCTTTGAGGACCGGCTTTTATGTTTAGTTACCTGAGATCCATAGGAGGAAGAAGAGGCCCTTGACGATGTTGATGCAATGGATCTGGCATCCAAAGAAATGAGGGTACCAAGCTTTGCAGCCCAGTTCTGTCTTCCTCTTAGTTATCCCCATACAGGAGAGACATTCAGTTGGAGAATGTTCAGGCCCTAAAAACATTTAAGACACCAATCATGGGTGTCAGTGATGGAAATGGTACCGCCACACTTAATACATTTTTTAAAACCACTAGTTGGCTTTTCCATGTTTTAGGAATATGGGGCCTAGTGCCCAAAATGGCACCTGGCACCAAAGAGAAAAGTTTCTGAAGAGAAACAGTTTAAAGCCTAAGTTTTTTTTTTTGTTTTTTTTTTAAAAGAAAAGAACCGGCGGTACCGGTAAGCATCGTGCGGTAGGCAAACGCGACCACAAGAAACAAATTTAAAGACGGAATTTTCTGCGGTGACAGGGATAGATCCTATCAGCTCCGCAGAAAACGAAGAACTGAAGAGGGACAGTTGGAAAGGCGGGAAGGCAGTGCACATGTGCTGAGGGATGCTCCCAAAAGCGTTCCTATTGGACGCTGGGGAGCTTCCCGCGCAGGCTCCGTCGGTACTGACGATACCCATATGTGAAGCCTACATTCCTGCTTGCTCCTGGAGATAGAGAGATAGTGCTTCTGTATGAGTCTTTGGTAAGATCTCATTTGGAGTATGTGTGCAATTCTGGAGATCACACCTTCAAAAGGATATAAACAGAATGACGTTGATGGAGAGGGTGGCTACTAAAATGGTCAGTGGGCTTCATCATAAGGCATATGCAGACAGACTTAAAGATCTCAACATGTATACTATAGAAGAAAGACGGGAGAGGGAAGGTACAACAGAGATGTCTAAATATCTTTGTGGCATAAATGCACAGGAGGAGAGCCTCTTTCAATTGAAAGAGCTCTGCAATGAAGGGGCACAGGACAAAAGTGAAAGGGGACAGACTTGGGAGTAATTTGCAGCAATATTTCTTTATGGAAACAGTGACAGGTGCATGGAATAGTCTCACAATAGAGGTAGTAGAGACAAGAACTGTATCTGAATTAAAGAAAGCATGGGACAAACAGAGAAGACCTCTAAAGGGAAAGAAAAGGACTATAGTAGTTGGCATGGAAGGGCAGAGTGGATAGATTGTATGGTCTTTATCTGCCATCATGTTTCTATGTTTCAGACTATGCTTGCACGTTCCATTTCAAACCTAGGTAAGTGTTTACTAAACGGTGGTAGAGGACTCCGTACGATATCGAGGCCACAGCTCCGATATTGCACGAAGTTTAGTAAACACCCCCCACTGGTATAAGTTCATAGGTAAAAAGGTACCCACAGACTTTCTGATTATGCAGGCATATATTGTTCTTTCATAATGTGATCACTTTATAATAAACTGATTTGCAATAATGATAAAGAAACATGTGTCTTAGCCCATATGCTTTAAGAGTTCAATGCAGGTCTAAAGGATTTAGAGAAGCAAGCATGGCCAAGTGTGGTAGAGTGGATATAAAGTTAGCTGTTGGTTCAGTCCTGTTTTGCATACTACTTGTTTTTGTTTACCTCTGCTTTATATATTTGTATTGGGTTATATTACATTTTTGTATGCTAACTTGAAATCTGTTACATTCTGTATAGAGCAAAAATGGTGCTCTCTCTCCATTAATTGGTTTGTAAACTCAAGTTTCAATATGAAATCTTGAAAACAAATATTCTCAATTTGAAGGCAGAGTTATATGTATTTCCATCTAATTACACAACTTCTGTTATATCCTCAGTGTGGAGTACAAACTTACAGGGGCATGTTTACTGAATTGTGCTAATAGTTAACGCATGTACTAATCAGCTAGCATGGGGTTGTGGTAATTGCGACCACACGCTGAAATAGCACATTCCAAATTCTGCATTAAATGCACAGCGCTCGACAGAACAGGGAATGAATGCAGTTAGCACAGGGGTTATTAATGCATGAAAATTGTCAATGTGGCAGTTTGAGCAAATGGACGCAATGCCACCTCAGCGGTTGGTATTATGATTTCAGATATCATCTGTCAGAATGTTTTTGAGCACACTTGTCAGTTGGTAATTCTATTTGTTTCTTTGCCTTGCAGTTGTTTTAATTTTATTGTGATAATGATTGTATTTTGATTATGTTTTGTTTTCTGTGATTTTATTAATGTCATCTTTTTACTCAACTTAGACCTTTGGATAGATAAATAAATAAATAAATTTTCAAATGCCACGATGAGCATTAGGATACATTTCAGTGTGGTAACTGCTGAGAATATGCTGGACATGTCCCCAGTAGCGCCACGACTTTTGCACTTACCGTGCATTAGTTTTAACTCAAAACATGCTATAAGTGCAAAAGCTTGGCGCACTTTATTGTACTGTCTGTCAGGTATGTTTACTAATGAGTTAATTATATATAGACTGTACAAAAGAAATTAAAAAAAAAAAAAAATCTCAAGCCACCTTAATGCTACTACTTATTTTTATAGGCAGGGCCGGTGCAAGGAATGGAGACACCCTAGGTGGGCCCTCCATCCTGCCGTCCCCTGCTTTCCCCCTGAACCCACTGCTGCTGCTGGTGCCCCTCTCCAGGGCAGATAACACCGGCAATTGCCCCTGAAACTGCAACGCAATTCTCTCCCTCTACCTCTGGGCCTGCGTCGGGGTTTCATTCTGCTCAATCAGCCGCTTCAGCCCCTCCCCCACTCCACCGCAGACTTCTGGTTATACTAAAAGGTGTACCCATGTAGCATGGGGTAAATGCGTGTTATCGGCCCTGTGCTAAAAAAAAATCACACTGCCTGGGTAGTGCGCTTATGGGCAGTGCCTGAGCAGGGCATGGGTGTTCCTGCCACAGTGCCGCTAGCGCAAGCCTTGAAAACCCATGCTGCCGGCACTTAGCCAGGAGCCACTATCGCCAGCACAATGGGTGGTGGTAGCTGCTCCCTGTGGTAATTTTAACGTAGCGAGCTGTGATATATTCAGAGGGACAGCTGTCCCCACCCCCTGTATGTAGCGCAGTGCCCCACACTAGCAATGTGGCTCAAACCTGCGTTACTAGCATAGGACCTGGTAAATATGCTCCAAAGTGACTTGCTCAAGGTCACGAGAAGCATCACTGGCAGAAGCAGGATTTGAACCCTGGCTTACCTGGTTTTCAGCCCACTGCTCTAACCACTGCATCATTTCTTACCACCCCAATAAGCAGTACCCAAAGTACAGTGTCTTACATATCCCAAGACATACCCCTCACCCACCTTCCAATAATTTCTCAGAACTTGGACCAGCTATCCTAAATACAGTACCTATTCCCTCCATCACTCCTGTTTTCTATAGGAGTCACAACTTCCTTCAGTTCATTTCAATTCAAAACTAAACAAACAAACAAAAAAACACACACACACACACCTTTCAACACATAAGATTAAATAGTCATCGTAATTGTGATGCTTCCCACTCAGAGAACAGGACATAAAAATGGTTCAATAAAATAAAATAAAAGCTCCCCATTAAAAATGTAAATAAAATAAGGTGGTATGCTCTACTATGCAGTGCTCTAGCCATATTTCACCCAAGCATATCATATTGCAGCTCCTGGTGACCTGATCCTTTCACTGGTACAGAGTTGCTTTATGGAGATAAAACAGAGAACAATGATAGCAGATAAAGACCATGCAGCTTATCCAGTCTGTATTCTGATTAAATGTGTGCATTTAGAGGCTTGGATGCAAAAGACGATCCTCTTTGTGAAATGAAAATCACTGATATTATATAAGTCCTGCTATTGAAATAACTACATTTCATTACACACACATTTTTCCTCTTGTTTTTAGGACGGTCTTGTTGCTTACTAAGGTAAACTGGTGCACTTGAGAATGCATCTGCCACAACCATGTAAAACAGTCCCAGACTACAATGCACCAGAAATAAGCACAGTTTTAGCAACAATAATATTTATCCAACTTTTGCAACCAGCTGAAATAAAACAGCTGACATGATAAGAGACTTTAAACATCTGAAAACCAGGGAGGAATTCAAGAAATGGCAGGCAGTCTGTCATTATACAAAATCTAGGAGGCGACTCATCTCTAAAACGGCACAGAATATCTATAAAAAGGTGGGAAGAAGGGCAATAAATATCATTAGGGGAACAGATGAGAAAACTCCAGGAAAACTTGAAAGCAAGAATGTCACTGTCAGCACAACGTAGGCTAAAATTTAGCATTCAGCATCCTAGAAAATTGCCTCCAGTGCCGAATTTTCATAGGCACCAGATCGCTGCTATCATGCCTTCATCCAAGCCTGCTGCCACTTGTCCTAGAGCACAGCACCACCCCCCATAAACTCCTGCAGGAAAATTCATCATGGAGTCTGTGATCCCTCACATGCTGACAGTCCTTGCAGTGGAGTCCATCCCTCGCAGGGTTTTCACTGTAAGAGGAAGACTGTGCAGAATAGGGGGCAAGGCACTAAGCTTTCCTGCTGGAACTCCTGTGGCTGCTATACAGCACCACTATACATACTGTCCCCAGGCGCCCCTACTGGCGTAGGAAATAAGGGCGTCCGGTGACATTTAATTTATTTTAAGGAGTGGTTGAGCTGAAGGACCAGGAGGATTCTGGTCCTTGTAGTGCTAAACTCCTTATAAAGAAGGGTCTACGCCAAAGTGTAGGGTAATAAGGCTTTATTTCCCCGGTCAACGCTTAGGTTCAATAAGACACAAAAGAAAATGAAGGTAATTCTTTCCTCTAACAAAAAGGTTCCACCGTTATATAAACAGTTAAAGGTTGTAGGCTTCACAATTAACTGTTTATCTGGGTTAAGGCTTCTTTCAAATCAATAGAAATTAACATCAGGAAAACAAATGGTTATCAACTTCACCATATGCAGAGTTCTCTTTTCTTTATACAACTAGCAAGGCAATCAAGCTAGTTCTTGAACAAAAGTTACATTCCATTGGTTCACTCTGAGGAATGGGAACACTGGTTTCACAATCAAAGTCCATTGACTCTGGGTCACTCCCTTCTTCAATGCTATGACCGTCTTCAATATCTGTTAACTCCTCACAGGGGGGACTTCCGGTCTGGCAATGAGCTGACCAGACGTGTTCTGACCAGCTCCGGGTAGTTACCCCACGAATCTGCTAAAAATCCGCTCCCACACCGCCGATTGCTTTTGTTATTGCTGTCCCGACAGAACGCCACGGTGAGAGCTTTAAGTTCAGCAGCTCAGGGATTGAGAGAAGCTGGCCAGGAGCGATAACCCGATGGCGACGAAATCCCTCAGGAGAGAGAAGCCACGTGCAACAGAGGCCAAAATGACCGAAGGGGCACCCACTAGCCCGAAATCTGGAGATGGCCCGGACCTGGTGGCTGAGGTGAGCACGGCGGTAGTGCGGGCACTGGAGGCTCGATTTCAAGACCTCGCAGGGAGCCTGCAGACCCTCAACCAAAACTTCTCCGAATTTGCCGGACGACTGGACCAGGCGGAGACGCGTATAGCTGAGGTCGAGGACACTCAACACTCCCTCACGGCGAAGGTGGCGTCCCTCGAATCTATAATTAAACAGCAGACTGAAAAACTTGACGACTTAGAGAACAGGGGACGCCGCAAAAACTTACGTTTTGTGGGGATCCCCGAGTCCGTGGGAGACGGAGCCCTCTTCAACCATCTGCAAACCTGGCTCGACCAGCTTGTTGGAGGTCCCGAGGGAAGCCGGGTGAAATTAGACCGCGTGCACAGGCTGGGACCCCGCAGAGAGCAGGCTCAGCGACCCCGAGCAGTCATCGCCCGGTTCCAGGAATACCGGCAGAAGGAGGAAGTGCTGCGACTGGCTCGCAGCCGCAGAGTACCCCAACAAACGTCTGCTGAACAAATTCTTGTATTCCAAGACTATTCAGTCCTAGTCAGTCAGCAACGGCGTGCCTTTTCTTCGGCCTGTGCACAGCTCTTCGCTAAAGGAATACGCTTCTCGCTGTTGTACCCTGCCCGCTTGCGGGTTGAACACCAGGGCCGTGCCAAACTCCTAGCGACGCCGGCCGAAGCAGCTGCATTCGTGGACTCCCTTAACGTCCCCAATCAAGATTCTTCCTGAGGGCCGACGCTCTATATGCATTGGGACTCTAACGCTCAACTAAATGGACATAGGCTGCCGCGGATCGCTGGTAGCGGCTCGACTGAGGGCCAAGATCCAGAGCTTTGTTAGTTTATTAATTTTTCATTATTTTTACCAGGTGTATACTATTTTCATAATTTCTTTCTTTATTTAGTCTGCCAGTTCTTAACATGTATGCTGGGTTCATGCCCTTGCCCTGCCCCTTCCTGTGGTTTTTTTCTTTCTTTTTCCTTTAATATTCTTTTTTATCTAATTTATTTATATTCCGTTGTTTTTTTGTCTTCCCACTTTTCTCTCGGACTTGGACTTTCTCGGACTGGGCTCCAGAATTTTATTGAACCCTGTGGAATTCTTCCTCTGGGCAGCTTAATGTATCTGCACTGAGAGCATGGCTACAAAGCAGCAGTATGTAACCTCAGCAGGGATACTTTGAATCGATGCTGCTGGATACATAAGGTTATTTTGTTTCAGTTAATGCATGCAATTGTTGACAAATGTATGGGAAGGGTTCACCTGGGGTAGGGCCGGGACCTTTGCCATACTGGAGTGAACGTCAGAGTTGGGCTGTTCTCCCCTCCCCCCCCCCCTTCCCCTTCCTCTTCCCTCCCCCCCCTCCGTAAGCTTAGTGACTACACAGGACCAGAAAACTGGGGGATGACGGTCGGCCACAGGCCTGATCATGGGGGTGGGGTCGGGGGGGGGGGGTGCTTGAGTCCGGACGGGGAGGGAACAGCGTCCACGAGGTTGATCTGAAACTCGCCGACGTCCCTACCGGCTGGTGGGGTCGCAGGGGGAGGAGGGCCACAACTCCAGCCACGTGCCTTCCCCACTGTGCATGCGTTTCCTTCGGGGGAGACTGGGGCTTGTACAATTTCGACTTAGCGACACCTGCCTGGCCGGCGCATGCACCGGGGGAGGTTGGGGTGGGAGAAGGGCGGTCAGCATACCACCGATGGGGGGGTGGGTGGTCCCCTTCCCCCCGAATGTGGGGTGGAGATGGGGCCCGCCCCCGCCCCATGACTGAGCGGGGTCCAGAATATATTACCGGGAGACCCCCCACGGTACCCTCGATGGTAGGCCATGAGCAGCCCCCCCAGCCCTCTATGGAGTTGGACGCAGCGGGGGGGGGGGGAGCAGAGAGATCGGCAGAGGACCGGGTGGAGTCGCCCGGGTTCCTTGCGCGTTGAAAGTGGGTGGGCTGAGGGGAATTTGGTAGAGTCTGGCCGTCAGAGGGAGATCCTCTATATGCATAGGCAATGGTGGGTCTATGGGAGGGGCACCAGGAGGGGGGATCCGGTGGTTTAGGGGTGGGACGGGAGGATCAAGGGAGGGGTTACCCCGAATGTCTGTGGAAGTTGTCCAACCGGGTAAGTGGACTGGTAGGAGTTGGGGGGGACGGGGAGGGGGGTGGCGGGGGGGGGGAGTGGGGAGGGGGGGGAAGGGGGGGAGAGGTGGGGGGGCGGGGGGGTGAATGGGCTCTTACGGCTAACTATGTGGTTCTGCACCCTCACAAACCCTGAGAGCGGGGGGTCCCAGGCTGGGGGGACCTCTCTGCGGTATGCAAAGTTTGACCTCTGGTGGATCTTTGACACTGCCTCATGCCTTTGAAGATTGTCACTTGGAATGTCTGCGGGCTGGGGAACCCGATTAAACGATATAAGGTGCTGCAAGCCCTTGCACGCCAGAAGTGCGACATCGCCCTCCTACAGGAAACCCACCAGACAGCTGAAGAACACGATAAATTATGCCGTTCATGGGTGGGTCAGGTTTGGGGCTCTCCTGCCACTGGGCGAAAGGGGGGCGTTGCGATCTTGTTCCACAAAAGGGTTCGTTTCTCACTGGCCACCCTTAAAGCGGATGATATGGGTAGATATCTGCTTCTACATGGCTACCTTGAAGGGAAGTTACTGACCATCGGAAACCTCTACGGGCCGAACACACCCACCCCCAATTTTTACTGTGACTTGGCCTCCCAAGTCGAGCAGCTCCCCGATTGCCCCTTGCTTTTGGGGGGTGATTTTAATGGCATCTTGGATGTCGAGTTGGATACCTCGACGGAGGGGGAGAATCGGGATAGGATCCCTGTGACCCGTATGTTACAGCGATTTCGGAGACGGTTAGATTTGGTGGACCCCTGGAGACTGCTCCATCCCCTCGAGAGGGACTACACCCACCAATCCCGGGCGCACGGCTCGAGTGCCCGTATTGATTACATTCTGCTTTCGGGGGGAACCCTTGCCTGGGTGGGAGAGACTCAGATTGGTCCATTAGAAATCTCCGACCACGCATGGGTGTGGTTGGAGCTACACTGGGGAGAACCACAATCTCCTGGGTCTCGGCTCTGGCGCTTCCCACTTGACCTCTATCATGATGCCCAGTTCCGCCACTTCCTTCGCCAGCGCTGGCAAGAATTTTTGAACGATCATCGGTGCCATGAGGGGGACCCAGAATTGGTCTGGGAGACGGCGAAGGTGGTGCTACGTGGCGATATTATTGGCTTTGCGGCTCGCAAGCGCCGGATGATCGCTGACCGGATCATACGCCTGGAAAGGCGGGTGGTGGGCCTGCGCCGTCTCTGCGCTCGAGCTCCACTAGCGGCGAACAAAAAACGGCTCTGGGAAGCTCAGGTGGACTTAAATGAAATAATCCACCAACGGGCCAAGAAATCCCTCCTTTACTATCGATACCAACTGTACTGTCATGGAGACAAAACGGGTAGGTTGCTCGCCCGGTGTCTACGGGGACAAAGGGGCTCCCGCTTGGTGGCGGCCTTGCGTGATGACACGGGCAGACTCCGCAGAGAGAATGAAGAAATTGCACAACTTTTTCAGACCTTTTTTCAATCTCTTTATGAGACCGAGAGTGTACCAGAGGCCGAACTCCGTGATTATATAGAGGGACTTGACCTCCCCCAACTTACTGCGGACCAACGAGAGGCTTTGGAACAACCCCTGACAGCTCAGGAGATCCAATCGGTGATCTCGTCGGCCTGCTGCTACAAGTCGCCTGGCCCGGATGGCTTGGGCGCTGAATTTTACAAGATTTTAGGGGAAGCCGTGAACCCAGTGTTGTTGGCGGTTTTCGACCGACGCACTGAGCGGGGGGCCTTCCGCTGGGGGAATAATCACGCCCATATTGTGTTGATCCCTAAGCCAGGTAAAGATCCCTTAGCGGCCGGCTCCTATCGACCTATATCGTTGCTTAACTTCGACCTGAAATTGTTAGCCAAAGTCTTGGCTACTCGGCTGGCAGATGTCTTGGGCCACCTGGTACACGACTCGCAGGTGGGCTTTGTTAAGGGCCGCTATGCTGTGCGGAATTTGAGGAAAATTTTGGTCTCCATGGAATGGGTGCACTATCGCCAACTACCTTCTTTGTTGGTTAGTTTCGATGCCGAAAAGGCTTTTGACCGGGTGAACTGGGAATATCTGTGGGCTCTTCTGCCAAAATACGGCCTTGGAGCCCACTTCTGTCAGATGGTACGGAGTCTCTATGCTCAGCCGACGGCGGGGGTGGTTTGTAATGGTGTCGCCTCGGAGGCCTTTGACTTGGGGCGAGGGACACGGCAGGGATGTCCTCTTTCCCCCTTGTTGTTCGTCCTTTCCCTTGACCCCTTGATAAGGACTATCGAGGCCTCCAGAGCGATATCCGGAATACAAATCGGGACACAGGAATTCAAGCTCTCTGCCTTTGCCGACGATCTACTGGTTCACCTGCTCTCCCCGGAGCGGTCCCTGCGAAGTTTGATGTCGGAATTTGAAAGGTTTGGGAGAGTGGCGGGATTGCGCATCAATAAGGAGAAATCGGAGGCCCTTGACGTGCTGGGCACTCTGCGGGGTGCGTGGACTGGAGAGTTCCGCTCAAATGGGCGACAGACGAGTTTATATATCTAGGAATTGTCTTGCCCAGCCAACCCGTTCGGTTATATAGTCGGAATCTGGACCGTGCCCTGAGGAGATTGCAAACGCAGCTGCGGGCGTGGGGCTCCCTCCCACTGTCCCTTTCCGGTAAGGTGGCGGCGGTACAGATGGTGGTGCTGCCCCGGCTCCTTTATTGGCTCCAGACTCTGCCAGTATGGTTGCTCCGCAAAGATCTGCGCCGTATTGAGGCCTGCTTCCACTCCTTTCTCTGGAAGGGGGGTAGGGCGCGTATCCCGTGGACCCGGCTGTTGGGAAAGTGGCGTGAAGGGGGGATGGGATTTCCAGACCTGCGGGCCTATGCCTTAGCTTGTCAGGCTCGGCATGTTGCGGATTGGCTTGGTGACACCGCCTTCTTTACGCCCCGGCTCCTTGAAGAATGCTTTGTCGCCCCCCTTACCCTGTTAGGGGTTCTGCATGGAGCAAATCCGGCTCTCCCCCGTTATTTAGTGCGGAGCGTGCTGATAAACTCGGCAAAACGGACCTGGCAATATCTTAATGTGCAGTGGGGTGAACCCTGGCAGACCTCTAGCTGGTTGCCACTGCGAGGGAACTTGTCATTTACTCCGGGCTCGGAATCGGTGCTTTTCCACGACTGGGACGGCCGTGGGTTGAAGCTCCTTGGACACCTGGTGGAGCCCTCGGGAGAATGCAAATCCTTCAGGACGCTGAGCCGGGAATATGATCTGTCCCCACGACATGGTTATGCTTATATCCAAGTGGCCCACTATATATCCTCTCTGCCGCGTGCGGCACTGCGCAGTGAGAGGGCTGAGCGGATACTGGACTTCTTTGGACTGGGGGGCGATATCCCGGTATCGATATCTGCCTTTAAAGTTCGTGTGGCCAACCTCATTCCAGCCCCGGACTATCGGGAGGTGGAGACGGCATGGGAGGGAGAACTGGCTTGCGAGGTGCCCCCGGGTACGGTGCGTGCAGCGCTGCGCCGCATAGTCAACCTAGCGCAGGGGATGCGCTGGAGAGAAGTGCAATTTAAATGTATTACTAGAGTCCATTTCTCTCCGAGGCGGGCACTACGGAGCCGACTAACTACAGATGGCCGATGCCCTCGCTGCTCGGAACCCTTGGCGACCCTCCTGCACATGTGGTGGGACTGTCCGTCTTTGCAACCCTATTGGGTTAAAATCTGCTCCTTTCTGGGGGGTCTCCTTCAGCAGAGACTCCGGTGGTCGGGCCCCCTGGTAGTGTTGGACTGCATACCCCCTCCTTGCCCAGTGAAGAAGGGGGAACGGTTTGTTGATTCGTAAGGCTTGTCTGGTGGGGAAGGCGCCGATACTTCGGCTCTGGAGGGACCCCCAGCCCCCTACCTATGGGGAGTGGAGAAACAGCTTCCACCAACTGATGCAAATGGAACATCGTTGGGCGCGAGGCAGTGTCAAAAGATGGTCAGCCTTTATGGCGGTTTGGGAGCCCTACATTCTACAACTGGGGGCCCGAAGTCGGAATGAGATCCTACAGGGAGGAACCTGAGGACTCAACCCGAATAAGGCAATGAGGAGAGACTGGGAGGGGTGCGGTACCGCTGGCTGTATCAGGGGGGGGAGGGGGAGATAGGCGGGTGGGGGGTGAGTGAGGGGGGAGGCTGGGAGCATGCTGGGGGGGGGGAAAATGTTAAAAGCCACCCCTTATTCTTTGTGTTGTATTGCCCGGGGGGGGGGGATCAGAGTTCACCCCGCCCCCCCAGGGGTTATCTGCATATATGAGCTGTACTGTACTGTTTGTGGTGGAATATAAATAAACTATTTAAAAAAAAACTCCTCACAGGGGTTCTTCTGTTTCTCATACAACTTCATTATCAAACCGTTGGGAAGTACTTTTAAAAGGTTAGCTTTACTTCTAACTTTCTGAGGCTTATCTATTTCCATAAGGTTTTCATCACTTAAACTTTCCCTTATAATGAAAGGCTTTTCATACCTTGGCTTCTGTAGGCTGCCACACCCAGGACTCAGCTTGCGATGTAGCTTCTCAGGCTGACAAGCTGTTCTGTGCACTGCTCTACAATCAGAATTACCAGGAAAACCTGACGTGGATTTCCACTCTCTGTGTTTCTTGGCAAAAGTATCACTGTAGAAGGAATCTCCTTTCCTTGTGCCTTTCTGGTTTAGCATAGGAGACTTACTTGGGCTAGGAGAGTTGCTTTCATCAGGAAAGCTGCTTCTTTGGTTTGCTTGGCTTTGGACTCCGTTCCAATACCTTTGGCCTCTCTGGACTTTATCCCTTTGAGAATACCTCTTTTGGATTCTGTCTCCTTGAGTTGGCTGCACATGGAAGCCTTCCTCTTCCAGGCTTCTCTCACTGGTCCTGCTGCCGGTCCTTCTGACCTCACTCTTGCCACTTTCCCAGCACTTGCTCTTGCCTCCTCTTGTTTCTCTCCCTGTTCCTGTTCCTCCTCTTTCACTGATCATCTGGTTTCCTTTATAAAGAGATTTCTGGTTTGCACGTTCTGAGTTTGAGGACAGGTGAAACTGCTTGTTATTAATGTGATCAATGCTAGAGCACGTTGCTTCAGGTACTGTGTAATTGTTCATGCGCCCTCTGGCTGAGCTGCGCTGGAACTGCGCTCTCTGCCTTTTCTGAGTTCCATGAAAATCAGGAGTTTTCTTCAACACTGTTTCTTTTCTAGCTCCAGCCTTATGACAATACAAACAGTGGAGGTGGAGGAGGATGAGGATTTGATACCCCCACATTTTAGATGATTTCTGGGAGAGGGGAATAAATACCTCCCTCCCTACACCTTTCAATTCTCAGTGCCTACAGTGCCCATCTTAAATTTGGATGACTGTCTTTTGGATACAGTCAAAATCATAAGCTGAGGGAACTTCCCCAAATAGCTGCAGGCCAGGGAGTTAATATCTTCCACCCAACCCCAGCAGGCATATAAAACTAACCCTTCTGATTTGGCCAAAAGGTATCCAGCTCAGACTTCTACTACTGGCCTATAAGTGCTTTCATTCGGCTGCTCCTATCTACCCTTCCTCTAAAACTCTCTACACCCCTCCTCAGAAACTCCGCTCTTCTGGCAGATCCTATCTGTGCTCTTCTCTTCCACTGTCAACTCCGAACTTCAAGCTTCCTACCTTGCTTCTCCTTATGCCTGGAACAAACTACATGAGTCGGCTCAGTGTCCCTGCTCAAATCCAGGCTAAAAACGCACTTCTTTGAGGCTGCTTTTGGATCCTGATCCCCCTAGTCTCCCGTTCATCTCCTATGTGTTTTCTTACCATTCCCCTGGATATATCCTAGTCTTCAGTTGTGTTGTCTGTCTTGACTAGATTGTAGGATCTTATGAGCAGGGGCTGTCTCTTACATATCTCTGCACTGCGCTGCATACGCATTGTAGCGCTATACAAAGGATAAGTAGTAATGCAAATGCAATGTGCGCCTTCGAGTCAGTCCTGACTCCTGGCGACCCAGAAGCTCCTGGGTTTTCTTGGCAGTGTCACCGGAAGTAGATTGCCAGGCCTTTCTTCCGAGGCAATGGAGGGTTAAGTGACTTGCCCAAGGCCACAAGGAGTGCTAGTGGGAATTGAACCCTGGTTGCTTGGTTACCAAGCCAGTGTTCTAACCACTAGGCTACGCCTCCACTCCAAGTAGTAATAGCAGTAGTGATAGCCAAAACATTCTCTAAAACTAGGACGCATCCGTTTGGAAGAGAAACAGGGGAGATGTTATAGAGCTATATAAAGTCAAGAAAGGAGTAGGAAAAGTTAACAAAATGAATAATGGATTTTCTATTTCAAAAGTATAAGAGCTAGAGAGTACTAGATGAAATAGGATGTGGCAGGTTCAAAACAAAAGAAAGCAATGCTTTTCTTCACACAATTGAGAGTTAACCTGCAGAACTCACTGCCTCAGGATGCTATGGAGGCAAATATTACAACTGGTGTCAAAAAGGGATTAGAAAAAAAGTTAAAACCAGTCAATCACTGAACCCAACGGCTAGGTTTAGTAACTTGCAGAAACTGTAAGGGTGTGGCAGCAGATGGACACACATGCTCTGCTTCCTATTTATTTAAATCTAGCGATGCTGAACAGACTGCCATTTTTTGGAGATGGGAACAAATTGTTTTCACTGTTATAAAACTGGCTACAGAGGCAGAGTTCAACCATCCCATAGATAATCACATGATTATGAGAGTTTTATTACTCATTCCAGCTACATATCCAATGTTTTATTTTTATTTGCTTTGATGTGTTTAGGACACTTTAAAGATCTGGTTTTATAGTATACCATTTCTTTTAGAACTTACTTTTAGTTGCTGCATGAAAACCAGGGGATAGTCACAACAAAATAAATTGCAATAGACTGATCACAGTTGTTAAAGCAGAACCAGGGAAGCCAGGGTACAAAATCCTGCTTCTTCCACTACCATGCCTTGTGGCCTTCAGCACGCCTCTTCATTTTCCATTGCCTCAGGTACAACTTAGGTGTAAACCCACTTGGGCACAGGAATAACTATACAATATCTAAATCTGTATCTCACCTTGCGCCTGGATTTTGGAAAAGACGTAATTAAAATCTAAAATGCATAATAAATATTGAATGGATATGGAACTCTTATGTTGGTTGTATCTTGCCTTGAGCAGCCTTTGGAAAAGCAAGTAGCATATTAATAATGACAAATACAGGACTTTTAAGCAGTCAGAAATAGGTTGGACTCAGTGGATCTCTAGTCTTTCAATCTAACCCTGGAAATATGGAAGTACAGAGCATGTTACAAAATTGCTAATTTCATAAAACTTCTAGGCTTCACCTGCCTCCTGACATCAGAGATGGGATGTTAGACTGCTATATGGAATTTCAATCTTACTCAATTTGGCAATTCTTATTTTCTGAACATGTGAGGGGAAGGGTGCTGGGTGCAGCTAAAAAAAGAAAAAAAAACAAAAACACACAACCTGAATTCTTGCATGTTCAGCAACCCAAGAAAGTGGAGTAAAATGAAGGAAGATAAAAGCCGTATCAGATAAAAAGCAATATCTTTCAAGTTATCTCACTGTATGATGCTGAAGCAGTAAAGCTACGCTATCCTTTGGCATAGTGGCTTTATTCTAGATTTTCCTAAGCTAATAATTTTTAGCATTGGCTAATCAGAGGTAAAGAATAGCACAGTGCACATGCAAAATGCCAAATAATAAAATCCGCATCCTCTCCCACAGAGATCCTCCGAGCTTCTCCTGTACTTTCTTGAATTCAGATACCACTGGAAGGACGTTCCAGTCTTCCACCACCCTTTCCATAAAGAAATATTTCCTTACATTACCTCGAGTCTATCCCCTTTCATCTTCATCCTATCTCCCCACGGAGGTATTTAAACACTGCCATCATATCTCCCCTCTCCTGCCTTTCTTTCAAAATATACACATCTTTAAGCCTGTTCCCACTCAGGCACTGACAGGAAGGGAGACATTAAGGATTTATTACCCTATTCGAGCATTGAGATTGCAGAATCAATTTCTGTTAGATGTCCCATTCTTTAGGGAGATTAAATTTGTTGAAACTACGGCATAGATTTTTTTCTGTGGCAGGTCTCACTATATGGAATACTCTTTCTTTAGAGCTGAGATCACTCAAATAAGTAGAACAGTTCAGGAAAAAATGAAAGCCTATTTGGATTGGCTTTCTGATGACTGTATTATGACTATATTGTGATTTTAGTTAATTTGTCTCAGACTTCCTTTCTAAGGTTAAGAAATTGATATTGATGCCAGGCCGTTTAAATCTGTAAGCTTTATCTGCCATCATATACTATGTTGCTATTTTAATTGTTATACTTTTTCATATTTTAGGCAATCTTGTTATTTCTGTTTTACTCTATAATTTTCATATTCATTATATTTTATTGGCAGAATAGTATTTTATGTGAGTTTTATGTAGGCACAGTTTTATGGTTTTTTTGTAACTATTATGTTTATATGGTTGTAACCCACTTAGATAAATGTGGGATACAAATTTTTAAATAAAGAAAAGAAATAAATGCAATAGTATTTGATATGGAAGGACAGACTAGATAGGCCATATGGTCTTTTTCTGGTGACATGTTTCTATGTGATGCAGCAAACTGCTGGGGCTTATTTACTAAACCACAGTAATTGGTTTTGCAACTACCACACAACATATGTAAAAATACCATGTGGTACCTGTAGGGGGAGTGTCCGGCTCCAGCCATACAAATACTGCAAAGGATTCTCAATTAGCATGGTGAACCATGATCCCTGCATCGGCAGGTAGCACGAGAACTCCCACGGTGCCTGCCAATGCAGAGTTGCGGGTTACAGGGCGGGAGCCATGGAAGGACATAGCAAGCAATTACTCCATCCCCCCAATTGCCGCCATTCTGCGAGTCCCCCCTCCATCTAAAAGCTGGCAGTGTCGATGATCAGGCGATCTGTGGCACCGACCATAGTGAAAGGTTGTCGATCCCCTTTCTCAGTACCCCAACCCCGGACAGCTCCCAAACTAATTGGGAACTATGCCGGGGTGGGGGCTGGACACCCCCTGAGAAACAAGTGCCTGGCTAGCCAGTCGACTTCATCCCACCCCCTGGCTAGCTGGGTTGACTTAAGGCACTTGGGGGATGGGAGACCGAATGGCTAGCCAGGCACTTGTTTCTTAGGAGAAGTGTCTGACCCCCCACCACAGCACAATTCCCAATGGATTTGGGAGCTGTCCAGGGTTGGGGTGCTAGAAAGGGAGAATCGGGCAACTTTTCACTATGGTCAGCGCCTCAGATCACCCAATCCATGGCACTACCAGCTTTTAGATGGAGAGGGGACTAAAGGGGGGTTTGAAGGGGGAATCTGACAGGTGCTGCTTTGCTGACAATCATCATTGGCCGCAAAATGGCACCCGAGGCCCAGCTGCAAGTAATGCCGCCTCAGCGACTGCAGATAACATCACTTCATATCAGGCCAGTTTGGGCAGCCACTGCCCGACAATTGTTTGCACAGTAGCTGCCTAATATTGGCATGCCTTCTCCTGCTCCGATCCCATCCCATCCCCCCCCACACACACTCACCGACTCTACTGCACGAGATGCAGATATTGCAGGAAATTGCCTGCAAAATCTGTACTGTGACTACATTAGCTGTCACCATGAGAGTAAATACCATGACGACAGCTAACACACTTTAGTAGACATGCCCCTGCTGTGAGCACTGTTTTTTCTGTCTGTACGCATTTTATTTGTGTGTTTCTATTTTTATTTGTTTTATATCCATACAGGGCATGTTCAGACTCAAGTTAACACATTAAAGATTAACTTGAACAAACCTCAGTGTTTAATTCTATTCTCAACATTTTCGCCCACCCTGCCTATAATCTTAGAGTGAACAGAATAGTTACCAAGTTATATAAGTCACACCCAACATTAGAACACTCAATCCCCCCACATACACATTCCTTCTTTGAACCAGATTCCAGTATTTCCCTCCATGTTGTTTCCATTTACTTGTTTTCTCCCTTAACATATAGCTATAAACTTGCTTAACATAAAGAAGCTATGAATCTGCCACCAAACCCTATAGCTCCCAGCAGCTTAAAATATTTCCAATGTGCAGCTTTCTCCTCCTTTATTGCCACAATAAAGCATTTCAGAAGATTCCTCTGTTGCTTACCCATCTCTGGGCCATAACAGTGCAATAGGAAGATCTTAGGATCTCATGATATAGAGCGAATTCTGGATATAAAGATAAGAACAATGCAGTTCTCTCAATATCCTGGCTACCAGGCATCTCCACCATAGATGAAAATAGGTGCCAACTTGGCCACACCCTCTCCAACAAGCAATCCCCCCCCCCCACCTCTGAGTATAGCCTCACCGACAGTATATAATATTTTATAGCCATTTTCTACTAGGTTGGCTGCCACAGATAAAGATAATTTATTGATATTCTAGTATATTTCCTTCCACTCCTCCGCTAAGCAACTCCCCAAATCCTCTTCTCACCTCCTTACATGATTTGGTCTGATTGTCAAAGGTTCACTTGGTATCGCTATTTTTAACTGCCATCAAATTGATGGCAACTGATGGCCATCCTGTGGATAGTTGTTCTAAATTATTTACTCTCCTCGATTCCTGAAGTATCCAACCCTTTAAAATATAACGCCCAGTCAACTCCCCCGAATTATACTCCTCCCACAAATCCCAAATGCAATCAGCTCCCCATCCTCAAGAAACTGATCTAGTGTACCAAATCCTCTCTCCTCCCACATCCAGTAGGGTGAAGAGCTATTTCAGTGGAGGAAATCTGGATTAAGTCTAAAGGAAGTAAGGAATGAAATTTCTCTTTTCCACTAACCACTCCCAATTCAGTAGCCATATTTTCACTGTTAAGACTCAAAAATAGGTTGGCAAATCTCACCTTCTGAATCGCCCTCCTAGTGAGCTGTGCTAAATAATGCAATTTCTCTTCCCCACACAGGTTTGTTCTATAGAGACCCACATCTTCACTGGGGCCCAGTACTGGGCATAAATACCTTGTACTTAAGCCACTATATAATACTCCGGAATACAACCATTTTAGCCTGATGCAACATAGTTTGGATCTGACACCTAACACAAGGTTATAAAGTCACTTGCCTAGGACAGACAAGTACACCTCCATGTTACACAAAAAAAGGTCCCAATGTAATCACCGTGTTTTAGTATATAACAAGTCTAATTTAAATCAAACACCCATGCAATGTAATATGTATTTGTTTAAAATAGTTTTATTTGTTAAATTAAGTTGTAAGTCGAATTAAGTTACTCTCCTTGGAACATTGAGTTCAGTTATCTGTACACTGCTTTGACCGTTATATAAAGTGGTATAAAAATTGTTAAATAAAATAAAACATTTCTTGCCACCTTCAGTAGTCTACAACTCTTTGTGAACTTGAACACTTTCCTATTAAATGATCCTAAATCTTTTCTCAGGAACCTCTATTGGCAAGGTTTGAAACAAGTAGAGGAATCCAAATAAGGTCGCTCTTTTTATACATGCTATCCTCCCCAACCAAGAGATATTCAATCTTCCCTACAGCTCCAAATCCTCATCTGTCTCAAAGGTTCCATAGTTTCCATTATATAATTGTGAAGGATCTACCACTATATTCATCTCTAAATATTTAATGCCCCTCTCTGCCAGTTTAAAGGGGGAGTTCCTTCTCAATTGCTCCTCTTGCTTCTCAGTCAAAACTACTGACAATATCTCAGATCAGCCACTTTTTAATGCCACTATAATTTACATGCCATTAGTTTACAGCATTAGGAGTAAAAGATTTTTTTAATGTAGGTGCTAGATTGTTATGTGGATTGAGACCTATGACTAGCAGCAAAGGTATATCCTTGACAGTGTGGACAAATACCTGGGCAGACTGGATGCATCAGTTGGTCTTTGTCTGCCATCATTTAATATGTTATAGATAATGATTCAGTACAGTAGGCTACAAGTCAAGAGACTTGTGACTTCAAATCTGCTCTCCAGATGCATGAATGCTGACACATTCCTTTATCTCCCAGTGCATTAGCATAACCAGCTATAACTGATTCATAACAGCAGCCCGGACCAGCCCCAGGCTGTTGCATGGTATAGGGTGCTCTAGGCAAACTTTCAGCCTCATGCCCCCCCTCCCCCTGAGATTTTGATAAACTAAAACAATCATGATCATCTGAACACAACCTTTACAACAACAATCCTGTAAAAAGCATAATTGGACATCATACTTGTAAAATATTAAATTGTGTTTTGTATGATGTGTGTGCTTGCTCTTGCTGCAAAGTATGTGCTGATATGTGGCTATCAGAATTTGTTGTTTTGCTTTGAATGCTGCTGTTCTTTGATTCCCCCCACCCCAAGCTGATGTCCTAGGCGACTGCCTAGTCTTGCCCCCACTCTGATAACAGTGCTCTTCCTGCACGCACCTTGGAAACTGCCATGCATATTAACTGCCAGATATTATTTAATTCAGTACAGAACTTTATTCTACAATTCCAGACAGACAATAAACCCAAAGTGTTAGCAAAACAAACAAAAAGAAAAACAGAAGTCTGCTTATATTTAAGTATTAAAAATTGTGAAGCAAGTTAGAAACATCTAGACAAGAAGCATTACACAGATGATAGGACAACAAGATGGGCCCCCAGCAAACAAAAGCAACCCATTCAAGACCTAACACAAATTAGCTATGTTTATTGTTATCCAAAACTTGACAGAAATATTGTTATAATATGCTAACATAGTTGACTAGACATTATGTTGGTTGTTCACTGTTACGATTCTATGCCTTAAAGTTATTGCCAAATGCCCATCACATCTGAAGTGTCACTTAAACAGATCCATCCTATTCTTTCATAAAAAAGAAAGTAGGTCCACTTCAAGACTAACACTGTTAAAAGAGTTGCTTTGAAACCTATAAGAACCTGTTTTTCTTTTCTTTTTCAACAAGCATCATATCCGTCATAAAAAGTTTATTTTCATTAAGTCACATAAGCAACATCCTTAACTTAAAAGATATTCAACAAGAGAATGTGTATCAAATTTCAACCCTTTCCATTCAGATACATTTTCTATGTAGCACATGATTGGAATAAAATTTGACAAAACGCTGCCCAAATTACAACCAATATGACATACACATTCTACAGTAACCAAACAATTGGAATAGGAATATTTAAATGTCCCACGGGGTGGGACAGTTGAGTGGAAAGGGTTAATAAAACAAACAAATCCTCTTCCACAAAACTGAAAAGGCTTTTTAATTAAATATGGTCTCTCCTCTCTTATATACAGAGCCACCTTTACTTGGCTTATACTAGTTCTCAGAAACTCGAGTATTAGCTTGTATGAAGTCCCTTTACAAGGCAGCATTTGAAAAGCAAAGGATTTTTTATGAAAGGAGTTTTTCTACCACTTTGAACAAGCAAGGGAGGAAGGAGTGTACATTGAATGAGACTTTAAATGTTTATGTTGGATGGTTAAGTCAGTAACAACAGATCATGCAAAATAAAAGTTCTAACCAGCATCCCTATCAGGACCCTACCCTTCCGCTCCCCCCATCCCCCCTCTCCCCCCCAAAAAATCTTGACAAGCTGTGAAATAATTTCTAGTATGCAAGAATAAGGTCCACCAATGCATGGTTGTTAATGCATCTAATCTCTCTTTTCTCAGATCATATACATCAAGGAGGAAGGACAAAAGGAAAATGTAAACAAAATCATAAAAGATAGGAATATGCAAAGACCCAAAGCTTTAAACTAGAAACTTGTTCCTTCTGACACAGGCATAAAACTTCCAGCCTGGACACATTTTTCCATATAGCATCACACATTGTTCCCACATCTTGCAAACCTACCTACTAAACTGACAGCAAGAATCCATCACTGCATCACTACTGAAAAACACATACAATTCAACATCAAGTTTTTTCAAGGCAAAATGGAATGAAGAACTTGATATTTTAGGTGATTTAATTACTTCGCGGTGAAATCGGTGCTCTTAACTTTACTTCTAGTTCTCGATTCATTTCACCAAGTTTGCAAAAGGAAGTAGGGGTGGAAGGGAGGTCACTGCTAAACATGCTTCTGGTTCAAATGTAAGAGCAATTTTGGGATCCAACCGTCTTTCCTTTCAGGATTCCTATAAAAGTGAACTTGTTTAAAACTGGGAATCCTCGCATCCAGCTCGGGGGGTTGGCTCTGGACACCAGCGCACAAATTCAAAAGCAACTCTAAGCTAAGCTACACATTAGAGTTGGTGCAAAAGAAGCCCAAGGACGAGCACATATCGGCCAACAAACCGGACAAGAGGCGAGAAATAAGAAGGGGAAACGTTACTCACTGTCCGTCCAGAGCGCGACACAGGCTACAGAGAGAAAGCAGCGAAGCACACAAGCGCAGCGCTGCGCAAGGCATCATTTTCCTCTTCCGAGAGCGCAAGGGAAGAATAGGGCTGTCTGGAACCCAATAATGCTAGGAATAAGGAGAAGAATGAGAATAAGTTTTCCTCAGCCTGGACCGCCCTTTGCCGCGGTTTTGGGGGGTGGCTGGGTGGGCGGGAACGAGCTCGCGGCTGGGTGCGGGGAGGTGGACGGGACGCACGCGCCGCCTGGGGTCAGCCACTGGGGATTGGGGAAGAGGAGAACGCGCCTCTCCGCTCCCTCCTTCCGGGCGCGCGCCCCCTCTTTCTCTAGCGCGTGCTCAGCCCGCCAATGCTTTTGCTCTTCTGCTGGCCTCCGCGCTGTGATTTGGCGCTCCTCCCCTCCCGATACACCTCTCTCCAAGGCTTCTCGGTCTCAACTCCGTTCCAACAGTGTTCAGCTCCGCCGACTGAAATATTTGCAGCAAATTATTCCTGGTTAAAAAAAAAGGGGGAGGGGGGGTGTTCCACTATCAGGATAAAAGTAACAAAAAGGGGGGGGGGCACTTTTACTAAAATATAGGATGAAGACTCAAGGAGCATCACGTGATCTCCCAGGATGTCACTTCAATAACTGGACTAGAGAGAGGGGAGACGAGAACACATTTGAGAAAAATCCCTGGATAGATGCAAATGAAGGGTCATGGATGCGTGCATTCATTGCAAACAATTGTGTTTCCTTTCGAGATGCCGTTCTATGAGATCCATATTTTATCTTCCCTCTATATGATTGTTTCGGGGGCAATCTCTACGAATGTTTCGTTGTAGTATGTGCTAAACGTTTGCAATACGTTTCTCTTACTGCATTTTATAAATAGTAGGTCTTATATTTTTACCAAACATATACGTTTCTCTGTTTTATTACATCGTGCAGGGGCAGCGGAACACCTTTTTGGTTAGAGAAGCCAAACAAATTAATCTCCAGCCGTGCTCCCAAGTTCGAAATAGTGGTAGGACCATGGCCCCTGTGGCCCACCCCATTCCGCTGCCTATGATAGCATTTGCTCTTTACTAACTTTTGCGAATACAGTCTGCCTAGACGCTTGCTTTACGTATAGCCAGCCTGGTCGCTCAAATAGCAAGCATTGTATACTGCAATACAGAACATACCCAGTTTGATCTCTGAGTCGGGTCTTCAAGTCACCTGAGGATGCTAGAGAAATATTCAGAACCATCAGGGGTTGGGAGCTATGGAAATCGCTGACAGCTGATGTCCAAATTCAGCCCCGAAGCTTACAGCATTCTCTGCCCAGGACTGTCGCTGCATGAACACAGGGTCACAGTTAACAATAGATGGAGTAGACAAGTGCTTTTGGGAGACTGCCCCAGGGTTTTTATTTATTTATTACAGTTACTTATATACCGCACTATTCGGCATCAGCGCGGTTTACAGAATAACAAAAT
The DNA here is from genome assembly GCA_033557465.1 of Ichthyophis bannanicus. Lineage (NCBI taxonomy): Eukaryota > Metazoa > Chordata > Amphibia > Gymnophiona > Ichthyophiidae > Ichthyophis > Ichthyophis bannanicus. Next base: position 252,938,016 of record CM066039.1, read on the forward strand.
GACCAAAACACACAGTCTGTTTGGTTTTACATCGAACAGGGGTAAAAACTTGGATAACAGTTGGGTTGCAGTCATTGTTAGGAATACTTGTTAAAACATTTTTAGCTGTGGCACTGAACCATCATGGAGGGAAGAGGGGGACATATACCTAAAGGACTAGGGACTAAAGAGAAGGAGGTATAAAATAAGAAAAAAAAATCTCCAAGTGGTTGCAAAGCTTATGGGGTACAGGAGCTTTAGCAAACTGCGAGGTTAAACCCCACTCCCCCAACAAAAAAACATTAGCAAGTCTTAAAATACATAAATAATCTCTCATTAATTGTTATATGTTGGTTGCCAATCTAAGAAATATCACACAGTAACAAATATATGACGGCAGATAAAGACCAGTATGGTTCATCTAGTCTGCCTTCTTTAGAGGTGTACCCACTGTTCCATGTAGGTGTCCCCTATTTGTTGAGATAAAAGAGTTATGTTCATTTTGATTTTATCCTGTTGCTATAAAGAGAGCCACTATGTCTGTCCTATGCCATTTTGAATTCTGTCACTGTATTTGCCACCACTTCCATCAGGAGGGCATTCCAAGCATGTTGTTGTTGGTAAGCGGGATATAAATACAGCTAAATAAAGTGCTGTCGAGTCGTTGTCGACTCATAGTGACCCTCTGTATAGTTGTCCTAAACTGTGTTCGGTTTTCAGTCAGGTGGCTCATTGTTGACAGTGACACCCATAGCTGCTGTTATTGTATTGATCCATCTCACTGCTGGCCTTCCTCTTTTGCGTCGGCCTTCTACCTTGCCAAGCATGATGTCTTTCTCTAATGATCTCTCTCTTCACCTGATGTGTCCAAAGAATGAAAGTCAAAGTCTTGTCATCTGAGCTTCTAAAAAAAGCTTAGGTTTGATCCTCTTCTAGTACTGACTGGTTTGTTCTTCAGGCAGTCTATGGTATACACAGTATTCTTCACTAGTGCCATAATTCAAAGACATCGATTTTCTTCCTGTCTATCTTTTTCACTGTCCAACTTTTGCATCCATATGACATTATTGACAATACCATGGCTTGGACGAGTCAAATCTTTGTATGATGAGAGACATCTCTGCTCTTGAGAATCTTGTCTAGTTCCTTCATAGCCATTCTGCCAAGAGCAATGCGTCAGATTTCTTTACTGCTTGATGTTTCTTTATTGATAGTTGATCGAGGTAGGTTAAAGCTGTCCAATATTTTGATTTCTTCTTCATCAAAAATTAACTTATTGATTTTGCCAGTTGTCAGGATCTTTGTCTTCTTTACATTAAGGTGCAGGCCCATTTTAAGACTATGTTCCTTGATCCACTGATGTTTACCTATGTTTTTAAAATGATAGCATATTGCTAGTCTCAGAGACCTGGCTCAGGGCAGGTTTGGATGAGTTTGAAGCAGAATGACAAACTTAGCATGTTCCCTGTTTGGAGCATAGGATGAAGGTGAAAGAGGATAGACTCAGGAGCAGGGCCATACCAAGCCATAAATGGGCACTAAACAACTTGCAAACCTGGTACCTCCCAACATCACACCTTTACATCTCCCCATCTTACCCCACGCCTCTTCGTCTCCAGCCAGCTTCCCCCCCCCCCCTCACTCCCCACTGCCTGTCCATCCTGCCCTTGCCCCGTCATCGCTTTTCCTGTTCCCTGGGTGGCAGAGCAGACCTCTATTAAAAAAACACAGGTCTTTCCGACTCCGAGCTTGCATGGCTTGTCTTATCCTCCCTCTTCTGACGTATGCTTGCGTCAGAGGAGGGAGGGCTCAGACTAGCCATGCAAGCGTGGAGTCGGAAAGACCCATATGTGTGTGTTTTTTTTAATTGGAGGTCCACTCCACTATCAAGGGAACAGGAAAAGTGGTGGTAGGACTAGGGGAGGCAGTGTGGGGGGTAGCCAAGGCCAGCAGTCGGCCCTAAATGCATCCCTAATTATTTTACACCCTGTGTGGTTGCATCTCTCGCACAGTGCTAGGTATGGCGCTGCTCAGGAGTTAATGTAGTTACTCACCAGTAGCAGGTGTTCTCCATGGACAGCAGGAATAAGTTTTCATGTATGGGCGACATCACTGATGGAGCCCTGTATGTAAATGCTCCCCAGCTTCAACTAGAAGCTTTTGGGAGGCTCCATCATGCATGCTTTCCCCACCTGCCACGGCAGCATCTTCTCCAGTAGAATATCAATGCGTAGCCAGAAAAACAACTCCTCAGGGAGGTGGGAGGGTTATGAGGACTTATTCCTGCTGTCCATGGAGAACACCTGCTACAGGTGAGTAACTACACTTTCTCCATGGACAAGCAGGAAGTGTCCTCACATATCGGACTCCCAAGCTACAGGCTACCGAAAACTGAGAAGGCCAAAGCCCAACAGGGGCAACAAAACTGGAGAAACAACAAGAACAGTGAAGGTAGTTCCCTCTAGGGGACTCAACTGATTCTGCATCTTCAGCATACAGCAGTACTGAGGAAACACTTTTGGTAGCATGGATAGACAGAAGGACTGGTGAGAAGGAGTTGGAACCTAATCCCCAAAGAGATGCTGGAACATGGCTTGGCTGAAGTTGCTGTCACGTCAGGAATCTCCAGACAGTAATGAGCTGTGAAGGTGTGGACCGAAGACCACATTGCAGCCCTGCAGATCTTCTCCATGGAGACCGAGCAAAGGTTGGTCACTGATACAACCATGGCTCTGATGTTGTGAACCATAACATGACCATCAAAGCTCAGGCTCAGGCATGACCATCAAAGCACAAGAGATGCAGTCTACTAATCTAGTTGACAGAGTGCATTTGGAAATGGCTACTCGCAGCTTGCTAAGGTCAAAAGAGACAAACAGCTAGGTAGATTTATGGTGTGCCTTTGTCCACTCAATGTAGAAGGCCAGGGTGCATTTGCAGTCCAACATGTGCAGCACCATCTCCCCCTGTTGACATGAGGCCTGGGGAAGAAAGTCAATAGAACGACTGACTGGTTGAGGTAGAATGCAGACACCACCTTCAGTAGGAAATACGGATGTGTGTGCAAGACTACCCTATTATGGTGGAACCTGGGGTATGGTGGATGAGCCACCAATGTCTGTAGCTCGCTCACACGGTGTGTCGAAGTGCCCACCAACAAGAACAAGACCTTCCAGGTTGGGAATTTCAGAGGACAAGAAGCGAGTGGTTAAAAGGATGCAGACAAGAGCTGTTCCGGAACCACATTAAGGTCCCATGCCACCAACAGGGGCTTGACCAGAGGTTTAGAAAGGAGAAAGCCCTGCATGAAGCGAGCTACAAGAGGCTTAGCTGAGATGTGCTTCCCCTCTGAGCCATGATGGTAGACACCAATCATGCTCAGGTAAACTCTGACGGAATTGGACTTGAGGATAGAGTCTGAGAGGTGCTGGAGGTACTCCAGCAACCTGTCCACAGCGCAGGAGAAGGGATCAAGGACCTCTGCCACTTGAACGCATAGGACCTGTGCGTAGAAGTCTTGTGGGAGGCCAGAATAACTTTCTGAACATTCTCAGGAAGGTTGAGCTCCGAGAGGACTATCTGCTCAACATCCACATCATGAGGGGCAAGGACCAGACATTGGGATGCAGCAAGATCCCATCCTCCTGAGATATGAGATCTTGGGCAGAGCCCGGCCACAGAGGTTCCTTCTGAGAGAGCTGGAGCAGTAGGGGGAACCTCGGCTATTGGGGCCAATATGGTATGATAAGAATCACCGTGCCCCTGTCAGCCTACAGCTTCAGCAAGGTCTTTGCCACGAGTGGAATGGGAGGATAGGCATATAGTAAGCCTACTCGCCAGTATATGAGGACAACATCCAATGCCAGCTGATCACGGGACACGACCCTGGAGCAGAACCAATCCACCCCTGGGCATTGCGTAGTGGCAAAGAGATCACAGGAGTATCCCACTCACGAATGATCTGTTCCACAACTCCCCTGTGGAGAGTCCACTCATGCGACTGAAGGACGTGGATCAGCTGGTCTGCCAGAGTTGTCCGCAGGCAGATAAGTTGAGTGGAGGAGTGGCCTAGTGGTTGGGGCAAGGTACCTCAGGCTGGAAGGTCAGGGGTTCAAATCCCACTAGAGGACAACAACCTTGGGCCGGAAGGACTGGGGTTTCTAGTCCCACAGGTGCTCCTTGTGGTCTTGGGCAAGTCACTTAACCCTCCATTGCCCATGTTCCCTGTAAAATTGTTATCTCCGAGTTATAATGCTCTGTTCAATGTAATTTCAGTTTGTTCAATGTAAACCGCCTTGATATCATGAAAGATAGTATATAAGAAATGTTAGATAAATAAGTTGTCCTCAGCTTCATTCTGTGAGCAATGGCAAAATTTCCACAAGCAAACCACTTCCCAGCACAGAAGGTATGACCCCATGCTGTCCTGCTTGTTGACATAATACATTGCCACCTGATTGTCTGGACTAGCATAGATTGACAGGCCAAATGAGCCTGAAACACACACACACATAGCACAGAGGGCATTTGCTATGGCCTGGAGTTCTAAGAAATTGATCTGGTGCAGGTTGTCCTGCTCAGATGACAGGCCCTGCATGCGCAGGCCATCCAGATGAGCTTCCCAGTTCCGCTTGGATGCATCTGCTTTCAGCATCCGTGGGGGGGGGGGAGGGGGGAATGACGTCTGAAATGGGAGACCTCTGAGCAAGTTCTGTGGCTCCAGCCACCAGCACAGGGACTGCACAAAAGGATCAGTAACCGCCACTCAGTCCCAGAGGCGGCCCGTGGCTTGTTTCCATTGCATACTGAGAGTCCACTATGTTTGTCTCATTGCCAGATGAGCCAGGGGAGTGACATACACAGTCGAGGCCATATGGCCAAGCACTTGCAGCATCCCCTCGGCTATCACCTGACACCTCTGCAGGCAATCCATGGGGAGAAAGGCCTGAGCCTGAGTGGTGTTGAGGAGGTCCCCGATGAACTCCAGCTGTTGGGAGGGCTAGATGTGAGACTTGGGGTAGTTGACCATGAACCCCAACCATTCAAGTACTTGAATGGTGAGCTGAGCCAACAGATGAATACCGTCCATAGTGGAGCTCTTTATGAGCCAGTTGTCCAAGTACGGAAAGATGAACACCCCCAGAGTACGCAGGACAACTGGCTCATAAAGAGCTGGTACTGGAAGTGCTGGTCCCCCAGGACAAACTGGAGGTATTTCCTGTGAGTGGGGTGGATCAATATGTGCATATATGCATCCCTGTGATTCAGGAAGCATAACCAATCATCCTTTATGAGGTACAGGAGCAGGGTCCCCAGTGAGACCATCTTGAACTTTTCTTACACCAGGTAGGTGTTGAGGTCTTGGAAGTCCAGGATGGGCTGAATCCCCTCCTCCCCCCCCCCCCAGGTTTTCTTGGGGACCAGGAAGTACCTGGAGTAGAACGTCCACCTAACCTGAGCTGGAGACACCAGCTTGATGGCGAGATCTGCAAGGAGGGTGGAGACCTCTCCCTGCAGTAGGTTGAAATGCAGGGGTCCAGGGGGAACTCCCTTGGGAGGAAAGGGGCGGCAGCTCAGTGAAGTGCAGCATGTAGCCAGTTCCAACTATTTGCAGCACCCATATGCTCGAGGTGATAAGAGGCCACCTGCGGAGACTGGCAGATTTGACTGGTTTCTACGGAATGTAGCCAAACAATACTCCCAATTTGAGTTGCAGGGCCAGCTATGCTTTCTGGGGCTTCTCATGATGCTGCTGACGAGGAGCCTGTGCTCATGGCTGGGAGCTCTGTTGGCTGGGAAGGTACCAGCGCTTATGCTGGAAGTAGGTCTTCTTGACCTGGTACTTCTTACGAGACCGATTGTCCATCATTCTCAAAAACCTAGTGAGGGTTACATGCTGCATCTCAATATCACCAGCTTTGGCCTCCACCTGCTTCCCAAAAAGGTTCTTGCCATGACACGGCACATCGGTCAGCTTATCCTGGACCCACTGCTCCAGGTCAGAGGACTGAAGCCAGGTGAGGTGGCAGGCCCCAATGCCCACCGCCACAGCCCTGCAGGCCAACGCAAAGGCATCATCAGTTGCCCGGACCAGGGCACGGAAGGCATTCAGGTGCTCAGAGGGAAGAAGCAGTTCAAACTGTCAGATCTCACATGATATCCTTGAGGAACATGCCTATGTACAACTGGTATGAAAGAACCCTGGCCACCAGCATGGTGCTCTGGAAGCATCACCTGCCAAAGGAGTCCAAGGTTCTTGCCTCTCTACCCAGGGGCATCGAGGAGTGCATCTTGCTGCTTTTTATCCTTTTCATGGCTGACTCCACCACCAGAGAATGGTGCGGGAGTTGAGACTTCTCAAATCCTGTGATTTTCTGGACCCAGTAGATCAATTCCAGCCATCTGCTGACATCTGGCGCCATGAAGGGGTTTTCCCACATCCTCATTTCCAGCCTCTCTAGAATATGGTACATCACTGCCTCCTTGGGGGCCGAAGGATACTGGAGTGTCCTCCAGTATCCTGGGCTAATCCTCCGACTCCAGGGAGAAGGGAATGGCCTTGGCTATATCCCGCATGAAGTCCTGGAAAAACATATCCTCCATGGGCGACTTACGCCTTTTATGAGGAGGAGAGGCATCCAAGGGGAGCTTGGGAGATCTGTTCCTGGACAACTCCAATTCTGCCTCGGTCTCCCAGCAATTAAAGACGGACTCCGAGAGAAAGTCGAAGTAATGTCGAGCCTCATCCCAGTGTTGACTCCAGCTGTGCAGAAAGGAAGAGCTCCTCTGAAACCGATGGTGCATCAAATGCTTCTGTTGCATCACCTGGGCATTGGACTGTGATACGCTCGATAGAGAGTTGGCCATAAGAACCGGTGTCGATTCCAATCGCCGGCCCGATATGCCTGCATTGGCAGGCAGTGCATGGGTCTTGAAAATTGTCTTCACTGCCTGTGGTGGTGATGCCTGAGGCACAGAAGGGCCCACTGATTGCATGGCCAACACTGCTGCCATATGGGCTTCGAGGGCCTAAAGGCGTTCCTCCAAGACTGCTGTCTCCAAAGGCATTGGGGCCAGAATTACAACTTCAGCCACTGGTGCCCAAGTCAGGAAATCCACTACAGTGGGGACATTGGTGGATTCCTGGTGCCCATCTGGTACACTGGATAATGATTCCTGTCATCGGGGTACTTTAATAGGCCTCTCCCAGACATCGCTCTCCATGTTACATCAGGAAGGGCTCCAATGTCGGTTCACATGGACCTTGGACCAGTGCTCAGACACCCACTTTGACGATGAGGGGGTCGATGCAGTTGATTCTGAGCGAAGGTGGACAGATTCTTCGCTCTAGGGCCCCTTGGCTCTGAGTTCACTCGGACTCCTCTTGATGCTGATGCTTCCGTGGTGCTCGAGGACACTGGGGTTGATGCCGGTCTCAAATATGCAGAATCCGTCAGCCCAAAGAGGGACTCCCACTGCTTCTCCCAACCTTAAGTCCCCTTCTAGTCATCTGCAAGCACAGATTACAAGAGGCGGGCTGGTGGTCGGGACCCAGGCATTGCAGGCACCAGTTGTGCCCGTCCGTGACAGAGATGGCCCAAGCACACTTTGTGCATTTTCTAAACCTGCTTGCTGGTTTCTGGAACATGTCTGGGAACATGGCCAAGTCGAAATGCTTGAGGGTGCCAGCTGCAGGAAAAAAGAAAAGAGAAAAAAGGAGTGCTAAAATGCACAAAAAGAAAGCAATGGCAGGGGGGCCAGCACTACCGATGACAGTCGGTGAAAAACCGGCAAAAGAAGGCAAAAATGAAGAAAACCTTTTCCGATGGTGCAGGACATGTCCTAGGGACTCTACAGAAAGTAAAGACTAGAGAAGATGGCACTGTGGCAGGCAGGAAGGCAGACACGCATGTGTGGTGGAGCCTCCCAAAAGCTTCTAGAAGAAGCTGGGGTGCATTGTCATGTGGGACTCCATCAGTAACATCACCCATACATGAGGACTTACTTCCTGCTTGTCCATGAAGAATATGTGGAAATACTTCTTTATGGAAAGCGTGGGAGATGCATTGAATAGTCTCCCAGTGGAGGCAGTAGAGACCAGGAGAGTATCTGAATTCAAGAAAACATGGGACCAACACAGAAGATCTCTAAAGGAAAACAAGGGACTATAGTAGTTAGTATGGAAGGACATACTGGACAGGCCATATAGTCTTTTTCTGTCATCATGGTTCTATAACATTAGGTTTGGAGGCTGGTTAGAGAGTAGCCAAGCAGGTCAGAATGAGAAAAATTATTTCCATATAAATATTTTTTAAATTTATTATTTGGACTTTTTGCTGTCTAAGATCACTAAAGACACTCCTTTGGGGTAGTCTTCTTAGTTGAAACAAGGTCACTGTCAAGATGATTTGTCGATTTAGAATCTATGACAAAAGATTTGAGATTTACATGCTTAATGAATCATAATATTATGCACCATTAACAACAATATGTAGTATTTCAATATAATTTTTTATCCAGCAGCTGTGTGCAGCCGTTATGAATTCCCTTCTCCTACCTGTAGTGCAGCAAATCAAGAGTTTCAACAGGAAAAAGCAAAGTGAAGTGGATCTTCATTTCTCCATGGACAAGTAGGTGGGGGGGGGGGTCGTTTATCATTTTTCTGCCCTTTGGAGATCCAGGAAGACTCTTTGAGAGGTGTGGTAACATCAGGTGGAGGGCTCAGGCTTGAAGAGGAGGACAGCAAGGAAGTCTCTGAGTGTATACTTCTTGTGCCTCCTGGCCCTTGGTGACATCTTGCTGTAGTGGGTGCAGAACTTCACTTGGTGAGAGGCTCCGAGGCTCGATCATAGGAGTCCGTCACATTCATCTTCTTGTAGCAGCCCAGCCACTTCTTAAAGCCAGGTTTGTCTATCTTTGACTTCGGGGTTTTCTTTGTTTTTTGAGTAGTTGGAGTAAAGTGTTGCAGGAGAGCTAGAAGGTCCATCCATTGCCAAAGGCAGATGGAAAAACCTGAAGCAGGAAGGAGGATGCCCCAGGGATGAAGGGGTTGGGAGAGCTACTATGCTGAAGGCACCATTGGATGACAACACCCCCATGCATGGCTGACTCATCGTGGGGTCCACAGAGAACACCTACTACGGTAAGTAATCTTGTTATCTCAGCCCTTGTGCTTCTCCTGACCTGTTAGCAGGGCTCTGCTTGAAATTTTAAGGAAAGATTCAAATATCTTCAGAGTCTGTTTCCAATAGATAGATCTTACTTGCATTCATTCAGTTTTATGCTCATCAATCTTGATGACTTTTCTCTCTATTTAAATCTCTGTTGTCTCTCTTTCTCACCTACTTCTACCATCTTTTTAATTTTATTCAAGAGATCTCATCCATACATCTGTTCCTCCCTCTTCCTGGCTTGTCTCACTCCATCTGTCTATAATGCTATTACTACTGAAAATTTGTATAGCGCTACAAGACGTACACAGCACTGCACAGACCAATATAAAAGATGATCCCTGCTCATCAGAGCTTACAATCTAGTCAAGACAGACAACACAATAGCTGTAGATATGGAATTCATCTAGGGAGAATTGTAAGAAAACACACAGGAGATCAGAAGAGTCAAAATCCAAAAGCGGCAGCAAAGAGGTGAGTTTTCAGCCTGGATTTGAAAAAGATCAGAGAAGACGCCTGACGTACAGACTCAGGTAGTTTGTTCCAGGCATAAGGAGCAGCAAGGTGAGAGAAGCAATGTCTGGAGTTAGCAATAGAAGAGAAGGGCATAGATAGAAGTGACTTGCCAGAAGAATGGAGTTCCCAAAGAGGGGTGTAGGGAGAGACAAGAGAGGAAAGGTAGTGAGGAGCTGCAGAGTGAATGCACTTATAGGTCAGCAGGAGAAGTTTGAACTGGATGCGGAAACAGAGGGAGTCATTGAAGTGACTTGAGAAGAGAGATAATATGAGCATGACGAGGCTGGTGGAAGATTAGCCATGCAGCAGACTGTTGAACAGATTGAAGGGGGGAGAGAGATGATTCAGAGGGAGACTAGTAAGGAATAGGTTACAATAGTCTAGATGGGAGGTAGCTAAGGATAAGTGTCTTAGTATTATGTTCAGAAAGGAATGGGCAAATTTTGTTGATGTAGAGAAGGAATTGGCAGGTTTTAGCTATCAGTTGGATGTGTGTGGAGAAGGAGAGAGAAGCGTCAAAGATGACCCCAAGGTTGTGAACTGAGGAGACAGGGATGAGTAGAGAGTTAGCCACAGAGACTGAGAAAGGAGGAAGGGGAGAGGAGGGTTTAGGGGAAAAAATAAGAAGCTCAGTTTTTGCCATGTTCAATTTCAAGTGGTGGTGAGACATCCAAGCAGCAATGTCAGAAAGGCAGGCAAAGATTCTGGCTGGGATTGCCAGTGAGATTTCAGGTGTAGAGAGGTAGATCTGGGAGTTGTCAGCATAAAGATGGTACTGAAAGCCATGGAAAGAGATGAGTGCACCAAGGGATTGGGTATATATAAAGAAAAGGAGTGGGCCCAAGACAGATCCTTGGAGTACACCATCTGAGAATGGGATAGCAGTAGAAAAAGATCTACCAGAACAAACATTGAAAAAGTGATGGGAGAGATAAGAGAACCAGTATAGCACAGAGCCCTTAAAACCAAGCAAGGACAAGGTATCACGGAGAAGGTTGTAGTCAACAGCATCAAAAGCAACAGAAAGGTCAAGAAGGATGAGGATTGAGTAAAGGCCCTTGGATTTTGCCAGGAACAGGTCACTGGAGACTTTGGCAAGAGCCGTTTTGGTAGAATGTAAAGGACAAAAGCCAGATCGTAGAGGATCCAGAACAGCTTGAGAAAGTCGAGGCAATGGCAGTGAACTGCACATTCAAAGAGTTTAGAAATGAAGGGGAGGAGGGAGATGGATCGATAGTGAGAAGGACAGGTAGTGAGGGTTTCTTGAGGAAAGGCTGGAAGGCTGCAGGGAAAGTTGCAGTGGAGAGCGATAGGTTGAGAATATGAGAGATGGAAGGGACTACAGTGGAGGAGATGGAGCTAAGGAGACAGATAGGAATAGGATCAGATAAGCAGATAGTGAGTTTGGATGAGGAAAGAAGGTGAGTGGTTTCCTCCTCAGAGATGGTTATGGTTATGGTTATGGTTATGATCATAGAAAAGGAAGAAAGGGTAGCAGAGGTCGGGGGGGGGGGGCGGGAGTTGGGAGTGAAGAGAGGGAGGAGGGGAAGTTGCTGACCTCGTGGGGAATTGGTGTGATCTTGTGGAATTTGGAAGTAGTCAGCCAGGGTTTGGGCAGACAGGGAGGGAGGAAGCAGAGGCACCTTGAGGAGAGAGTTGTAAAGAGATGGTGAGAGTCAGAGGCAAGAGAGTTAGTCAGTCAGATGGACATAATAGTCTTGTTTGGCAAGTGCTACGGCTGACTGGAAAGAGATAGCTAGGGGCATGTCTACTAAACTGTGGTATGATAGCTGCAAAAGGCCTGCAGCTAAGTCAAAAACTTTTGCCGTATCTGCAGGTGGTATTCCTAGCTTTCCTCCTGCAGATACTATGGAGGTATTGGATTTACCATGGAGACCAAGTAGTGCAGGAAGTCCTGCGATAAATCCAAAGACAGGACAGGACAGGTAGCAATAGGGTGATAGAGTTCTCACTAGCTCTGTGCCCCAGTCGCTACCAGGCCTCTACTCAATCTGACAATATTGTTGATGCTGTAGATGTAGAGATCTGCAACACCGACAATTAAAAAAAACAAAAAAAAAACCCTGGGCCCCCCCCCCCCCCTTCAGCACCAGTCTCCCCTAGACAACTCACAATCCCCATTTGGAACTGTCGGGGGGTGGGGATCAATGCATCCCCCAGTCAAGATCAAAGCCTGGCTAGCCAATCAGGTGTCCAAAGGCCTCTCCTTTACAAAAACATGGCTGGTTTTGCATTATGGCAGTTGACAATTGGCACACCTACTCCCCATCCCGATCCCCTCCTTTAATGCGCAAAAGACAGGTATTGCAGAAAAATGCCTGCAAAATCTGCTTTTCGCCCATGTTAGCTGCTATCGGCAGGCAATAAATCCACATTAGCTCCGTGGTATGAGTTAACGCCCTTTAGTAGATATGCCCCCTGCTTTCTCTTCTTCATGATCCCTTTCCCTCCAGGATGCTCCTGAACTCATGCATTTCTTATCTTTCCCTTGTTTGTTCTGTCTACCTTCAATAGACTGTAAGCTCTGTTGAACATAGACTATCTCTTACATGGCTGTGTACACTGCCTATTAGTGCTATAGAAATAGTAGCAATAGTAGTGGATTCTAAACTCACATTTCCCTCTGGGGCTGGTCCCACGTTTTCTTCTTAAAAACCTTTGGTCCTTTCTTCAGTTTATCTCCCTTCCATAACTCCTTATTACCAGACGCTGTTCTAAGCAACACAGCCATAAGAACTTAAGAAAAGCTATGCTAAGTCAGACCAAGAGCCATTGAGTTAGGCATCCTCTCTCTCTGTTACCAGTCCAGATCCCCCAAAAAATAGATCTATTTCTCACAGCTCATTTCCAGAGATGAGCAATGGTTCTCCCATGTCTATCTGGCTAGCATGTTTTTAATGGATCTTTCCTCCAGGAACTTATCCAAACCTCTTAAATCCTGCTATGTTAGTCACCTTGACCACATCCTTTAACAACAGATTCCACAGCTTAATTATATGCTACATTAAAACAAAACAAACAAAAAAACATTTCCACAATTTGTTTTCAATTTACTGGTCATTAGATTAATGACTTGTCCTTTTGTTTTTGTGTTAAATAACTGTTCCCTATTTAAGTGTTCCACCTCACTAATAATTTTATAAATTCCTAGTATATCTCTTCCTGGACAGGTTTTCTCCATTTTGAAGCCATAGAGTAAGTTCTCCCATGGTCCCTGAAGCTACCACCATTAGTTGCTCAGATTAATTCCTTTTCTTTTCAAAATTCTTGAATGGACGGTTTCTCCACAAACTATTTTGGATTTATTTTCTTAGAACCCATAACCTTTTCACTTACCAAGCTCACAGTGTTCATACAACTGTTGTCTGGAGCCTGCTGCTCAATCAGTTTCAATGGTAGGTACAGACCACCCCTGTTCTTTTTTGATGCCAGCAAATTATAGTCATATTTCTGCAAGCAACAGTCAACAGATAAAAACATCCCAGGTTCTTCATATACATGTGAACATGGCAGGAATGAACTAGGCAGGCACATCCAGTTCCTGAAAACTGCTGCTTCATTCCAAGAGTATAATAAAACAAATACCACAGCAGTGTGCTGTAAATACCAAAAGCAGATTATTTACTTTGTGTGCTATGTCTTTGGAGGATAAGGCAGCTTTCCCCTGGAAATACTCTGAATCTGTTGCCAAAGCCAGTAGAGGTACATGCTGGCCTTTTAGCATCCATCTGCCAGCGTTATGAGATTTGTTGCCTATCTTTCCACCATAGAAAAGGCAGGATTACAAAACTTAGACTAGGTTATGAAAGGGGTCCAGGCCATCTGAGAAAGACTAACTCAGTTTTTCCATTGCATCTATTGCCTTGTAGTCTTGGACACCGGGAGTGGTTTGGCTTTTCTTGATGACATGGAGACACCGGGGAACCCTTATAACTTCAGTAGCTTGATTCTAACTCCCTGATTGCACCTGTGCCCTATTCCATCCCTAGTCCCAGCATCATTCCCACCCAACCACTGCCAAAGGAGCAGAAGCCGGATCTGGGAAATGAACCTAAAGGCAGAATACAGCACTACCTCAGTGCCACTGGGTACGCCCAATATAAGAAGTGCCATAGTGGCTTAGACCAATGGGCCTAGCATCCTATTTCTTACCATGGCTAATCCAGCAGCTACTAATGGAAGTATTTGTTCTCTGTTGCTTATTGCCAAAGATTAGAGGTGGTGATCCCCAAGTCTACAATGGCTATTAAGTGTCCTTCAGATACGTCTTCACAGTTTACTTTTAATCCAGCCATAGTACTAGCTTTGACTGCATCATCTGGCAGTGGTCAGCCTTTCAGAGTTCAGGTAACATAAATGTTAAACACTATAATTACAGGATATTAGTGAACCACTAAGTTTCAGCTGGGAGTGGTGCACTTATGCTATGGATTCACCTCATTGGAGTGGAGGAGTAACCTGGTTGTTAGAGCAGCAGACTGAGAACTGCTACCAATTGACATGAGGACAGAAGAGGGTGGAGCTCACATAGCAGAGCAAGAAAAATTGGCCTGCTCTCTTCTCCAGACTTTCCTGTCCTGTTTCTCCCCATCTGCTTCATGTTGATGGGGGAGGGGGAGGAGGGAGTTGAGGTCGAGTAGTGGACTAGGCAAAGCAGAAAACCATTGCTGTGCTTCCTTCTACAGTCTGTTCCTGCTTCTTCTCTTCAAACTGCCTGAAGGGGAGGGATTAGAGGAGTATGCAGTTTGTTTTGTGCTGCAGCCAACTGGTAATTTATGCAGATTAATTCCTTGAAGGACCAGATCAAATCCCAACGTTTTCAGCAATGATCTATGCAGAGCACCAGTGGAAGCAGGAGAATAAGATCAAGTCAGAATGTCTTTCAGAATTCCATGAAGATTGACGAACAGTAGCACATGCTGCACCCAGCTGTGAATCTAAGTGAAGGAATAATGGCAAAAATTGCCTGATTATCACCAATTCAGTATTTTGTTTTGAGTTCTAGAACTGAGATTAACTGGTATCAAAACCACCAGACTACATAATTAACACCACAAAAACAAATTCAATTATCACCCTCATGGTTTTTGTTTTTTTTAAAGACAATAAGATCACCAAATATTTTTCCACTGACTCTATTAGAACAAGTATATGGAAACTTTAAATAGCAAGTCAATAACCTAAATTAATTTTCACCAAGGCTGCATAAAGACTTAATGCGCATTGACCTTTAGTAAACATGCTCTTAAGTGCCACAATGGCCCATAGAAATGCCTTAACTATTTAACGCACATTAACCTCTAGTAAACATGCTCCTTAATAGCCATTATTTGGGAAAAGGAAACTGGGTCTGTAGCTAATACCATTTAAAGTTAAGTGGAGGACTAGCCTACTGATTAAAGCATAGGGCTAAGAACCAGAGAAGTGAGGTTCAAATCCAACTGCTGCTCCTTGTGATCTTGGGCAAGTCATTTAACCCTCTATTGCCGCCAGTGTAAGCTTAGAGTGTAAGCCTTCAGGGACAGGAAAATACCTACTGTATCTAAATGTAACTCCCCTTGACTTTCTGAGAAAGGCATCAGTTCCAATGGCCTTCCCACAAAAAAAAAAAAAAGTTCTTTCATAAGTTGGCAAGAGTTTTTGCTAATTGCATTAGTGGACTTTACTGATCCTGAAGACTTGAATCCATTTTAAGGTTGAAACATGACCTTTACAAATGTCTATAAGCACATGGTGTAGGGTAACTGTGGATGGTCAACAGCCAGCAGAGGTAAGAGCATGTCTGTAAAGTGGCAATGGTCTGCCTGTATGACAAATCCTAAACATTTCCCTTGAAATTCTGTTGTCGTGAACAAGACTGGTCTTGCTCCAAGATAGAAATATAAGGCTTTAAGAAACAAAATTACAAGGCAAAAATAGTTTTATTTGAACTTACTCTTTAATTAAGTATGCAATCTTGGGGGTGGAAGGAAGAAAGATAAAATGAAAATTATATAAAGAACGATGTCATTAAGAAGTCTCAAAGAATTATGCCTGTTCATCATTCACAGGATGTTTAATGCTCTGACCCATTTGCAGCATCATATAGGTTTTGAAGCCCCCAACTATTGCCCCAAGGTTCTTGATTTATCATATTTGTATAACTGAATGTAAAACTGAAACTAGGCTTGACTATATATGCAGTAACTATCCAACGTAAGAATTGTTAAGCTGGGTCAGACCAATACACCAGCTAGCCCAGTATCTCTGATAGTGGCTTAGAGATATTAGCTAACACCAAAAAGCGAGGTGATCAATCCACTACAGCTCACACCTGTGAATTGCAAATAAAATGTATTACTGGCAGGTCAGTCCACCTTACACAGCCATGTTTTAGAAAAGCCTTCAACAAGAGTGTATCTTTGAAACTGTCATCAAGAAAGTAATCCACATATGAGCGGATGTGGACTCTGCCAGATTGTAAATCACTGTGTTCTCTGTTACATCCAAATCTCATCTGAAGTGCTTGCACCATATCGCTGCTGCACTGACAACAGTTTGTACTGAGAGACTCTGCAGTGGCCCAGTGCTGTGCAGAAAGGCCAAGGATCTATTAATTTAGAAAATGCTTATATTCCAGTGCTCCAACTAGGCTTGTTCTCAGGTCATTGTAGATTTATAACAATAAATGTACCCGATTGTAATGCACTTTGTACTGCTACTGGAATAGTGTGAGCTACAAAATAAATAAATACAATTCAGAAAGTATAACAAAACAAACAAATAATAATCACATACCTAAAATAATAGCTAGCACAGCTTGCCCTAATCAACTAGAATTAAACACCTGTTAAAAAAAAATAAAAACAACAAACTTTTACTTTTTTTATGGAAAAAAAACAAGTAGTTATCAATCTGTTAGTGCTTTAAAGGCAAACTGTTGCAAAGCTCAGGGCCAGCAATAATCAGAACTCTTAAATGTGTCTCAGCTAAGTGTGAAATTTTCACAGGAGGAACAACAAGCAGCGTCTTACTGGAAGACCCTGAAGAATCTCTCCAAGGTAGGTTAGATGAGGTTTCCTTCAGTGCCATAATATTAAAGTCACAATTTTAGATTTGATTCTCCATAGACTGGGAGGCCCATCAAAGTTTGTATAACACTGGAACGGTGTGAGAGGATGTGTTTGAACAGCTTGCAAAAGAAAGTGAACAGGCCATGGAACCGGATGGGATACATCAAGGATATTGAAAGAGCTCAGAGAGGTTCTGGCAGGGTCTTTAAAGGATGTTTTTAATAGATCCTTGGAGAGAGAAGTTTCACAGGACAGGAGAAAGGCTGATGTGGTACCTCTTCACAAAAGTGGTAATAAGGAAGAAGTGGCAAACTTTATCTCAGTAACAGAAAAAGTAACAAAGGCGCTCCTGAAAGAGAGAATAGTGGACTTTCTCAAAACCAATAGGTTGCATGATCCGAGGCAACATGGTTTTACCAAAGGACAATCATGTCACACAAATCTGATTGAATTCTTTGACTGGGTAACCAGAGAACTAACTCAAGGGCATGGGATGGATGTGATCTACCTAGATTTCAGCAAAGCCTTTGATGCTGTTCCTCATAGAAGGCTTATCAATAAACTGAACAGCCTGGGGATGGGTCCCAAGGTGGTGAACTGGATCAGAAATTGGTTGACTGACAGATGACAGGTGACGGTAAACGGAACTCACTCAGATGAAAGGAAGGTGATTAGTGACGTGCCCCGGGGATTGGTCCTGGGACTGGTACTGTTCAATGTATTCGTCAGTGATATTGCTGAAGGACTGAATGGAAAAGTCTGTCTTTTTGCAGATGACATGAAAATTTCCAACAGAATGGACTCCCCCTGAGGGAGTGGATAACAAAGAAAGAGCTACAAAAGCTGGAAGAATGGTTAAATGCTTGGCAGTTAAGATTTGATGTGAAAAAGTGCAGTGTCCTGTACTTGGAAGGCAGAAATCCAAGGAAATTGTATGCAGTAGGGGCAAGAAGTTGATGTGCAGAGACTAGGAGAAGGACCTCAGAGTGATTGTTTCTGAGGATCTCAAGGTGACAAAATAGTGTGAAAAGGCAGTGGCCAGAGCCAGAAGGATGCTGGGTTGCATACAGAGAGGAATTACCAGCAGAAAGGAGGAGGTACTAATGCCACTGTACAAGTTGCTGGTGAGGCTTCACTTGGAATATTGTGTTTAGTTTTGGAGACCATATCTCACAAAGGATATAAAAAGACTGGAAACGGTTCAGAGGAAGGCAACCAAAATGATTTGGTGCCAGAAGACATATGAGAAGAGACTTGAAGACTAAATATGTGTACTCTAGAGGAGAGGAGGGATAGGGGAGATATGATACAGACCTTTAAATACTTAAGGAGTATTAACATAGTAAATGACGGCAGATAAAGACCAGCATGATCCATCTAGTCTGCCCAGCACGATGGCAAGTGTAGGTACACCTGCCGCTCCGTGCAGGCCACCCCTCCCCACGTCCCTGTTTAGGGTTGAACCCACCACTCCATGCAGGACACCCCTATTTGTTGAGAAATTAGATGGTTCAGTTTACTTTGATTTTATCCTGTTGCTGTAAAGGGATGCACTGTGTCTGTCCCATGCCATTTTGAATTTCATCACCGTGTTTGCCTCCACCACTTCCATCGGGAGGGCATTCCAAGCATCCACCACCCTTTCTGTGAAAAAGTATTTCCTGACATTGCCTTTCAATTTACCACCTTGCAGCTTCCTGTTATGCCCTCTAGTTTTACAGCTTCCCCGTCTTTGGAAGAGGTTTGTTTGTTCATTATTTCCCTTTAAGTATTTAAAGATCTGAATCATATCTCCCCTATCCCTCCTCTCCTCCAAAGTGTACATGTTTAGGTCTTCAAATCTCTTCTCATAAGGCTTCTGACGCAGGCTCCAAATCATTTTGGTCACCTTCCTCTGAACAGTTTCCAGTCTTTTTACATCCTTTGCAAGATAGAGTCTCCAAAACTGAACACAGTACTCCAAATGAGGCCTCACCAGTGACTGTAAAGTGGCATAAGTACCTCTTCCTTTCTGCTGGTGATTCCTCTTTGTATGCAGCCCAACATCCTCCTGGCTTTTGCCACCGCCTTGTCGCACTGTTTTGCCACCTTGAGATCTTCAGAAATAATCACACCAAGGTCTTTCTCCTGATTCGTGCACACCAACCTCTCGCCCCCTATTGCATACATTTCCCTTGGATTTCTGCTACCCAAGTGCATGACACTGTACTTCTTTGCATTAAATCTTAATTGCCAAGCATTAGATCATTCTTCCAGCTTTTGTAGATCTTTCCTCATGTTAACCACTCCCTCGGGGGAGTCCACTCTGTTGCAAATTTTCATGTCATCTGCAAAAAGACAGACTTTTCCATTCAGTCCTTCAGCAATATCACTCACAAATACATTGAACAGTGCCGGGCCCAGGACGACCCCTGGGGCACCCCGCTAATCACCTTCCCTTCATCCGAGTGAGCTCCATTTACCATCACCCTCTATCGTCTGTCAGCCAACCAATTTCTGATCCAATTTACCATTTTAGGATCCATCCCCAAGCTACTGAGTTTATTGATAAGCCTCCTATGAGGAACAGTATCAAAGGCTTTGCTGAAATCCAGGTAGATGACATCCATCGCATGCCCCTGATCTAGCTCCCTGGTCACCTGGTCAAAGAACTCAATCAGATTTGTTTGTCAAGATCGTCCTTCAGTAAAACTATGTTGCCTCGGGTCTTATAACCTGTTGGTTTTGAGAAAGTTCACTATTCGCTCTTTCAGGAGCGTCTCCATTATTTCTCCTACCACCGAGGTAAGGCTCACGGGCCTGTAGTTTGACATTTCTTCCCTGTCACCACTTTTGTGTAGAGGTATGACAGCAGCCATTCTCCAGTCCTGAGGAACCACTCCTGTTTCCAAGGATCTGTTGAAAACATCCTTTAACGGCCCTGCAAGAACCTCTCTGAGCTCTTTCAGTATCCTGGAATGTATCCTATCCGGTCCCATGGCCTTGTCCACTTTCAGTTTCGCAAGTTGTTCTAACACATCATCTTCTGTGAATGGCGTGGTATCTACTTCATTCCCATTTTTATATTTGGGAGTCACAGGTGGTCCTTCTCTAGGACTTTCTTTAGTAAAAACAGAGCAGAAGTATTCGTTTAGCAATTTCACTTTTTCAATGTCACTTTCCACGAGTCCGTTCGTGCACTTCTGAGTCCTGCAATTCAACCTCTGATCTTCTTCCTTTCCCGAATATACCTGAAGAAGGTTTTGTCCCCACACTTAACATCTTTAGCCATTTTTTCCTCTGCCTTTGCTTTTGCTATCCTTATTTGTCTCTGAGTTTGATCCTGTATTCATTTCTGTGTTCCTCTGTTTGCGAGCTTTTGAATTTTGCGAAAGCTGTGTTTTTTTGCCTTTATTTGAACAGCCACTTCTTTGGAAAACGAAATAGGTTTTCTTCTCCTCTTGTTTTTGTTTACTTTTGTTACATATTTATTTGTTGCCCCTTTTATTGCCACCTTTAGTTTAGCCCATAGCAATTCCACTTACCTTATCTCCTTCCACCCTGTCAGCTCTTCCTTTAGGTACTCGGCCATTTTATTGAAGTCAGTGGTTTTGAAATTTAGGACTTTGAGCTTGCTATGATTGGCCTGTACCATGGCTTTTATCTCAAACCATGCTGTGTGATGATCGCTGCTGCTCCCAGGGGCACTCACGCAGACATTTGACATGCTATCACCATTGGTGAGCACTAAATCCAACGTTGAGCTTTCCCTGGTTGGTTCCATCACCATTTGTCTAAGTAACGCATCTTGGAGAGCATCCATGATTTTTTTTGCTTCTTTCCAGATTTGCAGAAGGAGTAATCCAATCCAAATCAGGTAGATTAAAGTCACCCAAAATGATTGCTTCCTCCTTTGTGGCTATCTTGGCAATATCTATAATCAATTCGTTATCTGTCTCTTCAATTTGAGTCAGAGGTCTGTAGACTACAGCAGTATGGATGACAGTGCCATCTCCTCTTTCTAAAACAATCCAGAGCGCTTCTTCTTTTCCCCATGGCCCCTGCATTTCAGTAGCTTTAATATTGCTTTTGACATACAAGGCTACTTCTCCTCCTCTTCCATTTTTTCTGTCTCTTCTGAATAGATTATAGCCAGGTGTGGCTATATCCCAATCATGCGATTCATTTAGCCATGTTTCTGTAATGGCCACAATGTCCAAATCCATTTCCACCATTAGGGCTTCCAGGTCCGGAACTTGTTGGCTAAGCTTCGAGCATTTGTGCTCATTGCTTTCCAGCATTTAACTGGCTTGTGTGTATTTAGCATTGATTTTGTTCTGCCTACATCTTCCCACTTGTTTTTGATGTGTGGTTTAAAAGTGTGGCTGTTTCTGATTTTAATCTGCTTTTGCAGGGGTTGAAGTCCAGAGCATGACCTTCTACATCCGTCACCCCCCTTTTCTACTTTAAATGCATATCCACATATTGCTTGAATTTTTCACTTAGGATTCTTTTCCCTGCGACAGAGAGATGTAGGCCATCAGCACAGTATAGTCTCTTGTTGTTCCATCTGTTACCCCAGTCGCCAATAAATCTGAATCCTTCTTGTGTGCACCAGGTCTGGAGCCATGTATTAAAGCTGTTAATGCGATGCAGCCTTTTTGCCCCTTACCAAGCACAGGTAAAACCTCTGAGAATGCAACAGTATTAACAATGGGCTTGAGTTTCTCTCCCAGAGATTGGAAGTCCTTTTAGACTGTAGAGGCACTGTTTCGAGCCAGGTCATTTGTGCCCCAGTGGATAACATCAACTTTGGAGTGTTCACTTTCTGCGCTAAGTAGTTCAACAATGTGGTTTGTATTCCTTCTGGCTGAAGAGCTTGGGAGGCACTTGACTATCTTCTTTCCTTTGAACCGTGTTCCCAAGTTGGTGCCACTGATGATGGAATCACCAAGTAGTAGTAGTTTGCTGTTTGGTGAGGTTTTCTTCATATTTGGTCTTTTAGCAGGAGATTGGGCATTGTCTGTCTCATTTAAGGGCCCTTCAGTTTCTTTGGATTGGGCATCCTCATTCGCCAAGGCAGAGAAGGCATTATGCAGGGATATCTCCTGATGCATAGGATGCATCTGTGTCACAGGTCGCAATCTACCAGAACCCACTGTGATCCATTTGTTCCTGTGGGGTTTCATTCTTTGGGGGAGTGGTGGTAGACCTTGTTCAGTTTGTATCTTAGAAGAGGTGCACTTCATTGCAGCCGGTTCCTCCCTCAGTTCCTCATCCTCATTAGCCAAGGCAGAGAAGGTATTATGCAGGGATATCTTTTGATGCATAGGATGTCTGTGCGTTACAGGTCGCAATCTACCAGAACCCACTGTGATCCACTTGTCCCTGGGGTGTTTGATGCTTTGTGGGAGCGGTGGTGGACATTGTTCAATTTGTATCCTAGAAGAGGTGTGCTTCATTGCAGCCAGTTCCTCCCTCAGTAGGGACACCTCTTTATGCATGGTAACTAGGCCTTCCCTTAGTAGAGTCAGTTCTTTATGCATGGCAGCTGACCTGAGGCACATAGGACAAGCTCTGAGGTTCCAAATGATTCGTCTTGGAATGAAAATACTGCAGTTATTGAACTGAATACACGACATGCTGAATAAGCAGTCCTAGAAAAAGAAGAGGAAAGGAGGAAGAAGATGTGGGCTCTAACCCAAGTTAAAGGGATAGATGGCAATGTATGCGAGTGCTATATAGGCAATGCAGCCCCTGGGGTGGGTGGGGTGATGGGTAGGGTGGGTGGGAACCTAAGTGTCTCTGGCCAGTAGGCTGTTCCTGTGCTGGGGGCACCCACATATATATCTGCTCCAAGGCTATCCAGAAAAGCAGTCAGTCAGATTATCCCCAAGCTTAATTTATAAGCACAGTTAAACTTAATATTAGCAATTCCCACAAAACAGACAGTTAAACTCTATATTGGTAGCTAGAACCCAGCAGAGATGAGAAAGAAAATTAGAGTCTTAGCTTTGTGAAAGATCCACAGCTCATGCAGCCAGCCTCAGACCCATAATGGACCCTGAGCCCTGCGATCACACGAGAAATCTTCCAATGCTGGGGCTCACCCCAGATCGACCTCCTCGCGACGGAGTCGAACATGAAGTGCAAGTTATTCTTCTCCAAACGCCCGTCAGCCTGCAGCATAGCTTCGGATGCCTTTGACGTGTGCTGGGGGACGTGGTCTCTCGTGTACACCTTCCCACCCACACCCCTAATCTCCAAAAGTTTACAGAAAGTGATCCAGGACAAAGCCCACATCATTCTGGTGGTCCCACACTGGCCCCGGCAGATGTGGTTCCCAACCCTCCTCCATCTCTCACAGGAGAAACCCCTCCACCTTCCCCTCCAGCCATCCCTGCTCACCCAGGACTTTGGGCTCACCCTGCACCCCAATCTGAGATCCCTTGCGCTCACGGCATGGAGGTTGAGTGGATGAATCTCTCCACGCTTAACATCCCGGAGGAAGTCCAACACATTATCCTTGCAGCCAGATGGCCTTCAACCAGGAAGTCGTACGGGCTCAAGTGGAAGCGCTTCAGCCTATGGTGCGCTCCGAAAGGACTCAACCCGACAACCTGCCTGGTTCCGACTGTCTTACAGTATCTCACCTCGCTCTCTGAACAAGGACTCAAGACAAACGCCGTCCGGGTCCACCTATCCGCCATTGCAGCCTTCCATGACCGCATGGATAACACTCCCATCTCATCCTTGCCCCTGGTGGCAAGCTTCATGAAAGGGCTCAACAACCTGCGGCCCCCTATATGGGCCCCTGCCACAGCCTGGGACCTGAACATTGTACTACAACAGCTCACTCAGCCTCCCTTCGAGCCTATACTATCAGCCTCAATGAGACACCTGACCTGGAAGACGCTCTTCTTAATTGCTATCACGTCCGCCCGCAGAATTAGCGATCTGCAGGCTCTCATGGCATACCCGCCATACACACAGCTCCTCCCAGACAGAGCCACCCTGCATACTCACCCTAAGTTCCTCCCCAAGGTATCCTCGGGATTCCACATCAACCAAACCATCAAGCTACCTACTTTCTACCCGGAGCCACACGCCTTCCCCAAAGAACAGAGGCTCCACACGTTGGACTGCACCAGAGCCCTCAGGGCCTACCTCCTAAGAACAGGCCTGCTCAGGAAGGGCTCCCAACTGTTCATCTCCTACGACCGCAACAGACCGGGGCGCCCAGTCACGAAACAGACTATGGCCCAATGGATATCGGATTGTATCACTTTCTGCCATGAACAAGTGGGTGCACAGACCACGCCACACGTGGGACCACACCAACTAAGAGCGCTGGCAACCACCATCACGAACCTGCGCTCTATCCCCCTGGTGGATATCTGCAAGGCTGCCACTTGGTCCTCGGTCCATACCTTTCAGAGGCATTATTATTTGGACTTGGACACACAGGTGCAATGCGCATTTGGACAGGTGGTCCTCGCCACGGCCACCAGAGGACAGTGACAAAACTGCCTCATAAGCAGTGACTTGAACTCAATGTTGTCTACACGATATCCTTGATACGGCCATGTTGGCCTGAATGTTCGGCCATGTCGGCCAATTGTTGAAGTTTACTTGACTAATCGTGAAAGTGCTGAGCACTAATCGGGGGTATCCCTGCCTTTATCTGCTGTCATATACTATATTACTGGAGAGATGTGGAAGGCTGTTTCCATCATGAACACAAGGCAATTCCTGGGTTCACATCTACTGTCCTAGCCAGGAATGGAGATGCTGTGAAGGCAATACCCATGGCGGTCTTTGCATAGTTATCAAAAGCTGATTAATTAAACATAACCTAACAGTCATTGTAAAACAATGACATCTAATACCTAAACTTAGAGTCTCCAATTGCAGTGGCTTGGAATGAGTCCTGGGACAAGACCCCAGCTAATCATTGCTATAATGAGTGATATAGGTGAGATTTCCTACTCTTACCCCACGTTTCAGTCTGAAAACTGTCCGAACTGGAGAGGTCATAGTAAGAGTATTTGATAGCAGACAAAGACCAACTAGCCCATCCTATCCCCTTTAATAAGGATATTGTTATGTTCCATGCTCATTTTCCTTGGTACTAGAGGTTTTTCCCCACTGGTTGTCGTATCCAAATGTGTTAGTTTTGCACATACCATGATAGTAGTGAACCTCATCGCTAGGTCATGGTATGTGGAGTATTGATTTCAGTCTCTCAGATTTACTGCTAATACAGTACTTGCTGTACTACTTGCATCATGCCAAAGAGAGTTTCCTTCTGGAGTTAATAAGATGTAACATGTATTGATGGCCTACCAAATTCCTCTTAATTAGACTTGTACTACCCTGTACAACAAGAAATATTTTTCTCTCTCCCCACCATGTTGGTCTGATTATATTTGTTAGTAGGCGAGGATCTTCTCTTGCCACCCCCGTCCTCCTCTGCAGCAAATGTATTCTTGGTCTTGATAAAAGGAATATTTTAACACAACTGTGCCACACTTAGGTATTTAGGTGAAACTGTTCTTAAGAATTTAAACTTAGGAGGATTTTAAACAAATTTAGGAATATACACTTTATTAGTATCTAGCACATGCTTTTTCAGTAGTCGTTCAAGATGAGTTACAATCAATCAGATACTGTAGGTATTTCCCTGTTCACAGAGGGCATACAACCTAATTGGCTGATGTAGAAAGCAGGCACTGAAATCACATGTTATCAGCTTTTTACACCTGTTTGCAGCACACCATCAGCACAGCTATGCAGGAAGGGGCTCATATGCAAATGAGCCACGTATTAAACTGTGCACAAAATGGCAGTGTTAAACTGGGAAAGCAAGCCAAACACATGTGCACAAGAAATCAACGCTGATTTGGTATGCTCTCCCAAAGAAACAGGCATCACATGGCTTATTTGCATATCAGTCCCCACAGGATTTTGATGGCATTGGGGGTGATTGCGGCAATGGGAAAAGGCCCCAATATCATCAAAATACTGTCAGAGGCCGGTGCCCCGATAGAAAGTCACTTCCTGGTGGTCTAGTGGCCCCAGAATCCCTTCCCTGTATCTTTCAAAGAGGGAGCGCCACCTATGTGCTCCTGCTCTCGGTCCACTCTCTTGGAAAATGGCAGCACATGTCCCCATGTGGTGCATCCTGGGATGTGCCAGGTGAGGTCAGACTGCCAGGATGCACCGCAAGGGGATAGACACTGCCATTTTCCAAGATGGCAGACTGAGAGCAGGAGCACATAAGCAGCGCTCCTGCTTTGAAAGATATCAGGAGGGGTTCTGGGGCTGCTAGACCACCATGTTAGTTGGTTTGTTTTTTTTCTTAAGTGGGATAGTGGGATAAGGCCACTAGACCACCAGGGAGTGACTTTGCTGGGACAGCAGCCCCCAACAGTATTTTGTTGTCACTGGGAGCTTTTCCCAATGCCACGATCGCCCCTCCTGCCATCAAAATCCAGTCAGGGACATGCACTAGAAGTTTAAGCCACCTCAGACCCAGGCATAGAGAGATTAGCCCAGAAGCTGGTTACAATTCCTCTACATCTGGCTATATTGGGCACAGCAATCATTTGCATACCAGATTATTATGTGCAGCTCATTTGCCTACAATTTAAATGTATCTAAATACTCATGGCATTAATCGGGCACTAGTTTTTCCATTGCCATTAAACCGTGTGTCTGTCTCTTTTCTGCATTTGATGTTAACTTAAATGTGCCATTTTCGGTATTTAAGGGCTGCGCTAGTTTTTGCTTGGGCTATGGTATTCACCATTTTGACCCATTGCCAATAGGAGGGGGGCTGATCCTCCACCCATTGCTGTAGTATTAATGTTTTGACACATCCTATTCCCATCAGTATAAATTTTCCTTCCAGTTTTCATAGCTTCTGTTTCTCTAATGACCCTTCATCACCCAACAGGAGCATGATGTTGGTCCACTTTATGGGCTTCTGGATCATTTGCTCCCCCCACTGTAATACCTTTCCCCTACAGTTCGGCCAGTTTGGAGCATTCTAGGAATGCGTGCCTATATGTATCTGTCTGTCTTTGGCATTTGCTAGAGATGTTCTGATCCAAAAAGCCAAGCCAGGGGATACATGACTATGGAAAGGGGAGCCTATGTAAGATTTGGTACTGCATTTCTTGGTATTGTGTGGCTGTGTGGACCCCTGAAATTTGTTGAAAGTACATTTGCATCTATTCCATCACCAGCTGTTCCCCTTATTCTTCTGTCCATTGCCAGGCTAAGTGTGGCCTTGGTAGTGTG
The DNA here is from genome assembly GCA_033557465.1 of Ichthyophis bannanicus. Classification (NCBI taxonomy): domain Eukaryota; kingdom Metazoa; phylum Chordata; class Amphibia; order Gymnophiona; family Ichthyophiidae; genus Ichthyophis; species Ichthyophis bannanicus. Next base: position 252,965,038 of record CM066039.1, read on the forward strand.
TCTCAGAGCACGTGGTACCAATTTCCCATTCTATTCCAATATGGGGTGAGATTTCAGAAATTTTTGTCACTCTCCTGGAACTCTATATTCCTTGGACATGTTGCCGGCAGCATCTTCCACTAGTCCCCAAGCTGTCTGTAGAAGTAGTAGTGTTTTTTGGGCAGTACCAGTTGTTGTTGTTTTAATATGTAAAATGTTGGGTATGTTCCTCCACCTCAATCCACTAGCTATCCCAAGTCTAATTTGCTGTTCTTTACCCAGCTTTGGAACCAACTCTTTCCTAGTCCTGGTTTAAAGCCTGGGTTTCCAGTTATCTGTAAAAATGGGGTAATGCGTCAGCCTCTTTGGTGGTTCTCTGCCCACTATCACCAGGCACAGTTCAGCAGACCTAGGAATATTCCAAATTCTGGGTATGTCAAGTCAGCTTTGGAATAGTATAGGAGATTAATTAAACCATACAGTTGACTCCACAGATCCAGAAGGTCCAGAAATGCATAATGGGGCAAGGTCATTTACACCCCATGTAGCCAGTCATAAGAGCTCCCTCACTTGGTTTGCATCAGTGATGCTGAGAGCTAAACTATCAGTAGTTTAACTACTGGCAAGCCTCCCAAGATGGACAGGTCGCAGCTGAGATGACAGACCAAGACAAACCACCCATCTAGGCAGCAGCAGAATAGGATAGTGTTGACAGCAGAGGATCACATTTCTGTGACAACGGTAAGACCACCAAACTTAAACTGCACGGAAGAAAGGCCCAGCCATCTACTTCTGTATCATGCCATGAAAACCCAATGGATACTTACAACAAAACAAATTGTGCTATAGTGCTGGAAGATGAGACCCCCCAGGTCAGAAGGCACTCAACTAGCTACTGGGGAAGAGCTGAAGACTTTTCAGAGTAACACCAGCATTTATGATGTGGTTGGATCAAAGCCTTTGTGAAGTCTGACTGCTGCTGTAGCTGCACCTGAAATGAGAGTCAGAAGCTGTAAAGATGTCTTACGCATTGGAACATGGAACGTACGAAGCAAGAAGCAAGGGAAGTTGGAGGTGGTCAAGAATGAAATGGAACGTGTACAACTTGATCTGTTGGGTGTCAGCAAACTGAAATGGACTGGCATCAGGCACTTTGCATCAGATGATCACATGGTCTACTATGCTGGAAATGAAAGACAAAGAAGAAATGGTGTTGCATTTATAATAAAGAAGAAACTTGCAAGAATTGTAATGAAATACAATGCAGTCAGCGAACGCTTAATTTCTATTCGTCTACAAGGAATGCTTATCAACACAACTCCAATTCAAGTATATGCCCCAACAACAGCTGCAGAAGAGAATAAAATTGAAGAGTTCTATGAACAAGTACAAGCTGAAATTGACAGAACATGCAAACAGGATATCCTGATAGTCATGGGTGACTGGAACGCAAACGTTGGCAACAAAGAAGAAGGCATAGTAGTTAGAAAATATGGACTTGGCAACAGAAATGAAGCTGGAGAAAGACTGATAGAATTCTGCAAGACCAACAATCTATTCATCTCAAACACCTTCTTCCATCAACACAAGCGGCGACTGTACACATGGACTTCACCCAATGGATTGTATAAAAATCAAATTGACTACATCTGTGGAAGTCAACGATGGAAAAGTTCTATAACATCAAAGACAAAATCTGGAGCTGACTGTGGTACAAATCATCAACTACTAGTATGCAAACTCAAGCTAAAGTTGAAAAAGAGCAAACCACTCATGAATGCAGCAAAATATGACCTTGAGAATATACCACTGGAATTGAAAGACTGCCTGCAAAATCAATTTGCTGCTTTAGATACAAATGACAGAGCTCCAGAGGAGTTATGGAATGACATCAAGAAGGTTGTGTTGGAAGAAAGCGAGAAGTCTCCACAAAAGGTGAAAAAGAAAAAACAGCCAAAATGGATGACAGAAGAAACTCTGAAAATTGCCCAGAAACGCAGAGAAGCTAAAGCCAGAGGAGAAAGAAAGACAACAGAGATTTCCAACATGCAGCAAGACAGGACAAGGAAAAGTACTATAAACGACGCATGCAAGGAAATAGAAGCAGAAACTATTAGAGGAAGAACAAGATCGGCTTTCCTAAAGCTACGAGTTAAAGAAAAATTCCAGCCTCTAATTGGAATGTTGCAAGATGCTCAAGGTTCTATGTTGAATGATGCTGAGAAGATCAAGAAAAGGTGGAAGGAATATACAGAGTTTTTATATGATAAAGATCAAATGGACCAACAGCCGTTTCAACCTGTACCTTATGATCAGGAACCATTGGTGATGAAAGAAGAAGTTGAAGCAGCATTGAAAGCCTTATCAAAGAACAAAGCACCAGGCATTGATAGCATTCCCATAGAAGTATTACAGCAATCTGATGCAGCTGTTACCGTACTTACAAGGCTCTGCCAAGAAATATGGAAGACAACATCATGGCCAACTGATTGGAAAAAGATCTGTGGTTATACCAATACTAAAGAAAGGTGATCCAACTGACTGTGAAAATTATCGCACAATCGCTCTGATCCCACATGCCAGCAAGATTCTACTGAAGATTATTCAAAAGAGACTACAACCATACCTGGAACAAGAACTACCTGAAGTGCAAGCAGGGTTCAGGAAAGGGTGAGGAACGAGAGACATCATTGCGGATGTGAGATGGATCCTTGAAAAGACTAAAGAATACCAAAAGGATATCTATTTGTACTTTATCAACTATAGCAACGCTTTTGACTGTGTAAACCATGAGAAACTCTGGGCCACATTAAAAAGCATGGGTATACCAGAACACCTGATCATACTCTTGCACAATCTGTACATTGATCAAGAAGCAACAGTTCGAACGGAACAAGGAGAAACAGAATGGTTTAAAATAAGCAAAGGTGTAAGACAAGGCTGCATACTTTCCCCCTACCTGTTTAATTTATATGCAGAACAAATCATCAGAGAAGCAGGATTGTATGAAGACAACAGAGGTGTGAAGATTGGTGGAAGACTCATCAACAACCTTCACTATGCTGATGATAGCACATTACTGGCTGAAAGTGAAGATGATCTGAAACATTTGCTTCTCACAATCAAAGAACATAGTCTCAAAATGGGTTTGCACCTTAATGTAAAGAAGACAAAGATCATGACAACTGGCATAATCAACAGGTTCATCGTTGAAGGAGAAGAAATTGAAATCGTGAACAACTTTAACCTACTTGGACCAACTATCAATAAAGAAGCAACAAGCAGTCAAGAAATCAGACGATGCATTGCTCTTGGCAGAATGGCTATGAAAGACCTAGATAAGATTCTCAAGAGCAGAGATGTCTCTCTCCATACAAAGATTCAACTTGTTCAAGCCATGGTATTTTCAATAACATCATATGGATGTGAAAGCTGGACAGTGAAAAAGACAGACAGGAAGAAAATTGATGCCTTTGAATTATGGTGCTGGCGGCGAATATTGTGTATACCATGGACTGCCCGAAGAACAAACCAGTCAGTACTAGAGGAGATCAAACCTAAGCTTTCTTTAGAAGCTCAGATGACAAGACTTTGACTTTCATACTTTGGACACATCATGCGAAGAGAGAGATCATTATAGAAAGACATCATGCTTGGCAAGATAGGTCAACAGGAAAGAGGAAGGCCAGCAATGAGATGGATTGATACAATAACAGCAGCTACGGGTACCAGTCTGTCAACAATGAGCCGCCTGACTCAAGACCAAACACAATTTAGGATAGCTATCCAGAGGGTCGCCATGAGTCGACTCCGACTCGACGGCACTTAACAACAGTTGACTCCACATATCCAGAAGGTCCAGAAATGTGTATTGGGGTGAGGTCATTTACGCCCTATGTAGCCAGCCATAAGAGTTGCAATGTTATATAAATGTATATCTGAGAGTCTCACGCCTCCTTGTTCTCTTTCCAGAATAAATTTGGCATTACTGATGTGGGCTCTTTTGCCTCTTCAAATAAAATTCTGTATCATGCTTTTAAAGAGATGTTCTATTCCTTACGTACCCATACTGGAAGCATTTGCAATTGGTACAAAATCTTTTGGACAATGACCATACGTGTCCGTGCCACTCTGGGGGCAGTTTCTCCAGATGGGTTAATTTTGCACATACCATAACAGTTGTGAATCTCTCTTTTAAATCAGGGTATGGGGAGTATGATCTTAGTCTCTCAAATTTACTGCTAAGACCCGGTGTAATACTTGCATCGTGCCAAAGAGAGCCTCCTGCTGGAGTTCGTAAGATGTAACATGTATGGGTAGTTTGTTAAGATGTGCTTGGAAATTCTTCTTTATCAAGCCTGTCGCTCTCAGTACAAAGGGAAAGATTTCTGTACCTTTCTGTCACATTTTCTTAGTCTCTGACTGTATTTCTTGGTACTTCAGGATCTTTTGCCTCTCCACGCGATTCACAGAATAATCACTCAGTACAGACACTCTCTTCCACAAAGATTTGTTATCTGCCTCAATTTATCCTGGATATTTAGCTGGTCCATCTTCTTCAGGTCTTTATGTAGGTATATACCTCGATTTTTAAAGGTTGGTCAGACTATCTAAAGGCAGCACTGTTCCCCCCCCCCCATTAGTTCCCCTTCACCCAACAGCCGTGCTTCAGATTTATCCATGTTAATGCACATCCCTGTAAATTTGCCATATTGTTTCAACAACTGTGTCAATGCTCACCAGCCTTCCTGAGTATGTTGCATACTAACCAGCATATAGTCAGTGAATAGGCTGATTTTACTTTCTGTGTATCCCACCTGGACTCCTCTTATTACTGCTGTAGCTCGCGTTTTGATCACTAATGGTTCTAATGATAATATAAATAGGAATTGGGACAGTGGGCACCCTTGTCACGTTCCCCATGATAACGTAAAATGGTGCTGTGAACCGTCCGTTCACCAGTATCTGCACAGCTGGTTCATTGTATAGTATGTTTCCAACTCAAGAAGTAACCACTCATTCCATATCGTGGCAGTAGCCAAAAAAAAAAAAAATAGTTCCACAATACCCAATCTAACTCCTTCTCGGCATTGAGGCTCACTACTGCCGCTGGCTCTCCTCTAAACTGTTTTTCCAGAACATTGTTAATGCTCTGAGTATGTGTCCCACTGCGCTACTGCCTTTAACAAACCCAACTTGGTCCTGGTGGATAAGCCCGAGGAGCACTATACTTAGCTGCCTGGCTAACATGTCACCAAGATCTTTAGGTCTTGGTTCAGTAAAGATATCAGCTGGTAGGACTCTGCCTTTTCCATGTCTGGCCCCGGTTTTTTGAGAAGCACTAGCACCACACTATTTGCATACTCTCCCATCTTTCCCTTGGCCATTGCTGCATCTCCCATTGGCAATAATGGGAGAGAGGGGTCACTTATCTCAGTACTTTATAGAATCCGGGTCCCAAGCCATCAGGTCCTGGGGCCTTTGCTGGTGTCAATTTCCTGATTACCATATGTATTTCCTCTGCCTGTAGTGGCTGGTTCAATAGGGTTCTCTGTTCCTCACTGATCACAGGTAAGTTCAGTCTGGCAAAGAATTTTTCCCTCACCTGTGATTTGCTGGGCTTTTCCCAGTATAATGTCTGGAAATATTCCCTGAAATGTTGGCTTATTTCTGTGTCATTCTCTGTGATTGTTCCATCTTTCCACGGGTCACAGTAGTATTTTTACCCTGGAAGACCTAATTAAATAGGCTAATAACTTCTGCATTTTATCCCATTTGTATAGCTAATGTTTACAGAGCCTTATGCTCCTCGTGGCTCCTTGATGCAGTATAGCCTGCACTCTATTGCAGCATTGTTGCAGCTATTGTTTAGCTCTTGCTGTCCCTTCCTGTATACAGACAGCCTGCAATGCCCAAAGATCCCACAAACCCTGCTGTAACGCCTTCTGCCATTGGTGGTTTTGGGCCATAGTGCAGCCAATTATTCACCCTCTCAGTACCGCTTTGGCAGCCTCCCTATATGTTATAGGGTCTACATCCTCCACTGAGTTTGCTGTGTATTCTCCCCAGGCCTTCCTGAGAAATCTGTGAAAGGCTACATTTCGTGTCCAGACTGGGTTCAGTCTCCAGCCCCTTTCCTCATCTTGGCGCTCTACTCTCAGTTTAATCTGCACAGCAGCATGGATCTGACACCATCATGTATTGCCTCACTACTTAGTCTGGGGAAAAGGTGCTCTGTGAGAAGCATGTATGTAGTCTATTCTTTAATGTACCTTGTGTGATCCTGAGTAATGTGTATACTCATTGGCACTTGGGTGCAAGGTGCACCAGTCATCAATCAATTCTAGGTCTGCACATAGCAAGTTAACTCCTCTTTGGTTTGCTCCTCATGACCTCAGCCTAGGTGGGTGACTTGTCAGTAGAGGCATCAGCTACCATATTGAAATCACCCCCAACATTATATGGTATTCAGTCTAGTCCACTAGATGGCCTATTAATTCTGAAAAGAATCTAATATTGATATGTATAAGGGGCATATATGGTCCCCAGAATCATTTTCTTCCACTGGAAGATGCCCCAGATACTAATACTAATGTGTATCGGCCTTCAGGGTCCCAGATTATTTTGGGTATCTCATATGATGTCCTTTTCCCCACCAGTATTGCCACTCCTCTTTGCCTAGAGTTAAAGAGGTATACCATTACTTCCTTAATTGGACATGCTTGATCTGTGTCAAATGTGTCTCTTGCAAGAGCGCTATGTCCATTCCCAAGTTACATAAGTATGTTAAGATACATTTGCAGAGCGTGAATTAAAAATCCTTACGCTCAATGTGCGTGGTCTCAGTTCCTGGCAGAAAAGAAAAGTACGAGAGGGTGCTTGAGCCCAAGCTGATATACTTTTCTTGCAGGAGACCCACTTAAAGAGCTCTCCGGGGGGGGGGGGAGGGGTGTGTGTAATATATCAGGGTAAATATGATAGAGGATTCTTTGCTGCTAATAGTAGTTCTTATAAAAAGGGGTGCGTGGGGATATTGTTTGCAAAGGATCTGCTGGTGGAAACCAGGGAAGTCATTAGGGATAAGGAAGGGAGGTATGTGCTATGGTGTGGTTTATTGGAAGGGAAGGAGGCTACTATTTGTTGTATATATACGCCCAACATATCCCAGGGCCCTTTCTTCGACAGTGTCCTTCCATTTATAGAAGAGCATAGACGGGGGTGTCTGATAGTGGTGGGGGATTTCAATGTAGTGGTGGACCCATGGGTGGATTCAACGGGGGGGGGGGGGTGGGGGTGGGGGGAGGCAATGGGATAAAGTGGGCAGAAAGAAGTTGGTTAAAATGATGTCAACACTGGGGTTGGTGGATGTCTGGAGGTATAGTCATGTTGGAGAGAGGGCTTATACCTTTTTCTCTCACCCATATCAATCATATAGTAGAATAGACATGTTGTGGATTGACTCAAAGTGGTTGGATAGAGTGGGGACAGTGGATATTGGAGTAGTGTCCTGGTCGGATCATGCACCGGTAACTTTGGCCCTAGCATATTATAAGGAGCGAGCTGGGCTCCGGTTTTGGAGGCTGAATGAATCGTTGTTGGCAGATCCTGAGGGAGTGGCAAGCATGAGGGATTGCATTAAGGAATATTTTCAATTAAACGGGGGAAAGGAGGTAGTGTGGGATGGTATGAAAGCGGTAATACGGGGGCAGTTAATAGCTATGGCGGCAAAAACAAAGAGGAAGGTGGGTGAGTTGGAGGAGGGGTTGAGAGCTCAATTACAGCAACTGATTAGAGAGCATCAAAGGACAGGGGGCAGGGTGATCTTGCAACGGTTGACTAGGGTGCGGGAGGAGTTGGAGGCATTGAGACTGGGAGACGTGGCCTTCCAAATGAAGAGGCTGCAACATGTTTTTTATGTGGGGGGAAAGAAACTGGGTAGATACTTGGCTCGGCAGCTTAGGAGAAGGCAAGTGCAGCAGCAGCAGCAGCAGCTATATAAGCTGAAGAATGAAAGAGGGGAATGGGAGCATGGAACGGAGAATGTTCAGGCAATTTTTTGTAGATACTATCGGGCTTTGTATAGAGCAGAGCGGAGCAGTTCGGAGGTGGAGACTAGAGAATATTTAGAAAAGCTTAATCTCCCAAAGCTGGAGGAGACGGAACAGATATGGATGGACAGGGCAATTGAAGAAGGGGAGGTGCGGGTAGCAATTAATGGCCTTAAGGAGGGCAAAGCGCCGGGGTTAGATGGTCTTACGGCCTGGTTTTATAGGACTTTCTGTCCTGAAATTTGTGGAGAACTTACCAGGGTCTTCAATGGGATCCAGCAGGGGGGGGGGGTTATTACCGTGATCCATGGCAGTGGCAGGGGTAGCCCTGATTCCCAAACCAGGGAAGGATAAGGGAGTGAGTGAGTCATACAGGCCTATATCTCTAATTAATTTGGATGCAAAGATCTTGGCAAAGGTTTTGGCAGCCCGACTTCAGAATTACTTACCGAAGTTGATAAATAATGATCAAACAGGTTTCATCCCTGGAAGGCAGGCTAGTGATTATATAAGGAAATTATTAAATGTTATTTGGGCGGCCCGGGTAGGGAATATCGACTCTCTGATAGTGGCGGTGGATGCCGAGAAGGCATTCGACAGAGTGGAATGGCCCTTTATGTTTGCTGTGTTGCAGAGCATGGGGATTGGGGTAGGGTTCCAACAGTGGATTGGAGCATTATATGATCAGCCGAAAGCTAGGATTCGAGTGAATGGTACCTACTCTGCAGAATATGAGCTGGAGGAGCACTCGGCAGGGATGCCCCTTGTCACCTCTGCTCTTTGCATTAGTTATTGAACCTTTAGCGCAACGGATTAGAGAACATGCCGGCATTAGGGGCGTTCCTGTTGGTTGTGGAGAATATAAAATCTCTCTTTTCGCTGATGATGTTATTTATACTGTGAGTAGGCCGCAGGAGTCGTTACTGGTGTTGGTGGAGGCCATAAGGGAATATAGTGTGGGTTCAGGCTATAAAATGAACATGGGTAAAACAGATTTTGAAGATTGGATTGGAATCTGACATGGAGGCCCAGTTGAAGCAGGATTACTCATTTCGGTGGGCGAAGCAGAAATTAAAATATTTAGGGGTCTGGATATGCTGTGATTGGAAGCAACTGAAAAGGTTAAACTATGACCCCTTAATCGGTGAGATCCTGAATGATCTTGTGCGGTGGGATAAAGATACCTTTTCGTGGGTAGGGCGTATTGCCATTGTCAAAATGAACCTGCTGCCTAGGATACTCTAATCTGTTTGCGGCACTACCTATTCAGTTGTCAGAATCTTTTCTTTTATTTGGAGGAGGCATCCGCCGAGGCTCAACAGAAGAGTGATGTTTAAGCAAAGACGAGAGGGGGGAATGGGGGTCCCAGACTTGTTGCGCTATTATAAGGCAGCACAGTTGAGGGCGCTCATATGTTGGAGAATAGGCCTGAAGGCCAGAGGGTGGGTGAGGGCAGAGGAGACCGAGTGGGCAGCGAGAGTTGACAGACCGTATGTGGGAACAGGAGAGGGGGGATAAGGCCGAGAGGGAACAGTAAATGAGCCCATTTACGGAATTTACTTTAGGGGTATGGAAGCAAGAGAAAACACATTTGGTGAGGAAGAGGGTGGCTATTCAGCTTCAGAAAATTAGGAGGTGTAGGGGATTCCTTGAGGGGGGAGAGCTGTGTTATATGCAAAATGGGAAGAAAAAGGTTTGGTGTGGATGGGACAGCTGTTCACGGAGAGTGGTCAGTTAGGTACTTTTGAGTATCTACAGGAGAAATATGACATAGGGAAGGAAGATTGGTTCGGGTACTGTCAATTAGCGCATTTTGTGCAGAATAGCTTGAAGGGGGAGGATAGAGGAGGGGTGTGCACCTCTTTTGAAAAGGTGTTGCTTCGCAGAGGGGAGTCATGGAGTTTGGTCTCTGATTTATAAGGGTTTGGAAAGGGGAAGTGCATACGCGGCATACCAGGCGGCGTGGATGCGTGACCTGGGAGGTGAATGGGATGAGGACAGGTGGGCGTCAGTGCACAAGGAAGTTAGGATAGCGTCGAGCTCGGCGGCAGTGCAGGAGCATTGCTATAAGATGCTGTACCGTATGTATTTAACGCCCAAACGATTTGCGGAGATTGATAAGTCAAAAGAGCCATACTGCTGGAAAGGGTGTGGGGCTCTGAGTACGTATCTGCATGTGTGGTGGGAGTGCCCAGTCATCCAGGGAATTTGGTCCTGGATGCAGGATTGGGTAGGGACTCTGGTGGGCTGGAGAGGGCAGTTGAGGCCGGAACAGGTCCTCCTGGGGGAATGGGGGGAGTTGGAGCATGATTTGCAATATCTGCGGAAGATGATTTCCATCGCAGTTAGAATGGAGATAGCCTGTGGGTGGAAAGGTACTAATGGGCCTGAAGTGGACCGCGTGCTGAGGAGAGTTCAGTTTATTTGTCAGATGTCTGAATTGCAGGCCCGGTTGACAAATAGATTGAGTGCTTACTATCGAAGGTGGCAACCTTACACTCAGTGGAGGGAAGGGGATGCATCTGGGGGGTGGACGGGGAGGTGAAGGCCTTAAATGGGAGGTGAGGTGGATATGTAAGGAATAGGAGCTAGGGATTGCATATGGAGACATAAGGGGTAGTGGAAGGGGGGGGGTTCAATGCAGTGGGGGTGTTAGGCCCATGGAGGGGTGGGGGTGTTAGGCCCATGGAGGGGTGGGGGAGGGCTAGGAGTGGGGGAGGGGGGAGTGAGGGAGGGGGGGAGTGAGGGAGGGGGGGAGGGGGGAGGTTTTGTGCTAAGGACTCTGATACCGGGTAGCCTTGGGAAGAGGGCACCGGGAAAAGTAAACAGAAATGTTAATGTTACATTTTACTGCTATTGGTTAAATTTATGTATTTATCCCAAGATGTTTAAGTTGTAACCTGGGAGCTGTAATACTGTTGGTGTCTTTTCTGATTCTGTACTGTTAAGCGGGTCATGAATGTGAATTAATAAACACTTTTAATACAAAAAAAAAGATACATTTGCATTTCACAGTGTTATAATTTGTAGGTCAAACCAAAGGGAACACTCCTCCTGCAGTGTCAAAGGGCACAGAGGAAGCAGGACAACAAATAAGCCGTGGAAGGACAAGATTTATTCACAAAACCATGAGGTCAGCCCAACACGTATTTCGGCTGTGGGCCTTCTTTAGGAGACAAATACCTCTAAAATAAACAATAAAATAATATATTTTAAATATGTGTCTTATCTTAGCAGTTGTAAGTGTAAAAACATAATTATATATATATATATATATATATATATATATATATATACACACACACACACACACACACACACACACGATACTAGAGGAAAACAACAAATTAACTTTGCAATACAATGGATAAGCATTTATTTATATGTTCATGTTGTTAAACACTATCATTTTAACTGTTCAGAAGGTAAATGAAAATTAACATTCAGGGCTACAAAGGCAATGTGACAAAAAGGATTAAAATAAAAAAATGTATGAATAAAAGTAAAGGTAAAAGCTGTTGATAAAGGTGAAAAATAACTATTACCTATGGGGAAACTCACAAATAGACGTTCAGGAACAAAACAGTAGAACGGGAGTCCTGAGACCAAGATGGGCAGCACCCTGGTTGGAGCCAAGTTTCACTCCCTGCCTCTAAAATAATAAATAAAAAGTGGCATGGGGCCGAGGGCAGGGCAGCTCTATAATGAGGCAAAGTGAGGCAGCTGCCTCAGGCGGCAAAATCTTGAGGGCGGCAAAAAATGCCCCCAAAACAGCCACCTCACTTTGCCTTCATAGTTTAAAAAAAAAATAAAAAATGCACAAGTTGCTGCCGAGTCCGCTTCTCGGCAGCGGCAAACTCACCCTCCTTTTCTGGCAGCTGCAGCTCCCTGCCTCTTAGAGAACCGCAGCTGCACTGTGATCTGCAGTTTTAAATAGAAAGGAAACTGGTGCAGAGCCTTCTCACCTCACCATGTAACTTCCTTTGGGGGCGGGACAAAGCTACACAGGGTCAGCCCTTCACAGGCACGGGAAGGCTCCGAGTCCACACCAATTTCCTTTCTATTTAAAGCTGAGGGAGACAGGAGGGCTCTGCCGGGGAGGCTGCGGGGCATTTCCTGCTGCTGCAGTGGCAGCAGCTTCAGCAGCCAGGTTCTTTTTGTTATTTCCCAGAGGGTGGGGGGGGGGGGTTAGGATTGGTAATTGGCTGTTGGGGGGGGTCTAGGACTGGTAATGGGCTATGGGGGGCTAGGAAGTGGGCTGATGGGGGGTGTTTAGGACTGGTAATGGGCTATGGGGGGGGCTAGAACTGGAAATGGGCTGATGGGGAGGTTTAGGACTGGTAATGGGCTACGGGGGGTCTAGGACTGGTAATGGGCTGATAAGGGGGATAGGACTGGAAATGGGCTGGGACGGGAATGGGCTAATGGGGGAGGGGAGGAGTGTGCTGCTGGCTCTGGAAGAAAACTAGGGGCTAGGGCTACAAATGGGCTAATGCAGGAGGATGGTAGAATGGGACTGGAAGGGAGCGGATAATGGGAGGGTCTGCCAGGGGAAGGAGGGGCCATGAAGGGAGCTGACACAGGGAAGGAGGGGGCTGGAAAGCAGCTGACACCTGGGATGTATTGAAGGGGGAATGGAAGGGAGCTGACACTTGGGGATGGGAGTGGTAGGTGGCTGGGTAATGGGGAGGAGGCTGACATGCAAATTACACTGGAAGAGGGATGGATAGAGGGTAGGGTGACTGGAAAGGAGCTGACTGGGGGGTGGCACAGAGTGGATGTGTGCTAATATCTGGGATAGTATTTGGACTAGAAGGGGCTGGAGAGTGGGGAAGGAGGGAGACTGGAAAGCAGTTGCAGTCGTGGGAATGCAAGGCAGTTGACATTGGAAGGTGCTGGGAGGGAAGAACTGGAAAGAGTTGTTACTCACCTGTAACAAGTGCTCTCCAGGAGCAGCAGGAATCAGTCCTCACATATGGGTGACATTGACGTCGATGGAGCCCCCATGCGGAGCATTTCCCCAGCTTTCTAAGAAAGCCTTTGGAAATACACCCACGCATGCGTGGTCCCCTTCCCGCCAAAGGTGCCATCTTGCTCAGTCAGATGACATAGCTAAAAGTCAGCACAAAAAACAAAATGAACTATGTACAACTGCAACTCCCAGGGGAGGAGGGAGGGTTGGGGAGGACTGATTCCTGCTGCTCCTGGAGAACACCTGTTACAGGTGAGTAACTACTCTTTCTCCAGGACCAAGCAGGAAGTCAGTCCTCACATATGGATGACTCCCTAGCTCTGGGCTACCAGGAACCCAGGCTGAAAAAGAAACTCCCTCTGTGAAGCCGTAGCATGAAGGAAAGAATTTTACTGAGACCAGAACCCCTCGGTAGCCCAGCAGGAGGGTAGGAGTTGCCTAAACCTCAAAGAGATTCCGGAGTACTGCCTGACCAAAAGCACTGCCTCTACGGGACTCCCTCTCCAGGCAGTAATGGGCTGCAAAAGTCTGGCTTGAGGACCAAGTCGCAGCCCTACAGATGTCTGCCAACGGTACAGCGTAGTTACTCACCTGTAACAGGTGTTCTCCAGGAGCAGCAGGAATCAGTCCTCACATATGGGTGACGTCGGCGCCGACGGAGCCCTCGCGGAGCAATTTTCCCCAGCTTTCAAAGAAAGCCTTTGGGAATTGCAGCGCGCATGCGCGGTCCCCTTCCCGCCCAAGGGTGCCATCTTAGCCAGTCAGATGACATAGCTAAAAGACAGCGTAAAAATTTGCAAAGCAGATAATCGCAACTCCAAGGGGAGGAGGGAGGGTTGTGAGGACTGATTCCTGCTGCTCCTGGAGAACACCTGTTACAGGTGAGTAACTACGCTTTCTCCAGGACCAAGCAGGAAGTCAGTCCTCACATATGGGACTCCCAAGCTTAAGGCTACCGGAGACCCTAAGCACAAAAATGAGCTCCCTCTAGCTCAGCAGTACAGAAGGAAGGAATCTTCGCTGAATTATTACCCACCGGTAGCCCCCATCCGGGATGGAGGGTAGGAGTTGCTCAAACCTCGAAGAGATTTCGGAGGACTGCCTGTCCGAAAGCACTGTCCCTGCGGGACTCCCTCTCGAGGCAGTAATGGACCGCAAAAGTCTGGCTCGAAGACCAAGTAGCGGCCCAGCAGATGTCTGCCAACGGAACAGAGCGGAGGTAAGCCACTGACGTAGCCTTCGCCCAAACACAATGAGCCGTGACTCGACTTTCTAAGGAGAGTCCGGCTGCCCCATAAGCCCAAGCGATACAGTCAGCAACCCATATGGACAGAGTACGCTTGGAGACCGGGAGCCCCAATTTATTGGGGTCAAAAGATACAAAAAGCTGAGCAGCTTTACGGTGCTCCCGCGTACGGTCAAGGTAGAAGTTCAATGCCCTTCTACAGTCCAGGGTATGGAGGACCGTTTCAGCTCGGCTGGAGTGTGGCCTGGGAAAGAAGGTCGGAAGTACCACCTCCTGATTGATGTGAAAAGGGGAGACCACTTTTGGAAGAAATTTTGGGTGAGTCCGTAGGACTACCCTATTTTTGTAGAACCGAGTGTAAGGGGGATCAGACACGAGGGCCTGCAATTCACTTACGCGTCCAGCGGAAGTGAGGGCTATCAGGAATAAGGTTTTCCAAGATAGAAAACGTAGAGAACAGGTAGCCATAGGTTCAAAAGGCGGACAGGTGATCTGCTGTAAAACCACATTTAGATCCCAGTCAGGTGCTGGCGGGCGCAGAGGTGGTTTGAGTAGAAGGAGACCTCGGAGAAACCTCGCTACGAGAGGGTCGCTGGAAAGAGGTCTGCCGTCCACCGGCACATGATGTGCTGAGAGAGCACTGAGGTGAACTTTGACGGAGTTGGACTTAAGTCCCAGATTAGAGAGGTAGAGCAAGTACTGCAAGATCACCGACACCGAGCAGGAGAAGGGATCCTGAGACTGCTGGGCACACCAAGCGGAAAAGCGACGCCATTTAAGGGCGTAGCATTTGCGGGTAGAAGGTCGCCGGGAAGCTAGGATGACCTCTTCCACCTCTGCTGGCAATAGAAGGGGAGCGAGGACTACCCTTTCAGCAGCCAGGCCATCAGATGTAGAGATCTGAGGTTGGGGTGTAGCAGGGACCCCTGATCCTGTGTTAGGAGATCTGGTTGAAACCCCAGAGGGAACGGATCCTCCACCGCTAATTGCAGCAGGAGTGGAAACCACGGCTGTCTGGGCCAGCGAGGAGCTATCAGGATCATGGAAGCTTTGTCTCGGAGAACCTTGAAAAGAGTTCGGGAGACTAGCGGTATGGGAAGAAAGGCATACAGAAGGCTTTTCGACCATGAGAGCAGAAAAGCATCCGCCGCTACTCGAAGGGGATGCGGCTGCCGAGAGCAGAAGCGAGGAAGTTGCCGGTTGAGAGGACTGGCAAAGAGATCCATCGTGGGGAGGCCCCACTTCAGAAAAAGTTTCTGAACTACCAAGGGATCCAGGCGCCACTCGTGCGGCTGGTGGATTCTGCTGAGTTTGTCCGCCAGGCAATTCTCTTGGCCTGGGAGATAAACTGCCTTGAGAAGAATGCCGTGGCTGACGGCCCAAGAACAGAGCTTCTGTGCTTCCCGACAGAGAAGGAAGGAGCCCGTGCCTCCCTGTTTGTTCACGTAGAACATGGCAACTTGATTGTCCGTCTGGACAAGGACGGACTGGTGAGAAGTCAGGTGGGAGAAAGCCTTGAGAGCCAGACGGATTGCTCTGAGCTCCAGGAAGTTGATCTGCTGCGCAGACTCCCACGTGGTCCAGAGACCTTGAGTACATGCCCCTTGGCAATGCGCTCCCCATCCTAGGAGAGAAGCATTGGTCGTCAGCACTTGAGCCGGCGGAGGAGACTGAAAAGGCATTCCGAGCACCAGGTTCAGCCGATGAAGCCACCACTGTAGAGAAGAGGCCAGCGGGACGGAGATGCGCACTAAGTCGGCTAGGCCACCCGAGGCCTGTTGCCACTGCTTGCGAAGGCACCACTGAGCAGGCCGCATATTCAGGCGGGCATTGGGGGTCACGTGGACGGTGGAAGCCATATGGCCGAGTAGTCTCAGGAAGCGCCTGGCGGAGACCAGGGACTGGCTGCGAAAACGGCCGGCTAGGTCCATGAGCCGTTGAGCCCTGTCGAGAGGCAGGAAAGCTCGTGCCTGAAGAGTGTGCAATCTTGCGCCGATGAACTCGAGATCTTGTGAGGGGAGCAAAGTGGACTTTGCGAAGTTTATGACAAAGCCCAAGTATTGCAGAAGAGTCACAGTGCGGTGTGTGGCTTTTGTGACTTCTGGAGAGGACGATGCTCTGATGAGCCAGTCGTCTAGGTACGGAAAGACATAGAGGCCGTGAAGCCGGAGATAAGCCGCCACCACCGCGAGACATTTTGTGAAGACTCGTGGTGCGGAGGATAGGCCAAAGGGCAGTACTCTGTACTGGTAATGATTTCCTGCCACCACAAACCTTAGGTATTGGCGGTGGCTTGGGTGGATGAGGATGTGCGTGTAGGCATCCTTTAGATCCAAGGAGCATAGCCAATCTCCCTGCTGGAGGTAGGGCAGAAGGATTCCAAGGGTAAGCATCTTGAACTTCTCCCTGACGAGGAACTTGTTGAGGTTGCGCAAGTCCAGGATGGGTCTGAGGCCTCCCGTTCTTTTTGGTATTAGGAAATACCTGGAATAGAAGCCTTGACCCCGCAGGTGGTGGGGCACCGGTTCCACAGCCTGTTCCTGAAGAAGACTTGCTAACTCCTGAAGGAGTAAGTCCCTGTGCAGAGGGAGTCGTGGAGGTTCTCCCGGGAAATAGGAGGGAGGGATCTGGTGGAAGTGGAGAAGATAGCCTTCTCTCACCACTTGAAGCACCCAGGCATCTGAGGTGACGTTGGACCACCTGTGGGCAAAGTGAACCAGCCGGCCTCCTGTGCTGGGAGGAACCAGCTGAGGGGGAGAGGCTATGCTGATGAAGTCAAAAATCCCCACCCTGCTGAGCAGGGGCCGGTGGTGCAGTCTTGAGGGCTTGCTGCCTACGGGACCCGTTACCCCGTCCCTTGGCCTGCTGACCCTGTTGGGGAGCCGCAGAGGCCTGATATTGAGGGTAGTGTTTATAGGCAGCCGCCTTTCTCGGGTAAAAGGACTTCTTTCCCGAGCCCTTCTTCTTCTGGGAAGGGGCGGAGGTCTTCCTAGAAAGCCTAGTTCTGGTGAGAGTCTCCGTCTCGATTTGGGCAGCCTTTTCAGCCATGGGCTTGCCAAAGAGGTTCTCACCTCGGCAGGGGACATCGACCAACTTGTCCTGCACCCAGGGTTCAAGGTCAGACGACTGAAGCCAAGCCTGTCGGCGGGCACCGATGCCGGCTGCGGCCACTCGTGCCGATGCTTCAAAGCCATCATAGGCTGCTCGAGACATAAATTTGGAGCATTCCCGAATACCAGTTGTCAAGGCTAGGAACCTCCGCAAAGGTTCCTCGGACAGCCCAGCGGAGAATCTGGCTATCTCTTTAGCCAGGTCTCTGAGATACATGCCCATGTAGAGCTGGTAGGTCTGGACCCGACAAGCAAGCATAGAGCCCTGGAAACACTTCTTACCTAGGCCATCCAGGTTGCGGGCCTCCCTGCCAGGAGGCACCGAGGAGTGCATCTTCTGGCTCTTAAGCCTATGCATGGCCGATTCCACCACCATGGAATGGTGCGGTAGCTGTGCTTTTTGGATTCCAGCATGGGAGGAACCGGTACAGTAAAGTGCTCCCTGGCGGGAGAGTCGTACTGAAGGGCATCGAGCTCTTCGGCTCGGGGCTCCTCCTCGGGATCCGCAGGGAAGGCCAAAGCCTTGGCCATATCCCTGACGAAGTCCGAGAAACCCGGGCGTCCTCCGGAGGGGACTGTTTCCGAGGTTCGGACTCAGGCGAGTCCGAGGGGACACACCGAGTCCGAAAGGAATCAGGTGACTCTTCCTCTTCAGACTCCCAGGCCGACTCCGAGGAGGAATTGGTGGGGTCGGTCCGGGCGGGCGGAGGCGTCGGCGTCGACGACCTCGGTCCCGAACGGGAGGCCGAGGGTGACCTCGACCGAGGATCGACTCGAGCCCGCATGGACTCGAGGATCGGCTCGGTCTCCGGGGTCGACTTAGACGTCGACGTCCCGGCGGTCGGGGCAGAGGCGCCAGCGAGGCTAGCGATCAGTGCCCGCTGCTGGTCCATGAAGGCAGAGAGTCTGCTCTCCAAGGCCGTCAACCTGAGTCCGACCTCAGGTGACCCAGCAGCCCCCGACTCGGGCCCCGACGGCGTCGGGCCTGACGTCGGACCCCTCTGAGGCGAGTCCAGGAGGACTACAGGACTTACCCGAGCAGGCAACTCCGACTCCAGACGAGGTCGCTTCGGCAGATGCTCCTTCTCCAAATACCCGGGATGGCTATCGGGGCTATGCGACCTGGCCCTCGCGGAACCAGGAGCGTCCACCGACGCCGCCCTCGCGGGTTTCACCTTCCGACGATGGTCCCCGGAGGGAGAACCCCTGTCGGAGGAACTCCGGCGATGGTCAGAGCTGGAACCTCTGGACGCCGAGGCCTCCGACGAGGTCCGGGTACGGCCGGGGTCAGCGAAGATTCGTTCCCCGCTGATGCCGCCGACTCCTTAACGCTTTGGAGGACATCTTGCTGCAGGCCCCACAGATCAGTTCCTCGTGATCCGGGCCAAGGCAGCGGAGGCAATTATCATGTGTGTCAGTGAGTGACATATTTCTGTCACACTGAACACACCGCTTGAAACCACTGGCAGCCATCGGGGGAAAAAGGGCCCCTGCAAGGTCAAAGGACCGGGCTGCCAGTGAAAAACCGAAAAGGACCGGCGTCGAACCGATAGAGAAAAACGAGATTAAACACGAAAAAATCAACTTTTTCAGCGGGGACAAGACGGGTACGTCTGAAGGGCTCCGCGGAAAAAAGAAGACTGGCTAAGATGGCACCCTTGGGCGGGAAGGGGACCGCGCATGCGCGCTGCAATTCCCAAAGGCTTTCTTTGAAAGATGGGGAAAATTGCTCCGCGAGGGTTCCGTCGGCGCCGACGTCACCCATATGTGAGGACTGACTTCCTGCTTGGTCCTGGAGGAAGAGCGGAGACGAGCTACTGATGCAGCCATGGCCCGGACACGGTGGGCTGTAACTCAACCCCGCCAGGGAAGGTCTGCTGCCCTGTAAGCCCAGGTGATACAGTCCGCCACCCATATGGACAAGGTACGCTTGGAGACAGGAACCCCCAAGTTGTTCGGGTCAAAGGAGACGAAGAGCTGAGTAGCCCTTCTATGACCCTTAGTACGCTCAAGGTAGAAAGACAAGGCCTTTCTACAGTCCAGGGTGTGGAGGACTTCAGCCCTGCTTGCATGGGGCCTAGGGAAGAATGTGGGAAGAACCACCTCCTGGTTGAGGTGGAAGGAGGAGACCACCTTCGGTAGGAACTTACGATCAGTCCTAAGGACCACCCTGTTCTTACAGAAACAAGTGTATGGCCTGTCGCAGACCAGGGCCTGAAGTTCACTCACTCGCCTGGCCGAAGTGAGTGCCACTAGGAAGAGTCTTCCAAGAAAGGAAGCGAAAAGGGCACGTAGCCATAGGCTCAAAAGGTGGGCGAGTAAGCTGTTGCAAAACCACATTCAACTCCCACTCAGGGGCAGGTGGACGAAGAGGAGGCTTTAGCAGGAGCAAGCCCCTGAGGAACCTGGCCACCAGGGGGTGAACCGAGAGAGAGTGCCCCTCTACCAATGAGTGGTGGACTGCCAGAGCAGAGAGGTATACCCTAACCGAATTGGACTTAAGACCCTGATTAGACAAGTGCAGCAGGTACTGAAGCACTACTGGCACAGGACAGGAGAAGGGGTTTTCCTGGCGCTGATCACACCACAGGGAGAATCGCCTCCATTTCAGGGCATAGGTCTTTCGGGTGGATTGCTTCCTGGAAGCTAAGACAACCTCTTCCACTTCCTGAGGCAAGCCCCAGGGAACCAATACTACCCTTGCAGCTTCCAGGCCATCAAATTGAGAGCTTTGAGACTGGGGTGCAGAAGGGACCCCTGATCCTGAGAAAGAAGATTGGGTTGAAACCCCAGAGGAAGAGGGGTGTCCACGGCCAGCTGTAACAGGAGGGGGAACCAGGGTTGCCTTAGCCATCTGGGGGCCACCAGGATGACCGAGGCCCTGTCTCTTAGAATCTTGAACAAGGCCCGAGCCACCAGGGGCGTGGGAGGGAACGCATACAGCAGGCCCTGGGACCATGAGATCAGGAAGGCATCCGCCGCCAATCTTTTGGGATGCGGCTGCCTGGAGCAGGACTAGGGCAGCTGCCTGTTCAGGGGACTGGCAAAGAGGTCGATAGACGGAAGTCCCCACTTCAGAAAAATGGTCTGGACCACTAAGGGATGCAGTTGCCACTCGTGAGGCTGTAGAACCCTGCTCAATCTGTCTGCCAGAAGGTTTTCCTGGCCAGGAAGATAAACAGCCCTTAGGCAGCATGTTGTGTTGAAGGGCAAAGGAGCAGAGGGCCTGAGTCTCCTGACACAGGAGCCTTTACCCTGTGCCCCCCTGCTTGTTGACATAAAACATTGCCACTTGGTTGTCGGTCTGCACCAAGACAGCCTGGTGGGCCAGGGTATGGGCGAAGGCCTTGAGGGCTAAGCGTATCGCCCTGAGTTCTAGCAGGTTGATCTGCTGAGTGGCCTCCCATGGGGACCACAGGCCCTGAGTGCACTTGTCCAGGCAATGTGCACCCCAGCCCTGCAAGGAGGCATCGGTGGTGAGTACCACTGTGGGAACAGGTACCTGAAAAGGAATCCCCTGTAGCAGATTTGGGGAGTGTAGCCACCACTGCAGGGAGTTCAGGAAGGGTTTGGACACCCTTACTTTGTCTCTGAGGTGTCCTGTGGCCTGCCTCCACTGAGTTCTGAGACACCACTGTGCAGGCCGCATATGCAGGCGAGTATTGGGAGTCACATGCACTGTCGATGCCATGTGGCCTAGGAGTCATAGGCAAAGCCTGGTGGAAACCAATGGGTTGCTTATGAACCGGTTGGCCAAGCTTATCAGCCTTTCCGCCCTGTCCTCTGGCAAGTAAGCCTTCGCTTACAAGGAGTCCAACCTTGCCCCTATGAACTCTAGGTTCTGGGAGGGGAGCAAAGTGGACTTTGCGAAGTTTATGACAAAACCTAGTTGCTGAAGGAGAGACACAGTACGGAGGGTGGCTTGCCTGGCCTCATGGAGAGTCTGACCCCTGATGAGCCAGTCATCCAGGTAGGGGAAGACAAATATACCCTGGTTTCTCAAGTAGGCCGCTACCACGGCTAGGCACTTTGTGAAAACTCGTGGGGCAGAGGTTAGGCCAAAGGGCAGCACCCTGTACTGAAAATGGCTTCCTGCCACCACAAACCTGAGGTACTTTCTGTGGTCTGGATGAATGAGGATTTGAGTGTACTGTCACGCCCTTAGCCCCTTACATCAGTATGGAGGGGCACGCTTCTTATTGGAGTGCTTCACTTTTAAAGGCCTTTTCCTAACTGGTTGCTTTTTTAATGCATTATGGGAAAGGTAGTTCAGTTAGATGTTATGTGGCCTCAGGTAAAGAAAAAAACACCTTCTTGTAGTTGGGTTGAGTGGTAAGCAAATGACAGAAATTAACCGTTGAAAAGACACGCTAAGGTTCACAAATTTTCACCTTTTTAATGTTTCACCAGGATTCTTGTATTTCCACACAGGATACAACTTGAACTCAAACAAAACAGCTTTCTTCAGCTTAAATATTCAATACTTCTAACAGCACATGCCACCAGGCATGGCTTGCCGTGCAGTCCAAAACAAACAGGAACAAAACTTTAAACCAGGTTTCTTTTCCTTCAGTCCAGAACTATACCTGGCAACTTTGTCGTCTTAAACACAGCAAAACTTCTTACAGGCAGTTAAACTCTCACTGGTAGACAAAATCACTTTGCAAGGTTTTCTCAATATTTAGCCAAATAAACCTTTCTTACTTTCTCTGTTGGTACAGCTTCAGACGGAGCACAGCACTCTTCACAGCTGTTCTCAAGTGTAATAAGGTAGCTTCAGCTTTGCACAGTAAAACACTTCTCCTGAACTGAGAACCTTCACAAGCTGAACACAGTTCTTAGGGCTATCGGACATTGGAGTTTTTTTCCTTTAAGGTTGACTCCCTTTCAACCCCTCTGAATTGGCAGACTGACAAAGAACAATCCATACATGAGTCCTCTTCTACCAAAGGTAAATCTGGGTCACCCAGTTGCATTGGCTCAATCTCTGACTCAGACTCAGATAGCTTATCCGACTGCTTTCCGTTATGGTTAAAGCTGTCTCTAGCAACTCTGTAGTGCTCCTTATTAGATAAGCTTCTAGGACTCATACCTTGGTCAAAGCTTGTATCAGCTTCCCCTCTTTCATGCTCTGGCCACCAATCACCTCGTCCTGTTCTCCACCCTGTGTTCCAGGTTCCTGCTGTTCTTACTGTTCCATTCCTTCTCCAGAAAGCATTCCTACTTCCTTCTCTTTCTCTCTCATCAGCAGCTCTCCTTGTGCTGCCCCTCCTCGTGTTGTAGTCCTCTGTACTCTCACTCTCCGTCCTGCCTCTGCTCTTGCTACTGCTCCTCCTGCTTCTCTTCGTGCCGTCTCTCCTCTCTGGATAAACGGAGCTAAACTTAAACCTCCCAGGGACCTGCTCCACCCTCTCTCCTCTCAGGTGAGAAAGATCAAATTCCCTCGTGGCAGCTGAATGATTAGGGAATGCAGTGACGTAAGGGTTCCCTACCCTGGGCTTGCATTCCCTCGCCTTTTCACCACTAGGGGCATGCTGTAACTTATTGCAGCCAGGAATTACCTGTTTTCTAGGTACAATGGGGGTTTTATGTCCTTGACCTTTTAAAATAGGAGCTTTTGTTAGGGTAAATTCCTTTTTCTGATCCCTATCTCCTAGGTCCTGATAAGCTTCCTTATCACAGTACGCATCCTTTAGATCTAAGGAACATAGCCAATCTCCCTGCTGGAGGTAGGGCAGTCGTGTTCCAAGAGTGAGCATCTTGAACTTCTCTTTTGCCAAGAACTCGTTGAGATTTCTCAGGTCCAGAATGGGCCGGAGACCTCCAGTCTGCTTTGACACAAGAAAGTACCGGGGGAGTAGAAGCCCTGTCTCCACAGATTTGGAGGTACAGGCTCTGCCGCCTTGTCTTGAAGCAGACCTAGCAGTTCTTGGAGAAGGAGTTCCTGATGCAGAGGAGGCCGTGGAGGCTCCCCTGGGAAGTAGGTAGGGGGGTACCTGATTGAAATGGAGCAGATAGCCCTGTTGGACTATGCTCAGTACCCAAGCATCCCTTGTGATGGATGGCCACTGGTGGGCAAACAGGACCAAGCGACCCCCCGTGCTGAGGTGGGCCAGCAGGGGTGGAGAGGCTATGCAGAGGGAGTCAAAACCCCCCTCCCTGCTGAGTAGGAGCAGGAGGGCTTGGGGGCTTTCTGCCTACGGGGCCCATGTCCCTGCCCCTTGGCCTGCTGACCCTGCTTGGTCACTGGGGAGGCCTGATAATGAGGGAAAGGTTTGTAGGCAGGCGCCTTCCTCGGGTAAAAGGTCTTTTTCCCCGAGCCCTTCTTATAAGGGGCAGAAGTTTTCCGAGACAATCTTGTCCTCGTTAGAGTCTCAGTCTCGAGCTCAGCAGCCTTTTCAGCCATGGGCTTGCCGAAGAGGTTTTCACCCCGGCACGGGACATCGACCAACTTGTCCTGCACCCATGGCTCGAGGTCCGATGACTGTAGCCATGCCTGGTGTCAAGCAGCGATGCTGGCTGCCGCTACACGGGCCGAAGCCTCGAAACCATCGTAGGCCGCCCGGGAGATGAATTTGGAACATTCCTGGACCCCCGAGGACAAGGACTGGAACCCCTGCAAAGGTTCCCCGGAGAGACCAGCCGAGAACCCAGCTACCTCTTTAGCCAGGTCCCGCAAGTACATGCCCATGTACAGCTGGTAGGCTTGGACACGGCAAGCAAGCATCGAGCCCTGGAAGCACTTTCTGCCGATGGCATCCAGGCTTCGGGCCTCCCTGCCAGGGGGCACCGCGGAGTGCATCTTCTGGCTCTTCAGACGATGCATGTCCGATTCCACAACCATAGAATGGTGCGGCAGCTGCGCCTTCTAAAAACCAGGGCTCTTCCGGACTCGATACATGGAATCGATCCACTTGCTCAAAACCGGCGCCGAGGCCAGTGCCTCCCACATTCGGAAGAGGAGCCGTTCCAGCATCGGAGGAACCGGCACAGTAAAGGTCTCCTTCGGGGGAGAGTCATACTGGAGGGCATCGAGCTTTTCGGCTCCTCCTCAGGGTCAGCAGGAACATTCAAGGCCTTGGCCATGTCCTTAACAAACTCCGAGAACTGGGTATCCTCCGGAGGGGACCTACTCCGGGGTTCGGACTGCGGCGAGTCCGAAGGGACACACCGAGTCCGAAAAGTATCAGGGGACTCCTCGTCCTCCGTCTCCCATGCAGACTCATCCAAAGAAGAGTCGAGGGGCTCCGACCGCACGGGTTCAGGCAACACCCGCCCCGACGCTCTCGGTCCCGAACGGGAGGTCGAGGGAGACCGTGACCGAGACCGGACTCAGGCCTTCATGGCTTCGAAAACCGGCTCTGTCTCCGGGGTCGACTTAGATGTCGACGTCCCGGTGGTCGTGGCAGAGGCAACAGTCAGGCTGGCCATCAGCACCTGCTGCTGATCCATGAAGGCAGACAATCTGCACTCCAAGGCCGTCAAGCCTGAGTTCAAGCTCAGGAGACTCAGCAGCCACCGGCTCGGGCCCCGGCGGTGCCAGGCCCGACGCCGGCTCCCTAGGAGGGGAGTCCTCGAAGACAACAGGACTTACATGCTCAACAGACTCCGGCTCTAAACGGGATACCTTAGTTGGCTTCTCCAGTTCCAAGGGCCCGGAGCGGCGGTCAGGGGTCCGAGATCTGGCCTTCGAGGAACCAGAAGCTTCCTCCAACGCCGCCCTCACGAACTTTCTCTTCCTCTTATGCTCCTGACTGGGGGGCCCCCTTTCAGAGGAACCCCGATGAAGCTCGGGGTTCGACTCCCGAGACGTCGAGGCCTCTGACGAGGTCTGGGCTCGTCCAGAGGCCGAGTCCGAGAAAATCCTCTCCTCCTGATGCTGCTGGCTCCTGAGTGCCTTGGTGGACATTTTGCCACATGGGACACAGACCTTGGGATCATGGTTAGGCCCGAGGCAGCGCAGGCAGCAGTCGTGTGTGTCGGTAAGAGACATGAGTTTCTTACAACGATCACACTTCTTAAAACCACTGGAGGAAATTGGGGAAAAAAGGGCCCCCGCGAGGTCAAAGGACCGGCCCTCCAGGGAAAAGAAAAAAAAGAGCACGAACGCGTGCCACGAAGGGCAAAAAACCGAAAAATAGAGATCGGGTCAATACCAGCGTACCGAACCCAGGCGGGAAGGGGAACCGGCGTCGAACTGGACCAAAAGAGGCGCGAGAATCACAGAAAAAAATCCAAATTTTTCCGGGTGACAAGGACAGACGTCCATTGGGCTCCATGGAAAAAAAAAGACTGAGCAAGATGGCACCTTTGGGCAGGAAGGGGACCACGCATGCGTGGGTGTATTCCCAAAGGCTTTCTTAGAAAGCTGGGGAAATGCTCCGCATGGGGGCTCCATCGACGTCGATGTCACCCATATGTGAGGACTGACTTCCTGCTTGGTCCTGGTGAAAGGGGGCTGATACTGGGGAGGGTTACTGGAACTGGAAATGGGCTGATAGAAAGAAGTGAAGAAAACAAAAGAAGAGATGAGAAATGGCAGATGGACCATAGACCACAGAAAGAGAGCTAAGAGAAGACAGGAAAGCAGAAGCCTCAGATCGGGACCAGCATGATCAGAGAATAAAATGGTCAGACAACAAAGGTAAAAAAAATAAATTTATTTAATTTTAGCGATTGGACTTTGTGTTATTTTTATATTTTACACAGTATTGGGGAACTGCATCTCTTATTTATCTGATGTTGCACTGCATGTGGACTCTGGCTTCTTGGGGTTTCAATTTAAATTTAGTCTGCATATTATTTTTACTTCAGATTGTGGTTACTTATTCCGTACTTGGTGAGGGTCGATGTTGTGAGTGTGTGACTGAGTTCAGGTGTTCTGTTAACATGGAGTTTGTACATAAAGATCTATACTGTACTCTAGTAATTTGACTTGTTCAGCTTTTCAAATAGGTTTATGGATGTTCCAGGGCCCACTGTAGTATTTACAGTGACACTTTTTTTGGATGGGCTCCTTATGTGAGTTTTGGAAGTTTGTGCTGATATGGTATGGTATGGTATGGTAGGTTTGCTCTTTGTTCTAGGATTTTGTATTAGTTCACAATATGCCTAGTACTGGAGAATAGTGGTTGCTGTTAGTGAGATGATCAGAATCAGTTTTTTTTTTTTTTTAAATATTGAGTTCCGTGGGTGAATGTCCTGGTTCTTCTCTGCACCTACTGTGGATGCAAAATATATGTTGAAAAAGAAAGTAGTTACTCACCTGTAACGGGTGTTCTCCAGGAGCAGCAGGAATCAGTCCTCACATATGGGTGACGTCAGTGCCGACAGAGCCCCCGTGTGGAGCATTTCCCCAGCTTTCAAAGAAAGCCTTTGGGAATGCAGCGCGCCTGCGCGGTCCCCTTCCCGCCCAAGGGTGCCATCTTGCTCAGTCTGACGACATAGCTAAAAGACAGCAAAAAATCAAAATGAAGTATATGACTGCAACTCCAGGGGAGGAGGGAGGGTCATGAGGACTGATTCCTGCTGCTCTTGGAGAACACCTGTTACAGGTGAGTACCTACTCTTTCTCCAGGACCAAGCAGGAAGTCAGTCCTCACATATGGGACTCCCCAGCTCTAGGCTACCGGGAACCCTAAGCTGAAAAAAATGGCTCCCTCTCAAGAGCCTCAGTATACTTGATAAGAATATCCTCTGAGAACGTCCCCGTACGGTAGCCTAAGACAAGGGCCGGAGGGTAGGAGTTGCCTAAACCTCAAAGAGATTACAGAGTACCGCCTGTCCAAAAGCACTGTCCCTTCGGGACTCTCTTTCCAGGCAGTAATGGGCTGCAAAAGTCTGGCTTGAAGACCAAGTTGCGGCCCGGCAGATGTCTGCCAACGGTTCAGAGCGGAGATGAGCTACTGACACGGCTTTCACCCCGACACGGTGGCCATGACTTGACCCTGCAAGGGGAGGTCGGCTGCCTTGTACGCCCAGGTGATACAATCTGCTACCCAAGTGGATAACGTATGCTTGGAGACAGATAACCCCATCTTATTAAGGTCAAAGGAGACGAAGAGCTGAGTAGCCCTTCGATGCCCCCACGTATGTTCTATGTAAAAAGACAAGGCCCTCTTACAGTCCAGGGTATGCAAGACTGTTTCAGCCCGGCTAGAATGCGGCCTGGGAAAGAGGGTTGGAAGAACCACCTCCTGGTTGAGGTGGAAAGAGACGACCACTTTTGGAAGGAACTTGGGATGGGTCCGTAGGACCACCCTGTTCCTACAGAACCTTGTGTACGGCCTATCAGAAACTAGAGCTTGTAGTTCACTCACACGTCTGGCCGAGGTAAGATCCACCAGAAAGAGCGCTTTCCAAGAGAGGAAGCGCAAATGGCAAGTAGCCATCGGCTCAAACGGTGGGCGAGTAAGTTGCTGCAAGACCATGTTCAAATCCCACTCAGCTCCCGGTGGACAAACCAGAGGCTTGAGCAGAAGCAGGCCTCTGAGAAATTTGGCCACCAAAGGGTGAGCCGACAGACTTTCCTTCCACCAGTGAGTGGTGCGCTGATAGGGCATTGAGGTGGACCCGAACAGAGTTAGACTTAAGGCCTAGGTCTGACAGGTGAAGTAGATACTGCAGTACTACTGACACCAGGCAAGAGAAAGGATCTTCCTTTCGCTGAGCATGCCACACTGTAATCCTACACCACTTGAGGGCATAGGATTTTCTGGTGGACTGCCTCCTAGAGGCCAAGACATAAGGGAGCTAGCACTATCCTTTCAGCAGCCAGGCCATCAGATTGAGGGACCTGAGATTGGGGTGCAGAAGGGAACCCTGATCTTGAGAGAGGAGATCGTGTTGCAACCCCAGAGGGAATGGAGTTTCCACCGCCAATTGCAGCAGAAGTGGAAACCACAGCTGCCTCGGCCATCTGGGAGCTACCAGAATCACCAAGACCTTGTCCCGGAGAATCTTGAACAGAGTTCGGGCCACCAGGGGCGTGGGAGGAAACGCATACAGGAGGACTGTAGACCAAGAGGTCATAAAAGCATCCGCTGCTACCCGCAGGGGATGTGGCTGTCTGGAGCAGAACCTGGGCAGCTGACGATTCTGTGGACTTGCAAAGAGATCGATGGATGGAGTCCCCAGCGGAGGAAGATCTGCTGGACCACCAATGGATTCAACTGCCATTCGTGAGGCTGGAGAATCCTGCTTAGCTTGTCTGCTAGGAAATTCTCCTGGCCAGATACATAAACTGCTTTGAGAAACATGCCTTGATTGACTGCAAAGGAACACAGAGCCAGTGCCTCCCGACATAGGAGCCTGGACCCCGTGCCCCCATGTTTGTTCACGTAGAACATTGCCACTTGATTGTCCGTCTGAACTAGGACAGACTGGTGAGATAAGACATGAGAAAATGTTTGTAGAGCTAAGCGGATTGCTCGCAACTCCAAAAGATTGATTTGCTGCTTGGCCTCCCGAGGAGACCACCAGCCTTGAATGCACATGCCCTGGCAATGTGCACCCCAGCCCATTAAGGAAGCATCGGTCGTCAGCACCCTTGTGTGTGTTGGAGCCTGAAAGGGTACTCCCCTGAGAAGGTTTGGGAGATGTAGCCACCACTGCAAGGAGTCCAAAAGTGGTTTGGACACCTCTCCTTTGTCTCAGAGGTCGCCTGTGGCCTGCGTCCACCGAGCTCTGAGGCACCATTGAGCAGGCTGCATGTGCAGGCGGGCGTTGAGAGTCGCATGCACCGTGGATGCCATGTGGCCCAGGAGGTGCAGGTAGTGCCTGGCGGACACATGAGAACTGCTGTGGAACTGGTTGGCCAAGTCCATCAGTCTGTGAGCCCTGTCCTCGGGCAAGTAGGCTCTTGCCTGAAGGGTGTCTAGTCTTGCCCCTATAAACTAGGTTCTGAGAGGGGAGCAAAGTGGACTTTGCGTAGTTTATGACAAAGCCCAGATGCTGAAGAAGAGAGACAGTGCGACGAGTGGCTTGTCGGGCCTCCTGGGGAGACTGGCCCCTGATGAGCCAGTCGTCCAGGTACGGGAAGACGAAAATTCCCTGATTCCTGAGATAAGCCGCCATCACCACCAGGCATTTGGTGAAAACCCTGGGGGCAGAGGTTAGGCCAAAGGGAAGTACTCTATAATGAAAATAGTTTCTTCCCACCACAAATCTGAGATATTGTCTGTGTTCTGGATGAATGAGGATGCGAGTATAAGCATCCTTTAGGTCTAAGGAGCATAGCCAGTCTCCCTGCTGGAGGTAAGGCAGCAGTATCCCAAGGGTAAGCATCTTGAACTTTTCCCTCTCCAGAAACTTGTTTAGGTTTCGCAAGTCTAGGATAGGCTGGAGGCCCCCTGTCCTTTTTGGTACCAGGAAGTACCTGGAGTAGAAACCTTGCCCTTCCAGGTGGTGAGGCACCGGTTCCACCGCCTGTTCTTTTAGAAGACTTGCCAACTCCTGAAGGAGGAGATTCCTGTGTAGAGGGAGTCTAGAAGGCTCCCCTGGAAAATAGGAGGGGGGTAGCTGGTGGAAGTGGAGCATGTAGCCCTGCTGGACTGTGTTCAATACCCAGGTATCCCCTGTGATGGCTGGCCACCTGTAGGCGTACAGGGTCAGCCGACACCCCCCCCCCCCCCCGTGCTGAGTGGAGCCACCAGCGGAGGAGAGGCTATGCTGTAGGAGTCAAAACCACACTCCCTGTTGTGCAGGAGCCAGAGCTGGCGGCTTGGGGGTCTTCTGCCTATGGGGCCCATGCCCCTGCCCCTTTGCCTGATGGCCCTGTTGGGGAGCTGGAGAGGCATGATATTGAGGGTAGGATTTGTAGGCAGCACCCTTCCTCGGGAAAAAGGGCTTCTTTCCCGAGCCCTTCTTTTTTTGAGAAGGGGCAGAAGTCTTCCTGGACAGCCTTGTCCTGGTGAGAGTCTCAGTCTCAATTTCTGTAGCCTTTTCAGTCATGGACTTACCGAAAAGGTTTTCACCTCGGCAGGAGACATCGACCAACTTGTCCTGCAGCTATGACTCCAGGTCTGATGACTGTAGCCAGGCCTGACGGCGTGCACCAATGCTGGCCGTGGTTACCCGGGCCGAAGCCTCGAAGCTATTATAGGCTGCTCGAGAGAGAAACTTTGAGCACTCTCGGATCCCTGTTGACAAAGCCTTGAACCTCTGCAAAGGTTCCTCGGAGAGGCCAGCTGAGAACCCGGCAATCTCTTTTGCCAGGTCTCGTAGGTACATGCCCATGTACAGCTGGTAGGTCTGGACACGGCAAGATAGCATAGAGCCCTGGAAGCACTTTCTACCGAGGGCATCCAGGTTCCAGGCCTCCCGGACGGGGGACACCAAGGAGTGCATCTTCTGACTCTTCAGGCGGTGCATGGCCGATTCCACAACCATGGAGTTGTGCGGTAGCTGCGCCTTTTGGAACCCAGGGCTCTTACGGACTCGATAAATGGAATCGACCCGTTTGCTAAGAACCGGCGCCGAGGCCAGTGCCTCCCACATATGGAAGAGCATCCGTTCCAGCATCGGAGGAACCGGTACAGTAAAGTCTTCCTTCAGAGGAAAGTCATACTGGAGGGCATCGAGTTCCTCGGCGTCCGCGGGGAAAGCCAAAGCTTTGGCCATGTCCCTCACGAAGTCCAAGAATCGGGTATCCTCCAGGGGGGACCTTCTCCAAGGCTCAGACTCCGGTGAGTCCGAAGGGACGCACCGGGTCCGGAAGGTGTCTGGGAACTCCTCGTCCTCCGTCTCCCACGCCGACTTCTCTGAGGAGGAATTGAGCGGCTCCGGCCGTGTGGGCCTCTGTGCCACACGCCCTGGCATCGACGACCTCGGCTCTGCACAGGAGGTCGAGAGGGACCTTGACCGAGGATTGACTCGAGACTTCATTGACTCGAGGATCGGCTCAGTCTCCGGGGTCGACTTAGATGTCGAGGTCCCGGTGGTTGGGGCAGATGCACCGGTCAGACCAGCGATCAGCATCCGCTGCTGTTCCATGAAGGCAGCCAAGCTGCTCTCCAAAGCCGTCAGCCTGAGTCCAAGCTCAGGAAACTCAGCAGCCCCCGACATCGGTTCTCCCGGAGAAGAGACCACAAGGACAACAGCACTTACATGACTCTTGGACTCCAGCTCCACACGAGATAACTTGGATGGCCTCTCTGACTCCGAGAGCCCGGGGCGGTGGTCAGGGCTACGCAACCTGGCCGAGGACCCAGGAGCTTCCACCGACACCACCGTCGTGAGCTTCTTCTTCCTTTTGTGCTCCCGGGCGGGAGACTCCCTCTCAGAGGAACCCCGATGGCGCTTGGGGTCACTCCCGAGATGTCGAGGCCTCTGACGAAGTCCGGGTCTGGCCGGACGCGGACTCTGAGAAAATTCTCTCACGTTGATGCTGACGGCTCCTAAGTGCCTTCGATGACATTTTGCTGCACGGGCCACAGACCAGCAGGTCATGGTCGGGCCCAAGGCAGCGGAGGCAGCAGTCATGTGTGTCGGTGAGAAACAGAAGTTTCTTGCACCGATCACACTTTTTGAACCCGCTGGCAGCCATTGGGGGAAAAAGGGCCCCTGCAAGGTCAAAAGACCGGGCTGCCAGAGAAAACACAAAAAAGGCGCGGACGCTAGTCACAAAGGACAAAAAACGAAAATCAAAATTCCCGACTCGATACCGGTGTACCGAGCCCAGGCGGGAAGGGGAACCGGCGTCGAACCGGATCAGAAAAAGCAAAAATAGTCAAAAAAAATCTACTTTTCCCAGGTGACACGAACTCACGTCCATTGGGCTCCGTGGAAAACGAAAGACTGAGCAAGATGGCACCCTTGGGCAGGAAGGGGACTGCGCATGCACGCTGCATTTCCAAAGGCTTTCCTTGAAAGCTGGGGAAATGCTCCACACGAGGGCTCCGTCGGCACCGACGTCACCCATATGTGAGGACAGAATTCCTGCTTGGTCCTGGAGAAAAAGCAAGAACCATAACGCAGTTTATAACAAAATAAAAATGAGTTATAATGTAGTTTTATAAACTGTGCTGTTAGTTCTTGCTTTTAGTTCTTGGTGTGCAAATGGGACCATACCTAGCCCTGTGCAAGCGGTGCAGCCGCACAGGGCGGAAAGGCTTGGGAGGCATATTTCGGTTGTCTGCTGTCGCCCTGCCGCCGCTGGCAGGACAATAGCAGGCAGCCGACATGCGCTCCCCAAGCCTTTTCACAGCACTTTAAGCAGTTCTGGTCCCTCCCTCCTCCAACTCAATGTTAAGGAGGGACAGATCTGCTTAAAGTGCCAGTGCCTTTCAGATCGGGCACATGCCCCCCTCCCCCCATACCTTAATCCAGCGCTGCCTGCTCTTTCCCTGCTGCTGGCACCTCCGTGAAAAAAAACAGAGGGCAGCAGCAGCAGGGAAAGAGCAAGCAGCGCTGGACAGCAGTATGGGGGGAGGGGGGCGTGCGCCCGAGCTGCAAATATCACAGGGTGTGATTGCAGCTCGGTACGGCCCTGTGTGCAAACATCTTGCATTTCCTCCATATAATCTAATCGGCTTTTTGGTTTGGTCCAGTCTCTGATTGGATTTCTGAAAAAGCCCTGCCCCCTCTAAGGTGTGGAGTGGGGGGTGCCTTTTCATACTTCGCCTCAGGCAGCAGATTTCCTTGAGCCGCCCCTGGCTGAGGGCCTCCAGGACATAGCTTCCACACCCAGACTTGTGCTGCCTCCCACAACCAGTGGGCTAAAAACTGCCTTGTAGTGCTATCAACACTCAAGGCACTGTATACGCCACAGTTTTGGCAGCAAAGGATCTACACCAAGTAGGGCTGATTCCCCTGACAACCAATCAGGTTAGCCTCCTAAGGAAGACTGGGGCAATCACTTCTGGTCAAGGAAACAGGAACTGCAGGGACATGTGGAATTCAGCACTGACCCGTGGGTGCATGGCAGAGAACATCTTTGAGATGCTACTGTCTCATACATTAAGTGCCACAGGCCTCCAAAGTCAACGGCCCTCTGTTCAATTTCCAGGTGGTCTCCCTCCCTTGCAGTTCAACCTGCAAAGGTGATCTCCCAGGCTGCATTCCCCACCCACGGCCACCCAAAAACTCCAAGGAGTGGTAATGAAGACAGCGACCTACCAAAGTGCCTCTCCAACACCCTCATGGAGATAAGGTGGCTTCAGGAACTTCCCTCCCCTTCCATGATATGGGGAGGGACGGGACAACTCAGGGAGATCTGAGGTTTCAACCCTCTCTGCTGCCCCTTCAGCTCTCCCAGGTCACCAATTCTCATACTCTATACCTCAAGAGCAAAGCATCGACTGAACCCTGCTCATCTCCACAAAGCACCAACCGAGCACTGCTCTTCCCTGATAGATGTGCAGAGCAGCTGGGACTCTAGTCAGGTTCGCAGTACCATCTCTGAGTTGCCTTCCAGCTTTCAGTGGACCCATTGCTGGATATAGCCTGAACAGGAACTCTACCGGTCTGTCTAAATCCACCCATGGCGCACCACTTCCCATCAGCACTGAGGGCCTGTATAGCCACTGCATAGTCCTCAAACAGTGTAGCAAAACAAGGTGTATGCCCCTGTGGAGATACCAGCACACTGCATCCACCCGCTGTGCTAGACCTTACTCTTCTGCCATACCTCCTCTGAACCGATGGAGCAACTGGCACTGCCACTCACCCAGAGAGCATCCTAGATCCATAGCATGCCCGGAAATCCCATGCATTACCCCTGCATCACTCCTCTTCAACTGAACCAGTGCCTGCATAGGACTGTCATAACGCCAGTGGAGATCCAACTGCCTTTGGAACACCCACTTCCTCACCAATAGGTGCTGGTCTTCAGACCATTCTCTTGACTTTACAGGGGAAAGTGTGCATTAGACCAACTGCCTAAGAGATATGGGCTGAACCCCACCGGCACTCCTTGCCTTGGAAGAAGGCCCAAAAACTCAAAAAAACAAACACTCCCCAAATTCAAAATCCAAAACAAAAGAAGAGTGACAGAAGTCAAGCTGAGCGCGCTAAAATAATTTTTGTCGGAAGGTCGGCCTTGGGGTTTAAGAACCTCTCGAAGCCGTTTCTTCCATTTTAATCAGTGTATAGTTTATGAAAGTCCAATAATATAGACCCTCTCAAGAGCCCAACAAGGTGGAAAAATTAACCACTATTTAGGTGCCACCTTGAGTAAATTAAAACTGATTGACATCATTAAACCATGGTCATTAACCAAAGAAAAAATGACTTATCTGAACCAACGATGATCAGGAACATTGCAAATATTTAGATTCCTTATCGCCTTAATGATCTGTGGTCCGCAAGATATGCTGGTCAATACATCGCTGACACAGTACTGCGTTTTGGGCACTACAGAATTACACACCCTGTCTCAACGCGTAGTTGAACTGCCAAAATTCGCCATTCAGCATCTCCACCTTCTTGAGACGCCAGCGCATGCTCTTTGTAAATCCAAGACGAACAGAGGGAAGCGGCCATTTAACTGCCAGATGGGCCAATCGGCTTGCAGCAAAGAAACAATAGCCAATAGTACAACACAAAAACTTTCTCTGTGAAAATATGAGGTATGAAAATGAAACAAACACAATTATTGTGAAAATGTCATGTATGAAAAAGAAAAAAATCTCCTATATAAAAAGAAATCAACTTCGAAAAAAGAGAAAAAATCAACTTCAAAAAGAAACCCTTCATAAGTACGCTGTCACAATACACTGATCCAATCCAGCTCGCGATTAAGTCCCAATGGCTGAATAGTAGACCAAGAAAAAATCCAACGTTGTTCTAAAATTTGAAGTGATTGTTCACGGTCACCTCCTCTTGGATTCTCAGGAACAAAATCAAGCACTCTCCAAGTGAACTCATCAAAAGAATGGTGGTAATCCAAACAGTGCTGAACAATCGGAGCTGATACAGTGTTGGATCGAAGCCGAGAAGCATGTTCCCCTAGACGGTTCCCCTAGATGCTTTTTATCTCTTTTTTCGAAGTTGATTTCTTTTTATATAGGAGATTTTTTTCTTTTTCTTTTTCATACATGACATTTTCACAATAATTGTGTTTGTTTCATTTTCATACCTCATATTTTCACAGAGAAAGATTTTGTGTTGTACTATTGGCTATTGTTTCTTTGCTGCAAGCCGATTGGCCCATCTGGCAGTTAAATGGCCGCTTCCCTCTGTTCGTCTTGGATTTACAAAGAGCATGCGCTGGCGTCTCAAGAAGGTGGAGATGCTGAATGGCGAATTTTGGCAGTTCAACTACGCGTTGAGACAGGGCGTGTAATTCTGTAGTGCCCAAAACGCAGTACTGTGTCAGCGATGTATTGACCAGCATATCTTGCGGACCACAGATCATTAAGGCGATAAGGAATCTAAATGTTTGCAATGTTCCTGATCATCGTTGGTTCAGATAAGTCATTTTTTCTTTGGTTAATGACCATGGTTTAATGATGTCAATCAGTTTTAATTTACTCAAGGTGGCACCTAAATAGTGGTTAATTTTTCCACCTTGTTGGGCTCTTGAGAGGGTCTATATTATTGGACTTTCATAAACTATACACTGATTAAAATGGAAGAAACGGCTTCGAGAGGTTCTTAAACCCCAAGGCCGACCTTCCGACAAAAATTATTTTAGCGCGCTCAGCTTGACTTCTGTCACTCTTTTGTTTTGGAAGAAGGCCCGGCAATCTACTTTTGGTACCCATTGTCACATTGCTGCTATGCCAAGAGGGACCCCCTCTGTCAAGGCACGCTGAGATCTCCAGTCCAATCATGCCAATCCAGGTGGAAACTTCACTTGAACTCGCTATCACAACCCAACTCCAAGCACAGCACTGGATCCAACCCCAGGGCATAGCGCACCAGAGGTGGCACCAAAGCATCTGCCCCACCTATGCTATCAATCCTGCATAGGGGGGACATCGTAGCAAGTAAGTTCTGTGGCCCAGTGGTTGGCTCACTGATTCTGAATCCCTGGAAACCATTGGTCGTATCACTAATTCTGAATCCCTGGAAGCTATTCTTTCACTGAAAGTCAGTCAGGATAAAGGTAATGGATTAGAGCAGTGCACCCAGGAATCATCGAAGCCAAGTCCAAATCGCTGTACTGCTCCCTTCACTATCAATACCTACAAACTCCCCGATGGAGACTTAATAGAACAACCTGTTTGGAGCTGCAACCTGCTTTGGCTCTTCACTCAGAATTTTAGTCCCCAGCAATTCTAGCCCCAGCATGGCTGGATATGCACCTAGGGGGCAGGGATGCGGTGACTCTAGTCATCCCGCTCACTACTGGGAATAGAGTGGCAAGTGACTCATCCTGATCCCATCAGCACAAGGCTATGGCAGTCCCCAGAAGCATGGTCCAGGCTCATGCCTGCAGAATGACTGAGACAACCATGCCTTATAACCCCAACAGAATGCAGTAAAGGAAGCCCAGGTAGTTGTGATGCCTGTAACTATCGCCTGCATCTTGGCCTAGTCCTTTATTACAGATAGATTTGTAGTGGTCCTTTGGTAGGGTCCCAAAGTGATGCAGTGTCGGGCTCTCAAGGGAACCTTGCCTCTGCGCTCTCTGTTCCTCCCCTTGGGGATTACTCCTTGGGGAATTACTCTTTTGGTCTATGACACTGGGAGGACATAGTCGAGGGTTTCCAAATGAACCCATAGCCCAACTGTCTTGAGGAGCCTTCCCCTTGTCACCACACTGACTTGGGAATAACCCTGATGGCTGTGATAAGAGTATCTGGTTCTCCTACTGCACCTCCCAAAGGGCTTATAACTCTAAATGCACCTCCTCCATCACGCATGTCCACTAGGGGCTGGCATCCCCCTCCCCCCCCCCCCCGAGTTCCTGCTAGCCCTCTGAGCTCCAGGGAGTGCAACATCAAATGCATAAAACCAGGGAAGCAAAGAATATTCAACCAGGATATGTTGCTCATCTTTCATACTACCAGCACCGGGAAACCAATCGTGATTCCACATGGAATGGCAGGGATGCAGTGGCTATAGAGTGATCCAATGCAGCATGGGATCTAATACAGCATGCAATATGGGACCTAGACCTAGTCCCAGCAGCACCGCACCTCAACAGGCTCCAGGAGCTCGGCCCAAGATCAGGCCCACAGGATTACCACAGCAGAATGGCACACAGCACCGCAACCAGAAATGTAACAAAGCTAGCAAGTGCCATGGGCAGCCAGATGAGCCCTGGTTTAAGGCAGGTTCTTCTTATCATCATACTGACTTGGCAACACTCCTATCTGCAATGATAGAGATCCACAGATATTCTACTGGGATGGGGCACTCATTCCCCATACTAATACGGCTGAAGTACAAAGTTACCCCACAGTCGCAAAGATGATGACTGATGGGGCCCTGCCAGACAACAGATGTGGTGGGGGTTTCCCACCCCTCCCCAGGCCCTCTATCTGTTCGACAGAGGACTGCTGTGGCCTAAGGCGGAAGCCAGTGCCTTGAGCAGGGGGCACAGGTCTGTTTCTCTTGGTCTTGTCCCAACCAGAATTCCTGGGAACAGTTTGTCTGCATGGTACAAAAAAAAATCAATCAATAAAATAAATAAATCAATACATACAATAAAAAGGAAAGAGGATTGCGGAGGCTACACACTAGCAACCAGCACTTGCCATCTGGACACTCAATACAGGGAAAGGACACCACTATCCACTCCAGGGATCTTACATACATCCTCCCAATGTCATAGACCAAAAGAGTAATTCCCCAAGAAGTAATTCCCAAGGGGAGGAACAGAGAGCACAGAGGCATGGTTCCCTTGAGAGCCCGACACTGCATCACTCTGGGACCCTACCAAAGGACCACCACAAATCTATCTGTAATAGAGGACTAGGCCAAGATGCAGGCGATAGTTACAGGCGTCACAACTACCTGGGTTTCAGGTAACCACATGCTGGGGGACCCAATGGCCAGAGGGTCCAAAAAGTCAAGAACCACATACTGGGGAACCCAATGGCCAGAAGTTCCAACCAGTCCTGTGCAAAATGTATCTGCCTGACCTCAGAACGACACATAGTCCACAACAGCATCAGGGGGTCCCACACAATGACCAGCCATCTGGGGATGTAGAAGGAACCCTCCCCCAAGCCACTTGTGCACGTCTGGCACCCAAAAAATAGTGGCTCCAATGTTAGGAGCACAGTAGCCAGGCTATCCACAATAGGCTATCTCCAACAGATCTTTGGAATGCAGTTGTCAGTGGGTCTGGGAACACAGTCAGGACCATCACGGCTACTGACCCTCCACAGTATACAGCACTACAAGCGATTCACAGCGCTGTCTCCTTTGGCAAAGAAACTCTGGCATCCATCCTCTGCCATACCACTCCCTCAAAAGGCATAGCAGTCCTCCCACTGCTCACTGGTTTGCCCTGGTCAAGCCCAGGGAAGTCTAACACACCTTAGTATTGTCAAGTTAGGCAGGCAGGCAGGCTATAAATGAACAGTAGAACAAGTATAAATAAACTAATTCTGTCCCCACAGCCACCCACTTAAGTTCCTAAATCAGGGACTGTCCAAGTTCAGTCCTTGGGCCATCAATAGAGCAGGTTTTCAGGACAGCCCTAATGAATATGTATGAGATTTTTATTTATTTTATTTTTTTAGGGGAGGGGAGTCCTTGAGGCATATGGATGAGATTTACATACAGTAAATGCAAGATGCATGCAAAACTAACACAGTAACTGGTTTACAGCACTCAAGGTTGGAAATTGGATAGTACTAGCCTAAATCTAAGTCTACAATTCATTTCCATAAATACAATTTTTCATTTTCTTCTTTACCACAGATCGTATACATTCTCAGCAATGTACAATATATAAAAAACCCATAAATGAAACAAAACACAGATTCCTATTGCTGAAGTCAATACGATGCAGTAATTTTTCCCCCAACCCTAATAGTCACCCATTTCCTCCCTAGTCTTTTCAAATGGACTGCATTAAGGCACTAAATCACACCATTAGGCTGTTTGCAGCTTGACATATCTAAATAATAAATTTATATTTACATATTTTGAGAAGAGCCTAGTTCAAAATGCCTAGAAAATTCTTATGTTAACTTGTATTAGGTTATCAAAATCTGCAAAGACTCCAACTTCCTCCAGAATGAATATAGTCCACTTAAAATTCTGCATTACAGAAAATCAGAATGTTTTCCTTTAGGAGTAGGCAAGGTGATTTGGATCAGACAAAGGTATGAAGGCTGCAAATAAAAGATATCTACTAGCTGTAGTGCTGCAGGAATGTAGCAGAAATGAGTTGCTAAGTGGTTTTAAAGGCACCACCTGAAGGTGAACGTTAACATACAGGCTGCAATAATTCCAAACTCATTAGGCAAGGCAATTAAATGACAACTGTAATTTTCTTTCCTTCCTTCCTTCCTTCCTTTTTATATATGTTTGAAAGAAATACCAGAGAACTATTTTAATGCCTATAGACTTTACAGGAATGTTCACATAGCTCTAAAAAAAAAAAAAAGTACTTGATTGGCAGAAACCTGAAGGTATGGTGATCTCATGCCCTGGACTGTTGTCTCCTTTTCAAGTAGGCTACCGCTGGCTTCTGGCTAGTCAGCACATTGTTTATCCCATTGAGTGTAAGTTTCCGGATATCTGACAGACAGGTATTTTGCTCCAAGGAGGGAGAGAGATGAGGAAACTAATCCAATGCAGTCCCATTAGCCCACAAGGCAGAAATATGCTGGAGTCTGAAGTGACTTATTGGCTCTTCAACAGCAGGGAATCTGCTAGAATTACTAGGCAAAGGTTAGGAGAAAATGGACGGGGACAGACTTTATGATCCAGAACAAGACCTAAATAAGAGGGCAGGCGCTGGCAGCCACTTAAGAGCCTGTTAAACTGAATACAGTTTTCTCCCTCTTATTCTAACAAACAAGATCAAGGGACAAGGCAAGTTAGCTAAGAAAATACGACAATAAAAAGTAATGTTTTAGCTCACCTCTTCGTTGCTGCTTTTGGATCTTGACTCACCTGATCTCCTTTTCCTTCCCTGTTTTACCCCTGTTTAAGCCTTCTGTGTTTTGTCTTGACTAGATTGTAAGCTCTGATGAGCAGGGACTGTCTCCTATATGTCTGTACAGCACTGCGTACAACTGGTAGCACTATAAAAATGCTCAGTAGTAGTAGTAGGAAGTGCATTCATGAGCATGCATTCAGTCGACATGAATACCTAAAAATTAGTACACACAAATAGCTTGCATGCATGTAAGTATTGTTATAAATTAATAAATACAATCATTTTGCATGTTTAAGTTCTAGTGTGCATCCAATGCACCTAAAAAATGTGACTAACAAAAAAAATTCCCAAAAGTCAGAAAAACAATTTTAAATGAGCATAAACCAAAACATTTTTGGCTATAGGACAAACATCATAGTACAATAGTTATTAGGCAGGAATAAGTCCCAAAAGCTTTACTATCTAAATAGGAAATAAAGTGACCTACCAAAGGTCAAAAAGCATTCGAGTTGGTGAAGGTGTAAAGCACAGTTACTTACCTGTAACAGGTGATCTCTGGGAACAGCAGGAATAAGTCTTCACATATGGGTACGTCGGTACCGACGGAGCCTGCGCAGGAACGCTCCCCAGCGTCCCAAAAAAAGGAAAGCTTTTGGGAGCATCCCACAGCGCCTGCGCGCTGCCTTCCTGCCTTTCCTAACCGCCTCTCTCCAGTTCGAGTTTTAAAGCTGAGACAAAGAGAGAGAGAGAGGAAAGGAAAGAAAGATAGAAAGATACAACTCCTAGGGGAGGTGGGTGGGTTGTGAAGACTTATTTCTGCTGTTCCCAGAGATCACCTGTTACAGGTAAGTAACTGTGCTATCTCCAGGAACAAGCAGGAATGAGTCTTCACATATGGGGACTCCCCAGCTAGAGATGCCTGGGAGATCCCCAAGGTTGTGAGACCCTGAGAAGGGCTCTACCTCCTCCCATGGATCTCAGGCATCCAACCAGGGATGGAGGGCAGCAGTTGATTAAGCATGGAACAGGTGTTTGAGAACAGCCTGACCAAACAAGGCATCCCGGCGGGAGTCCTTGTCCAAGCAGTAATGGGCTGTGAAGGTATGAACTGAGGCCCAGGTAGCCGCTCGACAGATCTGGTCAATGGACACAGAATTTAGATGAGCCATAGAGGTTGCCATGGCCCTAACATTGTGAGCCGTGACATGGCCCTCCAGAGAAAGGTTCTTGCTCTGGTAGGCAAAAGAAATACACTGAGCAATCCAATTGGACAGTGTTCTCTTAGAGACTGGAAGTCCCAAATGAGAGGGATCAAAGCAACAAAGAGTTGAGAAGACTTTCTATGTTGCTGTGTCCTTTGTAAGTAAAAGGCAAGAGCCCTCTTACAATCCAGGGTATGAAGATTCCTCTCTGCACTTGATGCATGAGGGCCTGGAAAGAAGACAGGTAAGTACACCTCTTGGTTAAGATGAAAAGGTGAGACCACTTTAGGCATAAAGTGTGGATTGGTCCTAAGGACCACCTTATCATGATGGAACCTTGTATAAGGTGGATTAGCCACTAAGGCCTGCAGCTCACTGATGCGGCGAGCCGAGGTGACTGCAATAAGAAAGATAACTTTCCAGGAAAGAAATTTCAAGGAGGTAGTGGCTAAGGGTTCAAAGGGAGGCTTCATGAGCTGACCAAGAACCAGATTCAAGTCCCATGCCACTGGAGGTGGTCTAATGGGAGGTTTAGTTAAAAGAAGGCCTCTCATGAATCTTGCAATAAGAGGATGAGAGGAAATAGGTTGTCCATTGAGAGGCTTGAGAGATGCTGCAATAGCACTCAAATGGACCTTTACTGAATTCGTTTTGAGGCCTGCATGGGAAAGATGCAGGAGATACTCTAGTAAAGAATTCAAAGGTATTGCTAGAGGGTTAAAACCCTTCTCAGCACACCAAATGGTAAACCTTTTCCATTTAAAAGCATAGGAACGCCTAGTAGAAGGCTTTCTGGAAGCACGAAGGATATCCCTCACTTGCTGAGACAGATGCCAATCTTGAAGGTCTAAGCCTTCAGCAACCAAGCCCTGAGATGGAGAGATTGGGGGTTTGGGTGCCACAACGTTCCCCCCTCCTGAGACAGGAGATCTGGAGCAGATCCCAAGTCCAGGGAGGGAGCTTGAGAGAGATGCAGGAGTAGAGGGTACCACACTTGGCATGGCCATCGTGGAGCTATGAGGATCATAGTCCCTCGATCTCTCTGAAGCTTGAACAGGGTCTTGGGAATTAGGGGAATGGGTGGAAAGGCGTATAGGAAGTCTTGACCCCAATGAAGGAGGAAGGCATCCTTGGCCTGAACTCCCTGACACGGAATTCTGGAACAGAATCGGGGAAGTTTGGCATTCCACGGACTTGCAAAGAGGTCTATGTCCGGGGTTCCCCAAATTTGAAAGATTCTGACTATCTGGTCCATATGAAGGGACCATTCATGTGGAAGCAGAACTCGAATGAGTCTGTCTGCCCAAGAGTTTTGAACTCCTGGAAGGTATACTGCCAGAAGATGAATTTGATGCTCTCTGGCAAAGGCCCACAAT
Organism: Ichthyophis bannanicus; assembly: GCA_033557465.1. Taxonomy (NCBI): domain Eukaryota; kingdom Metazoa; phylum Chordata; class Amphibia; order Gymnophiona; family Ichthyophiidae; genus Ichthyophis; species Ichthyophis bannanicus. The sequence goes on from CM066039.1 coordinate 253,007,979, forward strand.
CTCAGAGCTTCGTTACAAAGCGACAGAGAGCCAGTCCCTCCCTGCTTGTTCACATAGAACATGGCTACTTGGTTGTCCGTGTGAATGAGGACTGTTTTGTAGCTGAGCAGGGTATGGAAGACTCAGAGCCAGGAAGATTGCTCTGAGCTCTAAGATGTTGATATGTAGAGAGGTCTCCTGTGGGGACCAAATGCCCTGGGTGGAGAGGTCGTGAAGATGAGCTCCCCAACCCTTTGGAGAGGCATCTGTTGTAAGGGTTGCTTGGGGTAACAACTGTTGGAAGGGGGATCCCTGCAACAGATTTTGAGTGGACTTCCACCACTGGAGAGACCAAAAGAGGCGCCTGGAGGTTGCTATTTTGTCTGAGACCCCCTGATGCCTGGGTCCATTGGGTGGACAAAGTCCATTGAGCTGCCCTCATGTGAAGGCGAGCATAAGGGACCACATGCACAGTGGATGCCATGTGGCCTAGCAGTTGTAACATCTCTCGAGCAGTTAAATGGGTTTTTAACTGAATCTGGGAGGCTAACTGCACTAAGCGTAGGCAACAGGCCTGGGGAAGATATCACAACTGCAAGGCCCTATCCAGCAAGGCCCCTATGAACTCTAGAGATTGAGTAGGGGTGAGTTGGGACTTTGGAATGTTTATCACCAGTCCCAGACACTGCAGAACACGCATTGTGCAGGTTAGGGAAGTCTGGGCCTCTGACTGGGATGGAGCTCGGATGAGCCAGTCGTCCAGATATGGGAATACGAATATTCCTAGAGTGCGTAGGAATGCGGCTACTACTGCCATGCATTTTGTGAACACTCTTGGAGCAGAGGCCAGACCAAAAGGAAGTACCCTGTATTGGTAGTGCTTCCCTTGATAAAGGAACCGAAGGAACCTTCTGTGTTGGATGGATGAGTATATGGGTATACGCATCCTTGAGATCTAGAGAACAAAGCCAATCCTGACTCTGAAGGTATGGAAGGAGAGTACCTAGAGAAATCATCTTGAATTTCTCCTTGCATAGAAACTTGTTCAATTCTCTGAGATCTAATATGGGTCTGTAGCCCCCTGTTTTCTTTGGGATAAGAAAGTAGGGGGAGTAGAACCCTGAGCCCTGTTGAAGAAGAGGTACTTCTTCTATTGCCCCTTGGGCAAGAAGGGTAGTAATCTCTTGACCCAGAAGGTCGAGGAGAGATGTCTGAGAATTGAACTGTCTCACCATGGTGTGAGGAGGAAGGTTTGAGAAATGAAGTTTGTACCCTTCCCTTATGATGGAGAGGGTCCATTGCTCTGCTGTGATTTGTTCCCATCTGGGAGCAAAGTAAGCTAACCTTCCTGGAATGGTGAGAGGCTCTGGTTCTGCTAGAGCCAGAAAGGCTAAGTTCTCTAGATGCAAGTCAAAGGCCCTGAGGAGGCTGAGGCTGTTGGGCTACAGGAGTCCTTGCAGCCTTAGGCTTGGCCTGTTTAGGTTGTTGACGCTTTGCAGCAAAACGACCTGCAGAAGATGTCTGTTGACCATAAACAGGATAATATCTTCCCTTCTTGGGAAAATATGGCTTTTTGAACAACCTCTTCTTGACAGGATTAGAGGTAGACTTTGAAAGCCTATCCAAAGCAGAATTTTCTGCATCCATCTGTGTGGCCTTTGCCTGCCAATTCTTGCCAAAAAGGTTTTCACCTGTACAAGGAAGATTTCCCAATCCATCTTGGACCCAAGGTTCCAGATCAGCAGCTTGTAACCAAGCAATTCTGCGTGCACCTATGGCAATAGCCGAAGCTCTGCTGGCACCCTCAAAAGAGTCAAAGGCTGCACAGTTGGAAAATTTGGAAACATCTTGGGCATGCTTAAGCCAAGTGAGAAACTCTTCCCTCTTATCTTCTGGAAGAAAAGGGAGGAAAGTTTGCAGATGATCTGTAACTTCTTTTAGAAACATCCCCATATAGAGACTATAGGAGTTGATTCTGGCAACAAGCATACTGGCTTGAAAGATTTTTCTGCCAAAAGCATCTAAGGTTCTACATTCTCTCCCTGGAGGAGTAGAGGAGTGCCTTTTTGCACTCTAACTTTTTCATGGCAGACTCCACCACAATAGAGTGGTGAGGAAGCCGAGTCTTATGAAACCCAGGACAAGGCGGGACACGGTACATGGTGTCTAGCCTACAAGAGTGGGAAGAGATAGTGAGAGGGGTCTCCCATATACCCAACAAGTGATCATAAAGGATCTCATGAACTGGCAAAGTGGCTGCCTCTTTAGGAGCCTTGGGATATTGCAAAATATCCAACTTTTTGGCTCTAGGCTCTGACTCAGGGGCCACTGAGATAGAGAGCCCCTTGGCCACTTCTCTTATAAAGTCCTGAAAAGACAAGTCCTCTGGATTTATGTTTGGTTACCTGAGATCCATAGGAGAAAGAAGCAGCCCTGGACGACGTCGATGCCACCGAAGCCGCATCAGAGGGAAACAGGGTATTGAGCTTAGCTGCTCGGTTCTGTAACCCTCTCTTAGACATCATGGAGCAGGACACACAATCCATGATGGAATGGTCAGGACCCAAACATTTAAGGCACCAGTCATGGGTGTCGGTAACAGAGATGGTACCGCTGCACTTAGTGCATTTTTTAAACCCGGAGGTGGGCTTTTCCATGAGGAAATTTCTCTTAGGCCCAAGGCCCAAAGAGACAAAAACATACACTAAAGTGGAACGGAAGAATTATTATTATTTTTTTTTTTTAAGAAAAGAAAGAAAAGACCGGCAGTACCGGTCCGACGTCGAAGAAGGCAGACGCGCGACCAAAGAAATAAAATGAAATAAAGAACTTCTTCAGCGGTGACAGGAACACGACCTGCTGGCTCCGCGGAAAAGAAGAACTGGAGAGAGGCGGTTAGGAAAGGCGGGAAGGCAGCGCGCAGGTGCTGTGGGATGCTCCCAAAAGCTTTCCTTTTTTGGGACGCTGGGAGCGTTCCCGCGCAGGCTCCGTCGATACTGACGTACCCATATGTGAAGACTCATTCCTGCTTGTTCCTGGAGATTGTTACTTACAGATAACCCACTAGTCTAGCAGGATGCCAGGAAAGGAAATTATGTGCCCTGTCATCTGATGGAGACAAAGATTAGAAAATTCCAAGCGACATCACTGGTAATAGTGCTGGTGCACCTAAGATCACCCTTCAGTATTTGTAACCAAGCATATGAACCACACAGTAATCTAGGATCCAACTCAGCCACACTGGGGAAGGCTCAAAGGACAAAGGCAAGCAGCCCAACTATATGCAATAAGGGCCAAAGGCCAACTATGTACTGGATTTCAAAGGCCAAAAGCACAATCATCTACACTTAAGTAAAACTGAGTACAAGTCTGCAAAAATCAAGACCACAGAGACAGATAGAACACACCAGGGAGGGTCTTGGACTGGTCTAGCAGGACTCCAGGAAAATAAGTTAAAAAAATTTCACTTTGTGGATCATTACTACTACTACTACTATTTAGCACTTATAAAGTGTCATGCACGCAGTGCTGCACAGCTAACCTACAAGAGGTAGCCAACATACAAGAGAGAGTCCCTGCCCGTCAGAGTCATGCTCATCGGAGCTTACAATCTAGTTAGAACAGTACAGAGCATTAGTCAGTTCTGCGGAAGGTACGGTGTGGTATAGTTTGGTCTAAGGTTTGGTTGTAAACGTAGACGGGGGTCAGGGTAAGATGAGGATGGAAGTCAGGATCTGAATGCAACGGTGAAGAGGTGGGTCTTCAACCTGGATTTGAAGAGGGCCAGGGAGGACGCCTGGCGCACAGACACAGGTAGGCTGTTCCAGGCATATGGTGCAGCAAGGTGAAAGGAGCGCAGTTGGGAGTTCGCGGTGCGGGTGAAAGGCATTGATAGAAGTAATTTGTTGGCAGAGCGCAAATTTCGAGCAGGAACGTAGGGAGAGATAAGAAATAAGAGGTACTAAGGAGCCATAGAGTGAATGCATTTATAGGTCAGCAGGAGAAGCTTGAATTTGATGCGGAATAGGACAGGGAGCCAGTGAAGTGACTTGAGGAGTAATGTGGGCATGACGAGGCTGGCAGATTAGTCGAGCAGCATGATTTTGTATAGATTGAAAGGGAAGGAGGTGGCTCATGGGAAGACCAGCAAGGAGTAGGTTGCAGTAGTCGAGGCGAGAGGAGATTAAGGAGTGGATAAGCGTTTTGGTAGTGTGTTCAGAGAGGAAGGGGCGGATTTTGCTGATGCTGTAGAGAAAGAAGTGGCAGGTCTTAGCTACAAGCTGGACATGAGCGGAGAAGGAGAGAGAGGTGTCGAAGATAACCCCTAGATTACGGGCCGAGGGAACAGGAAGGATAATAGATCCATCAATCTGGACAGAGAGGGGGAAGTGGGGGGGAGGAGTTGGGTGGAAAGACAAGGAGTTCAGTCTTGGCCATGTTCAGTTTCAATCGGCGATGAGACATCCAGGCAGCGATGTCCAGAAGACAGGCAGAGATCTTGGACTGGGTTGCCAGAGAAATGTTAGGTGTAGAGAGGTAGATTTGGGAGTCGTCGGCATAGAGATGGTACTGAAAGCCATGGGAGGTGATAAGCGCTCCGAGGCCTTGGGTATAGAGAGAGAAGAGGGGGCCCAAGACAGATCCCTGAGGTACACCTACCTGGAGCGAGGTAGGGGAGGAGGAGAAGCCACCAGAGCATACACTGAATGAGCGATGGGAGAGGTAGGAGGAGAACCAGGATAGAATGGAGTCTTTGAAGCCAAGCGAGGAGAGGGTGGTGAGGAGAAGGTAGTGGTCAACGGTGTCAAAGGCAACAGAAAGGTCAAGAAGGATGAGTATGGAATAGAGGCCCTTAGATTTAGCCAGGAACAGGTCATTGGTGACTTTAGTGAGTGCCATTTCAGTGGAGTGTAGGGGACGGAAGCCGGATTGTAGTGGGTCCAGGAGGGCCTGGGAGGTGAGGAAGTTGAGGCAGCGACGGTGGACTGCTCATTCTAATAGTTTGGATATGAAGGGAAGGGGGGAGATGGGTCGACAGTTAGAAGGGCATGTGGGATCAAGTGAGGGTTTCTTGAGGAGAGGTGTGACAACAGCATGTTTGAAGTCAGTGGGGACGGTTGCAGTGGAGAGAGAAAGGTTGAGGATGTGAGTGATGGAGGGGACAATGCTGAGGGAGATGGAACGTAGGAGATGGGTGGGGATAGGGTCTGATGAACAGGTGGTGGGTTTGGAGGAGGAAAGAAGTAGTGTGGTTTCTTCTTCAGAGATCAGAGGGGAGGATGGATGGGGGAGGAGAATTGGGGAGGAGGGGAGGTAGATAAGGGGGTAGGGAATTGGAGGGTAATTTTGTGGATTTTGTCGTGAAAGTAGTCAGCTAAGGTTTGGGCAGAGGGGGAGGGCGGGATTGGGGGCGGGTGGGGACCTTGAGGAGAGAATTGAGGGTATTAAAGAGACGGCAAGGATCAGAGGCAAGGGAATTGGTCAGATGGATGCAGTAATCTTGTTTGGCAAGTGCTATGGCTGACTGGAAGGAGCCAAGCATGAATTTGAAGTGTAAAAGGTCATCCGGGGAGCAGGATTTGGACCAAGCTCGGTCGGCAGAATGGACGCAGATGCGTAGGTAGCGGATTGTGGGTGAAAGCCAGGGTTGGGGAGTAGATCGTTTTACAGAACGTGGAGTGGGAGGGGCAAGAATGTCAAGGGCTGAGGATAGTGTAACATTGTATGAGGATAGTGCCTCGTCGACGGACTCGGATGATAAAATGGAGGAAAGATGGAGAGATGGTGGAGGAGAGAGTCAGGGGATCAATATTAAGGTTTCTAAATAGGTCAGAGGAGACAGGACGAGGTTGGGACAGCGGAAGCTGAAGAGTAAATGTCAAGAGGCGATGGTCAGATGAGGGAAGGAATGAATTGCGGACGTTTGAGGGAGAGGAATTGGAGAAGAGTATTAGGTCAAGGCAGTGGCTGTGTAGGTGTGTGGGAGCAGTGGAGCAGAGTTGGAGGTCAAAGGAGCAGGTAAGAGCGAGGAACCTAGAGGCATGGGGGTCGGAGGGGTTGTCGATGTGCATGCTGAAAACGCCAAGAATAAGAGTAGGGGAGGAGGGATCCATAAAGGCGGAAAGCCAGGAGTTGAAGTCGGTGAGGAAGGTTGATTTGGATTTGTCCGGTGGGCGATAAAGAACAGCTACTCGGAGCGGAAGTGGTGTGAGGAGGCGAATGGAATGGACTTCGAAGGAGAGGGGGGAGTGTGATTGGGGTGGCAGAAGGGGTTGGAATTGGCAGGAGGGAGTGAGGAGACGACCGACACCACCACCGCAACCAGTAGATCGAGGTGTATGGGAGAACTGGTAGCCCCCATAGCAGAGAGAGGCAATGGAAGCAATATCGTCAGGGGGGAGCCAGGTCTCAGTGAAGGCAAGAAGGTGTAGGGCATTAGAGATAAAAAGATTGTGGATAAAAGTGTTTTTTTTTAATGACTGAGTATGCGTTCCATAGGGCGCATGAAAACGGGAGAGCAGAGGGGGGTAGGAGAGGGATATGGATAAGGTTGGATAAGTTAGATGTGGAATTCTTATTGGAGTAGCGTGGGGGGTCTATTTCTAGGGTAATATCGAGATTTAGAGGGAGCAGGGTGTGGGTGGGTATGTCTGGGTGTATGTGCTCTCCAGGGGGGACATGAGGGAGGGGAAATGAGTAAATTGATGGTATCAGGTAGGTTGTGTGAGGGATTATTTTTTGGGGTAAGGTTGGAGTTGATATTTATGGATGAGTGATTGTGGGATGAATGGGGGAGAGCGGAAGGAGGGAGGAGCGGGATGTAGATGAGATTAGATGGTGTACATGAGGAATTTTTTTTAATGTGAGAAGGAAATCTGGGGGATGGGGGGGGGACAGGGTTGGGGTTGATATTACCTGATGGGAGAAGGAGAATGAGTATAAGAGAGCGAGGTAAGGTGGAGATAGTACAGCAGAAGCGAGGGTGGGGTTGCTTTAAGGAGAGGGGGGCTGGTTGAATGCAGGGGATGGTGTGAATAAGCTCAAGAGCAGATGCTAGGCTAGGGGGCAGAATGGAGGGAGAAGTGAGGAAGGTAGAGGGAGGGTAGGGAGAAGAGGAGGGAAGGTGTTGATAGGAGGGGAGGCAGTTGGGGAGGATGAGGAAGAGAAGGACAATGAGAAGTGGGGCCATGGTAGTGGGCAGCAAGGTCTGAGCAAGCAATGGGTAGCAGTTCTATGCAACAATGGGTAGCAGTTCTATGCAGGCGATGGGTGGCAGTTCTATGCAGGCGATGGGTGGCAGTTCTATGCAACAATGAGTAGCAGTTCTATGCAGGCGATGGGTGGCAGTCCTATGCAACAATGGGTAGCAGTTCTATGCATCCTACTAGACCAATGGGAAGTGCTAAAGCCCCATGACTCCACCAGGTAGGAAGGCACAGTTGCTTCAAAAGAACTTCTGCACCGAACACTGCATCTATCCTATTGGCATGAATGTCCAACTGGTAATGTTTATAGCTTTTCTTATTGTTTGATATACCACCTTTAACCAATGGCAGCAAAGCAATTTACAAAAAGAGTAATGCTAATATAAATAATATAAAAAGAAAGCAAAACAATAGAGCAGGAGAACAGTGCAAAACAGATCATATCAGCAGCTGAGGAACCCATCCACTAGAGTAAAAGCTTGTTCCAAAAAGTAAGTATTGATGCTCTTCTTAAATGATTTTAGTGAAATGTCTTGTTGAATGTAGAGGGGGATTGAGTTCCACAGCCTGGTACCAGGAGATAGAAGGCTGATTGCCAAATGGACTCGTCAGGCAGAATTATTAGCTGGTACTACATAACAATTATGATTGAGAGCAGAATGTTGTGTATGGCATACAGGGAATGAAAGTCTGAGAGGCAGTGAGGGAGACCCAAGTAAGAAGCTTTATATGCTAGTAGCAAAACTTTAAATTTGATTTGATAGGAAACTGGGAGCCAATGGTGGGATCTCAGTAGAGGAGCAACATGGTCAGATACCTTTAGAGTAAAAAATTTAATGGCAACATTTTAGACTGTTTGGAAACATTTATGGATAAAGAGGGAGACCGTTATAGAGGGAGTTGCCGTAATCTAGTTTGCTAATTACTAAAGAGAATTAATATGGCGAGGGCAGGTGTGTCCAAATAAGGACAGAGGGCTCTAAATGGTGTGAAGAGTATAAAAGCAGGATTTTGCCGTTTGAGATGTGGTGAGTAAATGTTAGCCAGGTACCAAACAAACAAAGCCTAAAATTTTTAACACAGAAACCACCGATAAAGCAACACCATCTAAGGCAGGGCTAATCCCATAGTAACGTTACCTATTCATAACCCACATAGCTTTGCTTTTATCTCGGTTCAGTTTTAATTGATAAGATCTGAGCCACTGGGAAATGCCAAGGAGTCAACAGTTTAGTGGCTGCAAATCTAGAGCATAGGGATCCAGGTATGCTATGAACTGGATATTATCTGCAAAGAAATGAACAGAAATTCCAAGTGATTGTATAATCAAAGCCAGGGGAGCTAAAAAGATGTTGAAAAGAATGGCCGATAAAACTGAATCCCGAGGTACTCCACAAGAGAGGTCCCTTATTGTAGAGGACTGATTTACTGTAGATTTAAAAGTGCAATCATCCAGAAATGATGAAAATCAGGCAAGTAGTGTGTCGGTGATACCAATATCTGACAGTCATTTAAGCAAAAGGTCATGATCAACCAGATCAAATGCCGTTGATAAGTCTAGTAAGACCATAAGTACAACATGAGCAGAATCGAGAAACTTGTAATTTCACTGAACATGAAAGGGAGACATCTCTCTGTACTATTATGGGGTCTAAAATGAGATTGGCAGGGATGTAGTATGTACCTTTTCTCTATAAAATCCCAGAGCTGGATAAAGATGATTTTTCCAACTACCTTCACAAGACAGGAAAGTGTTGAGACAGGCCAATAATTCTCAGGGCAACTGGTGGCAGAACCACCCTTTTTTAGGATTGGTCTAACAGTGGCCTTTTTCTAGCAGACCTTGGGGAGAATACTTGAATTGAATGAGGAATTGACCATATCCAATATATACAGATGCAGGGATTGAAGCTGCGACTTCAAGAAGGCAGAGGATTCAAAACAGATGTAGGAGGATGAAGTTTATAAAGAATATTGTGCAAGCATAAAATCATCATCATGGGATGGAAGGACCACCACAATCCTATGGATCCTGATGATGATAGATCTCTATACGATTTTGAAGAGTGATTTGGGCTTGAGATAGCAGGAGTAGCCACAGGTGAGGGGGCCACTGAGGTAAGTGATAAGCAGATGGTATGCACTTTAGAATGAAAAAATGATGCAAATTGTTCAGCAGTGGGGATATCAGGAAGAACGCTACTCGGCCAGAATTCTGAAGAGTTCTCTGGAAGGGTTAGTGTTTCCATTGATGTGCTGCAAGTAGAATGCTCTCTTTGCCTTGACAATATGAGAATACAATTATGTAAAAAAATTTACTCCATACAAACATATACCGAAATTCTTAGTGATACCCCACTAAAATTTAATGTGTCATTCTTATGCGGTTTAAAAATCCACAAATATAGTCTCATACTTTAATAGCGCTTAAAACCATTGACTCTGTGAAACAGCACTGTAATTGCATCAATGACTATTGTGGACCGCCAAGTTTTATTTTTTAATTTTTTATATGTGAATATCACCAATTCTCCACCACCGATTTGTGTTGAGCTATAAAAGAGCTTATCTTTTGTTGACGTATTTTCCAAAATGAAAAGCTTCGTCTGCTATATCATATTGTAACAATATGAGAGGCATAAGAGCGATCAGTTTTAAAGCGACAGAAGAGGGATGAAGATCTAGTCTTTCTCCAAGCTCGTTCGGCACGACACAGTTACTGAGGAAGGGGGGGGGGGAGAGAAGATTGATAAATATCTATTGGGGCCATGAAACTTCTCTCCACTCTGGAGGAAGTCTGAGCTCTAGAAGACTTCGCTTGCAACCCATTCGAACCGCTTGATTTCTGAAAGGGTAGGCAGAGGCTATGGCCTCTTATCCAGCACCCCAAAGTAGCCTTAGAGAACACCTCTTTCACAGCCCCACATAGAGATTGAAAAGTCAGATTTACAGAAAGGGTCAATAACTCAGGTATCGAAGGAGATCGCTCCAAACATACACCAAGTACAGGCCCTTAAGACCTGTGTGCTCACAGGAAAAACACAGGAAGAGAGATCATCTGATTAACATAAAAAGTAGACTTCTTAGCCTAAAAAGAAAGGAACTGGAAGCTGCCCCCACCGAGAAGGACAAGTATGGGTCCCCTTACAAGGGCACCTGCAACTCTGAAATGCTGTGCACCTATAAGATAGTGATACGAAAAATGGTTTTGAGGGAAAGATCCTTAAAGGATAGTTCTTTTCAGTGGCTCAAAGGGCACTGATATCAGGATCTGAAGAACCAGGGCTAGGTCTCAAGGCAGTACCACAGGCTTCACAGGGCAAGGGGGAAGAGGGGCACAAATGTCAAATGCCCTGGAGAAACTAGAACATGTCAGGGTGGGATGTTACCAATCGTCCAGCCACCAGGCCCTGAAAACAAGCCAAGGCCACCATCTATACCCTTAAGAAGCTATAAAAATCTCCAGATCCGGATTGTACTCTGGCAGACTATATGCCAGATGAGCAGCCAATGTAGGAATATGTGTAGGAGAGACCTTGAGACCACAGTTGAGTCAGGGCATTGATGCCTGTGGCACCTGCCTCCTTACAACTGAATATAGTCTCTATTTTGGCACTGGAATGGGTCGCCATCAGATTCATGAAAAGGATGTCCTCTCTGCCTCCCAAAAGCTGAGAATGGACCAGACGGCCTCCCACTTCACCTGGGTCACAGGAGTGCCAACTGAGTTAATCTGCTTCCACAGTCAACTCCTGCAATGTGTTGAGTCATCAGCATCAGAAGATGCTGCTCTACTGAGGGGAGGGGGGCGGGGGGGGAGGGGAACAGGCAGCTCATCTTCAGGGCCACCCCGTACTTTTGGTGCCTCCCTGCCTGTTGACATATGCCACCATCATCACATTGTCCAAGACCAACTGAACCGCTTGACCTTGACCCAGATGCCAAAACCTCCAGAGCGCTAGCCCAATGGCACATGCTTCAAGATTACCAATTGGCCAGGATAAGTCATGGCTTGTCCACTGCCCTTCAGCCATTAGCCTCCTAACCAAACAGGCTAGCATGGTCAGCCATTGTGGAGCCTATAAGCATGCTCTCTCTCAGGTTTTTCGGGCTGGGAACACCAGATTAAACTGTGCACCAAAGAGTGAAGAGGCAGTCTGATGAAGTCCTGTGTGCAGGAGAACAGTGAGACAATAGTGCTCTCCAGAGCAATTGTGAGCTTGAGTCCAAAAGAACAAGCTCTATTGTGGTGACCATCATGCCCAGCAGCTGGAGAGATACTCCCAGACCCTGGACAAATGCTGTGTCCAAAGGCCACCAGCTGAGCAAGCAACTTGAAAACACACCCCTAGTTATTTTAAAGACTGAGAGGGCATGAGAGGATTTATTGACTACCCAGCTTAGATTCTTCAGGAGCTGAATTACCCAGGTGTCAGGCCTTATGATCCTGTTGATTTCTAAGGACCACCCTGCACTCCACCAGGATGGTAGTACGTTTAGTAACAGATATCACTGGTGCATTCACCCTTGGGAAATGGAGCCACTTGCCCAACTCAACCTGAGGGAGGAAGTCAAGCTTACTCATGACCTTGAACCTCCCTCAAGAGTGTGTCAGGCATATCCCAATCTGAGTACCATTCACCAGAGAACCTGTAGGAATGGGAAGGCCCTCAATGATGGGGTCCCCCTTCTGGCTTGTCCTGCCCCTCGGCAGACACCTCGGACAATAGTAGAGAAGTGACCTGAGATATCAGGGCAACCAGTTCCGCCTGCCTAAACAGGTGGACCATAGGAATGACTCCTGTTCCTCCTCCAGAGGGGACAGCTCACCTGCCTCAAAGACTGGACTCTGTCATAGTTCTCCCTGCTGGAACAGTCTTCCTGATCAGTGGACAGGGAGCGGTACCATCATTGCAAGGCTTCCGGGGAAGGAAGACAAGTGTGGCAGGGTCCCCTGGGGCCCTATCCAGTCTTGTCATGCCATGAATGCTTCCATGTCAGAATCCCACTTGCTCCCATTGACAAGTGCCGCTTTCATCCCCTGATAAGGTGGCTGTGAAGGCTCCCTAGGGAAATCCCAACCTAATTCGGGCCTCCCCTGCCAAAAATTCCATGCCTGGTAAAATTGTTACATTTTTGGAGAAAATAAACCAGGACGACAAGGGTGCTATCCCTGCTCCAAAGGTGGGTCCTTCCGACTCCCCACTGGAGAATGCTTAAAGCAGATGAGGTGGGGAACTGGTCATGGCTGGGAATCACATTGCCCATCAAAATGATGGTCATTCCTGCCTTTATCCCAGTCTCAGGCTGGCGAGCAGCAATATGCTGTAACAAAACTGTCTGCTCAAGAAGAGGGAGAGACTGACGGTCCCCTGGTATCAGCATGCACACACCACACTTTGTCCATGTCCCTGGCCTGATGACTGCTGCATGCAAGGCAGCACTTTTTGTGGTCAGGCATGAGACTTTCCAAATGTGTGACCTTGTCATGATCCAAGACACACTGCAATGGTAACCTTCAAGGATTTGGGCTAGCACAAATAAGGCCATGACTGCTGGCTGAAGATTGCTCTGATCTGCACTCACTGTGCCAACGGCTGCATCTGGAATTACAGCCCAACCAGTAGATGAGTCACCTTCTTCAGCTCAGAGAGACAGGAGCAGCACATAGCACTGGAACAGACTTCAGAAAGGGGACTTCCATTCCCCCTTCCGCAGCTAGTCCCCTTTCAAACAGGAAACTCCAGTGAGGTATCCATAGATATGACCTGGAGATATCCACCACTCAGCTTAACAGGTGAGGCACCCCAAAGGACAATTTCATAGCTCTACCATTCCAGCAACCACCATCTGTTGGAGACAAATAGTGAATGGGTGTGACCCTAGCTGCACCAGTACTATTACCAATTATGTTGTCACTGGAAGTCTCTCATTCCTCTGTTCCCATAATCTGCTGGTAGAGGGACATAACCCACTAGTCTGGATTGCTCTAGCAGACTATCCAGAAGTGGGATTTCAACCCCGATGGTCCCTCAATTTCTAATTCATTACTCTAAACCAGGTGTTCTCAACCCAATCCTCGGGACACACTTAGCCAGTCAGGTTTTCAAGGCAACCAGAATATGCATATAAGAGATTTGCATGCATAGCCTTCATTATATGCAAATCTCTCATGTATATTCATTGTGGTCACCCTGAAAACCTGACTGGCTAAGTCTGTTTCAAGGACTGAGCTGAGAACCCCGCTCTGAAATGGTTTTAGAGAAATATTGGCATTTCATATTGTCTGGCCACTGCTCTGCCTTGAAGCAGGGACCTGGCTCTTCAGCCACCAGATTACAAAGCCCTGTACTTGAAAGATCGCAGAAACAGTTTTCTGTTATTCCACATACCATTGTATGTGGGCCACAGGCACTATAACAAGAGATGTGATAGCGCACTGAGGTTCTAGTGCTTGTTAAAATAAAAAATAAAATGGCTCCAATTTAAATGGAAATAGAATAATGACCAATTTGCTGAGATTATATACATCTAAATTTTTTATTGAAAGGAAATAGTTATATTTTAGATAAAAAGTGTTCCCTCAATTTTTCTCCTTTCATAAACAGCAGCACACAGTCATTTACTTTTGTTGCAAAAGAGTATTTAAGATCAAGTCATTTAAAAACCTCCACAAAGAGTATGAATGAATTGCTGAATCACACTTTTTTATATGGCACATCATGAATACTCAAACTTTAAAAAATGTGTTTCTGTGATAAAGCCATGCAAAACATCATACTGCAATGCTAGTGAATACTGTGGTGAGGTAAGACTGCACTTCATTATATGGTTTGAGAATGTATTATTCATTGCCATGTCTGTCTCTCTAAATGTTAAGTTTGTGCAATTCTGTTTGAATTTAGGAACCAGAGGTCAACATCCCTCATGCCCATTGTCTCCATTCTCCAACTGATGTGCCTCCATTTGCAAACTCATACATGTCAGAGGGTGACGGAAGACTTTGAAGAGAGATGATAGTGTGTCTTCTTATGGTAATAGGAGTTGTATGCGGCATCTTTAGATAGAAATATATAGATAGCAAGTGCAGTGTATGTGTGGTGCAATGGTGGTTTGCCTATCTGTTCTTGAGATGTAGTGCATATGTGTATGCTTGTGATGCAGGTGAGGTGTCTATGTGTGTGCAAGTGTGTCTGTCGTGCAGAGGTGAGATGCATGTGTAGGTGGGGTGCTCATGCACCTTTTGGCATATAAGGATTGTGTCCTCTTGTACCCATGCATTTATCTTTCTAACCTACAACTCCTTGCACTCTTCCTTCTCTCCTTCAACCTCTCTCCTCCCTAGCACTCCAAACCCCTGCCCTCCTTTTTTAAACTATTGCATATTTAAATTTTTGCTGCCTCATATTCCTTCCTCTTGTATAAACCTTTTTTTTTTTTGCAGGCTCTGGATTTGATTGTCCTCTGTCTGTGGTGGATGCGATCCCTGTGAGCAACCTGTTCTCTCTAAGCCACGATCATGCCAAGATCTTTAGGACAGACAGACAACAGCTTATGTCTGGCAGATGGATTGCATGAAAATTCTTGCACTCTCTCCTGGTCGGCCATACAGACATTACTGCACAATTACAGTTGGGTAAAAAAGAGGAACAGAAAGACAAAATGACTGGCTAAGGAAAATGCAGTCATTTGCAGGGCAAGACTGGCACTGCTCCAACCACATCACCTCTGTCTATAAGCAGCCATATGGGATGACAAGATATGAAAAAGGAAATAAATGGAAAGTAACATTTTATCAACTTTTTATTGAAATGGTTAAGGGCAAGGTCATTGATTAGCAGACAGCAATGAATTCTCATAAAAAGAACATTAACATTCAAGGTAACCAACTGACTCCAAACTTTATTAACCTGAGCTTAGCAAGGGACCAAAGCATTGGTGGGGTTCTTTTTTGGATCTTGATTGCCACCCAGAGTCTGACATAGCAAATTGCATAATGAAAGATCTGAAACCACTGCTTTCCAGCAAGTGCCTCGCCAGGTTTAATTTTTTGTTTTTAAATTGTAAAATGACTAGTAGGGGAGTTCTGTAAACCTCTGCATTCAACATCTAATCTGTACCCTTTCTGCAGATTTTAAAAAAAGGTATAAACATGTTAACAAAATGTTAATTTGAATATTACACACCATGTTTGAAATTAAAAGCAAATTACAAGAAATATTTAGCGAATATATAAAATACATATCTGTGCTGGATTTTGAATCAAACCATTAATATCCTAGGTACAACACAGCACTCCAAAACAGTCTCATAATTGGTCACATGAGATCACACAACCATACAGGAAGCATTGGCCAACTGCATATTCAGGTCATCTCTGTGTATACATTTACCAAAAGGCAATTTTGAGAAGAATCTCAAAACATCCTTAATGCAGTAACAATAAATTAGCCACACTTCCTAGATGTGATCAGCAAGAGTCAATACTGGTAATTCATGCATCCTAGATAAACACTGTCACAATGAATGCTCTTTCATCTTTAAATGTGCATCAAGGTTTACTATAGTGAAATAATGCAAGTATTGCTATTAAGCACTTGGGAGGTAGAGATTTATAAAATATTAACCCTGCCCTCTTCCCAGCAATGCTGTCACAGCAGACATGTACTTCAGATTCTGCAAGTTAGCTTTAGTTAGAGGAAGTCAGTAAAGAGTAAGTGAAAAAAAAATTTAGGACGACTGCTGCTAACTTTGGGGATACAATTGTAAAAAATCTTTTTGTGCTAAATGCACAACTGTTTTTGCGCAATTCTTTAACAAGTCATTTTTCCACCTCTATTGATTTTCTATTATGATTTCCCCAGGGAATAAATTGTAAGATGTCAGCTGCGTAAAGCTTCGATAACATCCACCTTGGAAGAATTTAAGAGTTTGACTAAACTGCAGCCAAACACTGCTTAATAGGCACAGTATTTATCTTTTACTTCCACCCATGCACAATATTCACATTCTCAACCTCCACAACACCCTTTCATTGTATTTTCCACATACACTGTTCTCTCTTTCAGTGGCACCTCATGTTTCCTGCACATAACGTTTAAACAGGCGTGTTGCTGAATGAAGGACCGTCTCAGACATCCTTCCACAGTCTGCAACCTGCTGCATCTCTGCTTGTAATGGTCGCTGGAAGCTGGGGCCCAAACTTCAGTCTTATGCAACCAACAGCTCTTTAGAAAGGAATTAAAGGAAACCAATGGGTAAACATGCACCAAGTCATCCAATAAACATGCTGCTGGACAGCAAGGCTAAGGAGAATAGATAGCACCCAGGGACTGCAGTTTGGCTGCTTTTCCCATTTTGCTTCTAAAAAAGGGATTAGTCATCAAAATACCAGGTCTTCACAGTTTCCTGGCTGTGGGTCTCTTCAATGACCTTTTGGTTCTGTAAAGCAGCTTCTTTGCTGACCTTATAGGACAGGGATAGCACTAGTGCAAGACTCCTGGCAAACAAAAACAAAAAAAGACTATTTTAAAACTGCTTCTATTTATACTTTAGAAAATAAATTTCATAGATGCCTACAAAAGCAAAAAGGTGACTTATTAGTTACTGTCCTTTCCTTGAGTCCTGCTAGATCAATAGAGACAAGTGGGTTATGTTTCCCTACCAGCAGATTGGTGGAGACAAAGAACCAATGAAAAACCCAGGTTTCAATGGCATCACTCCCATGCCTCTATTCACCTCAGCCACCAGAGGCTCTTCAGTATTCATCCTAAAGCATATGGGAGAACAAGCCAAGTCTCACACAATCTCAACATGGGCAACAATGAATATCAAACAGTACAGAACTATGTACAGGAAAGCATTAACAGAAGACTGTCTGTAGAAGATGGACCTGCAGAGCCAAGTATATAAATCACAGCAGACCCAGGGGTACCGCTGCAGAAGGACAGAGCAAATAGTTCCAGGGGGTGGGCCCTGGGCTGGTCTAGCAGGACTCAAGAAAAGGAAATTTTCTGATATGTAAAATGTCACCTTCCATATCATCCTACTAGACCAGTTCAGACAAGTAGGATGTACCAAAGCTACACCTCAACCGGGCAGGAAGAAGATACAGCAGCTCACAAAACCTTAGAGCCAAGGGCCGTGTTTGCCTGAGCATGAACATCCAAGCAGAAATGCTTGACAAAAGTGGAAAGTGATGCCCACGTTACCACCTGAACAATGTCTGCAGAGGCTACCGAGCTCCATTCCACCCATGAGGACACTTGTGCTCAAGTATAATGGGCACACAAACCCCCAGAACCAGCCAGTTCCACAACAGATCTGCCAAGGCAATGGCCTCCTTAATCCAGCACCCTAATGCAGACTTAGCCACTGTGTCTCTTGTGCGGGCCAGTAAACCGCTCAAAAAAATGGTCCGACTTATGAAAAACCTTTGTAACCTCCAAGAACCAGAGAAGTACCCTCTGGACATCCACAAGGTGAAGATCTTTACCATTTTCCCTAACACTGCTCCTTAGAGGAGGAGGATAGGCAAACCACCTGGTTCACATGAAAAGAAGAAAATCACTTCAGGGAAGAAGGATGGCACAGACCAAAAGAAAATTGCCGCCTCAGAAAAAAGATAAGTAAGGATTTCAGCAAGACAGAGCAGACAGCTCAGAATCTTCCTTGCGGAACAAATCACAATCAAGAGCACCATCTTGAGCATCAAATCCTTCAGAGTGGTGCACTTCAATGACTTAAAGGGCTCCAACATCAGGGCCCTGAGCCCCAGACAGATTCCAGGAAGGGATCACAGACCGGAGGGGAGGACACAGATGCCGAACCTCCTGAAGAAAGCACAAAACATCTGGGCATAAGGTTAGGACTTAACAACAAAAGGACCTCTGAAACGGGCCAAAGCTGCCACCTGAGAGCTAAGAGAAAGGCCCTTCTCTAGACTATCCTGCAGAAAGGGCCAACAGACAGCCCCTTGGCCGTATCAGCACCAGACCTTCATGTATGCCAGGTTGGCAGACCTCTTCCAGGCTCTGAGCAGAGTGGAAAACCACAGCAGGAGAGTAGCCCACACCCACTAACAGTCTTTCAGCAGTCAAGCCGTGAGTGAGAAGGAAACCAGGTCTTCCAGGACAAGCCGCCCCCAACACAACAGGCCCCAAAAGGGAGGCAAACGGAGAGGTGATGCTTGCAGGAGCTGCATCAGATCTCAGAATCACACTTTCCTCAGCCAACCTGATGCCACCAGAATAATCCTTCCCAGGTCGTGCTTCATATGCCGAATCACACAATACACACAGCAGATGTTCACTCAGTCAAGGTTGAGCCAGGGCACCCTCTGACCCCGTTAGGGTGACCCCAGCAGTACAGAAAAAACAAACACCTCCTGACAACTTTCTCTTTGTGCTGCCTTGCTGATAGACTAAGCCACCACCATGGTGTTGTCAGAGACCACCTGAATCTCCTGGCCCTCGACCAGCAGCTGGGAAATGAGAAAGAGTCAACCTGATGGCCCTCGCCTTGAGGCAGTTGGAGCACACTGCCTCCCTGCAGTTCCAACAGCCCTGGACTGTTCGGCTTTGACAATGGGCTCCCTAGTCCAAGAGACTGGCCATCAGTTGTCAGAAGAATCCATGAGCAATCATTCAGCAGCATGCCCTGCCTTAGAAGGCTGGACTGCTACCACCACCACCGAAGACTGAACTGCTACCACCACCACAGGCTGGCCATCACCATCACTAGGAGCGAGCGCTCAAACTGCTGAGAACTCAGGGACCATTGAGTCAGTAAGGACCGTTGGAGTAGCCACATATGAGCATGTGCCCATAGCACCATCTTGATTGTCGCAGCCATCAGAGGAGCTGCAGCAAACAGAACTGTGCTAGGCAATCCAACAGCCTTTGACTTTTTCCTCTGGCAGGAAGACACTGTACACTAGTATTGAAATATGCTCCCAGAAACTCCAGGAACTAGGAGTGCAACAACTGGCTCTTTCACCAACTGATCACCCAGCTGAGACTTATCAGAAAGGACACCACTTGGGGAGCTACCTGAAATGCCTCTGAAAGACAATGGGTTCAGATGAGCCAGTAGTCCCGATATGGGTGCACTCAAATCCCTTGGTGCCATAACACTGCAGCCACTACCACCATGACCTTGGAGAATATCCTTGGAGCAGTAGAGAGCCTGAATTTATTTTTATTTATTTATTTATTGTACATTTGTATCCCGCTGCTTCCAGCGATCAGCAGCGGTTGCTATACATGATTAAGGGTGGCTGTACAGGCCAGGAATTAGCAAAATATACATTGTGATTGGGAGGGAAAGTTAGGAACACAGCAAACTTTGGGTTACAGATTACACTTGATTGCTGGGAATACTCTACACAAGAAACAGAATTGCTGGGAATACTTTACACAGGATACAGAATTTACATATTTACATATTTACTGAATGCGTTTCTCAAAGCGGGCTTACAAGGGCAGGGTGACTTTCCGTAACACGGTGGACAGTTGGTAGTGGGATACAATGCCTAGGTTACATTGTAATGCGTTTGGAAGAGGTGAGTCTTAAGCTTTTTTCTGAAGTCCTTCAAGTCACTGTTTGCCCGCAACTCACATGGCAACCGGTTCCATAGTAATGGAGCTGTAAGTGAGAATGCTCTGTTACTAGTAAACGCTTTAACAGTTCTCCAGCACTTCGGGACACAGAGGGTATTGAGGTTTACTGTTCTTCTACTCCTGTTGGGAGGTTGATTGGTGATAAGGCTGTTGAGGTATGAGGGTGCTAAATTATGAATGAGTTTGAATGTAGTGACTAACATTTTGTATTGGACGCGGGCCGCAATGGGGAGCCAATGTAGCTCAATTAGTACAGGTGTAATGTGATCAGCGAGGCCTTTTTGCATGATGATTCTGGCAGCAACATTTTGTGCCATTTGCAGAATGTTTATGGTTTTCTTTGGCAATCCTTGAAGTACGGCATTGCAATAGTCTAGATGAGGAATGATGAGAGCTTGCGCGACAGACCTGAAGTCGGCATGCTCAATGATGTTACGCAGTGGCTGCAAGACTCTTAATTTGTGGAAGATAGCCCGATTGGTAATTCGGAGATGTTTGTCCATATTTAGGTTGCTGTCCAGCATCACGCCTAGATATTTTATTTCGGTCTTTATGTTGTAGACGTTATTGTTCATGGTGACTGTAGTTGGGGGATTGAAGTCCGGTTTCCTGGAGATGAATGGGACGGTGGCAAACAAACAAAGTGAGAGCCAAGCATGACAAAACAGATACTTTGCTGATACCTGGGACTGGGATATGAAAATACAACTCAACCAAATCCAGAGATGCCAGGAACTCCCCTCGGTGCACTACAATCATGGATCATCCAGAAACTTATGACACGCAAGCACTTGTTGACACACTTGAGGTCCAGAATGGGCCAGACTGTTTCTTTTATGCTGGCACCATGAAACAAATGGAATATCTTCTCTTGCCTTGATTATCCAGGGGAAGAGGCACTACTGCCTTCAGGTGAGGCATAGCGACCCTGCTGTTTGCAGGCCTACAAGGAGAGAAGATGAAAGCAGCTACAATCGGCTCTTTACATGCCAGGATATAGCCGTACTGAATAGGGACTAGCACCCAATGATCCTTGGCGACTCTGGCCCATTCCTGAAGGAAGAGGCAAAGCCTGCCCCCAACTGGAAGAACCAGGGAATAGGCCCCAAACCTTCACTATGCAGTCCGGGAGGGTCCTCCTTTGGATGATACCAGGTCCTTGAGCCCAAGCGCTTTATGGAGGGACTGAGAACGAGCCCAAAGTCCATAAGCAGAGGGGAAGGAAGGCTTTCCAAGCTAGTAGTGATAGGAGTCCCAAGATCCATGGGAGTCTGACCAGCACAAACCTTAAGGAGTGGGCAATGGGTGACTGAAAAGGGGCTCCTGCCCACTTAACAGGCCCCTTGGATCTGTCCTCCAGAAGACGGTGAGATTTCATCTTGCTCAGGTCATTCACCAGCTTCTCCAAACTGGACCCAAGAGAAGTGTCCCTCTAAGGCCAGATGGGCTTTGGAAGATGAGTCCACTGCTGTCAGATCCAAGCCAACACCATGTTATAGTCAACAGGGCACAGTCCCTGGCCACTGAATATACCAGGACATACATTGCATCAGAAAGGAAGGCCAAAGCAGACTCCAAATGAGAGGTAGAATCATCTGGTGAAAGACAATCCACTGGAGCAAACTGAGCACCCTAGGGATGGACCCTAAAGTTACTGCTTGGGTTAGAAATTGGTTGGGTGGGAGGCGACAAAGAGTACAAGTAAATGGAGCTCACTCTGAGGAGAAGGATGTTACCAGTGGTGTGCCCCAGGGATCTGTCCTTGGTCCGATTCTTTTTTTAACATCTTTGTTAGTGATATAGCGGAAGGGCTGTCGGGTAAGGTTTGCCTCTCTGCGGATGATACCAAAATCTGCAATAGAGTAGACACCCAGGAAGGTGTAGATAACATGAGGAGGGATCTAGCTAAGCTTGAAGAATGGTCTAGAATTTGGCAGCTGGGATTTAATGTTAAAAAATGTAAGGTCGCAGCAGAAGCAAGAATTGGCAGATATATCATCCAAGGTTGCCCAGTTGGAAGTAAAGATGGAGGATGCAGCTACAATTCCAGGTACTGTTATTAAGGATTTGTCTACAGTCCATGGGAAGATAGAGACGTTAGAAAACTCGGTCCGCAAGAGGAACCTGCGCTTGCTGAATTTTCCCCGCTTTCCAGTTAAGTCGCCGAAGGAGTTGTTTCTTACATATGCTACCTCTATTTTGAAAATACCCCTGGAATCTGTTCCTCCTTTGGTTAGGGTTTTTTATTTGCCAACGGCTAAGCGTAAGACCCATGGTGTTTCTTCTCCTGCTCATTCACCTCCAATGGACTCTCTGGATCTGACTGGGTTCTTGGAAACTACTGATCCTGCTTATGTTCCTAGAGCAACTTTGCTGCTGACAGTTGCTTTTGATTCAGACCGGGACTTTTTGTTGAAATTATATTTTACGTTTCGGAATGAGCCATTTATGGGGGGTGTAGTTAGGATGTTTCCAGATGTCTCAAAAGTCACATAGAAACGCCGACAGCAGTTCTTGCTGCTTAGACCCCAGGTTTTACAACTGGAAGGTCTTTTCTTCCTTAGATATCCTTGTCGATGTTTAGTTAAATATCAGGGTGTTAGTTATACCTTTTTTGAGCCTTCCCATCTAACCCAGTTCATAGTAGGTCGGAGTGCTCTCCTGGTTTAGCATTCGGGATTTATAAATACAGCTCCTTCTCGTGTTATATTTCCTTAAAATTTACTGCCTTTGATTTGTCTGGTTCCCCCCTCAATTGTTTGTGGGCTAGTGAATAGTTACTTTATTAAGTTTGTGGGCTAAGGGTTTCCCCTATGCTGTATTGCTTGTAGTGTTTCCTTTTGAATATTCTTTACTGTAACAGGATGTATCTTGCGAGTTATTTTTGAAATTACATTAAAAAAAAAAAATGTAAGGTCATGCATTTGGGCTGCAGCAATCCAAGGGAGCAATATAGTATAGGGGGTGAAGTACTTTTGTCCACTAAAGAAGAGCGGGACCTAGGCGTGGTTGTGTCTGATGATCTTAAAGTAGCTAAACAGGTAGAAAAGGCAACAGCAAAAGCTAGAAGGATGCTTGGGTGCATACGGAGAGGAATGGCTAGCAGAAAAAAGGAGATAATGCCTCTCTAAGTCTTTGATGTGACCTCATTTGGAGTATAGTGTGCAATTCTGGAGACCGCACCTTCAAAAGGATATGAACAAGATGGAGTCGGTGCAGAGGGTGGCTACTAAAATGATTAGTGGTCTTCATTATAAAGCATATGAGGACAGACTGAAGGATCTTAATATGTACACCTTAGAGGAAAGGCGGGATAGAGGTGATATGATTGAGATGTTTAAATACCTCTGTGTAGACACGTATCTAATGGTCAGTTCATTAACGCTTATATAAAACAATCAAAAAATTCTGCGTTAAATATAACAAAAAGGGAAATACATCCACATCAAACGCGGTTTGGGAGAAATTACTTTAATTTTGTTGGCGTGGGCAGCAGTTTCTTGTGAGTATTTGTTGGTGTGAGGTTGTCCCACGGTAGGTCTTTTAATTGATGTTTTTATGGATGAGGGTGATACACGTTGTTTGTGTTTGTTTTTAAGGTGATCCCAGGATATTCCCTGAATCAATCCCCTGAAGAACCCGTTTAGGAGAAACGCTCCAAAGGCGCTGGGGGGGGAGGCGTCGGGATGTGTGTGGAATACGGATCAGTTTAAGAGTCTGTTTTGGGAGTGTTGTGTTCTTAACAGTATTAAGAAAGTTAGTTTTATACCTGCTTCAGTGCAACGGTCAAGATAAGAAAGGAATCTTTAATAAAGCGAGCAAAGTGGCACATTATTTTTTATATAGAGCAGGTTATTTAACTTGATCAATGTTATCTACCGTTGGTGGTCGTTGATGTTATCTGGTTTCTATCCCTTTTAGTTTGACCTTTGAGTCTTTTGGATTGAAGCCTGAGTTCTGAGACCATCTGGTAGAAATTTGATACAGTTAAGATAACAAAATTAAAGTAATTTCTCCCAAACAGCGTTTGATGTGGATGTATTTCCCTTTTTGTTATATTTAACGCAGAATTTTTTGATTGTTTTAAATACCTCTGTGGCATAAATGTTCAGGGAGAGAGCCTCTTTCAATTGAAAGCAAGTTCTGCTACGAGGGGACATGGGATGAGGGTGAAGGGAGATAGATTCAGGAGTGATATGCGGAAATATTTCTTTACGGAAAGAGTAGTGGATCCATGGAATAGTCTCCCAGTGGATGGTGGTAGAGATGAGGACAGTAACTGAATTCAAAAAAGCATGGGACAAACACAGAGGATCTCTAAAGGAAAAAAGGGGACTGTTGTAGTTGTTGATATGAAAGGACAGACTAGATAGGCCATGTGGTCTTTCTGTCATCATATTTCTATGTTTCTATGTTTCAAGACTTCAGATCTGCACATAGTAACTGAAGAATAGCAGCTGCTGTAGCAAACTGGTTCTTCAATATGAATCCATCTTTCAGTCTGGAGTATCCTTTAAGGCTGGATCCACATTCCACAGGAATGGCAGTCCCTCTGGTAACCGCCATGACCTGCAAATCCACCTTGGAAATATCATAGAAACATGATGACAGAAAAAGACCACATGGCCTATCTAGTCTGTTCTTCCATATCCAAGCCATACAATGTGCTCCTTCTCCAGGAGTGTGCGCATCTTCTTAAACACACTTAGTCCCTTAAGCGGGGAGTTAGGGAAATCCCACTCTGACCAGAACAGGCCCTTGAGCACTTTCGGGAATGGGAAGACACTACTGTATTTCCACACCCCTTGCAGGGGTAGATGCATCTTCTGTTCCTGCTCCGTGCCTGTAGAATCCACCAAGCTCAAGGTAGATAAGATCCTGGGCATCAATGCCTCCAGTTCCTCCTCCCAGAACAAGCAGATATCATCCTCCTCACAACCCTCTGACGGTGAGAGTACATCATCCACATCAGACATCTGAATCCAAGCCACAATCCAAATCTCTGACAGATCCCAGCTAATGCCCACCTCCAAGGGGCACCTTCTGCTGGGGATGCTTAGCCATAAGCAATCTAACAGGGCTTCCATTCTCAGCCTACCCCTCAAGAGACTGTGCTAAAGGAAACCAAAGGCCACAGGGTCTGAATTCCCATGCCAGAATGACCAGAGACCTGTAATAAAAAGGAAAGGAATTCAGGGGAGGACAATCCAGACTCTAGAAGCTCTCCTTGCAGAAATGACCCCTCCTACACGAAGGGATGTAGTCGCCATCAGTCCCTTAGAGATCAGGAAGTGGTGCACAGCATGGTTGCCGGAACCTCCGGCCGGCCGGTTATCTTTGTCCACAGCATCATCTGCCACTTCCTACCCTAAGGAAGGCAAGACCGGACTAATCATATTCCCCCACGTAGAGAGGGTGAGCAATCCTTCCAGGGATGACTCAAACTGCCATGCAAGAGCAGAGTCCAGAAGCCGGAGTTGAAGCACCTTGCTTGCCACAGGCCAAAAGTTCTTGGAAGAAGACAGAGTTAAGGCAAATATCACAACAGTATGTGCTAAGCCCACAGTGGCCCGGAAGGCATGCATTAATAGTGCTTACACAGCAATGCGTGTTATGGGCACTTGGGTAGGAATGCACATTGGAACCATTTCGGAGGAACACGTGCAAGGACCACACAATAGTAAAAATGATACGCGTGCAGGAAAGAGCGGGAAACCCCCACCACCATGCCGATGGTCACCAGTGGTACATCACAAATTGCACCCCAGACAGACAAATCAGGAGCCCCCCCAAGGACAATGACGAGGTCAAGCACTGCACTCACCCCAGGCAGAAATCCATGCCAGGCTCAGTTCTACTTCCCTGAAACTGTTTCTATGGCTTTGCAGACACTGCGTTTAAGATGGCTTGCAGGCAGATTTGCCGGAGAGACTTCTGCAATCTTCAGGAGAGAGCGGGGGGACAGAGGAGGAGTAAGGGGGCATTGAGGTTCTGTGAGGCTGCTAAATTCTTCCAATTTTCTGGCTGCTCAACAGGCTCTTATGATAAGAGCATGGGGCTGAACCAATTTTTCTGTCTTCTATGGCTACCGAAAAGACCTCAGTCTAGTGGAGTCTCCCATGTTGTGCTCAAGTGAGATAGTCACCCTCAAGATGATTGGTTTAAACTCTTGTGAACTATCTTTTCCTCTAAATTATTCAGGTTTTCTTCATAGTGGAGAAAATCCATCCACCATTTGCTGGAGACAAAGAAATACTGAAGAGACCTCTAAAAGCTGAGGTGGATAGAGGCATCTGAGTGATGTCACTGAAACCTAGCCTTTCATTGGTTCTTTATCTCTACCAATTTGCTGGTAGGGGAACATAACTCAATTGTCTGGACTGATCTAGCATTACGATATGGAAAGCATATTTAGATTATATTGTACCACAAAGGGCCTACAGCAAAAGCTATTTGATATGACTGAGGAAAAAAGGATGAGTACTACTGACACTGTAGTTGTGAGTATGCAGCTCTGAATCTTGTTCTTTGGGCAAGCAGCAAGTCTGATGCATCACTCATGGGTGTAAGACCAAAGATCTTACATCAACATCTAGTGCTTAGTCAAAGAGTATTGCTAAGTATTTCAGAAGTGGCTCTGAAGGTGCATGCTCCCTATCATAGCAGCTTACTTGTGGAACAGGACAGAAGGCAGAGATACTGAAAGGTCTGCAAGAAGGTGCTCTGATAACTATCAGCTACTAATGAAGGTGAACTTTAACTTAGATAATTTCCTTTCCTGGAGTCCTGCTAGACCAGTCCAGACTAGTGGGTTATCCCCCCCCTGCCAACAGATGATGGAGATGGAGAAATAAAACGCAGAAGAATGTGATAACATCACTAGTATCCAAGGCAGTGCAGCTAAGGGCACTCTCCATTATTTTCATAACAAAGCAAATGGAACTAGAAGCACCCCCAGGAGAAACCTCTACAGGGAATACACCTCCCTCCCCCCCAGGAGCAAAAAAACCCAATATTGACAGGATGGATAATATGAACCACACAGAGAACTATTTTTTTTTTTACTTTTTTTTTTGCTGCCTACCATTCATTCAAAGCGGTTTACATAGAACCAATAAGTTTAACAGGGCAATGATATGCAGATTGTTGTACAGATAACTAGTAACATATCAATAACTATATACATGGTAACTTAACAATACAAACATATTGACATATGGGAACTGTGATATGCGTGGCATGCAAGACATCCAGAGGGGAGGGCAGCGTATAGCACAGAAGACTGTCTGGGTGGGGTTAAGCAGATCATGCATCCGGGATTAAAATTGTGTTGAGATAATCCCATGCATCTCGGAAGAGGTGCATTTTCAGTTCCTTACAGAAATCACACAGGTCAGAACATTCCCTTAGGGCTGGAGGTAGGATACTACAAAGCATGGGAGCAAATAGGGCAAATGCACAGTTACAGGCTACCTGCTTGCTTCTGATCTTCTGAGGAAGGACTGAAAGGAGGTTGAGGGTGCTACAGTGTTGCAATCCATCATTGTTGGGTTTTGTAATTAAGGTTTGGAGACAGCTTGCTGATTCCCTGTGCAGGACTTTAAATATTATAAGAACCTTGTATCTAGTTCTCGATGAGATGGGGAGCCAGTGTAATTGCATTAGTATGGGAGTGATGCAACACTGTTGAGGGGCACTCTAGATTAATCTTGCTGCAGTATTCTAGGCCATTTGCAAAGCTGAAGGGTGTGTTTAGGGAGATCTTGGTATATGATGTTACAAAAGTCCAGGATCGGGGTGATCAAAGCCTGACACACAGTTCAGAATAGATCTGATGTTACAGGCTGAAGATTCTTCAGGGTTCTTAATTTGTGATAGATGGAGGTGGTTTTCTTAATATGGGGTTGAAAATTCAAACGCTGGTCTAGTATGATACCCAGATATTTTATGTCCATTTCACATCATCCACTCTTAATGTTTTTGTCTAGGGAAGGATGAATCAGACTGCCTGCCCTATACAAAGCCAAAAGATTGGATAGGTCCTGAACTGTTCTAGGAAGACTCCAAGAAAAAAAATTAATCAGTAAATAAAATTTCACCTTCCAGATCATCCTGCTAGACCAGTCCAGAATAGTGGGAAGCACCAAAGCTACACCACAGCAGAAAAAATGAGGTGACTAGCAGAAAAAAGGAGGTGATAATGCCTCTGTATAAGTCTTTGGTGTGACCTCATTTGGAGTATAGTGTGCAATTCTGGAGACCGCACCTTCAAAAGGACGTGAACAGGATGGAGTCGGTGCAGAGGGTGGCTACTAAAATGATTAGTGGTCTTCATTATAAAGCATATGAGGACAGACTGAAGGATCTTAATATGTACAACTTAGAGGAAAGGCGGGATAGAGGTGATATGATTGAGATGTTTAAATACCTCCGTGGCATAAATGTTCAGGAAGAGAGCCTCTTTCAATTGAAAGCAAGTTCTGCTACGAGGGGGACATGGGATGAGGGTGAAGGGAGATAGATTCAGGAGTGATATGCGGAAATATTTCTTTACGGAAAGAGTAGTGGATCCGTGGAATAGTCTCCCAGTGGAGGTGGTAGAGATGAGGACAGCAACTGAATTCAAAAAAGCATGGGACAAACACAGAGGATCTCTAAAGGTAAAAAGGGGACTGTTGTAGTTGTTATGGAAAGACAGAATAGATAGGTCATGTGGTCTTTTTCTGTCGTCATGTTTCTATGTTTCTATATCTGGGCAGGAAGACAGCAGCCATGAAGGACTAGAAAGGGGGGCTGTTACTTCTGGAGAGAAATCTGAAATTGTGAGTATATACTTCTGGGAATTTTTCTGAAAGGAATTTTTTTTCTTTTAAAGCTAATTAATCTGTGAACCCACTATTTTTTGTTAAATCAGTCAGGGACTAGTAGCAACAGTTTAAGATTCAATTTAAAACACAGAAGAGAACTTTCTGGTTACCTTTCATACCCAGTAGGGAGCTGTAGTTTAAATTTCATAGTCACTCAGGGCCTAGCATCAGCAAAGTACTTTTAGTTTCAAATTAAAACACAGAAGAGAGCTTTCTGGTTAAATTTAGAATCCAGCAGAGAGCTTGTAGTTTAAATTTCATAATAGGTTAGAGCCTAGCAGCAGCAAAGAGCTATAATTTAAATCAAATCAGAATACAGCTTACCTCAGCAGCACAGGACAGGGTACTGTGTAGCAGCCCTTTTTTTAATAAGTGTTATATCCCTCCCTCCCTCCCCACACCCACCCTCCCCTGGGATAATCACAGCTTTATAGGTACTTGAACAACTTAAAAGACAGGAGGTGCTCTCAGGTGAACCTCATTACCCAAATCAGTCATACACTAAGGACCTGAGATTAATTAAGCTTCAGGTGAACAAGGTATATTAAACTTCTTAGGTACAGTTTTAGTGATATAAATATCCATAGCACCCTTTAGTACATAAAGAACTTAAAGATCTAAACACAAACTTAAAACTAAGATGCAGACAGCAGTCCAGCAGCGGGATGTGGGCTTTCCAGTCTTTTGCATTGAGTATCACATGTATGATTTTCTCCCAGCTGGTGAGAGGTCTTACGTGTGCACTAGGTGCAAGGAACTCTCTGCTCTCAGGGAACAAGTCCGTTCTCTAGAGGCTAAAGTAGCAGACTTGGAAAACATAAGACAGACAGAGAGGTACATAGACGAGACCTACAGGGATATAGTCCTGAAGTCCCACCTCCAGTCTGGCAGCATCCCTGTTGCCATGGAGGAGAGAGGTCACGTGACAGGAGAGCATCACCCTGGTGTGGCAGGAAGTGATCCTGTAACTAGGACCTGTCCTCCAGGTGACGTAAACCCCTCTCGCACCGAGGAGGTTTCTCCAGGGCCAAGTGCCCATGAGGGAAGGGTTAGGACAGCAGTTATAGTCGGTGATTCGATCATTAGGCATGTAGATAGCTGGGTGGCTAGTGGACGTGAGGATCGCCTGGTAACATGCCTGCCTGGTGCGAAGGTAGCGGACCTCACACGCCACCTAGATAAGGTCTTAGATAGTGCTGGGGAGGAGTCTGCTGTCTTGGTACATGTCGGTACCAATGACATAGGAAAATGTGGTAGGGAGGTTCTGGAAGCTAAATTTAGGCTTTTAGGTAGGAAGTTGAAATCCAGAACTTCCAGGGTAGCGTTCTCCGAAATGCTTCCCCCGTTCCACGCGCAGGACCCAAAAGGCAGGCAGAGCTCCGGAGTCTCAATGCGTGGATGAGACAATGGTGCAGAGATGAGGGGTTCGGATTTGTTAGGAACTGGGGAACATTCTGGGGAAAGGAGGGGCTCTTCCGAAGGGATGGGCTTCACCTTAACCGGGATGGAACCAGGCTGCTGGCATTAACCTTTAAAAAGGAGATAGAGCAGCTTTTAAACTAGATAATAGGGGAAAGCCGACAGTCGCCCAAGAGCGCATGGTTCGGAAGAATGTATCCTTGAAGGATACTACAAAAAGCAGAGAGGTTCCAAAAAACAGTAAAGTAGCCCAAATGCCCTCGAGTATGGAGCAGACAGAGCTTAAAGATCCCAAATTACCCATGTCTACCAATAGCCAAATTAATATGAATAAAATACAGTCTCTAAAATGCTTGTATGCAAATGCTAGAAGTCTACAAAACAAGATGGGAGAGTTAGAATATATAGCACTAAACGAGAGGTTAGATATGATTGGAATATCAGAGACATGGTGGAAGGAGGACAACCAGTGGGACACTGTGATACCTGGGTACAAACTATATCGTAATGATAGAGCTGATCAAATTGGTGGAGGGTTTGCGCTCTATGTTAGAGAGGGCATTGAGTCAGAAAGGATTAAAGTTTTGCAAGAAACAAAATTTGCTGTAGAATCTCTATGGATTGAAATTCCATGTAAAAAGGGGAAGGCGATGGCAGTGGGGGTGTACTATCGTCCGCCTGGCCAGAATGAACAAATGGATGATGAAATGCTCAAAGAAATCAAGGAAGCTAGCAAAAGTTACAGTGCAGTAATAATGGGTGATTTCAATTACCCCGGCATCGACTGGGTCAGTGTCACAACAGGACATGCTAGGGAGATAAAGTTCCTAGATGAAATAAATGACTGCTTCTTGGAGCAGCTGGTTCATGAACCGACCAGAGGGGAAGCAATATTAGACCTAGTCCTTAGTGGAACACCAGATGTAGTGCAAGAGATAAGGGTGTTGGGGCCACCTGGCAATAGTGATCATAGCATGATCACCTTTGATTTAATTAGTGGAGGAGGGATAGTAAGGAAATCCACAGTACTACCCTTTAACTTTCGAAAGGGAGACTATGATAAAATGAGGAAAACAGTTAAGAAAAAACTAAAAGGAGCAGTTGCAAAGGTTAAAGACGTACATCAAGCTTGGGTGTTGTTGAAAAATACTATCTTGGAAGCCCAGATCAGCTGTATTCCACGCTTTAAGAAAAGTGGAAGGAAGTCCAAAAAACTGCCAGCATGGTTTAAAGGTGAGGTCAGAGAGGCTGTTGCCAAAAAAGCATCTTTCAGGAAATGGAAAAAAGAGCCAAACGTTGAAACCTGGAAACAGCACAAGCACTGGCAAGTCAAATGCAAGGCATTGATAAGGCAGGCAAAGAGAGAATTTGAGAAGAAGCTTGTTGCGGAAGCAAAAACGCGAAATAAAGACCTTTTCAAGTACATTCGTAGCAAAAAACCTGTGAGAGAGTCAGTTGGTCCATTAGATGATAAAGGGGTTAAAGGAGCACTAAGAGGCGACAAGGCGATAGCGGAGAGACTGAATGAATTCTTTGCTTCGGTCTTTACTGAGG
Organism: Ichthyophis bannanicus; assembly: GCA_033557465.1. Taxonomy (NCBI): domain Eukaryota; kingdom Metazoa; phylum Chordata; class Amphibia; order Gymnophiona; family Ichthyophiidae; genus Ichthyophis; species Ichthyophis bannanicus. The sequence continues at coordinate 253,039,623 of CM066039.1, forward strand.
AAGATGTAGGGATGTTACCCATGACTGAAGTGGTATTTAAAGGTGTGGAAGAATTGAAGGAAATATTGATACATCGGGAAGATGTCTTACAACTATTAGATAAGCTGAAGAGTAGCAAATCACCTGGGCCGGATGGTATACATCCAAGGGTGTTGAAAGAACTGAAATTTGAGATTGCAGACCTGCTATCAGTAATCTGTGAACTATCATTAAAATCATCTCTAATACCTGAGGATTGGAGGATCGCCAATGTAACACCAATTTTTAAAAAGGGTTTGAGGGGTGATCCGGGAAACTACAGACCGGTGAGCCTGACATCAGTACCGGGAAAAATGGTAGAAACCATCATAAAGAATAAAATTACTCAGCATGTAGATAGTCACGACCTAATGGGAGACAGCCAACATGGCTTTAGACAAGGAAGATCTTGTCTTACTAATCTGTTATGTTTTTTTGAAGGAGTGAATAAACAGGTGGACAAAGGTGAGTTGGTTGATATTGTGTATCTGGACTTTCAGAAAGCCTTTGACAAGGTCCCTCATGAGAGACCTTTGGCAAAACTAAAGAGTCATGGGATAGGAGGCAGTGTACTATTGTGGATCAGGAACTGGTTAAAAGATAGAAAGCAGAGGGTAGGGCTAAATGGCCAATTTTACCAATGGAGAAAGGTGAATAGTGGTGTACCCCAGGGATCTGTGCTGGGTCCGCTGCTTTTTGACATATTCATAAATGACCTGGAAAGTGGAATAACGAGTGAGGTTATCAAATTTGCAGATGACACAAAACTATTTAAAGTTGTTAAAACCCAGGAGGATTGTGGAAAATTGCAAGAGGATCTTGATAAATTGGAAGACTGGGCATCAAAATGGCAGATGAAATTTAATGTGGAGAAGTGCAAGGTTATGCACCTAGGGAAGAACAACCCAAACTATGGTTACACGATGCAAGGTTCCACATTAGGAACCACCACCCAGGAAAAAGATTTAGGCGTCATTGTGGATACCATGTTAAAACCCTCGGCCCAGTGTGCAGCGGCGGCCAAGAGAGCAAATAGAATGCTAGGTATGATAAGGAAAGGAATGGAAAATAAAACAAAAGATATTATAATGCCTCTATATCGTTCCATGGTGAGACCGCACCTTGAATATTGTGTGCAATTCTGGTCGCCGTATCTTAAAAAGGATATAGCGATTTTAGAAAAGGTTCAGAGAAGAGCCACCAAAATGGTAAAGGGGATGGAAGGCTACTCCTATGAAGAAAGGCTAAAAAGGTTGGGGCTCTTTAACCTGGAAAAGAGACGGCTGAGGGGAGATATGATAGAAGTCTATAAATTAATGAACGGAGTGGAACGGGTAAACGTAGATCGATTGTTTACCTTATCAGAATATAGAAAGACTAGGGGACATGCAATGAAGCTACAGGGTAAACTATTTAAGACTAATAAAAGAAAATATTTTTTCACTCAACGTGTAATCAAACTCTGGAATTTGTTACCGGAAGATGTAGTAAAGGCTGTTAGTGTAGCTAGGTTTAAAAAAAAAGGTTTTGGACAAGTTCCTGGAGGAAAGGTCCATAAACCATTATTAAGAAGGGACCCAGGATATCAATGCTTGAACCAATACAAGCATTGTGGAACCTGTGTCCCTTGGGGAAACTGCTAGGTACGTATGACCTAGATTGGCCACTGTTGGAAACAGAATACTGGGCTTGATGGACCTTGGTCTGACCCAGTATGGCATATCTTATGTTCTTATGAGCACTCTGGTGCCAAAACGAGCCACTGCTCTAACGTACACGTCCAAAAGGTAATGCTTTACAAAGGTGGGTAAAAAAGACCATGTAGCCACTCTACAGGTATCTAGAGGCGATACACAGGAGAACTCTGCCCAGGAAGCTTCCTGGGCAGGAGTGAAATGGGCTCGTAAACCATCAGGAACAGTCTTTCCAGCCAACAAATAGGCTGAAGCAATAGTTGCTTGAATTCATCATGCAAGGGTGGCCTTGGAGGCCATCTGACCCTTATGCGAGCCTGCAAACACAAAAAGATGATCAGAGAGGCAAAAAGGATTTGACACCTCAAGGTAGCATAGTAAAACCCCGGTGCACATCAAGGAAATGGAGGCATTTATCTTTCCCCGAACACTGATCCATGGAGAAGGCAGACAGAGAAATGACCTGGCCCAAATGAAAAGGCGATAAGACCTTAGGGAAAATGGAATGTATTGGACACAAGATAACCCCTTTGACCACAACGGATAAGAAAGGATCCAGACACAAACAATGCAGTTACTCACCTATAGCAGGTGTTCTCTGTGGACAGCAGGAATAAGTCCTCACGCATGGGCAATGTCACCAACAGAGCCCTGAACAGAAATGCCCCTCAGCTTCCACTGGAAGCTTTTGTGAGGCTCCACTGTGCATGCACGCCTGCACTGGAGCTGCCATCTCCAGTAAAATATCACAGCTATAGCCAGAAAAACCTCCTCAGGGAGGTGGGAGAGTTGTGAGGACTTACTCCTGTTATCCACAGAGAACATCTGCTACAGGTGAGTAACTACGCTTTCTCCGTGGACAAGCAGCAAGTCAGTCCTCACGTATGGGACTTCCAAGCTACAGGCTATCGAAAACTGAGGCGGCCAAAATCCCAAAAGAGCAACATAGCTGGAGAAACAGCATGGGAAGTCTTCCTGAGAGACTAGACTAATTAAGCATCTTCACCTTACATATTTAAGTCACTTTTTGGTAGCCTGGATTGATAGAAGGGCCAGTGGAAAGGAGTTGGAACCTAATTCCCAAAGATGTGCCGAGTACAACTTGGCTGAAGTTGCTGTCATGTCCGGAATCCCCATCCAGACAGTAATGAGCTGTGAATGTGTGGACCGAAGACCATGTTGCAGCCCTGCAGATCACCTCTATGGAGGCAGAGCAGAAGTTGGCCACAGATGCCGTCATGGCTTGTACATTGTGAGCCGTGACATGGCCATCAAGGCCCAGGCCTGCCTGAGCATAAGTGAAAGAGATGCAGTCAGCTAGCCAAATCAGTAAATACTGTGCGTTTGGAAATGGCAGCCTCCAGCTTGCTGGGATCAAAAGACAAACAGCTGGGTAGACTTACGATGTGCCTTTGTTTTCTCAAAGTAGAAGGCCAAGGCTTGCTTGCAATCCAACATGCGCAACGCTGCCTCCTCTGTTGGCATGAGGCCTGGGTAAGAAAGTCAGAAGAATGACTGATTGAGGTGGAAAGCAGACACTACCTTTGGAAGGAAACAAGGATGCGTACACAAGACCACCCTATTATGGTGTACTGTGGGGTGAGCCACCAGGGTCTGAAGCTCACTGACATGGCATGCCGAAGTGCCTACCACCAGGAACAAGTCCTTCCACAGCAGGAACTTCAGAGGACAAGCAGTGAGCAGCTCAAAGGAGCCAACAAGAGCTGTGCCAAAATCACATTAAGGCCCCAAGCCATCACTGGGGGCTTGGAGAAAGGCTTAGATAGGAATAAGCTCTGCATGATGCAAGACATCAAGGGCTGAGGAGAGATGGGCTGCCCTTCTGAACCACAATGAAGGAGGCCAGAAGAACCTCTAACATTCTTAGGCAGGTTGAGCTCTGCGAGAACTTCCTGCTCAACATACACGGCATGAGAGCCAGGGATGGGACGGGATGCTGGGGTGTAGCAAGGTCCTGTCCTGAGATGAGCTAGAGCAGCACTGGGGGGGGAGGGGGGGGTGAAACTATGGCTGCCTGAGCCAATATGGGAAGATGAAGATCTTTGTGCTCCTGTCAGCCTGAAGCTTCAGCAAGGTCTTCGTCACAAGCAGAATAGGTGCATATGCACATAGCAGGCTCAGCCCACAGTGTAGGAGGAAGGCATCTGATACTAGCCCCTGGACACGACCCTGGAGTGGCAAACAGATCTATCATGGGGGTACCCCACTCTTGAAAGATCTGGCCCACCTCTGTTGAGGGTCCACTTGTGCGGCTGGAGAACGCAGCTCAGTTGGTATGCCAGGGAATTGAGTTCTCCGGACAGATAACTAGCTCTAAGATCCATCCCGTAAGCAATGGCAAATTTCCACAAGCAGACCACTTCCCAGCACAGGAGGTATGACCCCGTGCCACCCTGCTTGATGTAGTACACTGCCACCTGATTGGTTGGCCAAATGAACCTGGAATGCCAGAAGAGCATTTGCTATAGCCCACAGTTCCAAGAAGTTGATCTGGTACAAGCTCTCCTATTCAGACCACAAGCCCTGCATGTGCAGGCTGTCCAGATAAGCCTTTTGGACCCAGTACATTGAGTCCAGCCATCTGCTGACCGATGGCACCGTGAGCGGGGTTCTCCCTCACCTGCAGCCTCTGCAGGATCTGGTGCACCAGCACCATCACAGCCTCCTTGGAGGCTGAAGGTTACTGGAGGGTCTCCAGTTCCTCCATCCTAGGCTCGTTCTCTGACTCCAGGGGGAAGAGGATGGCCTTGGCCATATCCCTCATGAAGTCCTGCCGTTCATATGGAGGAGAGGGATCCAAAGGGAGCTCGAGGGATCTGCTAGTGGACACCTCTGATTCAGCCTCAGTCACCCAGTCATCGGAGTCCGACTCTGAAAGGAAGCCGAAGTAGCATCAGGCCTCCTCCCAGAGTGGTCTCTGGCCACACGGAAAGGCAGAGCATTAATGTGACTGATGGCACACCGAGTGCTTCCATGGTATCACTGGGACTTCAGATCCAGATATGCTCGAGTGTGAAATGGCCATGGGAACTGGTGTCTAATCCAATCTCCGGCCCGATGCAGGGGCAGCACATAGGTCTCAAGGATTGGCTGCACGGACTGCAGCGACTATGCTCCAGGCACCAGCTTGTTACGTAGCCAACACCACCATTATAAGGGCCCTGAGGGCCCAAAGGAGGTCTTCTAGGAGACTGGGATTATTTCATCCAGAGACTCCGGCACTCCTGTCAGGGAATCCACAATGGTAGGGACATTGGGGAGTACCCTGTGTCCCTCCAATGCCCTGGGGGATGAATTCTCCCATCAGGGCACTTCAGCAGGCCGCTCCGGCCATCTCTTGGCCTGGTGCTCGGATGCTGCCATTTGATGCCAATGGAGTCTATGACGAGTCCATCCTCTATTACAGGTGAAGGTTAATGGAAAACCATTGCTCCAGGCCACTGCAGTATCTTTGTGCCAAGTGCGCTCAGGCACCCCTGGATGACAATGCCTCCATGGAGCTGTGCAAGGATATCAGGACCAAAGTCGGGGCTGAAGATGCTGAATCTGATGGCCCAAAGAGGGACGACTCCTGTTTCTCTCGACCCTTCAGACCCCTCATCTGTAAGCACAGATTACAAGAAGCGGGCTGGTGGTCGGGACCCAAGCACTGAAGGCACCAATTGTGCCGGTCAATGACAAAGATGGTTCTGGCACATTCGGTGCACTTAAAAGCGCTGGCTGGTTTCTAGGACATGTCCAGGAACACAGCCCTGGTGATGCTGAAGAGCTCAGTCATGCCAGCCATGGGAAAAACCAAAAAGGCAAAACAAAAAGATATTTCTGACAGTTGCAGGAACACGTCCTAGGGGCTCCATGGAAAAAAAAAAAAAGACTGGAGAAGATGGTGCCATGGCAGGTGGGAAGGCAGGCCTGCATTCACAGTGGAACCTCCCAAATGCTTCCAATGAAAGCTGGGGAGCATTCCCGCATAGGGCTCCATCAGTAATATCACCCATACGTGAGGACTTACTTCCTGCTTGTCCTCTGGAAAAGCACTTGCAACTTGGAAATGCGACGTGCCAAAGTAACAGCAACCAAAAAGGCCATCTTCAAAGACAAATCCTTAAGCATAGCTCTCTTCAGGGTTTGAAGGGCGAATGCATGAGCATGCAAAGAACGAGTGGCAGATCCCAAGGAGGAACCATTAGAAGGACTGGAGGATGCAATGCTCGAACTTCCTTAAGAAAATGGGCCACATCATGGTGCTAAGCCAGGAAGCGACATGACACTGGACCCCAGGAGGAGGAAAGCACAGCAATCTGCACACTGAGGTAATTCCAAGACAAGCCCTTCTCAAAGCCATCCTTCAAGGTGGTGAGGACAAACAGCATCTGCACCTTCAATGGTGGGATCTTACATATGATGGCGACACCAGTTCTCAAAGACACCATACACACACATAATCCAATGAAGTGGACCGGCATTGGGCTTTCAAGAGTCAACCGCCACCCCCAAATATCCTTTACACCCTAGGCAGCGCCTCTCAAGGCCCAAGCCAAAAGCGAGAAGGGAGCCGGGTTGTCCACGAGGACAGGTCTCTATTGCAACCACCTTCTGCAAACAGAGGCTGAGAGGCTGCAAAACCAGAAGCCGCATAAGATCTGCATACCGCAGGCAACCTGGCCAATCCAGAACCATTGGGATCACCAGGCGGGGATGTTTTTTTACTCTCCGGATGACATGGAGAATGAGGGTCCAAGGAAGAAACACTTATAGTAGGGGAGACTGGGGCCCCTGCTGTACCAGCGCATCCACGTCTTTTGTCTTGGCTCCTTCTGACAGCTGAAAAAGGTGGTAACCTTGGTGTTTGATGCAGTCACTATGAGGTCCACACTCAGAAGTCCCCAATGCTCCACTATGTGATTGAAGACCTACAAACCAGCTCTCATTTGTTAGTGCCTAGGAGATGACGACTGAGATAATCGGCCTCCACATTGTCGTCCCCCATGATGTGCTGAGACTCCTGTTCTCTTGTGTGGAACATCATGTATGTCAATTATCAGGGAGGCACCACATGCTTGAGTATGGCACGGGACAACACTGCTGCGGCATTGTCCGAGAGGAACCAAACCGCACAACCTTGAATCAACGTGAAGAAGTGCATGAGAGCTAAGCAAATGCCTCTACCCAGGACCAACACCCCTGGGGGATTGACCTCGCAATGGGCTCCTCATTTCGCCCAGGCTGGCATTTCAAGTGGCACACGAGGGCATTTTGTGGGGAGATGTCCACCAAATGAGGCACATTGAAAGGCAATGGAAGATACCTCGTAGACCTGGGAATAAAGGGACCATTGAGAAAGAAAGACCAGCTGCAAAGGATGCATACGAGTCTGAGCCCAGGACACCAATTTTAGAGTTGCAGCCATCGCTTGCAGCAGTTGCAAATAATCCCATTCTCTGGGAGTTGGACTCTTCCAGAATTCACAGAGCTGCCTGCTGAACTTCTCCCAATGTTCTATGGTCAGAAAAACTCACCCTAAATGAACACAGAAGCAAGCCCCAAGGAACTCCAAGTTCTGAGAGGGTTGTCAAAAAGCTCTTGTTGTGAATGACTACCCAACAGACTCTCACGGAGATGTACTACGTGCTCAACTGACTGGACAGCTTCTACATGAGAATTGGCCCAAATCAGCCAGTTGTCCAGTTAAGGATGTACACAACTGCCTTGATGTCAAAGGCTTGCAGCAAACACCACCTTGACCTTTGAAAATGTTCAGAGGTACTATTGCTAACCCAAAAACATAAGAACACAAAACTGGGGAGTAATCTCCCAGAGTCACAAACCTGAGGAAGCGTTGATGATCCTCCCTGATGGGAATATGGAAGTAAGCTTCTGATAGGTCCAAAGCAGCAAGAACACGGCCTGCTGAATAGGCTGAATTACAGATCGGTAGGGTTTCCATACAAAAGCAGGGAACTCACAAGCAGCGGTTGACTCCCTTTAGATAGAGAATGGGTCGAAAGGAACCGTTCTATTTCGAGACAACAAAGTAGATGGAATATCTTCCAAAGCCTTCCTCTGAAAGAGGAACCAGAAGAATAGCTTGGAGTTGAAGCAGATGCTGAAGAGTTGTCCGAAAAGCTCCAAATGGCCACAGAGCTGCAAGGGGAAATCAAAGGTGTCCTGAATAGGATGTGCACATTCCAGTACGTAACCTCATCTTATAAATGTCCAGAACCCAACAGTCTGTTGTCAAAAGCAGGCCCATTCGTAGTATGAGGGGCAAAGGAGACCATCTACCTGCAGCACCCCAGAATGGGCTGACAGTGCATTAATAGGAGGGCTGGGAGAAGATGAAGAGGCTTTGCCACCAGAGGCGGAGGCATTGGACTTGCTGAAACCTCGAAAGGGTCGAGACTTGGAACCCGATCCAGAAAAGGAACTAGCTTCTTCCCAGAACGAGGAGGCCTAACATCCCCGAAGTGAGAGGAACCAGCGCTCGAAGAATAAGAGTGCTTAAAGGAAACCTTGGGCCTATCCTCCGGCAAAGGCTGAGGCTTGACCTCCCTAAGACAACTTGCAACAGAGCTATAACCTTATACGCCCCTTCACTTTGGAATATCATGCCGGAGAGTATAAGATCCATCACACACATTACGGATTCAGGACAGCACTAAAAACACTGCTCTTCACGGAGCACTTTGGAGCTGATACTTAATCAGACTAATTCCTGATACAGTTCTTCCCCTATCCATGCTCTTACACCGTCCTACTGCCCTGTACCCCAACCCCACCCCCCTCCAGTTCTCTGCTCCCCAACCCACAGCCTTCAACCTAACCTCCCTTAGTCCCAAGAGCACCTAGATTTTTCACTTTTCTTTCAACTTGTTCGCCAACCGGTGCCTCGTGTAAGCCAAGGTAATATCCCCTGGTTCAATGTACACTTCTTGTTAATGTTCTAAGTAAACTGCACTGAATCTAAGATAATGAATAGAAAACCCGTTAAATAAATAAAACAGCAAACTCAGCTGCTGCTGAATCTTGAAGTAGAGAAATAGACTACTGCTGAGGAAGCAGCTGGCACGCGACCCTTGTAGGCGACAGAAACCAGTGGGGCATCTGAACCACCACAGGACTCAATATGAGAACCGCAGGAAGAGGGACTGAATTCTCCGGAGAAGACTGCCTCTACCTGAACACTTGGGGCTGCCACCCCGGAACTGTGCAATAGCTGCCTAGTGGTGCCTCAACCTGGGATCAGAAAGGCCAGAGCTCGAATCTCACTAGCACTTGTCACTTAACCCTCCAGTGCCTCAGCTATAACCTTAGATTGTAAGCTCTCTGGGGACAGGGAAATACCTACAGTACCTAACTGTAATGTGCCTTGATCTACTACTAGAAAGGCGTGAACTAAATATTACTACTACTACAAAAATAAAGAGAGAGAGGCCGGAGTGCTGAGAAGAGCCTCTGGGATTGGCTGCACAAGTGGCACACAACTGGTCTAATAAATACTGGCACTGCCTGCCACATCTGAGACATGGACAAGCTGCAAGAAGGTACACGCAAGCAAGCGCTTACACGAGCAGCCCCACAGAGACTGAATTTGGGCTCTTGGGGGTCACTGCGGCGGCCCAGGGAGTCTTCGAGGTCAAGGTCCCTGTGGTCTCAAGGCACGTGGAGGCAGGGCCTGGCACCAGCGCCTGCTGAGCAGCGAGGAATGCAGAAAGCCAACATCCGGGCCTTTCACAGGAGTGTGACCCTGTGACAAACACTGGGGTGACCGGGTCGGGTGTCGAGGAGAAGAGGGGATCCTTGCCAGAACCACACTCTGGATACTGGATGCCATCGCCGGAGGCCTCCGTATTGGTTTGAGGTACCTTTCAGGCCACTCCCTCTGGGATCAGCGACCGGCGGGCATGTGACCACTCATGCTTGTCTGGCACCCCTGACCATGTTTTCACTGACGCCTTCTTCCACTTGCGCTCAGACAACCCCTGGTCGGAGTGTTGCCAGGCGCTAGGAGGAGCCTTAGGGGACTCCAGGAGTTGCAGGACTGTGGAGCAGGAGGTTACTGGGCATACTGGGGCTGCCTTACAGAAGAGATCATCCAACTTCTGCTTATGACTCTGGATGGCCTTGGAGGACATCATCTTGCAGAGGGAGCACTACTCCGGGTCATGGTCAGCTCCCAGGCACCTGAGACAACAGCCATGGGTGTCCGTGAGCGACATGTTCTTAGAACACCTATCACATTTTTTTTTTAAACTAGAGGCCATCGGGGAAAAAAGGACCCCAGTGAGGTTGAAGATCCTCAGCGCAGCCAGCGGTTAAAAAAAAGGGCGCAAAGGGATCACGTGACGGCAAAGTAAGGGATGGATGCCTCGCCCCGCTCTCCCAGGTTTGCTGGATTAAAAGTGCTGGAAATACACTCAAGTCAGTACAGTGAAAGCACCCACCTGCGGCAAAATGTATGGCGAGCAGACTGGAGCAGTTTTTAGCTGATTTTCTCTGCTGTTATGTCAGGAAAAGCCGCTAGGCCAGCTCGGCAGCAGACAATGGCAGAATACTTCACTCAAGATGGCGGCGACACGGTGGAGACGGCTGCATCCCCAGGTGCAGAAAATTATGTACTCCAGCCAGAAGGGGAGGAAAGAGGCATAGCAAAGGAGAAGGCAGACAGCCGGGACCCTATGGAAACAGCCATGATACTGACAGCCATAAAATCAGGGAAAGGCAAGATTGCTAGTAAGTTGGCAGAGATTAAAGGGGATCTTAAAGCGGTTCATACAGACTTGCAGGCTGTAACTGTGTGTCTTGATAAAGCAGAAGCCCATATCTCTAGCACCAAGGATGACCTGATTTAAAAAAAAAAAAAAAGGGACTCTAGCATACAGCACCATCTGCTTAAAAAGTTTTGCTGCAAAGTTGGATTACCTGGAGAATAGAGCTAGGCGTTCAAACTTGAGAATATTGGGGCTGCCGGAGGGAAAGGAAGGCCGGAGAACAGAAGACTTTGTAGAAAGCTTGCTGAAGGTGGTATTTTCAAATACATAAGTCCCCGAATTATTAGTGGTGGAAAGAGCGCATCGGGTCCCGGGGGGGCTCTCCGAGAGATGGGGAGCAGCCTAGACCCATAGTCATCAAGCTGCTGAACTACAAACATAAGGACTGGGTGCTTAACCAGGTGCAGAAAGTAGGCACAGTGTACTATCAAGATGCTAAATTATGGACTTTTCCGGACTATAGTGCCGAGTTAGATAAGCTTTTCGAGAAGTGAAAAAAAGAATGACTGCACATAACATACCGCAGGCTCTCCCGTATTCTGTGAAACTGCACATCACTTGGCAGGGTGAGAATATTTTCTTCACCAGTCCACAGGAGGTGAAAAGGTTTCTGCGCACCCAGTTCCCAGACGACCCGTTGTGGCACTCAAACGGAGCGAGGGGAGAGAAGGTTGGACAAACATCTGCAGATAAGGCCGACCCCCTCCCCCAGCAGCAGGGGGGGGGGAATTCATCAAAGAGTGGTGGAGCTGTTTGCTCATAGCGATGAAATAAACGAGCCGGACTGACTCATAGGCTTAACAGCTAATGTTGAGAAAGTTATGGAGGGGAGCTCCTCCATCTTGATGGCACTGAAGAGGACTGTGGGTCAAATTTAGTATTTTTGAACTTCAGTTATGTATATAAGAGCGTGTAGAGTATTGTTTCCTGGGGGAGTGGGGGGAGGGTTGGATGGCAGTGGATAGTAGATGGCTGGTCTCCCTGGAGGAGATTTACAGGTTGAGGCCTCCCTGAGGATGGTTAAACGAGCATCTATCCTCAGGCGGTGAACCAGAGAACTGGGGTGCATTTTTATGTGGCGCAGTAGGAGCATCCCGGCAGCAAGCGCTGGAAGGGCTCCCTAGCCCCGCCTGAATGACGTCCTCTGAGATGAAAATGGGAATTATTGGGAATGTTATAAACTATTATGGTTCAGCTTATTTTGTTAGTATTGGTCTTTTGGTGTCCTCTGGGGGGGTTTGGGGGGGGGCGGGTGGTATTTAAAGTAATGGATGGCCACTAGAGCAAAGATCATAACTGTTAACGTCAGGGGTATGCAAACTGAGGAGGCGGCGGCTCGTCATGAAGGAATTGGGTTGCTTTAGAGGAGACATTTACATGGTACAAGAGACACATTTGACCATGGCTGAGGGCAGTATTCGGGCGCAGTGGGTGGGCGACGCTGCATTCCCCAGGGCAATCTAACAGTATGGGCATGGCCCTTATCTTTAGGAGGAGGTTTGAAGGGCATTTACTCTGTCAATGGAAAGACCAGCAAGGGCGCATAGTAGTAGTGAAAGTACAGAGAAGTGGTTCAGGATTGTGCCCGATTAATATCTATGCCCCTAATAAAAGTCAGATCCCCTTTCTCAAACGATCGATCAAAGCCATAGAGGCTTGGGCGAGCTTACCTGCCATATATGGGGGGGGACGGGGACTTTAACATTGTGATGCAAAGGAAGATGGATAGTACCTTTGGGGGGGGGGAGAGGGGGGCAGGGAGAAGAGACTTGGATATGTTGCTGAAGGCCAACTTGGTAGATATTTCGAGAGTCAAGAATCCGAATCTAAGACAATACACTTTTTATTCGGTGGTCCATAAATCCTACTTGAGAATAGATGTTTATGGTAACTTTGATCCTCTGCCCATCAGTAATTGAGTGCTCCATTGTTTATATTGTCTGGACAGATCATGCTCCAGTTACATTGACATTGGAATGGGGTCGAGTTAGGGGGGCAGGGGATAAGACCTGAAAGTTGAACACATTGCTCCTGCATGACCAAAGTGTGGTAAAAGTGGAAAAAAATACGGGATTACATAGAGGATAACAAAACAGGCCAAACATCCTTACCTATGGTGTGGGATGTGAAAAAGGCAGTTCTAAGGGGTGTGATGCTTGAGATAGGGGCGAGGAAAAAGAAAGAGCAATCTTCTCAGCGAGAGAAGCTGTCTAAAGAGCTTCATGTGCTGGAAAGCGAGCATATGTGAACCCATTCCAAGATGGTGGAGGAAAAGCTAAAGTTAATTAAGGGCAAGCTGAATACTAAGTTGCAGTCCGAGGTGGAGGTGATGCTTAAAAAGACAGCGCAGACTTAATACTATAAGAGGGGTAAAACTGACAAGCTGCTAGCTGCTATGTTAAGGGAGACACAGGCGCAGATAGAGGGGGTCTTCCCGCAATTTTATCAGGCTCTGTACTCCTCCGAGTTAAACGAGGAGGGAGTAGAGGTTGAGGTGCTGAGCCAATATCTGGAGGGGAGGGTTGCCTTCCGGTGTCGGAGGAGCAGCTGGAATGGACTAATCACCTAGTTTCGGAGGAGGAAATACAGAGTATAAGGAGTCTCCCAAAGGGGAAGGCAGCTGGGCCAGATAAGCTCTCTCCAGAGTTTTTCCAGATGTTCGTGGATGCCCTCCTCCCATTACTTGTGCGGGCTGTATATGGGATGTTGAGTAGGAGGGGGGGGGGAGAACCCCCCCCCCCCTTTTTCTTAGGAAGCTCATAGTGTTGATCCATAAGTCAGGGAAGACCCCCTTGGCACCGGCTTCCTATAGACCGATTTCTCTCAAATATGGATGCAAAACCTTTGGCCAAGATCTTCGCACAGAGGTTGAATCAAATTATTCTGGACATTCTCTATAGGGACCAAACTGGTTTTGTTGTGGGACGCAACTCTTCGGATAATGTGCGTAGAGTCCTTGGACTGGTCCACAAATGTTCCTCCAGTTCAGAGGAGTCTGCCTTTCTCGCATCAGATGCCGAGAAGGCATTTGATAGGGTGGAGTGACCTTATTTACTGGCAGTTTTAAAGGCTTATTTCAGTCCGGGGCTGATGAGCATGATAAAGGCAATATATAGCTCCCCCACAGCTAGACTTCGGATTAATGGGCCCCTCACTACTAGTTTTGGTTTGACAAGGAACACGAGGCAGGGCTGCCCGTTGTCCCTCAGTGACTGCGCAAACGGTTCTAGAGACAGTGCAAATAGAGGGGACAATGAGGCCATTAGAGGCATTTGGGTTGGTCATACTGAGCATAAGATAACATTATACGCTGACGACACATTGTTTTTGAGAGACCTGGAGAGGTCTTTGGCCGAGTTTGAGGTAGAATATCAGCGGTATGCAAAGGTTTTGGGTTATAAGCTTAACGTGGGGAAGTCTGTTCACCTTCCCTTCAAGATTGGAGTGGATGGGGAGCTCAGTTTGCAGCAGCAATATCCCTATCAGTGGGAGAAAGGGGCGTTATCTTATTTGGGAGTCCGCATACCCAGGCAGTTGGATAGATACTTTGCTCTTCATCATCCTCCCCTGATAAGGGAAATAAGTAAAGATTTGCAGAAATGGAGATCCCTTCCTCCTTCCTTACTTACTAGGGCGAATGTGATAAAGATGAACGTACTTCCCAGGTTTTTGTATATCTTCATGCTGCTCCCCTATATGATTCCTGATGCCTTCCTTCCAGTGCTTGAACAAACTAAATCAGTTTTTATGAAATGGGAAGAGGGCCAGGGTGAAATTACAAATGTTTGTAAGACCTTGAGAGGAGGGGGGGGGGGAATAGGTTTGCCTAACTTTAAAATCTATTATTGGACTGCTCAGATTCGGGCGGCCTACTGGTGGTGGCAGGACAACCCGCACCAGCACTGGATAGGTCTGGAATCAGCACAGGAGGGGAGAGCGCAGTTAGGAGGCTTGTTATACCTGGGGAGAAAGAGGTGGGGGATGCAGAGTCACCCTTTGATACAACATACTTTGGACATATGGGATAGGGCTACGAAGTGGGTGCGATTTGACACTGATAACACCCGATTGGCCTTTTTCGGGGAGGGGCAACTCTCCCCCCCCCCCGCAGTAGTGGACAGACCTAGATTTAAATGGATGCAAGGCGGCGGCTTCTTAAGGGTGGCAGACTGCATCACACAAGGGAGATTCTTAACAAGACAGGAGTTAATAGCGAAAGCTATAGGGCAGTCTCCAAGTATCTTTTCTATTCTTCAATTGGAACATTTTCTTAATACACAAAGACAGGTTTCTAGACCCCCCACATCTGTTAGAGGCATTTTTTCTTAAACCAAAAAAGGGAAAGGGGTTGCTGGCACAGTTGTATGGTCTTCTGGTTAAGGGGCATCTGTTGGAGCCCCCATATAGGAAGGGATGGGAGAGAGACCTCGGAGGTGCTTGGTCGGTTGAGCAGTGATCCACTCTTTGCTCTAACACATACAGGATGGTCAATTCACAGTGCCACTTAGATTTGCAGTATAAATTGCTATTCCAGATTTCTCTCACTCCTAGGAAGATGTGGAGGATGGGACTTTGTCAATCGGATCGTTACTGGCAAACATGTGGGGACGTGGGAAAGTTGTTTCATATTATCTGGTCCTGTCCCAAGGTCCAGCCTCTCTGGCATGACGCACTCCAGCGTAGTGATGATATAACAAGGAACAAATATGGGGCATATCCGGCGCTTTTGCTTTTGGGTTATATAGACTCTCTTGAGGAGAGGTGTTTAAATAGAGCGCGGTTAGCAGGCTTTTTATTTTTGGCAGTGAAACTATGCATAGCAGCTCAGTGGCAGAGCCCAGTGACCTCTACTATATATGATTGGTTTAGGAAACTCTTCAGTCTCATGGAATTGGAGAGAGGTCTGGCAAAATTCAGGGGACAGATAGAAAGCTTTAATAAGCTCTGGGCCCTGGTGGTAGCTGCTTTGCAGACCGAGTGGGACCGAGAGGGATTGTGTGAAATTACATATTGGATGCGAATGGGGCTGGACAGCTAGACTCTTTCCTGTGGGGCTCAGCGAAGAAAGGTAGGAAGTGACAATGTGATATATAAAACTAAAAACTAAAAGCTAGGCATAGCTCTTGACATGAGGTGGGGTGGTGGGGGCAGGGCTGGGCACTCGCCTGGCCCCCTGACTCGTGTGGGTGTTGGCCCCCTGCCCCTTTCCTTCCCCCCCTCTCCCTCCCTGTTGGTCAGGGATGGGACTGGGCCAGAGACAACAGTGGTTCATTGCTTTTGTTACGATTGTTGCTTGTTTGTGTATGTGACCTCAGGAAATGGCACTTGCATGGCTAGACACTCAGGCACTATGCTGCGCAAGTCAAGGGAAGCAAATTTGGCAGCCGATTACAACAGTCTGATGGGTGGTGTAAATTGAGGGTAAATATGGAAGTGAGGAATCAGGGTCACAGGAATTGGAAGCGTTTCTGTATAGTATTTTTTCTTACTTGTTTGTATTCATATAATGTGAAAAACGTTATTTGGTAAAAAAAAAAGAATTAAAAAAAAAAGAAAGGGCGCAAAAGCACAGGGAGAAAAAGAAGGGCAAAGAGGAATCCTGAGACAGAGAGCCTAAGCAATGGAGCTCGGGGTGGCGGAAAGAGGACTGGCAAAGTTCAGAAAGGCAAAAACAGATTTAGGATTTGAAAAAGTTTTTCCGCGGATGAGACTCACCTCTAAAGGGCTCCACGGAAAAAGGGAGACTGAGTAAGATAGCACCCCTTGGGTGAAAAGGGAACCACACATGCGTGATGCCATTCCCAAAGGCTTTCTTTGAAAGCTGGGGAAATGCTCTGCACGGGAGTCATCGGTGCCGTCACCCATATGTAAGGGCTGACTTCCTGCTTGTTCCTGGAGAAAGCATAGTTACTCACCTGTAACAGGTGATCTCCGGGAACAGCAGGAATTTAGTCTTCACATATGGGTATCGTCGGTACCGACGGAGCCTGCACGGGAACGCTCCCCAGCGTCCAATAGGAACGCTTTTGGGAGCATCCCTCAGCACATGCACACTGCCTTCCCGCCTTTCCAACTGTCCCTCTTCAGTTAAGTTTGTAGCTGAGTGAAAGGATAGAGGGAGAGAGGAAAGAGACAGAGATAGAGAGAACTCCTAGTGGAGGTGGGTGGGTTGTGAAGACTAAATTCCTGCTGTTCCCGGAGATCATCTGTTACAGGTGAGTAAGAGTAGTTACTCACCTGTAACAGGTGTTCTCCAGGAGCAGCAGGAATCAGTCCTCACATATGGGTGATGTCGGCACCGACGGAGCCCTCGTGCGGAGCATTTCCCCAGCTTTCAAAGAAAGCCTTTGGGAATTGCAGCGCGCATGCGCCGTCCTCTTCCCGCCCAAGGGTGCCATCTTGCTCAGTCTGATGACATAGCTAAAAGACAGCAAAAATAAATGACATGATATGACTGCAACTCCAAGGGGAGGAGGGAGGGTTGTGAGGACTGATTCCTGCTGCTCCTGGAGAACACCTGTTACAGGTGAGTAACTACTCTTTCTCCAGGACTAAGCAGGAAGTCAGTCCTCACATATGGGACTCCCTAGCTTAAGGATACCGGAGACCTCAAGCGGAAAAATGAGCTCCCTCTAGCTCGTCAGCACAGAAGGAAGGAATCTTCTCTGAGAACGCCCCCGACCGGTAGCCCAACACCAGGGCCGGAGGGTAGGAGTTGCCTAAACCCCAGAGAGATTATGGAGTAATGTCTGTTCTAACACTGTCCGAAAGCACTGTCCCTGTGGGACTCCCTCTCAAGGCAGTAATGGGCTGCAAATGTCTGGCTTGAAGACCAAGTAGAGGCCCGGCAGATGTCTGCCAACGGAACAGAGCGGAGATGAGCCACTGACGCAGCCTTCGCCCTAACACGATGAGCCGTGACTCGACCCTCCAACGAGAGACTAGCTACCCCATAAGCCCAGGCGATACAGTCAGCGACCCATATGGACAACGTACACTTGGAGACAGGGGAGCCCCAACTTATTGGGGTCAAAAGAAACGAAAAGCTGAACAGTCTTCTGATGCTCCCGTGTACGGTCAAGGTAGAAGGATAACGCCCTCCTACAGTCCAGGGTATGCAAGACCATCTCAGCCCGGTTGGCATGCGGCCTGGGAAAGAAGGTCGGAAGAACCACCTCCTGATTGAGGTGAAAAGGTGAGACAACTTTAGGAAGAAACTTAGTGAGTCCGTAAGACTACCCTATTCCTGTAGAACCTAGTGTAAGGAGGATCAGACACTAGTGCCTGCAGTTCACTCACTCGCCTAGCAGAGGTGAGAGCTACCAGAAATAAAGTTTTCCAGGAGAGAAAACGGAGAGGGCAGGTAGCCATAGGTTCAAAAGGCGGACAAGTAAGCCGCTGCAAGACCACATTCAGATCCCACTCAGGGGCCGGTGGACGCAAAGGAGGCTTAAGCAGAAGGAGGCCTCTGAGGAAACGAGCCACCAAAGGGTGGCTGGAAAGAGGCCTGCCGTCCACTGGCGAGTGGTGTGCTGAGAGAGCACTAAGGTGAACTCTGACAGAGTTAAACTTAAGGCCCAGATTGGAGAGGTAGAGCAAATATTGCAATACTACCGCTACCAAGCACGAGAAGGGATTCTCGCTGTGCTGAGCACACCATGCGGAGAATCTATGCCACTTAAGAGCGTAGGATTTCCTGGTGGATTGACGCCGAGAAGCCAAGACTACATCTCCCACCTCTCGAGGCAGTAGTAGGGGAGCTAGGACTACCCTTTCAGCAGCCAGGCCATCAGATGAAGGGACTGGAGGTTGGGGTGCAAGAGAGTCCCCTGATCCTGAGACAGGAGATAGTGTTGAAACCACAGAGGAATAGGCGTGTCCACCGCCAGCTGTAGCAGAAGCGGGAACCACGGTTGCCTCGGCCACCTGGGGGCTATGAGAATCAATGAAGCCCCATCCTTGAGGACTTTGAACAGCGTTCTGGACACTAGTGGAGTGGGAGGAAACGCATACAGTAGGCCTGTGGACCATGAGATCAGAAACGCATCCGCTGCTACTCTGAGAGGATGCGGTTGTCTGGAACAAAATCTCGGGAGTTGCCGGTTCAGAGGACTGGCGAAAAGATCCATGGTGGGGAGTCCCCACTTGAGAAAGACTTGCTGAACCACCAATGGGTTCAATCTCCATTCGTGTGGTTGCAGGATCATGCTCAGTCTGTCTGCCAGGCAATTTTCCTGACCTGGGAAGTAGACAGCCTTGAGAAGGATTCCGTGATTGATTGCCCAAGAGCACAGTCGTTGTGCCTCCTGACAAAGAAGGAAGGAGCCTGTGTCTCCTTGTTTATTCACATAGAGCTTGGCAACTTGATTGTCCGTCTGGACCAGTACAGACTGGTGAGAGGCGAGGTGGGAGAAAGCTCTCAGAGCTAGGCGTATCGCCCATAGCTCCAGGAAGTTTATCTGTTGAGTAGCCTCCCAAGGGGTCCAGAGACCCCGAGTACATGTCCCTTGGCAATGTGCTCCCCAACCGAGAAGAGAAGCATCTGTTGTAAGCACCTGAGAATGCAGAGGGGATTGAAAAAACACTCCGAGCACCAGATTCGGAAGATGAAGCCACCATTGCAGAGAGGAGACCAGGAGGTCGGATATCTTTACTGAGTCTGCTAGGCTCCCTGTGGCTTGATGCCACTGAGTGTGAAGGCTCCACTGAGCAGGCCGCATGTGCAGGCGGGCATTGGGGGTGACATGAACCGTGGAAGCCATATGGCCGAGTAGTCTCAGGAATTGCCTGGCAGAGACCAGGGAATTGCTGCGAAACTGGCTGGCCAGATCCATTAGCCTGTGGGCCCTGTCCAGAGGCAGAAAAGCCTTTGCTTGAAGTGTCTAGTCTGGCCCCTATGAACTCCAAGTTCTGGGACGGGAGCAAAGTGGACTTTGCGAAGTTTATGACAAACCCCAAGTGCTGAAGCACAGCTACAGTGCGAAGGGTGGCCTGATTGGCCTCCTGGGAAGATTGGCCCCTTATGAGCCAGTCGTCCAGGTACGGAAACACAAAAAGACCCTGAAGCCTCAGGTAGGCCGCCACCACTGCCAGGCACTTGGTGAACACCCTGGGAGCGGAGGACAGGCCAAAGGGTAGTACTCTGTACTGATAGTGGTTTCCTCCTACAACAAACCTGAGATATTGTCTGTGGTCTGGATGAATAAGGATGTGAGTATAGCCAGTCTCCCTGCTGGAGGTAGGGCAGCAGGATTCCAAGGGTAAGCATCTTGAACTTTTCCCTCTCCAGGAACTTGAGGTTTCGCAAGTCTAGGAAGGGTCTGAGGCCTCCTGTTCTTTTTGGTACCAGAAAGTACCTTGAATAAAAGCCGTGACCTCTCAGGTGGTGGGGCACCGGTTCCACAGCCTGATCCTTTAGCAGACCTGCTAACTCCTGAAGGAGTAAGTCCCTGTGCAGAGGGGGTCTTGGAGGCTCCCCTGGAAAATAGGAGGGAGGTACCTGGTGAAAATGGAGAAGATAGTCCTTTTGGACTATATGAAGAACCCAGGTATCTGATGTGACGGCTGACCACCTGTGGGCAAAGTGGGCCAGCCGGCCTCCTGTGCTGAGAGAAGCCAGCTGAGGAGAAGAGGCTATGCTGTTTGAGTCAAAAAACCCCACCCTGCTGAGCAGGGGCCGGTGTTGGTGGCTTGGGGGCCTTCTGCCTACGGGGCCCTTGACCCTGCCCTTTGGCCTGCTGACCCTGTTGGAGAGCTGCAGAGGCCTGATAATGAGGGTATTGTTTATAGGCAGATGACTTCCTCGGGTAAAAGGACTTTTTTCCCTGAGCCCTTCTTCTGAGAAGGGGCAGAGGTTTTCCTGGAAAGCCTAGTCCTGGTCAGAGTCTCGGTCTCGAGTTCTGCAGCCTTTTCAGCCATGGGTTTGCCAAAGAGGTTTTCACCTCGGCAGGGGACATCGACCAACTTGTCCTGGACCCATGGCTCGAGGTCGGATGACTGTAGCCAAGTCTGTCGGCAGGCACCGATGCCGGCCCCGGCTACTCAGGCCGAAGCCTCGAAGCCATCGTAGGCTGCTCGAGAGATAAACTTCGAGCACTCTCAAATACCGGTGGACAAGGCCTGGAACCTCTGCAAAGGTTCCTCGGAGAGACCAGCAGAGAACCCGGCAATCTCCTTTGCCAGGTCTCGGAGGTACATGCCCATGTAGAGCTGGTAAGTCTGGACATGGCAAGCAAGCATAGAGCCCTGGAAGCATTTCTTACCGAGGCCATCCAGGTTCCGGGCCTCCCGGTCGGGAGGCACCGAGGAGTGCATCTTCTGACTTTTCAGTCGATGCATGGCCGATTCCACAACCATGGAGTGGTGCGGTAATTGTGCCTTTTGGAACCCGGGGCTCTTGCGGACTCGATAGATGGAATTGACCCGCTTGCTTAACACTGGCGTTGAGGCCGGGGTCTCCCACATGCGGAAGAGCAGCCGCTCCAGCATCGGAGGAACCGGAACAGTAAAGGCCTCCTTCGGGGGAGAGTCATACTCGAGCTCCTCGGCTCGAGGCTCCTCCTCGGGATCCGCGGGGAAGGCCAAGGCCTTGGCCATATCCCGCACGAAGTATGAGAACCGGGTATCCTCCGGTGGGGATCGTCTCCGAGGTTTGGACTCTGGCAAGTCCGATGGGACACACCGAGTCCGATGAGTGTCGGGTGACTCTTCGTCCTCTGTCTCCCAGCCCGACTCCTCGGAGGAGGAATCGAGCAGCTCTGGTCGGGCGGGCACCGATGCCCTCCGCCCCGACGCCGAGGGAATCGGCGTCGACGACCTCGGCCCCGAATGGAAGGTCGAAGGAGACCGTGGCCGAGGATCAACTCGAGCCCACATGGACTCGAAGATCGGCTCGGCCTCCGGGGTCGACTTGGACGTCGAGGTCCCGGTGGTCGGGGCAGATGCACCGGTGAGACCGGCGATCAATGCCCGCTGCTGTTCAATGAAGGCAGCGAAGCTGCTCTCCAAGGCCGTCAACCTGAGTCCGAGCTCAGGAGACTCAGCAGCCCCCGACTCGGGCCCCGATGGCGTCGGGCCCGACGTCGGCTTCCTCGGAGGAGAGTCAACGAGGACAACAGCACTTACGTGTCCAGGAGACTCCATCTCGACACGAGGATGCATGGCAGGCCACTCTGACTCCGAAGACCCGGGACTGCTATCGGGGCTATGCGACCTGGCCCTCGAGGAACCAGGAGCGTCCACCGACGCCGCCTTCGCGGGTTTCTTCTTCCTGCGATGTTCCCGCGAAGGAGACCCCTGCTCAGAGGAACCCCGACGCTGCTTGGGGCCGGAGTCCCAACACGTCGAGGCCTCTGACGAGGTCCGGGCCCGGCTGGACGCGGAGTCAGAAAAAATTCTATCCTTCTGGTGCTGCAGACTCCTCAACGCCTTCGAGGACATTTTGCCACATGGACCACAGATCATCGGGTCATGATCGGGTCCGAGGCAACGGAGGCAGCAGTCGTGTGTGTCAGTAAGAGACATAAGTTTCTTACACCGATCACATTTCTTAAACCCGCTGGTAGCCATCGGGAGAAAAAGGGCCCTTGCTAGGTCAAAAGACCGGGCTGCCAGGGAAAAAAGAAAAAAGGCGCGAACGCCAGTCACAAAGGACAAAAACCGAAAAAGAGAAAGAGACTCGATACCGGCGTATCGGTCCGAGCGGGAAAAGGATCCGGCGTCAAACCAGAGAAAAAAAAAGAGAAAAATAGGGAAAATCAACTTTTTCCTCGGGGAAAAACGAACTACGTCTGTTGGGCTCCGCAGAAAAAAGAAGACTGAGCAAGATGGCACCCTTGGGCGGGAAGAGGACCGCGCATGCGCGCTGCAATTCCCAAAGGCTTTCTTTGAAAGCTGGGGAAATGCTCCGCACGAGGGCTCCGTCGGCGCAGTCACCCATATGTGAGGACTGACTTCCTGCTTGGTCCTGGAGAAACTACGATATCTCCAGGAACAAGCAGGAATGTAGTCTTCACATATGGGGGACTCCCTAGCTGAAGATGCCAGGGAGATAACCCCAGGAAGGTGCCACCCTAGAAAGGTGGGAATCCTTCCTCCCATGGATCTCTGGCATTCCACCTGGGTTGGTGGGTAGGAGTTGAATTAGGTCTGAAAGAGATTTTGAAGAACAGCCTGGCCAAAGAATGCATCCCGATGGAAGGCTTTATCCAGGCAGTAGTGGGCTGTGAAGGTGTGTACCGAAGCCCATGTGGCTGCTCGACAAATGTCATCGATAGACACCGAGTGGAGATTAGCCGTGGAAGTAGCCATGGCTCTCACATGAGCTGTGACATGGTCCTGAAGAGGAAGATCCTTATCCTCATAAGCAAAGGATATGCATTGGGCAATCCATTTAGATAAAGTTCTTTTGGAGACTGGAAGTCCCAAATGATTAGGGTCAAAAGCTATAAAAAGTTGTGAGGACTTTCTATGTTGCTGTGTTCTTTGTATGTAAAAGGCTAAGGCCCTTTTACAATCCAAAGTATGAAGGTTTCTTTCTGCATTAGAGGCATGAGGCCTCGGAAAAAATACAGGAAGATAAATTGATTGATTCAAATGAAAAGGCGAAACCACCTTTGGCATAAAGCGTGGATGAGTTCTAAGAACAACCTTATCATGATGAAACCTAGTATAAGGAGGATCAGCCACTAAAGCTTGCAATTCACTAATGCGACTTGCAGAGGTGATTGCAATTAGGAAGATGACCTTCCAGGTCAAAAACCTAAGGGCTGTAGTGGCTTAAGGCTCAAAAGGCAGCTTCATAAGCTGCCCAAGAACTAGATTTAGATCCCATGCCACCAGTGGTGGCTTGATGGGAGGTTTGGTTAATAGAAGGCCTCTCATAAATCTTGATATGAGTAGATGAGAGGAAATTGGTTGTCCATTCAGAGGCTTATAAAAAACTGCAATTGCGCTAAGATGGACTCTTACTGAATTGGTCTTTAGACCTGAATTCGATAAATGAAGGAGATACTCTAGTATCAATTCTAAGGGTATGACAAGGGAGTTTAATCCCTTCTTGGAGCACCATATAGTAAAACGTTTCCACTTGAAGGCATAAGATCTTCTTGTGGAAAGTTTCCTAGAAGCCTGAAGGATATCCTTTACCTGTTGGGACAGGCTGAGATCCTGGAGGTCTAAGCCTTCAGCAACCAGGCCATGAGGTGCAGGGACTGGGGATTCAGGTGACATAGCGTCCCGTTCTCTTGAGAAAGGAGATCTGGAGCATGCCCTAACTCCAGAGGAGCTGCTTGAGAGAGATGTAGAAGCAGGGGATACCATGTTTGGCGTGGCCATCGTGGTGCTATGAGAATCATGCGACCCCCGTCTCTCTGAAGCTTGAGGAGTGTTTTGGGGATGAGGGGAATGGATGGGAAGGCATAAAGGCAGTCCTGACCCCAGTGAAGGAGGAAGACATCCCTTGTCTGACAATTGTGAGCCAGAATCCTGGAACAGAACAGGGAAAGTTTGGCATTCAGTGGACTTGCAAAGAGGTCTATGTCTGGAGTGCCCCAGAGATGAAATATCTTTGCCACCTGGTCTAGGTGGAGGGACCACTCGTGAGGCAGCAGTACTCGACTGAGCCTGGAAGATATACCACTAGAAGGTGAATTTGATGCTCTCCGGCGAGGGCCCACAGTCGTAAAGCTTCGTTGCATAACGACAGAGCCTGTTCTGCCCTGCTTGTTCACATAGAACATGGCTACTTGATTGTCCATCTGGACTAGGACTGTCTTGTAGCTGAGCTGGGTGTGGAATACTCGAAGAGCTAAATAGATTGCTCTTAATTCCAGGAGGTTGTATGTGCAAACCAGTCTCCTAGAGTGAGGAGAAGTAGTCAGAGGTGTCTCCCACATTCTGAGCATCAAGTTATGCAGAATTTCATGGATAGGCAGAGTGGCTGCCTCCTTAGTTTAGGATATTGGAGAATTTCCAATTCCTTTGCTCTGGGTTCCTCTTCAGGAACTACTGTGATTGAAAGACCTTTGGTCATATCACGGATAAAATCCTGAAAAGACATGCCCTCTGGAGGTGACATTCTGCGTTGGGGAGAAGAGGGATCTTCTGGGAGAAACCTAGTACCAGCAGAATTGTCAGAGTCTTCGGAATTGGAGGAATCGAAGTATTCCTGACTCGATGCTCCTGCAAAGCACGGTCCCAGTATCGATCAAAGTCGGTACCAAGTTGACCCAATACCGTTCTGTTGATTCCAGCCAGAGATGGCATGGGAAGAGTTCCCACCGGGGCCGGTACCGTCAGTACTGGTGTCTGTATCGGTATCGTCGGTACTGGTACCGGTGTCGGTACCAGCGCCCAATGGACCAATGGTACCGCAGCTGAAAGAGCTGCAATGCTGCGTTCAATAGCAAGGAATCTCTGGTCTATCGACGCTGCCGATGCCTGGGTGTTGGTACCAGTAAAAACGGCTGGAACCCCTGAGCATTGCACAGGTAGTTCTTGCGAGGTTGGGGCCTCGAGGACATCCTGAAGCCCCATCGATGCTTTGGAAGCCGAAGCCTCCCACTGGGGCTGTTTTGCCAGTGTGGTTCCCTCAAGGGCAATGCCAATGGCCTCTCGATGCTTAGCAGGAGAGCTACCCTTTGAGGACCGGCTTTTATGTTTAGTTACCTGAGATCCATGGGAGGAAGAGGCCCTTGACGTTGATGCAATGGATCTGGCATCCGAAGAAAAGAGGGTACCGAGCTTTGCAGCCCGGTTCTGTCTTCCTCTTTTAGTCATCCCCATACAGGAGAGACATTCAGTTGGAGAATGTTCAGGCCCTAAACATTTAAGACACCGATCATGGGTGTCAGTTACGGAAATGGTACCGCCACACTTAGTACATTTTTTACAACCACTAGTTGGTTTTTCCATGTTTTAGGAATATGGCGCCTAGTGCCCAAAATGGCGCCTAGCACCAAAAGAGAAAAGTTTCTGAAGAGAAACAGTTTAAAGCATAATTTATTTTTCTTTGAAAAGAAAAGGAAAAACCGGCAGTACTGGTAAGCGTCGTGCGGTAGGCAAACGCGACCACAAGAAAACAAATTTAAAGACGGAATTTTCTGCGGTGACAGGGAATACATCCTGTCGGCTACGCAGAAAACAAAGAACTGAAGAGGGACAGTTGGAAAGGCGGGAAGGCAGTGCACATGTGCTGAGGGATGCTCCCAAAAGCGTTCCTATTGGACGCTGGGGAGTGTTCCTGCGCAGGCTCCGTCGGTACCGACGATACCCATATGTGAAGACTACATTCTTGCTTGTTCCTGGAGATTTTAGTCTTCATATATGGGTATAGTCCGTACGGGGATGGAGCCCGCACGGGAATGCTCCCCAGCTTCCAATAGGAATGCTTTTGGGAGCACCCACAGCGCATGCGTGCTGCCTTCCTGCCTCTGTACCTCTCTCACTTCAATTGAGTTTATAGCTGAGACCAAAGGAGAGAAGTACAGAAAGAGAGAGAGAGAGAGACAGAGAGAGAGAGAGAGTACTCCTAGGGGAGGTGGGTGGGTTGTGAAGACTAAATTCCTGCTGTTCCCGGAAATCACCTGTTACAGGTGAGTAACTATGCTATCTCCAGGAACAAGCAGGAATGTAGTCTTCACATATGGGGTACTGCCCAGTTGAAAGATGCCAAGGGGTGACCCCAGCAAGCTGCGAACCCAGATGAGATGGGTCATGCTTCCTCCCATGGACCTCTGGCATCCAAACCGTGGACGGTGGGTAGGAGTTGTATTAAGTATGGAAGAGATGCTGAAGAAAAGCCTGGCCAAACGAGGCATCCCAACGGGAGTCCTTGTCTAAGCAGTAGTGGGCTGTGAAGGTGTGTACCGAAGCCCAAGTGGCTGCTCTACAGATGTCACCAATGGACACAGGGTTAGCCGTTGAGGCTGCCATTGCTCTCACATTGTGAGCTGTGACATGGCTCTCGAGAGAAAGTCCTTTACTCTGATAAGTATAGGATATGCAATCTGCAATCCAATTTGACAGAGTTCTTTTGGAAACTCGAAGTCCCAAATGACTAGAGTCGAAAGCCACAAAAAGCTGAGAAGATTTTCTATGTGGCTTAGTTCTTTGGATATAAAGGCTAAGGCTCTTTTACAATCCAATGTGTGAAGATTCCTTTCCGCATTAGAGGCATGTGGCCTAGGGAAGAATATAGGAAGATAAACCGACTGGTTTAAATAGAAAGGCGA
Source organism: Ichthyophis bannanicus (assembly GCA_033557465.1). NCBI lineage: Eukaryota > Metazoa > Chordata > Amphibia > Gymnophiona > Ichthyophiidae > Ichthyophis > Ichthyophis bannanicus. The sequence continues at coordinate 253,066,359 of CM066039.1, forward strand.
AACCACCTTTGGCATAAAGTGAGGATGAATCCTGAGGACTACTTTATCATGGTGGAACCTTGTATAAGGAGGGTCAGCTACTAACGCCTGTAGTTCACTAATGCGTCTTGCAGAAGTGATGGCAATTAGGAAAATAACTTTCCATGAAAGAAACTTTAGGTCTGAAGTGACTAAAGGTTCAAAGGGCGGTTTCATAAGCTGATCAAGAACAAGATTCAGATCCCATGCCACCGGTGGTGGTTTAATGGGAGGTTTTGTTAAGAGTAGGCCTCTCATAAATCTTGATACAAGTGGATGAGAGGAAATAGGTTGTCCATCGAAAGGTTTATGAAAAGCAGCAATAGCACTAAGATGGACTCTCACTGAATTGGTCTTTAGACCAGAAGTTGATAATTGGAGGAGATACTCTAGTAACGACTCTACAGGTGCCAGAAGGGGGTTAAGTCCCTTTTGTGAACACCAGACAGAGAACCTTTTCCACTTAAAAGTGTAGGAACGTCTTGTGGAAGGTTTTCTGGAAGCCAGAAGGATATCCTTTACTTGTTGAGAAAGGTTAATATCCTTGAATTCTAGGCTTTCAGTAACCAGGCCCTGAGATGTAGGGACTGGGGATTGGGATGCAGTAAGCATCCGTTCTCCTGAGACAGAAGATCTGGAGCATTCCCCAACTCCAGAGGAGTGGTTTGAGAGAGACGCAGAAAAAGAGGATACCACGTTTGTCATGGCCAACGTGGAGCTATGAGTATCATACAACCTCTGTCTCTCTGAAGTTTGAATAAAGTTTTAGGAATGAGGGGAATGGGTGGGAAGGCATAGAGGAAGTCCTGACCCCAGTGGAGTAGGAAAGCATCTCTTGCCTGACAGTTGTGAGCCGGGATTCTGGAACAGAATATGGGAAGTTTCCCAGATTTGAAATACTCAAGCAAGCTGGTATGAGTGGAGGGACCACGCGTGTGGCAGCAATATTCGACTGAGTGTCTGCCCATAGGTTTTGAATGCCCGGAAGGTATACCGCAAACAGGTGAATTTGCAACTCTCTGGCGAGGGCCCATAGTCGCAAAGCTTCGTTGCATAGCAACAGAGCCTGTTCCACTTTGTTTGTTCACATAGAACATAGATATCTGATTGTCGGTTTGGACCAGAACTGTTTTGTTGCTGAGATGGGTCTGAAAGACTTGAATAGCATTGAAAATGGCTCTCAGCTCTAGGAGGTTTATGTGAAGGGAAACCACCTGTAAGGTCCAAAAACCCTGAGTGGAGAGATCGTGCAAGTGGGACCCCCAACCCATCTTGGACGCATCTGTTGTTAGGGTGGCCTGATATAGAGGCTGCTGGAAAGGAGAGCCTACGAGGAGGTTTTCTAGAGACTGCCACCATTGCAGGGATGAAATCAGACGTGTGGTGTGTCGAATCTTGTCCATTAACTGAGCCGAGGCCTGTGACCATTGAGAGGATAGGGTCCACTGGGCTGCTCGCATGTGGAGGCGAGCATAGGGAACCACATGGACAGTGGATGCCATGTGTCCCAGAAGTTGAAGCATCTCTCGAGCAGTAAGGAACACCTTCATATATGCTTGAGATGCCAGTTGTATTATTCGTAGTCAGCATGGCTGTGGCAGGAAAGCCCTTGACTGCCGTGTGTCTAGACGAGTCCCTATGAATTCGAGAGATTGAGAGGGGGTGAGATGTCATTTTGGGAGGTTTATGACCAGTCCCAAATATTGAAGAATTCTCATTGCTCGAGAAAGAGCGAAGCTGGCCTCTGGAGCTGTCGATGCTTGAATGAGCCAATCATCTAAGTAAGGGAAGACAAATATTCCCAGAGTCCTCGTAAATGCTGCTACTCTTGGAGCAGAGGCCAGTCCGAAAGGAAGAACTCTGTACTGGAAGTGTTTTCCTTGGACCAGGAATCGAAGGAACTTCCTGTGATCTGAGTGGATGAGAATATGCGTGTACGCATCTCTTAGATCTAGAGAACATGGCCAGTCCTGACTTTGAAGGTATGGTAGGAATGTCCCGAGGGAGATCATTTAGAACTTTTCTCGGAACAAAATATTTGTTTAATTCTCTGAGGTCTAGTATAGGCCTGTGTCCCCTTGTCTTCTTTGGAATAAGAAAATAGGGGGAGTAAAACCCCATCCCCTGTTGGGGTATGGGTACTTCTTTGATTGCTCCTTGAGCGAGAAGTGATGTGACTTCCCGCCACGAGAGATTGGTGGCAGGGGCCTGAGAATTGAACTGTTTTATTATTGTAGGTGGGGGGGGGGCAAGTTGAGAAAATGAAGCTTGTACCCCAGTCGTACAATGGACAGAGTCCAGTTTTCTGATGTTATTTTTTGCCATCTTTTGGCAAAATAGCATAGTCTTCCTGGAATGGTTAAGGGTTCTGGACCTTTCAGGGGCAGAATGACCAAGTTCTCTAGGTAGAAGTCAAAGACACAGACATTTTTGCTGTCTCACTACATCCCCTTTTTTTGTCATATAGATCAATCCAAACAGAATATATATACACAGGTAGGTTTTTCCATAGTTTGTCGTCACACCCTTAGTTCTCTGTTTATATAAAGAAGGTTTCATTTATCAACATGATCATATTCACTTTTTGAGTTCATGTATTTCAAGTGCTCCTGATTTTATCATTTAATTATTTTGATGTATAACAATTTTTATATTTTTAATTTATTTATATTGATAATTTTTTCTCTGATTCATGCATATATGTGGTAGGTGTACTTTTGTATACCTATTTATTTTAATATATGTTCATTATGTTCGTGTCTTGATCCTAATTTGAGTGTTTAATTATTCATGTCTTATTGTATGTTTTTATTTTTATTCTTATGATATTTAGCCAATTTAGCCCCCGAAAAAGGCTCAACGAAACACTGCCTGTGTCGGGCCATTGGCTGGAACTGATCAAATAAAATAAAATATACTCTTCCTTTACAATCCACGGTTTGTACTGGGCCTACGTATGACCTAGATTGGCCACTGTTGGATACTGGGCTTGATGGACCTTGGTCTGTCCCTGTATGGCATATCTTATGTTCTCTGGTACCGGTAGAATCGTCAGAGTCATCGGAATCGGAAGACTCAAGGGCACTCTGTACCGGGTGCTCCCGTAATGCATGGTATCAGTACCGAAATGTCTCGGTTCCTGATCCCCGATACCCGAGATAGACTCAAGGCTTGGCATGGGGGGGAAGCAGTCCTGTCGAAGCAGGTGGTGTCGGTACCGATACCTGTTGAACCGTCTGTAGCGGTCTTAGCGGTACCGAAGCTAAGAGGGACGCTAGACTGCATTCAATAGCGAGGATTCTTTTATCCATCGCTCCTGCCAATGCATGGGTGTTGGAACCGGTGGAAGCGGCGACGACCCCAGAACATGGCACCAGTAGTTCTCCAGAGGTGGAAGCCTCTGGAACATCCTGGAACCCTGTTAATGCTTTGGAACCCGAAGACTCCCGCCGGGGCTGTTTTGCCGGTGAACTATCCTTGAGGGCAACGCCAGTGACATCTCGATACTTTGAAGGAGATTTACCCTTCGAGGACCGGCCAGTCTTAGACTTAAGCTAGGTTACCTGAGATCCATGGGAGGAAGATGAAGCCCTGGAGGACGTTGATGCAAGTGACATCGTATCTGCGGCAAAAAGGGTACAGAGTTTTGCAGCTCTATTCTGCAGGCCCCTTTTGGTCATCCTTGTGCAGGACAGACACTCCGTTGGACAATGTTCAGGACCTAAACATTTTAGGCACCAATCATGGGGGTCGGTGACGGAAATGGTACCGCCAAACTTTGAGCATTTTTTGAAACCACTAGCTGGTTTCTCCATGCCTGAAGAAGAATGTGCCTAGTGCCCAAAATGGCGCCTAGCACCAGAAACTGGGGAAAGACCCCGAAGAAAATACAAGGTTTTTTTGGGGTTTTTTTTTAAAGAAAGAAGAACAGGCAGTACCGGTAGGCGTTGAATGAAGGCAGACGCGACCACAAAAAAAAACAAAGAATAAAAGGAAATTTTCTATGGTGACAGGGTACATGTCCTGTCGGCTCTGCGGAAAACGAAGAACTGAAGTGAGAGAGGAACAGAGGCGGGAAGGCAGCATGCATGCGCTGTGGGATGCTCCCAAAAGCGTTCCTATTGGACGCTGGGGAGCGTTCCCGCGCGGGCTCTGTCGGTACCGACGATACCCATATGTGAAGACTACATTCCTGCTTGTTCCTGGAGATATATTAAAAAAAACAAAAAAAAACACACCTTACTCTGTTTTATTTTTTCCTTTTAGGTAAGCAAAATAAAGCTAAACAAATAAAAGAGACAAACAGAAACCAAGGCATCCCCAGAGAGGACTCTCCACACAACTCAACTGATCCTCATGACCAGGAGATACTCCAAGACAACCACCACCTAGAGGAGTATCTCAAATACACCATGGGATCCCCAACCACCAAACTCGACTGACAGGTGTCACCAAGATGGCTGTCGAGCTCAAGGCCTTAGCTACATGGACACAGCTAATACAGCTAGAGAGAAAATAATGGAGTCCTTAACCTTTTATACTGTGATGGCGAGAGTGTAGCTGAGTCTATGGATTGGGAAGAAAAGCAGTTATTTACCTTTAAGGAGGGAGACAGGCAAGAAAGCAGTAGCCCTCAAACTGCAGGCAGAGAGAAACAAAACACACGTAGTTGCTGAGTGCAGACCACGCCCAAACTCTGCTAATCCAGAGGCAAGCTTAGAAGTTAATAAGAAACACCTGGGGGAAGGGCAGTGCACAGGAGTTCAGGCACACTCTTATAAACCCCAGGGAATAGAAGGAAAGGGGAGCACCAGGAAGACAGAAGGAAAGAGAATCACCAGAGACAGCACCAGAGAGGATTCCAGAGGGAAGCAGCACACAGGAAGGCAGCATACTGGGAAGGAGGCTGTGAGAGTCTCACGAGAGGTTTAACCAGGGAGAACGCTGGAGAAAGCAGTGGGGTACTCAGAGGTGAAAGCCACGACCCAGAAGGAAGCCAGTACTACAGGGGAACTGCATCTGGTTCTGGAGACAGGGAAGCTGTACCTGGGAGGAGTGCTGACGAGGAGCAAGATACAGTAGCAGCAGTTTATGAACCTGCTGGGAAACTGCCAGCTCCAAAAAGGTGCTTGAATAAACCTGTAACAAAAAGTAACTTGAGCCAGTTAGAGGCATTGTGTCAGTTACTGAAGGGAAAGAATCTCCACGTGCTTGGGGAAAAACCTGTGCTTAAGGAAAAATCTCACTGGAGGAAAGTGTTAAAGCTTTTAGAAGATATTAAGCCTGAGCTTTTGCAGGGTGACTTGAAATCAGAGTTACCAGACTCAAGTTATGAGGACATGCAAATAGATCCTTATGAATCTGACAAGGAGTCGGATGATTCATTAATGGACTGTTCTCTATGTAAGACGACAAAATAAGGAGTTCCTGGTTTGAAAGGAGAAAGTCAAAGCCAAAAAATGTTCTACAAAGCAGAGAGGAAACAGGGATAATGTTGCTTAGCTAGAGTTTGCTAAGAATCCTGTTTTATCTGAAGAAAAGAACATTGCTTTTGGGTTTTGTGAAAAGAATGAAAAGCTTTATTTTGAATGCTGAAAGTTTTGGAAAAACAGCTACATGTGTTTGAAAGTTAATTGAAGCACTTACAGTGCCTTGTTTTGGATAAAAGGTCTTTGGAATCTTGTTTGGAGAAAAATCCTATTTTTTGTTATGCCTTGAACCTTAAAAATGCTTTTCGGAAAAGGAACTAATAAATTCCTGTGTTTGCCTTGAAAACCCTCGGGTCTCAGCATTATTGTCTTGAAACCACACAACTACAACTCCCAGAAGCCTCGGCCCTGGGAAGACTCCAACCATTCTTTATTTAAAGGGACAATATAAAGGCAGGTCCGTGCCTATAGGCGGTTGCCTGGGCACGGGTTGCAACAATACCGGTGATGTAGTCATCACATTCATTGGTTTTGGGGGGGGGGGGGTTGTCTCTATCTTCTGCTGGTAGGGGGAGATAACCTACTAGTCTGGAGTGGTCTAGCAGGATGATCTGGAAAGAGTATGATTATTTATCTTTCCAAAACACAAGCTTAAAGCAAAATTACAATTCTAATACACAAGGGCTTAGAAATAGAAATTACACTTACCTGGTAATTGTAGTTCCTGGAGGGTCCAGTTTAGTCCTCCACATCCGGGTAGTGCACCTCCTCCTGCAGCCTGGAGACTGGACCAATCAAAATCTTCCTCTGCATGATATATGCTGTCGGAGCTCCCATCAGCCCCCAGTGAACTAGTAACAAAGCAGACTTAAAGAAGCAACACATGAGACTACAGGTAATATATATATACAAAAGGAAACTCATACCCCTGATGAATCTATTGACCCCCTCCCCCAAACGAGGAAGCCAGAACACTGCCCATCGCCTCTACCTCTTCCCTGGAAGAAAGCGACAGCCCGAATGCCAGCCCCCGAAAATAGGAACTAGAAGGAAAAAAAGGATAAGCAGACAGGAATCCGCGGCCAGAAAGACTAAGAGCAGTCCGGGCTCGCATGCAGGACCGGAAGAAAAACCGCCTGATTTAAATGAAAAGGCGACACCACCTTAGGCAAAAAGGAGGGAACCGGACGAAGCACCACGCGGTCCCTAGAGATAGATAAGAACGGCTCTCGGCACGAGAGCGCCTGCAACTCGGAGATGCGCCGCACCGAGCAGATGGCCACTAGAAAAACCATCTTGAGAGTGAGATCCTTAAGAGACGCCTGGCGAAGGGGCTCAAAAGGCTTGCCTACCAGAGCCCTCAACACCAGGTTCAAGTCCCACGAGGGCACTGACACCCTACGTGAAGGCCGCAAACGGAACACCGCCTTGATAAAACGCTATACGTCCGGATGGGACCCGAGGTTAAGTCCTAGTACTTTGCCCCTGTAGCAGGCGAGAGCCGCTAGCTGAACCTTCAGAGAGCTGGCTGCCAGACCCTTGTAAAAGCCATCCTGCAAAAAACTGAGAACTACGGGCACCGAAGCCGTCGCTGCCCGAACTCCATGCCGTGAGCACCAGTCTTCAAATATTCTCCACACCCGCACATAAGCTTGAAGAAGAGTGGCAATAACCGCAGGGGTGTAACCCCTCTTCCTCAGCCGAGCCCTTTCAATGGCCAAACCATAAGCGAGAATCGAGCCACCTGGGGCATCCGAAGCGGACCCTGAAGCAGCAGGTCCGGCAACGGAGGCAGAGTCCACGGAACACCGTCACGCAACCTCATGAGGTCTGCATACCACGGTCTTCTGGGCCAATCCGGAGCCACCAGTAGCACTCGCCCTCAGTGCGCCTCGATGCGCTGAATGACCTGTCCGATTAGCGCCCAAGGGGGAAAGGCAAAGGAGACCGTACTCCGGCCACGGCTGAATGAGGGCGTCGATCCCCTCGGACATGCGCTCTCGCTGCCTGCTGAAGAAACGCCCTGTCTTTGCTGATTGAAACGTTGCCATGAGGTCCATGAGGGGAGGCCCCTACTGGCGAACAAGTTATGCGTAAATCTGCGGGTTCAGCTCCCATTCTCCGGGGTCCACGTGCATTCTGCTGAGATAATCCGCCGTCACATTGTCCTTTCCTGCGATATGTGCCGCCGAAATCGCTGGCAGACGGGACTGAACCCAATTGAACAAAGCCGCCGCTTCGCCTTCCATGGCCACACTGCCGGTGCCTCCCTGGCGGTTGATGTAGGCCACCGTCGCTGAGTTGTCCGAGAGAACTCGCACCGGCCACCCCTTCACCAACGCCTCGAGAGCAATCAGGGCGAGCCTCACCGCTCGCAGTTCTAGACGGTTGATCGACCACGAGGCCTCCAGGAGAGACCATGTTCCCTGAGCGAAGCGGCCCTCGCAGTGAGCTCCCCAGCCGGAGAGGCTGGCATCCGTAAGGAACGGAATCCAAAGGGGCGGTTCCAAGGGAAGCCCCATTCGCAGGTTGTCCGTGCACAGCCACCAACGGAGCGACCGACGAACTAGCATCGGGCAGGGCAACCACATGTTCAAGGAATCGGACTGATTTGACCAATGACATAACAGTGCGCTCTGGAGCGGTCGCATATGGAACCGCGCCCAAGGAACCACCTCCAGGGTCGCTGCCATAGTGCCAAGAAGCCGAAGGTACCACCAGGCGGACGGGGCGAACATCCATAAGAAGGTGCGCACCAGACCCTGCAAGGCTTGGACACGGCGCTCCGGCAAGCACACCAATCCTCTCGCCGTGTCGAACCGAACTCCGAGGTACTCGAGGGATTGAGTCGGCGTCAAGTGACTCTTTTTCTCGTTGACCACCCAGCCGAGGGACTGCAGCAATGACACCACTCTGCGCGTGACCTGTAAACTCTCGTTGTTGGACTTTGCTTGAATCAACCAATCGTCGAGGTAGGGGTGAACCAAGATGCCTTCCTTCCGCAAGGCCGCCGCGACCACTACCATTACCTTTGTGAAGGTGCGCGGGGCTGTGGCTAGACCAAACGGCATGGCTTGAAACTGAAAGTGACCCCACGGGAAGGCAAACTGCAGGAACTTTTGATGAACCGCCCAAATGGGAATGTGCAAGTAGGCCTCCGAGAGGTCGAGGGATGTGAGGAACTCCCCCTGACACACCGCCACGATGACCGATCTTAAGGTTTCCATCCGGAAATGAGGGACCTGGAGAAAACGATTCACGCCCTTGAGATCCAGGATTGGTCGGAGCGACCCGTCCTTCTTGGGCACCACAAAATAGATGGAGTAGCGACCGACACCGCGCTCGGAAGGAGGAACGGGGACGACCGCCCCTAAGGCTAAGAGGCGGAGCAGAGTCAACCAAATCGCCCGCGCCGTCTGTTCGCCTGTGCTGGGAGAAAGGACAAAGGAATCCGGGAGCGGGCAGGCAAACTCCAGGGCATACCTGTCTCTGATGATCTCCAGTACCCATTGATCCGAAGTGATTTGGGCCCAGGAAGGAAGAAAGTCGTGCAAGCGACCCCCGATGACCAGAGTTCCCTCCTGAGCCCGCCTCGCTTCATTGTGGCTTTCGACTAAAGGAAGAGGGCGAGGAAGAAGAAGCTCCAGAGAAGCCTCTGCCCGCTCCCCGAAAACCTCGGAAACCCTGGGATTGAGATCCAAAGCAACCACGTTGGGAACTCCAAAGGCGGGAAGAGCAAAATCTGCGAAAGTCTCGAAATTGACCTCGCGCAGGCGGCAAATTCCTACTCAGCTTAGGCTTATCCTCAGGCAGTCTACAGCCCTTCGACTCCCCGAGGTCCTTAACCAACTGATCTAGGGCGTCTCCAAACAACTTGCCCTTGAAAGGAAGCTTACTGAGATGAGATTTAGACGAGCCGTCGGCCGCCCAGTTCCGCAACCAGATAGATATGCGCGCCGCCACCAAGGAAGCCATACTATTAGCCAGAGTCCTGATTAAGTCATAATGCACATCTGCCAGATAAGCCGACCCAGACTCCAGCAGGGTCACTTCTAACAACCCCTGCTGATCCAAACCAGAAGCGGTCCGCAGGTGCTGAGCCCAATGCAAACAGGCCCTAGCTACCCAAGCGCCACAGATAGAGGCCTGCAGCGATAAGGCATTAGTGTCAAAGGCCTGTTTCAGCAAGCTGTCTACCTTCTTGTCTTGCGCATCCTTTAAGGCAGCACTGCCTTCAACAGGAATGGTGGTGGTCTTAGTGACCGCCGAAACCGCTGCATCAACCCGAGGCGACTTAAACTTTTCCTTGTCTTTGTCAGCCAAGGGATACAGACGGTTCATCGTCCGAATCCCTTTCAGACCGGAATCGGGCTGATCCCACTCAGTCTGAATCATTTGTTCCACCACACAGTGTACTGGAAACACCACTTGAGACTCACGCACGGCCTGGATGAGAGGATCTTCCAAACCGTCCTCCTCAATAGGACGAGGCACCGCCAGATTGAGCGTCTGAAGAGATTCTGTGATCAAAGGCACCAGCTCTTCTCTACGAAATACCCGAATAATTCGGGCCTGTTCCTCTGGCTCCGGTATCTCCCCGCCCTTCAACTCCTCAGCACCAGTATCAGGATCTACATCCGCATCCAGATCCTGCCAGTTCAGCTCGTCCTGCTCCACGTCCAAGGACCTAAAGCGTTTGGCGGCATGTGGAAAAATGCGCCGGGGCTCCTCAGCTTTTAAGGAGGAAAGGGACGCCGGCCAGGACTCGGGCAACTTGCCGGAGCGGCTTAATCGAAAGGCCTGGTGCATAAGGAGAATGAAATCCGGGGAAAAATCCGCGGAGAGGGACTCGGCAGCCTCTATTGGTAACGTGCCAGTTTGCCCTAAAGTAGGGGCCGTAGAGCCAGAGGGGAGAGGACCAGGCGAGAGCCCCCCCTCCGTTATAACAGGAGGGCTGTCAGATTCCGGCAGCTCCTTGGGATGCTCCGAGGCTGAAGAAGCCGAGGCACAGCTCTTGCAAAGGCCAGAGTCCGCCATCGCCCCCCTGCGCGACCCGCAGATCACGCACTGCGGTTTAGTAGCCATGCTAGCACCGGAGGCGGTCCTGAAATAGAGCTTGACGAAAACCCAAAGCAAAATAAAAGAGTTGCAGTTTTGGGTTCTTCTTTATTATGTTTTTTTTTTTTGGTTTCAAAACATCAGGTCAGCATGCTGAAAGGCCCGCAGGCAAAATCGCCACAAAAAAGGCACCAAAAACCTCCAGGGGAACGTGTGCACAGCTATTCAAGTTGGCGGGAAAGAAAGAAAAAAACGGGACAGAAAATGGCCGCCGGCACCCTCTCGCCGGCGAAAATAAAAGGGTGCGAAAATTAAAGGAAAGCAACAAATGAATAAAAAAAGAAATGAAAGAAAGGAAATTTAAAGCAGCCCGCGGTCCCCGCCGAAAGGGGAAAGCACGCACCGACGATGTACCGCCGGGAGCAGTCTCGCCGCTCGAATCTAGAGCGGGAGCACGCTACAGCTCTGGACTTACCAGAAAGCCAACAGCACTGCCGAAGACAAGCAGAAGGGAGATAAAGACGTCCCAGAACCAAGAAGATGGTCGGGAAAGGCAGATCTCTTCCCCGTGCAGTCTAGGGGAGAGATCAAACCTGCTGGACTGCCAGAGCTCCTCCACAGAGAAGGCAGAAGGCCAATGCAGATCTGGCTTCTCCACACCAGCGTGCCCCTGCCATTTTTTTTTTTTTTTAAAGCAACAGCTACCTATTAAAAGAAATGAAGGAGAAAGAAAATTGCCCAAACAAAAAACTCTAGTGTTGCTCCCCAAGTGTCCCTAAGTGAGCCTAACCCAGGCGCACACGTCCTCCAGCTGCAAGGAGACTGGACACACTGGGGGCTGATGGGAGCTCCGACAGCATATATCATACAGAGGAAGATTTTGATTGGTCCAGTCTCCAGGCTGCAGGAGGAGGTGCACTACCCGGATGTGGAGGACTAAACTGGAGGACCGCTCAGGAACTTTAAGTTAGCATGCGAGATAATGGAAGGCAAAGTGATCTGTCCAAGCCAAGGTCACAACAGTGTCAGTGGGGAGGTAGGACATGAATCCTAGCTTCCCGATTCTCAGCTGAGGAATTAAGTACATGGTCAGAACAGCTACTAATTCTTGAACGAATTATAGATATGCACAAGACATAGAAGATGTATGTTTTGTAGTACTTAAATATATAAGCTGCAAAACATGCCCCATTTTTAAACAAAATACACAAAGCCAAAGAGGTCATGCTAACACAACTATTAAATGCCAAAAGAGAAGATACACACACACAGGGGCCTATTTACTAAAGGTTTTCTCCCATTTTGTGCCTATGGGAACACTGCTTAGTAAGCAAGACCCATAGGCTGGAATTAGGAAGTATAATCCATACACAGCTATCAGATGAGAAAGGCACATATAGTTACTTCCTTTTGCTACTTGCCTGTAAAACTTCCTGAGAATATTAACAACTCAGTGGAGATACACAGCACTATAACATGCAAACATATCCATATTGAATAAAAATAGACAGGGGGATTTCAGGGCAACTTATTAGCTTCCTACAACTCTTATCCAGAGGTGACACGGGGTCCATCTTTTAGCTTACAGACAAAAGTATGGTGCAAGGAAATGTCATAGCAAAACACACAATTTAAAGGTTATTATAATTTTGAAATACCTTGAAAGATCTGTGTCTATTTTCATCACAACCTCTTCTAGTTTTCTTGCCACATTGAGTGCTTTTGAATTCTCTTCTGACCAGACAGGCATAGATTCAGCTAAAAGCTTTTCTGTGACAGCTAAATGCTTCTGCAATTCATCTTAGACAAAGCAATTAACACACAAGGCACCAGAAAATTAATTCCTTCCTCAAAAGGAAAAACTTGCATATTATATTATAATATCTCTGGGATGGAAAAAGAAGGGTATTATCAAACACACACTTAGGCTCAGGGTAATTAGGTGGTTGGATAAGAATTACTTGTTCTTCCCTTGAATCACCTCAGGGCTACTACAAAATGTGCAGACATGCAAAACTAGCCACTGCAAAAGTGACTGTGCATATGGTTAGACGTGCAAGTAAGGTGCTTTCAGATCCTCTGTGTTAAGTTAAAAACTAAACAAATAATTCATTGATAAGTAAATGTACAAAGTAAGCAGACTCTGGACCACCTAAGAAACTTTAAACTTCAAATTTCATTTTGAGCTAGAAAAGAGCAGTAGATCTACTCTAAACTACTTCCCCCATCAAGTTCTAACTTTCAAAAACTTCAGCAGCTTTCTATTTCTGAACAAGCTAAAACAGCAACAGGACAGAAAATAACTACTTTAATTTTACCTTTCTGGTTAACAGTGGTATAAGTCGTCCAGGTAGGGGAAGACTAATACCCCCTCGAGGCGGAGGTAGTCGGCCTTTACTGCCAGACATTTGTTTAAGACCCTGGGGGTGAATGCCAGGCCGAAAGGTAGTGGTAGTGGCCTCCCCTCCATTATGAAGTGAAGGTACTGCCTGTGGTTGGGGGTGAATGAGGATGTGGGTATAGGCACCTTTCAGACCCAAGGAGCATAGCCTCTTCAAAAGGCAGACCTCTTCAGCGCCGGACAGTCCACTTTCACCAGCATCCAATTCTGCATCACGGGAGGAAGAAGGAGCTGCAAGTCCCTCCTGCTCCCCCCCCCCCCGCCAAGGCCCAATCAGGGAACCAGCAGGATCTCTTAAAAAGGAGCACGCTTACTGCCTCTGATACTATACTCCTAAATCAGTTCAATGTAAATAGTTCTCTTTAACTGCCCCAGGGACTCTAAACGAGAGGGGCGGCATCCTTATAAGCAGCAAAACAGAATTAAAAGCATACCCCACTATTTGCAGTAATGTTTATGGTATGGATATACTCAAAACTGAAAATAAAAGCATAGCCATCTGCCTCCTCTATAGACCCCCCACAACCAATCACCACAACCTGATATCAATCCTTGAATCAGCCTGCACATCCGATAAGGAAGCATCACATCATCCTAGGGGACTTTAACCTATCCTCCCCTCCCCTTAAACAGCAGCATTCCTTGACTCGATGGAAGACATGGACTTCCAGCAAATAAGGAGTCCCACACACATACTAAGGGCAACACCCTAGATCTGGTATTCTTATCAAAACCCTTCAAAGAGCACCCCGACTACACATCCCCTCAAATTACACAGGTCCCATGGTCTGACCACTTCCTAGTGCACATCTTCCTCCCAATAACGCCTCCCCCCCCTTAAATCTTCATGCACCTTGCACCAAAACATACGATTTAGATGCTTTGATAAAGACGCATTCTTGAAGGACATAATACCCCAACTTGATACTCACCCATCTGATCTCAATGGAATGGTAAAAAATTGGAATTCTACAATTAAAGCTACAACATCCACACTTACACTTCTAAAAACTGCCCGCAAACAGTTCGAAAAATGGTATTCCCATGACATAATTAAAAAACTTAGAAAACTTGAACATAAATGGAGATCTTAAAAAACCCCTAGAATAAAAAACACTTTACTTATCAGCCTTAAACATCTCTAAAGGAGCCATAAACAATGCAAAAATACTTAAAGCCATTAACCACCCTAGAGAACTTTTCGAAACTGTTAAATCATTAACCAAATCCCTTCTAAATGAAACAAAATTTGCATTAATCCTCAAATCCTAGACAACTTCTATGCAGATAAATTAAAAAGAAAGGAACCAACAGACACTTCCACCTCTCAAACTCCCCACCAAACGGCACACATTCTACCTAAGACAGAAAGCAACTCCTAAACACAATCTCAAAAATTACTATCACTACCTCCCCCCCTTGACCCAAGCCCTGTAGCCTGGATGAAAGCAACAAAAACCGAACTAGCGCCATACCTACTAAATATATAGTCAACCAATCCCTCCACCAAGGAATCCTGCCTAAAGAACCTAAACTCACCACTATGCAGCCCATCCTAAATAGAAAAAAACTCTAATAAAGATGACCCCCATTCCTATAGACCCATTGCCAGTATCCCATTTGTATCCAAGATTATTGAGAAGGTGGTCTAATTACAGCTTCAAGACTTTGGCTTCCATCCATTCCATGGGGTTGAAACACTTAACTCTGACACCCTCATCCGTGGAATGGACAACACAAAACAGGCATTCATCCTTGTCTTTAGACATCGCATCAGCATTTGACAATATGAATCACAAAATTCTCCTCTCAAGACTAGCATACATAGGTATAAAGGGAACATCTCACTAAGGTTCAAATCCTTCATTTCTAACTGGTCTCAATACGTACAAATAGAACAAGAATCATCTGCAACCTTCCCTCAAGATCAGGAAATACCCCAAGGCTCTGCTTTATCAGCCCTTTTATTTAATCTATACCTTCAGCCAATCTGTGCCATATTCAGAAAACACAAAATATATCATATCTATACATATGATATGATGTTATATTCTCCTATGGACATAATAAACCCCACCCACCACAACCTTTCAGCATGCATCAGGGAAGCAGAGAGCAGGCTAAATTCAAACAACCTGAGCAATCATTTAAAAAAAAACAACAAAGTACCAGTCACCTCAAGAAACCAAAGCTTTAGCTCTTCCCCCCGACAATCAGTTTACATAACACCATACTGCCAGTAAAACAGGAAGTAAAATACCTAGGAGTCATACTTGATAAATCCCTCAGCATGATCCTACATAAAGCAAACAGCCAGAACCATTTTTTTCAAGCTAAGAGTCATACAAACATCTCAGACTCCTCAGACATCCATGATTTCAGATCATTGGTTCAAGCCCTCATCACGCCCCACTTCAATTACTGTAACAGCCTGTTACAAGGAACCACCAAAAAGAACCTTAACATTCTTCAGATGGCACAGAATGTCACAGCCAGAATTATATACAAAGCGTTCTTATCAGATCACATCACACCCATCCTACTTAAACTACATTGGCTCCCAATTTCAAGCAGAATAAAATATAAAACCTTAATGATTACATTTAATTAACGTTGCACCCTCTTACCTTACATCTTTAATCAACACCCAGACACCAGAACCAGAAGAGGAAACAACCAGAACACCCTCATTGTCCCAACATCCATTCGAAGACTAAGCAAACAGAGCATTCACATATATAGCCCCCATGTTATGGAATTCTTTCCCGGACACACTGCGATTAGTAAAAGACCTCCAAACCTTCAGAAAGGAATTAAACACGCCTCTTCACTGAACGTTACAGTAGCCAAAATTGTTATAACAATCCAAATACAACCATCACACAAACACACTAGCACCCATAATTCCATTCTCCTACACTAAAACCAGATTCCGTCCTCCCATGACCAAAATAGCAAATGTTCACTTGCTTCCTTACTGATCAATGTATATATGTTTATAGTTGTCATGTAAATAGTTTATGTTTTTTACCACTCTAACAATGTTCCATGTAACTTGTTTGTTTCAATGTAAACTGCCCCTGATCTTTGGAAGGGACGGTATAGAAAAACGTTCAAAATAAAATAGCCAATCTCCCTGCTGACGGTAAGACAGCAATGTTCCAAAGGGAGAGCATCTTTAACTTCTCCCTCACCAGGAACTTGTTCAGGTTCCGCAGGTCTAGGATAGGCCTTAGGCACCCTGTCCTTTTAGTCATGAGGAAATACCCGGAGTAGAACCCTTTCCCTCAGATGTTGGGGTACTGGTTCCACTGCCTTGTCCGAGAAGGCCTGCAAGTCCCGGTGAAGGGGAGACCTGGAGGGACTCTCCTAAAAAGAAGGGGGAGATGTCTGTGCCAGGTAGAGAACGTAGCCTCCTTGACCATCTGAAGTGCCCAAGAATCTGTGGTGATGGCTGGCCACTTGTGGGCATAGTGGATCAGACATCCCCCTGTGAGCTGCTATCCTCCTTGGGGTAGAGAGGCTATGCCCAAGGAGTTAAAAACTCCCCCCAGGCTGGGCCGCAGCTGATACCTGGGGCTTGGGAGCCTTACTACTATTACTACTGAGCATTTGTATAGCACTACAAGACGTACGCAGCGCTGCACAACATATGAGACAGTCCCTGTTCAGAGCTTACAATCTAGTCAAGACAGACAACACAAGGGAAACACAAGATCAGGTGAGTCAAGATCCGAAAGCAGCAGTGAAGAGGTGAGTTTTTAGCCTTGATATGAAAAGGATCAGAGAAGGTACAGGCTCAGGTAGTTTGTTCCAGGCGTAAGGTGCAGCAAGGTGAATGGAGTGAAGTCTGGAGTTAGCAACAGAAGAGAAGGGCACAAATAGCAGTTATTTGCCAGGAGTGGAATTCGAGGTGGGGGTGGGGGGGTGTAGGGAGATATGAGAGGAAAGGTAGTGAGGAGCTGCAGAGTGAATGCACTTAAAGGTCAGCAGGAGAAGTTTGAACTGGATACGGAAACTGATAGGGAGCCAATGAAATGACTTGAAAAGAGGGGTAATATGAGCATGATGAGGCTGGCAGAAGATTAGCCACACAGCAGAATATTGAACAGATTGAATCATCTCTTGTCCCTTCAAAGGGAGACCAGCAAGCAGTAAGTTACAATAGTCAAGATGGGAGATGATTAAGGAGTGGATAAGTGTCTTAATAGCGTGTTCAGAAAGGAATGGATGGAATTTGTTGATGTTAGAGAAAGAAACTGCAGGTCTTAGCTATCAGATGAATGTGCATGGGAGAAGGAGAGAGAGACACATCAAAGATGACCCCAAGATTGCGAGCTGAGGAAACACGGAGTAGTAGAATTGTCCATGAAGACTGAGAAAGGAGTAAGAGGAGAGGGTTTGAGGGGGAAAAATAAGAAGCTCGGTTTTGGCCATGTTCAATTTCAAGCGGCAGTGAGACATCCGAGCAGCAATGTCAGAAAGGCAGGCAGAGATCCGGGTCTAGATTGCCAGAGAGAATTTAGGTGTAGAGAGGTAGATCTGGAAGACATCAACATAAAGATGGTACTGAAAGCCATGGTTAAGAGATGAGCACACCAAGGGACTGGGTATATAGAGAGAAAAGGAGTGGACCCAAGATAGATCCTTGGGTATACCAATTGAGAGTGGGATAGCAGCAGAGGAGGATCCACCAGAACACTGGAAGAGCGATGGGAGAAATAAAAGGAGAACCAGGATAGTACAGAGCTCTTAAAACAAAGCGAGGACAGGTATCAAGAAGGTGGTTGTGGTCAACAGTGTTAAAAGCAGAGAGGTCAAGAAGGATGAGGACTGAGTAAAGGCCCTTGGATTTTGCCAGGAACAGTCAGACTTTGGCAAGAGCCGTTTCAGTAGAATGTAAAGGATGAAAGCCAGATTGTAAAGGATCCAGGAGGGCTTGAGAGGTGAGAAAGTCAAGGCAACAGCGGTGAACCGCACGCTCAAGTAGTTTAGAAATGAAGGGAAGGAGGGAGATGGATTGATAGAACAGGTAGGATCAAATGAGGGCTTCATGAGGAGAGGTGTAACTACAGCATGCTTGAAGGCTGCAGATACAGTTGCAGTGGAGAGCGCTAGGTTGAGAATATGAGAGACAAAGGGACAACAGTGGAGGAGATGGGACTTAGGAAACAGGTGGAAATAGGATCAGAGGAGCAGGTAGTGAGTTTGGAGGAAAGGTGGTGTGCAGTTTCCTCCTCAGAGATCACAGAAAAGGAAGAGAAGGTAGCAGAGGTAAAGGGGGAAAGTTTGGAGTGAAGAGGGGGAGGAGGGGAAGAAGCTGACTTTGTGGGGAATTGGAGGGTGATCATGTGGATTTTGTCATGGAAATAGCCAGGGTTTGGGCAGAAAGAGGAGGGAGGGGTTGGAAACAGAGGCACCTTGAGGAGAGAGCTGAGAGTAGTAAAGAGATGGCAAGGATCAGAGGCAAGAGAGCTAGTCAGATGGACATAATAGTCTTGTATGGCAAGTGTTATGGCTGACTGAAAAGAGGAGAGCAGGAATTTGAAGTGCAGAAAGTCTGCAAGGGTGCGGGATTTGAGCCAAGCATGCTCAGCTGAACGGGCACAGGAACCTCGATAGCAGGTAGTGGATGAAAGCCAGGGCTGGGGGGTGCAGTACGCCTCACAGGACGTGGCATGGGTGGAGTGAGAGCATTCAGAGCAGAGGAGAGTGCAATGTTATAGGAAGCTACTCCCTCATCAACAGACTCATAACAGTGGAGGAAAGAGATGAAACAATGGAGGAGAGAACAAAAAGGGTCAATAGCATGAAGATTTCTAAAGAGACTGGAGACGACAAGATGAGATTGAGGCGGCAGGTGATGAAGCGTGAAGCTTAGCAGGTGATGGTCAGATAAGGGAAGAACTGAGGTACAGAAGTTTGAGGGTAAACAATTTGAGAAAAATACCAGCATGGCCACTTCCCCTTGACTTTTATTTATTTATTTTATTTTATTTAACTGCATTTATATCCCGCTTTTCACCGGGTCAAAGCGGTGTAACATGTAACATAGGGAGGGGTAATTTCTTTTAGGATGGGGCCATCACCAGGGTCAACAATTAAATGATTATGGGAGGACATGGACATGATTTACTTCTAAAATCTAAGTGTGAGGTCATGGTGGCGTTTCCATTGAAAGATGTTCACGGAATAGGATTGTCTTTAGCTGTTTCTTAAATGATGTGATGTCGTTGTTGTTCTTGATGTGGTTTGGTAGAGAGTTCCAGAGAGATGGAGCATAAAGTTCGAATGCTCTGTTGCAGGTCCGTTGTGTAGATTTGGTTCTTTTGTGGGGGACAACGATAGAGTTATTGGAGGAATGTCTGGTTTGTGAGTGGGGGCAGTAGAGCAAAGCTGGAGGTCGAATGAGGAGGTAAGAGAAAGGAACTTTAAAGCATAAGGACCAGAAGGGTTATCAACATGAATTTTAAAATCCCCGAGAATAAGAGTGGGGGGAAGAGGAATCCAGAAAGCAGGAAAGCCCTGAGCCAAAGTCAGTGAGAAAGGTAGAAATAAACTTGTCAGGTCGATAAATAACAGCTACCCAGAGAGGTAGTGGAGTGAAAAGGCAGATGGAGTGAACTTCAAAAGGAGGGAAAGGAGCGAGACTGAGGCAGCAGGAGGGGTTGGAATTCACAGGAAGGAGAGAGAAGTCCACCACCACCACCACGGCCAGTGAGACGAGGCACATGGGAGAGCCTTCTGCTTACAAGGGCCTTGCCCATGACCCTTGGCCTGCTGATCCTGCTGGGGAGGCCTGAAAAATATGAGTAGTTTTTGTAAGCAGTCCCTTTCCTTAGGTAAAAAGACTTTTTGCCCAAGCCCTTGTGTCGGGGAGGGCCAATGGTCTTTTTGGAGAGCCTGGTCCTTGTCACGAACTCTGTCTCCAACTCAGTGGCCTTTTCTGTCATGGGTTTGCCAAAGAGGTTTTCCCCTTGGCATGGGACATCGACCAATATGTCCTGAACCCATTGCTCAAGGTCGGGAGACTGTAGCCAAGCCTGGCGTTGGGCACCAATGCCTTCTACAGCTACTCTAGTTGCCGACTCAAAACCATCATAGGCTGCTTGAGTCATGAATTTGGAGCACTCATGGATGGTTTTGGCTAGCTTCTTGAACCACTGCAAGGGTTCCTTGGAGAAACCAGCCGAGAACCCAGTAAACTCCTCTGCTAGGTCTCTCGGGTACATGCGCATGTATAGCTGGTAGGCCTGGATCCGGCCAATGAGCATCAATTCCTGGTAGCACTTTCTACCAAGGACATCCAAGGTGCAGGCCTCCCTACCCAGGGGCACAGAGGCGTGCGTCTGACTCTTCAGCTGACACATGGCTGACTCCACCACCATGGGAGTTATGCAACAAATGTTCCTTCTGGAAGCTTGGGCTCCAACAGACCTGATCCATCGAGTCGAGCTGCTTGCTCACAACAGGCACTGATGCCAGTGTTTCCCCACAAGCGGAGCATGAGCTGTTCCGGGATAGGTAGAATGGGCACCGTGAGCGATTTCTCAGTGGGGCCTCATATTGGAGGATTTCTAGTTCCTCTGTCCGAGGGTTCTCCTCCGATTCCGTTGGGAATGCTAGGGTCTTTGACATGTCCCGCACGAAGTCTAGGAGCCATGTCCTTGAGCAGAAAACGATGCCAGGGCTTGGAAGGTGATGAGTCAAAGGGAATGACGATGGGTGTCTGGGGATTCCTTGGCCTTGGTCTCCCATTCCAAGTAGTCTGTCGAAGATTCAAGGGAGGGGTGGCTCGTGGGCTCCGCGCTTGAGCCCTGCCGGTGTCCCTTGGAGGCCCTGCGGCTGGTGCCATGTAGAACGGGATCCGGATCTAGACTTCGGCTAAGGATTGACTCGAGGCCATATGGTCTTGAGGAATGGCTCGGCCTCTGGAGACATCTCGACATCGAGGGCCTGATGGTCTGGGTGGAGGAACCAGCTGTGTCAGACAGCAATGCCCGCTGCTTGTCCATAAAGGAAGACAAGCTGCGTTCCAGTCCAGAAGGCTCCGCAGCTATCAGCGCAGGTACTGAGGAACTCTGGCCCAGCGCCGGTTCCCTCAAAGGGGAGTCCTCAACAAGGATGGCCTCGGGCATCTAAGGCCAATCTTTGGGCGATTCCTTCCGGGAGATCTTGGTGGCCCGCTCCCGCTCCGAGCCCTTGGACGAGTGTCATGGACTGCGGGACCTGGCTCAGGGCTTACCTGACCTGCTGGAATCATCCAGGGATGCTGCCTTTGATAATTTCTTCTTCATTTGTTCCCTTGAGGGAAACCCCTTTCTGAAGATCTGCGGTGTCATCCGGCATCCGCAAAGGCACCATGGGAGTCCACGGCTTCAGAAGGGACCTTGGTCTTCGGAGGCACCAGGGGACTCCGGGGTGGGGGGAGGGGGAAGGAAAAACGTATCGTGCTGTTGCTGACGGCTCTTGAGGGCCTTGATAGACATCTTTTTACAAAGACCAGTGTAGACAGCAGACGTATCAGTAAGGGGCATGATTTTTGTACACCTATCACACTTCTTTAAAGCCACCGGTAGCCATGGGGGGAAAAAAGTACCCCAGCAAGGTTGAAGACCTGCAGTGCTGCCTTTTGGAAAAAAGGCACCAAGGAGGAAAAAATATATATGGATTTGAGACTCTATGCTGGCCAGCAAGCTCGGGTGGCAGGAAGAGTACCGTTGCACAACCGGAGGAAGAATATGAAACTCAAGCACAAAAAAAAAAAAAAAATAAAATCAACTTTTTCTGGGGGAAAGCAGACAGATGTCTATGTCTGAAGGGCTCCGCAGAAAAAAGGAGACTGAGCAAGATGACACCCTTGAGTGGGAAGGGCATCAGGCATGCATGGTGGCATCTCCCAAAGGCTTTCTTTGAAAGATGGGGAGCTGCTTCTGTGAGGGCTCAGTCGGCGCAAACATCACCCATATATGAGGGCTGACTTCCTGCTGGTTCCCGGAGGAATTGCATGTCCCCCTAGTCTTTCTACATATTGAAGGAGTAAACCACCATTCTACATTTACCCGTTCTACTCCATTCATTATTTTATAGACCTATCATTTCTCCCTTCAGCAGTCTCTTTTTCAAATGGAAGAGCCTCTACCTTTTAAGCCTCTCTTCATAGGCTTCCATCCCCTTAACCATTTTGGTGGCTCTTCTCTGTACCTTTTGCAATTCTGCCATATCCTTTTTAAGATATGGTAACCAGACCTGCAAGCAACATTCAAGGTATGGTCGCACCATGTGTGTCTTTGATTCCTAGCATCCTGTTTGCTTTCTTGGCTGCAGATGCACACTGAGAAGAGGTTTCAACGGATTATCCATGATGCCTAAATCTTTTTCGTGGGTGGTGGTTCCTAATGTGGAACTTTGCATCATGTAACTATAGTTTGGGTAGTTCTTCCTTAAGTGCATAACTCTGCACTTGCTCACATTAGATATCATCTATCATCTGGGCACCCAGTCTCCCAATTTAATAAGGTCCTCTTGCAAGTTTTTTACAATTCACTTGTGTTTTAAGAACTTTTATTAATTTTGTGTTATCTGCAAATTTGTTTTTACATAAGAGGCACCTTTGACATTTCACATAGGTGTCCCGTTATGGAACTATCCTCAATATGACCAACTGCATTGACAGAATGAGACTGCAGGAGAAGCTTCCATTGCCAGCTGAACCCAGTCCCGATATCCAACAAGTGGCTAGTCAAAATTTTTTTTTGGCTATCAACATTGCTTCTATAAGTGCATTTTAAAATGGTATGGAAAAATAGCCAGTGTCTGTTATAGAAGTTTTAAGTCATAGTGCAAGCATTTAAAAATACAAGAACAAACACCAAATCAATTTCTGGTGCAAGTTAGATATCAGAAACAAAAAAGAATACTAAGGATTATTTCATTTTTAGGACAACAATATTTAGGAGCTCTAAGGAACTAGCATGCTAACGCTGATCAGAAAACCATGCACAATGGCTGAAGAGTTTACCTGAGGAAGTTGTCACAAAAGAGTGCACATCTTTCTGCCCCCTGAAAAAGAATATCTAACAAAGAAAGGAAACCTAGGAATAAGACCAGAAAGGAAAGCTACAAAAGTATTACAGGTAACAGACTTTCCCTTAAATCTGGATTCCTTTTCTATTGGATGCAAAAGAAAACCAAAACTTTCTCAAAAAAAGGTGTCAATCTCTCCGCTAAATAGGGAAAGGGTATCAGCAAGATACACTAGAAGGGACTTTAAGTTATTTAATCCGCTGCCCCCCCCCCCCCTAGCTTATAAGCACCATTCTCTATGGAATCCATGCCCAAAAGCGGTGTCTCTAAACTGCAATGACAGAGCTTCCTGCCACCTCACTGGGTAAATTGTCTTGATATTTTGTCTTTTCTTAGAGGGAAGATCTTCTTAATGCTTGATCTCCAATGCCCCACTCTGTTGGAAATTTTCAAAGGGATTAGGAAAAAGCATACTCACCTGTAACAGGTGATCTCTGGGAACAGTAGGAATTTCGTCTTCACATATGGGTATCGTCGGTACCGACAGAGCCTGTGCAGGAATGCTCCCCAGCGTCCAATAGGAAAGCTTTTGGGAGCATCCCACAGCACCTGCGTGCTGCCTTCCCGCCTTTCCAACTGTCCCTCTCCAGTTGAATTTAAAGCAGAGAGAGAGAGAGCGAGAGAGATACAAAACTCCTAGTGGAGGTGGTGGGTTGTGAAGACTAAATTCCTGCTGTTCCCAGAGATCACCTGTTACAGGAGAGTAACTATGCTATCTCGAGGAACAAGCAGGAATGTAGTCTTCACATATGGGGACTCCCTAGCTGCAGATGCCAGGGAGAAGGCCCCAGAAGTTGTGTGCCCCTGTGAAAGGGCTCCACTTCCCCCCATGGATCTCTGGCATCCTACCAGGGATGGTGGGTAGGAGTTGATTAGGTATGGAACAGGTGTTAAAGAACAGCCTGACCAAACAAGGCATCCCGACGGGAGTCCTTGTCTAAGCAGTAATGGGCTGTGAAGGTATGAACCTAAGCCCAAGTAGCTGCTTGACAGATGTTGTTAATAGACACAGAGTGAAGATGAGCCATAGAGGCTGCCATGGCTCTCACATTGTGAGCTGTGACATGGCCTTCAAGAGGAAGGTTCTTACTCTGATAGGCAAAAGATATACACTGTGCAATCCAGCTGGACAGTGTTCTTTTGGAGACTGGAAGCCCCAAATGGCTAGGATCAAAAGCAACAAAGTTGAAAGGACTTTCTATGTTGCTGTGTCCTTTCCAAGTAAAAGGCCAAAGCCCTTTTACAGTCCAAAGTCTGAAGATTCCTTTCCGCATTTGAGGCGTGAGGCCTTGGGAAGAATACAGGAAGGTAAACTGCTTGGTTTAAATGAAAAGGTGATACCACCTTTGGCATAAAGTGTGGATGAGTCCTAAGGACTACCTTATGATGGAACCTTGTATAAGGAGGATCAGCCACCAACGTTTGCAATTCACTGATGCGACGTGCTAATGTGATTGCAATAAGATGACCTTCCAGGAAAGGAATTTCAAAGAGGTAGTGGCTAATGGTTCAAAAGGCAGCTTCATGAGCTGCCCAAGAACCAGATTTAAGTCCCATGCTACTGGTGGTACCTTAATGGGAGGCTTAGTTAAAAGAAGGCCTCTCAAATCTCGCTATGAGAGGATGAGAGGAAATAGGTTGTCCATTTAGAGGCTTGAAAGAAGCTACAATAGCACTCAAATGAACTCTCACTGAATTGGTCTTAAGCCCTGCAATAGACAAATGAAGGAGATACTCCAGTAATGATTCCAGAAGTATCGCAAGAGGGTTAAGACCCTTCTGTGAGCACCATATGGTAAACTATTTCCACTTGAAAGCATAAGAGCGTCTTGTGAAAGGCTTCCTGGAAGCATGAAGGATATTCTTCACCTGCTGGGAAAGGTTAAGACCGTGAAGTTCTAGGCTTTCATCAACCAGGCCCTAAGATGCAGAAACTGGGGATTGGGATGCCACAGCATCCCGTCCTCCTGAGAAAGGAGATTTGGAGCAGATCCTAACTCCAGAGGCGGAGCTTGAGAGAGATGTAGGAGCAGAGGGTACCACATTTGCCATAGCCAATGTGGAGCTATGAAAATCATATGACCTCTGTCTCTCTGAAGCTTGAACAGGATTTTGGGAATTAGGGGAATGGGTGGAAAGGCATACAGGAAGTCCTGGCCCCAATGGAGGAGGAAAGCATCCCTGGCCTGACAACCCTGAGCCAGAATTCTGGAACAGAACCGGAGAAGTTTGGCATTCAGCGGACTTGCAAAGAGGTCTATGTCCGGGGTTCCCCAAATTTAAAAAACTTTGGCCACCTGGTCTGCATGGAGACCATTCGTGTGGAAGCAGAACTTGACTGAGTCTGTCTGCCCAAGAGGTTTGAATGCCTGGAAGATACACCGCAAGGAGATAAATCTGATGCTCTCTGGCGAGGGCCCATAGCCGCAAAGCTTCGTAGAGCAACAGAGAGCCTGTTCCGCCTTGCTTGTTCATATAGAACATGGCTATGGCTACTTGATTGTCCGTTTGAACTAGGACTGTCTTGTAGCCGAGTTGGGTGTGGAATACTCGAAGAGCAAGGAAGATTGTTCTGAGTTCCAGGAGATTGATGTGGAGTCCAGGTACCCTGGGTAGAGAGGCCTTGCAGGTGGGCTCCCTAACCCACCTGTGAAGCATCTGTTAGAGTGGCTTGGGGTGGAGGTTGCTGAAAAGGAGACCCCACCAAAAGGTTTTGGGGTGACTGTCACCATTGGAGGGACAAAATAAGGCAATCTGAGTTTGCTATTTTGTCTGACAGGCAACCTGATGCCCGAGTCCACTGAGTGGATAAAGTCCACTGGGCTGCCCTCATATGGAGGCAAGCATAAGTAACCACATGCACGGTGGATGCCATGTGGCCTAGCAATTGTAACATTTCCTGGGCAGTGAGGTAAGGTTTTAACACTGCTTGGGAAGCTAATTGCACAATGTGAAGGCAGCGGGGCTGTGGAAAGTAGGCCCTTGTCTGTCTGGTATCCAGCAGAGCTCCTATAAACTCTAGGGACTGAGTGGCAGGAAGGTTGGATTTTGGGACGTTTTTGACAAGTCCCAAATACTGAAGGATGTGCATTGTGCGAGAGAGCAACCCTGGCCTCTGGCTCTGAAGGGGCTCGAATGAGCCAGTCATCTAAGTAAGGGAAGATAAATATTCCTAGGGTGTGGAGAAATACTGCCACCACAGCCATGCATTTTGTGAACACCCTTGGTGCAGAGGCCAGGCCAAAAAGAAGAACCCTGTATTGGTAATGCTTCCCTTGACACAGAAAGCGAAGGAACTTTCGGTGAGCTGGATGGATGAGAACATGAGTGTATGCATCCTTGAGATCTAGGGAAAAAAGCCAATCTTGACTCTGAAGGTATGGCAGCAGAGTTCCTAGAGAAATCATTTTGAATTTCTCTTTGAACAGGAATTTGTTAAATTCTCTGAGGTCTAAGATGGGTCTGTGTCCTCCTTTTTCTTTGGAATAAGAAAATAAGGGGAGTAAAACCCTGTACCCTGTTAACGAATGGGTACCTCTATTGCCCCTTGGGCAAGAAGTACAGTGACCTCTTGACTTAATTGGTCGTTGAGAGAGGTCTGAGAATTGAACTGTCTTACCATTGTAGGAGGGGGAATGCTGAGAAAATGAAGCTTGTACCCCTCTATTACAATAGGCAGAGTCCAATTTTCTGCTGTTATCTGACCCCACCTGGGGGCAAAATGACATAACCTTCCTGGGATGGTGGAGGGTTCTAGGCCGTTCAGGGCCAGGAAGGCAAAGTTCTCTAGATGGGAGTCAAAGCCCCTGTGGAGGCTAAGTCTGCTGAGCCGGTTGAGGCTTAGCTGCTTTTGTCTCTTTGCCTAGGTTGTTGCTGCTGTTCCTGTTGGACAGACTGACCTAAACGATGCCCCTGTTGGGTATAGGAGGGTAAAACGTCTTCTTACTGAAGAATGGCTTCTTAGAGGATTTTTTCCTCGCAGGATCAGCTGTAGATTTAGATAATCTATCCAAAGTGATACTGTCAGCATCTATCTCATTAGCTTTTTCCTGCCAATTCTTGCCAAAGAGATTCTCTCCTGTGCAAGGAACATTCCCTAGTTTATCCTGTACCCAAATTTCCAAGTCAGATGCCTGGAGCCAGGCAATCCTATGTGCACCTATGGCAATAGCAGAGATTCTGCTTATGCACTCAAAGTAGTCAAAGGCTGTACGATTCAAACTTGGAAACATCCTGAGTATGTTTGACAAGGGCAAGGTAATCCTGCCTCTTATCAGGAAGGAGAGGGCTCATAAGCTCTAAATCTCCTGTGAGCTCCTTAAGGAACATTCCCATATATAAAATGTAGGAACTGATCCTAGCAGAAAGCACGGAAGCCTGGAAGGTTCGACGTCCAAAGGCATCAAGAGTCCTACACTCACATCCTGGAGGATTAAATGCATGCCTTTTTGCACTCTATCCTTCTCATAGCTGATTCCACCACCATGGAATAGTGTGGTAGCCGAGTTTTCTGAAACCCAGGACAAGGAGGAACTCGATACATGGTGTTGAGTCTTCGAGAGTGAGGAGATGTGGTCAGAGGTGTTTCCCACATCCTTAACATGAGATCATGCAAGATCTCATGACTAGGTAAGGTAGCTGCCTCCTTGGGAGCTTTAGGGTATTGTAGGATCTCTAATTCCTTTGCCGTAGGGTCTTTTTCAGGAGCCACTGTGATGGAAAGACCGAGCAACATCTCGGATAAAATCCTGAAAGGACATATCCTCTGATGGAGACATCCTACGCTGAGGAGAAGAAGAATCCTCAGGAAGAAGTACTCTGGTATCGGCAGAGCTTTCAGAGTCTTCAGACTCATCCGAGGATTCGAAGTATCTCCGATCCGGGTGATCGTGCAAGGCACAGTACCGGTACCAAAGTCGGCATTGGAGTGGTCCAGTACCGACCTGTCGATACCGGATGGATATGCATGACTCTGTCCTGGTAGAATACCTGCTGATGTCAATGCAGTCGGTGCCAGTACCGGTTGAATTGTCTGAAGCGGTTTCAGGGGCATCGAGGCAGTGAGAAGAGCCGCCAGACTGCGTTCAATAGCCAAGAATCTCTGGTCTATCGATGCTGCCGATGCTTGGGTATCGGTACCGGATGAAGCGACCAGTATCCCAGAGTATGGTACCAGTAGTTCTGCCGAGGTTGAAGCCTCAAGAACATCCTGGAGCACTGTTAATGCTTTGGAAACCCCTCAAGGGCAACGCCAGAGGCCTCTCGCTGTCTAGAAGGAGATCTACTCTTTGAGGACCGGCTAGATTTATGTTTAGTTACCTGAGATCCATGGGAGGAAGACGAAGCCCTGGAAGACGTCGATGCCACAGAGGCTGCATCGGAGGAAAAAAGGGTGCTAAGTTTAGCAGCTCGGTTCTGCCGGCCCCTTTTCGACATCATCCCACAGGCAACACACTCTATTTCTGAGTGGTCAGGACCTAAACATTTGAGGCACCACTCATGGGTGTCGGTGACGGAGATTTTATCGCCACACTTAGAACACTTTTAAAAACCAGAGGCAGGTTTTTCCATTCTGAAGGAAAGTTGGGCCTAGTGCCCAAAATGGCGCGTGGCACCTGAAGAGAAAATTACTGGAAAGACTCCAGAAGAAAGTTTTTTTTGTTTGTTTTTTTTTTAAAGAAGGAAGAACCACCGGCGGTACCGGTGTAGCGTCGAGGGAAGGCAGACGCGACCACAAAAAAAGAAGCGGGATATTTTTTTCTGTGGTGACAGGATGTGCGACCTGTCGGCTCCACGGAAAACGAAGAACTGGAGAGGGACAGCTGGGAAAGGCGGGAAGGCAGCACGCAGGCGCTGTGGGATGCTCTCAAAAGCGTTCCTATTGGACGCTGGGGAGCGTTCCCGCGCAGACTCCATCGGTACCGACGATACCCATATGTGAAGACTGCATTCCTGCTTGTTCCTGGAGATGTGTGTTCACCTCCACACCCCAATGGAGTAAAAACAGGCGGTGTGCTGAAAATGGGGCCAGGTTGGCAAAACTAAGATCTCATCTTTATGCCTGCTCTTCACACGTCACCACCCCCCCCCCACCAACATTGACATATTCCATAGAGAAACACTGGAGAGTTTTGCTTTGTAAATCCTTTTGCAGGCCAAATGCTGCCTCCAGACTGAAAACTACCCTTTGTGTTCATTACTGTTCGTTCTATCCCCAGTGGAGACATAAAACAAACCCCTCCTCTTCAATACCATTATTTAAAAAAACCCTGAAACCCAAAAAGCTCACCCATTCTTTAATCATCTCTAGCATAGGACTACTGCAATCCGATCACTGTGGTCATCCTGCCGAATCATTTTCTCTTACAATCTATTCAGAAATAGCTCGCAACTTATCCTCCTTTGGCACTGCTGATGCCATATAACCTCGTTCCTCAAGTCATTACATTGGCTCTGCATACATTTCAAGTTTCTACTGCTGGTCTACGAAATGCATTCAACACTGCTGCTTCTCATCTTCTGTTCTCTTCCACCACTGCCAACTCATTTTCCACATTGCTGTGCCATATGCCTAGATAGTACTTCCTAAACTGTTGTGCATTCTCCCTTCTCTAGTCTATATTCAAATCCAGCCTAAAACTCACCTTTTTGAGGGCATTTCTATGTCTTAACTACTTCTCTATAAAAAAAATAGCTCTCACTTATTATGTATGTTTGCCCCGACTCAGTTTTAAGCTCAATGGAGCAGGACTGTCTTTATATACATTTGTTCAGAGCTGCATAAAGCGTAGTTAGTTACTCACCTGTAACAGGTGATCTCCGGGAACAGCAGGAATTTAGTCTTCACATATGGGTATCGTCGGTACCAATGGAGCCTGCGTGGGAACGCTCCCCAGCGTCCAATAGGAACGCTTTTGGGAGCATCCCTCAGCACATGCGCGCTGCCTTCCCACCTTTCCAACTGTCCCTCTTCAGTTAAGTTTGTAGCTGAGTGAAAGGATAGAGGGAGAGAGGAAAGAGACAAAGAGATAGAGAGACAACTCCTAGGGGAGGTGGGTGGGTAGTCAAAACTAAATTCCTGCTGTTCCCGGAGATCACCTGTTACAGGTGAGTAACTACGCTATCTCCAGAAACAAGCAGGAATGTAGTCTTCACATATGGGGACTCCCTAGCTGAAGATGCCAGGGAGATAGCCCCAGGAAGGTGCCACCCTAGAAAAGTGGGAATCCTTCCCCCCATGGATCTCTTGCATTCCACCAGGGTTGGTGGGTAGGAGTTGAATTAGGTCTGAAAGAGATTTTGAAGAACAGCTTGGCCAAAGAAGGCATCCCGATGGGAGGCTTTATCCAGGTAGTAGTGGGCTGTGAAGGTGTGTACCGAGCCCAGGTGGCTGCTCGACAAATGTCATCGATAGACACAGAGTGGAGATTAGCCATGAAAGTAGCCATGGCTCTCATGTTATGAACTGTGACATGGCCATTTAAGAGGAAGACCCTTACTCTCATAAGCAAAGGATATGCATTGGCAATCCATTTAGATAAAGTTATTTTGGAGACTGGAAGTCCCAAATGACTAGGGTCAAAAGTCATAAAATGTTGCGAGGACTTTCTATGTTGCTGTGTTCTCTGTAGGTAAAAGGCTAAGGCTCTTTTACAATCCAAAGTATGAAGGTTTCTTTCTGCACTAGAGGCGTGAGGCCTCGGAAAAAATACAGGAAGATAAATTGATTGATTCAAATGAAAAGGCGAAACCACCTTTGGCATAAAGCGTGGATGAGTTCTAAGAACAACCTTATCATGATGAAACTTAGTATAAGTAGGATCAGCCACTAAAGCTTTCAGTTCACTAATGCGACGTGCAGAGGTGATTGGAATTAGGAAGATGACCTTCCAGGTCAAAAACCTAAGGGTTGTAGTGGCTAAAGGCTCAAAAGGCGGCTTCATGAGCTGCCCAAGAACTAGATTTAGATCCCATGCCACCAATGGTGGCTTAATGGGAGGTTTGGTTAACAGAAGACCTTTCATAAATCGGGATATGAGTGGATGAGAGGAAATTGGTTGTCCATTCAGAGACTTATAGGAAGCTGCAATTGCGCTAAGAGGGACTCTTACCGAATTGGTCTTTAGAACAGAATTCTTTAAGTGAAGGAGATACTCTAGTATCAATTCTAAAGGTATGAAAAGAGGGTTTAATCCCTTCTTGGAGCACCATATAGTAAAACGTTTCCACTTGAAGGCATAAGATCTTCTTGTGGAAAGTTTCCTAGAAGCCTGAAGGATATCCTTTACCTGTTGGGACAGGTTGAAATCCTGGAGGTCTAAGCCTTCAGCAACCAGGCCGTGAGATGCAGGGACTGGGGATTCGGGTGCCATAGCGTCCCGTCCTCTTGGGAAAGGAGATCTGCAGCATGCCCTAACTCCAGAAGTGCAACTTGAGAGAGACGTAGAAGCAGGGGATACCACGCTTGGCGTGGCCATCGTGGCGCTATGAGAATCATGCGACCCCTGTCTCTCTGAAGCTTGAAGAGTGTTTTGGGAATGAGGGGAATTGGTGGGAAGGCATAAAGGAAGTCCTGACCCCAGTGAAGGAGGAAGGCATCCCTTGCCTAACAATTGTGAGCCAGAATCCTGGAACAGAACCGGGGAAGTTTGGCATTCAGTGGACTTGCAAAGGGATCTATAACTGGAGTGCCCCAGAGATGAAATATCTTTGCCACCTGGTCTAGGTGGAGGGACCACTCGTGAGGCAGCAGTACTCGACTGAGTTTGTCTGCCCAAAGGTTTTGAATGCCTGGAAGATATACCACTAGAAGGTGAATTTGATACTCTTTGGCGAGGGCCCACAGTCGTAAAGCTTCATTGCATAACGACAGAGAGCCTGTCCCGTCCTGCTTGTTCACATAGAGCATGGCTATTTGATTGTCCGTCTGGACTAGGACGGTCTTGTAGCTGAGCTGGGCGTGGAATACTCGAAGAGCTAAATAGATTGCTCTTAATTCCTGCAGGTTTATGTGTAGACCAGTCTGCTGTGGAGTCCAGATTCCCTGGGTATTCAGGTGTGCTCCCCAACCAATCTGGGATGCATCTGTTAGGGTGGCCTGAAAAAAGGGGTTGATAAGGAGACCCCACTGTCAGATTTTCTAGTGATTGCCACCATTGGAGGGACAAAATTTGACATTGCGAGTTTAATATTTTGTCTGATAAAAGACATGTGGCCTGTGTCCACTGTGTGGATAGGGTCCACTGAGCTGCTCGCATGTGGAGGCGAGCATATGGGACTACAAGAACTGTGGATGCAATATGTCCCAGCAACTGTAGTAGTTCGAGCAGTTAGGGAGGCTTTCCCTGCTGCTTGAGAAGCTAGTTGCATTATGCAGACACACCGGGCCTGTGGAAGGAAAGCCTTTGCGCCTGTCTGGTATCTAGACAGACCCCTATGAATTCCATGCATTGGGAAGGAACAAGTTGGGATTTTGGGAAGTTTATTAGCAACCCCAAGTATTGGAGGATTCACATTGTGCGAGACAGTGCAGTGCTGGCCTCCGCAACTGTAGGGGCTCGAATGAGCCAGTTGTCTAAGTAAGGGAAGACAAAAATCCCCAGGGTTCGCAGAAATGCTGCTACTACTGCCATGCATTTCGTGAATACCCTTGGTGATGAAGCTAGACCAAAGGGAAGAACCCTGTACTGGAAATGTTTTCCCTTGAAAAAGAATCGTAAGAATTTCCTGTGATCTGGATGGATCAGAATGTGAGGGTATGCATCCTGTAAGTCTAGAGAGCAAAGCCAATCCTGGCTTTGAAGGTATGGCAGAAGAGTTCCTAGAGAAATCATTTTGAACTTCTCTCGAAACAGGTATTTGTTCAATCCTTTGAGGTCTAAAATGGGTCTGTTTCCTCCTGTTTTCTTTGTAATAAGAAAATAGGGGAGTAGAACCCTGCACCCCATTGAAGAATGGGTACCTCCTCTATTGCCCCTTGGGCAAGAAGTGTTGAGACCTCGTGATCTAGCAGATCATCTGCGGAGGTTGGAGAATTGAATTGTTTTAGAATTGTAGGAGGGGGCATGCTGTGAAAATGGAGCTTGTACCCCCTCTCCTACAATGGATAGAGTCCAATCTTCTGCTGTTATCTGATGCCATCTGTTGGCAAAGTGGCATAACCTGCCTGGGATATTGGGGGGTTGGGAACCCCTCAGAGGCAGGAAGGCTAAGCTCTCTAGGAAGGAGTCAAAGCCCTTGAGGGGGCTGAACCTGCAGAGCTGGTTGGGCTCTCGGGCCTTTTGGCTTCTTTTGCTGTCTAGTTTTTTTTCCTTTTTGGGCAACCTGATCCTGAGATTGACTCTGCTGGGTATAGGAAGGATACAATTTCCTCTTTTTGCTGAAAGAGGGTTTTTTTGATAAGGCTTCTTTTTGGCTGGAGTGGCTGTAGATTTTGACAATCTAGAGTAGTACTGTCAGTATCTAACTCGTTAGACTTTTCCTGCCAGTTCTTGCCAAAGAGATTCTCTCCCGTGCAAGGAATGTTGCCTAACTTGTCCTGTACCCAAGTCTGATGCCTGAAGCCAGGCAATCCGTCGTGCACCAAAGGCAATAGCAGAGGTTCTGCTGATGCATTCAAAGCTGTCAAAGGCTGAGCAAGAAAATCCTGTCTTATCATCTGGGAGAAATGGGCTCATAAGCTCCAAGTCTCCCGTAACTTCCTTGAGGAACATTCCCATATAGCACAGTTACTTACCTGTAACAGGTGATCTCTGGGAACAGCAGGAATAAGTCTTCACACATGGGTATCGTCGGTACCGACGGAACCTGCGCGGGAATGCTCCCCAGCGTCCAAAAGGAAAGCTTTTGGGAGCATCCCACAGCGCCTGCGCGCTGCCTTCCCGCCTTTCCTAACCGCCTCTCTCCAGTTCGAGTTTTAAAGCTGAGACAAAGAGTGAGGAAAGGAAAGAAAGATAGAGAAATACAACTCCTAGGGGAGGCGGGTGGGTTGTGAAGACTTATTCCTGCTGTTCCCAGAGATCACCTGTTACAGGTAAGTAACTGGGCTATCTCCAGGAACAAGCAAGAATGAGTCTTCACACATGGGGACTCCCCAGCTAGAGATGCCTGGGAGATCACCCAGGTTGTGAGTCCCTGGGAAGGGCTCTACCTCCACCCATGAATCTCAGGCATCCAGATAGGGATGGAGGGTAGGAGATGATTAGGTATGGAACAGGTGTTTGAGAACAGCCTGACCAAACAAGGCATCCCGGCGTGAGTCCTTGTCCAAGCAGTAATGGGCTGTGAAGGTATGAACCAAGGCCCAGGTGGCCGCTCGACAGATCTGGTCGATGGACACAGAATTTAGATGAGCCATAGAGGCTGCCATGACCCTCACATTGTGAGCTGTGACATGGCCCTCCAGAGAAAGGTTCTTACTCTGGTAGGCAAAAGAAATACACTGAGCAATCCAATTGGACAGAGTTCTCTTAGAGACTGGAAGTCCTAAATGAGAGGGATCAAAAGCAACAAAGAGTTGAGAGGACTTTCTATGTTGCTGTGTCCTTTGTAAGTAAAAAGCAAGAGCTCTCTTACAATCCAGGGTATGAAGACTCCTCTCTGCACTTGAAGCATGAGGTCCTGGAAAAAAGACAGGTAAATAAACCTCCTGGTTCAGATGAAAAGGTGAGACAACTTTAGGCATAAAGTGTGGATTAGTCCTGAGGACTACCTTGTCATGATGGAACCTTGTATAAGGAGGATTAGTCACCAAGGCTTGCAGCTCACTGATGCGGCGAGCTGAAGTGACTGCAATGAGAAAAATAACCTTCCAGGAAAGGAATTTCAAGGAGGTAGTGGCTAAGGGTTCAAAGGGTGGCCGCATAAGCTGGCCAAGAAGCAGATTCAAGTCCCATGCCACTGGAGGTGGTCTGATGGGAGGTTTTGTCAAAAGAAGGCCTCTCATGAATCTTACTATAAGAGGATGAGAGGAAATAGGCTGTCCATTGAGAGGTTTAAGGGATGCTGCAATAGCACTCAAATGGACTCTTACTGAATTCATTTTAAGGCCTGCATGGGATAAATGCAGCAAATACTCTAGTAAAGAATTCAGAGGTATTGCAAGAGGGTTAAGTCCCTTCTCTGCACACCAAATGGTAAACTTTTTCCATTTAAAAGCATAGGAACGTCTAGTGGAAGGCTTTCTGGAAGCATGAAGGATATCCTTCACTTGCTGAGAAAGATGCAAATCTTGAAGGTCTAGGCCTTCAGCAACCAGGCTCTCAGGTGAAGAGACTGGGGATTTGGGTGCCACAACGTTCCCTCCTCCTGGGACAGGAGGTCTGGAGCAGATCCCAAGTCCAGGGAAGGAGCTTGAGAGAGATGCAGAAGTAGAGGGTACCACACTTGGCGTGGCCAATGTGGTGCTATGAGGATCATAGACCCCTTGTCTCTCTGAAGTTTGAACAGTGTCTTGGGAATTAGGGGAATGGGTGGAAAAGCATAGAGGAAGTCTTGCCCCCAATGGAGGAGGAAGGCATCCCTGGCCTGAACTCCCTTACACGGAATTCTGGAACAGAACCGGGGACGTTTGGCATTCCACGGACTTGCAAACAAGTCTATGTCTGGGGTTCCTCAAATTCGAAAGATCCTGGCTATCTGGTCCCCATGAAGGGACCATTCGTGTGGAAGCAGAACTCGACTGAGTCTGTCTGCCCAAGAGTTTTGAACCCCTGGAAGAAACACTGCCATGAGATGGATTTGATGCTCTCTGGCGAAGGCCCACAATCTCAGAGCTTCGTTGCAAAGTGACAGAGAGCCAGTCCCCCCCTGCTTGTTCACGTAGAACATGGCTACTTAGTTGTCCGTGTGGATGAGGACTGTCTTGTAGCTGAGCAGGGTGTGGAAGACTCAGAGCCAAAAAGATTGCTCTGAGCTCTAAGAGATTGATATGTAGAGATGTCTCCTGTGGAGACCAGATGCCTTGGGTGGAGAGATCTTGTAGATGAGCTCCCCAACCCCTCGGAGAGGCATCTGTTGTAAGGGTTGCTTGGGGTAACACCTGTTGAAAGGGGGACCCCAGCAACAGATTTTGAGTGGACTTCCACCACTGGAGAGAGCAAAAGAGGCGACTGGAGGTTGCTATTTTGTCTGACAGGCAGCTTGATGCCTGGGTCCATTGGGTGGACAGAGTCCATTGAGCTGCTCTCATGTGAAGGCGAGCATAAGGAACCACATGCACAGTGGATGCCATGTGGCCTAACAGTTGTAACATCTCTCGAGCAGTTAAATGGGATTTTAATTGAATCTGTGAGGCTAACTGCACCAAGCGTAGGCAACGGGCCTGGGGAAGATAGGCCCTTGAAGTTGTGGTATCCAGCAAGAACCTATGAACTCTAGAGATTGAGTAGGGGTGAGATGGGATTTTGGAATGTTTATTACAAGTCCCAGATACTGAAGAACACGCCCTTGTGCAGGCCAGGGAAGTCTGGGCCTCTGACTGGGATGGAGCTCGGATGAGCCAGTCGTCCAGATATGGGAATACGAATATCCCTAGAGTGCGTAGAAATGCAGCTACTACTGCCATGCATTCTGTGAACACTCTTGGTGCAGAGGCCAGACCGAAAGGAAGCACTTTGTATTGGTAGTGCTTTCCTCGGTAAAGGAATCGAAGGAACCTTCTGTGTGTTGGATGGATGAGGACATGGGTGTACGCATCCTTGAGGTCTAGAGAACAAAGCCAATCCTGACTCTGAAGGTATGGAAGGAGAGCACCGAGAGAAATCATCTTGAACTTCTCCTTGTATAGAAACTTGTTCAATTCTCTGAGATCTAGTATGGGTCTGTAGCCCCCTGTTTTCTTTGGGATAAGAAAGTAGGGGGAGTAGAACCCTGAGCCCTGCTGAAGAAGGGGTACTTCTTCTATTGCCCCTTGGGCAAGAAGGGTAGCAATCTCCTGACCCAGAAGGTCGAGGAGAGATGTTGGAGAATTGAACTGTCTCACCATGGTGTGAGGAGGAAGGTTTAAGAAATGAAGCTTGTACCCCTCTCTTATGATGGAGAGGGTCCATTGCTCTGCTGTGATTTGTTCCCACCTGGAAGCAAAGGGAGCTAACCTTCCTGGAATGGTGAGAGGCTCTGGTTCTTTTAGAGCCAGAAAGGCTAAGTTCTCTAGTTGAAAGTCAAAGGCCCTGAGGAGGCTGAGGCTGTTGGGCCGTAGCAGTCCTAGCAGCCTTAGGCTTGGCCTGTTTTGGTTGTTGCTGTCTCTTTGTAGCAAAACGAACTGCAGAAGATGCCTGCTGACCATAGGCAGAATAATATCTCCCTTTTTTGGGAAAAAACCCCTTTTTGAACAACCTTTTCTTAAAAGGAGCAGAGGTAGACTTTGAGAGTATCTAAAGCAGAATTTTCAGCATCCATTTGGGTGGCCTTTGCTTGCCAATCTTTGCCAAAAAGGTTTTCACCTGTACAAGGAAGGTTTCCTAGTCCATCCTGAACGCAGGGTTCCAAATCAGAAGCTTGTAACCAAGCAACTCTTCGTGCACCTATGGCAATAGCCGAGGCTCTGCTGGCACACTCAAAAGAGTCAAAGGCTGCACGGTTGGAAAATTTGGAAACATCCTGGGCATGTTTAAGCCAGGTGAGAAACTCTTCCCTTTTATCTTCTGAAATAAAAGGAGATAAAGTTTGCAGATGATCTGTAACTTCTTTTAGAAACATCCCCATATAGAGACTATAGGAGTTGATTCTGGCAACAAGCATGTTGGCCTGGAAAATTCTCCTGCCAAAGGCATCTAAGGTTCTGCATTCTCTTCCTGGAGGATTAGAAGAGTGCCTTTTTGTACTCTTTATCTTCTTCATAGCAGACTCCACCACAATGGAGTGTTGAGGAAGCTGAGTCTTATGAAAACCAGGACAAGGAGGAACACGATACATGGTGTCCAACCTACGAGAATGAGGGGAGATGGTGAGAGGGGTCTCCCATATGCCCAACATGTGATCATAAAGAATCTCATGAACTGGTAAAGTGGCTGCCTCTTTAGGAGCCTTAGGATATTGTAAAATATCTAAGTTTTTGGCTCTAGGCTCTGCTTCAGGGGCCACTGAAATGGAAAGGCCCCTGGCCACTTCCCTAATGAAGTCTTGAAAAGACAAGTCTTCTGGAGGAGACATTCTTCTTTTTGGAGAAGAGGGCTCCTGAGGAAGGATCACTGATGCTTCGACAGAGGCCTCTGATTCATCAGAATCTTCAGAGGAATCGAAGTATCGCCTGTCTGGATGCTCCTGCAGAGCCCGATACGTGTACCGGGTGGTATCGACATCGGGAGTGATCGGTACCGAGTCGGTACCGATGGGCATCACAGGACAGTGTACCGCTGCAGTCGACACCGAAGCTGATGTCGATGCAATTGGTACCGGCACCGGAACCGATATCGTACCAGAGTCGGTACCGCCAACGGAGTTTGTTGCGGTACCCAAGGCGTCGCAGCTTGTATGAATGCCGTAATGGCACGCTGCATGGTCAGGATATTCTGATCCATCGACGCCACCAATGTCTGGATGTCGGTACCACCCCAGAACATGGCAACAGGTGATCAGTCGAGGCCGAGCCATCGATATCAACCTGTGACCCCATAGATAAAGCTTTGGAAGCCGAAGCCTCCCACCGGGGTAATTTTGCCGGTGCAGATTCCTCGAGAGCAAGCCCGGAGGCATCTCGATACTTAGAGGGAGATCTACCCTTCGAGGACCGGCTGGACTTGTTTGGTTACCTGAGATCCATGGGAGGAAGAAGCAGCCCTGGAAGACGTCGATGCTACCGGAGCTGCACCAGAGGGAAACAGGGTACTGAGCTTGGCTGCTCGATTCTGTAGACCTCTTTTAGACATCATGGAACAGGACTCACAATCCACAATGGAGTGGTCAGGACCTAAACATTTTAGACACCATTCATGGGTGTCGGTGACAGAAATAGTGCCGCTGCACTTCGTGCACTTTTTAAACCCGGAGACGGGCTTTTCCATGAGGAAAATTTTCCCTAGGCCTAAGGCCGAAGAAAGAAAAAAATGCACTGAAGTGAGAACTACAGTAATTTTTTTTTTTATTTTTTAAGAAGAAAGAAAGACAGACCGGCGGAACCGGTCCGGTGTCGAAGGCGGCAGACACGCGACCAAAGAAATAAAAGAAAATAAAGAAATTCTTCAGGGGTGACAGGAACACGACCTCCTGGCTCCGCAGAAAAAAAGAACTGGAGAGAGGCGGTTAGGAAAGGCGGGAAGGCAGCGCGCAGGCGCTGTGGGATGCTCCCAAAAGCTTTCCTTTTGGACGCTGGGGAGCGTTCCAGCGCAGGCTCCATCAGTACCGACGATACCCATGTGTGAAGACTCATTCCTGCTTGTTCCTGGAGATATAGTATATATGAACTGATCTTAGTTGAAAGCATGGAAGCCTGAAAAGTTTGGCGCCCAAAAGCGTCCAGAGTCCTGCATTCACGACCTGGAGGACTGGATGCATGCCTCTTTGCACTTGTCATCCTACGCATGGCTGATTCCTCTACCATTGAATGGTGTGTCAGCTAAGTCTTTTGAAATCCAGGACATGGCGGAACTCGATACATAGTATCAAGTCTCCTAGAGTTAGGAGATGTAGTCAGAGGTGTCTCCCACATTCTGAGCATCAAGTTATGCAGAATTTCATGGATGGGCAGAGTGGCTGCCTCCTTTGGAGCTTTAGGATACTGGAGAATTTCCAATTCCTTTGCTCTGGGTTCCTCTTCGGGAGCCACCCTGATTGAAAAGGCCCTTGGCCATATCACGGATAAAATCCTGAAAAGACATGTCCTCTGCAGGTGACATTCTGCGTTGAGGAGAAGAGGGATCTTCTGGGAGAAACCCTCTAGTACCAGCATAATTGTCAGTCTTCGGAATCAGAGGATTCGAAGTATTCCTGACTGCGATGCTCATGCAAAGCACGGTCCCGGTATCGATCGAAGCCGGTACCGAGTTGATCCAGTACCAATCTGTCGATTCCAGCCAAAGATGGCATAGGAAGAATCCCCACCGGGGCCGGTACCGGTATCGTCAGTGTCTGTACCGGTGTAGGTACCAGCATCGGTGCCGATGTCGGTACCGGTGCCCGTTGGACCAACGGTACTGCAGCTGAGAGAAGAGCTGCGATGCTGCGTTCAATAGCAAGGAACCTCTGGTTGATCGATGCTGCCGAAGCCTGGGTGTCGGTACCGGTGAAAACGGCCGGAACCCCTGAGCATGGCACAGGTAGTTCTTGCGAGGTCGAGGCCTCGAAAACATCCTGGAGCCCCATTGATGCTTTGGAAGCTGAAGCCTCCCACCGGGGCTGCTTTGTCGGTGTGGTACCCTCAAGGGCAATGCCAATGGCCTCTCGATGCTTAGCAGGAGAGCTACCCTTTGAGGTCCGGCTTTTACGTTTACTTACCTAAGATCCATGGGAGGAAGAGGAAGCCCTTGAAGATGTGAATGCAATGGGTCTGGCATCCGAAGAAGAGGGTACCGAGCTTTGCAGCCCGGTTCTGTCTTCCTCTTTTAGTCATGCCCATACAGGAGAGACATTCAGATGGAGAATGTTCAGGCCCTAAACATTTAAGACACCAATCATGGGTATCAGTGATGGAAATGGTACCGCCACACTTAATACTTTTTTTTTTTTTAAACCACTAGTTGATTTTTCCATGTTTTAGGAATATGGGGTCTAGTGCCCAAAATGGCGCCTAGCACCGAAAAAGAAATGTTTCTGAAGAGAAACAGTTCAAAGTATAAGGGGGGCTTTTTTGGAAAAGAAAAGAACTGGCGGTACCGGTAAGCGTCGTATGGAGGCAAACGCGATGGAATTTTCTACGGTGACAGGGTATGGATCCTGTCGGCTCCACGGAAAACAAAGAACTGAAGAGGGACAGTTGGAAAGGCGGGAAGGCAGCGCGCATGTGCTGAGGGATGCTCCCAAAAGCGTTCCTATTGGATGCTGGGGAGCGTTCCCGTTCAGGCTTCGTCGGTACCGACAATACCCATATGTGAAGACTACATTCCTGCTTGTTCCTGGAGATGCCTATTAG
The DNA here is from genome assembly GCA_033557465.1 of Ichthyophis bannanicus. Classification (NCBI taxonomy): domain Eukaryota; kingdom Metazoa; phylum Chordata; class Amphibia; order Gymnophiona; family Ichthyophiidae; genus Ichthyophis; species Ichthyophis bannanicus. Next base: position 253,107,415 of record CM066039.1, read on the forward strand.
CACTGTAAAAATACGTAGCAGCAGTAAATCTTACCTTTTTTGAACTATACAAACACAACTCTCTTCAACTGTACAGAATCAAGTCATTGTTCAATACCACTGTAAACGCAGCACAGTTAAGAGCAGACATACTTAGGTCTGTTCTTGAACTCGAGTTGGTGCTATATTCCATACAGACTAGCATGCAATATTATAATGTAAGCTGATCATGGTGCTGGGACATAGTCATTCATTAACACTTGTGTTATGCAAATACTTTTTGGCAAGTTTGTTTGATCTATTAATGTTAACCTGGACAAAGATTTCCATTTGTATAAATAACCCCCCCCCCCTTCAACCCAAAAAAGATGTATACTATGGCATAATGGTGCATATACTGTATCTGTGCTAAGAACTTTCTTTAGAGATACCCATGTATTTCTGTCCGTTTCCTTCAGCATGGATGTGCTTCATGGCCAGCTTGTGCCTCGTAGAATCCAGGGCTGTGGCAAACGCTTTATAATAATTCTTGAAATGATCATCTGCTGCAACGGAGGAAGTCAGCACTTCTGCCTGGGGAAAGTAAAATTAAAAAAGGGGCTCACTTCTAGAAAAATTGACCCTTGTATACAATGTCATGCCCTGATCACGGGAGAATCAGACTGCTTCTCAGATGTCAGCTATGGAGAACGGTATGGATTTGAGATTCTGCTCATCAAAATATAGGTGGGAAACCACTAATCGGATGTAACAGAGATGCTGTGTAATGAACACACAAAAAAGCAGGGATATGCACAGACAAAATAAAGTTCACTTTGTGATCATTCAAAATTAATGTTCCAATTTTCAGCATTTTTTGTGTTCATTTCAGATGATATTTGTTCTTTAGTCACGCATAATATGTGCGCTAGCACTTAAGGGCACAAATCAATTGCACTCGTATTGATTTGTATGTATACACGCATACAATCTGTATGCACACTACATTTTTTAGGAACCAAAAGCACACCCTATAACTCAATTGCCAGTTTCCAACTAAAATGTATTTTTCTTTGGGGGGGAGGGGGGAGGAGAGAAGAGAAGAGGACAGGACAACTTATACTGATTTCATACTGTTGTAATTTTAACTTGCCTTAGGTTTATTTTTTTGGTAAGGCACAGAATCAAGCCAAAATAAGTATAATAGCCCTATGACATGTGTATATATACATATGCATATATATGGTTTCATGCTTTTAGTATTTTGAAGATTTATTGCATACTGCTTAGAATTTAAATGATTAACTATACAATATGTTAACATTTTAAAAATGTATTTTTGCTTATTTGTTAATCTTCTCTACACTGCACTCTTAATTGCTGTTTGTTTTGAGATTTAAACAGCTTCGAGCTGTATTAAAGTAAGTGATATAGAAGCTTAAATTTATTTTATTTATTTTATTTAACTTTCTTATATACCGCGCTCTTTACACCAGTGCGGTTTACATGTAACGCAATTATGCAGAGCCGACTTCAAATGTTAAAGTTCAAATGCTTTGGCCTCAGACATGCCACCCTGCTAGCGTTTTTTGGTGCTAGCAGGGTGGCATGTCTGAGGCCAAAGCATTTGAACTTTAACATTTGAAGTCGGCTTGTGAGCCCCTGAAGAAACGAAGCGTTTGTGAAACGCAGCAGCGCTGAGTCTGGCGTTGGGAAGATCTTACTAAGATAAGCCTGACTCATTTATAGTTCCCTCTACCATTTGAACCACTGCTTTTAAATTATTTGAAATAGTACATATATAACACTGTCTGTGGAAATTTTGCAAAAGAAAAAAGGGAAAAAGAGGGTCGTTGATGCAACACGGAGCAGATGCTGGCTAATGTTATAGCTGTAGCTCCCCATGAGTCTGAGACCCGATAAAAAGATAAAAAGCATTTTCCTTTTTTATTGTTATGAATTGGTACAACTTATCCGAGGGTAACATGTATTAATGTGAAAAGGGGACCCCAGCAACAGGTTTTGAGAGGACTTCCACCACTGGAGAGACCAAAAAAGGCGACTGGAATTTGCTATTTTGTCTGACAGGCAACCTGATGCCCGAGTCCATTGGATGGACAAAGCCCATTGAGCTGCTCTCATGTGAAGGCGAGCATATGGAAACACATGCACGGTGGATGCCATGTGGCCTAATAGTTGTAACATCTCTCGAGCAGTTAAGTGGGATTTTAACTGAAACTGGGAGGCTAACTGCACTAGACGTAGGCAACGGGCCTGAGGAAGATAGGCCCTTGCAGTTGTGGTATCCATCAAGACCCCTATGAACTCCAGAGACTGAGTAGGGGTGAGATTGGATTTTGGGATGTTTGTTACTAGTCCCAAATACTGAAGGATACGCATTGTGCAGGTTAGGCAAGTCTGGGCCTCTGACTGGGATGGGGCTCGAATGAGCCAGTCGTCCAGATATGGGAATACGAATATTCCTAGAGTGTGGAGAAATGCAGCTACTACTGCCATGCATTTCGTGAACACCCTTGGTGCAGAGGCCAGACCGAAAAGGAAGCACCCTGTATTGGTAGTGCTTTCCTTGAAAAAGGAACCGAAGGAACCTTCTGTGTGTTGGATGGATGAGGACATGGGTGTACGCATCCTTGAGATCTAGAGAACAAAGCCAGTCCTGACTCTGAAGGTATGGAAGCAGAGCCCCTAGAGAAATCATTTTGAATTTCTCCTTGAATAGAAACTTGTTCAATTCTCTGAGATCTAATATGGGTCTGTAACCCCCTGGTTTTCTTTGGGATAAGAAAATAAGGGGAGTAGAATCCTGAGCCCTGTTGAAGAAGAGGTACTTCCTCTATTGCCCCTTGGGCAAGAAGGGTAGCAATCTCCTGACCTAGAAGGTTGAGGAGAGATGTTGGAGAATTGAACTGTTTCACCATGGTGTGAGGAGGAAGGCTTAAGAAATGAAGTTTGTACCCTTCCTTTATGATGGAGGGGGTCCATTGCTCTGCTGTGATTTGCTCCCATCTGGGAGCAAAGTAAGTCAACCTTCCTGGAATGGTGAGGGGCTCTGGTTTTTCCAGAGCTAGAAAGGCTAAGTTCTCTAGTTGCAAGTCAAAGGCCCTGAGGAGGTTGAGGCTGCTGGGCTGTGGTAGGCCTGGCAGCCTTTGACTTGGCCTGTTTAGGTGGTTGCTGACGCTTTGCAGCAAAACGACCTGCAGAAGATGTCTGCCCATGAGCAGGATAATATCTTCCCTTTTTAGAAAAAGATGTCTTTTTGAACAATCTTTTCTTAACAGGGGCAGAGGTAGACTTTGAAAGTCGATCCAAAGCAGAGTTCTCAGCATCCATCTGAGTGGCCTTTGCTTGCCAATCCCTGCCAAACAGGTTTTCACCTGTACAAGGAAGGTTTCCCAACTCATCTTGGACCCAGAGTTCCAAATCAGAGGCTTGTAACCAAGCAATTCTGCGTGCACCTATGGCAATAGCCGTGGCTCTGCTTACACACACAAGAGTCAAAGGCTGCACGGTTGGAGAATTTGGAAACATCTTGGGCATGTTTGCGCCAAGTGAGAAATTCCTGCCTTTTATCTTCTGAAATAAAAGGAGCTAAAGTCTGCAGATGATCTGTGACTTCTTTTAGAAACATCCCCATATAGAGACTATAGGAGTTGATTCTGGCAGCAAGCATATTGGCCTGGAAAATCCTTCGGCCAAAAGCATCTAGAGCCCTACATTCACGTCCTGGAGGGTTAGATGAGTGTCTCTTTGCACTCTATTTTCTTCATAGCAGACTCAACCACAATAGAGTGGTGAGGAAGCAGAGTCTTATGAAAACCAGGACAGGGAGGGACACGGTACATGGTGTCTAACCTACGAGAATGAGGAGAGGTGGTGAGAGGAGTCTCCCACATGCCCAACATGAGATCATAAAGAATCTCATGAATAGGTAAGGTAGCTGCTTCCTTAGGAGCCTTAGGATATTGCAAAATATCTAATTGCTTGGCTCTAGGCTCTGACACAGAGGCCACTGTGATGGAGAGGCCTCTAGCCACTTCCCTAATGAAGTCTTGAAAAGACAAGTCCTCTGGAGGAGACATTCTTCGTTTTGGAGAAGCAGACTCCTGAGGAAGAAGTACCGGTGCATCGACAGAAGCCTCCGACTCATCAGAGTCTTCGGAGGAATCGAAGTATCGCCTGTCTGGATGCTCCTGTAAAGCCCGATACGCGTACCGAGTGGGATCGACATCGGGAGTAAGCGGTACCGGTTCGGTACCGATGGGCATCATAGGACAGGGTACCGTTGCAGTCGACACCGAAGCTGATGTCGATGCAATCGGTACCGGCACCGGAGATTGTTGCGGTACCGGAGGCGTCGAAGCCTGCATAAACGCCGTGAGGGTGCGCTGCATGGACAGAATTTTCTGATCCAGACGCCACCAAAGTCTGGATGTCGGTACCAGTGGAGGCCACCGGTACTCCAGAACATGGCAACGGGTGATTGGTTGAGGCCGAGCCATCGATGTCAACTTGTGACCCCATAGAGAATGCTTTGGAAGCCGGAACTTCCCGCCGGGGTAATTTTGCCGGAGCGGAATACTCGAGGACAAGCCCGGGGGCATCTCGATGCTTAGATGGAAATTTGCCTTTCGAGGACCGGCTAGATTTATTTTTGGTTACCTGAGATCCATGGGAGGAAGAAGCAGCCCTGGAAGACGTCGATGCCACCGAGGCTGCATCAGAGGGAAACAGGGTACTGAGCTTGGCTGCTCGGTTCTGCCGACCTCTTTTAGACATCATGGTGCAGGACACACAATCCGTGATGGAATGGTCAGGACCCAAACATTTCAGACACCAATCATGGGTGTCGGTGACAGAAATAGTACCGCCACATTTTGAACCCGGAAGCGGGCTTCTCCATGAGGAGAAAATAATTAGGCCTAAGGCCCAAAATGAAAATGCACAGCTGAATAAAGAAAAGGTTTTGTTTTGTTTTTTAAAGAAGAAAGAAAAGAAAAGACCGGCGGTACCGGTCTGACGTCGAAGGCAGACGCGACACAGAAAAATAAAGAAAAAAATAAAGAACTTCTTCTGCAGTGACAGGAACACGACCTGCTGGCTCCGCGGAAAAGAAGAACTGGAGAGAGGCGGTTGGGAAAGGCGGGAAGGCAGCGCGCAGGCGCTGTGGGATGCTCCCAAAAGCTTTCTTACTGGACGCTGGGGAGCATTCCCGCGCAGGCTCCGTCGGTACCGACGATACCCATATGTGAAGACTCATTCCTGCTTGTTCCTGGAGATACTATCTGATGTATGGCCCATTTTATTCCTATGGGCTGTGGGGTAGATAGCTCGAGCTAAGTGTTAGTAAAAGCCTAGATATCCTCTACAGGAATGACAAACTATTTGAAATTAAGATTTTTCATCTTGCAATGAAGATTCTTATTTGATTGATTTTGAACTTGGATGTGCATTGATACCTGAACACTAGCCTTCGGAGCAATTGCCCTTCTTCCTGTCACCCCTCTCCCCAGAGTTCAAACAGACCTGTTTAGCTAGAACCTCTGCCAGTTCCAGATCTTTCTTCCACAGCAGGAGTTTACGTTTTTGTTGATACACCTTCTGCTGCAAGTTTTCCTTTTCTTCACATACCAGTAAGAGATTCTTTTCAGCTTTCTCTTCCAAACGGCTGACATTTTTTTGCATCTAGGAAAAAAAGTTACTAATTTTATGAAACACAAAGAATGTGCATGACATTCTGACAACATATTTTGATACTTACATAGTTCTTTGCAGCAAACTGCATATTAGGTACAGCTAGTCCCTTCGCTAGAGAAATACTTGCCTCATGTTGGTCCATTGAGTGTTTATGTTAATCATGGGAAGAGACATTAAAAGTGAACACACATGTTCATGCTTTTAAATATACTTAAAATCTTTAAGCTTAACATGAAGATCGTCATCATATTAATCATTTATTTTACTTAACTTTTTTTATACTGCTTTATCTAAAAGTCACAACAATTTACAAATTGAACAGGATTTACAATGTAATTGAATGAGACATTAACATTTGGTGAGTGGCACATGGATAGGTGTGGGTATGCGGGTAGGGAAGAGATGAATTGTAGGTAGGAGTCTTTATAGTGTGTCTTTATTGTTGTCTGTTCTGAAGTATTCTGTGAAGAGGTGTGTTTTAAGCCTATGGTCAAACTCCATAATTGTGTCAGTAGCTCTCATCTCCACTGGGAGCGAGTTCCAAATAGAGGGTACGAATAGGGAAAAGGCTCGATTGGCAGTTGCTTGGTTGCTCTTTGCCTTGAGTGCTGGAACAATAGTAAGTTTTGGCCTGGTCCTTCCTGACCTGGTGTCAGAGGATTTTAGCATTAATGTTTTTAGGTGCACAGGTACACAGTCCAGGACAAGATTATACTGGTCCATCCAGAATGTCCTATTGAAATTCTTCCCGTTTGGATAGATAAGCATATAATTCCATTGCTCCAATCCCATACCAACTCTCCACCTTATCGTCTACTGTAAAAAAAAAATAAAAACAATTCTACAAATCGTGTCCATTTTAAGTAGACCATGGATACCATTAGGTAGAGTCTTTACCAGCTGTGATACTGAATTGGATCAAAATAAGAATTCTGCAATGAAGTACAGAAGCTTCTGAGACCAGAAATATACTTTAGCCTCCATGCTCATTACTCCTGCTGAAATTCTGCACACAAATTCAAAATTGTGTGTCAAAAGGTCTGAATTGAGGGGGAAGTGACATCAGCGGGCAGGATGGTTGCTTGCTAAGTGAGCTCCATGGCACCCTACCTTAATTGGGCCATAAAGTGAGGTTAAATTTTGCCCCCCCCCCCTCCCATCACGGCACATCTTGGAACAATGGCACAGCCCTGGGTGGCGATGTAAGGTAGCAGCTGGCAGAGTACCGCTCTCCCTATGCATAGGCAGAGAAGGCACGCATGTTGGAATCAGAGCTTAAGATGGCTGACAGGGAGAAGAGCGATGTGGAGAAGACAAAAGTGGTATGGGGAACCGGGACAGCTGAGGATCTCAAGGGCTAGGTTAAGGGAACTGAAGTAGAATTTGAAGGCTGAAATGAGCGGACTTAAAAATGAAATAAAGGAGGCCTTGAGCGCATTGCATCAGGATCTCCGCAATCTCTGTGCACATGTGGAGGAAGCTGAAGACCATTTAGAGCTCCATGAGGAAATACTCTGAGAACTTCAAAGTGACTGGGAGGAGCCAAAATATGCACAAGAGGCACTAAGGGCGAAAACTGAAGACCTGGAAGACAGGTCGCGCCGGTGCAATGCACAGGTACGGAGTATCCTGTAGAAGCCACAGTATAAAGATTGTGAAGTGGTGTTAGTGCACTTGTTTGGGGCACTGATAAAGGCCGCGGACCCCAATATGGCAGTGGAGGAGGCACAGATTGAAAGAGCTCACCGGGGGCCTGGACTCTAATACAAATAGGCCCCGTGACATGATTGCATGCATGCGATCATACAAAACGAAAGACACTCTTGGCAGCAACTAGCAAGTCCTGGAAAAGCTCCACCATGCATCCCTCCCATGTAAAGGGCCCCATCGACAGGCACCTTGGAACACTGCAGAGATATGAGAGGTGACACGCTTCTGAGGCATGAAGGCTGGAAATATAAATGGCTGTACCCATTTTGACTTCTGGTGACTGAAAGGTACTTCATGACGGGTACAGTCCCTGGAGACAGCATGGCAGGTGCTGAGGGAACTGGGAGTACCAAATATCCCAGAGATCATGCAAAGTAGAGCGGAAACACCAAAAGGTATCCACATCAAAAGTCACAAGTTTAAAGTGATGGAGAGTCGAGACCAAGGACAAGAGTCAACCGGATGGCCCAGAGAGTGGGGTCTCGTGATGGACAATTTGATGACTTCAGAAAATGAAGGACAGTACGAAGGATGAAAGTATTGGACTACGTTGTGTAAGACAGGGAAGATTGTAATTAGTTGGGGGCTTGCAGTAACACTGGGGGGAGGCCTGGATTGGGGGTGGTAACGGTCTTCCCTGGATGATTTGGCCAAGTGGGGAGGAGGGATGTAGATGAAAGGGGGAAAGCAGAGGGGTGTAAGAGAATGCATGAGTGGAGCATGGGGGGTGGGAATGGGGAGGATAGAGGAATGTGTGGGAGCTCAAGCTGGATAATTACAGGACAAGGGAACTGAGATGAAGAGGGTCTGTTGGAACTCTACTTGGGGAATGTATTGAGGCCAGCACCCAAGGAGTGGAATGGCCCCAATTATAGTAAAGCCTGAAATAGGGTGTGGAGGGGGGGGGGACTCCAGGAGCACGTCACTTGCTTCAGATTTCTAATTCCAAGAGAAGTGGTACTATTAAGGGAGAGGGGAGGAAGGAAGGGATAGGAAGGGAAGGGAAGAGAGGAGAGGGGAGGGGAGGGGAGAGCAGGGGGTGGTGGGGAAGGAGGGAAGAGAAAGGAAGGAAATGCATTGGACCAACAGGCTAAATATAGTGAAATGGTATGAACAGAAACTATTAACACTAAGGAGTAGAACACCCTCAGAATAGGCAACAGCTGTTTCGGGAGGTGGAGCGACTTGGGTGGGATATAATCTTCATCCAAGAAACATATCTGCAATGCATAGATGAGGGGCTCTTAAAGAGAAGTTTATACTCTCATCAGTATTTGGGGTGTTCTAGGGGGAAGGGGGGGGGACTTAAAAAATGGGGGGGGGCTAAACTATTGAGGAGAGGCTGTTTGTTTCAACTGAATGAGATCCTTCAAGACAAAGAGGGGAGGGTGCTGGTGTTAAAGGGGGATGTAATGGGGGAACTGGTCACTTTAGCGAATGTCTATGCCCCAAATGAGCAGCAAGTTCCCTTCTGGAAAGGCATCAAGGATTTATATGAGAGATCTGTTCAGGGGAAATTAGTGCTAATGGGGGGATTTTAATCTTGCCCTCCATTCCAGGTGGGACTGTCAAGCCAAGGGAGGAGATAGGTTTAAAAAGTCTAGGCACCTAGTGAAGGGTATATGCGGATACACCAGCTATTGGACATGTGGCAGGAGAATCATAAGGAATGCAGGGAATATAGCTTTTATTCAAATACCTACAGTAGATTAAGAACATAAGACATTCCATACTGGGTCAGACCAGGGCCCATGAAGCCCAGTATCCTGTTTCCAACAGTGGCCAATCTAGGTGACAAGTACCTAGCAGTTTCCCCAAAAGACACAGGTCCCACAATACTTGTAATGGGTCAAGCAGTGGATATCCAGGGTCCTCTTTAATGGTTTATGGACCTTTCCTCCAGGAACTTGTCCAACCCTTTTTTAAACCCAGTACACTAACAGCTTTTATTACATCCTCTGGTAAATTCCAGAGCTTGATTACACACTGACTGAAAAAATATTTTCTCTTATTAGTCTTAAATAGGTTACCCTGTAGCTTCATTGCATGTCCCCTAATCTTTCTATATTTTGATAGAACAAACAATTAATCTATGTTTACCTGTTCCACTCCATTCATTAATTTATAGACCTCTATCTCCCCTCAGCCATCTCTTTTCCAGATTATAGAGTCAAACCTTTTAGCCTCTCTTCACAGGGGTATCCCTTCCATCCCCTTTACCATTTTGGCAGCTCTTTTCTGTACCTATTCTAATAACGCTATATCCTTTTTAAGATACAGCGACCAGAATTGCACAAAATATTCAAGGTGCGGTCACATCATGGAACGATGCAGAGGCATTATAACATCCTTTGTTTTATTCTCCATTTGGTTGCTTATGATACCTAGCATTCTATTTGCTTTCTTGGCAACCGCTGCACACTGAGCGGAAACATAGAAACAGAAATATGATGACAGAAAAAGACCACATGGCCTATCTAGTCTGTCCTTCTATAACAACTACAACAGTCCCCTTTTTACCTCTAGAGATCCTCTGTGTTTGTCCCATGCTTTTTTGAATTCAGTTACTGTCTTCATCTCTACCACCTCCACTGGGAGACTATTCCACGGATCCACCACTCTTTCCGTAAAGAAATATTTCCGCATATCATTCCTGAATCTATCTCCCTTCACCCTCATCCCATGTCCCAGGTTATCCAAGATGACGTCTAAATCTTTTTCATGGGTGGTGGTTCCTAATATGAAACCTTGCATCATGTAACCACAGTCTGGGTTGTTCTTTCCTAGGTGCATAACTTTGCACTTCTCCACATTAAATTTCATCTGCCATTTGGATGCCTAGTCTTCCAATTTATCAAGGTCCTCTTACAATTTTCCACAATCCTCATAGGATTTAACAAGTTTGAATAGTTTTGTCTCATCTGCAAATTTGATTACCTCACTCATTATTCCCATTTCCAGGTCATTTAGGAATATGTTAAAAAGCAACAGACTCAGCACAGAATCCCGAGTTACTCCACTATTTACCTTTCTCCATTGGGAAAAATTGCCATTTAGCCCTGCCCTTTGCTTTCTATCTTTTAACTAGTTCCTGATTCACAATAGTACATTGCCTCCAATTCCATGACTAATTTTGCCAGATACACTATATCACCTTTGTCTACTTGTTTATTCACACCTTGAAAAAACATAACAGATTAGTAAGACAAGACTCCCTCTTGGTTAAAGCAATGTTGGCTGTCTCCTATTAAGCCATGACTATCTACATGTTCAGTAATTTTGTTCTTTATAATTGTTTCTACCATTTTTCCTGGTACCGATGTCAGGCTCAGCGGTCTGTAGTTTCCCCAGATTACCCCGGAACACTTTAAAAACTTGCGTTACACTGGCCATTTATCAATCTTCCAGTACTATAGATGATTTTAATAATAATTCACAGATTACTAATAGTAGGTCTGCAATCTTATATTTCAGTTCTTTCAACACCCTTAGATGCATACCATCCGGTCCAGGTGATTTGCTATTCTTCAGTTTATCAAATAGTTGTAATACATCTTCCCAGTGTATCAATATTTCTTTCAATTCTTCTGCGGCATCACCTTTAAATACCATTTCAGTTATGGGTAACATCCCTATATCTTCCTCAGTAAAGACTGAAGTAAAGAATTCATTCAGTCTTTCCACTACAGCCTTCTCCTCTTAATGTCCCCCTTTACCCCCCCTATCATCTAATGTATAATATACAGTGTATAATGTATAGTGTCCAGTGTACAATGTATAATGTCTTTATAATGTACAATGTATAATGTTAAGTACCCTCATGTTAAATGTAACCCTCCAATTGTGATGTGACCACTTTAATTGTAGGATAAGGTGGTATACAAATCTGTCTAAATAAAAATAAATAAAATCATCCAACTGACTCCGTCACAAGTTTTCTTTGCTACGAATGTACTTGGAAAAAGTCTTTATTACACGTCTTTGCTTCCACAGCAAGCTTCTTCTCAAAATTCACTCTTTGCCTGCCTTATCAATGTTTTGCATCTTACTTGCCAGTGCTTATGTTGTTTCCAGTTTGTCATTTGGCTCCTTTTACCATTTTCTGAAAAATGCTTTTTTGGCAACAGCTTCTCTGACCTCACCTTTAAACCATGCTGGCAGTTTTTTGGACCTCCTTCCACTTTTCTTAAAGCGTGGAATACAGCTGGCCTGGGCTTCCAAGATAGCATTTTTAAACACCCATGCTTGATGCAAATCTTTAATCTTTGCAACTGCTCCCCTTATTTTTTTCCTTAACTATTTTCCTCATTTTATCATAGTCTCCCTTTTGAAAGTTAGAAGGCAGTACTGTGGATTTTCTTACTATCCCTCCTTCATTTATTAAATCAAATGCGATCATGCTATGATTATTGCCAAGTGGCCCCAAAACCCTTATCTCTTGCACCAGATCTCGTGTTCCACTAAGGACCAAGTCCAAAATGGCTTCCCCTCTGGTTGGTTCATGAACCAGCTGCTCCAAGAAGCAGTCATTTATTTCATTTAGAAAAACTCTCTCCCTAACATGTTCTGCCGTGACACTGATCCAATCTATACCAGGGTAATTGAAATCACCCATTACTATTATTGTTCTGTAACTTTTGTTAGCTTCCCTGATTTCATCATCCATTTGTTCATCCTGGTCAGGCAGTCGATAGTACACCCCCACTGCCATCGCCTTCCCCTTCTTACATGGAATTTCAATCCATAGAGATTTTACAGTGAATTCTGTTTCCTGCAAAAAACTTTAATCCATTGTGACTCAATGCCCTCTAACAGAGTGCAACCCCTCCATCAATTTGATCAGCTCTATCATTATGATGTGGAGTGGAGTAGCCACCTAGTGGTTAGAACTGCCTAGTACCCAAAAGATCAAGGGTTTGATTCCCATTGGCACTCCTTGTGACCTTGGGCAAGTCACTTTACCCTCCATTGCCTCGGAAGAAAAGGCTGGCAACCTACTTCTGGTGATACATTGCCAAGAAAACCCAGAGGTAGCTGGGTCGCTTTGAGTCACTGACTTGAGGGCACTAAAAAAAAAAAGTCATTATGATATAGTCTGTACCCAGGTATCAGTGTCCCACAGGTTTATTTATTTATTGGCTTTTATATACCGCACTGTTTAGGTATCCTCCTTCCACCATGTCTGAGATACCAATCATATCTAACCTCTCATTTAATACTATATAGTCTAACTCTCCCATCTTTTTTTTTTTTTTTTTTTTTTTTTAAAGACTTACAGCCTCTAAAATGCTTGTATACAAATGCTAGAATTTATCCATATTAATCTGGCTATTGGTAGGCAGGGATAATTTGAAATCTTCAAGCTCCATCTGCTCTGTACTTAAGGGCATTTGGGTTACTTTTGTTTTCATTGGAATCTCTCTACTGATATGCCCTAACTTCAATATTTTGCTAGTATCCCTCAAAGATACATTGTTCCGAACCATGAGCTCTTCAGCAACTGTCGGCTCTCCCCTCTTATCTAGTTTAAAAGCTGCTTTCTCTCCTTTTTAAAGGTTAATGTCGGCAGCCTGGTTCCATCCCGGTTACGGTGAGGCACGTCCCTTCAGAAGAGCACCTCCTTTAACCAGAATTTTGCCCTGTTCCTAACAAATCCAAAACCCTCTTCCTTACACCATTGTCTCATCCACACATTGAGACTCCAGAGCTCTGCCTGCCTTTTGGGTCCTGCACGTGGAGTGGGAAGTATTTCAGAGAATGCTACCTTGGGAGTTCTGGATTTCAACTTCTTACCTAAAAGCCTAAATTTAGCCTCCAGAACCTCCCTACCACATTTTCCTATGTCACTGGTACCGACATGTACCAAGACAGCAGACTCCTCCCCAGCACTAAGTGGCACGTGAGCTCTGCTACCTTCACACCAGGCAGGCATGTTACCAGGCAATCCTCACATCCACCAGCCACCCAGCTACCTACATGCCTAAATATCGAATCACCAACTATAAAGACTGTCCTAACCAATGTTCCCTCTAATTTTCTGTAGGCTGTGTGCGCATAAAATATCAGCTGTGTGCAGCTTTTGAAGGAAGGTTAAATTTTTGTGCGCCACATAACGACACTCAGAGTTATATACTTTAAAGTTTGACTACACGTCAGAATACAGTATGTACACCACATTGATTTTAATCAAATTAAATGAAAATAGACGATTACTAAATGAAGCGGGAAATTTCTAGTAATTACAATCATAACTTTTAAATTTTAAGACGTCTGTGTTGTTTTCTATCAGAATCAGAGCCGTAATTTTTGTGCGCTCTGTTGTAAAGTATGTGCGCTCGCTCGGCAAGGTGTGTGCGCGCGCACACGCTCACAGCTTAGAGGGAACAGTGGTCCTAACCCTTCCCTTGTAGGCACATGGCCCTGGAAAAACCACCTCAGTGCAAGAGGGTTTTACATCACCTGGTGGACAGGTCCTAGCTATAGGATCACTTCCTGCCACACCAGGGTGATGTTCTCCTGTCATGTGACCTCTCTCCTCCATGGCAACAGGGATGCTGCCAGACTGGATGTGGGACTTCAGTACTACATCCCTGTAGGTCTCGTCTATGTACCTCTGTCTTCCTTATGTCCTCCAAGTCTCTTATCTAGCCTCCAGAGATCGGACTCGTTCCTTGAGAGCAGAGAGCTCCTTGCACCTAGTGCATACATAAGACCCCCTCACCAACTGGGAGAAAATCATACATGTGACATTCAATGCAAGAGACTGGAAAGCTCCCATCTCACTGCTGGACTGCATCTTAGTTTTAAGGCTGTGTCTAGATATTTTAGTTGTTTACTTGCTAAGGTTTGCTGGGGATACTTATACTAATAAAACTAATACATTTAATGGACTTTGTTCACCTCAAGCTTAATTAATCTCAGGTCACGTATTTATTTATTTAACTTTTCTTATATACCGCGCTCTTTGTCATCAGTGCGGTTTACATTGAACAATATAACACTTGGTCAGTTAAATTAGACCATCGTCTACATAGAACAGGGATTTAACATGTAGGTAACTTGGGGGAAACTATTTACATTCTTAGTACAATACATGTAGATCTAAATTGGCTGTAGGTCATTGGACTCATATAGATGCGGTTTGGGGTTGGGAGGGTGGGGAAGGGTGAGTGGGGGGACTATCCAGATGTGTAAAATACATGAGAAAAAGGAGGTGTTTGAGGGCTTTTCTGAACAGCCTAAGGTCCTTGATTGCTCTAATGCTGGGAGGGAGCTTGTTCCAACATCTAGGAGCATAGTTCAAGAATGCCCTATTGATGGTGGTCTGGTTGAGCTTTGTAGATTCACTTGGTATGAGTAGCATGTCTGCAGGCAGTGGTCTCCTAGGTCTGTTTGCAGTGTGTATGATGAGGTCGGAGATAGATGCAGGTGACATTTTGTTAAAGGCCTTGAAGGTAGTAAGGAGGGCCTTGTATAGGATTCTGGAGCATACTGGGAGCCAGTGAAGTTCTTTTAGAATGGGGGAGATGTGGTCATTCCTTGAGGCTCCACAAAGTACGTGGGCTGCTGCATTCATGGCTAACTGTAGAGGGTTGAGGGTGATCTTTGGGAGACCATGAAGTATTATATTGGCATAATCGAAGTGCGGTGTGACTAGCGCTTGGAAGATGGTGCGGAAGTCACCGGGTTCAATCATAGGTCTCAAGTGCCGCAGGGTTTTAACCTTGAAATAGATAGCTTTTACGGTGCGTTTTATGTGTTCCTTGAAGTCCAACTGTTGATCCAATATGACCCCAAGATAGCGTATATTGGATTTGACTGGGAGTTCTGCGTCTCTGACTTTCAGTGTTGGTGGAGGAGAGAAACCTTTATTTCTTATTATTAGGACTTCTGTTTTTTTTTAAATTTATACGGAGGTTCTGAGTGAGTAGCCAATCCGTTATTGCATTGAAGCAGTTGATTAGTACAGTGTAGTCCGGGCAAGTGACAGTTATAGGTGTAAACAGCAGCACGTCATCTGCGTACATAAGGCAAGATATGTCGAAAGAGCGGGCAATGTCACAAACTGGCTGCATATAGATATTAAAGAGCAGAGCAGACAGGGAGGAACCTTGGGGTACACCCCGTTTCTGCTGGAAAGGTTCGGATGTGTCGTTACCAATGCGTATTTGCTGCCATCTGTATTCGAGGTAGGATTTGCACTAGTTCCATGCTTGGTCCTGGATTCCCTTCTCATGAAGCTGCCTCAGGAGCTGCACGTGATCTACGGAGTCGAACACTGCTGCTATATCGAGGAAAATTAGTGAAAAGCCATTCTTGATGCTGTCTATTCCATTGATGAGTGTATTGGTTAATACCGTTAGTAGAGTTTCTACACCGTGGGCTTCTCTGAATCCATGTGGACATGGGTCTAATGGAGAGGACGTAACATGTTGCTAAATCTGTCTCTGGGTCAACTTCTCTAGAATTTTAGCTAGTAACGGGATACTAGAGATTGGTCGGTAAGAATCCTCTTTCTTCGGATCCAGCTGGTTGTTTTTAAGTAGTGGATGAATGGATGTATGCTTGAGAGCATCTGGGAAGACTCCGGTTTCGAAGGACAGCTTGGCAATGTTGGCTATGAATGGGCTGAGTTGAGAGCGCATAGTTCTGATCCAATGGGCTGGGCAAGGATCGGTTGGTGCAGTCGTAGTGTTGATTGAGGCGATGACCTCCTCGATGGTCTTTGCTGAGGGAGGTGAGAGTTTGGTGAGTGGAAACTGCATGTGGGGAGTCTTGGAGGGTTCCTGTGCTGTTGTGGTGATCTTTATTGCTTTGGATTGAATGTAGTTCACGTATGTCTGGGGTTGAATGCTTTCTTGCTGAGGTGGGGAAGGTTGGTTGGTAAAGGATTTTACTAGGTTGAATAGGTCTCTTGGCTTATTTAGTGAGCGGTTGAGGATCTCAGCGTGGAATTCCTTCCTCTTGGCCCATGTTGATGAGGATAAACAGCTGCCCCCTAGAGTGAATATGGCACCTCCTTCCCTTTCAGAGGTTTAAGCACCTATAAAGCTACGATTATACCAGGGGTGGGTAGGAGTCAGGGAGGGAAGGAAAGTAGAATTATTAAAAGTTGACCGCTACACAGTGCCCTGTCCTGTGATTCATACAGCCCTTAATTGGATAGAGGGAGTCTTTCAAAATGCCCTTTGATCTGTTATTTGGTTTTAAGACCTCTTTAAAACAATTTCACAGGTCTCTTGCCCCCAATCTAAAAGGGGTTAAAGGAGCACTAAGAGGCGACAAGGCGATAGCGGAGAGACTGAATGTGATCTGGACTGTCATACGCATATATTATGGTAACCTGCTGTTCCCTTTCTTTTCTTTGTCTTATCTTTTTGACTGTTTCTGTCCTCTACTCTGTCCTATCTTACAAATGGCGTTCCTTTCATATTTCCTCAAATGATGTATTATTGTAAACCGCTCTGATGCTTTGGCCTGAGCGGTATATCAAATTTAATAAACATAAACAAACATAATTCTTTGCTTCGGTCTTTACTGAGGAAGATGTAGGGATGTTACCCATGACTGAAGTGGTATTTAAAGGTGCGGAAGAATTGAAGGAAATAGATACATCGGGAAGATGTCTTACAACTATTAGATAAACTGAAGAGTAGCAAATCACCTGGGCCGGATGGTATACATCCAAGGGTGTTGAAAGAACTGAAATATGAGATTGCAGAACTGCTATCAGTAATCTGTGAACTATCATTAAAATCATCTCTAATACCTGAAGATTGGAGGATCGCCAATGTAACACCAATTTTTAAAAAGGGTTCCAGGGGTGATCCGGGAAACTACAGACCGGTGAGCCTGACTTCAGTACCGGGAAAAATGGTAGAAACCATCATAAAGAATAAAATTACTCAGCATGTAGATAGTCACAACCTAATGGGAGACAGCCAACATGGCTTTAGACAAGGAAGATCTCGTCTTACTAATCTGTTATGTTTTTTTGAAGGAGTGAATAAACAGGTGGACAAAGGTGAATCGGTTGATATTGTGTATCTGGACTTTCAGAAAGCCTTTGACAAGGTCCCTCATGAGAGACTTTTGGCAAAACTAAAGAGTCATGGGATAGGAGGCAGTGTACTATTGTGGATCAGGAACTGGTTAAAAGATAGAAAGCAGAGGGTAGGGCTAAATGGCCAATTTTCCCAATGGAGAAAGGTGAATAGTGGTGTACCCCAGGGATCTGTGCTGGGTCCGCTGCTTTTTGACATATTCATAAATGACCTGGAAAGTGGAATAACGAGTGAGCACTGTTCCCTCTAAGCTGTGCGCGTGTGCGCGCGCACACACCTCACCGAGCGAGCGCACATACTTTACCACTGAGCGCACAAAAATTACGGCTCTGATTCTGATAGAAAAACAACACAGACGTCTTAAAATTTAAAAGTTATGATTGTAATTGCTAGAAATTTCCCGCTGCATTTAGCAATCGTCTATTTTCATTTAATTTGATTAAAATCAATGTGGTGTACATACTGTATTCTGATGTGTAGTCAAATTTTAAAGTATATAACTCCAAGTGTCGTTATGTGGCGCACAAAAATTTAACCTTCCTTCAAAAGCTGCACACAGCTGATATTTTATGCGCACACAGCCTACAGAAAATTAGAGGGAACATTGCGAGTGAGGTTATCAAATTTGCAGATGACACAAAACTATTTAAAGTTCTTAAAACCCAAGAGGATTGTGAAAATTTGCAAGAGGATCTTGATAAATTGGAAGACTGGGCATCAAAATGGCAGATGAAATTTAATGTGGACAAGTGCAAGGTTATGCACCTAGGGAAGAACAACCCAAACTAAAAGATATTATAATGCCTCTATATCGTTCCATGGTGAGACCGCACCTTGAATATTGTGTGCAATTCTGGTCGCCGTATCTTAAAAAGGATATAGCGATTTTAGAAAAGGTACAGAGAAGAGACACCAAGATGGTAAAGGGGATGGAAGGATACTCCTATGAAGAAAGGCTAAAAAGGTTAGGGCTCTTTAACCTGGAAAAGAGACGGCGGAGGGGAGATATGATAGAAGTCTATAAATTAATGAACGGAGTGGAAAGGGTAAACGTAGATCGATTGTTTACCTTATCAGAATATAGAAAGACTAGGGGACATGCAATGAAGCTACAGGGTAAACTATTTAAGACTAATAAAAGAAAATATTTTTTCACTCAAAGTGTAATCAAACTCTGGAATTTGTTACCAGAGGATGTAGTAAAGGCTGTTAGTGTAGCTGGGTTTAAAAAAGGTTTGGACAAGTTCCTGGAGGAAAGGTCCATAAACCATTAAGTGACAGAAGATATCAATGCTTGACCCAGTACAAGCATTGTGTCTCTTGGGGAAACTGCTAGGTACATGTGACCTAGATTGGCCACTGTTCGAAACAGAATACTGGGCTTGATGGACCTTGGTCCAACCCAATATGGCATATCTTATGTTCTTATGTCTCTTTGTAAAGGTCTCTAGAAAATGTATTGCTCAAGGAATATTGACCCCGTTTTTCCTTTTATGCTATGTTATACTCCGATTTGATTTAAATTACAGCTCTTTGCTGATACTAGGCCTGACTGAGTATGAAATTTAAACTAGAAGCTCTCTGTTGGGTTTTAAATTTAACCTGAAAGCTCTTTGCCGATACTAGGCTCTGATTTAACAAATACACTGGATTCTAATTCACATAGATTAATCAGCTTTAGTCTAAAGAATTCCTTACTCCCCCCAAGATTTAGACAACGTCCCAGAATATTTACAATTGTTGATCTCTCTTCAGAAATAGCAGCCCCTTTTTGTAGTCTTTCAAGACTATGTATTAATTGATAAACTACGGGAGTTAAGGGTTAAAGAATCAGAAGTGAGCAGTATCACCTGGTCTGACCATGCCCAAACATGGATAACCATGGGAGAAGGTAGGGGAGAAGATGGAATAAGGTTTTGGCAGTTGAATGAAGGCTTCCTTAAGAGGGACAAAGTAGTGAAAGACATAAAACGTTGCTTACAAGAATACTGGTAGGAGGATAATGGGGAGATGCAAGATGTGGGATTATGGGAAAGGATGAAAGACGTTGTCTGGGGGCACCTAATAATGTGGGCAGCTAGATTTAAGAAACAGAAGTTAGAGAAAGACGACCACTTACAAAGGGAGATTAAACAGGCCACCGAGCAGAATAAAAGGTACAGCACAAGGACTCAAACATTTGAATTACGTATGGAATTAAACTACAGTTGAAGGCAGTGTTTCAATTAGATTGGGTCAAACAGAGATATTATGAGTGGGGGGATAAAGCAGCCGTCTGTTAGCACAAACTGAGATTTATTTATTTATGCTGTTCTTCTATACCGCCTCTTCCAGAGATCAAAGGCGGTTTACAGATAACGAAAATTGAACAAGGTTTTACATGGAACGTTTGTAACTAATTACAGTCAACTCTTACATGAACAGTAGCGTTAACAATGCCATTAACTATTTACATTGAACGTTGGACATATTACACGGATAACATTGAAAGTATCTTTGTATTTATAAATTTATTAATCATTTTTCATCCGAGTTCGTTTTTTCTTTTTTTTTTTAGGTGCATTGGGTGGGGGGGTTGTAATCTGGTGGGAGGTTTGTGAGGTGTATTGTGGAGGGTGGGGGGGATTCAGTTAAGTTTGCAAAGTGTTCAGTGAATAGGTGGGTTTTAAGTTCCTTCCTGAATAGATGGAGGTCTTTTATCATGCGGAGGTTTAGTGGTAGTTTATTCCAGAGAGTGGGGGCGGCATATGAGAAGGCTCTGGAGCTTGTGGGTTTTTTTGTTTTGCGGATGGTTTTTTGTATGTCTAGTGAGTAGGTTGCGTTTTGCCTGTGGGTTCTGAGTTCCAGTGGAGCATGCAGGAAAGGTGGCTAGGTGTGAGGGTGAGATGCTGTTGAGGAGCTTGAATGCGTGAGGGTGAGATGCCAAGAGGTGGTGGCCACTATAAATCGGCATTAAGGGATGGGACGGAGACATATTGAGAACTGAGAAGCTTATAGGGGCAAGAGTTTGTCAATTCTATGAGGAGGTTTATAGAACCCAAGGGAGGGGGCACAGTATCTGAAGGGGATACAGCTTCCATGGTTAGGGAAGGGAGTGTGGACGACGGTGGAGGAGGAGATTCGGCAGGAAGAATTGGAGAGAGCAATTAAGGAGTTATCTAATGGGAAGGCACCTGGCTTAGATGGGCTTCTTACTCCTTTTATAAGGCTTTTCAAGAAGATTTGGTGGAGGGAAGGATGTAAATAGGTTAGTGGAAGGGGGAGAGCTTTGTCAGCAGGGATCACGATCCTACCAAAAGAGGGCAAGGGCCCACTGTAGTGGAGTTCTTATCATGCAATCTCCTTGCTCAATGTGGATATAAATATTTTTGCCAAGGTGCTAGCCAATAGGTTGGCACAGCGAATGCCCACACTTATGGGACCAGACCAAATAGACTTAATTGAGGGGTGGTAAGCTTCAGATAACATTAAGAGTGCTAGATACGACCTGGACAGCACTTCAGCAACAAGAGGGCACAATAGTGTTATCTATCGATGCTGAAAATGCGTTCGATAGGGTAGAGTGGGAGTTTTTGTTTCTAGTGATGTAAAAGATGGGCTTCAGCCCGAGGTATCTGAGATGGGTACAGGCTCTCCATCAGGAGCCCCGGGCACGGGTGAAAATTAATGGAAGGTATACGGATGCATTTAGGTTGGAGAGAGGTATAAGACAGGACTGCCCCATGTCATCGTTATTTGCGCTAGTGGTCAAACCCTTGGCGCAAGCTGTACGGGCTGATGAGGGGATGAGAGGGGTCGAGATATAGGGGGGGGGGGGGGCAGTCCCAATAAGATATCCCTATTTGCGGACGACATCCTTTTGGTAGTAACACGGCCAGAGGAGACATTACAGGGGGCAATGGAGAAGCTACAGCAGTATGGAGAAGTATTGGGATTTCAAATGAATTTAGAAAGACTGAAGCACTGAATATTAATCTTAACAGGGAGGTAGTGGGGAGACTGAAAAACAGATTCCCCTTTAAGTGGGCTAGTAAAGCTATCAGGTATTTATGAGTTAATATCACAGCTCAATCAAAAAGTTTGTATGAAGCAAAATTACCCCCCCACTATGGAAGATGGTTGGGAAAGATCTACTGGCATGGACAAATGGGAAATTATCCTGGCTGGGCCAAATAGCAGCTGTAAAAATGAATATCCTCCCTGTTGTTAAGTGCCGTTGAGTCGGCGTCGACTCACGGCGACCCTCTGGATAGCTATCCTAAATTGTGTTCAGTCTTCAGTCAGGCGGCTCATTGTTGACAGACTGGTACCCGTAGCTGCTGTTATTGTATCGATCCAACTCATTGCTGGCCTTCCTCTTTTGCGTTGACCTTCTATCTTGCCAAGCATGATGTCTTTCTCTAATGATCTCTCTCTTCGCATGATGTGTCCAAAGTATGAAAGTCAAAGTCTTGTCATCTGAGCTTCTAAAGAAAAGCTTAGGTTTGATCTCCTCTAGTACCGACTGGTTTGTTCTTCGGGCAGTCCATGGTATACACAGTATTCGCCGCCAGCACCATAATTCAAAGGCATCAATTTTCTTCCTGTCTGTCTTTTTCACTGTCCAGCTTTCACATCCATATGATGTTATTGAAAATACCATGGCTTGAACAACTCAAATCTTTGTATGGAGACAGACATCTCTGCTCTTGAGAATCTTATCTAGGTCTTTCATAGCCATTCTGCCAAGAGCAATGCGTCGTCTGATTTCTTGACTGCTTGTTGCTTCTTTATTGATAGTTGATCCAAGTAGGTTAAAGTTGTTCACGATTTCAATTTCTTCTCCTTCAACGATGAATCTGTTGATAATGCCAGTTGTCATTATCTTTGTCTTCTTTACATTAAAGTGCAGGCCCATTTTGAGACTATGTTCTTTGATTGTGAGAAGCAAATGTTTCAGATCATCTTCACTTTCAGCCAGTAATGTGGTATCATCAGCATAGCGAAGGTTGTTGATGAGTCTTCCACCAATCTTCACACCTCTGTTGTCTTCATACAATCCTGCTTCTCTGATGATTTGTTCTGCATATAAATTAATAGCAGCTGTAAAAATGAATATCCTCCCTAGGGTTCTTTATTTTTTCCAAGTGCTTCCAGAGGAAGATCTTTCGCTTCATATGGCAAAGATGACCTGCACAAGTGGCTAGGTCAGTCCTTCATCGCTCAAGGGATGAGGGGGGTTTAGGGGGTTCCAGATTTACAGGCTTATTACTGGGTGGGTCAAATCAGACATGTCATGGACTGGCAAGAGGGGGGAAGAGCAAAGGGAAACCCCCCCAAAATCCTTTGTTGCCCTAGAAAGTGTGGTAGGAGGAGGGTGCCCTGTAGAGTGCTTATCCTGGGTGGGTAAGGCGGAAAGAAAATATTTTTTCACTCAACGTGTAATCAAACTCTGGAATTTGTTACCGGAGGATGTAGTAAAGGCTGTTAGTGTAGCTGGGTTTAAAAAAGGTTTGGACAAGTTCCTGGAGGAAAGGTCCATAAACCATTATTAAGAAGTGACCAAAGATATCAATGCTTGACCCAGTACAAGCATTGTGGAACTTGTGTCTCTTGGGGAAACTGCTAGGTACATATGACCTAGATTGGCCACTGTTGGAAACAGAATACTGGGCTTGATGGACCTTGGTCTGACCCAGTATGGCATATCTTATGTTCTTATGTTCTAAAGAGGGCGAGGAATACAAGCTAATTCCTATGAGACACGTCCTTCAGGTATGGGATAAAGTACGGGGGGGGGGGAGGAAAGAGGATGAGGTGGACACACCATTTTCGCTAATGCGAGCGCTATGCTACACAAGGGACTCCCCCCCCCGGGAGGGAAGGTGGGCTGTATAAAAAAAAAAAAAAAACAGGCAAGAGTTGGGTTAAAGTGGTTTTACCAACTTGTGGACGGGAATGATTGGGTAAAGTTAGAGGACCTACAGGAGCAGTATGGGTTAGGGGCTGGAGATATGTTTCACTATAGACAAGTGATCCACTTTCTAAGGCGGAAATTGGGTAAGGAGAGCCTAGGCAGGGATTTCACAAGACTTGAAACAGTACGGTATGGAAAGAAGAGATCCAAAGGTCTAATTTTGGCTCTCTATAAGGCGTTAAGGGGAACCTTTGAAGGCAAACACTATGAACCCCAATATGCAACATTGGGAAAGAGATCTGGGGTTTACAATTGAGGGAAAACATTGGAAAACTATTTTTTTGACCAAGGTCGCCAACTCCCATTTTGGTGGCTGTGAAAGAAAACTGGTATAAGGTCATGATGAGATGGTATTATAGCC
This sequence comes from Ichthyophis bannanicus, assembly GCA_033557465.1. NCBI lineage: Eukaryota > Metazoa > Chordata > Amphibia > Gymnophiona > Ichthyophiidae > Ichthyophis > Ichthyophis bannanicus. The sequence continues at coordinate 253,131,179 of CM066039.1, forward strand.
CTAATAGGTTACATAAGATGTTTCCCTCTGTCACGAATCAATGCTGGAGAAACTGTGGAGGTGAAGGCTCTCTTTCATATCTGGTGGACCTGCCCCCAAATACAACCCTTTTAGAACAGGGCCAAAGTGTGGATCCAACAAGTAGTCTGAGTGGAAGTGGAAGTAGATCCCTGTATATACCCTGCTGGGGTGGAGGAGGGTCAGGGGTCCACAAAAAGAAAGGAGATAAATTATGGCATGCCTCAGTGCTGCGCGATGAGAGTTAGCCTACAGGTGGAAGCAAATGGCACCTCCATCAATAGATGTGAGGACTGATTTCCTGCTTGTTCCTGGATAACTTGTTAAATTGTCTTCAGCAGAACTTGTCAACTTGGGATAAGTAATATTCTATATATGTATGCAAATAATTTCTGTGTGCTGCTCTCCCATGTGGTTCTTTGCTAGCAGCTTTTCCTCTATCCTGTCAACATTTGGAGGTTTTTTCATAACTTTTTAATTGTTTTTGACTTTCGGAATTGTAAACTATTTTGTATGCTTTGAAAAAGGCAGTATATCAAAATAAACCATAAAACTTACTTTTACTGAGAGGTAGGATAACAGCAGTGTCTGTGATTCCAGCATTCCTATCATTCCTTCTGGGACAACAGGTAACTGCAAAAATGTTATTAATGTATTGCCACATCTGCACATGAAATGTCAAAAATGCACAAAACAGCACATTCACTATTGTGGGAAAAAACCTAAAGACTATCTCTCTTTGGAACCAGCCATTACAGATCATTGTGATTCTAGCTTCTATATGCTTCTCTGCCCTCAATACCTCCAACCCCATATCACTAGCCTGAGTGTTGCTCCGCATTCAACAATGTTGGGGGAATGGGGGAACACACATCAGCCAATGTATTCTTTGAGACCAAACATAGGGCCAGGCAAAGAGTGAAAAACATCTTGTTGGACTGTTCATAAAGGGGGTAAAAAACCCTCTTGCAATGAAAGTGTCCTTTTAATCACTGAAAATAAAATAAGCAATAAGGGAGCACTTAGCGTTTTGAAGACTAACAGATGTATACAATGCATGACCACACGTTCAGGTCCTGATCGATCTTTTCACTTGACCATCAGAAGCAGTTCACCTAAGTAGAGCCTCCTCTATGTTATGGGGCTCGAAATGCGGTCACTGCATTGTGTACATTTGTTGAAGCAGTCAAGATGGATTTGGACTAACCTTTACTTCTCAAATTACGCTCTTCAAAAAGCTAAGTGCTCCCTTATTGCTTATTTTATTTTCAATGATTAAAAGGACACTTTCATTGCGAGATGGTTTACCCTTTTATGAACGGTCTGACAAAAAGATATTTTTCACTCTATTAGTCTGGTCCTATATTGTTTGGGCTCATGTTTACTGACTAGCACTGTTTAAGGGTCTCTTTTTTAATGTATTCTTTGAAGCATCCTTCCTAAAGAGCTGACTCCTATATCCTATCTAAAACCATCAAGATAAAAACAAGGAAAAATGAATTCTGTTAAAAAAAGGCTCCATGGTCTAGTACCATAGCTGGAGGATAAAAAAAAAATCCAGAAGTCCATTGAATCAGTCCTTCTCCTGACTGGCTTCCAGGTTAAGCAAAAGCATGATGGAAGCCCTTTGTGCATTTGTGTTTAAAAAAACAAACAAAACACACCCCCCCCAAAAACCAAACCCATGATTTTAAAGAAGAGCAACTACTTCCATTGCAAAGCTTGGCAAATTTAAGCAATGCATAATTACAGTTCTATATAAAATAGTACTTTGGGAAATCAGATATCCAGTACTGTACTGGGATTTTTCTTTGCAATTGTATATAGATGTTTTTTTATATTTAGGAAATACGTGCCATTTGAGCCCCCTCACCCACCCCCACACCATTTCACTTCCCATGTATTACTCTCACAATCTTACTTGATGGAAGTGTGAGTTAACACTGTAGATCAGAGGGGAAAATAAAAGAAATTAGATCTTACTTTCTAATTTTCTTTCCCTTAATCCCTTCAGACCAGTCCAGACGCATGGGTTTATGCTCTCCCACTCTCCTAGCAGCAGATGGAGACCGAGAACCACTGGTTTGATGTCATCCCCCTACAGCCAACCAGTATTTCTACCACAAAGCAGAAGACATCCCTCCCACCTTACCCACAAGCAAAAGGGAGAGGGAAAACCAAGTACTAGTGGGGATGGCAAATGCAGTAAGTCTGACCCAGTGACAAAAGAAAAATCAAACAAAAAAGATTCTGCTCCATCAGGAACTAGTATACTACAACTGGGGAGGGTACTGAACTTGTCTGGAGGGGAGTATTGGAAAGAAAATGAGAAGGAAAGATCCAATGGCTTCTTCCTTAGCATCCCCCTCTAGACCAGTCCAGAAACGTGGGAAGTACCCAAGCAGTAGTCGCACTGGGAAGGGAATTAGACCAACAAACTTTATAAGTTAAATATCCCCCCTCCCGAAAAAGGCTGATCCCTGCTTCCAGCCACACCAAATCCAAAGCCTCCCTTGATGAGAAAGCAGCCACCGCCTATCGAGATAGGTGCTAGCCGCATAGCTTCTGCAAATCACCGCTTGCAGGGCTCTCTCCGAGACCTTGAAAGACTGCTTCAAGAGGGTCTCTATTCAACGATCCTGTGGGTCCTTCAGAGACTCTCCACCCTCTACTGAGGCAGTAGACTACTTACTACTGCTGTCACTAAGGCATCAGCCCAGAACAAATGGAAATGCGTCGTCTCTTCCAGCAACACTAAAGGGTCTAGTCAAGACCTGGCCACTTAATCTCACATTCAGGGTTTCACATTATGCCACAACTATCTTCTTAATGGCCCAGTGGATCAGGCCTGGAAGGTTTCTCAATGCCATCCATAAATGCATCCCTGGCCAGGACTCTGCAGGTTTCTCCAATGAAATCTTCAGCACTTCCAGGACTTGGGAGATGAGGGAGTTGCACAGGATCCTATATAGCAGTGGTTCTTAGTTTCCATCTGCTGGTAGGAGAGCATAAACCCATGCGTCTGGAGTGATGCTGAGGAAGGTGAAACTAGACCTTACCTAATAAATTTTATTTCCTCAATCTCTCCAGTCCAGTCCAGACACATGGGTTATACCCTATCAACAGCAGATGAGAGATTGAAAATCAGAGGTTTTGATGTCGTCACACTACAAGGGGTCTGTGCACATCCTCTCATTCCAGTATTCTAACAAAGCAGACTCCACTAAGAGAAATGTCAAATAACTAAGCAATATGCAATAACTATATACAACAAGATAGAGAAATTAGAGATCTCTTTACAGAGAACCAATCATTGTCCCAATGACACAAAAGTGTTCGCAGTGGACCCTCTCATTAGTGGAAAAAAGAGCAAAGAGTAAGCACCAGATAACCGTAAGAGGTCACATCTATCCTTCCATATCCAGGCTCACTGAAAAGAGAAACTGAAAAGGGACAAGTTCTGGACGGGACATGAGAGACTAAAAGAAAATTAGCAGGTAAGGTCTAATTTCACCTTCCGTATCGTCCCTCCAGTCTAGACACATGGGATGTACCCAAAGCAGTACTTTATTTTGGAAGAGACCTGCAAGCCCGCCTGAAAAACTCATCCCCCCCCCAAAAAAAAACTGTGCATCCCTTCTGACATGAAATCTAAGCAATAGTAACAAAGATATAAAGGGATGACCAAGTCGCTGCTTTACAAATATCAATCTGTGGAACAAGACTATACTCGGTCCAGGAAGCTGCCCGCGCCCTTGTTGAGTGAGCATGAAAATCGTTTAGCAGGGCCTTGCACTTAAGCAAATAAGCAGACGCAATAACCTCTTCCAACTACCGCGCAATAGATGGGAACCACAAAATTAAGTATCAACCTTGTTTTAATAGGTATGGCGGGATCTTGACCAGTGCTTGGAGCTGGGTTAGCCTCTCAAGCATGTCTGCCACCGCCTTTACTTTGATATGAGCTTTGCAGGGAGACAAAGGCATCTAAGAGAGGCTGAACCAACTCCACAGCATATCTGTCCCAAACCACTTTTAGTACCCACTAGCTGGAAGTAATAAGGACCCGAACAGAGTAAAGGTTTTCTAGCCAACCTCTTACTGGAATCAACTCTGCCTGGGCCCCCTCACTTCATTGGGGTTTCTTACAGCTACTTGAGGCTCCAGAATAGCAACTCCTACCTGATCCTCTCTTCTAGAAAGGGTTACCCTCTGGAAGGATAATAAAGCCATTAGAATGGAGCAAAACAGGTCGCACGAAATCTATGAAAATTCCTGAAATGTCCAGCCTTAAGTTTGTCCTCTGAAGTCTAGGAACCTTAAAAAGGTTAAAGATTTGGGGAATCAATTTAATGCTTCCCCAAAAAGAAGCTCACCTTTGAAAGAAAGTTTACAGAGACGTGTTTTAGACACTAGATCAGCTAACCAATTATGTAACCAGAGAAAACGATGCACTGAGGCTACAGAAGACATGCTCTTGGCTGAGGCACTAACCAAGTCATAGAATGCATCTGGCCAGGTACACGGAATCTGACTCCAACTTAGCTGCCTCTGATAAAAGCTTCCTGCAGACCGGTATCTGACTCTGGCAAATTTTGAGCCCATCTTAAATATGTTTGAACTACATATGTTCCACAAATGGAGGCTTGCAAAACCAGAGCGTTGATCTCCAAATATTGCTTCAACAAGGTTTCAAGCTCCCCATCCTGAGCATCCTTCAAGACTGCTCCACCCTCTACTGGAATGGTTTATTTATTTATTTTTATTTTTTATTTAGCTGTATTTATATCCCGCTTTTCACCGGGTCAAAGGGGTCAATTGGGGGATACATTTAACACGAGGGGATATGAGACACATACGCTAATACTTACAGGGAACATGGGCAATGGAGGGTTAAGTGGCTTGCCCAAGACCACAAGGAGTGCCTATAGGACTAGAAATCCCAGTCCCTCCGGCCTGAGATTGCTGTCCCCAGGTGGGACTTGAACCCCCGGCCCTCCGGCCTGAAGTACCTTGTCCTAACCACTAGACCACTCCTCCCTGGTTGTCTTTTGGTAATAGCAGACACTAGCACCTCTATCCTCAGTAACTTGAGAAGCTCATTTTCCACTGGCAGGATCGGGTACAAACAAGATGTAGCCCTTCTGCCCTGCAAATAATCGGCGAGAAGGGTTAGACAGGGAAGGATCTGGACCACCATGCAATGCAACCCAAAAAGGAACCAAATGCTAACTCAACAGCCCAGGTTCTCCATAGAGAATAAAACTCAAAACCTCTCTTCCTTTTATCAAGCATAGTTATAGATAAATACAGATAAATACTGTAGAATAAATCTATCAAGCCATCCTGCTCTCTAGCCTTCACAACTATGGACTCTAGGACACTGTTCTCTGGTTTCAATCTTTCCCCTCTCATCGTTCCTTTTCTGTTAACTGTGAGATGAGCACATCTCCGGCTATCAATCTCACCTGTGGTGTCCCCCAGGGATCTGTCCTAGACCCTCTCTTCAATATTTTCTTGGCCCCACTCGCACTGTTAATACAGCAGTCTGGGATCTCCTCATATCTTTATGCAGGCAATATCATTCTTTTACATCACACAAACTCTCATTCTCCCGATTGCCCTCTCAGAACTCCTGTTTATCAGGAGTAGCTATCTGGCTCTCCACGAATAGTCTACACCTCAAATCCCCCCAAGAGTGCCGCCATCTGGTTTACCTTCAACACCCCCTCCCCAGCTGTGAGTCCTCTGTTGGCCAACTCGCCCGTCCCTCTAGTTTAGTCGCTCCGATATCTCAGGGTTATCTTGGACTCTTCCCTGTCTTTCCACAACCACACGTCCTCTTTGGTTCAACGCTCATTCTTTTCCCTTTGCTAGATCTGTGTATTTTGTCCTTTCCTCGACACTCACTCCCTCACAACCCTTTTCCTGTCATTAGTGATCTCTAGGCCAGACTATTGTAATTCCACACTTGCTGGTCTTCCCCGTTTCCCAACTCCATTATCTGCAACGCCTCCAAGACACAGCTGCACGGTTGCTTACTCGTTCCTCCCGCCACGACCATATCACCCTCCTCCTTTTCCACCTTCATTGGCTTCAACTCAAATACCGCATTGATTACAAAGTTCTCATCCTCATTCATTGAGCTATTCGCACTGGCACTCCACAATATCTGGCTGATCTTCTCCAGTTCTGTACCCCTTCCTGCCTCCTCAGAGCCCTTCATGTTCGTCACCTAGCACTCCCCTTGGTTTCTCGGGCACACCTGGGACAGACACAACACTCTGCCTTTTTTCTTCTTGGGTCCTGCCCTATGGATCTCCTTACCATCCACCCAGTGCTGAGCTCTCATTCTCCCAATTCAAATTCTTGCTCAAAACTCACCTATTTCAACTTGCTTTTGGCCTCCCACCCTCTGGTTCATAATGGACTTCTTACCTCTGTCTGTGCCTACTATCCTTTTCTACCTTAGCTGTCCTGTCCAATTTATGGCATTCCTTTCCTTTTCTGATATAGCCTTTTGAAATTGTAAATCACTCTGATGCCCTCAAGCCTAGGGCGTTATATCAAATGCCAAATAAAGATATATCTACATATCTCTATCTTTATCTATATAGTGGCATGCCTTATCTCAGTGTTCCTAAATCACCTCAGAGACTGACCCAACTGCAGTTTCCTCTTATGGTTTTATTACAGACAATTACAAAATAGTTACAGGCAATTGCATCGGACAGTGGAGACAGGGCCAAAACAAGCCCAAAGAAATGCACCCTGTGCGACTTGTACATCTGGCACACCCCTCCTCCCCTTGCCTTACCCCACACCCCCATGTCCAGCTGGCTCCCTGTGGTGCCTACCCTTGCCCTGACACTGCTTTTCTTTGTTCCTTAACGGCGGCAGCAGCAGAGCAGACATCAGACACCCCCCACACAGGTCTTTCCAACTCTACACTTGCATGTTGTTGACCTGAACCATACCCTCCTCCAACGTATGCTCTCATCAGAGGAGGGAGGGATCCGACCAGCCATTCAAGCTGGTCCCTCCTTCCTCTGATGCGAGCATATGTCAGAGGAGAGGGATCAGGTCAACAACATGCAAGTGTGGAGATGGAAAGACCTGTGGGGATTTTCCCCCGCAACTGGGTAATGCTGCTGCCACCAAACACTAAAAGCGCCAGTGGCAGAGCAAGGGTAGGCAGAGTGGGGGGGGGGGGGTAAGAACCAAGGCCGGCAGCCCCACATGCGCTCCTATTTCTTTGCATCCTGTGCAGCTGCACCGCTTGCACAGGGTTAAATATGGCACTGAAGGAGGTCCCAATCGGCTCAGTCAGTCTGAACAGTTCAGGAGCAAATCCAATCTGGGCATAACAAAACAGTCCCTTTTATATGGAATACACAAAGACAGCGTTTTTGCCAATGTTCAGACACAATTCCTTATTTAGATTCTGCTCCTCTCAAGGATCCACGGGAGAGCCGCCATTTCATGATATAGCAGAGGCACGTAGTCACTGAGGGCGGCAGCCATTTTATGATCTAGCAGACCCCCCCTTTCTTGGGCACATGGTACTGGCAGTCATCCTAGGTGTAATTCCTAGATCACAAGATACATTTTTTTTTTGGGGGGGGGGTGGATCTCTCTATGTATTTAACGTCTTTTTTTATACCACGTTCATTAAAATCAGTGCGGTTTACAGAAAACAAATTTGTGCAGTGCAGGCAGGACCTACAGTACACTGGACTTACAATGAACAGGGGTTTCTAACAAGGCTAACAGGGTAACTATGTACAGACAAAACTGGCTGTCACAGGCTATGTGGACAGCTCACAACTATTTACAGGATGGCTTGACTATATACAGATATCTCTATCTATATCAGTGGAGTCCAGACTGCACAGTCACTATTTGCTGGAGACTTAGAAATACTGGATTGAGAGGATGTGCATAGAGCCCTTATAGTGCGACATCATCAAAACCTGCGATTCTCAGTTTCCATCTGCTGGTGAGAGGACATAACCCATGTGTCTGGACTGGACTGGAGAGACGATAAGGAAGGGCTCATTTTCTGTAGTTGAACAGCTGTGGTTTTGCTGAAATAAGTTTACCAGTAGTACCGGTAATGTGCAGATGAGGCATACTAAAGAAGTGAAGCCAACAAGATGATTACACACCCACCTAGTTACGGATTTACAATGGGTATTACCAAGGACTTACCAGAACAGACTCCTTTTTAGGTGTTCTTTGCTCAGCTTTGACCAGAGATTTTGGTGTGTTCCTGTGAAAGGTTCTCTCTAACCACAAGGAAAGAAAAAAGACAGGGAAATCTCAACCATGCAGTGCCTTGCCAAAGCCTTCTCTACTCCTGTCATTTCACCTTGCTATGACAGGGCTCTTCTTGTAAACTACCACCCATCCCAACACACACACAATATGTATAATACTGCAATGATTTTGTGGTTAAGTAGGAAGCTTATTAAAAAGTGTAAGTCTGATTTATGATGAGCCATTAAAAGGATGCCTAACTCTTAACTGTTTGTTTTCTATGTGAGGATATATATATTAAATCCCAAAAAGTATCTTGGCTGCAATGGATCTTATAGGAGAAAAATACTGAGGAAGAAAACAGAACAAAAAACACGACTTCAGTGCTGATACCTGTGTCTCTCTACAAGGCATGGATTATTACCCTAGCCATAGGGGATATGGTGTATTCACATACATCAGTCTAAAAAGATTCCTCAATTTTAAAAATTATTTTTAATTTATCTTTTTTCAAACACTTAATTTTTTGATCTTCTGATAATCTGACTATAAATGATTATAGTCTGCACCTTTTAGAGGGACAGGTATCAGCACTAAGGTCTTTTTCTCCTATAAAATACATTTGAGCCAAGATACTGTTTTTCTAGGGACATTTGGGGATTGTTGGATTATTTAGTCTTTAGGGTATTGTGGTTTTTAGGATATATTTTAAACCGTGGATGCATAAAATCACACATTCTTCACACATCCAATAATCTACATAAGAACATGAGATATGCCATACTGGGTCAGACCAAGGTCCATCAAGCCCAGTATCCTGTTTCCAACAGTGGCCAATCAAGGTCATACGTACCTAGCAGTTTCCCCCAAAAGAGACAGGTTCCACAATGCTTGTACTAAGTCAAGCATTTGATATCCTGGGTCCCTTCTTAATAATGGTTTATGGACCTTTCCTCCAGGAACTTGTCCGAACCTTTTTTAAACCCAGCTACACCAACAGCCTTTACTACATCCTCCGGTAACAAATTCCAGAGTTTGATTACACGTTGAGTGAAAAAATATTTTCTTTTATTAGTCTTAAATAGTTTATCTTGTAGCTTCATCGCATGTCCCCTAGTCTTTCTATATTCTGATAACGTAAACAATTGACCTACGTTTACCCGTTCCACTCCGTTCATTAATTTATAGACTTCTATCATATCTCCACTCAGCCGTCTCTTTTCCAGGTTAAAGAGCCCTAACCTTTTTAGCCTTTCGTCATAGGAGTATCCTTCCATCCCCTTTACCATTTTGGTGGCTCTTCTCTGAACCTTTTCTAATAACGCTATATCCTTTTTAAGATACGGCGACCAGAATTGCACACAATATTCAAGGTGCGGTCTCACCATGGAACGGTATAGAGGCATTATAATATCTTTTGTTTTATTTTCAATTCCTTTCCTTATGATACCTAGCATTCTATTTGCTCTCTTGGCCACCGCTGCACACTGGGCGTAGGGTTTTAACATGTTATCCACAATGACACCTAAATCTTTTTCCTGGGTGGTGGTTCCTAATGTGGAATCTTGCATCTTGTAACCATAGTTTGGGTTGTTCTTCCCTAGGTGCATAACTTTGCACTTGTCCACATTAAATTTCATCTGCCATATTGATGCCCAGTCTTCCAGTTTATCAAGATCTACAAATATAATTCACAAATGTCCATCCAAACTTTTGTAGCACATCGTTTGAATTAAGGACTGATATTTGCATATACATTGTTGTTTAATTAAGGCCTGGAAACAGTAGTGTAAATTCTGCCCAAGCAGCCGACTGTGGTGCCGGGGGGGGGCCACCTGCAGCTGCTCCTATATCTTCTGAAGTAGACTTCTTTCACTCTAAGCCCTTTAAAAATAGTTACTTGGGGGCCTATAATTTCAATTTCTGCAACTGCCTGGAAAAAAACAAAAAAAACAAACCCTCCCCCCACACTTCAGAAGTGTGGCATGGTCCATATATGGAAATTAGACTTACCTGCTAATTGTTGTTCCTTGAGGAACTCCAGTCCAGTCCTGCACCTTTGGGTAGTGCCCCTCCTCCAGCAGCTTGGAGACTAAGGATGTCATCTTTTGATGACACCTGACTATATATATAGCTGGCACCTCCTACCAGCCCCAGTACTGCCCTGACAAAGCAGACTCACAAGAGCAACAACTAGGTGAAACTAAAAACAATCAAACCAAACCAAACCAAGAAAATCACCTACTAAGCCTGCACACTCACCCCAGCTCCCTAGGAAGGACACCCAGACCCCTCCCTTCCAGGAAGAGAGACATAGCTGTCTATCTAAGCCACCCCCCAGCCCTGGGAGCAACAACTGACAGGACCTAGAGATCACTCCCCCTGTTGACACCAACAACCACCAGGCCCTTGCTTCAGGACTGAGACGCCCCGCGGCCAATCAGCCCAGCAAAAGGGAGGGAATCAGGATTGGACTGGAGGTTCTCAAGGAACAACAATTAGCAGGTAAGTTTAATTTCCACTTCCTTATCGTCCCTCCAGTCCAGTCCCGCACCTCTGGGATGTAACAGAGCAGTACATTAATGGGAGGGACCCGCACAACCAGCCTGAAGCACTGCCGATCCAAAACGAGCATCCCCTGCTGCCTGGAGATCCAGGCGGTAATGCTTAGTGAAGGTATGCAGCGACGGCCAAGTCGCCGCCCTGCAAATATCCACAGGCGGAACTAAACTGTATTCCGCCCAAGAAGCCGCTTGCGCTCTCGTGGAATGCACCCTCAAGCCGGCAGGCACCGGCTTGCCCTTCAGAATATGCACCGAAGCAATCTCTTCCCGGATCCACCTTGAAATGGAGGCCTTTGCCACCGCCTCGCCTCTGCACAGCCCTCCAAACAAAACAAAAAGCCTATCTGACTTCTGAAACGGCTCGGTCCTCTTCAAGTAGAGGACCCTCTTCACATCCAGACAACATAACCACTTTGAAGCCAGGTCATCCTTACCTGTTACCAACACCGGCAAGGAGACCTCTTGATTCACATGAAACATCGACACGACCTTTGGCAAAAAGGAAGGTACAGGCTGCAAAACGACCACCTCCTTAGAAAAGGAAATAAATGGTTCCCGGCAAGATGAGGCCTGGAGCTCTTGCCTGGAGCTCTGAAACCCTATGCGCCGAACAGATTGCCACCAGGAAAATGGCCTTCAGCGTCAGATCCTTTAAGGCAGCTTGCCCTAGGGCTCAAATGGGTCCTCTACTAAGGCATTCAGTACTAGGTTCAGATCCCACAAGGGCACCACCCCCCTCCGCGGAGGTCGGAGATGTGACACTGCCCTCAAAAACCGAAGCACATCAGGATGCAAACCCAAAGGCATCCCATGGATCTTTCACCTATAACAGGCAATTGCCACCAGCTGAATGCGCAAAGAACTAGTCGCTAGTCCTTTATCAAAACCTGCCTGTAGGAAAGCCAGAACGTCCGGAACTGAAGCTGTGGCCGGACATACCTGCCTATCCTTGCACCAAGACTCAAATATACTCCAAACGCGAATATACGCGAGACATGTGGACCTCCTTTGGGCACGTAGTAGGGTCGCTATAATTGCCCCTGAATACCCTCTTTAACTCAACCTTGCCCGCTCAAGAGCGAGGCCGTAAGTCAGAATCAATCCACCAGGGGGCATGCAAATTGGTCCCTATATCAGCAGATCCTTGCGCAGTGGGAGCCGCCATGGCCGTGCTGCCTGAATACGCATCAGATATGCATACCAAGGTCGACGAGGCCAATCGGGGGCGATCAGAATCACCAACCACCGATGCTCCTCTATGCGCAGCAGCACTCTTCCTATGAGTGCCTACGGGAGAAACACGTAGAGAAAGCACAGTTACTTACCTGTAACAGGTGATCTCTGGGAACAGCAGGAATAAGTCTTCACATATGGGTATCGTCGGCACCGACGGAGCCTGCGCGGGAACGCTCCCCAGCGTCCAAAAGGAAAGCTTTTGGGAACATTCCACAGCGCCTGCGCGCTGCCTTCCCGCCTTTCCTAACCGCCTCTCTCCAGTTCGAGTTTTCAGCTGAGACAAAGAGAGAGAGAGAGAGAAAGGAAAGGAAAGATAAATAGAGAGATACAGCTCCTAGGGGAGGTGGGTGGGTTGTGAAGACTTATTCCTGCTGTTCCCAGAGATCACCTGTTACAGGTAAGTAACTGTGCTATCTCCAGGAACAAGCAGGAATGAGTTCACATATGGGGACTTCCCAGCTAGAGATGCCAGGGAGATCCCCAAGGTTGTGAGTCCCTGAGAAGGGCTCTACCTCCCCCTATGGATCTCGGGCATCCAACCAGGGATGGGGGGTAGGAGTTGATTAGGTATGGAACAGGTGTTTGGGAACAGCCTGACCAAACAAGGCATCCCGGCGGGAGTCCTTGTCCAAGCAATAATGGGCTGTAAAGGTATGTACTGAGGCCCAGGTGGCCGCTCGACAGATTTGGTCGATGGACACAGAATTTAGATGAGCCATTGAGGCTGCCATGGCCCTCACATTGTGAGCTGTGACATGGCCCTCCAGAGAAAGGTTCTTACTCTGGTAGGCGAAAGAAATACACTGAGCAATCCAATTGGACAGAGTTCTCTTAGGGACTGGAAGTCCTAAATGAGAGGGATCGAAAGCAACAAAGAGTTGAGAGGACTTTCTATGTTGCTGTGTCTTTTGTAAGTAAAAAGCAAGCACTCTCTTACAATCCAGGGTATGGAGATTCCTCTCTGCACTTGATGCATGAGGTCCTGGAAAAAAGACAGGTAAATATACCTCCTGGTTCAGATGAAAAGGTGAGATCACTTTAAGCATAAAGTGTGGATTGGTGCTGAGGACTACCTTGTCATGATGGAACCTTGTATAAGGAGGATTAGCCACCAAGGCTTGCAGCTCGCTGAAGTGACTGCAATGAGAAAAATAACCTTCCAGGAAAGGAATTTCAAGGAGGTAGTGGCAAAGGGTTCAAAGGGGGCTGCATAAGCTGGCCAAGAACCAGATTCAAGTCCCATGCTACTGGAGGTGGTCTAATGGGAGGTTTAGTTAAAAGAAGGCCTCTCATGAATCTTGCTATAAGAGGATGAGAGGAAATAGGCTGTCCATTGAGAGGTTTAAGGGATGCTGCAATAGCACTCAAATGGACTCTTACTGAATTCGTTTTAAGGCCTGCATGGGATAAATGCAGCAAATACTCTAGTAAAGAATTCAGAGGTATTGCAAGAGGGTTAAGACCCTTCTCTGCACACCAAATGGTAAACCTTTTCCATTTAAAAGCATAGGAACGTCTAGTGGAAGGCTTTCTGGAAGCATGAAGGATATCCTTCACTTGCTGAGAAAGATGCAAATCTTGAAGGTCTAAGCCTTCAGCAACCAGGCTCTGAGGTGAAGAGACTGGGGATTTGGGTGCCACAACGTTCCCTCCTCCTGGGACAGGAGGTCTGGAGCAGATCCCAAGTCCAGGGAGGGAGCTTGAGAGAGATGCAGAAGTAGAGGTTACCACACTTGGCGTGGCCAATGTGGTGCTATGAGGATCATAGACCCCTTGTCTCTCTGAAATTTGAACAGTGTTTTGGGAATTAGGGGAATGGGTGGAAAGGCATAGAGGAAGTCTTGCCCCCAATGAAGGAGGAAGGCATCCCTGGCCTGAACTCCCTGACACGGAATCCTGGAACAGAACCGGGGAAGTTTGGCATGCCAAGGACTTGCAAACAGGTCTATGTCCGGGGTTCCCCAAATTCAGAAGATCCTGGCTATCTGGTCCCCATGGAGGGACCATTCGTGTGGAAGCAGAACTCGACTTAGTCTGTCTGCCCAAGGGTTTTGAACCCCTGGAAGATACACTGCCATGAGATGAATTTGATGCTCTCTGGAGAAGGCCCACAATCTCAAAGCTTCGTTGCAAAGCGACAGAGAGCCAGTCCCGCCCTGCTTGTTCACGTAGAACATGGCTACTTGGTTGTCTGTGTGGATGAGGACTGTCTTGTAGCTGAGCAGGGTGTGGAAGACAGAGCTAGAAAAATTGCTCTGAGCTCTAAGAGGTTGATATGTAGAGATGTCTCCTGTGGAGACCAGATGCCTTGAGTAGAGAGATCTTGTAGATGAGCTCCTCAACCTCATGGAGAGGCATCTGTTGTAAGGGCTGCTTGGGGTAACACCTGTTGAAAGGGGGACCCCAGCAACAGATTTTGAGTGGATTTCCACCACTGGAGAGAGCAAAAGAGGCGACTGGAGGTTGCTATTTTGTCTAACAGGCACCCTGATGTCTGGGTCCATTGAGTGAACAGAATCCATTGAGTTGCCCTCATGTGAAGGCGAGCGTAAGGAACCACATGCACAGTGGATGCCATGTGGCCTAACAGTTGTAACATCTCTCGAGCAGTTAAATGGGATTTTAACTGAATTTGTGAGGTTAACTGCACCAAGTGTAGGCAACGGGCCTGGGGAAGATAGGCATTTGCAGTTGTGGTATCCAGCAAGGCCCCTATGAACTCTAGAGACTGAGTAGGGGTGAGATGGGATTTTGGGATGTTTATTACAAGTCCCAGATACTGAAGAACATGCCTTGTGCAGGCTAGGGAAGTCTGGGCCTCTGACTGCGATGGAGCTCGGATGAGCCAGTCGTCCAGATATGGGAATACGAATATCCCTAGAGTGCATAGAAATGCAGCTACTACTGCCATGCATTTTGTGAACACTCTTGGTGCAGAGGCCAGACCGAAAGGAAGCACTTTGTATTGGTAGTGCTTTCCTCGATAAAGGAACTGAAGGAACCTTCTGTGTGTTGGATGGATGAGGACATGGGTGTACGCATCCTTGAGGTCTAGAGAACAATGCCAATCCTGACTCTGAAGGTATGGAAGGAGAGCACAGAGAGAAATCATCTTGAATTTCTCCTTGCATAGAAACTTGTTCAATTCTCTGAGATCTAGTATGGGTCTGTAGCCCCCTGTTTTCTTTGGGATAAGAAAGTAGGGGGAGTAGAACCCTGAGACCTGCTGAAGAAGGGGTACTTCTTCTATTGCCCCTTGGGCAAGAAGGGTAGCAATCTCCTGACCCAGAAGGTCGAGGAGAGATGTTGGAGAATTGAACTGTCTCACCATGGTGTGAGGAGGAAGGTTTAAGAAATGAAGCTTGTACCCCTCCCTTATGATGGAGAGGGTCCATTGCTCTGCTGCGATTTGTTCCCACCTGGGAGCAAAGTGAGCTAACCTTTCTGGAATGGTGAGAGGCTCTGGTTCTTTTAGAGCCAGAAATGCTAAGTTCTCTAGTTGAAAGTCAAAGGCCCTGAGGAGGCTGAGGCTGTTGGGCTGTAGCAGCCCTTGCAGCCTTAGGCTTGGCCTGTTTAGGTTGTTGCTGTCGCTTTGCAGTAAAACGACCTGCAGAAGACGCCTGTTGACCATAAACAGGATAATATCTCCCCTTTTGGGAAAAAATCCCTTTTTGAACAACCTTTTCTTAACAGGAGAAGAAGTAGACTTTGAAAGTCTATCTAAAGCAGAATTTTCAGCATCCATCTGAGTGGCCTTTGCTTGCCAATATTTGCCAAAAAGGTTTTCACCTGTACAAGGAAGATTTCCTAGTCCATCCTGAACCCAGGGTTCCAAATCAGAAGCTTGTAGCCAAGCAACTCTGCGTGCACCTATGGCAATAGCCGAGGCTCTGCTAGCACACTCAAAAGAGTCAAAGGCTGCACGGTTAGAAAAAACTTGGAAACATCCTGGGCATGTTTAAGCCAGGTGAGAAACTCCTCTCTTATCTTCTGAAACAAAAGGAGATAAAGTTTGTAGGTGATCTGTAACTTTTTAGAAACACCCCCATATAGAGACTATAGAAGTTGATTCTAGCAACAAGCATATTGGCCTGGAAAATTCTCCTGCCAAAAGCATCTAAGGTTCTGCATTCTCTTCCTGGAGGATTAGATGAGTGCCTTTTTGCACTCTTTATCCTCTTCATAGCAAGCTCCACCACAATAGAGTGGTGAGGAAGCTGAGTCTTATGAAAGCCAGGACAAGGAGGAACACGGTACATGGTGTCCAACCTACGAGAATGAGGGGGAGGTGGTGAGAGGTGTCTCCCATATGCCCAACATGTGATCATAAAGGATCTCATGAATTGGTAAAGTAGCTGCCTCTTTAGGAGCCTTAGGATATTGTAAGATATCCAATTTTTTGGCTCTAGGCTCTGCCTTAGGGGCCACTGAAATGGAGAGGCCCCTAGCCACTTCCCTAATGAAGTCTTGAAAAGACAAGTCTTCTGGAGGAGACATTCTTCTTTTTGGAGAAGAGGGCTCCTGAGGAAGGAGTACCGATGCTTCGACAGAAACCTCTGATTCATCAGAGTCTTCAGAGGAATCGAAGTATCGCCTATCTGGATGCTCTTGCAGAGCCCGGTATGCGTACCGAGTGGTATCGACATCGGGAGTGATCGGTACCGATTTGGTACCGATGGGCATCACAGAACAGGGTACTGCTGCAGTCGACACCGAAGCCGATGTAGATGCAATCGGTACTGGCACCGGAACCGATATCGGTGCCGGAACCGGTACCAACAACGGAGTTTGTTGCGGTACCGGAGGTGTCGCAGCTTGTATGAATGCCGTAATGGCACGCTGCATGGTCAGAATATTCTGATCCATCGACGCCACCAATGTCTGGATGTCGGTACTAGTGGGAACCACTGGTACCCCAGAACATGGCAACAGGTGATCAGTCGAGGCCGAGCCATCGATGTCAACCTGTGACCCCATAGATAAAGCTTTGGAAGCCGGAGCCTCCCGCCGGGGTAATTTTGCCGGTGCGGATTCCTCGAGAGCAAGCCCAGAGGCATCTCGATACTTAGAGGCAGATCTACCCTTCGAGGATCGGCTGGACTTAAGTTTGGTTACCTGAGATCCATGGGAGGAAGCAGCAGCCCTGGAAGACGTTGATGCTACCGGAGCTGCACCAGAGGGAAACAGGGTAGAGCTTGGCTGCTCGATTCTGTAGACCTCTTTTAGACATCATGGAACAGGACTCACAATCCACAATGGAGTGGTCAGGACCTAAACATTTTAGACACCATTCATGGGTGTCGGTGACAGAAATAGTGCCGCTGCACTTCGTGCACTTTTTAAACCCGGAAGCGGGATTCTCCATGAGGAGAATTTCTCGTAGGCCTAAGGCCAAAAGAAAAATGCACAGAAGTGAAAATAGTAGGTTTTTTTTTTTTTTAAGAAGAATGAATGAAAGACCGGCGGTACCGGTCCGACGTCGAAGAAGGCAGACGCACGACCAAAGAAATAAAATAAAATAAAGAACTTCCGCGGAGCCAGCAGGTCGTGTTCCTGTCACCGCTGAAGAAAAGAAGAACTGGAGAGAGGCGGTTAGGAAAGGCAGGAAGGCAGCGCGCAGGCGCTGTGGGATGCTCCCAAAAGCTTTCCTTTTGGACGCTGGGGAGCGTTCCCACGCAGGCTCCGTCGGTGCCAACGATACCCATATGTGAAGACTCATTCCTGCTTGTTCCTGGAGATGCCCCCTTTCGGGACATCTCTGAACCAGAGCATCGATGCCCTCTGATATTCGCTCCCTTCTCCTGCTGAAAAACCTTCCGGCCTTGGCAGAGTCGAACATTGCCATGAGAGGTTCACGCCAGACCTTCGAACACGTCCTGGTTGAAGCACCACTCCCCAGGATCCACCTGAACCCGGCTGAGATAGCCCGCCTGCACGTTCTGGACTCCTGCTACGTGTGCTGCCGACAGTGCTTGCAGCTGGGCCTCTGCCCAGCCTAACAACCCTTCGGCTTCTTTCTCCAGGGCTGGACTGCCCGTGCCCCCCTGCCGGTTCACATATGCTACATCGCATTGTCCGAGAAGACCCTCACAGCTTTTCCTTGCAGGATTTCCTCGAAACTGACCAGGGCCAGAGCCACTACCCTTATTTCAAGCCTGTTGGTAGACCAATGAGCCTCCAGAGGCCCCTACTAATCTTGGGCAAAGTGACCCTTGCAATGGGCGCCCCAGCCAGATAACTGGCATCTGTAACCACCGGGATCCACCCCTGGGTCTCGAGAGGCATGCCCCTCTCCAAGTTTCCTGGTTGCAGCCACCACCTGAGAGAGTTCCTGGCTTCCTGTGGACAAGGGAGCACCTGGGTCAGTGGCTATCTCTGGTGGGACCACCGATGGATGTCTGCCCTTGCCCATGGAACCAATGTGATCATGGCCGCCATAGTCCCCAGAACTTGCAAGTAACCCCAGGCTGACGGGCTTACCAGGCCTAGGAACCTCCGTATCAAAGCCTTGCAGTCCGTACACCCGCGCCCTTGGCAGAACACTCTTCCCACCCGAGTGTCAAAGCGTGCCCCAAGATATTCGAGATCCTGAGTTGGCTCCAAATGACTCTTGGATAAGCTGACTACCCACCCGAGTCCTTGGACAAACTCCACTACTTTCCTTGTCGCCTTTTCCCTCTCCTCCCTGGACTTGGCCCGAATTAGCCAATAGTCGAGGTACGGATGAATGAGAATTCCTTCTTTGCACAGTGCTGCTGCCACCACCACCATGACCTTGGTGAAGGTGCAAGGCGCCATTGCCAGACCAAACGGCAATGCCCAAAACTGGAAGTGACCCATGGGCACTGCAAAGTGAAGAAAACGGTGGTTATCTGGTCTTAAGGGAATGTGTAGGTATGCCTCCGTGAGATCTACAGATGTTAAAAATGTCCCGCTCCTTACCACCACAATCACCGATCGCAATGTCTCCATGTGAAAGCGAGGAACCCACAGGCAGCGGTTGACCCCTTTGAGGTCGAGAATCGGGCAAAACGAGCCCTCCTTTTTGGGCACCACAAAATAAATGGAGTATCGACCACACCCGTACTGGTCCACCGGCACCAGCTCGAAGCTGCAACAGGCAGGATAGGGTCTCCCTTACCGCCTCCAACTTGCCCTGGGCCTTGCAGGGGGACTGGATAAAAAATTCCCTTATCGGACAAATCCATTCCAGGGCATAGCCTTCTCTGACAATCTCCAGAACCCATTGGGCAGATGTGATCTGGGCCCAGGCAGAGTAAATGTCCCGCAGCAGACCTCCCACGAGCTCTACCCCTGCCTGAGCCCACCTTGCTTCATTGTCCTCTTGTGTCCTGAGGTACTGGTGGTTGCAAAGCCTCTACCCACTCCTCGGAAACCACGAAAGCCCTGTCCTCTGGCAGGGAACCTACTCCTCTGAGCCTGGTTGAAGCGAGGGGTACGAAAACACTTAAACTCCCTCAGCTGACTGAGTTGTGGAAGGACCCCGGCTCTGCCTTTGCTTGTCTTTAGGAAGGTGATCACCTTTGGACTCACAAATCCTTTACCAACTTCTCCAAGTCCTCCCCAAAGAGGAGCTTCCCTTTAAAGGGCAGTTTGCTAAGCCATGTCTTAGAGGAACTGACTGCTGCCCAGTTCCTAAGCCACAAGTAGCGGCGTGCTGCCACCATGGAAGCCATACTCTTGGAGAGACCCCTGATGAGATCATAATGGGTGTCTGCCAAATAAGCCGCCCCGGACTCCAACTTTGACGCCTCTCCTGACATGGCAGGCTTCTGTTACCCCAGGCCCTGAATCCTTTGAGACCAATGTTCCCTCTAATTTTCTGTAGGCTGTGTGCGCATAAAATATCAGCTGTGTGCAGCTTTTGAAGGAAGGTTAAATTTTTGTGCGCCACATGACGACACTCTGAGTTATATATTTTAAAATTTGACCACACGTCAGAATACAGTATGCACACCACATTGATTTTAATCAAATTAAATGAAAACAGACAATTACTAAATGAAGCGGGAAATTTCTAGTAATTACAATCATAACTTTTAAATTTTAAGACATCTGTGTTGTTTTCTATCAGAATCAGAGCCGTAATTTTTGTACGTTCTGTTTTAAAGTATATGCGCTCGTTCGGCGAGGTGTGTGCGCGCGCACATGCGCACAGCTTAGAGGGAACAGTGTTTGAGACCAGCCCTGGCCACCCATGCCCTGCAGATTGAGGCCTGCAAAGACAAGGCGGAAATATCAAACGCCTGCTTCAAAAGAGTGTCCAGCTTCCTATCCTGGGCATCCTTGAGAGCCACACTCCTCTACGGGTATCGTCATCTTCTTAGTCACCGCCGACACAGCTGCGTCCACTTTAGGCAATCTCAGGAGTTTGCGCTCCTGCTCTGGCAGGGGATAAAGGTGCTACAGAGTCCTGCTTCTGGCAGATCCCACTACCTCCTGTATCATCTGCTTGACTACTCTATGGACTGGGAACACGGCTTGCGACTTCCGCACTGCTTGAAGCAGTGGGTCCTCCAAAATCTCTTCTTCTGCTGGTATACTCGTGGGTGTATTCAGTCTTCAAGGACTCTGAGATAACCGTAGGTAGCTCCTCTCGACGAAACACTCTCACCAGCATGGCTTGATCCTCCCACTCTGGAATCTCGCCATCTTCCAATTCCTCTGAGAGGTCCAGGTCCATCTCCAACTCTTCCGCCTCCGGACCCTCCGACTCCGGTGATGGGTGTCCCTCCTCCAAACCCCTGGCCCTCTTGGCAGGGACTCCCATCTCACCTACAATGGTACTAGCTGCCCTCTTCAACCCCACTGACGGCAAAGAGAGGCCACCTGCTAAGCCTTGCTGGCACAAACAAAACGCCCTATGCAATAGCAAAACAAACTCTGGTGAGAAATCACCTGGGAGACCTGTTACTTCTCAAGCGACATAGGTGGTCCCGGGGTAGCCGAGGGACCGTGGTCCCCAGCAACTAGTGATAGGGCCAAATCCCCCACCTCCTGGTCCCTCCTGTGCCAAAGAGGGGGTCCCCAGACTCAAATTGTCCTGTAGCTCGTGCTCTAAAGAGGCAGCCTCCTGTGTGCACCTCACACAGACTCTGGCCTCCGAGACTGCCGCCTTCTGGGCCCCGCAAACCAGGCATTGAGGTCTTGCCGGCATGGTGGCTGCGCTTGGAAAACCACAAGGACTCCAGCTGTATGCTCCCTTCCACACAGCTTCCTCTTGCTTTGTTTCCCTAAACTTTTCTTTTTTTTTTAACCCAATGCAAAGCATTAGGATCTCAAGCAAAGGACAGCCCTTAGAAACTTTACTTAAAACCAAAATTAAATGAAACAAATTAAAAACAGATTAATACAAATTAATACAAGTTAATACAGCTAAACCTAGCCAAAAGGCCTGCTTCTCCAGCTGCGGCAATGAAAATCTGTCAAGGAGACACAGTAACCGCGCACACAGTGGGGGCGGGAAACCCGACCACGGCCTGCACAAAGCGCCAGCAGGAACCTGCACCACGTGCTCCCAGCCTCTGTCTCCGCGCCAACAGTCTCCGGCTCCCCACTCACCGTACCGCTGTCAGCCCTGTTGGACGGAACAGCACTCCGCAGCCGTCCGCCTGGTTCCTGATCGCCAGCTTACCTTGCAGTGCCTTTTTCTTCCCCCTGCGCTCAGCCACACAGAGAGGGCTTCGGCGCTTGGGGGCAGGGGGAGGGGGGGAAGACGACTTGGACTGTCAGCTGCCCCAATGCAACAGCTCCACACCCACCAACGGGATCAGGAGCCGTTTAAACTGCCCATTCTGTTGTCCCCTTCCTGCTTCGTACCGATTCCTGGATGGGGGGGGGGGGGGAGAGAAGAAACAACCGATCCGGTTTTTTTTCTTTTAAGCTTTAAAAGTAAACACTCACCCTGTAAATACAGGTAACCAAATATAACCCCAAAACAAAACAAAATCTCACACTGACTACACTTCTCTCTTCAGTGAGCCCTGCACCCTGGCTCACTATCCCAGCTGCTTCGAAACTGAGCAATACCGGGGCTGGTAGGAGGTGCCAGCTATATATATCTAGTCAGGTGTCATCAAAAGAGGACATGCTCAGTCTCCAAGCTGCTGGAGGAGGGGCACGGGACTGGACTGGAGGGACGATAAGGAGCTTTTTTTTTCAGTAACAGATTTTCCAAAGAAAAGGAGAGCCAGTCAGTTGGCATTATTCTGAAAGATGGCTGCCAGCAGGACAGCAGTTAAGGATTGCTATTTCTAAAGATGATGTCTAAGTTCATGGGGTAAGCAAACTGACATCTTTGGAGGAGCCTAAAGCCAGGTAACCTTTTTTTATTTTAAATTTAAAAAAGGGCAGGGCTTTATCACATCTAAATTTTATTAAGTAATTTATGGATAAAGCAGGGATTGGGTAAAGTCAAGAACTCTACAATGTCTCACAGACCATCAACATCTTTATCAAAGATGGGGCAGCAGCAGATCAGTTTCTTGAGGGGGGAAGGGGGAGGAGGAAAGGAAGTAGGATGGAAGACAAACATGCAGGAGGCAGACGCAGCAGGGCAAGAGGAAAAAAAGGATGGCTGCAGAGAAATGTTGTTAAGTGCAGTCAAATCAGTGTCCACTCATGCCAACCTAAACTGTGTTTGGTCTTCAGTCAGGTGGCTCATTGTTGATAGAGTGGCACCCATAGCTGCTGTTATTGTATCAATCCATCTCATTGCTGGCATGCCTTCTTTACGTTGACCTTCTACCTTACCAACTATTATGTCTGTCTTTCATACTTTGGATACACCATGCAAAGAGAGATCGTTGGAGAAAGTCAAAGTCTTGTCATCTGAGCTGCTAAGGAAAGCTTAGGTTTGATCTCCTCTAGTACTGACTGGTTTGTTTGGGCAGTCCATGATATATATGCACAGTATTCAATCGCCAGCACCATAATTCAAAGGCATCAATTTTCTTCCTGTCTTTTCACTGCCCAACTTTCACATTTATGTGACGTTATTGAAAATACAATGGCCCGGACAAGTCAAATCTTTGTATGGAGAGAGACATCTCTGTTCTTGAGGATCTTGTCTAGGTTCTTCATAGCCATTCTACCAAGAGCAATACGTCAGATTTCTTGATTGCTAGTCCTTTCTTTGATTGTTGATCCAAGTTAAAGCTGTCAAATATTTCAATTTCTTCCTCCATCAATGAACTTATTTTGCCACTTGTCAGAATCTGTCTTAAAGTTAAGGTGCAGGCCCATTTTAAGACTATGTTCCTTGATCTTGAGAAGCAAATGTTTCAGATAATCTTCACTTTCAGCCAGTAATGTGGTATCAGCTTAACGAAGGTTGTTGATGAGTCTTCCACCAATCTTCACCCCTCAATTGTCTTCATACAGTCCTGCTTCTCTGATTTGTTCTGCATAAAAATTAAGCAGGTAGGGGAAGTATGCAGCCTTGTCATACACCTTTGCTGATTTTAAACTATTCTGTTTCTCCTTGTTCCGTTCAGACTGTTGCTTCTTTACCACTGTAAAGGTCGTGTAAGAGAACTAGCAGGTGTTCTGGTATATCCATGCTTCTTAATGTGGCCCAGAGTTTCTCATGTTTTACATAGTCAAAAGCCTTGCTTTGCTTTAGTCAATAAAACACATATGGATATCTTTTTGGTATTCTTTTGTCTTTTCAAGGATCCATCTCACATCCACTATGAAGTCTCTTGTTCCTTGCCCTTTCCTGAACCCTGCTTGCACTTCAGGCATTTCTCGTTCCAGGTATGGTTGTAGTCTCTGCTGAATGATCTGATGATCACATGGTCTACTATGCAGAGAAATAAACACTACATAAAGAATGCTTCTTCCGAGCTACTTAAAATGATTTTAGTATAAACAATTCTTTGTTGTGAGTGAAAACTTTATTTTGATGTTGCATTGTTTGAGACCTGGTGAAGCAGACATGCATGAGACAAAGGTCTAAGCTGTTTGGCCCTGTTATACTGCTACAATGAATTAAAATAGCTACGTGTGTTTAACTTGTTCAAATACTGTTGTATTTGCTATAATCTTTTATACATTACTTTTACATAAATTATGATTTTTTTTCAGTGCAATATCAATTGCACCTTTTGCTGTAGTAAAATTACAGCTATGCAAACACAGAAGCAATTTCTCTGGAGTTTGGTGGATGTGACCACTGCATAAGACCTAATCCCTTAATGGCTCAAATTGGTGCCTAGCACGTGGATCTTTACCATACGTGTATTATACACAGTATACAGGGGACACTCAAACACTTAATAGCCAACATATGAAGCAGTGAAGATTTTCCCCCCCAAGGTTTGTTCATTTTGATGAAGATTTTTTTTAAATTGTGCCAGCTCATTTAACATCATTCGAGGAAGAACTGTGCCATCTTCCAGCAAAAAAA
Source organism: Ichthyophis bannanicus (assembly GCA_033557465.1). Classification (NCBI taxonomy): domain Eukaryota; kingdom Metazoa; phylum Chordata; class Amphibia; order Gymnophiona; family Ichthyophiidae; genus Ichthyophis; species Ichthyophis bannanicus. The sequence goes on from CM066039.1 coordinate 253,155,686, forward strand.
AAAATAAGCACAAAAATCAGACTTTCACAAAAACCCTTTTTACTTCACCTCCCCTGGGTGAAAACTTCTGCATTAAAAAAGTTATGAGTATAATAAAAACACACTTGATTCTGCTATTGCACAAAGAATTAGCAATTCAACTTTATTACAAATTAAGCATAAATTCTGTGAACAGCTTTGCAAATGCTAATTACAAGTCAAAACAGCAATCATATACAAAATGTTTCATGAATGCAGGATGTTTTACTCCATATCACATTTGTGAAGCTGCTTGCAGCTTCTCCCATAGGTCTCACCATGTGAAGTCTTTGCAATGCATTATTCTGCACAGGTTTCAAACCCTGGACTTATAGATACACAGCTGTTTTGTTAAGGACCTGATTTACCAAGATTTTTCCTCCTATTGTTTGTTGAAGACAAACGGTTAATAAATGGGGTCCTAAAATAGCACAATTGCACAGTCATCCTTAAGAAAAACGTTCTTACCATTAACAACTGCTGAGAGATCCAGGTCAGGTCTCACCAATTTATCCCCCTCCATCAGGGTGGACTGCAAGTCGCCTTTGCTAAGCAGAGCACCATCCAAAATATTTGATGTAATTCCTGTGCAATGAAGTTACAGTAGCATTAAAGAAACCAATTAAAATGAATTCAGAGAACAGCAAGGTACTTCACATGTATGTATCAGGGCTTAAACATAAACCAATTTTGTTATAGAAATAGCAAGTTTATAAATATCTTTAATTCAACTTTGTATATCAACTATATCTAGAAACAGCATGCTGAACAAGTGTGTGTAGAGAAGTGTGTATGAACTGAATAGCTGGCGTGTATGTAATAATGTCGGAAGAACAGCCTTGAGGTTTAAACCGCCTCTTGAAGCTAAACTTCCATTTTGCTCAGAATTTTTTTATTGAGCCCACCACGGAGCTGTATAAAGAAAGGTGAAACACCACAAATAAGTGCCACCAATATAAAACCTACTAAGTACACTCACAGAGAATGGTTATATTTTTCCCGCAATCTCCAGATTTTAAGGATACTTCACATGTTTTTGTGGGAGTATTGCCATATATGTTTCACACGCATCAGATTAAAAAGATTCTGACTAGACATTGGCATATTTTACAATTGCACCCATGTTTTCAAAAAACTTTGCAGACTGCGTACTCTCGAGGTCCTAACCTTCGTGATATTGTGGGGGCTACCTCTTCCCCTCTGGACAGGGTAGTTGATAGACCTGTTGAGACTGGTCATTATGCTTATGCCTCTTGTTCTGATTGTCCGCGAATGATTTTGGGTACAGAATGGAGGGTTCCCAACTCGACTTTCATTCACACAGCTCAATGGTATACGATTTGTTCTACATCATTTGCTGTGTATGTGTTGATTTGTCCATGCCAATTATATGGAAATTACACTAACCTGGTAATTGTAGTTCCTGTAGGATCCAGTTTAGTCCTCCACAATCGGTACTGCCCCTCTCACTGCAGCCTGTAGACTGGACCAATCAAATCTTCTGTAGTACATATCCAGCAGGAGCTCCCAGAAGCCCCCCAGTGTACTAGTAACAAAGCATACTGAACGAAGCAACACATCAGATTATTATCAGATTAACATTAAACCTTGTACTTCCCCCCCTGGAATAACCAACTCCCTCCCCAAACGAGGAAGTCAGAACACTGCACGGCGCCGGAATCGACGCCCCTAAATTGACACAGAGCTCCCCCCAGGTACTAAGGAGCTTACGGAACCCCAAAAGAAAGGGAAGAGCCATAGCTATAAGCACGACTGCCGCTAAGGTCCGAACGGGACGCAAAACTATCTTAGAATCTCCCGCTCGGGATAGCGCGCCGCAAGATCATGCAGATATTCGGGAGGGAAGGAGGACTAAACTGGATCCTACAGGAACTACAATTACCAGGTTAGTGTAATTTCCATTTCCTGTGCGGATATCCAGTTTAGTCCTCCACAATCGGGATGTAACAGAGCAGTTAAGACCGGGCGGGACCTTGTAGGCCGGCGCGCAAGACCGCCGAACCAAAACAGGAATCCCGAGCCGCTGACACATCCAAGCGATAGTGCCTGCTGAAAGCATGCAGAGACGACCAAGTGGCCGCTCTACAGATCTCCGCTGGTGGAACCAGACCATGCTCCGCCCAAGAGGCCGCCTGAGCCCTAGTAGAATGAGCCCGGAGCCCCTCCGGAACCGGCCGCCGCTGCAACAGATACGCGGAGGCGATCGCTTCTTTAAGCCATCGAGCAATGGAGGCCTTAGCCGCCGCCTCCCCTTTCCGTGCACCCCCAAAGAGCACAAAAAGCCGATCAGTCTTCCGAAATGACTCGGTAGACTGTAAATACCGACGCAGCGTGCGGCCCACATCAAGCCGGTGAAGCCCCTTGTCCACCGACTCGACCGAGTCCGCCGAAATCACTGGTAGAAATACTGCCTGATTCAGGTGAAAAGGAGACACCACCTTTGGCAGGAAGGAGGGAACCGGACGGAGCACAACCCGCTCCGCAGAAAAAGACAAGAAGGTTCTCGGCATGACAAGGCCTGTAGATCCGAGATGCGCCGTGCCGAGCAAATGGCTACCAGAAAAACCGTCTTCAACGTGAGATCCTTCAAGGATGCCCTCCGCAAGGGCTCAAAGGGTTCCCGAGCCAGGGCCCGCAGAACTAAATTCAAATCCCACGGAGGAATCACCGCTCTGCGGGAAGGCCGCAAATGAAACACGGCGGTCAAGAAACGCCGCACATCCGCATGAGCGCCAAGAAGGCGGCCCAAAACCTTGCCTCTATAGCAAGAGAGCGCGGCCAACTGGACCTTCAGGGAACTGGCCGCGAGACTCTTCTCGAAGCCATCCTGCAGAAAGCTGAGCACGACGGGCACCGAGACCGTCGCCGCCCGAACTCCACGCCGGGAGCACCAGTCCTCAAAAATTCTCCAAGTTCGAACATAAGTAAGAGAAGTGGACGACTTTCTTGCCCGCAGTAAGGTGGAAATCACCGCGGGCGAATAACCCTTCTTTGTCAGCCGAGCCCTCTCAATGGCCAAACCGTAAGCGAGAACCGAGCCACCTGGGGCATCCGCAAGGGGCCCTGAAGAAGAAGATCCGGTAGCGCCGGAAGGCGCCACGGCACGCCGTCTCGAAGCCGAACGAGGTCGGCATACCAGGGCCTCCGGGGCCAATCCGGAGCCACCAGCAGCACCCGGCCCTGATGGCCCTCGATGCGCTGGACGACCCGACCGATCAGGGCCCACGGGGGGAAAACGTACAGCATCCCGGACGTCGGCCACGGCTGAATGAGAGCGTCGAGTCCTTCGGACATCCGCTCCCGCCGTCTGCTGAAGAAGCGACTTGTCTTGGCCGACTGGAAGGTCGCCATGAGATCCATGATGGGCGGACCCCACCGCCGAACTATCTGCGCATACACCTGAGGATTTAACTCCCACTCTCCGGGGTCCACCCGCACTCTGCTGAGAAAGTCGGCCTGGACATTGTCCGCGCCTGCAATGTGCGCCGCCGAGATCGCCGGCAGCCGAGTCTGCACCCAGCTGAACAAGGCCGTCGCTTCGGTTTCCAGGGCCACACTCCCTGTGCCCCCTTGGCGATTGATGTACGCCACCGTGGTCGCATTGTCCGACCAGACTCGGACCGCCCGGCCCAGGAGCAGAGGTTCCAGGGCCATCAGGGCTAGTCGGACCGCCCGAAGCTCGAGGCGGTTGATCGACCAAGACGCTTCCTGCGAGGACCACACCCCCTGCGTGAAGCGGGTCTCGCAGTGTGCTCCCCAGCCGACTAGGCTCGCATCCGTAGTGAGGGGGACCCACAGAGGAGGCTCCAAGGGAATTCCCCGCGTCAGGTTCTCGGAGGAGAGCCACCACCGAAGCGACCGCCGCACTGCCTTCGGGCAGGGCAGTCTCTTGTGCAAGGAATCGCACTGGTTGGACCAGCGACGAAGGAGCGCCCTCTGTAGCGGGCGCATGTGGAACCGCGCCCACGGAACCACCTCTAAGGTCGCCGCCATCGTTCCGAGAAGCCGTAGGTACCACCACGCCGACGGAGCGGGCATCCCCCGAAATAGTCGGACAAGAGCCCGCAACGTCAGGACGCGGCGCTCGGGAAGGCACACCAGCCCCCGAGCAGTGTCGAAGCGCACCCCCAGATACTCCAGGTCCTGCGAGGGCCGCAGACAACTCTTTCTTTCGTTCACCACCCAGCCGAGGGATCGCAGCAGAGCTACCACCCTGCTCGTGACCCGCAGGCACTCTCGACCGGATTTTGCTCGTATCAACCAGTCGTCCAGGTAAGGATGGACCAAAATGCCCTCCTTGCGCAAGGCCGCCGCAACCACCACCATCACCTTTGTGAAAGTGCGCGGGGCCGTAGCCAAGCCGAACGGCATGGCCCGGAACTGAAAGTGGCCCCACGGGAACGCGAAGCGGAGAAACCGCTGATGGGCTGGGTGTATCGGAATGTGCAGATAGGCCTCGGTAAGATCGAGGGACGTCAAAAACTCCCCCTTTCGCACCGCTACAATGACTGACCGCAGGGTTTCCATGCGGAAATGCGGCACTCTGAGCGCGCGATTCACGCCTTTGAGATCCAAAATCGGACGCAGAGAGTCGCCCTTTTTGGGTACCACAAAATAGATGGAGTAGCGACCAGCGCCTCTTTCCAAGGGAGGCACTGGAACCACCGCTCCCAGCGCTAACAATCGAGCCAGGGTCACGCGGATGTCCCTCGTCTTTTGCTCGCCCCTGCTGGGAGACAGAACAAAGGAATCTGGAAGTGGGAACGCAAATTTCAGAGCGTAACCCTCCTCTATAATTTGTAGCACCCAGCGATCCGACGTTATTTGGGCCCAAGAGGAAAGAAAGTCGCGCAAGCGACCGCCGACAAGCGGTCCTCCCTCCAGAGCCTGCCTGGCGTCATTGTGGCTTGCGTCCAAAGGAAGAACCCGATGAAGAGCCGGCTGCGGAGAAGCCTCTGCCGGCTCCCCTGAAAGCCCGAAATCCTTGGCTACGGGCCCCAAACCGGCCCCGCTGCGAGGACCACTGGCGGGAGGGCCGAAACCTGCGCTGATCCCGAAAGGATCCCCGCGCCGACGAGGTGGACCGGTTGGACCTTGGTTTATCCTCCGGAAGCCGGCCCCCTTTGGACTCACCGAGATCCTTTACCAATTTCTCGAGAGCCTCCCCAAATAATAATCTGCCCTTAAACGGCAGCTTACTGAGGCGGGCCTTAGAAGAACTGTCCGCCGCCCAGCTGCGCAACCAGAGGGACCGGCGCGCTGCTACCGCGGATGCCATACTGTTAGCCAACGCGCGGATCAAATCATAAAAACAGATCCGCCAGGTAAGCCGAGCCGGACTCCAGCCGGGTCACCTCCACCAGACCCTGCTGGTCTAGTCCGGGGCTCGAGCGCAGTTGCTGTGACCACCGCAGACACGACCGAGCCACCCAAGCCCCACAGATAGAGGCCTGCAATGACACGGCATCCGTATCGAAGGTTTGCTTGAGCAAGTTATCAACCTTCTTATCCTGCCCGTCCTTGAGGGCCGCCGCCCCCTCAACCGGGATGGTGGTTTTCTTGGTCACTGCGGAGACCGCAGCATCCACCCGGGGGGACCTGAACAAGTCCCTGTCCTTGTCAGCAAGAGGATAAAGCCGATTCATGGTCCGAATCCCCTTCAAACCGGATTCCGGGTGCTCCCACTCCGCCTGGATCATCTGATCCACCACGCGGTGGACGGGAAAAAACCACCTGGGCATCCCTGACTGCTTGAATCAGAGGATCCTCAAGACCCTCCTCCTCCAGGGACCGCACCGCCGAAAGGTTTAGCGCCTGAAGGGACTCCGTGACCAAAGGAACCAGCTCGTCCCTACGGAACACTCGAATGACCCGAGCCTGATCTTCCGGCCCAGGGATCTCCCCATCCTCCAAATCCTCCGCTTCAGTCTCAGGATCGCCCTCTGCCTCGGAATCCAGGAGACCCAGGGCGTCCTGCTCTTGTCCCCCCAACCGAAGCCGCTTGCCCCGGGCGGTGAGGGACACTGAGCCGCCCCCAAGGACCCCGAGGGGAGGGAGGGGGGCCAGACAGCCGGCAACTGTCCGGACCTGCTCAGGCGAAATGCCTGATGCATGAGGAGTACAAAATCAGGGGAGAAGTCCATAGTTGAGGCAGCAACAGCCGCCTGCTGGAGCGCAGCCACTGAACCGCTGGCCGGAGGAACCGAGCCAGACTGAGGGATGCTTGGAGAAAGAACGCTGTCCCCGGAAGTAGAAGCATCCCCAGGGGTAGCCTGTTCCTGAACATTCACAGATTGCTCTAACTCAGAGGGCACTGCAGCACAGCCCCTGCAGATGCCAGAGTCAGTCCCTGCCGTCCTGCGGGACCCACAAATCACACACTGGGGCTTGGAACCATCCCAAGGCCACCTCTGCCCAGGGGAATAGAATAAGACAGCCACAGGAAAGCCCACACCACCTGGGCAATCCTATGCAAATCAGCCCCGATTTAAAAGTAACTTAACTTTTTTTTTTTTTTTTTTTTTTACAAGAAACAAAATATATCCCAGGATCCCTGGGGGGCCCTGAGCAAAATCGCCAGAAAGAGGAACCCCAAAAACGCTAGGGGAACCTGTGCACAGCGATCAAAAATGCCTGGAAAAGCACTTTTAAAATCCAAAATGGCCGCCGCACTTTTTCACCCGCGGTAAAAAACGGCGCGAAAATATAAAAACCACCAAATAATATGGAAAACAAATAAAACGACCCTCTAATACAGGGCACACGAGCAGATTGAATAAAAACTGCCAAATGGGCTCAGGAGAGCCTACAGAAACGCTGGCATCCCAGACAGAGCATTGCACACAAGAAAGAAAAAAATGAAATGCAAACTCCTACCAGCTCAGGAACAGAAGATTCAGCCACAATCTCCCAGTACCAGGCACTGCCTTATAGGTATGGCAATTCCCCGTCCTGTCTAGGGGAAGCTCACCCAGGGCTGATAAAATGTGCTAGGCAGGCAACAGCAGCCAGCAGGTCTGACTTTCTCCTAGTCTCCTGTGGCACAGCTCCAGGGAGACAGGCTTCTTTTGTCTTTCTTATTTTTAAAGGCACAGCTAGCTACCAAAAACAAAAATAGTAGAGAAATGCCCCAAAACAAACCCTAAAAACAACTAACTAGTGTTGCTCCTGCAAAGGTCACTAAGTGTGCCCAGAGGACACACTTTTACGTCTACACACTGCAACGAGACTGGACACACTGGGGGGCTTCTGGGAGCTCCTGCTGGATATGTACTACAGAAGATTTGATTGGTCCAGTCTACAGGCTGCAGTGAGAGGGGCAGTACCGATTGTGGAGGACTAAACTGGATATCCGTACAGGAATGTACATTGGTCGGACGGTTCGCCCAGTAAAGGTTCGTTTAAATGAACATGCCTCCAGGATTAGAAACTCTGTAACATCAGCCCCGTTAGTTCAACATTGTTTGGACTCGCATGTTTTTGAGGATTTCAAGTGGCGTATTTTGGACTTTGTTCCTGAACACCCCAGGGGGGGTGATCGTGAACAACAGCTTCAAGTATTGGAACATCATTGGATTTTTCGTTGGTCCACTGTGCAACCATCTGGCCTCAATAAGGAATTAGACTGGGCTAGTATTCTTTGATTTTAATTTTGCTTTTGACAAAGTGCATTGACGCTCTTGTGTTTTCCATCTATGCCTTGCTCAAAGCTGATTGGTGTATTTTGTTATTTTACTCATGAATCCTGCTGTGCGGTTCAGACTGCTATTGAGCATGCGCTGGCGTTTTTGATCAGCTGAGAGACTGTTTTCACATTGCAGTTTTGTTGAGCGTTGAGACAGGGCGAAAATTTGATGTTAGCCCGAAACGCAGTACTGTGTACCTGTTTACAACTGCAAATTGTTCTGAAGGAGCATCTTGGAGAGGTCCGATATTACTGACGGGATTGTGGAGAAAAGTGTTATGGGACGTTTCAGATAAGTTAAACCCCGAATTTTTCTTGGGCTTTCATATTGGGCTTCTCACAATACATTAATGGACTTTTAAATCACTACACGATTAGTAGGTTTTATATTGGTGGCACTTATTTGTGGTGTTTCACCTTTCTTTATACAGCTCCGTGGTGGGCTCAACAAAAATATTTTGAGCACAATGGAAGTTTAGCTTCAAGAGGCAGTTTAAACCTCAAGGCTGTTCTTCCGACATTATTACATACACGCCAGCTATTCAGTTCATACACACTTCTCTACTTTTGTTTGGGGTTTATAGTGTAGAGTACTAGTTAGTTTGTTTTTTTGAACAAGTGTGTGTGTAACATAGTAGGTACAATTAAAACAAATTATTCAAAATCAATTCCGGTTCTCCTTCATAAATCTCCAGATGTTTCTATATTGTTTCATTATGTGTTGAAATCTACCTGTAGGAGTTTTAAATGTTTGTAGAACACAAGATTTCCTTGTAGGAGTGCCGCTTCCTCCCTTCTCGGGTATTTTAGCTCCAGAAGAGGTGGTTGTATTCACCAGGTTACTCTAGCAAACCAAAAAAAGAAAAAACAACGTTAGCTGAAATATAAAGCATCCCCTTCAAAAAAAAAAAAAGCCACATGGCTGTGTTATGAAATGTTTAAGTTAACAATTGTATATAGCACACAATGTTGTAGATAGCACACAATTTTGTAAAAGCCACCAAGCAGCCATGTCGTTGCCCGCTCCGCTGGCCCGACTGCTTCGCCTGCACATAGTTACCTGAGTAGCCTGCTACTGATTAGCCTGTACATAGTTCCCTCAGTTAGCCAAGTTGTAAACACTGTTCCTTGTAAATACAGTGCGGACACCGCCTGCACTGTACACCGAGCTGATTTTAAAAAGCATGGTATAGAAAAACCTCAAACAAGAAGGAAATAATTCATTTATTTTTCAATCTGCAATAATAAAAAAAGGGAAGATTAACTATTCTCAACCTGCCTCTAAGAAACAAGCAATTGGAAGCAAAAAAGCACTTCAGCAGTCATGCTAAGCATTCCGCTTAGCTTGCTGCTGAAACAAGGCTGACAACATGTGTATATAGTGGTCCCCTCAAATATGTCCCCTACAACTTTGCATAGCAGTAAAAGAGGGAAAGGTTAGTAATGTATGACCACCCCCCTCGACTGGGAGGGGCATTAGAAGTAACAAAAACTTATGAGCCCTTGTGTCCATCTCCTATCTTGGGGAAAGTGGCTAGAGCCAGGTGATCAGAGCCTAGGCCTTCAGGTTTTACCAATTATCTAGACCAGTGCTTCGTGATCCTTTCCTGGAAGTACACCTAGCTAGTCAGGTTTTAAAGATTATCACAATGAATATGCATGTGAAAGATTTGCTTACCACAGATTTCTTAATATATGCAAAAGTTATGGATTATTTTTAATATTTTTGTTGGTGATATTGCGGAACGGTTATCTGGTAAGGTTTGCATCTTTGCAGATAATACCAAAATCTGCAATTGAGTAGGCACCCAAGGAGTAGTAGATAACATGAGGAGGGATCCAGCTAAGCTTGAAAAATGGGCAATAATTTGGCTGCTGAGATTTAACACTAAAAAATGCAGGGTTATACATTTGGGCTGCAAAAATCAAAGGGAGCGGTATAGTATAAGAGGTGAAGCACTTTTGTTCACAAAAAGAGAAGCATGACCTGGGTGTTATTGTTTCTAATAGTTTCCCCAGTTACATCCCCAAGTTATCCATCCTGTTACAATGTAAGCCTAAGGCCGTTTGTCTGTGGCAATATTTTGTTACTTGTAAACCGCACTGATACTAAAAAGCGCAGTATAGAAGAACAGTAAATAAATAAATAAAATAATAATCTTAAAGTGACTAAACAGGTAGAAAAGGTGATGGCGAAAGCCAGAAGGATGCTTAGGGGCACAGGGAAAGGAATGTCCAGCAGAAAAAAAAGGAGGTGATGGTGCCTCTGTATAAACATCTTTGGTGAGACCTCATTTGGAGTATTGTGTGCAATTCTGGAGACCACACCTTCAAAAGGATATAAACAGGACAGTGTCTGTGCAGAGGGTGGCTATCAAAATGGTCAGTGGGCTTCATCATAAGGCAAAGATCTCAATATGTATACTTTAGAGGAAAGGCGGGATAGAGGAGATATGATAGCGAGATGTTTAAATGCCTGTGGCATAAATCTGAATTCAAGAAAGCATGGGACAAACACAGAAGATCTCTAAAGGAAAAAACAGGACTATAGTAATTGATATGGACTAGAATAGATAGGCCATGTGATCTTTTTCTGTCATGTCTCTCATGCATTTTCATTTTTTTAATTTATTCTTTATCAATTTTCCAATACATATATTCCAACAAAAGGAAAAGGAAATCCACAAAGGTTTTAGCATTACAAACAAATACAATCAGCAAAAAGAAACAGGAAAAACACACACATAACCCTTGTTTCAATATTAGGCCAAATATTATGAAAGGCTAGGAAAAATAAACCAGTTGGAGATAAGGAAATTAAACCCAAAGACCAGAACAGTCAGCATTATAAGAGTCAGCCCACAGCCCCCATTCACGAGCCAACAAAAAACTCAAAAGTTGTTTTGGGTGAAAGAAAATAAGTTGTTTACCTTCAATGAAAACCATACACCTAGAAGGAAACTTCAAAAAGAAAAAAAAGAGCCACCCAAAGTAAGGACCCTGGTTTTCAACTCCACAAAGTCCTTATGTCTCCTTTGGGTGGACTAGGAATTCAGGAAAAATTTGCACTCCCCCCCCCCATAAACAACTTATGCATATTAAGAAAATATAATCTCAAAACAGTATTACGGTCCATTTCAAGGGCAAAGTCAAGGAACTTTCCAAGAACGTTGTCAAATTGGCTAGCTCATGCTGAGGCTGCATCTGTTGTTGCTCCTCCACCATGGAGCCAGTACCAGGCTGCAAGGATATGTATTCTGCCTTTGTGATGTGGAAAATTCTCACTAGGCATGTCCAGAATATCCTGTAGATATTTCTTCATTATCTCAGCTGGAGGGAATAAGGGAGTTTTGGGAAAGTTGACAAAATAGAAATTACACTTACAGTATCTGGTAATTGTTGTTCCTTGAGAACTCCAGTTCAGTCCTCCACCTCTGGGTAGTGTACCTCCTCCTGCAGCTTGGAGACTAGGCATGTCAAAATCGTGACATCACTGGATGTAACCTGCTGGTATCTCCCATCAGCCCCAGTGAACTATTGACAAAGCAGACTCAAAGGAGCAACAAATAAGTAGCTATCATATAAATTTCAGCTTTATGCTCAATGTGAACTTATAACTTATAACTAACCCCCCCCCCTCTCATAAGAAGAGGGCTGCTTCTTGCACTTTCCCATTCCCCCCTTGACCCGAGCCAGAGACAGGGAAGAGAAAGGATCAGATAGAAAAATTTAGAGCGATCCCGAGACTATAAAGAATTTAATCCACTCAGTGACTGGTACTACCCCCAAACTGATAATCAACTCCTGATAAAACCATCCCTGGGCGGGAATGAGGACTGAACTGGAGTTCAAGGAACAACAATTACCAGGTAAGTGTAATTTCTATTTCCTTATTGTTCCTCCAGTTCAGTACACCACCTCTGGGATTTAAAAGAGCAGTAATCATTGGGAGGGACCCACCAACCCGGATCGCAAGATTGCCGACCTGAAACAGGTATCGCTCGCCGCCTGAACATCCAGGTGCTAGTGGTTCAGTGAAAGTATGGAAAGACGACCAAGTGGCCGCTCTGCAAAAACTGCACCAGCGAAACAGAGCCGTGTTCCGCCCAAGAAGTCATTTGCGCTCTTGCAGAGTGAGCCCGTAATCCCATGGGCACCTGAGAACCCTGCACAAAGAATGCAGACGGTATCGTTTCCCGAGTCCACCTGGAGATTGACGCTATTGCCGCCGCTTCCCCTTTTCGAAGACTCCCAAGCAACGGATAAGCGTTCCGACTTAGGAAAAGCTTCTGAGGACTAAGTATTGACACAGAACTCTCTGCAAGCCCCAACAACGCAGACTACAGTCCGAGAAAACCACCTTGGGCAACAAGGACTGTAATGGATGCAATACCATCTTTTCCCTAGAAACAGACAAGAGTGTCTCTCGACCGGATCAGGCCTGCACTTTGAAACACGGCTTGCCGAACACAATGCTGCTAAAAACACAGTCTTTAAGGTTAAATCTTTGATTGCAGCTTTGTGCAGGGGCTCAGACGGCTCCCCAGTTAACGCCCCCAGAACCAAGCTGGGATCCCAAGGAGGCGCAACGTAGAGGCCGCTTTATGGACACGAACCACATTGAAGTGGGAGCCCAATATCACTCCCTGGACCTTACCTCTATAGCGCAAAAGGACCGCCAGAAGAACTCTTAAGGAACTGGCCGCCAAACTCGCGTCACAACCGTCCTATAATGAAACCGAATACCATCGGCACGGAAACCGCGGAATGATGGACCTGTCGCTGAGGGCACCCATCTTCAAATATATGTCATCCACGCCCATATGCTAGGGATGTGGACCTCTTCCTGGCCCTGAGTAGGGTTGAAATAGCGCTCCAGAATAGCCTCTCTTCCTTAACTTTGCCCATTCAAAGGCCAAGCCGTAAGCGAGAATGATCCACTTCAGGCATTCAACGCGTACCCCGCATCCCAAGATTTCCCATTGCCAGAAATCTCCAAGGATCCCTGTCGAGGCGCTGAACTAGATTGGCATACCACGGTTGTCCCAGCACCACTCTTCCCTGAAGAGCCTTGATGTGCAGAAACACTCGACCTATGAGCGCCCACGGGGGGAAAAAAAAAGACAGAGCAGGCTGGAAGATGGCCAAAGTTGCAACAGGGCATCGATTCCTACCGACCTCCTTTCTCGTCTTTTGCTGAAGAATTGATTTGTTTTGGCTGAACTGAAGGTCGCCATGAGATCCATAGTCAAAGGACCTCACCTGCAGACTATTTGAGCAAAGCCTTCCGGATGACGCTCCCATACCCCGGTATCCCCCCCAGACTCTGCTGAGAAAATCTGCCTTCACATTGTCCGTTCCTGCCAACTGTACTGGCCGAATCGCCTGCAACCAAAGCTCCACCCAGACGAACCGAGCTCCCGCTTCCTCCTCCATGACAGCGTTGCTGTGCCACCCTGCCAAGTTGAGGTAAGCCACTGTCGTGGCATTGTTGGAAAATACTTGTACCGCTGTATCCTTCAGCACAGGTTTGCACACCCAAAGAGCTAGGCATACAGCTCGCAGATCGAGACAGGTGATTGCCTACTGAACCACCTGTTCGTTCCAAGTTCCCCAAGCGAAGAGATCCCCGCAATGTGCTCCCCCAACATGCAAGGCTCGCATCCGTCAACCTTGGAAGCCATTGCGGTTGTTCTAATGACAGGCCTGCTGCCAGACTTTCTGGATAGAGCCACACCTGAAGGGATTGCCTGACCCGCAGAGACCAGAAGAGATGCCCGTTCAGGGAATCGTTCTGGCACAACCAGCGCCAGAGTAAGGACCCCTGCAATGGCCGCATAAGCGTCCTGGCCCAAAGAAATACCTCTAGAGTCTTCGCCATTGCTCCCAGCCCGCTAAGATCTCTCCATTCCGACAGAGCTGGAGTCGACAGCAACTTGCGCACCAATTGTAGCCGAGCCTCAGCTCTGTGAACCGGCAACAACACTGCTACCATTCACGAGACGGAACACACTCCCAGGGTCTCTAGAACCTGCGGTGGGTAGAAATGGTTCTTGGCCGCCTGGACCCCCAGCCGAGACTCTGAAGGACTTCACCTATTTTGACTGTAATCTGGACATTCTCAGCCTTGGATTTCGCCTGAAATGACCAATCGTCAGGGTAAGGATGCACCAGGATACCTTCCCTTTGCAATGCCGCCGCCACACTCACCCAAACCTTGGTGAAGATGCGCAGGGCCATTGCCAAGACAGAAGACAATGCTTGAAACTCAAAGGGTACCCAAGGGAGAGCAAGCCTCAGGAATTCCTGACGAGTAGGCCTGATAGGGGTATGCAAATACGCCTCAGAAAGGACTAGAGAAGTCAAGAACTCCCCCTGTCGCCCCACCACTATTACTAAACGCAATGCATCCATTCGGAAGTGTGGTACTCGAAGGCTGCGATTCACTCCTCTTGGGTCCAGGATAGGTCAGAGAGCTTCGTCCTTCTCTAGGACTAAGAAATAAATAGAGTAACGCCCGACACCGTAGTCCTCCTGTGGCCCTGGGACCGCAGCTCCTAAGGACAAGAGACGATCTACTGTCTGTCTCCCTTGCAAGTCGAAAGTACGAAAGCATCCAGTACTGGACGAGCAAATTTGGGAGCAAAACCTTTGAGTATTATCTCCAATAACCCTTGGTCAGAAGTTATTTGGACCCAGGCAGGAAGAAATTCCCAAAGTCACCCCCCTATCGGTCGGACCCCTGCCCGGGCCCGCCTCGCTTCATTGTGACTTTCGCGCCGACGCGGTTGAGGAAGCTGTGAAACCTCCGCCTGCTCCTCAGACTCATGAAGCCCCTGGGTCCTTGACAGAAACCTTCCTCTTCAAAAAAACCTCCCCACCAGGAGGTATGAAACCTTCTGAAGTTCCTAAACTGACCCCGTGAGGTCGGGAAAGAACTGCCCTACTTAGGCTTGTCTTCCGGTAACTTTCCAACTTTGGACTCAACCAAATCCTTAACCAACCTGTCGAGATCTTCACCCAACAGCAATTTTCCTTAAAAATGAAGCTTACGGATGAGGAAGTGACGTCATCGGTGTGGATGGCAGCCTAAGTTAGGAGCTCCGGCGTTGAACCCCGAAAGCTGTGAAAAAAATCAGACTCCACTGCTCACTGACACACACCGGACTGCAGAAAAAGGTGGCGGAACGGGTGGTAAAAGCGCTGCGTGAGATGACGACTCGCAAGAAGGCGGCAGACTTGAAAGAATTCGCCTACAGTGGCGGGCAGGCCGGAGGACGTGAGCTTAAGATGGCAGCGGGGGAGAGACAGCCCCGAGAGTCCGTAGAGCGCCTGGTGCCACGTGCGCTGGAGACGGAGAAGGGTGCGACGATGGTGAATGATGTCTCCAGGGCCGAGCTGAAAGCTTGGTTTGGGGAGTTAAAGACGGAGCTGGCTGCAGTGAAAGCGGAGGTGGGTGAAGTTTGCAATGAGTTGCGGGAGGAAGTGAGTGAGCTGAGCAGGCGAACGGAGGTGCATGAACAGCATTTGGAGGATGTGAAGAAAAAACAGGGGGAGCTGGAGAACTCTGTGAAAGACTGGGAGAGATGGAAAGCGCAAATACAGTACAAAATGGAGGATCTTGAAAATCGTACTAGAAGGAATAATTTGCGCATTAGAGGAGTCCCCGAGGAACCAGAGTTTGCAGACAGCCGGCGAGTGGCTGAAGCAATTTGCAAGGCAATTTTGCTGGAGGGGGAAGATGATATGGAGGTTGGCAAGGTGGTCCTGGACAGAGCGCATCGAGCGCTGGGGCCCAGCAGGCCGAATAGGCCGCGTGACATTGTAGTTTGCATACACGATTATGCTATCAAGGAAAAGATTGCCATGAAGATGAGGAAAGCAAGGGAGTACGTCTGGCAGGGGTATAAGGTGGCGATCTATGCAGATCTAGCGGCGGGGACCCTGCAGAGAAAGCGTGAGCTGCAGCCTGTCACCACATTATTGCGGCAGGAGAATGTGCGCTACCGCTGGCTCTACCCATTTGGACTGTGCTTTACTGTGGGTACCCGAAATTGGAGGGTGCAGAACAGTGTGGAGGCACATAAGGCCCTGCGGGAGGCGGGACTGCAAAGACCGCAGAGTCGGCTGGAGGAGACCCTGGATGAACAGCTGGAGCGGAGGCCGCAGGCGGCGGCGGAGAGACTACCCAGCCCTGCGCAGAGTCAGCGGGAGGCGGAGGCCCAGTCGGGGCTGACGTGATTGGGAGTAGAGGGACTGCTGGACTTCATCTCGTTATAATGGACTTGCTCTATACCAGTATTTGGGGACTGAGGATCACGGCCGAGTTGGGAGGGGAGGGGGGAGGATGGGTGGCTGGGAGGAGGGGTTGGTGAACACTCAGTGATGATGTTATTGTGTCATGGGGGCTAGGGGGTGGGAGGATTGGTGGGTGAGGGGAGGGAGGGTGGATTGATAGGAGGTGGGTGGGTGAGTTGGGAGTGTTGGGATGTAAGGGGAAGAGTTCTGAGGGGGAGGAGGAACATAGGGGGCAGGGGGTAGTGGGGGAGCAGAAATTGAAGGTGGTTACAATTAATGCTAAAGGGTTGCGCACCTGGCGGAAACGTCGATTGGTGGAGAAGGAAGGTGTGAGGACTAGGGCTGCGTTTGTGTGTGTTCAGGAAACGCATTTGAGGGTGGGTCAAGAGAGGTTGTTAGAGACCAGAAAATACCCCAAGGTGGTGTTGGCGGGGCAGAGGGCCGAATCGCGGAAGGGAGGGGTGGGCATAATGGTAGGGGTGGAGATGCGGGATAAAGTGGTGGGGGGAGTATCGAGATAAGAAGGGGAGGTATGTGGGAGTAAAGGTGAAGTTGGGAGAGGAATTGGTGTGGATTTTCAGTTTGTATGGACCGAACGAGGGGCAGGGAGAGTTCTATGCCTATATGAGGGCTGATTTAGCGAAGTTGGGGGATTTGCCTATCATTGTAGGGGGGGATTTTAATTTGACTCTTAACCCCCGTCTAGATAATGGAAAGGGGACGGGAGTGGGGAAACGACGGGAGCGGCAGAAATTGTTGGAGATGAAAGCAGGTCTAGGGTTGGTGGATGCTTGGCGGTGTCGGAATCCGGGGAGGAAACGATACACATACTATTCTGCTCCTCATGGGAGCTATAGTCAGATAGATATGATATGGGTGGATGGTAGTTGGATGAGTAAGGTGAAAGAGGTGGAGCAGGGCTCCATTACTTGGACGGATCATGCCCCCGTGAGTATAGAGATTAATTTGGGGTACAAGGACACGGGCTTGAAGTTTTGGAGATTAAACGACTCGTTGTTAGAAGATCCAGCTGTGGTCGGACGAACCGCAGGAGTCATTAAGGAATATTAGGAGTTCAACCTGAATGGGGAGGTTGAGCTTGGAATGGTATGGGATGGGTTGAAGGCAGTGGTCCGGGGGCATCTGTTGGGAGAAGCATCACGCCGATGTAGGATGCAAGGGGAAGAGGAGGGACGCCTGTTACGGGAAATAAGGCAATTGGAGGGGAGTCATCAATGTGACCAGAATGAGGGAGTCCTCACGGAGCTGCAGAAATTGCGCGGGCGGCTGGGTCAGCTACGCGCTAGTAAACTGGCACATGAACTTACTGTTCTAAAGCAAGCCATGTTTGAGGGGGGAAACAAGGCTGGGTGTCTCCTGGCCAGGCGGCTGCGGGCGAGGGTGGCCCAGTCGACTATTGGCAGCATACGGAATGGGCGGGGGCAGTTAGTGTCGGGGAATAATGAGATTCGCAAGACGTTTCGGGAGTATTATAAGCAGTTATATAGTAGGGAGGTTTCGGGTGGGGTGGAAAAAAGTAGGCAGTATTTGGAAGGGTGTGCTTTGCCAAAGTTAGACCCGGTGGAGGGGGGGGGGGGGGTTAGATCGGCTGATCACTGAAGAAGAGGTGGAGGAGGCTATAAAAACCTTGAGACTGGGGAAAGCGCCGGGGTTAGATGGCTTGACGGGTAAATTTTATAAAGTGTTCCAGGCTGTGTTGCGGCCGCTGTTGGTGGACGTGTTCAATGGGGTACTCCAAACGGGGGCAGTTCCCGGTTCCATGACAGAGGCGGGGATTACTATTCTTCTTAAGCCGGGTAAGGACCCCATGGTATGCGGCTCCTATCGGCCGATTTCCTTATTGAATGTAGATGCAAAACTATTAGCGAAAATACTGGCCATGCGTTTGCAGAGGGTGTTGTCTAAACTAGTGAATGTGGATCAGACAGGCTTTGTGGCAGGGCGACAGGGTGGAGATAATATCCGACGACTTTGCAATTTGACCTGGGAGGTACAAAGGACGGGGCAGAAGGCGGTGTTTATTTCTATCGATGCTGAGAAGGCGTTTGATAGGGTGGAGTGGGATTTTTTGCTGATGGTCCTGGAGAAGGTTGGGTTGGGAGAGAATTTTATCAAATGGATCCGTGCATTTTACACCCGGCCGAAGGCCCGAGTTCGAGTGAATGGGAGCTATTCGGAAGTGTTTGGTTTGGAGAGGGGAACTAGACAGGGATGCCCGCTGTCACCCTTGCTCTTTGCTCTCGCCATAGAGCCTCTAGCCGACCGGCTCCGGCGGGCGGTCAATGTAAAAGGGGTGATCATGAATGGATGGGAATCAAAAATTGCTCTATTCGCGGATGATATCATCTATACCCTTCGGGAGCCCTTAATTTCTTTGCCGGTTTTAATGAAGGAAATTGAACAGTATAGCGGGGTTTCGGGATACAAAATAAATGGTAGTAAGACAGATATTAGGGTTTAATTTGGGAGAGCGGCTAGAGCTGAGTCTTCGTAGTAGTTTTCCATTTCGGTGGGTGCGGGGTGAATATAGGTATTTGGGGATACAGATGGGAAAAGATTGGAGGCGGTTATGGGATAAGAATTTTGGCCCACTTATGCAAGCGGTGAAGAGCGACTTGAGTCGGTGGAAGAGCTTATATTTGACCTGGATAGGGCGCATCGCAGTTATAAAAATGAATGTACTGCCGAGGTTTCTCTTTTTGTTTGGATCTATTCCTAGTAAGATTCCTTTGAGTTATTTGCGTAGAGCCCAACGTATGATATTGGATTTTATCTGGGCAGGGGGAAGACCTCGGGTATCGCAATACACTCTTTATCGTGATCAGCGGGAGGGAGGTATGGGTGTTCCGTGGCTGGAAAAGTATTATGCCGCGGCGCAATTGAAGGCCTTGGCGAGTTGGCAGGGGGGGGGGGAAGACTCCCATTTGGGTGGAGTTGGAACAGATGAGAAGGGAGGGGTCAAGCTTGCGGATGTGGATATGGGATCCGGGAGGGCGACGAGGAGGGAGTAGTGGGGGGAATCCATTCCGAGAGTACACGCAGGGGTTGTGGGGGGGGGGGGGGTAAAGGGGAGTTTGTTGCAGGGGAAGCGGTATACACGGGATACTTATATTAGGGGGATGCAGGATTTCAGCCCAGGGAAAGAGGGGGGGATCTTTAAGGAGTGGTGGGATAAAGGATTCAAAACCTTGGGGCAACTCATGACGAATGGTGGGGAGCTTAGGTCTTTTGCAGAGTTGCAGGAACTATATGACGTGGAAGATAGACACTATTTTGCGTATGTGCAATTAGTGTCGTATGTACGGAGGATGGGGGTCCTGACTGATTTGAGGAAGGTAGCTACTCCCTTTGAGGTGGCGCTGCGGAAGGGGGGAGGGAGGAGGGGGCTGATTACACTACTGTACGCTGAGTTACGGCAGCAGGTTGGGGAAAACAGGCAGGGGAAGAGTAAAGGGGAGCAGGCCTGGGAGCAACAATTGGGTGGGGAGTGGGGAGAGGAGCGTTGGGCGCATATCTACAAGTGGTCCCGATGCCTAGCCCCGGGACCCTCATATCTTGAAAATAGTCTAAAATTGCGACACCAAATGTATTGGACCCCCTGGAAGCTAAAGGTGTTTCGCCCACTGGAAACTGGGGAGTGCTGGAGGGGTTGCGGGCAGCGGGGAGATTTGTTACATATAGTGTGGGAATGTGCTGAGATTCAACAGATGTGGCGGGCTCTGCAGGTCTGGCTCCAGGCCCTGGTAAAGGTGGATATAACCTTTGCAGCGCCCATGATCCTCCTGAATGATATGCCCGACGTGGGGGAAAGGGGGATACTTACGCTGGTGGGCTGCTGTATAGGGGCCGCACGGGGGGCGATCATGGCCCGGTGGAGATGCGCGGAGGCACCCTCACTGTCTCTGGTACTACAGCGAATAGACCACCTGTGGACTATGAGTGCTATAACAGCCCACCAGCGTCATACCATGAAGGCCTTTAAGGATGTCTGGGGGCGCTATGAGGAATGGAGGGAGGGGGGGGCTGGGGGAGTAGGGGGGGTTGGGTGGGGGTATAGGGAGGGGGGGGAGCCTTACGAAAATGGCCTGCGGGTGTGTTGAAGGGTGTGGGTTATACTCAGTGTTGGCTTTTGCTTGTGCTTAATTATGTTTGTTGGTGTTTTATGCCTTTCAATAAAAATTCAAGTTATAAAAAAAAAAAAAAAAAATGAAGCTTACGGAACCGGGAGTCAGAAAAACCATCCGCCACTCAACTTCTTAACCACAGATTGCGGCGTGTGGCTACCAAGGAAGCCATACTATTTGCCACCGTCCTAAACAAATCCTAGAGGACGTCCACTAAATATGTTGAACCAAATTCCAGCCGTGTCACCGCCCTTAAGCACTCCTGTGCCTGTGGAGTGGATTGCTGCCACGTGTGGACCAACAGAGGCACGCTCTCGCCACCCAAGCTCCCCAAAATGGAAGCCGGCAAGGTAGGGCAATAATCTCAAAGGCCTGACTCCACAATCCATCCACTTTTCTGTCTTGCGCATCCCAAAACTGCACTACCTTCTACAGGACAAGTCCTTTTTCTTGAAACCGCTGACACAGCTTTATCTACCCACGGAGAGCGAAACCTCTCCTTCTCTTTGTCAGCTAAGGGGTCGAGCCTATTCATAGCTCTAACGCCACGTAGGTCAGCCTCTGGCTAATCATTCACCTTGGATCATCCGGACCACTACCCGGTGGATTGGAAACACCGCCTAAGCTTGCCGCACTGCTGAGTGAGGACGCACCTCTCTCACCGAAAGTGATCTGATGAAACATCGTTTTGTTTTGTTTTTAAGCAACAGGGGATAAACTGTGAGCAGGGTATGCTAACGGCTGGAAAGGAACTGCATTCACCCCTGCAACAGAAATTAGCTTTCCTTTCCTGCCCTGCCCCACTGACTGCGGAACTGCCGCTTCGCGGTTTAAAAGCACGGGAAACAGCAGTACAAAATACAGTCGAGCCTTATTCGGCGCTAACATGCCTGCAGCGGGCCCAAACACTTACCTGCTGGCCACGCACTGCTCAGGCACTCAGCCCCGCTGCCATCCTCAGTGCCCCAAAAGCAGCTTCTCTCCACCGTGTCGGCCTCCCAAAGCGCTCTACGATCCATGACACTGCTCAGCGTCAAGGTGAGCTACGTCCGGAGAGGGCTTTCCCTCAGCATCCATTGTCCGTATCGGCACCCAGCGGCGACCCGGTGATGAAGGAGCAGGGCAAACGGCTCACTGTACCGCTCCCCTCCGGTCCGGGGGGGGAAGAGGGGGAAGGTCATGCCAAGGCACATCCGCCGTATTAAATGGCAAGTAGGAGATAACAGACCCCGGACTGACCTCCCCCCGTCTAAATAATTTAAGCCTTCCTTAGTTTTAATTGAAAAAAAAACAACAATAAACTAAAAGGAAAATATCGTCAAGATCACTGGATCAAAAACAAAACCTCAACTAATCAAATTAAATGAAAATTAAATCAAAATGAAGCTAACCTAAACGCATCCAACTCCCCCTGAAGCCACTGAGTTACAGCGCTAGAGGGAAGGGTCAGACACCTCAGCTACCTCGCGGCCCATAAGACAAAACGTGGGAAACAGAGCCCACGATGAGCAGCAGGGCCTTCCTACCGCTGCCGCCCTCTGATTCGGGTCCCGAAACCTCTCCGCGAGCATGCGCTTCACTGGGAAACCCCCTTCCGTTGACAAGCCAAACCAGGGTCCCCAGGCTGATTACCTGCTCCAGAGCTCCAGATGACCGCCCTGCGATCTGCGATGCTGCCCACAGACAGGTGTGAGCAGCTTCAGCGGAGAGAGCCTTCCGTACTCTGCGTGCTGCCACGAAGCCCCAGCAACTGTCGGTGCTTTCTGGCCAGCCGTTTCTTGTGCTGCAGAGTTCCCCTCTGTACAATCTAGGAGGGGAGATCAGCGCAATCTTCCGAGCTGATTTTGAGAGGGAAGAAGAGGCCCCACTACCACCGGTTCAAATCCCCAACAATAACCATCTTAAAAACAAAAAACAAAACACCAAACAGTACCTAAATTAAAGGCAATCAAATCAAATAATAAATGACCCAAACACAACCCTTAAATCTAACTAAACAATGCTCCTTATCTGTTTCTCTAGTGAGCCCAGCACCTAGGCTCACTACGTCCCCCTGATGCATGGAGACTGGACACACTGGGGCTGATGGGAGATACCAGCAGGCTACATCCAGTGATGTCACGATTTTGACATGCCCAGTCTCCAAGCTGTAGGAGGAGGTGCATTACCCAGAGGTGGAGGACTGAACTGGAGGAACGATAAGGAACCTCAAGTTATTCCGCCTGGAGACATTCTCCAAATGCTTTAACTTGCATGCCAGGTCCCGCAGGTACATACTCACATACAGCTGGTATGCCTGGATCTGGGCTGTGAGCATGGAGCCCTGGAAACACTTTCTGCCAAAAGTATCCATGGTTTGTGCCTCCCTGCCAGGGGGCACTGAGGAGTGAATCTTTTGGCTTTTAAATGCGATGCAGTCTCTACTCCACCACCATGGAGTTATGTGGCAGTTGTGATTTCTGGAAGCCAGGGCTCCGGCCGACCCGATACTGTGAATGGAGTCAACTGTTCACAATCTGGATTCGAGGATGGGAGGCATGGGCAATGTCAGTGTCTCCTGAGAAGGAACTTCGTACTGGAGAATCTTGAGATCCTTGGTACACGCTCATTCTCTGGCACTGCCACAAAGCCTAGTGCTGGGACATCTCCTGCACAAACTCCAGAAAAACAAGATCCTCTGGAGGTGACCGCTGCCAATGGTGTGGAGGGGATGGGTCGGAGGGGGATATCCTGGGGGAGGATGGTTTCGGGAGATTCCTCATGTGCCTTCCATGCTGACTCAGAGCCTGCATTTGTCGGAGCGGCTCGGCATGGCTGTCCCTAATGCCACATCAGGCCTTGCGTCAGTCACCGATGAAGCAGACACCAATCGATCCAGCCTCTTGAGAATGGATGAAGACTCCTCTGGGGAGGCCCTGTCCCCGTAGCAGGTGTCAATGACCTGGAGTGACGGGGAATCGGGCCTTGCTGTGCCTCACTGAACACTGTGAAGCAGCACTCAAGGGCCATCATGTCAGGGGAATCCCCGATGGTGATGGCGTCAGGGGACCCAGCTTGATCCCCTGACTCCATAGATGACAACTCCCGCTGGGGTTGCTTCGAGGCGTGCTCCTGGCCATCACCAGCATCGAGTCAAGAACTCTGTGTGCCTGTCCTGGAGGTCTTACCCTCCGGGGCTGGGTCAGACCTAGATTTTGACAAAGTCTTTGATGCCCAGGGAAGGTCCTCGGAGGATGGCTCCACCGAGCCAGTGTGCAACGCCAAGTTGCCTGATGCCGGCAAAGGCGGGGATTCCACCCCCAATGCTGATCCCAAGGCACTTATCAAATAGCTCCCCCTGTCACCTTTCACATTCCTTCCAAGTCTTAGCAGATATCAAAAGGCAGAGGGGGGCATGAAAACATGTCACAGTCCGCCCAAAGTATTTAATGCAGGTGTTGTGGTGGTCTGTGCAGGACATAGTGGGGTTGCACTTGCCACACTGCTTAAATCTGCTGGTCGAAGACTACTTTGAAGGAGACCAAGTGCAATAACTGTCAGTATTATACTTCTTGTGTTATTGTATAAGTCTTGATACTTTTTATCACATCTCATATTTAGGTGCATTTCCTCAAGGAAGGCTATATCAACTTTCGAAAATAAGGAGTAAATTCATTCTTTTTATGGGTGAAGGCCATCAACATTAAGGGAAGCTCATTTTATGGCAGCCATGCCTTCCAACAATATTTCTGCACATAAACAGAAGTCATCTGAACTATCCCAGTGTGTCTCAACCAAATCCCTCCTTCTGTTTATCCTTCCTCCTACTTAAGGATATGCCAGTTCTCCCCTCTCCTCTCCATCTTCTACCAGCACCCTTACGATAAACTCCCTCCCCGTATGCTCTCCGCTTCACATACACACCTCCACCCACTTCACAATCATTCCCCACAAATACCATTCACCACTATTTCTGAAACTTTTCTACTAACCTAATTTCCAATCACACCCCTTTCCTCATTCTTCCCCACCCATACACTCCCTTTAGAGGGTTCAAACGGGGATAAAGTCCCCAAGGCTCATCTTCTTTTACTCTAGGTTAAGACATAGGACACTTAAGACCCCCTGTATCAAAGAGTTAAACAAGTAAAAATTCACTCACCTCATGTCTAAATTGGCATGTTTGCATTTTCACCACCCACTATTCAAAATCCCATAAACTACTCCCCTTCACATTGCTCTACGGTGAACACTTTCCTACACACTCAGCCAATTCACACTAATCACCACATCATGTAAACTTTAAAAAAAAAAAATCAATCATAAGAGCAGGCCCCATTGTGGGACACAGCCAAGGCATATGCCTGTGCTCCAAAAGGGCAGATCCTGCCCCTTTGGAGCTTTGGATAAAGGTGATTATTGTAATGGGAAAGCGAGAAAAAGAGGGCCTTCTCTCTCATCAACCATGAAGGCTGCTAAAAATGTCTGGTCCTATTGATGTGCATTTTAAGCCAGTGGGAACCACTTTGGTGGTTTTGCAGTCTTTGACTGGAGTGGAGTTTTCTACTGTGAGTAATCTTTCACCTTCTCCATTCTCCATGTCTCAGAGTGATTTAGCCCCACCCAATCAAAATGATAAAAATCTCCAGGATAGTGCCTACCAGGAGGGGCTGGAATCCCTGGTTTCAGCTCATCTTCTGGACTACTTGACTATTAACTCTTTAGTGAATAAACCAATTATGTCCATTGCCTTCAGCAATAGAATTTGTAACTCCTGTGGAGAAACTGCAATCACTTAAGGAAGTTTCCCTGAAAGATATTTGGGAGGTTGTCTCAAACTGAATCGTCTTTGCAGTCTTCGTTGGTCAAAATGTCTGGGTTTTCAACCAAGGTGGTGGTAAGCTTCCAGAACATAAGATCCATTTCACAGATATTGATAAATGTACTTCTAAATAGGTTTCTCAGGTCTCTATTTCTTCAAGCAACGCTCACTTCTTCAGTACAGAATTCCCTTTTATTGCATCATCAGAATGAGATTTTGGAGAATAATTTGCAGTCAAAAAATGTGTGTTTTCTTAATTTTCCATGCCTCTGTCATCTCTCGTCGTCTATTCTGTTTTCTAACTATCTTAAAGAAGTTTTGCATCTTTCTTTCATTTAACTCATTTGTCAAAAAATTATTATATTCCTAAGGGTAGGAAGCGTGTTATGGATGTAGAGGGTGAAAATCAGGAATATGATAAGATTTCACAGCCCAGTACTGCTTTGTCTAACTTTTTTGGAGTAGTCAGTTGAAGATATTTCATCCCATGTGACTTATCACTTTTGTTAGCGAGGCAGACAAGGAAAAAATTCTTACGCTTGTATTTTACTAAAAAGACTGAAGTTCTGTGGGCAGCCAATAAAAACGTTTTTCTCAATGTTTGCAAGATGACTGAAAGACGTTGGACAGCTCTGTTAGAGTTCAGACCATGGGTCCCAACTCTTGCAGTGTCCTATTTGAAATATCCCTGCAAATACTTAATTGTATTTCAAGGCAAGAGATGTGTTTTCTTTGAGCCCGAACAATCAGAAGATTTTCTTTGGGGGAAGGAATGATTTTTCCCCCCTATGTTAATGCGATTGTTTGATTATGTATAAATAGGGTTAATATATGATTAATTCCAGAGGTTTTTTTCCTTTGTATAATCTTAAACTGAAGAAAAAAATTACTGAACATGTAGATAGTCATGGCTTAATGGAAGAAAGCCAACATGGATTCAGCCAAGGAAGATCTTGTCATACTAATCTGTTATATTTTTTAAAGGTGCGAACAAACAGGTAGATAAAAGGTGAACTGGTTGATATAGTGTATCTGGATTTTCAAAAAGCCTCTGACAAGGTCCCTCGTGAGAGACTCTTGACAAAATTAAAAAGCCATGGGATAGGAGGCAATGTACTATTGTGAATTAGAAACCAGTTAAAAGATAGAAAGC
Source organism: Ichthyophis bannanicus (assembly GCA_033557465.1). Taxonomy (NCBI): domain Eukaryota; kingdom Metazoa; phylum Chordata; class Amphibia; order Gymnophiona; family Ichthyophiidae; genus Ichthyophis; species Ichthyophis bannanicus. The sequence continues at coordinate 253,181,806 of CM066039.1, forward strand.
AAAGAATAGGGCTAAATGGCCAATTTTTTCAATGGAGAAAGGTGAATAGTGGAGTACCCCAGGGATCTGTGCTGGGCCTGCTGCTTTTTAATATATATTCATAAATGACCTGGAAATGGCAATAAATGATTGAGATGATGAAATTGCAAGAGGATCTTTACATTTTGATGTACAGTTTAGCGTAGTTACTCACCTGTAACAGGTGTTCTCCAGGGACAGCAGGAATCAGTCCTCACATATGGGCGATGTCGGTGCTGACGGAGCCCTCGTGCGGAGCAATTCCCAAGCTTTCAGACGAAGAGCTGAGTAGTCTTTCAATGTCCCTTCATACGCTCCAGGTAGAAGGACAATGCTCTCTTACAATCCAGGGTATGCAGGACTGCCTCTGCCCGGCTGGAATGCGGCCTGGGAAAGAAGGTTGGAAGAATCACCTCCTGGTTGAGGTGGAAAGAAGAGACCACCTTTGGAAGGAACTTCGGGTGAGTGCGGAGGACCACCCTATTCCTATAAAACCTTGTGTACGGTTTATCAGTTACGAGAGCTTGCAGCTCACTCACACGTCTGGCTAACGTGAGTGCCACCAGGAAGAGCACCTTCCAGGAGAGGAAGCGCAGATGGCAAGAGGACATCGGCTCAAAAGGTGGGCGAGTAAGCTGCTGCAAGACCACATTCAAATCCCACTCAGTTGCCAAAGGACGAACTGGGGGTTTCAGCAGAAGCAGACCTCTGAGGAATCTGGACACCAGGGGGTGAGCCGAAAGAGGTTGCCCCTCCACTGGCGAGTGATTTGCTGACAAAGCACTCAGGTGGACCCTGACAAAGTTAGACTTGAGACCTAATTCAGAGAGTTGAAGCAGGTACTGCAGCACGAGAAAGGGTTTTCATTGTGTTGGTTACACCACACCTCAAATCTACGCCACTTGAAAGCATAGGATTTCCTAGTGGACTGCCTCCTGGAGGCCAGTAACACTTCTTCTACATTCTGAGGTAGGAGGAGAGGGAGCCAGCAGTACCCTTTCAGCAGCCATGCCATCAGGTTGAGGGCCCTGAGGTTGGGGTGCAAGAGAGCCCTACTCCTGTGAAAGGAGGTTGGGTTGCATACCCAGTGGAAGTGGAGTCTCCACTGCCAGCTGGAGAAGAAACGGAAACCAAGGCTGTCTTGGCCATCTGGGGGCTACCAGAATGACAGAGGCCTTGTCCCGAAGGATTTTGAACAGAGTCCGGGCCACCAGAGGCGTGGGAGGAAACGCATACATGAGGACCCCTGACCAAGAGATCAGGAAAGCATCTGCAGCCACCCTCAGGGGATGTGGCTGTCTGGAGCAAAATCTGGGCAGTTGGTGATTTTGCAGAATGGCAAAATGGATGCATGTCCCTAGCAGTGAAAAAGCCACTGGGCCACCACTGGATCCAGTTGCCACTCGTGAGGCTGGAGAATCCTGCTTAGTTTGTCTGCTAGGCAGTTCTCCTGACCCAGCAGGTACACTGCTTTGAGAGACATACCCTGCTTGATGGCAAAGGAGCAGAGGTCCAGTGTCTCCTGACATAGGATACGAGATCCTATACCTCTCTGCTTGTTCATGTAGAACATTGCTACCTGGTTGTCCGTCTGTATCAATACAGACTGATGTGAGAGGACATGACAAAAGGCTTGAAGAGCTAGGCAAATCGCCCGCAGCTCTAAGAGGTTGATTTGGTGTGCAGACTCCCGAGGAGAGCATAACCCCTGAGTGAACGATCCTTGGCAATGGGCTCCCCAGCCCAGCAAGGAGGCATCTGTTAGCACTCTTGTGTGCGAGGGAATCTGGAAAGACACACCCTCGAACAGATTGGGTGGTTGACTCCACCACTGCAATGACTTCACCAGTCGCCTGGATACTGTTATCCTGTCTCTGAGGCTGCCGGTGGCTTCTGTCCACTGATCTCCGAGGCACCATTGAGCTGTTCATGTGGCGACGGGCATTCGGTGTCACATGTACCGTGGAGACCATGTGGCCCAGAAGGCGTAAGTAGTGTCTCGCTGAAACCCCAGACCTGTGCCTGAACTGCTGTATCAGTGCTAGCAGCCTCTGTGCCCTGTCCTCCGGCAGGTAAGCCTCCACCTGAAGGGTGTCCAATCTTGCTTCTATGAACTCTAAGTTTTGAGTGGGGAGCAAAGTAGACTTTGCGTGGTTTATGACAAAGCTTAGGCGTTGCAACAGGTTGATAGTGCAAGAAGTGGCCTGTTGGGCCTCCTGAGGTGACTGGCCCCTGATGAGCCAGTCATCCAGGTAAGGGAAGACAAAGATTCCCTGACTTCTGAGGAAGGCCGCCACTACAGCCAGGCATTTTGTAAACACTCTGGGAGCAGAGGCTAGGCCAAAGGGTAGAACCCTGTATTGGAAATGTTTTCCTCCCACTAAAAATCTCAGATATTGTCTGTGGTCTGGATGTATGAGGATGTGTGTATAGGCATCTTTCAGGTCTAAGGAGCATAGCCAATCTCCCTGGTGGAGGTAAGGCAGCAACATTCCAAGGGAAAGCATCTTGAACTTTTCCCTCACCAGAAATTTGCTTAAGTTTCATAGGTCGAGGATGAGTCTGAGGCCTCCTATTCTCTTTGGTATGAGAAAATACCTGGAGTAGAAGCCTTTGACCTGCAGGTGGTGGGGCACTGGTTCCACCGCCTGCTCCTCTAGAAGATCTGCCAGCTCCTGCAAGAGGAGGTCCCTGTGAAGAGGGCGTCTGAGAGGCTCCCCTGGAAAGAAGGGGGGTGGTAACAGGCTGAAGTGAAGCATATAGCCCTTCTGGACTATTTGCAGGACCCAGATATCCGAAGTGATGGCTGGCCACCTGTGAGCGTACAGGGTTAGACTGCCCCCTGTGCATGACCTTACCACTGGCAGAAGAGAGACTATGCATTGGGAGTCAAAAAACCCCACCCGGCTGGATAGGAGCCGGGGCCTGGGGGGCCTTCTGCTTACACGGGCCATGCCCCTGTCCCTTGGCCTGCTGCCCATGTTGGGGAGCTGGGGTGGCCTGGTAAGTGGGGTAGTTGCGGTAAGCAGTACTCTTCCTCGGGAAAAAGGGCTTTTTACCCGAGCCCTTCTTCTTCGAAGGGACAGAAGTCTTCTTTGAGAGTCTTGTCCGGTTCAATTACTCTGACTCGAACTCAGCAGCATTCTCAGTCATGGGTTTGCCAAAGAGGTTGTCACCTCGGCAAGGGACATCGACCAACTTGTCCTGAACCCATAGCTCCAGATCTGATGACATTAGCCAGGCCTGGTGGCATGCACCAATGCCGGCCGCGGCTACTCGGGCCGAAGCCATCATAGGCCGCTCGAGATATGAACTTCGAGCACTCCCGAATCCCGGTGGACAAGGCATTGAAGTGCTGCAAGGGTGCCTCGGAGAGGCCAGCTGAGAACCCGGCCCCTCAAGTACATGCCCATGTATAGCTGGTAGGTTTGGACACTGCATGAAAGCATTTTCTGCCGAGGGTGTCCAGGTTCCGGGCCTCCCGGCCAGGAGGCACCAAGGAGTGTGTTTTCTGGCTCTTGAGCCTATGCATGGCAGATTCCACAACCATGGAGTTGTGCGGCAGCTGTGCCTTTTGGAACCCAGGGCTCTTGCAGACTCGATAGATGGAATCGACCCGCTTGCTTAGAACCGGCATCGAAGCCGGTGACTCCCACATGTGGAGCATCAGCCGTTCCAGCATCGGAGGAACCGGCAAGGTAAGGGCTTCCCTCGGGGGAAAGTCATACTGGAGGGCATAGAGCTCCTCAGCTCGAGGCTCCTCTTCGGTATCCGCCAGGAATGCCAAAGCCTTGGCCATGTCCCTGATGAAGTCCAAGAACTGGGTATCTTCCGGAGGGGACATTCTCCGAGGCTCCAAACCCGGTGAGTCCGATGGGACAAACTGGGTCCAATGGGTGTCAGGGGACTCCTCATCTTCCGTCTCCCATGCTGATCCCTCTGAGGAGGAATCGAGGGAGGCCTTGGCTGAGGTAAGACTCAAGTCTTAAGAGTCTCGAGAATCTGCTCGGCCTCCGGGGTCTACTTGGACATTGAGGTCCCAGGGGTCGGGGTGGATGGACCGGTGAGACCGGCTATCAGCGCCCGCTGCTGCTCCATGAAGGCAGACATGCTGCGCTCCAGGGCCATCATCCTGAGACCGAGCTCAGAAGACTCTGCAGCCTCTGGCTCGGGCCCAGACTTTGTCGGGCCTGATGCCGGCTCCCCCAGAGGGGAGTCCACAAGGACAACAGCACTTACCCACCTCGGCCTCTCCGGCTCCGTGTGAGGTACCTTCACAGGCCGCTCTGACTGAGGACCCGGGGCGGCGGTCAGGACTCCGCGATCTAGCTTTCAAGGGCCCAGGGCGATCGGAGGCATCCAACGTCGCCGCCCTCACAGGCTGCTTCTTCCTCCGGTGTTCCCGGGAGGGAGACCCCCATTCAGAAGACCCCCCGACACTGCTCAGGTTCAGACAGCTCCCGAGACGTCGAGGCTTCTGATGAGGTCCGGATCCAGGGGGATGCGGACTCCGAGAAAATCCTTTCATGCTGCTGCTGCTGTCTACTTCGAAGTGCCTTAGAGGACATTTTCCCACACGGGCTACAGACCTTCGGGTCATGGTCGGGCCCGAGGCATCGGAGACAGCAGTCACGTGTGTCAGTGAGGGACATTAACTTATTACACCGATCACACTTTTTAAACCCACTGGCAGCCATAGGGGGAAAAAGGGCCCCTGCAAGGTTGAAGGACCGGGCTGCCAGTGAAAATAAAAGAGCATGAACGCTAGTCTCTAAGGACAAAAATGCAAAAAATTGACTGGACTCGACACCGGTGTACCGAGCCGAAGGCGGGAAGAGGAACTGCGTTGAAGATCCAAAATTTCTTCCAAGTTTTGATGCACTTTTTCCGTGAGGAATTACGGACAACATCCGTTGGGCTTCGTGGAAAAAGGGAGACTGAGCAAGATGGCACCCTTAGGCAGGAAGGGGACCGCGCATGTGCGATGCAATCCCGAAGGCTTTCTCTGAAAGCCAGGGAATTGCTCCGCACAAGGGCTCCATCGGCACCAACGTCACCCATATGTGAGGACTGACTTCCTGCTTGTTCCTGGAGAATCCAATTTATCATTTGTGCAAGTGCAACAGTATGCACCTAGGAAAGAACAACCCAAAAATCTATGGTTACACGATACAAGGCTTCTTATGGCATTTCTTATGTTCTTAAGCTTAATTGTGAATTCCTGTATTGTTGGTATTCAACGCCAGCCAGATTACATCAGTCTAAATCAACATTTTCCCTACTATGCTTGAGAGGCTGTGGGGAGCGTGGGGACTTCTTACATATGCGATGCCATTGCCCAGATAGTCAACCCTTTTGGAAAGTAGTGGAGGGAGTTGTGAAAGGGGATTTAACATGGGATCCATGGGGTGTTTTGTTGGGGGGTGGGGAAGAGAGGTGGTATGGGATTCAGAGTAAACTTCTATTGTTGTTTGCTAATGAGGCAAGAAGTGAAATTGCTTTATAAACTTAAAATACATCCATTTATAGCCTGCCTGCACCTCCAGGTTCTAGACTGTTACAACAATCAGCAAAAAGTCTCCTTTATCGTGCAATCCTTTACAATTAAAACCGCATACTACTACTCAGAATTGCTGTTAACAAAAAAATCTTCTAAATATTTGTTCTGAGTAGCTGTCGAAATACCATCTAATTCAGAATCTTTCTGGTTTCCACTGACAAACCATTCCATTCTATAGCGGCAGCATATGCAAATAGCCTATCCAATATCCACTTAAATTTATAATTCTTCACCGATTGAATGGCTACAGAGAGACTCTTCCCTGACAGATGCTCTGCAAGAAATGTTAAACAGTACAATCTCACTCATATAAGCTGGAATACAACCATGTACACTCTACAAAGCATAACAATCTAAAATTTAACTCTATTATCAGCAGTCCATACAATTGCTTAAGATAAGGTTACACCCTATCAAATTTTTTCCCTTTAAAAATGAGCCTAGCTACAATATTTTATAAAACTTGTATGCACATGTGTTTGACAATACCTAGATAAATGATATTATAATCTTGTTGTGACAATACAAAAGCATGTACCAAAACAATGTCAATGTCACAATTTGATCTAATTTGTCCAAGTTCCCTCAATTTAAAATATACCTTTCCTTGTCGAGGCTTTTATCTGCTCTCCATAGATATTGTTGAATCTAGTATCAATGTATGCCTTCGAGTCAGTCCTGACTCCTGGTGACCCAGAAGCTCCTGGGTTTTCTTGGCAGTGTCACTGGAAGTAGATTGCCAGGCCTTTCTTCCGAGGCAATGAAGGGTTAAGTGACTTGCCCAAGGCCACAAGGAGTGCTAGTGGGAACCGAACCCTGGTTGCTTGGTTACAAAGCCAGTGTTCTAACCACTAGGCTACTCCTCCACTCCTGAATCTAGTATAATACCCCAATTTTTATTTACTGTCCATAGCAATGGAATTTCTATATTCAAAATAGTTGGAAAGAGGGTCATAACATGCCCTACCGAAAGCAATTTATTTTTTCTGGATTTAATTTCATCAGATGTCTATTCATCCAAAATTCAATTACTTGAAAACAATCTTCCAGTTTCTCATAAGTGACACTTAGGTCATCATGAATCAGAATGGCAGCAATAATCCACCCTACCTGAACCTGAACCAATCATTATGTCTATATCTCACATAAAATGTAAATGTATATATAATGTTTATAGTGTTGCACTGTCCTGTGCCAATCTGTTTAACATATTCTAGTAACTTTACATTGTATATAGTTATGACCTTTCATGTAAAACAAACAATGTTTTGTTGACTGTTGTTAATTGTGAACCGCAGCTGATCTCTGGAAGCTGCGGTATATAAATCCTTGTTAAATAAATAAATAATATCAACATATATGAATATAGGCAATCTTTGTAAATTTATCCCTAAATTACTCATACAAACACTAAATAGGATCGGCAACAGAGATGAACCCCACAGCACTACTACTACTCCTCCTCCTCCACATTTCAACATCCATACTGCTGATAACTTGAACTTTACAAATCAATTTTTCAAAAATCCTCTCACCTGGTCCCAACATTACCTGCGACACCAATGCCACCTAATCGTTTTAACAATCTCATGATCTAGCAAATCAAAAGAAGTTCAAAAATCAGACTTTACAGTCTTGGTGGCTAGGGATGCAGATAGTAGCCTTAATGAAACAACTGACAGCACCAAGGTTGAACCTGAGAAGATATAAGGGAAGTTTGTAGAGTGTTCTTGGGCAGATGTTACTACCAATATATAAGATTTGGGGGAGGGGGAGGAGAACTGGGCATATTATATGTCAATTATATCGGGGTGTATCTGTTTGAAAAACTTTGAATAAAGATAAAAAAATGGAAGAGTGCATTTAGAAGAAAAAGCTGCATTTTGTAGTCTTGACCACTAGAGGTCATTGTGTACCTACTGGCGAAATAGCATACAGCACAATAAACGTATATAGCATGAAGCCAAGAAGAGAAGGCACTAAATGCTTCCTGCAGGAAAATAAATTTTAAAAAAAGCTAGAACAAAAAACAAACAAGCAAACAAAAACTTATTTTACTTTTCTTTTACAGATTCAGGCATTTTTTTGTTTAGTTTTCAGTTTACTGTTTCATTACACCAGGGCTCAACAACTCCCAGGTGATAGGTCACCAGGGCAATCAAAAATCTGCATCTGGCACCTGGGATTTCATGCCTTCCTGGATGGCCACCAACCCTTGGGAGTCCTATAGGCAGACATCTGCCATGAGCAGAAAAGAGCAGCATGGACACAAATGCAGCAAAGATCCCTTCTGTCTACCCGCAGATCAGATCTCTATGACAGAAGAGAAGGGGAAGGCCGTGATTTCAGCCTACAGCAAAAAAAGGTTGGGGAGAGGAAGTGAGGTAGAGGCTTATTAAAGAGAATGGGTGGTTTTTAGGGCAGGGGTTTAGACCAAAATATGCAGACTAACAAGCACACCACACACACGGGTGAACGCCATCATCCGCACCACACATACAGGAACCTTAACTCCACACCCCAAGCTCAGACAGGCCCTCCCCCACCACGCTGCATTTCTCACACACAAATTATAGCTTCAGATATTGTTTGTATTTCTGTCTAAAGATGCCATGTGGAATAAGCTCTGGAGGATAGACAACGGAAGGGACTACAAGATCACGAGCACTGGCTCCTAAGAATTTGGCCTAGCTCCTAAATCCACACAAAATTTGTCAAGGCATGCATTATACAACTAATTTTCAAACATTTATAGTAGAATGAAGTTCAAATATAAAATGTTACCTTTCCAAACTTTTTTTTTTCATATTGCATGTATCGTGCTTTCACGAACTTTCCTCCTAAAAATATATGAGATCATCAGCCTAGCAGGACATGAAGCAATGTCACACAAAATAAAAGCACAATTTTCTTTACAAATAAACTTGTCTTTGTATTATTGATGCACTAGGTGGTCTAATGCTATTGCAGGGCTTCACAAATCCCAGGTACCAGGTTAGCACAGCAACTAAGGTGAATTAGGCCTTCCCTGATAGTTTTCTTTCCTCGAGTTCCTCCAATCCAGGCACCTGAGTTTTGTTCTACCCCCAGCAGATGGAGACCCGAGAACTTATATCTTCTCTGATGTCACTTCATAAGAGGGGCCCCCCACTCTCCAGAAGTCAGTTTGAAACAAAGCAGTATTCAGGCAGCTGTTAACTTATGTATACAATGACTACCACCCCCTCCCCCCCTCAAGGTACTGGTTCAAGGTAGCAACCACTCCGGGAAGCAAAGAGGATATAATTCTGAAAACCTGAAGGTTAACTGTCAAACACAGCTTCCCAGATATATGACCCCCAAGCCTCACCAACACTGAACAAACAGGCGGGTTCTGGATTGGACTGGAGGGATTCAAGGAAAGAAAGTTAGCAGGTAAGGCCTAATTTCACCTTCCATAGCATCCCCTCCAGTCCAGATTCACAGGATGCACCAGGGCAGTAATTAATCAGAGGGGGAGGGGGAGTGGCCTAACCAAGATGGCCAGAGTGAACGCTGGTTGAGATCATGCCGAAGCGGAAGGGCAAGCTAAGGGTGTTCCCGCCTGAAACCATAACGTGCCCCATGGATCGGTTCGTTCAATTGTCTGAGGAGATTATACAGGAGATCAGAACAGGCAGTGGAGGATCGCAAGGAGACTATTTCTCCGGAGGGCCTGGATACCACACTTTCTCCTGTTGCAAGGTCCCTGCCGCAGCCCCCAGCGTCTTCCCTGCTACCCTCTTCAGCTTCTCCAGCGAGTGAGTCAGAATGCGGCGTCACTGCTGGGGTGGGGCAGGAAGCAGAAGTGGTGGAAGCAGGGAGAATGAGCAACGTCGTTGGTGGAGACTCCACAGCAGTTGGTTCCCAACAGCTGCGTTTGCAAACTCTGACTCAGGCTTCAGGTACTTTGGTAATGCCTTCTGGAGGTCTCTCTTTCTGAGCTTGTTCGCCCCAAGACGATAAACTTTGGACAATATATGGGATGCAATTGCTTTGTTATCTGTAGTCACTGCTCAGGTTGCTGGAACTTCAGCGAGAGTGTGTCAAGTTGAAAGAAAAAAAAAACAAACAGTCACAGAAACGTGGTATGAGGGAAGGATAACTTTAATAAACTTCGAACACCATGCTGCCCGACACAGGCCATGTTTCGAAATAGACTTCAGGGGAAACTCTGGTGTACTACATATATAAAAACATAATAAATAAGAATAAGAATATCATAAAACCAATTATATGAACAAGTATAAACCATATGGACATATACAAATCAAATAAAGATTATAAAATATGACCAAATTAAAACATAACTAGAATCAAACATAATCCTGCCAATTAACATATAAAAACTATAAATAAATCCTAAAAAGCCATTAAAACATACACTTTAACACAACCTATTTAACATCATTGAAAAGACATGAAAAAACACTTAAACTTCATAATTCATTGACCATACGATTGAAAGGGTGAGTAACTTAAGAAATAAATATAAATATACTACCATGCTACAGGAAAAAAGGGCTTTACTTACAACTCCCAATTTGTCTCTCAAAGGTAATCAACAAAAAACAGGAAGCAGAAGTGAGTACCTAAGGTATATATTGTCATTACTATATTTGAGTTGAGTTGCCTTATTTAAAAATTGTATCTCCTAGGGGAACATTGTAACAGATGACAGTCCCTAAATGAACTTCTTAATTGTTATTTCAACTGGTGCCAAATAGACATCAGGATTCAACTAAAGACATTGTGTGCATACTAAAACCTAACTTTAAAATAATAAATAAATACATGAACGGTATAGTATTAAATCTATAATCCATGACTAATTTAGGCTTTCCATAATGACGACATTAAAAAAGTGCAAACGTGCAAACTAAATAATATGTCCTACTACAAGTCTCCGTTATACCGCATCAACAGAGATAATTATATCTACATATTATTCGTTATTGAACCTCCTTTCTACTATGTGTATACCAAACCCAAACCGGATCAAATGATCTCCACAATGTTAAAATTGTACCTGAATCCTTCATGTGCATTATCAATGTAAGCACGTTGCAAATAGAGAACCTTCTCCGTGGGTATTCATTCACATTCATGCATCACTGAAAGGTGAACAAACACGTTCATGCTCATAAGACTTGTAAATAAAATGTTGTGCACTTTTAATGAATTGCCCAAAAAAATGCCCAAAGCCTGAATAGTCTTTTTTCCGCCCTGCAATAATCAAACCAACGTGTTCTCTATAAATCCAAAGCTTAAAAACTATATTATTTAAAAGAACATAAATGTGCTGCTGTAGCATTAAAAAACTACAATGACAAACCCTATAGCCATCACATATTACAACACTTCGCAATACAATAATAACGCTATGTTAACTCATTAAGATCATAACATGCAAACCTAGCCTATGGGTATTATATGCACACAGGTGCTTCTACACGCCGCCAGCTGTGCAATCCATACTGGAACATCAGGAAAACGACCCTTTGCATCTAAAATGTGTATCTCACTGCTCCCTATACTTTTAGCTGCATTCGTCTTGCAGAGGATGAGTATGCATGGAATTGCAAGACCTTCACGGTTTTTAAGAGCCAGAAGAGCCTGCACTACAATACAAGAATTTGACAACCAAGCTGCCAAGTTGAAACAGAGGTCTATGGTTAGGCAGTATCCGGAACAGCATATTGACCAGGCATATAGATCTAGGGAAGCCCCTCGAGAATCTCTCCTGAAACCACAAGATAAGAAGGAGGATGTGGGAATAGTAAGTCCCCTCCTTTACTCCGTCCATTTCAAGAAGATTATTAAGATTTTACGTAAAGAATGGCATCTTGTGTAGGCCCTTCCAGCTTTTCAAGACACACCCCTCACAGTGGCTCATAAACGTAATATCAACTTAAAGAATCTCCTGGTGCCTTCGGCACTTACAGAACGAAAATTTTTATCCAAATACAAAGGTCATTTTCAGTGTGGCCGGTGCTCTATATGTCCACATGCATTGACAATAAGAGACATATTTATACATCCAGTCACAAAGGAAGAGTTTAGGATTGAAGATTTCTCCAATTGTGAGACCACTCATGTGATTTATATCATACAGTGCCCCTGTGAGAAACTATATGTGGGAAAAACAACTACGGTAGAAGTGTTCGAGTAAGTATGGTAGAACATAAAAGTTGTATCAAAAGGGGTGCAATAGACAAACCGCTCGTTGCGCACTGGCAAGAAAATGACACATAGTATAAGATATTTAAATTTTTTTGTAATCAAAAAGGTTAAGTTAAACTTGAGGGGAGGGGACAAACAAGACAATACTAAGATTGGAACAAAGATATATTTTTAGGTTGAATTCCTTGACTCCTGATGGTTTGATTTTAGAGAAAGATTTATCAGTGTTCCTTTAAGCATTGTTCCGAAAGAGCTACTGTCTAGATAGCGTAAGGAAGAGATTAATTTTGATACCTTTTACACCTTTTTCATGCAGTTTGTCAGACGGCTGCCTGGGTGAGAATGTTCACAGTCTTGGCAAGTGCATATATCAATATGAGTTGCAAGGGATTGTGGGAAATGCAGTCCATTCACACCAGACACAGCTGCTCACTCAGTTGTGCTTGAGTGTAAAGCCAATAAGATATTTATTTATGGGGTTATTTCTCCCAACACAGATATGCTTGGTAGCACATAAAACAGGATACTTGCTTTCAGTGTTAAACTTAGAAAAACAAAATCAGGAAAACAGCTGAACTTGTCAGGCAATCAAAGCAAAAGAATAAAGACCTGGTTGGTAACAAACTGGTCTTTTCTGTAGGCTTTAGCTAATATTTTCTTAGCAGTGCTCTAAACAAGCAAAACCCACAAAGAAGGGAAAAACTGTTCTTTTCAGGTTAACTTCTTATATCTTCACACATAGACTCAGAAGTGATTCCCTCAGAGCTCACAAGCAATTAAGTAAGGCTCAATTGCTAGCAGTTACCCAGCTGAAACCCCTTAGCTGGCTTGCTTTCTACTGCGTGGCTAAAAATCCTACTCAGGAGCGTTTCTGAGTAGATTAAAGAACAAGTTTGTATTTCTTTGTGATGGTTCTTGTACTTTGTAACAGTAAATTACCAAAGGAGTTTAGACAGAGAGCAATCCATATATTCACAGCCTGTATCTAAGACCGCTCCCCCTTCTTCAACAATCATGGGTTCAATATCATGGATTGGCACAGAGGAATTTCTCAATGTAGCACTCTCAGGAGAATACTTGTTTCCCTGCTGTCTTTCAAGGTTATAGCTAGGGCATAGATCAGTGTTCATACCCGAGCTTCCATTGCTGTTAGAGTTCCTCTCTATATAGCCTGGCCAGTATGTAGTCCAGTTCTTATGTCCAGCCTTCCAATCCAGATCCCTGGACACTGGATCTCTCTTCACATACCTTCTGGCACGGGTCCTAGGGTCCCTTCCACGTGCAGCCGTCTCGCTCACAGGTACCGTCTGGAGATTCCTAGCTCTGCAGCACCATTCCTCTGGCTTTCCCCAGTCCAATGGTGTATGCTGGCCTTTTCAATGTCTCCCAGTATACGTACTGCTCTGGACTCCTTTAGGCCTCCCAAATGCTTTCCTCTTCTTTCTTCCAAAGGGTTTCTTGCCCTCTGTCCGTCCGCACTGGCTTCTGCTTCTGATGATCCTCCAGATGATGAAGATGTCCAAGCTGAGGATCTCCAAGCTGAATCTGAGGATGAGGATAATTCTCTGTAGAATAAACTCTACCTTTATTCTGCTTTGATGAGTGCTCCACCTTAGCACAGCGCAGCTGTGCTGAATCAGGCCCTGCCCTTTGAGATGAGTGCTTAGGGATTACCTCATAGCCCTCCTGATTGAACACACGTTTCCCCACTTCAGCTCCTCTAATGGCTGTTGGAAACCTGGTGCATTCTGGGACTGGTAGTCTTTTATGGGAAAATTCTGTTTTCTTATTTCTACCAGAACTGACAGGTTGCTTGTTCAGAGTCACTTCACCTTTTCTATAGCTCCTTCCTGAGCTATGATAAGCTTCCTTATCACAAGTTAGACTATCATATGGCTTAATTCATACATATGAGGGTAGGATAAAATACCCCCCACCCCTACCCCACACCCCACCCTCCCCCCCAACCCCCCTTCCCCCCCTTTTGTATTGTGTTTGCTCCTTTGTTTGTAAATTTTATTTATTAATTTATTTTCTTATATTACAAACTCTGTAGTGTCATTATATGATATGAGTTGGAGAGTTAATAATATGTAAGCATTCACTTTAACAACAGTACCCCCGGTTGTTTAAATTTATATAAGGTATAACAAACCAGGGAATAAATACTATTGTGTGAGTATTTATTTTGATTTACCATCAAATAAATATACGGAGTTAGTGGTAATTGGTTTAGTAATATGAGTAACAACTATACACAGTGAGATATATACAAAAGAACCCTGTGAGAGGAGCACGATCGGCAAATTCTACTTTGTTTAGCAGGGAGGTGAATCGTAGTATTTACTTTAGCGAATAGCAGCGATCGATTGCATCATGACGTATGGTTTCCCGCGGTTTGTGAAAGGTTTTTACAGCACAAGTGCAGGCGTTTTTTGAAAGCATCTCATTGCATACACATTTCCGCGTATTGCAGGTGTTTACAGCATAAGGACTGATGTCGTTATGAAACATTTATTCATGGTGTAAAGTGGTGGATGAACCGCGAGGGTTTTGCAATTCCATGCATACTCATCCTCTGCAAGACGAATGCAGGTAAAAGTATAGGGAACAGTGAGATACACATTTAGATGCAAAGGGTCATTTTCCTGATGTTCCAGTATGGATCGCACAGCTGGCGTTGTGTAGAAGCACCTGTGTGCATATAATACCCATAGGCTATGTTTGGGCTTTGGGCATTTTTTTGGGCAATTCATTAAAAGTGCACAACATTTTATTTACAAGTCTTATGAGCATGAACGCGTTTCTTCACCTTTCAGTGATGCATGAATGTGAATGAATACCCACGGAGAAGGTTCTCTATTTGCAACGTGCTTACATTGATAATGCACATGAAGGATTCAGGTACAATTTTAGCATTGTGGAGATCATTTGATCCAGTTTGGGTTTGGTATACACATAGTAGAAAGGAGGTTCAATAACGAATAATATGTAGATATAATTATCTCTATGTTGATGCGGTATAACGGAGACTTGTAGTAGGACATATTATTTAGTTTGCACGTTTGCACTTTTTTTAATGTCATCATTATGGAAAGCCTAAATTAGTCATGGATATAGATTTAATACTATACCGCTCATCATGTATTTATTTATTTATTATTTTAAAGTTAGGTTTTAGTATGCACACAATGTCTTTAGTTGAATCCTGATGTCTATTTGGCACCAGTTGAAACAACAATTAAGATGTTCATTTAGGGACTGTCATCTGTTACAATGTTCCCCTAGGAGATACAATTTTTAAATAAGGAAACTCAACTCAAATATAGTAATGACAATATATACCTTAGGTACTCACTCCTGCTTCCTGTTATTTGTTTTTGTTGTTGATTACCTTTGAGAGACAAACTGGGAGTAATAAGTAAAGCCCTTTTTTCCTGTAGCATGGCAGAATATTTATATTTATTAAAAGTTACTCACCCTTTCAATCATATGGTCAATGAATTATGAAGTTTAAGTGTTTTTTCATGTCTTTTCAATGATGTTAACTAGGTTGTTATAAAGTGTATGTTTGTTTTAATGGCTTTTTAGGATTGATTTATTTATAGTTTTTATATGTTAATTGGCAAGATTATGTTTGATTCTAGTTATGTTTTAATTTGATTGCTGGTCATATTTTATAACCTTATTTATTTGATTTGTATAATATGTCCATATGGTTTATACTTGTTCATATAATTGGTTTTATGATATTATTATTTATTATGTTTTTATATATGTAACACACCAAAATTTCCCCTGAAGAAGTCTATTTCGAAACACGGCCTGTGTCGGGCAGCATGGTGTTTGAAGTTTATTAAAGTTATCCTTCCCTCATACCACGTTTCTGTGACTGGGTTTGTATCCTCACGTGGCTACTTGTTTTTCCTTGGTGGTTCCTACCGCAAGTTGAAGGAAAAATACAGGGTTGCTGTCTCGATGTGGATCAACTGAAAAAGCAGGTTAGAGAAACACTTCAAAAGTTGAGTTCTGTCTCAGATACTAATATGGCTCTCATTAAAGATAACAACTTTCTTCGTGCTAAGATGGAGGGTCTGGAAAATGCAGATATTATAATGCCTCTATATCGTTCCATGGTGAGACCGCACCTTGAATATTGTGTGCAATTCTGGTCGCCGTATCTTAAAAAGGATATAGCGATTTTAGAAAAGGTTCAGAGAAGAGCCACCAAAATGGTAAAGGGGATGGAAGGATACTCCTATGAAGAAAGGCTAAAAAGGTTAGGGCTCTTTAACCTGGAAAAGAGACGGCTGAGGGGAGATATGATAGAAGTCTATAAATTAATGAACGGAGTGGAACGGGTAAACGTAGATCGATTGTTTACCTTATCAGAATATAGAAAGACTAGGGGACATGCAATGAAGCTACAGGGTAAACTATTTAAGACTAATAAAAGAAAATATTTTTTCACTCAACGTGTAATCAAACTCTGGAATTTGTTACCGGAGGATGTAGTAAAGGCTGTTAGTGTAGCTGGGTTTAAAAAATGTTTGGACTAGTTCCTGGAGGAAAGGTCCATAAACCATTATTAAGAAGTGACCGAAGATATCAATGCTTGACCCAGTACAAGCATTGTGGAACTTGTGTCTCTTGGGGAAACTGCTAGGTACATATGACCTAGATTGGCCACTGTTGGAAGCAGAATACTGGGCTTGATGGACCTTGGTCTGACCCAGTATGGCATATCTTATGTTCTTATGTTCTAATCTGAGAGTGCTGAACTTTCCCATTTTCCAGGGATTACCCTGTTGGAACTTTTTAAAAAGTATTTGGTTGAAGTGTTAGCAGTACCTCATGATTTAATGCCACCAATTTCAAAGGTCTTTTACCTTCCCCAGGGAAAAAGGGAGTCTGGGTCTATAAAGAATGATGTGGTTTCAAATGTATTAAAATGTCTCCGATTTGTTAGCTTCCCCAATTGAAAGCTCTGTTAAAATGGTAACTTTGTTGGTCTCTCTTGCTCTGGTCTCAGACAGGGAGTGGCTCCTTAAATTTTTTAAGAAACGTTTCTCTTTATTCTATGGGGTAAAAGTGTCTATGTTTCCTGATATTAGTAGACATTCTCAGAAGAGACGTAGGCAATTTCTTTTGATGAAGAGTGGGGTGTTCCAGAATGGGGGGGACATATCATTTACATTTCCCTTGTAAATGCATTATTGTATATAATTCACAGAAATTTATATTCTTTCAGCTTGAAGGTTTATCTGCTTTTATTAGTTCTAGATTACCCCCGATTTTGTCCCAAGCTGCTGGTTGAAGTAACCTTGCTATATATTAGGTATACTCCTCTGCCCTATGGCTGTCTTTTCTTTCTTTATATAAATTAATTGTACTAATCCTGGTGGGTTCCTCTCCCTCCAAGTGTTATATTTCACTCTCCCCCTTACCGTGGACTATAGGTGAACCTGTATTTTTTATTGCTGTTTCAAACTTTTGTTGATGTATAACTGGATGGTATCTCCTTTTTCTGTCAAGCTTGTTTTGCTTGAGTTTTTTTGTTAAAATTTATTAAATTAAAAAAAAAAAAAAAAATAGAATCATTAGAGACCGGCGAGACCCGCGCTCCGAACCATGCATCAGTTCATACCTCCAAACAAAGGTATGCAGCGATGACAAGTAGCCGCCTTGCAGATCTCCACTAGCAGGATGAGACTAAACTGGGCCCAAGACGACACCTGCACCCTGGTGGAATGCACTCGGAAGCCCTGCCGGAGTGTCTTGAAGAGTAAAAGATAATGAAGCATTTGCCTCTTTCAGCCAGCAGGCAGTGGAAGCTTTTGAAGCAGCCTCCCACCCTACAATGAGCCCCGGAAGAGGAGGAACAACTGACCCGACCTACAAAAGAACTGTGCTGAATGTACTTCTTAAACACTCTGCGCACATCAAGCAGACACAGACAGCGATACATCAAGTCTGAGAAGGATGGTAGAACCAGCATCCGATTCATGTGAAAAGAGGACACCACCTTTGGCAAAAAAAAAAAAAAAAAAAGAGGGCGGCACTGGACAGAGAACCACCTTTCCCTTGAAAAACAGTAGAAAGGGCTCCCTACACAAAAGAACCTGGAGCTCCGAGATGTGCTGCGCAGACGTAATAGCAACCAAAAATACTACCTTGAGTGCAAGGTCCTTCAGAGATGCCGATGCCAGAGGTTCAAAGGGAGCCTCTGTCAACACAGACAAGATCAAGTCAAGGTCCCAAGTAGGAACCATTGAGTACGACGACAGACAGAACTGTTTCACTACTCGGAAAAAGCAGGACACATCGGGGTTTGCTGCCAGGGAAACCCCTTGTACCTGATCCCGGTAACACGCCAGCACAGCCACCTAGACACAACAAATTCAAGGCCAAACCTTTGTCAATCCCAGTCTGCCAGAAAGCCAAGAAGTCCGCCAGCAATGCCAACATCACATGCGTGTCTTTGTCCGCACATCAGTCCTCAAATACGAGCCATACCCGAACATAAGCCAAGGACGTGAAGTGCTTGCGGGCGCACAGCAAGGTGGCTATCACCGGTGCCAAGTAGCCATACTTCCTTAGCCGAGCCCTCTCAAGAGCCAGGCCGTGTTGAGCCCCTCCGACATCCTCTCTCAACATCGACTGAAGAAGCAACTTGCCTTTGCATTGTCGGTGGATGCCATGAGGTCCATAATTGGCTGTCCCCATCTTCAGGTTATGCCGTGGAACACCTACCCCTCCAATGTCCATTCTCCTGGATCCAATCTCTGGTGACTGAGGAAGTCAGCCTGCATTTTCCTTGCCTGCCACATGCGCTGCTGATAGCGCCAAAAGATTCTGTTCCACTCACTGTGCTTCCATGGCGACTAATATAAGCAACTGTTGTGGCGTTGTCAGAGAACACTCACTGCTTTGTGCAACACCAAAGTTTGGAAAGCTTGGAGAGCTAGAAAGATTGTCCTCATTTCCAGGTGATTGATGGACCACTGTCACTCCTCCATTGACCAGTAGACCTGCATTACCTGCGAAAGACAGTGGGACCCCCAACCGGTCAGACTTGCATCTGTCGTCACCACCATCCACTCTGGCGGCTCCAGTGGAACCTGTGTCTCCAAGGACTCGGGATCTAGCCACCAATCCAGACTCTCCCATGTGACTGCTGGGCACATCAGCCTCTGGGAGAGGTAATGCTGTTGCGACAACCACCTTGACAGAAGAGAGACTTCTGCAATGGCTGCATTTGTGCCCAAGCACAGGGCACCAGGTCCAGTGGGGCTTCCATCAACCAAGACCATGCTGTTGGGCCAGTTGGCTGAGAAAGTCGCAGATCTGCAGCTTGAGATCTGGTCCTGGGTACTGAAATGGGCTCCTAGAGGATGAGGTCTTGTGAAGGTGTCAGAGAGCTCCTGGCCAGGTTGACCACCTAAACAAGGTCTCGCAGGACTTGAAGTCCTCACTGTGTGCTGGCCAGGCTCTCTTCCAATAGCTTTGCACTGACGAGTCAGTCATCCATGTAGGGGTGAACCAACACCCACTCACACTGAAGCACCACCACCAGCACCACCATGACCTTTGTGAAAGCTCATGGAGTCGTCCCATTCCAAAGGGTAGAGCCTGAAACTGAAAATGGCCCATGGGAACCATAAAATGTAGGTATTTCTGATGCTTGGCCCAAACGGACACACGCAGGTATGCCTCTGACATCCAGTGTGGTCAAGAACTCACACTTGTGAATAGTGACCATCATGGACTGCAGTCTCCATGCAAAAGTGCAGCACCCGCAGGGCTCGATTGGCTTATATCAGATCAAGAATGTGGTGAAAGGATGTTTCCCTTTTGGGGACAATGAAGTAGATGGAGTATCAACCTTGTCCGTAATGATTTGTAGGCCTGAAATGACAGCCTGTAGCTGCAGCAATCTGCAAAGAGTGTCCTGAACTGCTGGCCGCTTGGCTGGAGCCTTGCAGGGTGACATCAGAAAGGCATCTGCTAGGAGCCACACAAACTCTATGCATATCCTTCTTGAATAACCTCTACCCCCCATTGGTCGGAGGTAAGGTAGACCCAGGTAGAGTAAAACTGACGGAGCCTGCTGCCCACCAAAATCACCCGAGCCCCTCTTATCTCACTGAAATCTCTTAGCTCCCCCATGAATAACTGTGACCGATTTCATGACCGCCCCAAAAAATGCTCCCAAAGGGAAGTTATCATCCATGCTGTTTGTAGGGGGGCAAAACGCACTGCTTGGAAATGCCGGTAGTCCTTAAGACTGCCCACATCCTGCCAAGCCACCCTTCAGACCCTTGGGTTTATCCTCTGGGAGCCTGGCTGGCTTAGTTTCTCCCAAGTCATTGACCAATTTATCCTAGGCATGCCCAAACAGCTTTCCCTTAAAGGGAAACCTGCTAAGCCATGCCTTTGAGGCCACATCTGCAGCCCAATTTCGTAGCCACAAAGAACAGCAAACCACCACTGAAGCCATACCTTTTGCTGAGGCCCAAAGGAGGTCATAGAAGGCATCCATTAAGTAGGCACAGTCAGACTAACTTGGGGAGCTTTGCCAAGGACAAAGTGCCAGACCCAGCCATCTCCAGCAACACCTATGTCCACCTCAAGCAGGAGCATGCCACAAAGGCACAGCACACAGACGCCTGAAGGGCTAGGGCATTCACTTCAAACACCTGCTTCAACAAGATTTCCAGTTTCTTGTCCTGCACATCCTTGAGTGCCGCACTTACCTTCTACCAGAACTGTGGTGGTCTTGGTGACCACAGAGATCAGGGCATCCACCTTCAGGAACTCTTTTTGCAGCCAGGATAGGATACAAGTGAGCCATAGCTTGCCCACCCTTTAAACCCACTTCTGATACCTCCCACTCTAGATCCATCAATTGCTTAAGAGCCTGATGGACTGGAAAGGCTGTTTCCTGCACCCTGATGCCCGGGAGAAGTGGATCCTCTAAGGGAATCTCCTGCTCCGTTATGGGCTGTGGGAGGTTCAGCGCTACCAAGGTCTGCACAATAAGCACAGGAAGTTCCTCCTGCCTGAACATGCACACAATACTAGGATCTCCCCCAGGAGAAATCTCCCCCTCTTCGAATTCTGGCTCCGAAGGCTGCAAACCAAGCCCCAAGGGGCCTTTCATTGCATCATCAGACTCCAAGGATTCTGAATCCCCCTCTGGTCCTCAGGCCTGCTCCCTTGATCCATTGGGAGAGCCTGAACAGGGCCCGTCTCAGGCTGTGCCTCTGCACCAATCGGGAGGGGAAGGCGTTGAAACTGACTTCTTCCCCCTCTCCTCAGGGATATGTCCTTGGTCCGATTCTTTTTAACATCTTTGTTAGTGATATAGCGGAAGGGCTGTCGGGTAAGATTTGCCTCTTTGCAGATGATACCAAAATCTGCAATAGAGTAGACACCCAGGAAGGGGTAGATAACATGAGGAGGGATCTAGCTAAGCTTGAAGAATGGTCTAAAATTTGGCAGCTGGGATTTAATGTTAAAAAATGTAAGGTCATGCATTTGGGCTGCAGCAATCCAAGGGAGCAATACAGTATAGGAGATGAAGTACTTTTGTCCACTAAAGAAGAGCGGGACCTAGGTGTGGTTGTGTCTGATGATCTTAAAGTAGCTAAACAGGTAGAAAAGGCGACGGCAAAAGCTAGAAGGATGCTTGGGTGCATACGGAGAGGAATGGCTAGCAGAAAAAAGGAGGCGATAATGCCTCTGTATAAGTCTTTGGTGCGACCTCATTTGGAGTATAGTGTGCAATTCTGAAGACCGCACCTTCAAAAGGATGTGAACAGGATGGAGTCGGTGCAGAGAGTGGCTACTAAAATGATTAGTGGGCTTCATTATAAAGCATATGAGGACAGACTTAAGGATCTTAATATGTACACCTTAGAGGAAAGGCGGGATAGAGGTGATATGATTGAGATGTTTAAATACCTCCGTGGCATAAATGTTCAGGGAGAGAGCCTCTTTCAAATGAAAGCAAGTTCTGCTACGAGGGTACATGGGATGAGGGTGAAGGGAGATAGATTCAGGAGTGACATGCGGAAATATTTCTTTACGGAAAGAGTAGTGGATCCATGGAATAGTCTCCCAGTGGAGGTGGTAGAGATGAGGACAGTAACTGAATTCAAAAAAGCATGGGACCAACACAGAGGATCTCTAAAAGGTAAAAAGTGGACTGTTGTAGTTGTTGATATGGAAGAACATAAGATATGCCATACTGGGTCAGACTAAGGTCCATCAAGCCCAGTATCCTGTTTCCAACAGTGGCCAATCCAGGTCACAAGTACCTAGCAGTTTCCCCAAAAGACACAGGTTCCACAATGCTTGTACTGGGTCAAGCATTGATATCCTGGGTCCCTTCTTAATAATGGTTTATGGATCTTTCCTCCAGGAACTTGTCCAAACCTTTTTTAAACCCAGCTACACTAACAGCCTTTACTACATCCTCCGGTAACAAATTCCAGAGTTTGATTACACGTTGAGTGAAAAAAATATTTTCTTTTATTAGTCTTAAATAATTTACCATGTAGCTTCATTGCATGTCCCCTAGTCTTTCTATATTCTGATAAGGTAAACAATCGATCTACATTTACCCGTTCTACTCCGTTCATTAATTTATAGACTTCTATCATATCTCCCCTCAGCTGTCTCTTTTCCAAGTTAAAGAGCCCTAACCTTTTTAGCCTTTCTTCATAGGAGTATCCTTCCATCCCCTTTACCATTTTGGTGGCTCTTCTCTGAACCTTTTCTAAAATCGCTATATCCTTTTTAAGATACGGTGACCAGAAGGACAGACTAGATAGGCCATGTGGTCTTTTTCTGTCATCATGTTTCTATGTTTCCTCTCCCAGGCTCCAATTCAGGTAGTAGGCCTGGTAGAAGATGACGACAAAATCAGGGGGTAAAGCCCCCCCCCCCCCGTCTCCTCCTCCCCAGAGGTTCCCCTTCTTTCCCTTGCGGTGTTCCCCAGACCTGCAGGAACTGAACCCATACTCCCCACGGCTGCTTGAAATGGTTGCTTCAATGGAAATAAAATAGCTGTGGTTCCCGGCAAAACTGCAGGAATCATGGGCCAAGCAGGAGATTCTTCTATGACCCCCTACAAATAGTTCTGTCCTCATCTGCCACAGAGGCTTTCTCCTGCGGCACAGTCCTGCGATTCGCAGATGCAGCAGAGTCCAAGAGAGGGAGAGACACTTTCTTAAAGCCGTATGCTGATGGAACATCTCCAACGAAAAGCCTGACGAATGGAAATATATGCCTGCCTAAAGAAGCAGCTCTAACCTGCGCTCTCTTACAGGCACTGGCTGCACTTACCCTCCAATCAGCATCAGCAGCTCGGCATTGACAAAGGTGGATTCCCCCCACCCCCCACTCCACATACTGGCAGCCACAACTGAACGCGGCAACCTAGTTAGCAGAGGAAGGAGGCTTTTCACATAGTCCCAAGCAACCTGCTAGTGTCAGGGAGGCAGAACCGAGCCGAACTAAAAAGGAGCCCTTCCTTCACACCTCTCCTCCATGGGGAACCTTGCTGACAGAACATCTCAGGTTCCCAGAGGGCAGTCCGGACCAGTACCTACCACCAAGGAGAACAGAAAAGAGTAGATCCCTGTAAGGGCTTACCTTTATCCTATCCTAAAATTATTTTTTTCGCTAGGACTTAAGAACAAACAAACCCCCCCCCCCAAAAAACACAAAACGAAATAGCCCAGACGGTACAGGTCTTGTCCCATCTGCTGGAGACTGAGAAATTCTGACTTCTGGAGAGGGGCTCTGAGGAGCGCCCCTCTTATGGAGGAGACATCATAGAAGTTGGAAGTTCTCAGTCTCCATCTGCTGGAGGGGGGACAAAACCAAGGAGTCTGGATTGGACTGGATTTTGTGGCCCTTTAAAAGAAGAAAAAAAAATAGAAAAGTCTGTTTATTCCTAGGACAGCTCTCATTTTCTGCACAGATTTCAGCACAGGGAACAGGAAAGACAGACCAATGGTAGCAACCAAAAGAACGAAGCAGTGTATTTTCAGCCCTGTGAGTCTTAAAAGTAGAGGGACAGTGTTGGCTACATGGACTGGAAAACAGAAAAGCTGCAGTAGTAGCATCAGTCCGTGCAGCCAGATGAAGTGAGGCATGGTGGTGAATATTGTATGATTATGTCTAAGAGATGATCGTAATAGATCCTAATATTGTCAGAACTTTTAAATATTGATTGGTTGAGCCCTGGTAGATATAAAGCTGTACCCCTAATAGTCGCCCTCAGTATACTTTGACAAAGCCATGAAAAAGTCACTGAATAAGACAGAATGCCCGAACAGCTGAGCTGTGCTCTCATGCAATGGCCAGAACTATGGATTATAGTTCATTTTACTTGATATACGGCCTATAGCAGGCATCAGCTAGGTTGTCAAGGAAGTGACATGAAGCAACAACCCTTCATGAGGTGCGGCAACGAATGAACTGCAACATAAGAATGTAACGGTCCATCCTGCCTTGGACAGGAGAGCCACTACCTGTGTCGAGTGACCTCTGTAACTCACCCAGCGTCTTTCAAGTGCCAGATCATAAGCGAGTAGGGAGCATTATCGGCCATGGTGATTTGACCTTGCCACAAGAGACCTTTCTGAGGAAGGGAGATGACTGGGTTAGTCGAACAGGATCAGCATACTACGGCCACAGAGGCCGGTCGCATGACAGGAAGATCACCATGCCAGAACGAGCTTCGATCCAACGGAGAACCCTCCCAAGCAGGACACAAGGAGGAAACATGCACAACAGGGGAGTGGAAGGCCAGGACTGAACTAACGCGTCCAGGCCCCAAGGCCCATGCTCCTTCCACTGACCGACAAAGGCCTGTGTCTTGGCGTTCTGTGCAGACAGCCCGAGATCCACTGTGAGCAACCCCCAGGTGCGAACTATTTGTGGAAATGCCTAGGAGGCTAGTTCCCAATTGTCAGGATCTACAATGTGACTGCTGACATAAGCTGCTTGTACGCTGTCCATCCCCACAATGTGCTGTGCCGACTTGTCGATGACACTCCATCCAGGGGAGAAGAGCCATCTCCCTGGCCATTCCCAGACCATTTGTTCCACGCTGTCGGTTTAAATAGGACACAGTCATAACATTGTTGGAAAGTAGACCACCTGGAATCGAAGGCGAGGCAGGAAGTGCAGCAAGGCAAGGTGGACCGCCCAGGTTTTTAAGCAGTTGATCATGCAGCATGCCTCCTGAAGCGACCAGGTCCTCCGAGCCGTCTTGGACTGGCAAAATGCTTTGCCACCCAAGAGACTGGCGTGAGTGTTTACTAGAATCCAGCAAACAGTCTGCAAGAGAATGCCCCAAAGCAGATAGGCCGCTGAATGCCACCATAGAAGACTGCATCACGCAGCATAAGGGGGGAGAGGCAACAGTTAGACCACGGAAACTAGGGACAGCGGGACGGACAGGAGTGTTGAAAGCTCCGGCAAGAGTGTTGAAGGCTCTGCATGTGGGCTCTGGTCCATGGGATAAATGATGGTTCCCACAATGGACCTTAGGGTCTGAAGATAGTCACATACGCACGCGCAGCTCTGTAGGAGAAAGAGTTGAAGGTGCGCAGAGTGCTTGAGAAAATGTTCTTGCGTCAGGGATACCTTGCCCAGCCAGTTATCGACTAGTGCTCTGAGAAACTCCACAGTTTGAGGTGGCCAGAGGCAACCCTTGGAATAATTGACCACTCAACCGAGTCTCTCTGAGAAGGTGACCAGCCAGGAGACCATTTGACTGGCTTCTGACATGGAACTTGCGTGAATGAGCTAGTCGTCCAAGTATGGGAGGACTTGAATGCACAAGGCTGCCGCAGCCACCACAATGACTTTGCAGTCATCAGGCCAAATTGGCAGAACACAAAACTGAAAATGCTGCCTGTGCGTGGCAAAGCGCAGAAAATGCCGGTGACCCTCCCGGAGAAGAATATGTAAATATGCTTCCGCTAGGCTGGACGAGGCAAGGAATTATCCCTTAAGGGCTGCTTGAATTAATTATTGGACATATTTTCCCCTCACTTGGTTTGCAGCTTGTCGTGCTGTGAGGGGTTGTGTACATCAGTGATGCTGAGAGCTAAACTATCGGTTAGTTTAACTACTGGCAGGGTCTCCCAAGATGGACAGGTCTCAGCTGAGGTGCCAGACCAAGACAAACCACCCATCTGGGCAGCAGCAGAATGGGATAGTGTTGACGACGGAGGATCACATTTCTGTGACAACAGCACCACCACCAAAATTAAACTGCGCGGAAGAAAGGCCCAGCAATCTACTTCTGTATCTTGCCATGAAAACCCAATGGATAGTTACAACAAAACAAATTGTGCTATAGTGCTGGAAGATGAGACCCCCCAGGTCGGAAGGCACTCAACTAGCTACTGGGGAAGAGCTGAAGACTTTTCAGAATAAAGCCAGCATTTATGATGTGGTTGGTTCAAAGCCCTCAGGATGTCTGACTGCTGATGTAGCTGCGCATGAAATGAGTCAGAAGCTGTAAAAGATGTCTTACACATTGGAACATGGAACGTACGAAGCATGAACCAAGGGAAGGTGGAGGTGGTCAAGAATGAAATGGAATGTGTACAACTTGATCTGTTGGGTGTCAGCAAACTAAAATGGACTGGCATCAGGCACTTTGCATCAGAGGATCACATGGTCTACTATGCTGGAAATGAAAGACAAAGAAGAAATGGTGCTGCATTTATAATAAAGAAGAAACTTGCAAGAACTGTAATGTAATATAATGCAGTCAGCGAACACTTAGGGGGATGTTTACTAAAGTGCGGTAAACGTGACTAACGCGCGTTATACGACGTTAACGACCATAAGTGCCGTATAACGCGCGTACCGACGCGCTAACGACCGTTAATGTAATACTACGCACGTTAAGCATAGTTAACGATCGTAAAGTCCCGCGGTGCGTTAAAACAGCACAGAAGGTGGAGAGTGGGCGGAGAGAAGGGGTCAATGGGCGGAGAGTGGGCGGGGAGAGGCTCCCCTCACACTAACGCACTGAATTCCTGAGCTCAATTCCAACGCGAATGAAAACCTGTCGTTAAAGGCATATAAAGGGTAGAGAAACCATTTCCGTCAGCAATGTACAGAAAAACCGGGGAAACCCACAAAACGTGAGCAGTGTGATACATGTGCACAGAACAAAATTTCACATAAAACGTTAAAAATGACCACAAGAAACATTTTAAAAAGCATAATTCAGCTGGGAACAGTGATAGCAATGGGCAACAAGGAACACCACTCCCTGGAAAGCACCAAAAAAAAAAAAGAAATGATGTGTGGAAGGGTCTACGCTCCGCAGACCCTTTCAAAGATCATTTCATTGTAATGGAGCTGTCCTGGGAGTGTTGTGTAATGTTTCCCAATGATATCATTGTTGCCCAGCTTGGTTATGGTTGTGTGCCCCTTTTGTGAGGTCTTTTCTGAGGTTTATGTGCACCTTTGTCTGCATAC
This sequence comes from Ichthyophis bannanicus, assembly GCA_033557465.1. Lineage (NCBI taxonomy): Eukaryota > Metazoa > Chordata > Amphibia > Gymnophiona > Ichthyophiidae > Ichthyophis > Ichthyophis bannanicus. The sequence continues at coordinate 253,209,107 of CM066039.1, forward strand.
AAGGTAAATGAGGCCACAGTAAACCTGTTGCAGAGCAGGGTTTCTGACTCGTCAGGCCGGTTTAACTAACTCCAGGGACTGCACTGTCTCTGTGGCCACAGTGTGGTGCAACAGACACAGCCAGTGCCTGTAAGACCAGAGGGTCACAGGTTCAAATCCCAGCTGGGGCTCCTGCCAACCCAGTCCCCATATAGTTTTACCCACCACTAAACAGTGATAGTAAAGACACTCCTTTATTGCAGAGAACATACGCATGGCCTATATTTTACCACACCAAACAGACACCAGAAACAGGCACATTACCTAAAGCAGAGTCCCGCAAATGCAGTCCTGGAGGGCCCCACACCATTCCGGTTTCATGCTGCCTCTAATAAAGATGCCTGTGCTGCATAGCTATGCACCACCCCCATGGTATGCAGATGTAGCTCATGCATATTTATGAGGGACAGCATGAAAACCCGAACAGTGTTTGGAACACCAGGACTGGAGTTGGGGAACTCTGCCGTAAAGCAGCAGCCAACAGGGCCACACACCCACCCACAGGCCCCATTGGCCAATGCCACCTGGAGAGGCAAGACATTGGGCCCTGCCTGTATCTCCCAATACTAGCAGTTGCATACCTTAGCAATGCCACCCTACACCTGGGTATATGGTACACAGCTATCAAACGTTTCCTCTGATAACTGGCAGATATCAATTCCTACGTTAAGCACATTTTGCTCATTGAGCTCCACCATAACAATCATTCTGATGTCTGCGGTGTGTGCTGCAGGTCTGGACTCTGACAGTGTTCACCACCCTGGGAGTGAGCCCCCAACAGTCTTGTGTACCATATCCATGCCTGTACTATGCCCAGGACTGGTGTGGTGGGTATGGCTGCTGACCACCTCTATAGTAGCACAATGCTGGCATAGGTGTGGGGGTGGCTGTCTGTCTATCCAGTGTGTGGTGGCTGCAAACACCTTCCACAGCCCACACTGCCAGCAATGTTGCCAGTATTGGGCTGCCAATGTGCATAATGAGGAGCAAGGTACCATGGGTATAGGCCGGACAGGGTGGCCTGGCCAGGGTGCATCTGCACAGGGCATAGGGCAGTGACAGGCACATTGTAGTGCCCGGCCACCACCTACACAGACAGGGTGACCTCAGTATATCCTGCTGAGAGATCACTCTCACCCTGACTGTGCAGTGACCACAGCATGGCTAGGCACTCCCATAGTACTATCTAGTATTTCTCTCATGTGATAAATATGGGTTTCCTTTTGGGGCCCAGTCACTGATGTATCTGCCTGCTGTGTATGCTGACATCCCAGTTCTGGGTGCAGGCATCTCCACTGGGCACTAGCAGACTGTTTGCAGCTGGTAGGTGTTGTGATGGAGTGGCTTGCAGGGTGCAGTGGCTGATGGCTTGCACCAGGGGAATATCAGATAGTGGTGGGGTGCAGCATAGCATATCCAGGCCTAATGTCTGTCTGCTATTGTGTTATGGCTGTGTACAGAGCTGCATTGACTGCCCTGTGGGGTGTCTGTTCCTCAGCAGGACTAGGGTTAATGTTCCCCTCTACTGCCACCTTTGCAGGGAGGTAGACTGTGGATCTTTTGATAGGAGACCCTGTTTGCCACCCTCAGCCCTGGGGGAGGGGGGTGGTGGTGGTGTATGGGGGCTACACCTGACTGAAACAGACAGATGTCCAAGGCGTTCCTGCAGAAACTACCTATCTCACACAGTAACACTGCTTTGGACCTGCACCATGGCCTCTTTCAGCCATGGACGGTGCTGTGGACCTAGTGCTGGGCGCCTCACTGCACCCTCAGGGTGAGCACAGTACCCGCACAATGTGACTGTGTGTAGCTACTCTGTGCCAGTACAACACACGGTCGGTACCCCCTATCAGGCCGAGGTGCTGTGGGGGTGCACATGGTCAGTTCCCCCTACCAGGCCGAGGTGCTGTGGGGGTGCATTCCCCATGGTGTGTATCTGTGGACAGCTGATTTGCATGTGCAGTGCATCATGGGTGTGACTGGCACAATTCAACCCTGTGAAACTCCAGCACCTGCTCACAGGCTCTGATAAACCATAGGCCATCACACGTACATCTGTTAGCATAATGCATAGGTGCAAGACACCCTACAGAGTCTGTAATATAAGATACCCACACTGGTAAAAACACACGTACCCACACACGATTGTACGGGCGCAGCTACGCACGGGTCTACGCACGTACCAATGCACGCAACCTCGCACGCACCAACGTACGTGGCTAGGCACACTCCGAGGGTGTTTTTCTGACACCAATACTCAACGTAACGAAAAACATGCCTCCTCTTTCCCTCTGTAATGTACAGGGTGATGCCTGGGACAGCCTTCTGCGTTAGGCACACTGGAGACTCGAACCCATGCTGCCTGTAACAGCGGTCAGTACCGTAACCATTGTGCTACAGCTCTGTTTCAGTGCTTTGTGTCTGTACGTCTTCTTACGTTTAACGCGCAGTAATGCGCCACGGCGCCCAGTAACGCTCGTTAATTTTTTTAACGCGCGTTAGTGGTGACGATGTACCGCCTATGTCCTTATTTGGGGTTTGTCACTACTGCGGCTCCTAACGCGAATTGCACTAACGCAGTTTAGTAAACATACCCCTTAATCTCTATTCGTCTACGAGGAATGCCTATCAAGACAACTATAATTCAAGTATATGCCCCAACAACAGCTGCAGAAGAGAATGAAATTGAAGAGTTCTATGAACAAATACAAGCTGAAATTGACAGAACATGCAAACAGGAAATCCTGATAGTCATGTGTGACTGGAACACAAAAGTTGGCAACAAAGAAGAAGGCAAAGTAGTTGGAAAATATGGACTTGGCAACAGAAATGAAGCTGGAGAAAGACTGATAGAATTCTGCAAGACCAACGATCTATTCATCTCAAACACCTTCTTCCAGCAACACAAGCGGCAACTGCACACATGGACTTCACCCAATGGATTGCATAAAAATCCAATTGACTACATCTGTGGAAGTCAACAATGGAAAAGCTCTATAACATCAACAAAGACAAAACCTGGAGCTGACTGTTGTACAGATCATCAACTACTAGTATGCAAACTCAAGCTAAAGTTGAAAAAGAGCAAACCACTCATGAATGCAGCAAAATATGACCTTGAGAATATACCACTGGAATTTAAAGACTGCCTGAAAAATCGATTTGCTGCTTTAGATACAAATGACAGAGCTCCAGAAGAGTTATGGAATGACATCAAGAAGGTTGTGTTGGAAGAAAGCGAGAAGTCCCTACAAAAGGTGAAAAAGCAAAAACGGCCAAAATGGACGACGGAAGAAACTCTGAAAATTGCCCAGAAACGCAGAGAAGCTAAAGCCAGAGGAGAAAGAAAGACAATCACAGAACTCAGATTTCCAATGTGCAGCAAGACAGGACAAGGAAAAGTACTACAATGACGCATGCAAGGAAATAGAAGCAGAAACTATTAGAGGAAGAACAAGATCAGCTTTCCTAAAGCTACGAGAAGAAAAAATACCAGCCTCGAATTGGAATGTTACAAGATGTTCAAGGTTCTATGCTGAATGATGCTGAAAAGATCAAGAAAAGATGGAAGGAATATACAGAGTTTTTATATGATAAAGATCAAGTGGACCAACAGCCGTTTCAACCTGTACCTTATGATCGGGAACCATTGGTGATGAAAGAAGTTGAAGCAGCATTGAAAGCCTTATCAAAGAACAAAGTACCAGGCATTGGATAGCATTCCCATAGAAGTATTACAGCAATCTGATGCAGCTGTTACCGTACTTACAAGGCTCTGCCAAGAAATATGGAAGACATCATGGCCAACTGACTGGAAAAGATCTGTGTTTATACCAATAATAAAGAAAGGTGATCCAACTGACTGTGGAAATTATCGCACACTCTCTCTGATCCCACATGCCAACAAAATTCTACTGAAGATTATTCAAAAGAGACTACAATCATACCAGGAACAAGAACTACCTGAAGTGCAAGCAGGGTTCAGGAAAGGGCGAGAAACGAGAGACATCATTGCGGAAGTGAGATGGATCCTTGAAAAGATTAAAGAATACCAAAAGGATATCTATTTGTGCTTTATCGACTATAGCAACGCTTTTGACTGTGTAAACCATGAGAAACTCTGGGCCACATTAAGAAGCATGGGTATACCAGAACACCTGATCGTACTCTAGCACAATCTGTACATTGATCAAGAAGCAACAGTTCGATCGGAAAAAGGAGAAACAGAATGGTTTAAAATACGCAAAGGTGTAAGACAAGGCTGCATACTTTCCCCCTACCTGTTTAATTTATTATTTATTTATTTATTACAGTTGCTTATATACCGCACTATTCGGCATCAGCGCGGTTCACAGTATAACAAAATGACCAAAACACACTTCTGTTTGGTTTTACATCGAACAGGGGTATAAACTTGGATAACAGGGGGGGTTGAACTATATACATGAAATATAAACATGAAATAGGTCAAATGCATGACGTAAAAGACCTATAACATGATTGAATTGAACAGTATAAAATAAGTCCGTTTCAAATACAAAATACATTGTGAGAATGGGCTGTAAGAAAGGCAGTGTTTCTTGGTGGTGTTATCTAGAAACAACGCTGGCTGTGTTTCTTAGTTGGTGTTATCTAGAACCATCGCTGGCTGGGTAGTATTGGAGGAAGAGGTGATATCTGATAGCCTTCCTGAATTGGGTCAGGTCAGCAATGGCTCGAATGTTTGGTGGGAGTGTATGCAGAACAAATCAGAGAAGCAGGATTGTATGAAGACAACAGAGGTGTGAAGATTGGTGGAAGACTCAACAACCTTCGCTATGCTGATGATACCACATTACTGGCTGAAAGTGAAGATGATCTGAAACATTTGCTTCTCACAATCAAAGAACATAGGGCCTGCACCTTAATGTAAAGAAGACAAAGATCATGACAACTGGCATAATCAACAGGTTCATCGTTGAAGGAGAAGAAATTGAAATTGTGAACAACTTTAACCTACTTGGATCAACTATCAATAAAGAAGGAACAAGCAGTCAAGAAATAAGACGAATCATTGCTCTTGGCAGAATGGCTATGAAAGACCTACATAAGATTCTCAAGAGCAGAGATGTCTCTCTCCATACAAAGATTCGACTTGTTCAAGCCATGGTATTTTCAATAACATCATATGGATGTGAAAGCTGGACAGTGAAAAAGATAGACAGGATGAAAATTGATGCCTTTGAATTATGGTGCTGGCGGCGAATACTGTGTATACCATGGACTGCCCAAAGAACAAACCAGTCAGTACTAGAGGAGATCAAAACTAAGCTTTCTTTAGAAGCTCAATGGCAAGACTTTGACTTTCATACTTTGGACACATCATGCGAAGAGAGAGATCATTAGAGAAAGACATCATGCTTGGTAAGATAGAAGGTCAACGCAAAAGAGGAAGGCCAGTAATGAGATGGATCGATACAACAGCAGCAGCTACGGGTACCAGTCTGTCAACAATGAGCCGCCTGACTCAAGATCGAACACAATTTAGGATAGCTATCCAGAGGGTCGCCATGAGTAGACTGACTCGACGGCACTTAACATCATTTTCATGTGAAAAACCAGTACACGAAGGGCCCAATGGACCTCCTTGAAACCCAGATTCTGCTGAAAGGACCCCTCCTCATTGGATACCACAAAGTAAACGGAATAACAAGCAGAGTCCCTCTCTGCGAGTTGGACCGGTCAAATGGCTCAAAGAAACTGCAGACGTTGGAGGGTGGATTGTATGGCTGTCCTCTTTTGGGACGCTCCGCTGGGCAAAACTAGGAAGGCTTCTTGGATGGGAGAGCATAGCCTTGGCTGACGATGTTGAGGACCCATTGATCAAAGGCCATGTGGGCTCACTGCTGGGAAAAGGCATCCGCTCTCCTCATATTGGCGGCGACGTAGGAATCCTGTCCTTTGACGCCCCAAAAGACTGACACCTTTGACCGGCGTGAGGTCACAGCAAAGGCCTTTCTGTGGTGTGTAAAGGACCATGGCTTGCCTTCCAATAGCCACTGTGGCTTGACTTCCCCCAGGTCCTTGACAAGCTTGTCAAGGTCTTCACCAAGGAGCCACTTGCCTTGGAAGGGGAGCTTAGAGAGGCGCACCTTAAAGGCTGGATCAGCCGACCATTGAAAAAGCTAGAGCAATGTAGGAGGGCACAGGCCACCAGACCTCTACAAACTGATGCCCGTATGGAGTTCCCTATCCTAATGATGATCAGAAAGGGCCGCACCCCCTTCAACCGGAATACCAATGTGCTTAGTGACAGCAGTCACCTTTGGATATGCAAAGCACCTGTCCAGATCCACTGGAGACCAAAGATAGCGCTGTCCCTAAGGTAGCGCTGTCCCATGTGGTGAGCCATATGCACCAGGTGAATTGCATTGAGATACGATCTGCTAGTGCTCCGCTGAGAAAGGAAAGACCCTGGCGGGCTTTTGACTGCCACGCAGGAGAGCCCTGGCGGGAAAAAGGCAGCCTTGGTGGGCTATGGAATGCCCCGCAGGAGAGCTCTGGTGGGAAAAGGCTTTTGAATGCCCTGCAGGATCAGATCGGCCTGAGAGCGCGCCTGAGGCTGATTATACTCTAGAGGATCGGTGAGGTGTAAGTCATCCACTACTTGAACCATTAGAGCAGGGAGTTCATCCTTGCGGAACAGGCGGATATCGTGTGTGATGTCTTGCTCGTCAGCTCACCATCCTCCCAGTCAGAGGCACCCAGGCTATCCTCGGCTGACAAGGCTTCTTCATCTGGGAAATCAGGTGCACAGGCGGCCGCAGCCCAAGAAAGGTTCCTTGAAAGGATGCCCCATGTTCCTAAGAACTGACTCCTTCCGAGATCACTTCCGGGACCCCAACGTAGAGTCTAGCGAGGTTCTGTGGACTGAACAGGCCTCCAAGCCAGACATGACAGGCTCCACGTGCCAAGGATCCAAGCCTAAGGAGCACTAGAAATTGTTGTGAATCTTGGTTCTGAGAAGACCGAGATGGGTTTTGAGACAGTAGCATCTGAGCCAGAGGATCGGCAGGCTGAGGGAGAAGGAAGCAGGGAGGAGCGACCCTGGAGACCACTGGGGGTGGCAGAGCAGCGGGACCCCCCCATCGCTGCCTACTGACTGTACGAGAAGACTCCCCCCCAGGTAAGTAGAACAGGCCAAGCACCCCCGTGATGTAAGTATTTCCACTTGTAGCTGTAGACAGTACACTTCTGAAGGAGGAGGGCACTGTAAATAAAATGTTCCCCCGAAATAATGTTACACAAAAGGAGAAAGAAAACGCTGCGGCTCTCGCAAGCTGCACAGCTAACCTTCCCGCTCCAAACCAGCCACCGTGGCTGAGAATACCACACGGCTCTGACATTTAAAATGGACGCTGCACCGCCCCATGGCTGAGGAAATGGCTGCCGCACACAGCGGATCAGTCTGAACAAAAAGACGGGAAGCAGAGAAACGGAAACACAGCAGTGCGGAAAGCAGGGCAGTGCAGCCGCAGCAGTCTCGAAGTAAAGAAAAAAACCACGGTGTCTCTCGATAGTGGCAGCACAACCCAACGCTCAAAACGGAGGGGGGGGGGATTAAAACTCCCTGTGTCCTCCTGGAGAAGCAGGAGAGTCAAGGCAGGAGCAGTATTGCAAGAGACTGACTCCGAGCGCTTAGCAAAAATAAAAAGGCTCTCACTGCTGCCGGCCTATTGGAACCCCCCGCTGTTCAAGCGCCCAGAGCCTCCGTATCCCAGAAGGTAAAAAAGAGCGGCAGACCCGGGGGGTGGGGGGGGGAAGAGAACTTACTCACTGTGCCCCATGCAATCGCAGGAGTAGTAGAGCAGGGGAGCCAAGGCAGACGCTGCAAGAAGGCTGAGCAAAAACTGCTGCTGTAGCTAAGCTCTCAAGGCAGACGCTGCAAGAAGGCTGACAAACTGTAGCTAAGCTCTATAAGAGCAATGAAGGCTCCCACTGCTGCCGGCCTATCAGGTCCTTGTGATCAGGAGGCGGCCTCCCCCTCGAATAATGGGAGCTCGACTAGTCCTCTTGACCAGGAGCTCAACTAGATCCCCAAGGCGATGAGCTGGGAAATTTCAGAGGGGCACCTCTTGTGCACCCTGAAAACGGCCAGCTGAAATTAATAACTTAAAGAGAAAAACAGAAGAACACCAGCTTCTGATGGAGACAGAAAATACTGAGGGCGACCTCTAGGGGTACAGCTATGTGTCTACCAGGGCTCAACCAATCAAGCTTCTGGTAGTTTTTCTCTGTCTCCAACATATGCTGGCAGGGGAACTTAACCCATTTCTCTGGACTGGTCTAGCAGGATGACTTGAAAATATTATATTTAAAAGTTCTGACAATATTAGGATCTATTACGATCATCTCTTAGACAATCACATACGTAATAACAGATTCAGTGAATACCATGCTCCTTACATATTTTGGTGATAGTTATTTTGGTATTTTTGCACATTTTGAATTTAGGGTTGTTTTGAAATAGTAGCACATTTTCTCTGTTGAACTAATACTCACCTCACTGGCATCCATACATACTTAAAGAATATGGACCATAGGTATTTTGTAATATGGATGTAACCGGTTCATCAGTGTTTCCGCACTACTATCCTCTGTTCCGTTAGTAGAATTTTTACACTCTTGCTTACTCACATAAGTGGTATTAGAATTATATGAACTATAGCCAAGGTGTTCAAAAAAGTGAGTATTTCACTTTGTTGCTTGTTTTTGTGTTCCTCCTTGTCTGTGTTATTTTTTGCAAGACACTCCTGTAATGAGTTGGCAGTACGCAAGGTCTGATTCATGCTACATGCACCATCATGTTTCTTTTGTCTTCATCTTGGTTCCCTCTTCTTTTCTAATTTTGATGTATATTTATATTATGCATTTTATTATTTACTATGGAGTTTTATGTTTATTTACTCATTTTTATTGTAATTTATTATTCATGTTTATTTTTTGCCTTATGGTCAGAATTTTGTGAGACGTTTAGTATTTATGCGTTTTTAATTACATGTTTTTGAATGATTTTCAATTGATCTTTCTTTTAACTTACAATTGTTTATTATTTATTGTTTTGAGGTTTTTAACCCCCTGAGGAAGGCTTTGCCAAAACACATAGGGGTTTTTGCTAATAGAGTTTTTTTGAGACATCAACTGCTGTACACCTCGCTCCTTTGTTGGACTTTCTTACTGTTCACCTACCAGCCATGAATCCATTCCCTGGGAACAGTTTTGTGTTAGAGATCTTCTTGGGGGCTGGAGAAAAAGCAGACTGAAGGTACAAGCTGTGGTGAGGGGGAACTAGAAAGAAGGGTGGGGATTTTGCATGAAAGAAGAGTGGTAAAGAAAAAGCAGAGATAGGGTTTGTGAACCTGGAAGAGACAGAAAGAAAAAGTTGGGGGAAGAGGGAAACCCATTGTGTGTGGTTTACAGGAGATCAAGCTGCAGGGAGGGAGGATAGAGATGGAGTGGTGGAGCTTCAGGAACTGTAGGGGGAGGGAGGACGAAGTCAGAGTTTATAATGGAAATTATGTGCAAAAAAAGTACAATGTTTTATATTGCATCTTAAATGAATTATTACTCAAAGACAATGCTTATTGATTTGTTGTGAGCAAATAATGCCTGCAGAACTAAAATACTGTGTACATAATTTTTTTTGCACAGAATTCTCTCAGGTATACTTTATCGCAGTCGCTACTGCAATAGCCCCTGGAGCTGCATCTTCCCTGCACTGAACAGCTCATGTGAATCTGAGCCATATGGAACAGGACCTCTCACATCGGCCTTGTGAAATTTGAGAACTGAAGACTAACACGAGAGATACTGCACCATGTGGCTAAGACTCTCAGTCATGCTGACACAGCCAGCTGGCTGAGTGAGGCCGACTGGCTTGAGGGTGTAATGGTGGGGGAGTGGGGGGGAGACACTAAATGACAGGGGGGGGGGGTAAGGCATGGGCTTACTGGATTTCTGGGATACAGACTTTAAGGGTTGCTCATTGGCATGCAGGGGTAGCCCGACTGGCTTTCTGGATGGTAAGGGCTAGCTGGGCAGAAGGAGCTGACTGGCTTTCTGGGCAGTAAGGGCGAACTGTGGTAGAAGGCCAATTTAAGGGGGGAGGGAGAATGTGAGATTAGGGAGAACAGCTATTCTCCCAGGACAAGCAGGATGAGTCAGCCACAAGTGGTGATGTCATCTGACGGAGCCGTAGACGGAAGTACTCAGTAGCCCAGAAGGCTTTAGCCCTCTGGGCATGACCAGTAGCCCCGCCTCCAGATCCGCCCCTAGCTGGCCAGATTTTGTCTTCCGCCTTGCCAGCAAGACATGTTTCAATTACTCACCTACCTCTATGATTTAATGAAGAAACCAGGCTTCAAGAAATGTCCGGGGTGCTCCAGGAAGATGGCCAACGCCGATTCTCATCAGTTTTGCGTCCGCTGCCTTGGTAAGGAGCACCCCGTCGAAGATTGCCTTTCCTGTGCCCGCATGTCCCCCCGGGCTCTCAAATCTCGCAGACATACCCTCCTCGATTCAGCGGATCCTGCTATTGCCACGATCTCCAGCGCCGCGGCACCGAGACCTCCTTCCGTTCCCACTCCGGCCAGGGAGGAGCCTTCTCCGGCCTCCGTTCCCCACCATGAGGGTGAGTCCCTGCCTGCCTCGTGTCTGCCTCTGGAGGCTGCCATTTCTAACCGGCGTGACTCCTCCCTGCTTCCTGCCTCACTTCCGGTTCCGGCCCACCTGACCTGCAACCCCGAGGATCGGATCGGCGCTGACGGACCCCGACGCAAGCCCTCCGGCTCCTTCAGGGCCTCTGAAGGGCAGCGCAGCTCATGCGAGGGACAGTAGCGCAGATCAAGCTCCCACCACAGTAGACTTCCCGGAACCGGCGCAGATCAGAGAGCCGGCGCAGATCTAAGAGCCGGCGCAGATCTAAGAGCCGGCGCAGATCTAAGAGCCGGCGCAGATCTAAGAGCCGGCGCAGATCTAAGAGCCGGCGCAGAACGTCTAAACGGCATAGCAGGGGTCGTCGGCACAGCGCAAGCTGCATCTCTCGCCAGCGCAACAACCACAAGCAGGGAAGAAACCAAAGAGACGGCCGGCGTCATTCTCGGCGCAGCACATCCACACGCAGATCTTCAAGCAGCAACAGAAGCAGCGCTGGATCCAAACGAAGCAGGAGCAGAGCTTCAAGTGGGGAAACCTTCTCTACCCTGCACAAGAGAAAACACGGCAAACATCTAGCTCCTCAGTCTCCAGCTACGGAGCAGTCTCCCTATCCTCCTCTTCCTCCTCCTCAGTCATGGCAAGCCTGCCTTCTCCGGAGGATAGCAGACAGAATCCAACCCCCCCTGCTAATTCTACAGTTACACTGCAACAGCCCCCTGAGACTCTTCAACTCCTCACGGGCATGTTACAAGAGTGGGCTTCCAAACTGTCTAGCCGGGCTTCCAGGCAGCTATTGCTGACACCGCCCCAGTCCACGGCACCAGCTCCCGAAGCGGTGCCTCCCATACAGGCTGCTGTCCCCGAACCTCCAGGGGAAGGCGCTGTGGAGCTATCTTCACCAGCTGAGCCATCATCTCAGACATTCTCTCTCCACTGCTGTCTCTGATAACCCCGTCGATCTTCCCAACCCCCCAGAAGACTTGACCTACTACAAGTTCGTTCGTAAGGTCATCTCCTCACTGTCCATCGTTCCTTTGGATGCCCCAGACCAGCGCGACGAAGTTCAAAGCGCTCTCAAATTCGTGGACACTCCCAAGGCCATCACAGCCCTACCTGTGCATCAGCTCCTCCAAGACGTGGCAAACTCCCGCATCCAACCAGACCAGCCCACGCAAACTGGATCTTAAGTACGCAGTTCAACCCCTGCCAGGGTTTGACAAGCCACAGCTCCCACATCAGTCTATTGTGGTTGAGTCGGCCCTCAAACGTTCCAAATCTTCCCGCATCTCTAACAATGCACCGCCGGGGAAGGACAACAAACTCCTTGATGACGTGGCGAAGGGGACACGCTTAATGCCAGGATAGCGGCTCACCAATTCCAACATGCCATTTACCAGGATATGCTGGTGACCAACATTAGGTCTTCCGTCACCCAGCTTGCTGAAACCCCACCAGCTCTTCACAGCCCTAGCAGAACTCAAGGACTGTACTAAACATCAAGGACGGGCTGCCCACGACGCCTTCGAAACAGCCGCCAGAACCGCAGGATCTGCCATCTCCGCACGTCGCCTGGCCTGGCTCAGGGCCTCAGGCTTGCGGACAGACTCTCACGACAAGATTGCGGATACCCATTGCACTGGAGTCAAGGACACCGTAAATGACATGCGCGAACGCTGTACCACACTCCAAACCCTCGAGGAGAATACAGATCGCCCTCGTCCTTACCGCAAGGGAAACTCACAGCTATTCAACACACAAGCGTTACAACTCGTACCGGAAGTGGCAACAACCACGGTACAAACAGCAATCCTACCAGCAACCGTACAAGCAAAAACCACGGCAGCGGGAGCGCACGCAAAAGGCGGCCACATTTGGACCGGCTAAGAGCAACCCCAGTTTTTGACTCACTGCCCTGCCTGCACCTTCCGACGGGGGTGGTGTGGGGGGGTGGGTCGCTTGTCTGCCTTCCGGCGCTCCTGGAAGAATATAATGATGGACCAGTGGGTGCTCAACATCCTCAAGCAGGGCTATCGAATAAAATTCTCTTCGCTCACGCCTCAATGCCCCCCTCCGGCAAGCAACGTCCCTCCTCAGCACCTTCTAGCCATGACTTCCGAGATCGCATCCCTCATGCAATCGAGCCATCGAGCCCGTTCCACTCTGCGAAGTCAATAAGGGTTTCTACTCCAGATACTTCCTCGTCCCCAAGAAGTCGGGGGGTGTCCGACCAATCCTCAATCTGCGGAAACTCAACAAATGCATCGCCAAGGAGAAGTTCAGGATGCACTCTCTCTCATCCATTCTTCCCCTCATTCAACCCGAGGAATGGCTAGCCTCCTTGGATCTTCAAGATGCCTACACTCACGTTCCCATACACCCTCACCACAGGAAATTCCGGCGCTTCAAGGTAGCAGAGAACCACTACCAATACAGGGTTCTCCCCTTCGGGCTCTCTCCTGCTCCCAGAGTCTTTACCAAGTGTGTGGCAGTAGCAGCTGCTCACCTCCGCAAGCTCGGGGTGTGTGTCTTTCCCTACCTAGACGGCTGGCTGTTCACCGCAACCTCTCCTGCAGATCTTCGGAGAGCAGTCAAAAGAGCCACGTCACTGCTAGCCTCTTTGGGCTTTCTGATCAACTATGGGAAGTCTCATCTCAGTCCAGCCCAACAGCTGGAGTTCATCGGAGCTTATATAGACACCACCCAGGCCAAGGCTTTTCTCCCACGGAGCAGGATGAACACCATCATCCACCTAACCCTCCAGGTGCTCAACTCTTCGCAGTCGACGGCGAGAACCCTCCTTCGTCTCCTGGGACACATGGCGGCCACCACCCATGTCCTTCCACTTGCGAGACTGCACATGCGAGTCCTCCAATGGCAGCTCTGCTCTCACTGGTGCCAGCACTCGCAGCCCCTGTCTACTATGATTCCCATCAACCCCTCCGTAGCCAAGGCAATCCGCTGGTGGACCAGCCCACAGAACCTGTCGCAGGGCAGAAGCCTGAGATCACCTGTGTACCAAATCACCGTGACCACAGATGCATCGACTCTGGGCTGGGGAGCGCATTGTGCCGGCTCCCACACTCAAGGCTCTTGGTCGACTCCGGAAAAAGGCCTGCACATCAACGTCCTCGAGCTCAGAGCTGTCCGCCTTGCTCTCATGGCCTTCCGGGAACGCATAAAGAGCAAAGTCGTCAGGATCCTAACCGACAACCAAGTAGCCATGTTTTACATAAACAAGCAGGGAGGCACAGGCTCAAGACCCCTTTGCAAGGAGGCCCTCCGCACCTAGCACCTCACCCTTTCATACCAATGCAGCCTCCAGGCGTGCTACCTGCCCGGGGAGGAGAACATCATAGCCGATCGCCTCAGCAGGCAACTGAACCCTCACGAATGGACACTCCACGAGGAGGTGACATTATCCCTCTTCACGAGATGGGGTCACCCGGATATCGACCTCTTCACGTCTCAGGAGAATGCCAAATGCCGCCTTTTTTGCTCCAAGAGACCCACTCAGCACAGAGTAGCAGCGGATGCCTTCGACGTGACATGGGACCAGTGGCCACTGGTGTACGCCTTTCCACCCACCCCGCTCATCACGCGGACTATCCAGCACCTGATCAGGGACGAGGCTGTGGCCATTCTGGTGGCACCCTACTGGCCAAGGCAAGTCTGGTTCCCATATCTGCATCGTCTGGCACTGGAACCTCCCATTCGCCTTCCCCTGAGGCCGGACTTGCTCTCTCAGGACAACGGCACGATCCTACACCCCAACTTGCAGATGCTATCGCTAACAGCTTGGAAGCTGAAAGGCTAACTCTGGCACCTCTCAACCTTTCAACTGAAGTACAGCAAGTCATCCTGGCAGCCCGGCGCCCTTCCACCCGAAAGTCGTATAGCCTCAAGTGGCGCCGGTTCAGCATCTGGTGCGAGGCAGAGCGCCTGGACCCCTTCTCTTGCCCGGTCCCCGCACTCCTGCAGTACCTCTCCTCTCTCTCCTCGCTTGGTCTAAAGACCCAGTCCATCAAGGTACATTTGTCTGCCATAGAAGCTTTTCACCATCGCATCGGGGACATCGCGGTTGCGGCTCTGCCACTGGTGACCCGCTTCATGAAAGGACTGTACAACCTATGCCCCCCTGTCCGTGAACCAGTGCCCCCTTGGGACCTTAACATCGTTCTTGATCAACTCATGGGGGCCCCCTTTGAACCTCTGCACCTAGCTAAACTGAAATTCGTCTCCTGGAAGACGCTGTTCCTTATCGCCATAACTTCGGCCAGACGGATCAGCGAGCTTCAAGCCCTTATGGCCTACCCACCATATACCATCCTCCATCAGGACCGTGCCTGTCTACGGACGCATCCAAGATTTGTTCCGAAGGTGGCTACCGCATTCCACATCAATCAGACCATTGAACTACCATGCTTCCTGCCAGGTCCGCACTCAGACCAAGAACAACAGCGGCTTCACACCCTGGACTGTGTCAGGGCCCTTCGGTGCTACTTGGAGCGGACTTCCACCTTACGAAAGGGCTCCCAGCTCTTTGTCTCGTACGATCCCAACAAACCTGGCCGCCCGGTGTCCAAGCGCACCCTGTCCATCTGGATCTCCTCTTGTATCTCATTATGCCTTTCGCTCGCGGGTGCACCACCCGCTTCTGGGGTCCGAGCCCACCACTTACAGGCTCTTGCCACCACCACTGCCAATCTACGTTCCATTCCAGTTCCTGAGATCTGCAGAGCGACCACTTGGGCCTCCATCCACACCTTTCAACGCCATTACTGCCTAGATAGTACAGATCAGACCAGCTCCGCCTTCGGCCTTGCGGTGCTGTCTGCGGCCAGCAAACGGTTGCCAGCACCTGAGCAACAGTAAGGCGGGACCAGCCTTCGGTCTTTGGCCTCGGTGAAGCCCTGCTATCTGCACAACAGCGCCTCCACCTTGGTCGCTGTCCCTGTTGATTCTTTGCACTGTTTTTGTTTGCACTGTTTAACTGTTGACTCTGATAGCTTATTTGCACTGTTTGATTGTTCCCTGCTAGTTGTCGGGCCGCTCATGTTACTTGCACATTGATTGTTCATTGCCACGTTTATACTGCCTGCAGTGTTGCACATTAAACCTAACCTGTTGCACTTTAATGCCCCATCTACATTATCTTTGCCGGTCCTGCCCTTTTTCCCCCCACGCCGCTGTAAGTGTAGCTGTGGAGGCACCACTTGTGGCTGATTCATCCTGCTTGTCCTGGGAGAAAACTGAGTTACTTACCTGTAACGTGAGTTCTCCAGGGACAGCAGGATAAGTCAGCCACACTTTCCCGCCCTCCTCCCCGGCTAGGGGGGGGGGTGTAGAGGGCATGACCTGGCGCATCAATCCACTGCCTTGCTCTTGGCGTGCCTCAGCTGGGAGAAATCTGGCCAGCTAGGGGCGGATCTGGAGGCTGGGCTACTGAGAGTACTTCCGTCTACGGCTCCGTTGGATGACATCACCACTTGTGGCTGACTTATCCTGCTGTCCCTGGAGAACTCACGTTACAGGTAAGTAACTCAGTTAAACGAGACTGGGTGAAAAAAAAAAAAAAAAAAAGAATGGGAGAGAGCGAGTGATAAGGTGTGGAGGAGAGGCTTCTGGATATGTATTTTTACTAGTGGCCTGCTAGGGTACATTAAAGGTCTGTTTTACTATGCTTTCTCCCCCCCCCCCCCCTCCACCTTTCAACGGGGCGATGGATAACAGCCTTAGTACACCAGGCCCTAAAGGGACTGTGGTAGACTTCAGAAGAGATCTCTTCCTTCTATTCCTAAACTTCAGTGGAGACAATTGGTAGGGGGGGGGGAAGAGAGAAGGAGAAGGAAAGTGGAAGCCTCAGATGCTGGCTCCTAAATCCAAAGCAAATTTGGCAAGGCCTGTTAAGCTAACGAAGAGAAGAAATTGAAACAGACTGACTCTTGGCCCAAAGCAAACCTTGAAATTTAAGATACACCTAGGGAAGTGCTTACCAAACCTTTATCCAATATGACTCCATTTTAACACAAATTCACATGATCCAAAACGATGATGAAAACAAGATAGCAGATCTCTTCATCCCTCTTCCTTCACCCCTCCCTCCCATGTTATCCAAAGCATGTAGGCAGCAGCAGTTGTCAGCACTGCGCTGTGTGTCTGTGCAAGCTCACCGAGCCCAACACTCTGCATGTCTTTCCGGTCTAATAAGATGTTCACTTAGGAGAGAAAGGGTTTGTGAACATTCAATGACTCATAGGCAAAAAGCTGATTTTTATTACTGGGAATAGATCACCATGAAAGTTCAGAGGATTTTGTTTCTGCAATCATATCCACCCATGTAACCCCATTTTGGGTCCCAACCTACAGTTTGGAAACCACTGCCTGTAAAGCGCTATAGTTTAATGCTGTGCACAGTGTACAGAGTGGTTAAACAATGGTGATTTTTTTTTTTTTTTTTTTTTAGCAATTGTGAAGCGTTTCCTAAACATACGTTCTGCCACACACTAGGAAAACCTCAAGGCAACTATTGTGTCTCTTACCTTTTGACTTTCTCACTGTTGGATCACTGCCTCCAGATCCGTTAGCTCCATCCTCTAATGAAGCACTACTAAAACAAAAACAAAATCATTATATGCTCCAAACTGCCATTACAAATATCAGAAAATGCACACTCAAAAAAGATAAACTGTAATAATTAACTAGGATTGGATCTGGAGGGGGAAAACAACAAAACTGCTCTTGTACTTTTTTTTGGGGGGGGGGGAGGGGAGGAGAGAAGGGAGGGGCGTGAAAACTCTCAGCCTCTGGCTCCTAGGTTTTTGGCCTGGCTCAGATTCAAAGAAAATCTTTAGAGGCCTACTAAACCATTTTCAATGTTCTGCATAGCTAAGCGGTATGTAAGAAAACATGGCAACACGGCAGCACAGTATTGTTAGTGCAGCAGCCCAAGTGGCATGTGAACAGGTGGGATTAGAATGCCATTAGGGCAGAGAGTGGGCTAGAACAGCTATATGTGGCTAGCACAGCTGTGCTACTGGCATTGCAGACCAATGAAGACTCCACTAGTGCTGGTGCCAATAATGTCAGCCTCTACTCAGGTGAGTAGTTGCATCCACTGCCAACAGGTTCCAGGTGTGATTCCCACACAGATCAAAGGCAAGACACCCATGGCTGGTACAGCCCCTGAGGAAAATCAAGTGGTTGCCTAAAGCAGCAGCAATTGGAGGGGTGGTATCAATATATAGCATCTAGGACAGCAAAACAAATGATCTTGACCACCACAAAAACCACAACCATCATCAGAAGACTGTACTTGCTGGAAGAATGTGCACATGCACTTACAAGCTGCAGTCTGGAAATATGATATGCAGGTCTGCATATGTAATGGTAAGATGCGAGAGGGCAGCTGTTGAGATGAGCTGTGGAGGGGTTGGGAGACAGGATACACGTTTCCCCAAGTCATAAGAACATAAGATATGCCATACTGGGTCAGACCACAGACCAAGGTCCATCAAGCCCAGTATCCTGTTTCCAACAGTGGCCACTCTAGGTCATACGTACCTAGCAGTTTCCCCAAAAGACACAGGTTCCACAATACTTTACTGGGTCAAGCATTGATATCCTGGGTCCCTTAATAATGGTTTATGGACCTTTCCTCCAGGAACTTGTCCAAACCTTTTCTAAACCCAGCTACACTAACAGTCTTTACTACATCCCCCGGTAACAAATTCCAGAGTTTGATTACACATTGAGAGAAAAAATATTTTCTTTTATTAGTCTTAAATAGTTTACCCTGTAGCTTCATTGCATGTTCTAGTCTTTCTATATTCTGATAACGTAAACAATCGATCTACATTTACCCATTCCACTCCGTTCATTAATTTATAGACTTCTATCATATCTCCCCTCAGCCGTCTTTTCCAGGTTAAAGAGCCCTAACCTTTTTAGATTTTCTTCATAGGAGTATCCTTCCATCCCCTTTACCATTTTGGTGGCTCTTCTCTGAACCTTTACTAAAATCGCTATATACTTTTTAAGATACGGCGGCCAGAATTGCACACAATATTCAAGGTGCGGTCTCACCATGGAACGATATAGAGGCATTATAATATCTTTTGTTTTAGTCTCCATTCCTTTCCTTATGATACCTAGCATTCTATTTGCTCTCTTGGCCACCGCTGCACACTAGGCTGAGGGTTTTATCATGATATCCACGCCGCCGCCTAAATATTTTCCTGGGTGGTGGTTCCTAATGTGGACATTGCATCGTGTAACCATAGTTTGTGTTGTTCTTCCCTAGGTGCATAACTTTGCACTTGTCCACATAAAATTTAATCTGCCATTTGGATGCCCAGTCTTCCAATTTATCAAGATCCTCTTGCAATTTTCCACAATCCTCTTGGGTTTTAACAACTTTAAATAGTTTTGTGTCATCTTCAAATTTGATAACCTCACTCGTTATTCCACTTTCTAGGTAATTTATGAATATGTCAAAAAGCAGCAGACCCAGCACAGATCCCTGGGGTATACCACTATTCACCTTTCTCCATTGGGAAAATTGGCCATTTAGCCCTACCCTTTGCTTTCTATCTTTTAACCAGTTCCTGATCCACAGTAGTACACTATCCCATGACTCTTTAGTTTTGCCAAAAGTCTCTGATGAGGTACCTTGTCAAAGGCTTTCTGAAAGACCAGATACACTATATCAACCGACTCACCTTTGTCCACCTGTTTATTCACACCTTCAAAAAAACATAACAGATTAGTAAGACAAGATCTTCCTTGTCTAAAGCCATGTTGGCTGTCTCCCATTAGGCCATGACTATCTAATTTTATTCTTTGTGATGGTTTCTACCATTTTTCCCGGTACTGACGTCAGGCTCACCAGTCTGTATTTTCCCGGCTCACCCCTGGAACCCTTTTTAAAAATTGGTGTTACATTGGCGATCCTCCAATCTTCAGGTATTACAGATGATTTTAATGAAAATTCACAGATTACTAATAGCAGGTCTGCAATCTCATATTTCAGTTTTTTTAACACCCTTGGATGTATACCATCCGGCCCAGGTGATTTGCTACTCTTCAGTTTATCTAATAGTTGTAATACATCTTCCCGATGTATCAATATTTCTTTCAATTTTTCTGCACCTTTAAATACCACTTCAGTCATGGGTAACATCCCTACATCTTCCTCAGTAAAGACCGAAGCAAAGAATTCATTCAGTCTCTCCGCTATCGCCTCTTAGTGCCCCTTTAACCCTTCTATCATCTAATGGACCAACTGACTCTCACAGGTTTTTTGCTACGAATGTACTTGAAAAAGTCTTTATTTCGCGTTTTTGCTTCCACAAGCAAGCTTCTTCTCAAATTCTCCCTTTGCCTGCCTTATCAATGCCTTGCATTTGACTTGCCAGTGCTTGTGCTGTTTCCAGGTTTCGTCGTTTGGCTCTTTCTTCAATTTCCTGAAAGATGCTTTTTTGGCAACAGCAGCCTCTCTGACCTCATCTTTAAACCATGTTGGCAGTTTTTTGGACTTCCTTCCACTTTTCTTAAAGCGTGGAATACAGCTGGTCTGGGCTTTCAAGATAGTATTTTTCAACACCCAAGCTTGATGTAAGTCTAACCTTTGCAACTGCTCCTTTTAGTTTTTTCTTAACTATATTCCTCATTTTATCATAGTCTCCCTTTCGAAAGTTAAAAGGTAGTACTGTGGATTTCCTTACTATCCTTCCTCCACTAATTAAATCAAAGGCGATCATGCTATGATCACTATTGCCAAGTGGCCCCAACAACCTTATCTCTTGCACTAGATCTGGTGTTCCACTAGGTCTAATATGGCTTCCCCTCTGGTCGGTTCATCAACCAGCTGCTCCAAGAAGCAGTCATTTATTTCATCTAGAACTTTATCTCCCTAGCATGTCCTGCCGTGACACTGACCCAGTCGATACCAGGGTAATTGAAAATCACCCATTATTATTACTGCGCTGTAACTTTTGTTAGCTTCCTTGATTTCTTTGAGCATTTCATCATCCATTTGTTCATTCTGGCCAGGCTGTCGATAGTACACCCCCACTGCCATCGCCTTCCCCTTTTTACATGGAATTTCAATCCATAGAGATTCTACAGCAAAATTTTGTTTCCTGCAAAACTTTAATCCTTTCTGACTCAATGCCCTCTCTAATAGAGCGCAACCCCTCCACCAATTTGATCAGCTCTATCATTACGATATAGTTTGTACCCAGGTATCACAGTGTCCCACTGGTTGTCCTCCTTCCACCTTGTCTCTGATATTCCAATGATATCTAACCTCTCATTTAGTGCTATATAGTCTAACTCTCCCATCTTATTTTTTAGACTTCTAGCATTTGCATACAAGCATTTTAGAGACTGTATTTTATTCATATTAATTTGGCTATTAGTAGGCATGGGTAATTTGGGATCTTTAAGCTCTGTCTGCTCCATACTCGAGGGCATTTGGGCTACTATACTCTTTTTTGGAACCTCTCTGCTTTCGGTAGTATCCTTCAAGGATACATTCTTCCGAACCATCCGCTCTTGGGCGACTGTCGGCTTTCCCCTATTATCTAATTTAAAAGCTGCTCTATCTCCTTTTTAAAGGTTAATGCCAGCAGCCTGGTTCCATCCCGGTTAAGGTGAAGCCCATCCCTTCGGAAGAGCCCCTCCTTTCCCCAGAATGTTGCCCAGTTCCTAACAAATCCAAAACCCTCATCTCTGCACCATTGTCTCATCCACACATTGAGACTCCGGAGCTCTGCCTGCCTTTTGGGTCCTGCACGTGGACAGGAAGCATTTCGTAGAACGCTACCCTGGAAGTTCTGGATTTCAACTTCCTACCTAAAAGCCTAAATTTAGCCTCCAGAACCTCCCTACCACATTCTCCTATGTCATTGGTACCGACATGTACCAAGACAGCAGATTCCTCCCCAGCACTATCCAAGACCTTATCTAAGTGGCGCGTGAGGTCTGCTACCTTCGCACCAGGCAGGCATGTTACCAGGCGATCCTCACATCCACCAACCACCCAGCTATCTACATGCCTAATGATCGAATCACCAACTCTAACGGCTGTCCTAACCCTTCCCTCATGGGCACATGGCCCTGGAGAAACTTCCTCGGTGCAAGAGGGTTTTACATCACCTGGAGGACACGTCCTAATTACAGGATCACTTCCTGCCACACCAGGGTGATGCTCTCCTGTCACGTGACCTCTCCCCTCCATGGCAACAGGGATGCTGCCAGACTGGGCCTCTTAGTCAGGATTGTAGATGGCTGAACACAGTGGGAGGGTGGGGCATGGAAACGAAGTGCTGCACCAACTGGCAAAATGTTGCTCCAGGAAAAACCATGTGTGATCTGACCCCCACCTCTCCTGCACAAGGAGGGGAGCCACATTGCCACAGGCTCTGTTGCTGGGGGAACATGGCTACCCACCTTGACCATAGGATGGTACGTCAAAGACCTACTGGCTCAGAGCACAGGCTTATATTTATACCACTGAAAGAGGACTAGCTCCATTGGAGCTCCCTGGTCAGTATCCTCCCCGACTGCATACTGTAGAGGGGATGAGGTGGTTCCTCCTACCTGGAGAGCATGTGTGAGCTACATAAGGTTTGGGGGCCCTCAGTTTCTTGAAAAATGGCATGCTTGGGCCATGGACCGATTGGAGCTGCCCTGCTCCATAGTGGTGTGTGGGTTGTACTCGTGTGCCCTCAACATGCTAGGAGCATAGGTGGCTAGTGTGGAGTGCTCCCTATCCCAGAAAACACAGTTGTGGGATAGGTGGGCGGATCGGCTGCACGCCGGGAACACGCTGTGCCAGCGGCCCTTTAAAGAAGGCGGTGCCCTTTGGCGTGGACCAGGGCACGAGCCATCAAACCAAGCACTAGCAGCCGAACAGAGCAGGAACAAACGCTCTCCACTCTTCGCCTCCGGATCCCAACCAGTCCCCACTCTAAGTAAGCACCTACCCACATTGAACTTGCTACCCATTGCTTGAACTGAATTTGCCTCCCATTGCTTGCATTGACCTGGCTACCCACTACTTGCATTGTACCTACTACCCATTACTTGTTTGAGCTTGCTTCCCATTGCTGGCATTGAACTTGCTACCCATGACTTGCATTGAGCTTGCTTCACATTGCTGGCATTGAACTTGCTACCCATGACTTGCATTGAGCTTGCTTCCCATTGCTGGCATTGAACTTGCTACCCATTGCTGGCATTGAACTTGCCTCCCATTGCTTGCACTGAACTGGCTACCCACTACTTGCATTGTACCTACTACCCATTACTTGTTTGAGCTTGCTTCCCATTGCTGGCATTGAACTTGCTATCCATGACTTGCACTAACTTTGCCTCCCATTGCTGGCATTGAACTTGCTATCCATGACTTGCACTAACCTTGCCTCCCATTGCTTGTACTGAACTGGCTACCCCCTACTACTTGCATTGATTTTACACCACTTGCATTGACCCTGCTGCCTATTACTTGCATTGATCTAGCTACCCATTACTTGTTTGAGCTTGCTTCCCATTGCTGGCATTGAACTTTCTACCCATGACTTGCACTGAACTTGCCACCCACTGCTTGCACTGAACTGGCTACCCACTACTTGCATTGATTTTGCACCATTTGCATTGATCTCACTACCCATTACTTTTTTTGAGCTTGCTACCCATTGCAGGCATTGAACTTGCTACCCATGACTTGCATTGAACTCGCCACCCATTACTTGTTTTGAGCTTGCTACTCATTGCTGGCATTGAACTTGTTACCTACTGCTTGCATTGATCCTTACTACCCACTGCTTGCACTGAACCTTGCGGTCCAGGCTTTAGTCTCCCCACTACCCATTGCTTCTATTTCAACCTATATTACACAGCGTGTAGTCTCCACTGTAACCCAACATATACTGCATAGTGCTTAGAATCCTTAGCCACCTCACTGCTTGCAAATTATCTTACACTGCATAGCCCCCACTACTCCTCTTCTATGGCCCCACATTACATTGCCTTCTCTTCCTCATACTTCCCAACTGCCTCCCTTCTGACCAGCACCCCCACTTCTCTCCCCCCCTACCCTCCTTCTACCTTCCTCACTTCTCCCTCCATTCTATCTTCTAACCTAGCATCTGCTATTGAGCTTCATCACACCCTCCCCCTCATTCAACCAGCCCCTCTCTCCTTAAGGCAACCCCACCCTCGTTTCCACCGTACTGCCTCCACTTTACCCTGCTCTCTACCACTCCTCCTTCTCTCATCAGGTAACATCAACCCCAACCCTGGCCCCCCTTGATTTCTTTCCCACTCTAAGAACAGCTCCTCACGTACCTTATCTAATCTCATCCACATCCCTTCTCCTCTCCCCTTCTGCCCTTCCCCACTCATCCCCCAATCACTCATCCAGAGATAATCAACCCCAACTTATCCAGAGACACCCACCCATACCCTAGCCCCTCTAGATCTCTGTATCACTCTGGAAATATCTCCTCACGTAATGACCCCCCTAGACCGCTGTCTTACTCTGGAAAGAAATCCTCATGTAACTTATCCAACCTTATACATATACCTCTCCTTTCCCCCTCTGCTCTCCCGTTCTCTTGTGCCCTATGGAACGCATCCTCGATCTCTAAAAAGCTTGTTTTTATTCATGATCTCTCTCTAATGCACTTCACCTTCTTGCCCTAACTTGAGGCCTGGCTCCTCCCAGATGATACCGCATCCGCTGCTGCTCTCTGCCACGGGGGCTACCAGTTCTCCCATACACCTCGTTCCACTGGCCATGGTGGTGGTGGTGGTGTTGGGCTTCTCCTCTCTCCCTCGTGCCAATTCCAACCCCTCCCGCTGCCTCAATCACACTCCTCCCTCTCCTTTGAAATCCACTCCATTCGTCTCTTCACACCACTTCCCCTCCGAGTAGCTGTTATCTATCGCCCACCCGACAAATCCAAATCGACCTTCTTCACCGACTTAGACTCCTGGCTTTCCGTCTTTCTGGATCCCTCTTCCCCCACTCTTATTCTTGGCGATTTTAACATTCACATCGATAACCCCTCTGACCCCCATGCTTTAAAGTTCCTTGCCCTCACATCCTCGTTTAACCTCCAACTTTGCTCCACTGCCCCCACCCACCTGCACGGCCACTGCCTTGACCTGATACTCTTCTCTAATTCTTCTCCCTCTAACTTCCGCAACTCAATCCTTCCCTCATCTTCAGCTCCCGTTGTCTCAACCTCGCCCCATCTCCTCCGACCTATTTAGAAACCTCCATAATAGACCCCTCAACTCTCTCCTCCACCATTTTTCTATCTTTTTCCTCCATTTTGTCCTCCAAGTCAGTCGACGAGGCAGTATCCACTTACAATGCTGCTCTATTCTCAGCTCGACACTCTTGCCCTACCCACCCCACGTTCTGTCAGACGTTCTGTTCCCCAGCCCTGGCTTTCATCCACAACTCGCTATTTACGCACCTGTACCCGTTCGGCTGACCATGCTTGGACCAAATCCCGCTCCCTGGAAGACCTTCTACACTTCAAATTCATGCTTGACTCCTTCCAGACAGCCATAGTACTTGCCAAACAAAAATACTACACCCATCTGACTAACTCCCTTGCCTCTGATCCTCGCCGCCTCTTTAATATACTCAATTCTCTCCTCAAGGTGCCCCGCCCTCCCTTTTTGCCCAAACCCTTACCAACTACTTCCATGACAAAATCCACATTATTACCCTCCAATTCCCCACTCCCTCATCTACCTCCCCCTCCCCACTTCTTCCCCCCCCATCCATACTCCCTCTGCCACCCTCTCCTCCTTCCCTATGATCTCCGAAGAGGAAACCGCACTCCTTCTTTCCTTCTCCAAACCCACCACCTGTTCCTCTGACCCTATCCCCACCCATCTCCTAGAACCCATCTCCCCTACCGTTGTCCCCTCCATCTCTCATATTCTCAACATCTCACTCTCCACTGCAACTGTCCCCGTAGATTTCAAACATGCTGCTATCACACCTCTCCTCAAGAAACCCTCACTCGATCCCACCTGTCCTAACTATCGGCCCATCTCTCTCCTACCCTTCATATCTAAACTACTAGAATGAGCAGTTCACCGCCGCTGCCTCGACTTCCTTACCTCCCAGGCCCTCCTGAACCCACTACAATCTGGCTTCCATCCCCTACACTCCACTGAAACGGCTCTTACAAAAGTCTCCAATGACTTGTTCGTGGCTAAATCTAAGGGCCTCTATTCTGTCCTCATCCTTCTTGACCTCTCTGCTGCCTTTGACCACAATCTACTCCTAACCATCCTCTCCTCGCTTGGTTTCAAGGGCTCCATACTGTCCTGGTTCTTCTCCTACCTCTCCTTTAGCATATGCTCTGGTGGCTCCTCCTCCTCTCCCACCCCGCTCCATGTTGGTGTACCCCAGGGATCTGTTTTGGGCCCCCTCCTTTCCTCTCTCTCTATACCCAATCCCTTGGCGCACTTATCTCCTCCCATGGCTTTCAGTACCATCTCTATGCCGATGACTCCCAAATCTCTCTCCACACCTAATATCTCTCCAACAATCCAGACCAAGATCTCTGCCTGCCTTTCTGACATCGCTGCCTGGATGTCTCATCACCGCCTGAAATTGAACATGGCCAAGACTGAACTCTTCCCCCCACCCCAACTCCTCCCCTCCTCTTCCCCCCTTCTCAATCTACGTGGATGGATCTACAATCCTTCCTGTTCCCTCGGCCTGCAATCTGGGGGTTATCTTCGACACCTCTCTCCCCTTCTCCACACATATCCACAATAAAATAAAAATAAATATCCAGCTTGTAGCTAAGACCTGCCACTTCTTTCTCTACAACATTAGCAAAATCCGAACATACTACCAAAACGCTTATCTACTCAATTTCCTCTCGCCTCGACTACTGCAACCTACCCCTTGCTGGTCTCCCTGCGAGCCATCTCTTCCCCCTTCAATCTATACAAAATTATTCTGTTCGACTAATCTTCAACCAGCCTCGCCATGCCCACATTACTCTTCTCAAGTCGCTTCACTGGCTCCCCATCCAATTCCGCATCCAATTCAAACTTCTCCTACTAACCTATAATGCATTCACTCTACGGCCCCCTCAATAACTCATCTCTCCCTACATCCCCTCTCGGGAACTTCGCTCCACTAACAAATTACTTCTATCTAGGCCTTTCACTCGCACCGCTAACTCCTGACTTCGCTCCTTTCACCTTGCTGCACCCCACGCCTGGAACAGCTTACCTGTGTCTATACACCAAGCACCCTCCCTGGCCCTCTTCAAATCCAGGTTGAAGACCCACCTCTTCACTGTCGCTTTCAGATCATGACCTCTAATTTTTCTCTTAACCTAACCCCTTCAACTTTTATGACCGAATTGTAGACCTTATTGTACTTGTCGCGACTAGATTGTAAGCTTGGATGAGCTGGACTCTGACGAGCAGGGACTGTCTCTTGTATGCATGTCTGTACAGTGCTGCGTGCGTGGTGCTATATAAGTGCTAAATAGTAGTAGTAGTAGGTGGCCTATATGCCTGTCCCAGGGGCTGCAGTTGAATAGTCTGTGTGAATATTACTTGTATATAGAATTTGGGAGAAGTTGTCTCGAGCAATTGGAGTTTTGACAATGCAATTTTTAAAATATTTTTTGATGGGATTATACATATATTTTTTGAAGTATTTTGGACATTGTCAATGCCCTCACCACTCGCCTCTAGTTTTAGAGGGGCGTGGTTATTGAAGGAACCTTCCCCTATCAGCCTTAGCAGCCTATTTCCTTGTGGTGTCTTCTGGGAAATGTAGTACTGCTAAGATGTGTTTGTGCTTCAGTTAGAAAGTTGTAGTTAAGGCCACCGAGGAAAGGCATATAACAGAAAATTTATTTTGCACAAAAAGATTCAAAGTACCAGATACAGGATTATTTCTGTAGGATTTTGCTCAAAGTACAGCAGATGGATGGCAAAGTAAACAAAAGAACCCAAAAATGGCTGTTTAAAGTCTTCTTACTTTCAGAAGCACAGCCTTTGATAGCAAGGTTGCCACCTTCCTTTTAGTCCTTGCTAATTACAGCATAAAGTCCAAACAAGCTTAATCTTCTGTGGCAGTTTGACTTCTATCAGCCTCAATTCCTTCTAGGCTGCATTTCAGGTACAACAGAACTCAAAACAAGCAGCAAACATTCAGACTGCCATCAAAAAACTCAACAGGCTTGTCACATAACAGAGGAGCAAAGAAAACCTTCTAACAGGTAAATTGGCTTCTTGCAGTTTCACAGTTCAAACCACAGGTGGATAACAAGCATGAATCACTGCTTCCTGCTTATCCTTAAATTTCAGAAACTTCCCTTTTAAAAACATATGGGAATTTACCACTACACTGCCTGTTTCTTATGGTTACCATTTCAAGGAGGATAATTCTTTCAGGGCTGGCTTTTCCTCAAGACTCCATGTCTAAAGCTTGGCACAGAGAGCAATCCATAAGGATGTCTTCTTCCCCCAACTCTGCCACTGGCTCTCCCAGCTGCATGGGTTCTGACTCACCCACCCAGTCAGACTGCTCAGCTGACAACCTCTCCGGTGCTCTGAGAGCTTCTCCACTTCTTGGCTCCAACCTCTGCTGCCAACCTGTTGTAGGGAATTCAGCCCTCTCAGCTCCTGGTAGCTCGGCTCTTCTGCATGAGTCAGCACCTTCCCTACCTCCTTCTCTTCTCCGGTCTCTGCCTTCTCCTTCCTCTCTTCCTTTCTTCCTGTCTGTATATTTTAGAATAGGCTTATACCTCCAGGGTTCTAGCCCCACCTCCTTCCTTCCCAGGTGTTGAAAATCCCCCTGCCTTCTGGTATTTGAGTAATCAGGGAACTTGTTGAAGTAAGGGTTTTGGACCTCGTGCCCGTAATCTCTCTCTCTTACTCTATTAGACACTGCATGAAACCTGTTCCAGATGGGGTTTTTCTGGTTCTTAGGTGTGGCTGTGGCTTTTTTCATTCTGCACTCCTAAAAGGGGACCCTTTACTAGGGTGAATTCTTTACCTTTCTCACCTCCCCCATACTCGGGATAGATTTTTATTTATTTATTTATTTATTTACATTCTCTTATATACCGCGCTATTCTGCATCAGTGCGGTTTACATTGAACAAACTGAAATTACATTGAACAGGGTATTATAACTTGGAGATAACTATTTTACAGGGAACATGGGCTAGATGACCTTGCCACAACATATTATTCTTAATAAAACTGTGGAATAATCTGAGGGGTCCCAATAGCATTGTGATTTGTTAATCTGGAATTTTTGGCACCAGGCCGGGGTGTTTTTTTTTTTGTTCGCTATCCCCAGGGGTCGCATATATAGCCTATCTGCTGTCCTGTTCCTGTAGTTTTCATGGCATATTGCAGCTAACTGGATGTGTCCTCTCACATCCCATAGGCATCTGCAAAACGCTCTCAACACTGTACACAATACAGAGGCATACATCTGTCTGGGAGGGAGGAAAGGCACACTGGTATTAGCATGCGCCTTCACAGCACTCATGGAAAACTGATGCAGCCGTCACGTGGGAGTAGCGATTGTACATCTAGTACAGCATTACTTCTCTACTGCAGCACTTTAGTAAACATGCCCCTCTGTGTTTAATATATAAGAATAAAACAAAAAAAAGATGACATTATCTCATTCTTATCACAGAAGTTGACTAATATGGCAACCTCACTACTTTCTCCATATAAATTAGTGTAGCACAGAATACAACTCTGCATATCTTTAAATGAAATTTTATTACCACAGAAACACTCTTAAATGGAGTTCTGTTGCAGATGGCAAACAAGTTACAGATTTACAGGCTTTCAGGCTGTTTCCCCATTCAGCAAGAGCACAGCATAAAATTAGGGAAGAAGGGTATGGTGGTAGGACAAATAGGAACACTGAAAATAGGCAGAAAAAATGAAAGCCAAACATTTTTCTCATCAATAAGCATCACTGAAAATTTAAGTAGAAAACTACAGGTTTTTACTTAGGCACTACAAAGAGAATCAAACAACCACTGAGGGGCCAAAAAAAGTCTCTACTATTTTTGTCTCTAAGTTGCTGTGCGTCAAAATAAATTAAGAAAGGGGATCAAGAACTGAAGCATTTAATATTCACCATGAATATTCAATATATTTTAAGCCAATAAATATACTTAAAATTACTTCTAAATAACTTTCACAAAGTTTACATATGTCCTTAATGAGTAAAATCTCACTACGGAATTCTATACCACCTTTTCTAACCACATTTTTTAGAGTCCTTTATTTCCAAAAACAAACATTCAAAAAAAGAATGTACTTAGCTTTCTTAAAAACACACACACAAAACAAACCACGTTTCAACCAGCTGCAGATCTCACAGAAAGGGTTCAGAGGAAATTTATATACATATACACACACACACAAACATAAGAACATAAGATCATAAGATATGCCATACTGGGTCAGACCAAGGTCCATCAAGCCCAGTATTCTGTTTCCAACAGTGGACAATCTAGGTCATACGTACCTAGCAGTTTCCCCAAGAGACACAGGTTCCACAATGCTTGTATTAGTTCAAGCATTGATATCCTGTGTCCCTTCTTAATAATGGTTTATGGACCTTTCCTCCAGGAACTTGTCCAAACCTTTTTTAAACCCAGCTACACTAACAGCCTTTACTACATCCTCCTTTACACACTAGAGGAGATAGGGAAGATATGATACAGACCTTTAAATACTTAAAGAGTATTAATGAAGAAACAAAACCTTTTTCAAAGACCGGGAAGCTTTAACTAGAAGGCAAAACACGAAGCTGCAAGGGGGTAAACAAAGGCAACGTCAGGAAATACTTTTTCACTGAAAGGGGATGCTTGGAAGGCCCTTCCCATGGAAGTGGTGGGGGGACAAATACAGTGATTGAATTCAAAATGACATGGGACAGACACACTGGATCCCTTTACAGCAACAGGATAAAATCAAAATAAACTTAACTCTCTCATATCTCAACAAATAGGGGTTGATCCGCACGGAGCAGTGGGTACACCCCTAAACAAAGGCTTAGGGAGGGGTTACTTGCACAGAGCGGCAGGTGCACCTAACTCTTGCCACCCTTGCTGGGCAGACCATGCTGGTCTTTATCCATTGTCATATACTATGTTATTTTACAAGTTCCTGGTTGCTGTTTTGGATAATAATTTAATGTCTCTTCTATACCGCACTCTTTAAAAATCAGTGCCGTTTACAGGAAACGGATTTGTGCAGTGCAGGCAGGCAGGCCTACACTGGACTTACAATAAACAGGGGGATTATATACAGGGTTAGGTAACTATATACTGTACAAGATACCTTGCTGTCATGTTATGAGGACAGCTCGACACTATTTACACATTCACAGGTCTCTCCCTTTCAAACTCACCAAAAGGCAACATAACAAGAAAAGCCCCAAAAAACCCCCAAACACAATCCAAAACGTATTAAGGTTCTTCAATAAAACGTTTTCACCTACGACTCATCTGTTACACAGAAAACGAAACCAAATAAAGATCATACAGCCTACCCAGAAATTTGCTTTAAAAGACCCACTTTCGGGAAACCCTCAATGAATATAAATGACAAATATGCATAATATAAAATTTAAATAACCCGAGTTATTGACATGTCCGTTGACAACTTCTCCCCCTTCCCACAAAACTAAGTTTAGCTTAGCTTCAAAGCCCACAGAACTTAAAAACCCGAAGTCAACACCATTACTCCTACTTACCCTGCTTCCGCCATTTCCCTTCTGCACTTTTTCCCGCCTCCATTCCAACATCCCAGCGCATGCGCACAGACTCCACCAATGACGAACCAAAGGAAAAAAACATAAAGTTATTAGTGGCCAGAATAGCTTCCCCTTCCGCCACAATGTGCGCCTCGCTATCTCTCAGTAAGTCGGAGGACCGAGGTGGAAGAGGGGAAAAAGGGGGCGGTGTTGTCGGGGAGATTTGTGACGCAATAGCGTATTTTCTGGGGGAGGAAGTGTAGGCTGTGTTGGGAGGGGCCAAACCTTGGTTTGCTCCGCTTCCTCTTCTCTTACTTTCTGCGGGTCAGACAATGCAAACAAAAAAAGGATAAGCAGCTTTAAAAATTATCAGCATAATTATTATTTTTTTTAATGAAAACTGTAGCAACACAAGCAAGAAACAAGTCCCGCAAATAAACCTGGCTCGCATCTTTGAAACTTTCTACGGATCTTGAAAGGCAAGAAAAAGTTAACCGAGAAGGAACAACGCACACTAGACTGAAAGTCATAATTTGAAACATCTTGTTTTCTGCTGGTCGGAAAACAGAAACTTTGACATTTTGTTTAAATCGGGGGCTGATCGGGGTTTTTTTTAGCTGGACCCAGATCTACTTTGCACAAATGGAATATAAAGGAAGACAACTTGCGCTAAGGAGGTAAGTCTTTGTTGTTGTAATGTTTAACTTTAGTGGCTAAGGTATTTCTGGGACCGTGGTGTTTTTTGTTTTAGTTAAAGGAATCTAAATAAGTTTTGATTTGTTTAACCCTTTCCGATAAAGGATTAGACAGGGTGAACATTTTCTCCCTACACGTTTCACATCGCTTCACTTATAAAATTACCTGATAAGGATCTACACACTATTTCTTTTGACTACGATTTTCTGTCTCTCTTAGAGGATTTGAAGTTACAGGAACTGTTGGCTTGCCTTCTGCTTATTTGTACAGATCTTGCGGGGGAGAGGGGTGCATAATTGATTATTTAGAAATGTACCAGCCCGTGAACGTGTAATGTACTCTCTGAATTACGAACATTGCCAGAGGAAATTAATGTCCGACACTGAAGAAGAAGGGTAAGCCTCATAGTCAACGCTTTCCCAGATTTAGTTGCCCAAGAGATTTCAGCCAGGGCTGCAGTCAATCCAAACTTCCCATATACCTCTTTCTGTCTGAGTTTATCTTGAAATAAGAAGAGATGTGACACGACTTAGAGGCTTTTGACTTGGGCATGACCGCATCGACTCTCGAGATTGTGATTGTGTCTCTCTCCCCGGCAATTAGATTATTGGAGAGAAAAAAACATATAAAAGAGAACGCAAATTGAGCTACCTAAAGAGCTGTGGGGGCCTTTACAGTCGCCCTTTCATACCGTTCCACGTGTTCTCTGTAGATTCCGGGGGGGGGGGGGGGGGGTCAGGCATTTACATAATTTTTGGAAGAGGAAAGCATCTGGCTAAATCTCATGATTTATTTCGGAGTTCGGTGCAATCGAGCGAATAAGGGGAATTTCTACATTTTGTTTTTGTGTTAAGGCATTACTAGCCTCTCTTAAAATTCGGTTAGCTGAAGATCTGTTGTGAACGATTCCCCGTTAAACATAATGGGGATAATAATTTGTCGTGGTTGTAGTTCTTATTTCTAACATGCCCGGAGAGAGTTGCGGAAGAGGTGATAGGAAACTATGCTTTGCAGACACGCGAAGCTCTGTTTTAGGAGTCACTGCTGCAGAAGCCTCTACGGATTGGGGGGTGGGGAAGGACCAGTGAAACCTGCTAAATATTTCGTATCTTGACTAGATTTCTCAGATCTCCGCATAAATGATCACTGGTGCAGATAATAGAATCTCTCTTCTAGGCTATATCAGCTAAGTTCTCTGTTCGCTCTTAGCGGGAGGCTTATTGTTCATAGCTCTGGCTTGAGAGGGAGATGTTATCAGGGGTGGGGTGTCTGTTTTTGGGGATCGGTAACCGGATCATGATGCAGGGATGAACTAAAAATTGACCTGGGGGAGGGGTCGAATAGGGGAGACTGCTAATTTCATTGCTGCACACTCTGCCATCTGGTCTCCCTGAATGTGTCTGGTGATACAACTCACAGGATGTGAAGTTGTGTGTGGAGCTGCTGTGGGACTTCCAGCTGCCTCATTTACTGGTTAGAATTTCTTTCTTTTCCTGGCATTCTTGTATGCATTCCGTTTTTGCACAGAAAAAAATGGAAATAAATGCATGAGATGTTTGGACTTATGTTATTCTGAAAATTCCCATGTTCCCCAAGTTCTATTCCCTGTTTTAATGTAAACCCAATCAGTCTTCGCTGATCTGAGTATTCTTTGTTATTTGTAAACCGCGCTGATAAAAATAGTGCGGTATATAAGAGCTGTTAAATAAATAAATAAATAAAATGTTTGTTTTTCTCTCCAACTAATGTTAGCAAAGA
The DNA here is from genome assembly GCA_033557465.1 of Ichthyophis bannanicus. Taxonomy (NCBI): domain Eukaryota; kingdom Metazoa; phylum Chordata; class Amphibia; order Gymnophiona; family Ichthyophiidae; genus Ichthyophis; species Ichthyophis bannanicus. Next base: position 253,243,097 of record CM066039.1, read on the forward strand.
CTGGAGAAGCAAACAAAACCCTTTTTTTTCCTTATCTTTCTTTGCTAAGGGACATGCTTACTAATCTGGGCTAACGGTTAGCACATGCTATTTGTAACTAGGGGGTATGTCTGCTAAGCCTGGCTAACAGCTAATTCAGGCTATCTGCATCCAGGTCCCATGTTATTCAATGGAACCTAGGATCAGATAGCCTGGTCTAACCATTCGCCCGGTTTAATAGACATACCCAGTGATGGGATTGGGCTGGTTCATGCAAACTGGTATCTGCCATGGCCCGCGTTCACTGAACCGGGCCGAACATGGCATTGAAGTGCTGGTACTGCAGTGGTGGGAATCCCACTGCCGGAGCATGTTTGACAATATATTAAGCAATCCCACAAAAATAAAGCTAGAACATCTTAACAAAAAGAGCATATAATTCAAAAAGATAGTGAACCTATTTTTTGTTGGAATCCTTGTTTCGAGGGGCTGCACAAATAGGTCCACCAGCCTCCGATGCATCAAAACATTGTAGGGTGGGGTTTGGGCCACAGGGCAGCAGCTGGGTTGCTGCACCTTGGTGGAGGGCAGCAACCCAAGCGTACGGCCTCTGCAACGCCTTCATGCAAGGTGCAGCAATCCCGCTGTCACGCATGTGGGAGGGCTGGGACCGAACCGGTTTCTGGTCGGTTCAGATTCCACCACTGGACATACCCGTAGGTCTCATTAAATAACATGGAACTAGTTACAAATAACATGTGCTAACTGTTAGCTCAACTTGGTAAACATGCTCCTTTATGTTCTGTTTCATCTCTGCACCAAGTTTCTAAAAGCAGGGATTTTAATTATTGAGCTAAGCAGATGTGAGCTAGGAGTCGCACAGCTACACATCTTCTGAATAAAAGTGATGCACCTTTGATTATTTCCACACTTTATTTTTTTATGACTCGTTTCCCCAGGGCTTTCAGTACTAGTCTGATGAGAACCAGGGAAGCCGGGGTTTAAAGCCCAATGATGATCCTTATGATGTTGAGCAAGTCATGCGAAGGCACATTTTAGGAAGGCCAGGTAGATGAAATGTGGGATGACCAAGTCAAAACATCCGATATTCAGTGGGAGGGATGGCAGAGAGGGGGGGGGGGCAAGTGTACAAAATGCAATGTGTGCCTTTGAGTCAATGCTGACTTCTAGCGACGGGCAACTCCTGGGTTTTCTTGGCATTGGGACTGGAAGTAGATTGCCAGGCCTTTCTTCCGAGGCAATGGAGAATTAAGTGACTTGCTCAAGGCTACAAGGAGTGTTAGTGGGAATCAAACCCTGATCTCTTGGTTACCAAACCAGTGCTCTAATCACTGGCTGCTACTCCACCAGGCGCATTTAAGTGCCTTGTAAAATTGGCCCATCTTCATTCGTAAAGATACATATGTCCACTGCATGTAAGTGAAACGAAGACATGCAGATTAATGAGCTGGATATGGACATCCACCGTTTTGAGCGCATGGACCTTTTCGTATGCGGTTTGCCAAATGCGTATGTGTATATCTTCCCCCCTTTACACGTCCCAGGCTACCATTTTTCAGACCAGGATTTGCAGTGGCACGGGAGCCAGAAGAAATGCCTTTTTTACTCTTTGCCACGTTTAGGAGGAGCAAAAAACATTGGGGGAATGAGGGGACATGTCTCTTAACCTTAGCGCTGTTGATTTGTCGAAATGAGCACTTTTCATAGTCCTATTGGTGCACTGGAGCATGTGAAGCTGTGGGCATTCCCGTCAGCAAAATGAGACGTGGAGTGCTGGTCTGAAATTGCACACACATATATCTTTTTCGGCCCACCCCCACCACATCTCCATACGCCTTGGATGTGTGTGTTGTTGGGGATTTCTAAAATCTTTATCTTTATTCGGTTTCTTGATAAACCGCCTAAACCATAAGGCATCAAAGCGGTGGCTCTAGGGATGTCGATGTGATTTCTATATCTGAGAAATGGACATTTTCAGTCATGGAAATCATGAATAGGGCTTTTTAACCATCCATGGCCTCAAGTACAAACTTAGGGGCCAGTGCAGAAACTCTGCACCAGAGCCCAGTGCTACAGCTCTAGCGTAGGGTTTCCCAAGCCAAATTGAATGCTGATTTTTTTTATTGTACAGCAGTGCTGTAAGCAGACGGCATGCGGATCAGTTGAGTACAAAAGAAGGGGAGCAAGCCAGACACATGCACACAAGGGTCTGTGTTAAGTCTGGCACCTATGCACATGGACCGGATTCTCAAAAATCACCTGAGATGAAGTTTGCCACTTCAGATGACCTAATCCAAAATAGTCAGCTCTTAAGAGTGGAAAATACTGCCAAAAAATTATCACTCGCTCCAAATATAAAAAAATGACGTTAAGTTCATAAGGTTATATTCACTCTACTTGTTCTTTATTCTTTATGCATCAACAAAAAAAAACATAAGAGGTCTCGCACTTATCCAGGCATTTTTTAAGCAAAGAAAATATCCAAATACTTATGCTTACGACTCTGACGAGCAGGGACCGTCTCTTGTATGTATGTCTGTACAGCGCTGCCCGCGTGGCGCTATATAAGTGCTAAACAGTAGTATTAGCCATCTTGCATCAATGACCTTCCTTTACAGCAATGCAGCTTATAAATATACAATTCAAGAAATTGCTTAGCTTCTGCCTTTTCTTCAGGAAACCTGATCGATCTATTATGTTTCCCAACGCCTCGCTATGGCGCTTTTCAGGCATTTCGCTTCATAAAGCTTCATCAGGGGTGTAAAAACACTAACAACAAAAAACAAACATACAAAAACTCCATTATAATATAGGCTCATACCCATCCCATAACAATATTAATCCTATTTGTTTGCATATCAATCTTATAGGACCAGCTTTCTCAAAAAAACCCTATACATGGAGTCAAACAAAAACATGAGCTCCAAAACACTTCATAAAAACGATTATCTCTCATAACTACTAAAAAAACCAACACTTACTTTGAAGCTTTCATTAAAGTTTATATTTCTAAACAGTGCTGCAGACGTTCACATGATCACACCTTCCTTCAACATGGGCGACCTGTTCCACCAAAACGCCATGCATGCAAACTGCTACTCAGAGGCTCAACTAAATATACGTACTTCCATGACATCACAAAATTACCATTCTAACCTACCCATATAAAAATAGTGACATCATTCAAACTACATATTCCTCATCAATAAGCATGCCACTATGCAAAAAACATCTATATTCATCAAAAATACAACAGCAACCACAGACTTAAAATACAACTACCCCAGTCAATTTGCACATTAAGGCCACCTGGAAATACTGTCTGTAGGATGAAAATCCACCTCTGTTCACAACATATCAAATATTGTTCTTGCGATTTATCCGCCCAACCTGCCTGTATACTGTCTATACAGAAACATCTAAGCTCACCAAAAGAATGTCCTTGATCTAAACAATGTTGTACTATTGGGGCTTCACGTACCTTACATTTCAGTCTACTGACTTCAGATACCTGACTCTTGGATCGTGACCCAATCTCCCCCCCCCCCTCTCTCCAATAGCAGTCTGAAATTACCTGCTGGCACCTCCAAAACCAGAAAATTAACTAGTGGCCCTAACCCCTCCTCCCAAAACCAGAAAATGGCCTAATAGACCCTAATTCCCACATCTCAAATCCTCGCAATAAGGAGGTGGGCAAGTTGGAGGGGAGGGAGTATTGCATACACACTCCTTCCCCTACATCGGAGGGGCCAGATTCCCATATAAGACAAAAATGCCTTATATGGCAGAGTGACCCCCCTGCCCCACAGATGCATCCTGGGATCCACGGTGCAGGGTCAAGGTGTCCAGGATGCACCCCGAGCATCACTCTGCCATAAAAGGCATTTTTTGCCTTAATGGCAGTCTGACCTTGCGCAATGCTTCCGATCTCCCCCTGCCAAACTTATAAGGTACTGGGAGAGTTTGGGGGGGATAGGTCCACTAGATCACCAGGCCATTTTCTGATTTAGGAGGGTTGGGGCCACTAGGTAATTTCTTTTGATGATGGGGGAGAAGTGCTGTGATCTGGGGATCTTTTGCTTCAATTGTATCTTTACGTCTACATGAAGCAGGCGTAAAGATACAGCGTTAAAAGGCAAGTAGAAAACTGCTCTGAGTTTTAGCACAGTTTTTTATATTGGGCACGTTTCAAATGAATTTTATTTTTGCATGTGATTAGCATGCTTCCCACACTATAGTTTTAGCGCAGGGATTTTGCTGGCTTGTTTCTGGCACTAGCTTGCTTTCTACATTAGAGAGCAAGACTAGCACAGGGAAAGTGCCAGCAAAATGTTGCACTAGAGCAGAGGTTCCCAACTCCAGTCCTGGAGGGCCAAACCCCATTCAGGTTTTCAGGCTGTCCCTAATAAATATGCATTTGGCATGCACTACCCACATTGTATTCAAAAATATATCATGCATATTTATTAGGGACAGCCTGAAAACCTGAATGGTGTTTGGCCCTCCAGGACTGGAGTTGGGAACCTCTGCACTAGAGCATAACATAGCTTTCTGTGTCTGCCCCTTAGATTGTAACAACCTATATCTATTGTTTCTGGCTGTAACTTGCTTTGAATTAGAAAGACATGAGCTAACTTCAGTTCCAGCTCGCTTTCCCCTGAGCTGCCCTTGAAAAAGACATGCACTAAATCCGAAGATCCCTCTCCTTTCCTCCCTTATAGTCTGACTAACCTGAAGGAAATATCGATACATCGGGAAGATGTCTTACAACTATTAGATAAACTGAAGAGTAGCAAATCACCTGGGCCGGATGGTATACATCCAAGGGTGTTGAAAGAACTGAAATATGAGATTGCAGAACTGCTATCAGTAATCTGTGAACTATCATTAAAATCATCTCTAATACCTGAAGATTGGAGGATCGCCAATGTAACACCAATTTTTAAAAAGGGTTCCAGGGGTGATCCGGGAAACTACAGACCGGTGAGCCTGACGTCAGTACCGGGAAAAATGGTAGAAACCATCACAAAGAATAAAATTACTCAGCATGTAGATAGTCACAACCTAATGGGAGACAGCCAACATGGCTTTAGACAAGGAAGATCTTGTCTTACTAATCTGTTATGTTTTTTTGAAGGAGTGAATAAACAGGTGGACAAAAGTGAGTCGGTTGATATTGTGTATCTGGACTTTCAGAAAGCCTTTGACAAGGTCCCTCATCAGAGACTTTTGGCAAAACTAAAGAGTCATGGGATAGGAGGCAGTGTACTATTGTGGATCAGGAACTGGTTAAAAGATAGAAAGCAGAGGGTAGGGCTAAATGGCCAGTTTTCCCAATGGAGAAAGGTGAATAGTGGTGTACCCCAGGGATCTGTGCTGGGTCCGCTGCTTTTTGACATATTCATAAATGACCTGGAAAGTGGAATAACGAGTGAGGTTATCAAATTTGCAGATGACACAAAACTATTTAAAGTTGTTAAAACCCAAGAGGATTGTGAAAAATAGCAAGAGGATCTTGATAAATTGGAAGACTGGGCATCAAAATGGCAGATGAAATTTAATGTGGGCAAGTGCAAGGTTATGCACCTAGGGAAGAACAACCCAAACTATGGTTACACGATGCAAGGTTTCACATTAGGAACCACCACCCAGGAAAATGATTTAGGCGTCATTGTGGATACCATGTTAAAACCCTCGGCCCAGTGTGCAGCGGCGGCCAAGAGAGCAAATAGAATGCTAGGTATCATAAGGAAAGGAATGGAAAATAAAACAAAAGATATTATAATGCCTCTATATCGTTCCATGGTGAGACCGCACCTTGAATATTGTGTGCAATTCTGGTCGCCGTATCTTAAAAAGGATATAGCGATTTTAGAAAAGGTACAGAGAAGAGCCACCAAAATGGTAAAGGGGATGGAAGGATACTCCTATGAAGAAAGGCTAAAAAGGTTAGGGCTCTTTAACCTGGAAAAGAGACGGCTGAGGGGAGATATGATAGAAGTCTATAAATTAATGAACGGAGTGGAACGGGTAAACGTAGATCGATTGTTTACCTTATCAGAATATAGAAAGACTAGGGGACATGCAATGAAGCTACAGGGTAAACTATTTAAGACTAATAAAAGAAAATATTTTTTCACTCAACGTGTAATCAAACTCTGGAATTTGTTACCGGAGGATGTAGTAAAGGCTGTTAGTGTAGCTAGGTTTAAAAAATGTTTGGACAAGTTCCTGGAGGAAAGGTCCATAAACCATTATTAAGAAGTGACCGAAGATATCAATGCTAGACCCAGTACAAGCATTGTGGAACTTGTGTCTCTTGGGGAAACTGCTAGGTACATATGACCTAGATTGGCCACTGTTGGAAACAGAATACTGGGCTTGATGGACCTTGGTCTGACCCAGTATGGCACTTCTTATGTTCTTATGGATGGCAAATGGTGTTACCATACCCCAGTTAACCTAAGTCAAGAATAAAGAATGTTTAGAGGGGTGAAAGGGGGGAGCATTCAGAAACCTGGGTGGGGGTATTATATATAAAGCAGAAGTATATGATGCATGATTTTTTTTCTTACTGCTGCCCTAAAATCCTCTAAATAGCTTGGCAGTATACCCCTTTGGGAACTGCTGATTCTTCAGAATATTGCTTTTCCTGTTCCTCGGTTATTGTTTCCTCTTTCTTTTATCCACCTATATTTTATTTGTTATGATGACACATTTATTTGTCGGCCTGATGTTGCAAACCTCGTAGTATCTTGTTAAGAAGAAAAAAAAATCCCCCTCCCCACCTGTTGGTGTGCTTCCTTTTCAGCACAGCAGTGCTTTCCCCCTTCCCCCTCACAAAAAGTCGTGTCTACCTATAACTCCTCCAGAAATTAAATACAAAGTCAGAGCATAGGAATGGAGCATATAATTTTCTTTAACAGCCTACTGAAATACCCAAAATAACTTAACATTTTCTAGTTCTGCTTCAAAATAACACTGGAGTGTGTTTATTGAAGGGTGGTAGTTCCACGCTAAACTCCACTCTCCTGGCTAACGCATGTTTTGGCCTCATGATAGCCAGGAGCACGAGGCCAAAAGATAACGGCGCTAAAAACGCCATGCTACCTGAGCAGAGTGTAAATAGGCGGGGTCAAGGCAGAGAGTGGGTGAGTGGGTGGTGATGCAGCACGCAGTTGTGCGAGCGGCACAGTGACACCGCTAGCGCAGGCTCAACTACTACCTGCCTCTGACCTGGTGATTATTGTATCTGCCTTTCTAGCACGGTTCGAATACGAGTGCTAGGAAATATAAAGGGCAGAAACAGGGCAAATAGGCAATATTAGCAGAATACCAAGGCGCCTGCCTAGTCCTGCTTTTCGGAGGGGCTGCATGGTGTAGTTGCATGACAGTGGACTACAGTAGCCTGACAGCCACAAACCAGAGCCTGCAGGTGAAGGTGCCCCTGTTGCGACAGTATGTAAACATTACTCTAAGCTTCTGCATATGCACTGGATAGTTGTCAGAGAGCTGCTGGTGTCAGGTGATATAGGGCCAGTGTGCTTCAGCCAGTACTGGCCACATAGCCAGAGCTGGAGTACAGTGAGGGTGGGGCATGTAAATGAGGTGTTAAACGTACAGGCAGCATGATGATTTGACCTCCAAAGGTGTCCTCTGACCTCACCTCCCCTGCCTGGGGGGAATGTAGCATTGCATATGTGCACCTAGGAGACCATTCCACTGCCGGCGGCCATGTTCCCCCTCATCCTGACCATAGAAGGACATTTTGTTGGCCTACTGGCACATAAACAGGTACCTATATATTTTCACCAGTGAACATGGGCTGGCTTAGTCGCAGCTCCCTGATCAGCATTCCTCAGCCCACTGCCTAGGGATTAAGGTCTTCCACAGAACTGGGGATCTCATATGGGTTATCATTTTCCTGAGAGTTAGCGTGCCTGGCAGGGAGCTGCTTGTGGGTCTGTACGGTGCCCTGAGATGTGTCTCCGGAGGATTCCCCATGCTGGAGCATGGGTACCCTATGTTACATAAGAACATAAGATATGCCATACTGGGTCAGACCAAGGTCCATCAAGCCCAGTATTCTGTTTCCAACAGTGGCCAATCTAGGTCATACGTACCTCGCAGTTTCCCCAAGGGACACAGGTTCCACAATGCTTGTATTGGTTCAAGCATTGATATCCTGGGTCCCTTCTTAATAATGGTTTATGGACCTTTCCTCCAGGAACTTCTCCAAACCTTTTTTAAACCCAGCTACACTAACAGCCTTTACTACATCCTCCGGTAACAAATTCCAGAGTTTGATTACATGTTGAGTGAAAAAATATTTTTTTTTATTAGTCTTAAATAGTTTACCTTGTAGGTTCATTGCATGTCCCCTAGTCTTTCTATATTCTGATAAGGTAAACAATCGATCTACGTTTACCCGTTCCACTCCGTTCATTAATTTATAGACTTCTATCATATCTCCCCTCAGCCGTCTCTTTTCCAGGTTAAAGAGCCCCAACCTTTATAGCCTTTCTTCATAGGAGTAGCCTTCCATCCCCTTTACCATTTTGGTGGCTCTTCTCTGAACCTTTTCTAAAATCGCTATATCCTTTTTAAGATACGGCGACCAGAATTGCACACACTATTCAAGGTGCGGTCTCACCATGGAACGATATAGAGGCATTATAATATCTTTTGTTTTATTTTCCATTCCTTTCCTTATCATGCCTAGCATTCTATTTGCTCTCTTGGCCGCCGCTGCACACTGGGCCGAGGGTTTTAACATGGTATCCACAATGACGCCTAAATCTTTTTCCTGGGTGGTGGTTCCTAATGTGGAACCTTGCATCGTGTATTCATAGTTTGGGTTGTTCTTCCCTAGGTGCATAACCTTGCACTTCTCCACATTAAATTTCATCTGCCATTTTGATGCCCAGTCTTCCAATTTATCAAGATCCTCTTGCAATTTTCCACAATCCTCCTGGGTTTTAACAACTTTAAATAGTTTTGTGTCATCTGCAAATTTGATAACCTCACTCGTTATTCCACTTTCCAGGTCATTTATGAATATGTCAAAAAGCAGCGGACCCAGCACAGATCCCTGGGGTACACCACTATTCACCTTTCTCCATTGGGAAAATTGGCCATTTAGCCCTACCCTCTGCTTTCTATCTTTTAACCAGTTCCTGATCCACAATAGTACACTGCCTCCTATCCCATGACTCTTTAGTTTTGCCAAAAGTCTCTCATGAGGGACCTTGTCAAAGGCTTTCTGAAAGTCCAGATACACAATATCAACCGACTCACCTTTGTCCACCTGTTTATTCACTCCTTCAAAAAAACATAACAGATTAGTAAGACAAGATCTTCCTTGTCTAAAGCCATGTTGGCTGTCTCCCATTAGGTCGTGACTATCGACATGCTGATTAATTTTATTCTTTATGATGGTTTCTACCATTTTTCCCGGTACTGATGTCAGGCTCACCGGTCTGTAGTTTCCCGGATCACCCCTCGAACCCTTTTTAAAAATTGGCATTACATTGGCCATCCTCCAATCTTCAGGTATTACAGATGATTTTAATGATAGTTCACAGATTACTAATAGTAGGTCTATAATCTCATATCTCAGTTCTTTCAAAACCCTTGGATGCATACCATCCAGTCCAGGTGATTTGCTACTCTTCATTTTATCAAATAGTTGTAATACATCTTCCCAGTGTAGCAATATTTCTTTCAATTCTTCTGCGGCATCACCTTAATACCATTTTAGTCATGGATAACATCCCTACATCTTTCTCAGTAAAGATCAAAGCAAAGAATTCATTCAGTCTCTCTGCTTTGGCCTTGTCCCCTCTTAGTGCCCCTTTTCCCCCTCTATCATCTGACTCACAGGTTTTTTACTACGAATGTACTGTACTTGAAAAGGTTTTTATTATGTGTGTTTCCTGTCTTCACCAGTATCCCCCCCAGCAAATTCCCAATAGCCTATGCCATGTTTTTTCTCTTTTCTGAGTCTTTTGCATTAGTCTGATGACTTCCGCCCCCCCCCTCCGAAGTCCAGGGGTCGCAGGTTATGAACCACTGGTGTAATACATAGTAAATGTTTGTAACGCAGAACAGAGACACATAATGGATATTCCTGGCTCCTTGGAGCTTAGAATCTTGTCAAGTCAGACAAGACACATGGGCAAAAAAAAGAGGGGGACATTTTCAAAGACATTTAAGCAGTTGGCAGACCTGCGAATGGCCTAAATGGTGCTCTGCAGGATATTCAGCAGCACTAACGGCATTCGTGCCTCTGAATAACCCCGAAAGCACATATGCTAGCCAGCTAGTATTGGGGCAGATTGCAGGCGGCACCTGCGAATATTTGGCTAGTGGTGATATTTGGCCGCTAGCCTGTTTTCCATGAGTGTTGAAAGCTGGACACCTGAAAGGCTCGCCAAACCTATGCTGGTGAAGCTAACAGGGCAGCGGTTGAATATCGCTGCTGCCCAGTTAGCTTTGGCGTGATCCAGTCGACCCTGATATTCAGTGCTGATGGCCAGATATGGCCCCAGCATTGAATATCCAGGTGCAAAGTTCAGTGGCGACAGCTTGCTGCTGTACAAGTGCTAGCCGTTTCTGCTGAATTCTCCCCCCCCCCCCCCGAGATTTTATTTGGTTAAAAAACAATGAATCCATGAATGGGTTAATTTTGAAGAGGTGTTTTTAATTGAGTCAGGATGCAGAGAGGGCTGGATTTAAGTTTCAGTCAAAGGTAGGTTGATGAAAAGTGTTCATAAAGCCTAGTGGGGTATTTTGCTGGAACAGTTTGGCCAAGGCTTTAATGGCCCTGAACTTCAAGAATCCACTGGCAAAATGTTATAGTCAAAGTAGTGTTGTTTCATTGCCTGAAAGACCTGCGGTTAATAAAGAGGCAGACGTCTGACAGTAAGTGGCATAACTTCCATCCAAGCAGCCTGTGGAGGGTAGAGGGGTCCCACTAGGGAAAGAGGGGCCCACGTGCAGCAGCTCATGTGTCTTTTGAGGTGAGACCCCTTGCTCTGGGGGCCCTTTTATTTGGACTTCTGGCACTGCTCACAGATGTTTTTTGCCCTTTGCATACATTTTTTTTCTTCTGTGGCAGTTCTTTTCTTTACCAGAAGCTGCAGGAAATTAATACCTTGGACAAAGGATAGACTGTTCTAGAAATTGTGCAAGCAGAAACCCTCTTGCAGTCGTCTTCTTGTCCTACTTTTGACTGAGATATCAGTTTGGCTCTAGGAGTTCACTGTCCCTGACTTAATGTCCTGTCAGTTGCCCGTTGCCTCCTGTGGGAAGCATGAGAAGATGGCTGACAGCAGAGTGCCCCGCAGACATGTGGTTACATCATTGATCTATATAAAAACAAAACACAAAGGCAGAGAGGGACTGTAAGGCCCAAACAGTCTGTGCAGTTTCATCCTTGATGTGATGCTACAGACCCCGCCTGACTCTGGCTTTTGCCATTACTTCTTTACAGCTGAGGTTCCTCCTGTGCTTATCTCCGGTTTTCTTGAATTCCCTTAACATTGTTCTCTTGTTTGCCTTCATTGGAAGGCTGTGTCATGCCTCGGTCCCCCTTCCCATGAGGAAATGTTTTCTGCTGTTGCTCCTGTTGCCACAGAATGCAGTCAAGGCATCTAGCATAATTGGGTTTAAAAGGACTTTGGACAAATTTCTGAAAGAAAATTGACATAAATCATTATTACCCAGGTAGTTCTGTGGAAAGCTGATGCTACGACTACTACTACTGATCATTTATATTGCACTATCAGGCATACACAGCACTGTACCGATACATGTAAAGACGGTCCCTGCTCTTGAGAGCTTACAATCTAGTCAAGACAGACAATAGAGCAGTAAGGAGGAACATAGGACATTAAGCAGATCAGGATCCAAAATTGAATTGGATATGAAAACAGATGAGGAGCCAGTGAAGTGATCTGAGTTTTATATGAGCATATCGATGCTGGCAGGAGATTAGCCACGCAGCTGAGTTTTGAATAGATTGAAGGGGGAGAAAGATGATTCAGAGGGAGACCAGCAAGGAGGAGGTTGCAATAGTCTAGATGGAAGGAAGGAGGGGGTGACTAAAGAGTGGATAAGTGTCTTAGTAATGTGTTCAGAAAGGAAGAGACAAATTTTGCTGATGTTATAGAGAAAGAAATGATTACCACTTATTTCTGGGAGTGAGCAATAAGGAATGGATCTACTATATGGAATCCTGCCAGGTACGTGTGACCTGGATTGACCACTAAAGAAAATAGGATAGTGAACTCTGTGAACCCTTAGTCTGACCCAACATGGCATGTGTATCCTTTGCTCTGGATCCTCATACTGTGCCCTCTTGTTCTGGAGCAGTCATTCCTCTGAAAAGGTTTTGTTTATACCTTTCAGGTACCAAAATGCTTCTCTACAGCCTGCTTCTCCATCTTGCTTGTCCTTAAGGGCAGTGTTCTCGATCCATTCCTTAGGATACACTCATTTAGTTTTTTCTTTTTCAGGATATGCATAATGAATACACATGAAATAGATTTTTAGATGAGCCATTTTTTCAATCAGCCCAATTGGGATGAGAACCGCTGCTCTAGGAATTCTATTGATCTATGTAAAGATAATGGCGTCTTTCCTTGATTTTGACACTGCACATGCTCAGCACTGACATGGGAAAGAGTCTGGTTGGTGTCCATGGTCTAGGAAGGTGGCAGATGTCATGCATTCCAACTTAATATGTTGAGTTGTATGTTAGAAGGTGAAGGGGGTATGCCGAAGGATGGTCTAGGCCGAAGGTGGCTGGCACAAACCACCAACAAGAAGGCGTGGCCTGAGGCAGACTGATGGAAGAGGCTTTGGGTGACTGACAGCAGACCCTAAGAAAGCACACCAGTGGCAGCTGGCAAACACTGCAGACCTCATGAGGATGTATGCAAAGAAAGAAAGGTAAAAATGATTCCCACTGCTTAGCTATTCATGTGTATTTAAATTACTTAGTGTCATCTCAGATCTTTTGGTATACCCTTATAAGGAGAGGGTGCGTGAACCTGGGGTCGCAAAAGAAAATTATTTCTTCATTGGGAGGGGAGGCAGGAGGGTAGAAGAGCTTTTCTATGGAAGAGGTAGAGACAAGAGTAGTAACAGACTTCAAGATGGCCTGGGATAAGCACAGAGGATCCTTGGTTATGAGGGAGGGAATGGAAAGCCTGAGACCAACTGGGGCCAAAGACAGGGCAGCAAGAGTTAAATTGGGCAGATTAGATGGGTCTTAAACTCCATATGTGACTTCATAATCTATACTGTATCTCTATTTTCTTGCAAAAATTCAAGGCATCAGCCAGCAGGACTATCAGTCTGGAAAGAGTGATGCCATTGGAGAGGTCTGAAGCAGGCATGCCTCCAGAACATTCCCTAGATAGAACTGTATTTTTTATTCCCCTTCATTTCTCTAGTGTTTTCCAGGTCGCACGAGTTCCTTCATGGCTCCTGCATTTTGCTGCTGTGCTTGAGATTAAAGGGGTCAAGCTCAGACCTTTGATTCCCCTGGAAGGGCTTAAACGGGAGCCTCCCAGCAGTGTTTGCTTTAATGACAGAGATCTGGTTTCGGCTCTTAAATACTAACCCCATTCAGAGCTATTTTTAACTTTCCTCTCCTTTCCCAATTGGGATGCATGGCTGTTTAAAGGCTGGCGCAGCTGCTTTTGTGGGTTAGGGGTGGACATGGTGGTATTGGGCAGTGTGCTGGGAGCTATAGGCCTGGGCTGGGCGGGGCTTCTGACACAGGCTCTGTAGGTTTTAAATGACTTAGAGAATTGACATCAGCCAGAGGAATCTGAGCAGTTTTTTTGGACTAGGAGATGCATGCCAGCTAGCTACATTAACCAGCATTGTATCTGGGCTGCTGTGGCCTGGCATGAAAAGGCTGCTACTGAGTGAAGTTTCTGGGAACATGTTAATGCTTTGATTGCATTGGAACTGTCTCGTTTTGGGAGGGGGGCATAGCATTTCTGTTCTTTTTCCCCTGTGCCTCTTTTGAGCCAGTCCTGTTGCACTGTAGATTTGCAGCCCTGCTTAGCCAGGAAACTGTATGACATGTCTTCAGATTCAGAAACAGGCGGGAGAGAGAAAGTACTCGGCTTAATGATCTGAATCCATCTGGGAAGCCTCAGTGGAGATTGCTTTTAGAACTCAAAAAGGGCCTCTTGGAAAAACAGAGTAAATCAGAGAGGCAAACTGCCTGAAACGCCAAGAAAAGAAAGTTGTGTTCTGGCTTTCCTATGTTATAAAACCCTTGGAACTTGTCATTTTGTCATTGAGATCTCCCAGACAGCGTATAAGAATTGTCATACTAGGTCTGTCTCACCCAACACCTTGTCTCTGGCAGTGACAAGTGGTGAGTGCTTAGAGGAGATGAATTGTCTGTCAGTGGTTGAGGTTAAGGGATGCACTGATCCAGACAGCGCTCCTGTCTTGTTTTTAATGTCCCCAATAGATCTAACTTCCATAGGAATCGTGATGTGAACAGTTACGCCATCAGATTCCTATGAATTTATGAATTCCGCTTCTCCCTTTATGACTCGTGTCGAGGTCATAGTGAAAAAGATCTAATTCCTTTAGATCCCATTTGCTATTTGCCACTACAGCCTCCTATGGCAAGGAGAGTCACAGGTTAAGATGTAAACCTGCTACACACACTATGCCCATAGTGTCCAAGTGGTTTATATTATTAAAAGAAGGGGGGGTGCACATATTTTTAACAATTCCAATTAATTATTAATGCCAAAAAGAAGAAAAAAGGAAAGAAATTAAATTAAGTAGTTGTGCTCGCTTCCAAAGTCTCACCATATGCTAGGTTGCCATTGGTCCTAGGGTGCCGCCACGTCTTGCATTCCGAGATACAGGGCGCGATTTTCAGCCAGCGTGGCAAGTATATTTATCTGAGCCCCAGCACTTCAAATAATGCGTATATTCAGCACACTATCCATATAAGTAGCGACACTGAATTGTATATTTTCAAAAATGACACAAGTAGTATCGGGCTGAACAGCCCAATACTCTCCATATAATGCGATGCCTGGACTGAGAAGGAGCAAGGGAAGGCTTTGAAATGATCCATTCAGTAGTGATTTTCAGCTGCTAAATAAATAGTTGATATGTTTAGTCTAGGCCAGGGGTTCTCAACCCAGTCCTCAGGACACACCTAGCCGGGCAGGTTTTCAGGACAACCACCATGAATGTGCATGAGAGAGATTTACAGACAATGGAGGCAGTGCATGCAAATCTCTCTCATGTATATTCATTGTGGTTTTCCTGAAAACCTGACTGGCTTAGATCCTGAGGTCTGGGTTGAGAACCACTGGTCTATGTGTCCACACTATCAGGCCCAGTTGTATGTTCGCTGGTAGCTGGTAAATTATAACTGGCTTTGAATGTCGGTCTGTTAGTGAATAATAGCTTGCTTGTTTACTTATGTACTTTTTCTTGCCTGTTATTCCCAGGTTTTCTGCTCTTTTTGTGAGGCTGCTTCCTATGAATGCTTTCTAGGATTGGTAATCCTTGACAGCGTTCATGAGGCAAAAGACCAAAGAGACTAGGAAACGTATAGAGATATTGCAGTGTACACGGGGCCGGTGCGACCATTAGGTAAAATAGGCAGTCACCTAGAACACCAGTGGTCTGTTGATGACCCATTGCTGCCTCTCTCCAGGAAATTAATTTAAACAGCACCACAGTGCTTACGGAAACCTCCAACACAGGGGTGCTGTTTGTGCTTCTGCACTCTCCAATACGAATTCTGTTTATGTGGGGGCGGAAGTGGCTGGAACAGGTCCTGGAGAAGGGGTGGCAATGGAGGCAGGAGCAGGGGGTCACCAGGAATTAACTTCGCCTAGAGCGCCTCATATCCTTGCACCAGGCCTGAATGCACATCCTGCACTGTGTAGTCAAATTGGAATTTGATTTAATTATTTGCTTCTTTTATCTACATTTTAGAAAGTCTTCTTTTAAAAGTCTTATTAAATGCAGACATAGAAAGTAAAGGGCTGAAGGAATGCGCTTTGTCAAGTTAAAATACTCTTCAGAAAAGCGTTTTGGGAAAAGGATTGCTACGTTCCTGTACACCACCTTGGGTGAAGCTTTTCATAAAGGTGGTTAATAACAGGTATGGCTTGACATAAACAACTTATATTATAGTCGCAACCTAACAACATTAAAATGTTCAAATGTCAGCATAATATACAATTAAAATAATGAGGTAAATTTGGAAATATATTGCTGTTACTATAATTTAATTTGCCTGATGCACTTCAGTACTGTACACATTAAAACATTTTATAGAACATAAATACTATAATATCAGCAGAATGCAAACAAAACATCTTCTTTTTGTTAATTTATTTTTTATTGAATATTTCCAAATAAAACCCCAACCATGAACTTCTACAAGATAGCCACCCCGAACAATTGTCTTGCCATATATATTGCTATTTACAAAATTTTCTGCAACATTTCCCTCTACAATTGTTTCCCCATCACCCCCTCCATCCTCCCTTCTCAGTCCCACTTCCCCCTCATCCAATCACAGTGAAATGCTATATGTCGACAAATCACAAATACCCACTGATGTGAAACACAGGGTAGCTCAGGATCCAGTTCTCACTCTCACTCCATCCTCCCACCCCCCATTGGTTAGAGCTTAAAATAACTTTTCCATTCTCTGTATGGTTTCAAAATCCTGTCAAACTTTCTAAATGGCATGTCTTCTATAGGCTCCAGTTTCACTCATTCGGAACACATCATCCAACCTTTCCACTATCATCCCTTTCGTCGGCAGGTCAACTTGCAGCCACATACATGCTGTCTGCTTACGTCCCGCTATAACACAAAACCCCCAAAATAATGTCATACTCCCTTCCCAACCCTCCAGACATTGATGCAACAAGACTTGCTCAAGCTTCAGATGAACTGTCACCCCTGTTCTCTCCAAACAGTGATTCAGCCTCCCACCACATCACTTGCACTTTATCACTATCCCAAAAAATATGCTTCAGATCCCCCAGTCCTCTCACAACCTTTCCAACATTCTTCCCCATATCCACTATTTACTGCAGAATCTCTACAAGCCCAAATTCATTTCATAATCCCTCAAACCTATTCACCTCACCTTCTTCCCCTAACATCTACCTCAACCTCTCCAACCCATTGCTAGCCCCTATTCTATTCCAGGTGGGAATTCCTCCAATCCCACTATAAAAGCCAATTTTGAATATCTCTTCCTCCCCCATCAACTTCCCCTTAACATTGTTTCCTTATTCCCATAGTTGTCCTAATCATAGGCACTGTGGGTTAAACTAGAAAGAGGGAAAGGAAATCCATTTGCCTTCATGAAATACAAGTGATCACAGAGAGAGGAAGACAGGCATCTATATTTGGAAATACTTAGAGAAGCTAGCAAAGTAGTTAGGAAAGCAAAGGTACACAAAGAAGAAGAAATAGCCAATGCAATAAAATGCGGAGATAAGACATTTTTCAGATACGCTAGTGAGAGGAGGAAGGGCAAAAGTGGTTTTGTCAGATTTGAGGGTGCAGGGGAGGAATATGCAGAAACTGATGAGGATAAAGCAGAATTGCTTAGCAAATATTTCTGTTCTGTGTTCACAGATAATGGGCTAGGAGCAGAACTTCAGAAAACACCCACAAATCGGAATCAAAGCGATAGGGATCTCAAATGATTTTCAGAAGACTGTGTTTGTGAAGAACTTGCTTAAACAAAAAGTAGACAAAGCCATGGGTCTGGATGGGATACATCCAAGAATACTGAGGGAACGTGGGGACATTCTAGTGGCTCCATTGTCTGTCTGACCTTTTCAATGCCTCTTTGAAGTCTGGATTGTAGAGAGGCACATGTGGTCCCTTTACACAAAAGCAGATGTAAGGATGACATTGAGAACTACAAGCTGGTTAGTCTAACCTCTGGTCTTGTCCGACAAATCTGATTTCTTTGACTGGATGACCAGGGAGTTGGGCCGGGGGAGAGCTCTAGATGTGATATATTTAGGTTTCAGTAAAGCCTTTGACACCATTCCATACAGGCGATTATAAACAAACTGAGCACCCTAGGGATGGGCTCTAAAGTTACTGATTGGGCTTAGAAATTGGTTGAGTGGGAGGCAACAAAGGGTACAGATAAATGGAGCTCACTCCGAGGAGAAGGAGGTTACCAGTGGTGTGCCCCAGGGATCTGTCCTTGGTCCGATTCTGTTTAACATCTTTGTTAGTGATATTGCGAAGGACTGTCGGGTAAGGTTTGCTTGGTTGCAGATGATACCAAAATATGCAATAGAGTAGATGCACAGGAAGGAGTCGATAATATGAGGAGGGACTTAGCTAAGCTTGAAGAATGGTCTAGAATATAGCAACTGAAATTTAATGCTAAAAAATGCAGGGTCATGCATTTAGGCTGCAAAAATCCAAAGGAGCTGTACAATGTAGGTGGGGAAGTACTTCTGTCCACAAAAGAAGAGCGAGACCTGGGCGTAATTGTGTCTGATGATCTTAAAGTAGCTAAACAGGTAGAAAAAGCGACTACGAAAGCCCGAAGGATGCTTGGGTGTATAGGGAGATGAATGGCTGGCAGAAAAAGGGAGGTGATAATGCCTCTGCATAAGTCTCTGGTGGTCCTCATTTGGAGTATTTGTGCAATTTTGGAGACCGCAGAGTTAGTGCAGAGGGTGGCTACTAAAATGGTTAGTGGTCTTCATTATGAAACAAAGATCTTAATATGTATATGTTAGAGGAAAGGCGGGATAGGGGCGATATGATAGACCTTTAAATACCTCTGTGGCATAAATGTATAGGAGAGTCTCTTTCAATTGAAGGCAAGCTCTGTTACAAGGGGACACAGGATAAGAGTGAAAGAGGATACAACTCAGGAGTAATATGCGGAAATATTTGTTTATGAAGAGTGGTAGATGCATGGAATAGTCTCCCATTGGAGGTAGTAGACACAAGGACAGTATCTGAATTCAAAAAAGAATGGGACAAACACAGAGGATCTCTAAAGGTAAAAAGGGAACTATTTGTAGTTGATATGGAAGGGCAGACTAGATAGGCCACGTAGTCTTTTTCTGTCATCATGTTTCTGTGTTCCCACTCACCCCACCTTTCTTACTTACCTGTCCTCCCCCCACACCCAGTTCTCTAGCCTAGTTCCCCCACAGCACCTCCTGTTCTGCACCGCCCATTGTTTCCTTTCCATTCTCCCCCTCGTCCAGAAGTGCTTTAACTTGGTCCGCTTCATAGTAAGTTTGGAAACGTGGGACTCCCTACCCCCCCATCCATCTTTTTTGATATATAACGTTCCTTGCCATCCTAGGCACCCCCTTCCCCTTTAAATTACATTGTTTACTGTCAAAAATTGTTCCATGTAAAACAAGCCCTGCTTTGTTGACTGTTGTTCAATTGTGAGCCACATCTGAACTCTGGAAGATGCGGGATATAAATGATTGTTAAATAAATAAATAAAAATAAATTCCATAACCATATCCTGCAATCCCCTCAGGTACCTTCGTGGCCCCTCACACAGCAAAGCCAGAAATAGGTAGAGCACCCTGGGGAGCACATTCATATTTATCACCACTACTCTCTCCAATCAAGAGATATATAATCCCTTCTGTCTCCCCACATTTCTCTTTATTGCCTGATTCAGTGGTTGGTAATTGAACTGAAATCATATCTCCATCTCCCCACTCACTTGATCACCCAAGTATGTAAAGATGCACTCCACCCACCTGAAGGGACATGCTGCATGTAATCCCTTTTAGACCACCTGGAACGTGCACCTTCCCCTCATTAATCTTATAGTCTGAGACAGCACTATACTTAGCAATCTAGTCCATCAGCACAGGGACAGATGTAAATGGTTCTCAAATCATGAAGATTACGTCATCTGTGAATAATGCTATTTTAAACACTACCCTCCTACCTCTATGCCCTTAATATTCCCTCTACTTCTAATGGTTTCCACCAGTGACTCGGCGCAAAGAGCAATGGACGGGCACCCTTGGGGCGTACCCCTCCCAAGCTTGAAGACCTCTGAATAGCCCCCATTGATGTGTATCCTAGCCACCGGATCCGTGTACAACGCCCTGGCCCATTTAATACATTTCTTTCCAATTCCCATGCACTCGAAAACCTTAAACATAAAACCCCACTCTACTCTACTCTATCAAAGGCCTTCTCTGCATCTAACGTCATAAACAAAGTCCCTTCCTTCTCCTTAGCCTGCCACATCAAATTAAGTACCTTCTTAATGTTATCGCTTCCATGCTGTCCTGCTACAAATCCCATCTGGTCATTTTTAACTAATCTACTGTATGCATAAACCCCTGCAACCGATTGGCCACAATTTTCATCAAATGTTTGGCATCTAAGTTTGAGTGATATGGGCCTATATGTTGTGGGGAGTAGCCTAATGGTTAGAGCACTGGCTTGGTAACCAAGAGAACATGGTTTGATTCCCACTAGCACTACTTGTTGCCTTGGGCAAGTCACTTAACCCTCTATTGCCTCAGAAAAATCCAAGTTATCAATGTCCCTGTTTAATGTACTGTACATTACCAAGTTTAAGTTACAATGTAAACTGTTTTGACTGAAATGATAAAGCGTTATAAAAAACCTGATAAATAAAATATGACTCACACTTGAGTCCTTTCCTGGTTTAGGTAGTACCATTATCCAAGTCATATATATACTATCAGGGACCCTATCCTCCTCCACCGCCCAATTAAACATTTCTACTAGTGTGCCCTCTAGTTGATCTTGAAATTTGCAATAAAATTTTGCAGTTAGCACATCCAAACCTGGAGCTCTTCCCACCTTCAGCGATTGTATAGCTGCCACCACCTTCCGCTCTGTTATGGCCCTGTCCAACATTTCCCTCTCCGCCTCCTCCATCCTAACAAAGTCACACCCCTGCAAAAATTCCTCATGCCTATCTTCACCCTCTTTTTATAAAGCTTAGAGTAAAAATCTCAAAATACCCTTCTCATACCGTAAGAACCAAAAAACATCCCCCCTTCACTACTCTGAATACTTGGATTTTGTTAAACATAAGATAAGAACATAAGAGATGCCATACTGGATTAGACAAGGGCCCATCAAACCCTTTTTCCTGTTTCCAGCAGTGACCAATCCAGGTCATAAACACCTGTTGGGTTCCCAAAAGGTATACAGATTCCATGCTACTTGTCCAATGGGTATGTTTTTGTTAAAACTTGATACGCCACCCTTTTGCGGGGTAAACAGCGGATTTCCCTGGTCCTCTTTAATAATTGTTTATGGACTTTTCCTCCAGAAACTTGTCCAACGTCTTTTAAATCCAGCTTCACTAACAGCTTTTACTATATCCTCTGGTAACAAATTCCAGAGTTTGATTACACTTTCAATGAAAAAATGTTTACTCTGGGAACAAGCAGGAAGTCTGTCCTCACATATGGGTGATGTCTGTGCCAACGGAGCTCAAGTGGAAGCATCCTCCCCAGCTTTCAAAGAAAGCCTTTGGGAGATGCACCACACGTGCGTGATCCCCTTCCCACCCAAGGGTGACATCTTGTCTCAGTCTCTTTTTTTTCTGTGGAGTCCTCTGGATGTTGTCCAGTTCCCCCCAGAAAAAGTGTGCTTTTTGTAACGTTTTGTCCGGTTTGCATTCTGTGGCAGATGGTCCCTCACCCTGACCAAGGGAGGATATGAGGCCTACTGAGCAGCTACTTAACGTTTCTAACATTGAACATGGGCTTGCTTTGTTGAAGCTCAGTGAGCAGTGTCCCCTCCCTGGCCCCCATATCCAGGGGATGAGTCATTCCATGGAACTGGGGAGCTCTTGTGGGCCTCAAAGGTCCTGTGGGCCTTTGGTTTCCTGGCAGCTGGGGTTTGTGGCCTGGGGGCTGCTTGGATCTTTGGGGGTTTGTGGGTTGCATTGTGGGGTGCCCTATATGGTGGGCCATGGGAATGCTTCTTGACTCTGTGGACCCCGTTCAATAAAGGTGCTGGCTGGCAGGCTGCCCAGAGCATGTGTGCTGATTGTGCTTGGCCTCCAGATCCTCCTTGGCTCTGGTGGCCCCTTTACCCCCATATTGGGGAAAACGCTCCACAATGGCTATGGTGCTGTCCAAGCCATATAAGAGGAGTGACTAAAAGGGGGATGCCCTCCCCACACACCAGAGATCTTGTACTATATTCCCTGCAGCCTAGGTGTTCAGGCATCCTGAGTGCCTCAGGGTGGGGGGTGTTCATATACCTGTCCCACATGATGGACACACTGGACATCCTTCCTGATCTCATATAAGGCTCCCTGCATCTTCAGATGCTATATTTGCACCCTGTCTCCTAAAGTTAGGAGTACAGCACAGACTCGCTGCATGTGTTTGCTGTCCTGATTGGCATACATCGCCCTCTTGTACTTAGCTCCATTGCTCCATTGCTCTGAGCTGTGTAGCCAGTTATGCCTATTCCTGGTCATCCCTCTATATTCTGCACTGGCCTGTTACTACTGTCTTGTAGGTGGGATTGGGGCACATTTCTTGCTGTCTGCAGTGATTACATAGCCCAGTACCACCCTACTAACGCATTTGTAGTTTACAATTCCAGGGCGTGTGTTGAACGCATTCACTATATGCATGCGCTATGTCCACACCTTTGCAACTACCACAGGGATAACGCGCCCATCACAACAGTGCATCTGGAAACAGACCCATTACACACTCCAGCCACACCCACTGCAGCCATACCCCCTGCTGCACCCCTGCTGCTGGCCATGCAGGGGTGTAGCAGGGGGTGTGTCTGGAGTGCAGATGCACTGTTGTGATGGGCGCGTTACCCCTGTGGTAGTTGCAAAGGTGTGGATAGCACATGCATATATTTATTTATGTACCCACTGCAGCCACACCCCCTGCACACCCCTGCTGCTGGCCATGCTGTGGTAAAAAAAAAATGCGCTAACCATGTGTTCCTTATCGTCACTCCAGTCCAGTCCCTTACTTCTGGGTTGCGCAACCCTTCCATCAGCTTGGAGGCTGAGCCCAACCTTTTTGGGGATGGAGTGGTATAAATACCACTAGGACCACCCCTAGCCACCAGTATTCTCAGCCTCCAAGCAGCTGGAGGGTTCCGTAAGCCTAGTGCTTACTGGAGTCTCCTTTTTATTTCCTTTTTTTATCCAAATTTACTTTTACTTTCTTTATTAATTCTTTATTAATTCTTTGTTTTTACCTTTTAGTTGTTGCAGGATTACTGTGCCTTTAATTCTCCTGCTTGCTCTCTCCTCCCTCCCCCCCCCCTACCCTGACTGTCCGGGCCGGGGATCGGAGGTGGTTTCCCTGCAAGCAGCAGTGGGGAGGACCGCACAAAGCCCCTCTGCTGCTTATCCGGCCGGCTCCTGCACAATTTCTTTGCAGCCCTGCCCTGCCTCGCGCCGAAGCCCTCACGGTGGCTGAGCGCTAGAGGCAACGCCGCGATTTCATGCTCACTGCCGGCCCCGTCCCGGAGCAGAGGGACGCAGGGGCGAGCTCTGGAGGCCGCGTTTCCAGCGGGAGGTGGTGTTAAGCGGCGGTTCCTGGCTCTGAAGGAAGATCGGGTGGTGAGCATACTCGCGACTCCCGTTAGGGCTCCACGTGGTGAGGCCTACCACGTGTAGAGCCAACGGTGGCAGTTCGCGGAGTCGGGCCCAGACATCTCATCAGTAAAAGCTTCTTAAACCGCAAGTACTGGGGATTGTTTTTAAGGGATGTGCATTCACCTGATTAGTTTAATATTTTAAATTGTATTTCTTTATTTCTTTATTTTAATTTTGATTTCTAATTCAAGTTTTAAAGGGGAACTTCTAATACAAGTAGTGGAGAGAGCATACACATTTAATAAAGGAACGGTTTAACTCTGCATCGGAGCGCTACAGTCTCCCATTGGTTAGACCTGGCTTTTCAGCCCCGAAGCGCAGGAAGGACTCCCGTAGCCCTCCCAAGGTCATGGCGGCCAAGTCTCGGTGTCCATCCTGTGGCACCCGGCGGGGTACTTCCTCGGAGGCAGGGATCTGCAGGGGTTGTGCTGCAGTGGCTGCCTCCGTGGAACAAGAAATCAACTTGGCCATGTCACAAGCTTCCCAGGGCTCCGAAGATCCCCTACAAGGGGAAGGGGGTTCCCTCCTACCTCCTTCTACGTCCTCAGATTTATCCACCCCTCCCTTGCCCCCCCCCCCTCCTGTCCTACGGGGGAAGGGGAAGCCGGGGATTTTTTCTCCCCTGACTTCGTCCTGTTACTACACAAGGCCTATTGCTTACGTAAGCAGGGCTTGGGGTCAGGAGATGCTGGAATGTCAGCAGAGGTCATTTCGGCCAAGCCCACGAGAGTAGGCAACGCGGAACCAGGGATTCTGCCTAAGCGCCCCCGTCTGAGCTCTGAGGAGCCTCCCCCGTCCCTCTCACAGGATAACCCTGGGGAAGAGAACTCCGACAGGGAGTTGGACGAGGAAGAGAAGGAGCTTGAAGAGGGGGAGATCCCTGAGGAAGATCATTCACGTGTAATCAGGGTCTTTCGTCGGGAGGAACTCCCGGCATTAATTAATGAATCCCTGAAAATTCTCAATGTTGCCTCGGACACGCCGGCAGAGGAGGAGGCGTTGGAAGATCCTCTAATCCAGGCCATCAGGAGACCACAGAAAGTTGTCCCTGTCCACAGAGTGGTGCGTCAGATGATCCAGGAGGAATGGGATCAACCAGAATCAAGCCTAAGGGGAGTCAGATCCATGACCCGCCTATATCCGCTCCCAGAATCAGATAAAGAGCTGCTGAAGTCCCCCAGGGTGGATGCGGCGGTCTCAGCTGTTACGAAGAAGACTACTATCCCAGTCGAGGGCAGCACGGCCTGGAGAGATTCTCAAGACAGAAAATTGGATACGCTTCTGAAACAAGCCTTTGATATTAGCGCCCTGGCGCTACAGGCCTCCGTGTCAGGGGCCTGGGTAGCACGGGCCTGCTTAAGATGGTCACAACAGCTTCAATCAGCGGAGGGCCCCGCGGACGAAGCGCAGGCCAACGCTACTAGACTGGAATCCGGAGCGGCCTACTTGGTGGATAGCCAGTATGACCTCATTAGAAGTCTGGCCAAGAACATGGCCTCGGTTGTGGCTGCTAGATGTTATTTGTGGCTACGGAATTGTGCCGCCGATGCCTCCTCCAAGTCACGCCTCAGTCGCCTTCCCTTTAAAGGAAAACCTATTTGGGGAGGATTTAGAAAAGCTAGTAAAGGACCTTGGCGAATCTAAGGGAGGCAGGCTTCCGGAAGACAGACCGAAGCAAGGGCGTCCCCTGGCCCCGGTACGTAACCATTCAAGGGACCCCCGGAGGTTTCGTCCAGCCAGGTCAAGCCCCTTTCCCAGAGGCCGATTTCCCTCAAGGGGTCAAGGTTTTAGGGGGTTTAGAGGAGCAGGTAGAGGCTTCGGTGCCTCTTCCTCCTCCTCGGGCCCTAGAAAACAGCAATGAGACAACAGGGGTCCAGGCGGACGGACTGCCGGTCGGCGGGCGCTTAAGGCAGTTTCTTCCCGCCTGGTCCCGGGTTACGTCCGATCAATGGGTCCTAGAGGTCATCAGGGAGGGCTATGCTCTCAAATTCGCAAAGCAAATAAGGCCAGCCTTCGTCCTGTCTCCCAGCGGTTCGCCTGCAAGGAGTGCGGCGATAGAGGCAACTCTTGCCCGACTAATAGCTCTCGGGGCCGTGGTTCCGGTTCCACCAGACCAGTACGGCTCGGGTCGTTACTCGATTTACTTCGTGGTCCCAAAGAAAGAAGGATCTCTTCGCCCGATACTGGATCTAAAGCAGGTCAATCGCTGTCTCAGAGTATCTCACTTCCGGATGGAGACCCTACGTTCGGTCATAGCAGCCGTAAGAGACAGGGAGTTCCTGACGTCCCTAGATCTAACAGAAGCATATTTGCACATACCAGTCAGAAAGTCCCATCAACAGTTCCTGAGATTCGCAGTGCCCACAGGCCACTATCAGTTCCAGGCCCTACCTTTCGGTCTAGCTACGGCTCCAAGGACTTTTACCAAAGTGATGGTGGTAGTAGCGGCTTCCCTACGGAAAGAGGGAATACTAGTGCACCCTTACCTGGACGATTGGCTGATCCGGGCAAAGTCGGAAGAAGAGAGTCGCTCGGCAACGGCCAGAGTAGCTCAAGTCCTAGAGGAGCTGGGGTGGATCATCAATCGAGCAAAAAGCAAGATGACCCCCTCCCAGGAACTCAAATACCTCGGGGCAAGGTTCGACACCAACAAAGGCAGAGTGTTTCTGTCAAGGACAAGATCAAGAGACCTAAGGCTTCTGGTCACACAGTTTCTGCACAGAAGGAGCCCCTCAGCATGGCATTATCTTCAGGTCCTGGGAACCATGGCCGCGGCTATAGAGGTAGTTCCATGGGCCAGGGCCCATATGCGGCCATTGCAGCGGGCCCTATTGCGGCGGTGGTCCCCTCAGCATCATCCTCTGTCGATGCAGTTACCCTGTGCTCCACGGACCAAGCAGGCACTCCACTGGTGGCGGAGTTCAAGAAATCTGGATCGCGGGATGCCTCTCGAACCTCCTCAGTGATTACTGTTGACGACGGATGCCAGTCTAGCAGGCTGGGGTGCCCACTGCGAGGACCAGTTCGTCCAGGGTCGCTGGACACCTTTGGAAGCTCAATGGCCCATCAACAGGCTGGAATTACGGGCTGTCCTCCTAGCCCTCAAGGCTTTCGAGTCCTTAGTGATGAAAAGAGAAATTCGCGTCCTCTCCGACAATGTCACAGCAGTGGCATACATCAACCACCAGGGCGGCACCAGCAGCCCCACCCTAGAGAAGGAGGCGGACGCCCTGTTCCGCTGGGCCGAGGTTCGGTTGGAAGTGCTCTCAGTTCAGCACGTGGCCGGAATGGACAACGTCACGGCAGATTACCTCAGCAGGTGCAAGATAGACCAAGGAGAGTGGGAGCTGGACTAGGGGACCTTCGACCAAATAGTTGCCAGGTGGGGTCTCCCGGTCATGGATCTCATGGCACGGTTCGCGTCCGCCAAGGTGGCTCGCTTCTTCAGTCGAAGGCGGGAAAGAATGTCCGAAGGACTGGATGCCCTGTCCCAGAAGTGGCCTTCGGAAGGGCTCCTCTATGTGTTCCCTCCCTGGGCTCTGATCGGAAAGGTCCTACAACGGGTGGAGTCGAACCGGGGTTTGATAATTCTCATAGCACCAGATTGGCCACGCCGTCCCTGGTATGCGGATCTGGTGAGGTTACTCGTCAACCAGCCTTGGCGTCTTCCCTACAAAAGGGACCTGCTGAGGCAAGGGCCGGTTCTAATGCCTCACGTGGATCGATTCTCGCTTACGGCTTGGCTATTGAAAGGGCACGGCTCCTGAAGCGGGGCTATTCAGGAGCGGTCATCACGACGCTCCTGAAGGCGAGGAAGCGCTCAACCTGTCTCTCCTACGTCAGAGTTTGGAGCATCTTCGAAGCGTGGTGTGCGGAGCACCGGAGGAACCCTCTTTCGGCCTCGGTCCCTGAGGTCTTGGAATTCTTGCAAGCAGGCTTTGACAAGGGACTAGCGCCCAGTTCCCTAAGGGTACAGCTAGCTGCCATCGCTTGCTATAGAGGTAAGGTCCACGGCAAGTCCCTAGGAGCCCACTCGGATGTGTCCAGGTTCCTAAGAGCGGTTAAGCGACTGCGTCCTCAACGAAGGTCGATCATTCCCCCTTGGGACCTCAACCTAGTACTAAATGCCTTGGTCGGGGAACCCTTTGAGCCAGTTAAGAGAGCCTCCTTAAAGGATCTAACCCTGAAGACAGTTTTTCTGGTCGCTATATGCTCGGCTAGGCGGGTCTCAGAACTACAAGCGCTCTCTTCTCAGCCCCCCTTTCTATCCTTTCTCAAGGACAAGGTAGTCCTGCGGACGGTTCCTTCCTTCTTGCCTAAGGTTATTTCCCCCTTTCATGTGAACCAGGTAGTTACTCTTCCGTCCTTTCCGGCCGAGAGGTTAGAAGGAAAGGACAGCAAGCTTCGCTTACTAGACGTCCAGAGGGCCCTGAAACGTTACCTCTCCCGCACAGCCTCCTTCCAGAAATCAGAACGCCTTTTCATTCAGTTCGGGGGTCCGCACAAAGGGGAGGCGGCGGCCAAGGCCACCATCTCCAGGTGGATTAGAGAAGCTATTGCCTCCGCCTATATCCTAAAAGGGAAACAGGTGCCAGGGGGTCTGCGGGCACACTCGACCCGGGCCCAGGCTACCTCTTGGGCAGAATTTAGTCTAGTTCCCCCGCTGGATATTTGTAGGGCAGCGTCTTGGTCCTCCCTACATACCTTTACCAAACACTATACAGGCTGGACGTACAGAGTTCAGCGGACACTCGGTTTGGTCTTGCGGTTCTTCAGTCCGGTATGTCGGACCCCACCCAGGGTTGAACTGCTCTGCTACATCCCAGAAGTAAGGGACTGGACTGGAGTGACAATAAGGAAGAAGCAATTAGATCTTACCTGCTAATTGGTGTTCCTGAAGGAATGACAGTCCAGTCCCTGTTCCCGCCCGGTTCTCCGACATCCGTTAAGACCTATTAGACCTGTTAGTCAAGGGCGGAGCGGCGGGCCGAGCGTGAGGCAGGCGCTGGGGGGGAGGTGTACAAGGGAAGGACGGCACGGACAGACGCAAGTTAACCACCTCCTTTTCGTGGTCCTCCCTCCTCCCCTACTCCTAATCCTTAAAAAAAATAAAAAGTTCAATTTGTTGCAAGTTCAATAGTTATAAGTATGGGTTTGCTTTTCGGGGTTAATTTATGTCGGTCTTTAATGGAAGTTTGTTAAGTCTGCTTTTTCATTCGATTACTGGTGGCTAGGGGTGGTCCTAGTGGTATTTATACCGCTCCATCCCCAAAAAGGTTGGGCTCAGCCTCCAAGCTGCTGGAAGGGTTGCGCAACCCAGAAGTAAGGAACTGGACTGTCGTTCCTTCAGGAACACCAATTAGCAGGTAAGATCTAATTGCTTCTTTGTCCTGCATTACTCACGGCACGTTAGTAAACTTGCCCCTAAATCTATTTCTGATGATGATTTTAGTTTCTCCTTTGTATCAGATACTAATGCCATGATGTAGTCCAAACTTTCTGATTTTTCTTCAGAGTTTCTCCATCAATGATTAGAGAAAGCTACTTTTGACAGTGTCTTTTCTGTTGGAAACAGATTGGATATTTTTTTTGTTTTTTCTTCGTCATGAAATTTATCCAGATGTTCCATACGAGATGCAGCAGCGGCGACGCTGCGTTATACCTTTGAAGATCTGTGTGATTGTTATTGGTGCTACATTTTCTTTAGCTCATTCTTGTAAATGCAGAATGAAATTTTATGTCAAATTGGCAGGGCTGGATTTGTAGACAAAAAATAAATGGAACTGTGAACGAGGCCGGAAGTGACCTGTGGGGACAGAGCCAGAAGTGACCTATGGGGGCGGGACCAGGGCCAGAAGTGTTTGCATACCTTTTGTTTACAGCATTGGTGAATAAACTGTCTATTTAGACTAGGCTAAATGTGTAACCTGAACAGTGGCTGAATATTGCCTCTATCTGAATAATTTTCTGGCCTACCTTTGCTCCTCCCCCAACATGGCCCACAGATTTATAGATAATATCTGGCCGTTTAGCCCGATATCTGTACGCTTTTTGAAAATACATAGGCTAATTATGCATTTACCAACAAATTTTAATTACCTTTGAATTGGGCATATTTATTCATTTGTCTGATCAGGTATAATTATTCATTCATATGGAGCCCTCCCAGATTCACCAATAAAACTCTCCCTACAGTGAATACAGACAAAATTAGGGTTTTTCACTTTACAACTCGGCATAGAAAAAAAGATTCCATCCAAATTCTGGTCTCAAATTAGTGATAATAACCACCAACTCCCTCTTCTGTCAAGCACTGTGCGTCATAACCCAAAACCCTGCAAATGGACAACCAACACCAGCATCAAATCGTAGAACTCAATCCTACCTATGAAAAATCAGCACTGCAAGCGTTCTAGAGCACCAGTAGCCTCTAGTTGGAGAAAGAGAATAAGCCAAACTACTACAGAACCAACATGTTAACAGAATCCTTCATGTCGGCTGCACATGTTAGAAATAGACCATTACCTAGTAAATAATAAGAAACTACAAATTAGAAAAAAATCCGCAGTCAAAACTTCAAGTGGAAAACCTTCAAAACAGACACTGAAGAAAAAGAAACAGAAATATATTTCCTTGTCTACTGAACTCTAAGAAATGTACATTTTCAAAACTGACATATTTCATTCTCTAAAAAACTGCCACTGTTTTGTACCTTTGTTTGATAATTTTATTTTTCTAGTTGGTTGGTCCTGGTCTCATTTCCACTTCCTCTTGTTTGTTTTCTTCTAAGTCCTTTTCCAGGATCTCATTTCCATTTTCTGTTTCTTCACACTGCCTGCCTTTGTCCTTTCTTTCCCTACATTTTTCTCCGACGCTGATCCTTCTGTGTCATCTCTTTTTTTCAATTTCTCTCATCTGCCTTTTATCCTAACTCTAGATTCATTCTGTTCCTCCCTCTCCCTCCTTCTTCTTTTTCGCCTTTCACTTTCTTACCAGCTTTCGATTTCCTAACCTTACCTCCCTAGTCCTTCCATTCCCCACCCATCTCATTCCTTCGCCCGCCTCCTGTGTCCCCAATTTTCCCCCTTCATATGCATTTTCCCCCCTCCCGCCTCATCTATCACCTTCTGCCTCGCATCCCCTAATCAGCCCCAGCTCATTCCCTAGCACATCCTCTCTTCACCTCTAGGCCCTTTCTTATGTCTTAACCCCTATTCGGGTTTCCATTTCCACTTTTACTTCCCTTCTTTCTACTCTCTCTCACCACCTTCAAGGAAGACCTTGTCCCTTCCTGTGGCTCCCACTCACTCTATAGTCCTCTTCAGCCACCCCCAATCCTTCCCCATATCCTCCAAAGCCCTTCAAACCTTTGCCCCCCCCCCCCCATATTTCTGCACTTTGTCTCACAGCTCTATTCATACCCCTCACCCAATCATCTTATCCCCACTGTCCTATTAATCTCTGGTCAATTTCTTAGTCTCCACTACCCCCCAGGGCAA
This sequence comes from Ichthyophis bannanicus, assembly GCA_033557465.1. Lineage (NCBI taxonomy): Eukaryota > Metazoa > Chordata > Amphibia > Gymnophiona > Ichthyophiidae > Ichthyophis > Ichthyophis bannanicus. The sequence goes on from CM066039.1 coordinate 253,274,273, forward strand.
GCCAAGTCCCCACTTTTTCACTATACCCAATCCCTGAGTCCTCACTCAAAATCCCATCCAAGCCCTGAGTCTGCACATACATGCCCAATACCCAGCCTTTGTTACTCTTTCTTCTGTTTTCTCACCCAGTACCTTAGCCCAAGTCTGTGCTCTCCCACATCCCCATGTCCCCCAGTGCCTACCCATCTACCTCCTCCTCCAATACTAATTAACCCTTCCTTTCCTCTACCTTATCCCAGCATCTGATCTTAAACCCCGCCCTCTCAACCTTCCCCTGGTTATGACTTTGCTTCTTCCCCAGCCTCCACAATACCTGTCCTTCTCTTCTTTCTCATGCTGTCAGCATCTCCTTTTTTCACACCCTGACACCAGCATTTATCAACACTAGCCCCCTTTCAGTACCAGGCCCCCCAGCCCTAAAATTACTCCCTTCCCAGCACCAGTCCCCTTCCAGCATAAGTCCTTTACCATGCCCAGTTCCAATATCAGACCAGTTCTGGTCCCAGCCCCAGTATTGGTCTATTTCTAGTCTCGGTCCCCCCCTTCCCCAGCATCAGCCTATTTCCAGTCCCAGTTCCCCCTCCCCCCAGGCCCATTATCAGACCATTTCCACCTCCCCTCCCCACCAGCCTCAGTATCTGCCAATTTCAATTCTTCCAACCCCCAATATCGATCCATTCTCCGGGAACAAGCAGGAAGTCAGTCATCACATATGGGTGACGTTGGTGCTGACGGAGCCCTCATGGAAGCATCTCCCCAGCTTTCAAAGAAAGCTTTTGGGAGATGCCACCACACATGCATGGTCCCCTTCCCGCCCAAGGATGCCATCTTGCACAGTCTCCTTTTTTCCCGCAGAATCCACTGGTCGTGTGTCTGATTTCCCTGGAAAAATTGATTAAATTCTCAGTGAAGTGTCTGTTGCAACCGGTTCCTTTCCTGCCTCTGAGCTTGCTTGCCCCAGCATCGCATTTTGGACCCGTTTTTGTAGTTTTTCCCTTTGCCTTTTTTCCACCACTGGCTGCTCCTCGGGTCTTCGACCTCACTGGGGTACTTTTTTCCTAATGGCCAGAAGCTTTAAAAAGTGTGATCAGTACACAAAAAATATGTCCCTCACTGACACACTCAATTTCTGCCTCCAGTGTCTAGGGGTTGACCATGACCTGGAGGCTTGCAGCCTTCGCAGAAAGATGTCAATCAAACTCCGTCAGCAGAAGCACGACAAGATCTTCAAAAGGTCAGAGTCTGCCCTGGAGTCCTCGGTGACTCCATGCTCCAGGGCCCCATCTGAATCCTGGGAGTTGCACAGTGATCCTCTGCTACCAACCGGGACTGCAAGGCCTCCGACAGGGATTCCCCAGAGTGCGAATGGAAGAAGAAGAAAAAAATCCTTGAGGAACTCCTCTTGGGACTCGGACAAGACGGGCAAGCCCTGTGCTAGATCCCGCAGCATGCGCAGAGAATCCGAGGAGTCTGAGCGGGAGCAGCTGGCCGGCCAAGGTTTCCTGGAAGGATTCAGAGGCCTCCGGCAATCTGCATCTGACACCCAAGGCTATCCTCGTTGTGGACTCCCTCTCCTCACTGACACCAGACCCGGTAACCCCGGCGTCCGGTTCAAAGGCTGCGACACCTCCTAAATGGGAAACCAGAATGGTGGCTTTGGAGTGCAATTAGTCTGCTTTCCTTGCCATGCAGCAGGCACTGATGCTCGGCCAGTGCAACTGCGCAGACCACCGGGACCTCGACTTTGAGGAAAAAGGCAAAGGGAAAAACTACAAAAACGGGTCCAAAATGCCTAATGATTGGGACAAGTTACCTCAAGCTGGAGGGCATTGGGTTCGAATCCCGCTAGAGGACAGCAACCTTGGGTTGGAAGGACTGGGGTTTCTAGTCCATAGGTGCCCCTTGTGGCCTGGGGAAGCCACTTAACCCTCCATTGCCTCAGGTACAAGAACATAAATTGTGAGCCCTTTGGGAACAAGGGAAAAATATATATACAGTACCTGAATGTACACTGCTTTGACTGGTAGAAAAGTGGTATATAAGCCTAGTTAAAATAAATAAATAAACGAGATCCTCACTGGTGAGTGCTCGCGGCTCCGGCTACAAAGCTGCCATGATCCATCGGGCCCCCCCGACCCAGCGCCGAATCCTCCACGGACTACTCTGATTGGGAGTCTGAGGATGAGACATCACCGGACACTCGCAAACATCACGATGTCTTGTCGGACCTGTCCCCTCCGGTGACCCGGCATATGTCACCACCTGAGGAAACTTCATTCATCGTCTTCATGCGGGACATGTCGAGGACACTGGCCAACTCCACTGAGTCAGAGGAGGATTTTTGCACAGAGGAGCTAGAGATTCTCCAATATGATTTCCTGCCAAAGGAGGCACTGACGATTCCTATCCCTGCCACCTCGAGAGACTTCTCCTCTGCATGTGGGAGACGCCGGCATCTGTGCCCATAGTCAGCCGTCAACTCGATGCAATATACCGAGTCCAGCGAGGCCATGACTTCAGGAAGCCGTAGTTGCTCCATAACTCCATGGAAGTGGAGTCAGCCAATCGTTGGCTCAAGAGCCAGAAGATGCATTCTTCAGTGCCCCCGGCAGGGAGACCTCTACCCTCGATGCCCTTGGTAGGAAGTGCGTACCAGCTCTATATCAGCATGTACCTTTGGGACTTGACGAAGGAGCTTACTGGGTTCTTCACTGGCCTCGGGGATGGCCACTGCCATTAATTCCGGAACCTGACTAAGGGTGTTGGAGAGTGCTCGAAGTATCTGACTCGGGCAGCCTACAATGGTTTCGATCAACCTCGAGGACAGCTGCTGTGGGCATCTGTGCCTGACGTCTGGCATGGCTGTAGTCATCTGGAGCAATGGGTGCAGGACAAGCTCACCGATGTCCCATGCCAAGGAGAGAATCCCTTTGGCAAACCTATGGCAGAGAGAGCGGAAGAGATTGAGTCTGAGTTCCTTACAAGTAATCGACTCTCCAAGAAGACTGCTACCCTCCCCAGGAGGAAGACCCTGGGAAAAAGCCTCCATACCCGAGGAAGGACCCACATTATCAGGCTCCTCCAGCTCCTCAGCAGGGCCACCTTGCCAAAGGAGCAGGTCAGGGCTCACGCAAGCAGAAAGGCCCCAAGCCCTCAGCACCAGCACAGCCTGAGGGGAGTATTTGACTCCCAGGATATAGCCTCTCCACCCTCAGGAGGTCAACTGCCCACAGGGGGACGTCTGGTCCACTTTGCCCACCGGTGGCCTGCCATCACCACCGACGCTTGGGCACTCCATGTAGTCAGAGATGGTTACCTTCTCCACCTGGACCAGACACCTTCCCCATTCTTCCCAGGAGAGCCCTCTCTGACTCCCTGCACCTGGCCCTGATAGTGCAGGTCTTCTCACAGACAAAGCCATGGAACCAGTTCCCCATCACCTAAGGGAAAAGGGGTTCTACTCGCGGTATTTCCTAGTCCCAAACCGAACTGGGGGACTAAGGCCCATCCTAGACCTGTGAAACCTAAACAAATTCCTGGTGCGGGAGAAGTTAAAGATGCTCTCCCTTGGAACATTGCTGCCAAACCTCCAGCAGGGAGACTGGCTATGCTCCTTGGATCTAAAGGATGCATATACCCACATCCTCATTCATCCCAGCCACAGGCAGTACCTCAGATTCATGGTTGGAGGCAACCACTACCAGTACAGGGTGCTACCCTTCGGTCTAGCCTCCACACCCAGAGTCTTTACCAAATGCCTAGCAGTGGTGGCGGCCTTCCTCCATCTCCAGGATGCCTTTGTCTTCCCCTATATGGATGACTGGCTCGTAAAAGGGGACACGGCTGCAGAGGTGCAGCAGGCTATGGGCCTGCCATCAGTGACCTACAACACCTGGGGTTCGTGATAAACCGCCCAAGTCCTACCTGACCCCTACACAGGATCTGGAGCATAGGAATTCAACTGGACACGCTCCAGGCCAAGTCCCTCCTTCCCCTAAATAGAGCAAGTTGCCTCGCAGCTTTGGCTACAGACATACAATCCCACCACTCTGTGTCGACTCACTTCCTGAACAGTCTACTTGGCCACATGGCATCAACAGTCCATGTTGTCCCCAATGCCCACCTTCATATGAGGGGTAGCTCAGTGGAGCCTCCATTCCCAGTGGCTACAAACCATGGGCTGGCTTTGGGACAGGGTGTGTGTGACCTGCCTGCTGGCGGAGTCGCTCAGCTGGTGGAAAACCAAATAGCACCACAGACAGGCATGCCTTTCCAGAACCACGTGCCCCAGCGGGTCCTCATCATGGATGCCTCCTTGCTAGAGTGGGGGGACCCATTGTGGGAGCTTCCGTATGCAGGACAACTGGTCCAGGGTAGAAAGCCAACAGCAGATCAACCTGCTGGAGCTCAGGGCCGTATTCCTAGGGCTCAAAGCTTTCCGCCACTGCCTACAGCACCAGTCAGTACTAGTTCAGACAGACAACCAGGTCGCGATGTTCTACCTGAACAAACAGGGAGGCACAAGGTCTTACATCCTCTGCCAGGAGGCAATAGCCCTCTGTTCGTATCAGATCAGTCAAGGAATGCTCCTGGTGGCAGTGTACCTGCCGGGCCAGGACAATGCCCTGGCAGACAGATTGAGCAGGGTCCTACAACTGCACGAATGATGGCTAGATACCAAAGTAGCCCAATGGCTCTTCCGCCTCAGGGGCACCCCACTAGTGGACCTCTTTGCCAGCCCGGCCAATGCTCAGCTGCCCTGCTTCTGCTCTTGCTAGTCTCACCCATCCTGGGTGGCAGCGGATGCCTTCATCATCTTGCGGTCAGGGGGCTTCCTGTATACCTTCCTCACCTTCCTGCCCACACCACTGGTTGCCAAGACCCTTTTCAAGGTCCTCCGGAACAAGGCATCACTAATTCTGGTGGCCCAGGCAGTCTTGGTTCCTGCTGCTGCTCTGCCTCTCAATAGAGCCCCTGGTCCATCTGGGGAATGCCCTGAGATTACTGACTCAGGAGGACAGGCTCCCTCCTTCACACCAATCTGGAATTCTGGTGCTAATGGCATGGCTGCTGAACGGGTAGCCTTGGCTCCCTTCAACCTCACGAGAGGGATGGAGGAGGTCCTCCTAGCTTCTCGAAAGGACTTCACGAAGTGGGCCTATACCTTCAAATGGTGCAGATTTTCAGTGTGGTGCACAGAGCAATGGGTCAACCAGTTCTCCTCCCCATTGCAGATGGTTCCGCAGTACCTGCTTCATCTCTCGCAGGCTGTACTAAGTCCATCTCCGTCAAGGTGCACCTGAGTGCTCTTTTGGCACACTACCACCTTATCAAGGGCAAACTCCTCTCTGCGCAGCCCCTTGTTACCTAGTTCTTATGGAGCCTCCTACTCTCAAAGCCCGCCATCCGCCCACCTCCGGCAGAATGGGACCTTAATGTGGTACTGTCACGGCTCACTGGGCCGCCATTCGAGCCCCCTGGCTTCTAGCCACCTACAGTACCTCTCATGGAAAGTTGTCTTTCTGGTGTCACTCGCATCTGCTCGAAGGGTCAAGCCCTGGTGGCAGAGCCACCCTACCTCAGGTTCTATAAGAACAGCGTCATGTTTCATACGCACCCTAAATTCCTTCCAAAGGTGGTGTCCTCGTTCCACCTCAATCAGGAGGTGGTGCTCCCCACCTTCTTTCCATGGCCTCACGCCGACAAGGCGGCGGCCATCCTTGTATTGCCTCACTAGGATATTAAATTCAAGAGCAAACAGCCACACGTGCATGGTATTTAATAAGCTATTTAATATGAAAATTAGCTAGACAATATAACAATAAGTTAGTGATATCACAATGACAACACAACAGTTGATAGACAATAGAACAATGCATCACCAAACTGACATCATCGCAGCCCCTTCATCATCAGCTGGGAGAGCTACAGCGAAGGCTGGAGAAGAGTTTGGGACCTCTCATGTGCTGGCTAGGCGGACATCAACTCTCTGAATGTCCTGGATTTTCTAGCTCTTTTTATAGGCTGTAACAAATGTTTGTTTATTTATTTATTTATTTAACAGCTTTTATATACCGCGCTATTTGTTATCAGTGCGGTTTACATACAACAAGGGTGCACAGTCAGAAAACTGTTCTGTGCTTACATTGTAACAGGAGTTTAAACTTGGACAGTACATTGTAACAGGAGCATAAACTTGGAGTAACAGAGAAACTATAAACATATGTACAAAATATAATTAGATTTGGTTTGTATATACAGTAAGTCTAAAGCGGGCTCAAGATACTTGTGACAGGATGCAGTTTGTAGACATTGGTGGGTGGGTGGGTAGAGGTGGGGCAGATGCTTGGGCAAAGTGAAGTAGGAAAATGTGGTGTTTGATTGCCTTACGGAACTGCATAAGGCCTTTGATGGATCTAATTTCAGGTGGAAGTTCGTTCCAACATTTTGGGGCATAGAAGGCGAATGTTCTTTTCTTGGTCGTCTGTGTGCACTTGATGGATTCTTTGGGGATGATCAAGGTATTGTCGGTTACTGATCTTCTGAGTCTGTTTTTCGGGGTGAGGGTGATAAGGTCACTGAGTGTTGTGGGGGCTAGGTTGTTAATGATCTTGAAGGTGATGAGAAGGATTTTGTATGTTAACCTGCAGTGAATTGGAAGCCAGTGGAGTTCCTTGAGTATCGGGGTAATATGGTCTGATCTTGTTAAACCACATAGAACACGCGCAGCCGCATTCATGGCGAGTTGCAGCGGATTAAGGGTGTTCTTGGGGAGTCCATAAAGGGCCACATTTGCGTAATCAAAATGTGGAAGAATGAGGGCCTGGAAGATGGTCCTGAAGTCATTGTGGGGTAACATGGGCCTGAGGTGCCTTAGTGTTCTAATTTTGTTGTAAACAGCTCTGGTGGTGTTTCGTATGTGCTCCTTAAAGTCGAAATGCTGGTCAAGAGTAATCCCTAAGTAGCGAATGGAAGGTTTACTAGGGAGTTCAGCATCTCTTACTTTTAAGGAGGATGGAGGTGAGAAATCTTTGTTCCTTGAAATGAAGAGAACTTCCGTCTTCTTGAAATTTATGCGGAGATTTTGGGATAGTAACCAGTCAGTAATGGCGTTGAAACAATTGATAAGGATGGAGAAGTCTGGTTGTTTGATTTTGAGTGGTGTAAATAGCAGGACGTCGTCTGCATAGATTAGAGTGGAGATATTGAAGGAGCGAATGATGTCACATATCGGCTGCATGTAGACATTGAACAGCAGTGCGGACAGGGAGGAGCCCTGCGGAACACCTTGGAGTTGGCGAAAAGGCGTGGAAGTGGTGGAACCAACCCTGACATGCTGCCAACGATCTGATAGATAAGACCTACACCATTCCCAGGCGAGGCCACGGATGCCCTTCTCCTGGAGACGAGTGAGAAGTTGATTGTGGTTAACGGAGTCAAAGGCAGCGGAGATATCTAGGAAAATGAGAGCGAATCCATTTTCAACCTTGTCTAGTCCTCTGTTCAAGGTGTTGGTTAGGGTGGTAAGGAGAGTTTCTACACCGTGAGACTCCCTGAATCCGTGTTGAGAGGAGTCGAGAGGTGCCACCTCATCGATGTGGTGTTGAATCTGCTGCTGAACAACCTTCTCTATTATCTTGGACAGTATAGGTATACTGGAGATTGGTCGGTAGGAGTCAGTTTTTAGTGGGTCAAGTCTGTTATTCTTCAGAAGTGGTCTTATTGATGTTTGTTTGAGGAAAGTGGGGAAACAGCCTGTTTTAAATGAGAGTTTAATGATGTTGATTAGAATTGAGCTAAGTTCAACTCGCAGAGTTCTGATCCAGTATGCTGGGCAGGGATCACTTGGAGCTGTAGAAGTGTTGATGATGGCGATGAGGTCTTGGATGTTTTTCTCTGTTGGAGTTGTGAACATTGTGATAGGTGGAATTGAGGAGAGTGTATAGCTGGGAGTGGTTGCTGAGACTGTGTCTGTTATGGAAGTTTTAGATTGGAGGTAGTCAGCATATGCTTGGGGGGAGATAGATTCAAGTTGGGAAGGTGACGGTTCTTTGGTTAGGGATTTTACTAAGCTGAAGAGGTCTCTAGGTTTGTTTAGAGAGCGGAGAAGGAGTTTGGCATGGTATTCGCTCATCCTGAGGTATATGGTTTCACGGTGGAGTTTAAGGCTGGATAAGTATGTTTCTTTGTCGATTTCGGATCGGGATCTTCTCCATTTTCTTTCAAGTTTCCTAAGGGAGAGGAGGGATGACCGCAGATCTGATGTAAACCAAGGGGCTTGATGTCTTCTTCCTTTAGGTCTCTTGGGAGCTAATGATTTGTCTATAGCTGGTAGTTGAGCAAAAGTTTTCAGCGTGATGTTCCAATTGGTGATTGCTTCTTCAAGGTTCAGAGGCATTGGATTGAGCTTAGGTAAGGCAAGTTTAACGAACTCTTCTTTATCAAGTGTTCTAAAGTGAGAAGTAGTTCTGGATTCTGTACTGGAGTCATTGGAGGAGAAATGTGTAAGATGGGTGGGTATCTGGAACGTGATTAGCTTGTGATCTGACCAAGGAATGGGGGTGATATCCATGTTTAGGTTGGCCTTCTGGTTGATAGCGGATTGAGGAGCAAAAATTAGGTCAAGTGGATTTCCTTTAAGATGAGTGGAGGTGTTTACTATTTGCTCAAACCCAAGTGTTTGCATAGCTTCTAGGAAGGCATCCGCTTGGATGGACTGTAGGGAGGGCAAGTTAAAGTCTCCAAGTAGCCAGTTGGGGTTGCGAGGGTTAGTTGGGTTGCAGGCTAGGTCAATAAAGGTAGAGATGATCTCAGGTGGAGAGGAGGGGGATCTGTAAACAAGGTTTATGGTAATTTCCTTGTTGGCAATGGTGATTATGTCCGTGTGTATGGTGCTCATGGCTGTGAGTAGTTGAAATCCGAGTTCAGTTTTTGCAAGTATAAAGACTCCGCCACCCTTCCGATTGACCCTGTGGCAGGTATGAATGGAGAAGTTTGGGGGGATTAGTTGGTTTATGAGGGCTGTATCGGTGTCTTTGAGCCACGATTCTGTCACCATGAGGAGATCGAGGTCATGGACAGCTATTAGGTCAGGGATGACTGGCCATTTTTTGCGTACTGATCGTGAGTTTACAAGGGCACATTTCAGAAAGCGTTGTGGATCTGGTTTCTGTTTGGGATTGTCAGGATGATTAAGGGCTACGTACAGAAGATGGGAGTGTCTGGAGTGGTGTGGGGGGCTGGTATCAGGGTAGAAGGGGTTAGAATGATTCCTCTTGCCCAGGTAGGGTAGGGTAGAGATGTGATATTGCCCAGCTGAGAGGGCTATTGAGTGTTGAAAGGTGTTGGCTAGGAGGAATATGGTAGAGAGGGTAAGTAGTGGGATGGCCATGGTGGCTGTTGCGTGGCCTTGAAGTGTGAGGGTGGAGGTGCAGCTTATTTGTGTTGATGCCAGACAGTGTGTAAGAGGGTGAGTCGTTTTTTGGGACAATTACAGTTATCACTACCTTTTTGGAGTGGTATAAGAATGTAATCAGCTGGTAAGTAAGTGTAAATACTGTTACAACTTTCAACTTGAAGCAATGGACATGTAGTAGAAACAATGTAGTAAATATAAGTGTGAGCAATGGAAAACAATGTAACAAATGCAACGTAACAAATGCTGTTAGACTTCCCTACCCACAAGCACTCAGTTAGCTAGAGCAGTAAGCAAATAATACATATATGTGACAATATTGCTCAGGTAATTGGTGTTAGGTGGAGTGAGATGGTCATATCTATATGTGTGACTAGCTCTGAGATATTCTTAGATTTATATTTGCACAGTAAGGTTAAAATGCATATGACCTCTGGTTTCCACCGGGGGTTGCTTGATGTTGCAAAATGGAGCAGTCTTGTAGTAAAGGCGGGCTAATTTTTGCTGCCTTGTGGTATTCCGTAGAGGTGTACAAATCGGAGATGAAACAGCTCAAAGTCAGGGGAGCTCAATTTATATGAGTGTCATTGAGGTTACCTTCTGTCGGTGCACTGAAGATCAGTGTTGTTGCCTTGATCTCCTGTCGTGCCACTCCTAAGGGCCACGCCAAAGGGCCCTCTGGCGAGGCCCTCAGGCGCGGGCCCGACCAGGCGCGGGCCCGACCAGGCGCGGGCCCGCCTGGCGGCGGTTCGCTTGTGAAGCTGCCTACAGCTCCTCCCCCTCCCACAGCCCCGACTGGGCCGGAGGTGTTACACGGGAGGGCTGGCTGGCAGAGTCGGCGTCCCCGATCAGAGGGGAAGAAGGGAAGATGGAGCCCTTCCCGCCGGCGGCGGTTCGCTTGTGAAGCTGCCTACAGCTCCTCCCCCTCCCACAGCCCCGACTGGGCCGGAGGTGTTACACGGGAGGGCTGGCTGGCAGAGTCGGCGTCCCCGATCAGAGGGGAAGAAGGGAAGATGGAGCCCTTCCCGCCGGCGGCGGTTCGCTTGTGAAGCTGCCTACAGCTCCTCCCCCTCCCACAGCCCCGACTGGGCCGGAGGTGTTACACGGGAGGGCTGGCTGGCAGAGTCGGCGTCCCCGATCAGAGGGGAAGAAGGGAAGATGGAGCCCTTCCCGCCGGCGGCGGTTCGCTTGTGAAGCTGCCTACAGCTCCTCCCCCTCCCACAGCCCCGACTGGGCCGGAGGTGTTACACGGGAGGGCTGGCTGGCAGAGTCGGCGTCCCCGATCAGAGGGGAAGAAGGGAAGATGGAGCCCTTCCCGCCGGCGGCGGTTCGCTTGTGAAGCTGCCTACAGCTCCTCCCCCTCCCACAGCCCCGACTGGGCCGGAGGTGTTACACGGGAGGGCTGGCTGGCAGAGTCGGTGTCACAGCTGGACAGCATGGACTCCTCACATGAGGTTTTCCCTACAAATATTTCTCCATGCCATACACCTTTGATAAACAGTAATTTCTGACCACTCCTTCCCCAGCCTTTGTTCTTTGAGTTAATAAACAATTTTGGTCAGTCATTCCCTACGACTAGTAAACAATTCTGGTGCAGCTGGCTCAGCATGATTCCTCACATACAAGATGGCTCAAAAGTTCAATATTCTTTGCTGATTCTAAAAAATCTTTAATTTGTATTACAGTCCTCCATACCTTGGATTGTAAGAGGGCCCTGTCCTCCTACTTGCATCGTACCCTGGGCCACTGAAAAGCCTCCCAGCTTTTCATCTCCTATGACCCCAGTTGGCTGAGGGAGACAGTAACCAAGCAGACCCTGTCCACCTGGGTGGCAGACTGCATTGCCCTCCCCTACAAGCAGGCAGGGCTCTTGCTGGAGCGCCGGGTTATGGCACACAGTGTCAGGGCTATGGCAACCTCATTTACAAACTTGCGTTCTGTCCCCATGACAGACATCTGCCAGGCCGCCACCTGGTCCTCAGTCTACACTTTCGCAGCTCACTATTGCCTGGAGAGGGAGTCCCGATGGGACAGTACCTTCAGCCAGGCTGTACTCCGTAATCTCTTCATGGAATAGGCAACTCCTACCCTCTGACCCTTCTTGTTCAGGCTACCGGAGAGATAATTCTCCCTGGACGCTGAGGTCTTTTCAGAGTCTGCTTTCAGACTTGCGTGCTGCTGCTCATGGCTTGACCATGGGTTTCTACGGGTTCTCGGTAGCCTGTAGCTAGGGAGTCCCATATGTGAGGACTGACTTCCTTATTGATCCCGGATGAAATGTAGTTACTCAACTGGAACAGCTGTTCTCCGGAGACAGCAGGAATCAGTCTTCACAACCCTCCCTCCTCCCCATGGAGTTGCTGTATTTTTTACCATCTTCTTTTGTTAAGCTCTTGCTATGTCATCTGACTGAGTAAGATAGCACCCTTGGGTGGGAAGGGGACCACGCATGCATGGTGGCATCTCCCAAAGGCTCTCTTTGAAAGCTGGGGAGATGCTTCCATGAGGGCTCTGTCCGGTGACGATGTCACCCATACGTGAGGACTGATTCCTGCTGTCCCTGAAGAACACCTGTTACAGGTGAGTAACTACGCTTTTCCAGTCTCAGTCCTTCACCCCCCACAGCCTAGTATCAGCCCATTTCCAGTCTGTTTCCCCCAAACCCAGTATTGGCCCATTTCCAGTCACAGCCTCCCCCCCACCCCAAGCATTGGGCCTCTTACAGTCCCAGTTGCTCCATCACATCACTTGCAACCAGCTACCTCTTCCCTACCTTTCCCAGCCTGTTCTAGGTTAACAAGGTGTTCTGCAGGGCTTGGCTCTCTCAGAACTGCTTTTCAATATATGCTTACAACCACTCTGTACCATCATAAAACACAACATACAGTACAGGATATATGTAGATGACATAATGATATTTACCCCTATAAACAGCGAACACCCAGATTATTCACAGATTACCACTTGCCTTGAAGTAATTACAGAAGTGCTACACATCACCAGGAACGCTATATTTTCCACACCAAATTCAATAAATATCTTAGACTATACCCTAACAACCAAGCAAGAAGTCAAATACCTCAGAGTTACGTTCAACCAACAACTCAGATTCCAACCACACATACAGAGAATAACCAAGACAGTCTACCACAAATTAAGAACAGTGCACAAACTCAAGCCTCTACTTGATGATAGTAACTTCAGAACAGTGTGTCAAGCCATAGTAACACCCATATTAGACTATTGCAACATAATCTACCAGGGCCTTACCAAGAAAACAATATTCCCTCTCCAACTGGTGTAAATCACTGCAGCCCGAATAGTTACTGGAACAGCAAGATACAGCCACATAACCCCCACACTACAACAGCTGCACTTGCTCCCAGTAACCATATGATCCAAATACAAGATCTTAATAATCTTCAGGATAATCCACAATCTTATCACCTCCCATCCTTCAACCAATGATCAGGAAAACACCACAGAACAGAAGAAAAACATCCAATAACAACACCTTGGACATCCCTACAAGCAAGATGAAAACCAAAAATCAACTTGTAAAAGAGTTTTCTCCATATATGTTCCCCCACTATGCAATGAGCTACCCACTTCAATACGAGCCATCAAGGACCTATCAGACTACAGGAAAGCAATAAAGACCTATCTCTTTATGGAATACTATGGATCTATCCTGTGAGCATATTGCATTGAGTGGAGGAGTGGCCTAGTGGTTGGGGCAAGGTACTTCAGGCCGGAAGGTTGGGGGTTCAAATCCCACTAGAGGACAGCAACCTTGGGCCGGAAGGACTGGGGTTTCTAGTCCCACAGGTGCTCCTTGTGGTCTTGGGCAAGCCACTTAACCCTCCATAGCCCATGTTCCCTGTAAAATGGTTATCTCCAAGTTATAATGCCCTGTTCAATGTAATTTCAGTTTGTTCAATGTAAACCGCCTTGATATCATGAAAGGCGATATGTATGAAACGTTAAATAAATAAATAAACATAACTATTATAGTCTATAGCTACAATCTCAATGAATCTCTCCCATGGTCCTATACTCTCAACCCATAAATAACTACATCATGTATAAACCATTGCTGCTTTAGTGTTAATAGTTGTTCTTTAACACACCCCTTTGAACTCCATATAATCATCCAAGTTCAACATCCTGTTCTATGTAAAAGTTTGGTTTTGGTGATATGTTTTCTATAAACTGCCCTGAATTAATGATAGGGTGGTATAAAAAAACCTGTTAAATAAATAAAGCCACGGGACCATTTTGTTTGCTTCCGTGGCCGTGCAATTTACAGTAAAGCAAAATCAGCACTTCCTGCTTTGCTAAAAGTGCCGCGTCCGGGCTGCTTCACTACAGCACATCCGCAGGAGCAAACGAAAGTTCTCCCGCAGCTGTGTTAATATGGCCATGGCTACCTCCTCTCTTCCCCTGCCTGCTCTGTGCTGTGCAGCTGTATTGACACTTAACACAGCTGCGGGAGCACTTTTGTTTGCTCTTGCGGCTGTGCCGTAGTGAAGCAACCCAGCCGCGGCATTTTTAATAAAGCAGGAAGTGCTGATTTTGTTTTACTGTAAATGTCGCAGCCAGGCTGCTTCAGTACAGCACAGCCACAGGAACAAGTGAAAGTGCTCCTGTGGCTGTTAAGTGTCAATACAGCTACGGCAGTACAAAGCAGGTGGGATGACAGAGTATATACTTCCGCCTCTTCAAGAAGTGCTAGAATACCATTCTGCCCCCCTGAAAGTCGGTATGCGTCCTCTTAGCCTGTTCAGCTCACGGTATTTTTGATGAAGTAGAAGGTCTCTGATTCTAACTTGGATATTTAAGCTGCTTTTGTAATTTATCTTTCCTGGCTAGTTTCAGTGTCTCTGTATTTTTTCTTTTAGATGTAAATCTTCATCTTCGATCCCTGTTGCTCTTGTGTTAATTTAGTTTTTTCATGTTATCTGTGATTGATTTGGTTTAAAGGATAAATTTGAACTTATTGTTAAAATAAAAAAAGCATAAAAAGATTTCAACTAAAAAGAAAAAAAAAGATGGGATAAATAAGCAGGTAGTCACTGTTCAGGGTATATTTTATGCATCATTGAATAAGAGAGAGCGTGTGCTAAGCTAGGCCTGATATGATGTGGAATGGAGGAGTGGCCTAGTGGTTGGGGCAAGGTACTTCAGGCCAGAAGGTCGGGGGTTCAAATCCCACTAGAGGACAGCAAACTTGGGCCGGAAGGACTGGGGTTTCTAGTCCCACAGGTGCTCCTTGTGGTCTTGGGCAAGCCACTTAACCCTCCATAGCCCATGTTCCCTGTAAAATAATTATCTCCAAGTTATAATGCCCTGTTCAATGTAATTTCAGTTTGTTCAATGTAAACCGCACTGATGCAGAATAGTGCGGTATATAAGAGAATATAAATAAAATAAATAAATGATGTGAATGCCTGCCTGGTCAGTCACCACAGCCATTAAAGGTTTAGAATGTTCTGATTTTAAAATTAAATTCGTTAAGCCATTGCTGTCTCAGAATAGGAAATCATATTCCTGGAGTCCCATTTTATAGAAAATATTTCAAAATCCATACATAAAGATCCCCCTTATTTTGGCAGGGGCTTATTTGGGGCCATGTTTACTAAACCATGCTAATGGTGTGCTGGCAGTGTGGTAAAAGTCCCGTGCTAAACATGGCGGGCAGGGTTAGTAACCGGGTTGGGCAGATGGCACATCGTGGTTAGTGTGGCCATCATTGGCATACACTAACCCATGATTGTTGCCGTTAGCATGGGCGCTCTTACCGCCACCTCAGTGACTGGTAGTAAGTGCAACTGTATTAGATGTGATGGCCTGTTCCACCCCCCACCCCCCAGTAACTGCAGGCAAATATGTTGTGCCGCTCCCAAAAGATAACGTGGGTCTACACCTCCTCCTGTGCTATTTTTGGGGAGTTTACCATGTGCTGACTTAGAGCTTTTTAGTAGACATGTCTCTTAATGGTATGCAAGATGTTATCATCATTTGTTTTTCAATATTTATAGATTTAGCTCACACCTTTCCAGAAGTAGATCAAGGCACGTTACATTCAGGTACTGTAGGTATTTCATTTAATAAACGTGGGGACGTATTTATTAAACTGCAGTAGCGGTTAGCAAGGAGCTTAGCATGTTCCAAATGCGCTGCAGTAACTGCTAATGTGCGCCAGATATGTAGCCATGCTAAGAATCCTACACTGAGCAGTTAGCACAGGATTCTTGAGTCGGAGCAGAAACTGGGCTGTCCAGGGGCGCATCATGAATATTGTGGTTAACACGGTTATCTTTTTAATATATTCTAACCGTCAATGTTGCACTCTGCGTGGGTGTGCTTGCCACCACCTCAGTGGGTGGCGTTAAGAACACCTGCAGCAAAGCACCACATGTCTTAACATGGGGGGGGGGGGGACCCACGTTGACCACCTGGGAATATGCTCGGCACATCTCCATTTGTCTGTGCAGGTCTCGCATTACCCCCATACACTAAGGTTTGGGGCTGAATGCGCGATAAGCTACTGTGCTTTAGTAAACATGTCCCTTGGTATGTATTGGGTATGAGGATAATATGTTTGCAATACCTTTTTGTAGTGGAATTTTTTTAGAGGCAGTTTTTTATGTGTTATAGCAGTAACCTTAATATTTAGATCAGATTTCCTTAGCCATCTTCCCATGGCAGTGTATCTTGGATCCAGTCCAAAACGTGATTATGTGGAAAAACAGAGTTTTATTGATAATCTTATAGCCAACCCGACACAGGCTGTGTTTCGCACACTTCGTCAGGGGTTGATCAAATAGATAAACTAAAAACATAAATACATAAATATGAATCATAATGTATATTACATAAAACAGTAAAACAATGAAAAGACAGATGCTGCAATAAAAATCTATATCACATATAAATACATCTAATAATAGTTAAAAACATATTACATGTAAAGGGATAAAAGGTATGGATAAAGTATGTCAAATCAATAAATACATAAAATAAACATTAAAAGCTCCTCGAAGGGGAACTCTATACATATAAGTAATATAAAATGGGAAGTGGAAGAAAAGAATGTAGAGTGTGACAAACACCATTTATAAAAGAATCCGTTACCTCTGTAGCGATTACTGAAAATACTTCTCTGAATGACCTTAATATAAAGGAAATTCTTGTGCAACTAAAATAGTAAATACAAAATTCATAATTGTTAATAAAAGCTCCATCAAAAAACAGGATGTATATATACTTATTATTTTAATAAATGACTGTTAAAATCAAAAACTTAGTTACCCCGCCCCTTTCCTCCATTCCTTTTTGAGTATTTATTGTGCGCTTGCGCCGGCGTTCTTTCAGAAGTTTGGCAGCAGCAGACATGTATAGAAGAAGACGATTCTTGGTTTGCTGTAAGTCTGAATTTTCTTTCTCTCATGCGTGCGTGTGCGAGGTATGCCAGATGATCATACACATTAGTTTTTAATGACTAAGTTTTTGATTTTAACACGGCATGAGTATCTTTTATAAAATAAGAGTTGATCAATCAGGTGTCCTTGGTTTTTAAAGCTTATGCAACTTAAAGGTCATTAATCACCAAGTTCACAATATTTTCCGTTAACAAAATTCTAACTTTTATATATAGACCCAATGTATGTTGTGTTTAAGTGATGAGAATCATATTCATAATGGCATTGAAAACATCCACTATATACGGCTCCTCCTTTGCAGATGTTTTACTGAGTCGGTTTTAGTTACTTCTCTACGTAACCTGTGAGATGATTAATATTAACTGCACGTTTATAGTATCTACAAAATAGAAGTTTTGTTTCCAAGCTGTCTTGTAACGAGCTTCTTCTCCCTTAAGGGTACACATTGACATACTAAGACTTATAATCACCATACGCTCTTGCCACATTTTCTTTCTTTTTCTTCTTAGTCCATTCCAGTCATTTTCCCCTTCGAGGAGCTTTTAATGTTTAATTTATGTATTTATTGATTATTGATTTGACATACTTTATAAATATCTTTTATCCCTTTACATGTAATATGTTTTCAACTATTATTAGATGTATTTATATGCGATATAGATTTTTATTGCAGCATCTGTCTTTTCATTGTTTTACTGTTTTATGTAATATACATTATGATTCATATTTATGTATTTATGTTTTTAGTTTATCTATTTGATCAACCCCTGACGAAGTGTGCGAAACACGGCCTGTGTCGGGTTGGCTATAAGATTATCAATAAAAATCTGTTTTTCCACATAATCACGTTTTGGATTGGGTCTATTGGTTTACGTGATTAAGTGCCTTTTCATGGTAGTGTATCTTGGATCCTCCTTTCTTCATATAGTGGAGTGTTACTCCAAGAACTTTAGTTGATCAAGAATGGACACATGAATGGTTGAGGAAAGGTAGACTGAAACCGAAGGATGAAAGATTGATAGTTGCAGCCCAGGACAGTGGATTGCAGACTAGATGGTTTACGGCGTGTATTGAAAAAACTGGCATAACAGACATATGCCAATTCTGTTAAGAAACAGCTGGAAACAGTGACTCACCTAATGGCAGGCTGTGAAGTTCTGATGGCGGAAAATTTCTATATGGAAAGGTGCAACAAAGTAGCATGCCTCCTCCACTGGAAACTCTGTAAACACTACAACATCACTGTCCCTGTAAAGCACTGGGATCATGACCCTAAGAGAATAACAGAGAATGAAGAGGTTATGATCACCTGGGATATTCCCATTCTGATGGATAAGAAACTGGATGCCAGAAAACCTGACATAGTGGTAAAGGAGAAGAACACCAGAACAGCATTGATAATAGAAGTGTTGGCACCGAGTGATTATTCTGTGAATCACGTGGAGAGGAAGAAGATCTTGAAGTATCAAGAAATGCAATCAGAGACCAAGAAAATGTGGCAGAAAGATACAGAGAGATTTCCCATTGTACTGGGAGCCACAGGCTTGATAAAAAAGAATTTCCAAGCACATCGTGACAAACTACCCATACATGTTACATCTTATGAACTCCAGCAGGAGGCTCTCTTTAGCACGATGCTAGTATTACGCCGAGCATTATCAGTAAATTTTGAGAGATTAAGATCATATGCCACATACCCTGGCTTAGAAGTGAGGTTCACGACTGCCATAGTATGCGCAAACTAACCCATTAGGAGAAATTAGCCCTGGACTTCTTACATTCTATTTGGAAAGGCACAACAAAGTAGCACGCCTCCTCCACTGGAAACTTTGTAAACATTCAATAATGCGTTTCTGATTCCTTTGTTTCTTTCCTCTTTTGTGTATTACACATTCTGTCATACATCACCAAAGTATTTTCTTATCGTTCCTCCAGTTCAGTCCTCCACCTCTGGGTAGTGTACCTCCTCCTGCATCACGGAGACTGGGCATGTCAGAATCGTAACATCACTGGATGTAGCCTGCTGGTGTCTCCCATCAGCCCCAATGTGTCCAGTCTCCATACAGCAGGAGGACATAGTGAGCCTAGGTGTTGGGCTCACTAGAGAACAGATAAGAAGCATTTGTTAGGATACTTAATTTTATGGGATTTTTTTCTCCCCTATCATTATATTAATTTTGTACTGTTTCTTTAAATGAAAAAAAAAAAAAGGCTTCAGGTGCAGGACTTGAACCAGCTTTCTTTGCTGCCGTCACCTCTTAAGCATTTTCCAGTGATTTGGGCTGCTCTCCCTTCCTAGTTGGGATGGAGGGGAGTTGTTCAGCAGGGCAAAAGGTCTGCCGGCCAGCTCCAGGGCTCGAGGTATATTTCGAGACGGCACAGCTGGAGCCAGGAAGCTCTCTCGGATAGAAGGGCTGCGATTGCACTGCCGAACGATTAAACAGCTCGGGGGCATATTTGGATCGAAGCACAGGTGAGTGCCCTGCTAAAGCCCAGAGGGGCTGGAAAGTTTAGAAGCCTGCATCAGGGTTGAACAACGGCAGACAGGCCCTGTTGTTTTTGCGCCCGTTTCTCCCGTGCTTTTTTCTGGCCACGAGGCAACGGCAGTTTTCCTAATCGCTTAAGATTCCGGGGGAGACAGGTTTAGCAAGGGTAATTTAAGTTAAGTTAATTTAAGTTAATTTGGTTTAGTTTATTTAATTTGTGGTTTAATTAGAGATATTTGGGAATTTTATTTTTTGAGGCCTTAATCGAGGTTCCAGAAAAAAAGAGTTAGAGAGAGAATCTATTTTAATTTTTAGTTTATCTTAGTTTATTTTGGTTTAAGAGTGGATCCTTAATTCCTAAGAGGTTTTATTTTATTTTATTGAAATATGCCGTCACGTCCACAGTGCTTGGTGGGTGGCACGTGCAGGGGTGCAGTTTCAGGTGCCGGGGTTTGCTGATGCTGCGCTCTGGCATCGTCCACAATGGAGCAGGAGATGCAGGATAAAGCCAGTGAGGGGACTCAAAGCCCATCGGCAACAGGAGAAGGTGAGTCCTCTCTGGAAGGTCCCCTCGGGCCCCTTCCGGAATGCCAAGCGGGGGCAGCTAGTGCCGTGGCACCGACAGGATCTGGGGCAGCTCTTGGAGCTTTTTCTCCAGATTTTATGCTAATTATGAATCAAGCGTATTGCTTGCGACAGTAGGGGGTGGTGACGGAGCCTTTGCCGCTTGAAGCTACCGGGCAGCAATCAAGCTCAGAAAAGGCCGGCAGCAGTCTTGTGAGACCTCTTAAAAGGGCACGATCGTTCGACGATCAGCTCTTGGATTCAGATTGGCCTGATACGGAAGACGTTGATGTAGAACCAGAATCGGGAATGGAAGAATTTGAGGAAGGAGAGATTCCGGAGCCTAGATCATAAGAGTATTTTGGAAGGAAGAACTTACTGCGCTCATTACTGAGTCCCTTCAGACGCTCAACCTTGCTTCGGTCCCTCCAGCCAAAGAGGAGGGTCTAGAGGACCCTCTCATTCAGGCGGCGCATCAAACTCAGGTGAGGTTCCTTGTTCACCGAGTAGTGGACCGAATGATTCAAGTTGAATGGGACGTTCCCGAAGCTGGGTTGAGAGGGTTTAGAGCTATGAAGACTCTATCCCCTAGCAGACAAGGAGAAGGAGAGGTTTCGTTCTTCATGTATAAATGCAGCACTGTCTGTGGTCACGAAAAAGACGACTATACCGGTAGAAGGTAGTGCGGCATTGAAGGATGCGCAAGACAGGAAGGTGGATGGCTTATTGAGGCAAGCCTTTGAGGTTAATGCTCTCTCATTGCAAGCTTCCATTTGCGGGGCTTGAGTGGCGAGAGCTCGTCTCAGATAGTCGCAATGCCTGCAGCAGCCATCTCAGCACGCGCAGGAGCATTTAATGGATGTAATGTGGATGGAATCAGGTGCGGCATATCTAGATGATGTTCACTATGATTTGATTAGGGCATTGGCGTATAGTATGTTGTCCTTGGTAGCCGTGTGCCGTTATCTGTGGTTAAGAAATTGGGCGGCGGATGTTTCTTCTAAATTGCATCTTAGTAAGCTCCCGTTTTAAGAGGAAGTTTGTTGTTTGGTGAAGATCTTGACAAGTTGATTAAGGATTTGGGAGAGTCCAAAGGCGGAAGGCTGCCGGAGGATAAGCCTAAACAGGCGAGACCCCTGCTGTCTTTGCGCGGACAGTTTAGAGACTTCAGGCGATTTTGTACCTCTCGATTGGGAGGTTTCCAAAGAGGAAGATTTGTTTCAAGAGCACAGGGGTTTCGTGGCTTTTGGGGAGTGGGTAGAGGGTTCGCAACTGTCTCTTCCACGGTGGCCCGAAAAACACAATGAAGCAAGGCGGGCCTCGGTAGGAATTCAGCCGATAGTAGGACGGCTTCGGGAGTTTCTTCCTGCCTCGGTCCAGATAACGTTCAATCAATGGTGGATCGTCTTACAGTTAGGTTGTGCCGGTTTCGCAGGAGCTCTACGGTGTCACTCGTTACTCTATTTATTTCATAGTACCAAAGGAGGACGGGTCTCTCCAGCCTATCCTGGACCTCAAGGGAGTGAATCGCTGTCTACGAGTGCCTCACTCCCGAATGGAAACCTTACCATCGGTAATAGTGGCGGTTCAACAGGGGGAATTCTTGACTTCCCTCGATCTTACTGAGGCGTATTTGCACATCCCAATCAGATCAGCTCATCAGAAGTTTCTAAGGTTCGCACTTCCGTGAGGGCATTTTCAGTTTCAAGCCTTGCCCTTCGGTTTGGTGATGGCTCTGTGCACATTCACCAAGGTTATGGTGGTGGTAGCTGCGGCGCTGCGGAAAGAAGGAATTCTAGTTCACCCTTACCTCGACGGTTGGTTGATTCAGGCAAAATCCAAGGTCAAGAGTGTGCAAGTTACAGACAGAGTGGGTGAACTTTCTTCAGAGTCTCAGCTAGGTAGTCAGTGCGACCAAGAGCCAGTTAGTTCCGTCTCGGGCCTTAGTGTACTTAGGAGTATGGTTCGACATGTGTTTGGGAGCTGTGTTTCTGCCGGATCGACGAGCTCAGGCTCTGCGGCAGCTGGTACGCAAGTTTTTTCGTCGACTCCGGCGCCATCAGCTTGGAGCTATCTTTAAGTTCTAGGGACAATGGCGGCGACCCTGGAGGTGGTACCGTAGGCCAGAGTCCACATGCATCCGTTACAGAGGTTGTTACTCTGGTGCTGGTCTCACCAGAACGATTCTCTGAACAAATGTCTTCCCTGTCCGCTAAGGGTCAGGCGGTCCCTTCAGTGGTGGCTGTGCCCCGGAAATCTGGCGGTGGGGATGCTACTAGAGCAACCACAATGGCTTCTGGTATTGACAGATGCGAGTCTCGCAGGTTGGGGAGCTTATTGCGGGGACCTCTTCGCACAAGGAGCTTGGAACGACCAGGAGGCTCAGTGGTCGATCAACCATCTGGAACTGAGAGCAGTGGCTTTAGCACTTCAAGCATTCAAGACCACGGTGCGTGGTTGGGCAGTGAGAGTGCTGTCGGACAATTCCGCGACAGTGGGTTACCTCAACCGGCAGGACGGCACGGGAAGCGTGACCATGGAGGAGGAAGCAGAAGCTCTGTTCACCTGGGTGGAGCCTCGACACAGGCGATATTGGTGGCCCACATTGCGGGATTGGACAATGTGATGGCAGATTTTCTCAGCAGAGTCCGGGTGGATGCTGGGGAATGGGAGCTTCATCCGGAAGTGTTTGCTCAGATAGTCCGCAGGTGGGGTCCTCCGATTAAGTATCTCATAGCAACCTTTCAGTTGGCCAAGGCAAGTTGTTTTTACAGCAGAAGACTGGAACGATGTCGGAAGGTATCGATGCCCTGATGCAACAATGGCCATCATCCGGTCTTCTCTATGTGTTTCCCCCATGGGCACTCATAGGTCGGGTGGTTCAGCGCATCGAAGCACATCGGGAGAGAGTAGTGTTGGTGGCACTGGATTGGCCGAGACGTCCATGGTATGTCGATCTAGTTCGTCTACTTGAAGGGGACCCTTGGCGATTGCCGGCAACAGCAAATCCTTTAATTCAGGGACCGCTTAGAGTGCCTCAAGTGCATCAGTTCTCGCTTACGACTTGGCCATTGAAAGGGCGAGGTTAAGGAAAAAAGGCTATTCTGGAATGGTGATTGCGACCTTACTTCGGGCCAGAAAGAGGTCCACATCCCTAGTGTATGTGCGAATATGGTGGGTTTTTGGAGGACTGGTGCTCTCAGCGGCAGGTTTGTTCCTCCACGATTTCCATGCTTATGGTATTGCGTTTCTTGCAGGACGGTTTTGATAAGGGTTTGGCAGCCAGTTCCTTAAGGGTCTAGTTGGCAGCTATAGAGGGTAAAGTTCAAGGGGTGGCCTTGGGCTCTCACATCGACGTGATTCGTTTTCTAAAAGCTGTGTCTTGGCTACGGTCTGCTCGCAGATTGGTGGTTCCTCCGTGGGATCTCAACTTGCTTCTGGGAGCATTAATGAGGGAACCTTTCGAGCCCTTGCACCAAGCTTTGATTAAGGATTTGACCTTAAAAGACGGTGTTTTTGGTGGCCATTTCTTCAGCACGACGAGTGTCAGAATTACAGGCGTTGTCCTGTTGGGAGCCGTTTTTGTTCTTTTGCAGGGAAAAGGTGGTGTTGTGCCCAGTACCGTCTTTTTTGCCCAAGGTGGTTTCTCCTTTTCACATGAATCAGTCTGTTTCATTACCAGTATTAGGGTCCATGGAGGAGAACGCTGCAGACTGTAGTCTGTGTCGCTTGAACATAAAGAGAATTCTGCGTCAATACTTAAAGGTTTCAGAAATGTTTCGCAAGTCTGAACACCTGTTCATTCTGTTTGGAGGTCCCCGTAAAGTGGGAAGTGGCAGCCAAAGCTTCAATTTCCAGATGGGTCTGTGAAGCCATAGCGTCCGAATATATTTTGCAAGGGCGTCAGGTGCCCGCGGGGTTACAGGCTCACTCTACTAGAGCGCAAGCGACTTCTTGGGCGGAGCACAGTTTGGTTCCATCAGTGGTGATTTGCAGAGCGGCCACTTGGTCATCGCTTCATACCTTCAGTAAGCACTACCGCCTGGATGTTCAGGCAGCGAGCGACGCCTGTTTCGGGTCAGCGGTGTTGCGATCCGGGTGGATAGGTCCCTCCCAATGATTACTGCTCTGTTACATACCAGAGGTGGAGAACTGAACTGGAGGAACGATAAGGAAAGAGAAATTAGATTTACCTGCTAATTGTAGTTTCTTGAGGAACTCCAGTTCAGTCCTCATTCCCGCCCGGGGATGAGTAGTACAGAGATGAAGGTTTTGGATTTGTTAGGAACTGGGGAACATTCTGGGGAAAGGAGGGGCTCTTCCAAAGGGATGGGCTTCACCTTAACCGGGATGGAACCAGGCTGCTGGCATTAACCTTTAAAAAGGAGATAGAGTAGCTTTTAAACTAGATAATAGGGGAAAGCCGACAGTCACCCAAGAGCGGATGGTTCGGAAGAATGTATCCTTGAAGGATACTACCAAAAGCAGAGAGGTTCCAAAAAAGAGTAAAGTAGCCCAAATGCCCTCGAGTATGGAGCAGACACAGCTTAAAGATCCCAAATTATCCATGTCTACTAATAGCCAAATTAATATGAAAAAAATATAGTCTCTAAAATGCTTGTATGCAAATGCTAGAAGTCTAAAAATAAGATGGGAGAGTTCAGAATATATAGCACTAAATGAGAGGTTAGATATGATTGGAATCTCGGAGACATGGTGGAAGGAGGACAACCATTGGGACAGTGTGATACCTGGGTACAAACTATATCGTAATGATAGAGCTGATCAAATTGGTGGAGGGGTTGCGCTCTATATTAGAGAGGGCATTGAGTCAGAAAGGATTAAAGTTTTGCAGGAAACAAAATTTGCTGTAGAATCTCTATGGATTGAAATTCCATGTAAAAAGGGGAAGGCGATGGCAGTAGGGGTGTACTATCGACCTCCTGGCCAGAATGAACAAATGGATGATGAAAGGCTCAAAGAAATCAAGGAAGCTAACAGAAGTTACAGCGCAGTAATAATAATGGGTGATTTCAATTACTCCGGTATCGACTGGGTCAGTGTCACGGCAGGACATGCTAGGGAGATAAAATTCCTAGATGAAATAAATGACTGCTTCTTGGAGCAGCTGGTTCATGAACCGACCAGAGGGGAAGCCATATTAGACCTAGTCCTTAGTGGAACACCAGATCTAGTGCAAGAGAGAAGGGTGTTGGGGCCACTTGGTAATAGTGATCATAGCATGATCGCATTTGATTTAATTAGTGGAGGAGGGAGGAGGGATAGTAAGGAAATTCACAGTACTACCTTTTAACTTTTGAAAGGGAGACTATGGTAAAATGAGGAATATAGTTAAGAAAAAACTAAAAGGAGCAGTTGCAAAGGTTAAAGACTTACATCAAGCTTGGGTGTTGTTGAAAAATACTATCTTGGAAGCCCAGACCAGCTGTATTCCATGCTTTAAGAAAAGTGGAAGGAAGTCCAAAAAACTGCCAGCATGGTTTAAAGGTGAGGTCAGAGAGGCTGTTGTTGCTAAAAAAGCATCTTTCAGGAAATGGAAAAAAAGAGCCAAACAACGAAACCTGGAAACAGCACAAGCACTGGCAAGTCAAATGCAAGGCATTGATAAGGGAGGCAAAGGGAGAATTTGAGAAGAAGCTTGCTGCGGAAGCAAAAATGCGAAATAAAATACTTTTTCAAGTACATTCATAGCAAAAAAACTGTGAGAGAGTCAGTTGGTCCATTAGATGATAGAGGGTTTAAAGGGGCACTAAGAGGCGATAAGGCGCTAGCGGAGAGACTGAATGAATTCTATGCTTTGGTCTTTACTGAGGAAGATGTAGGGATGTTACCCATGTGGTATTTAAAGGTGCGGAAGAATTGAAGGAAATATCGATACATTGGGAAGATGTATTACAACTATTAAATAAACTGAAGAGTAGCAAATCACCTGGGCCGAATGGTATACATCCAAGGGTGTTGAAAGAACTGAAATATGAGATTGCAGACCTGCTATTAGTAATGAACTATCATTAAAATCATCTGTAATACCTGAAGATTGGAGGATCACCAATGTAACACCAATTTTTAAAAAGGGTTCCAGGGGTGATCCGGGAAACTACAGACCGGTGAGCCTGATGTCAGTACCAGGAAAAATGGTAGAAACCATCATAAAAAACAAAATTACTCAGCATGTAGTGTGATGGGGAAGATCCGTCCCTTGCGTTGCAGTCAGAGGAAACTGAAGAAAACAGGTCAGATTCTGACAGCCAGGCAATGCACATGGCTACAGGTTGCCAAGGGAGATGTAAACAAACCCAGCCACGAGTGCAGCAGCCCCACCCAAGCTGCAAACAAGCCCCGTGCCCTGAGTGCAATAGGATTCACCTGGGTGGAGGAGGGGCGAAGCTAAGCACTGTGGAAGATAAAAAGCACTCATTAGAAAGCAGAGCAAGCTCAGGAGGGAGCACAACCTTTAGCTCAAGCTTCAGCTCAGGAGGGAGCACAAGCTCAGGCTCTGGTTCAGGTGCTGGTTCGAGTTCAGGCTGGAGAGGAAATTCAAGCTGGGGAGCAAGCTCAGGATCTGGATTTGGATCTGGGAGGAGTTCTGACGGAGCAGCTGTGAATTCCAGCAGCAGAGCTAGAACAGGAACAAATATTGGAACAGACAGAGGAACAAAGAAAGCTCAAGCTGAAAAGGTACCGAGGGTTAAATCCCACAGTCTGCAGGAAAGCTTCTCTCAGTTAAAGCCTTGGGAGGAAGGCAGCTGGAGGGAGAAGCCACGCAGGGAGCCAGCTGGGGTGTGTCCAGAAGCTCACGAGAGAGAAAGGTACAAATCTTTGAACTTTCCTAATAGTGAAGGAGCACTGCTCAGTAAGCCTTGCAGGCAGAAGCCAGAAGGTAGTTTCTATAAAAGGAACAGAGAGAAAACTAAGCCTAATAGTTTTCTCTGGGACACTAAAGCTTTCCAGAATTCTCTTAAGGCTAAAGAGAATGTTTTGAAAACCCTGTGTGAATGTGTGCCTTTGTATCCAGCGGGGGATGGGCTGGAGGATATGCAGGTTGAATACACAGATGAAGGCATCAACGATGTACCCATGGATTGTACGTTAACCATTGCAGATAATATGGAAACACTTTGCTGAATTGAATGTTTGAAGCTAATGGTATAGTTGGAGAAAG
This sequence comes from Ichthyophis bannanicus, assembly GCA_033557465.1. Lineage (NCBI taxonomy): Eukaryota > Metazoa > Chordata > Amphibia > Gymnophiona > Ichthyophiidae > Ichthyophis > Ichthyophis bannanicus. The sequence goes on from CM066039.1 coordinate 253,301,366, forward strand.
CAAAGTGAGCATTATTGCATTGAAAAAGAAGCCTTTATTATTTCCTCTGCTAAGAGACTGTGTATTTGAAAGCTGGAAGAAAAAGATGCCATTTTTCTGCAGTTCCTGAGTTAATATTCTTTATACCAGATGTATGGTTTTGTCCTGAGTTCATTTGTGTTTACCAAAACCCTGGGATGGGGAAATAAAACCTTATTTTGACCTTACCACTCTGTTACCTCAATTCCTTTGCCTGTGAGGTGTTTGGGACTTCATTACCCAGAGGGCCAGTGTACTACTATGCCTGCACTACCCCCACTTCCTGGCTTAGGATAGTCATCAGCTGAACCCTCTCTGCTAGCCCTAGGACCCAGGGTGGGCCACTGGTGACAGTAGATAGTCATGGTCTAATGGGAGAGAGCCAGCATGGCTTTAGACAAGGAAGATCTTGTCTTACTAATCTCTTATGTTTTTTTGAAGGTGTGAATAAACAGGTGGACAAAGGTGAGTCGGTTGATATAGTGTATCTGGACTTTCAGAAAGCCTTTGATAAGGTCCCTCATCAGAGACTTTTGGCAAAACTAAAGAGTCATGGGATAGGAGGAAGTATGCTATTGTGGATCAGGAACTGGTTAAAAGATAGAAAACAGAGGGTAGGGCTAAGTGGCCAATTTTCCTAATGGAGAAAGGCGAATAGTGGTGTACCCCATGGATCTGTGCTGGGTCCGCTGCTTTTTGACATATTCATAAATCTCCTGGAAAGGGGAACAAGTGAGGTTATCAAATTTTCAGATGACACTAAACTATTTAATGTTGTTAAAACCCAAGAGGATTGTGGAAAATTGCAAGAGGATCTTGATAAATTGGAAGACTGGGCATCAAAATGGCAGATGAAATTTAATGTGAATAAGTGCAAAGGTATGCACCTAGGGAAGAACAACCCAAACTATGGTTACACGATGCAAGGTTCCACTTAGGAACCACCACCCAGGAAAAAGATTTAGGCGTCATTGTGGATAACATGTTAAAACCCTCGGCCCAGTGTGCAGCGGCGGCCAAGAGAGCAAATAGAATGCTAGGTATCATAAGGAAAGGAATGGAAAATAAAACAAAAGATATTATAATGCCTCTATATCGTTCCATGGTGAGACCGCACCTTGAATATTGTGTGCAATTCTGGTCGCCGTATCTTAAAAAGGATATAGCGTTATTAGAAAAGGTTCAGAGAAGAGCCACCAAAATGGTAAAGGGGATGGAAGGATACTCCTATGAAGAAAGGCTAAAAAGGTTAGGGCTCTTTAACCTGGAAAAGAGACGGCTGAGGGGAGATATGATAAGTCTATAAATTAATGAACGGGTAAACGTAGATCGACTATTTACGTTATCAGAATATAGAAAGACTAGTGGACATGCAATGAAGCTACAGGGTAAACTATTTAAGACTAATAAAAGAAAATATTTTTTCACTCAACGTGTAATCAAACTCTGGAATTTTTTACCAGAGGATGTAGTAAAGGCTGTTAGTGTAGCTGGGTTTAAAAAAGGTTTGGACAAGTTCCTGGAGGAAAGGTCCATAAACCATTATTAAGAAGGGACACTGGATATCAATGCTTGACCCAGTACAAGCATTGTGGAACCTGTGTCTTTTGGGGAAACTGCTGGGTACATATGACCTAGATCGGCCACTGTTGGAAACAGGATACTGGGCTTGATGGACCTTGGTCTGACTCAGTATGGCATATTTTATGTTCTTATGTCAGTTCGGTCTGGGGGGAGTACCAGTCACAAAGTGTGTAAAAACTTGTAATAGTCTCGGGATCGCTGTGGTTCTTTTACTCTAGCGGTTCTTTCTGTCTTTCTAATTTGGTTCATGGAGGAAAGAGAGTGAGAAAAGAAGTTTCCTTCTTAATTAAGGGGAATTTAGTTTAGGAGTTAAAAGCTGAATTTAAAAGTTGTTTTTAATGCTATAGCTGCTTATTTGTTGCTCCTTTTGAGTCTGCTTTGTCAGTAGTTCACTGGGGCTGATGGGAGGGACCAGCAGGCTGCATCCAGTGATGTCACAATTCTGACATGCCCAGTCTCCATGCTGCAGGAGGAGGTACACTACCCAGAAGTGGAGGACTGAACTGGAGTTCCTCAAGGAACTACAATTAGCAAGTAAGTCTAATTTCTCTTTCCTTTTCCAAGGTTTTCCTTGGTCTTTATTTTAATTGTATTATACATAAAGTTAAAAAAAGATAGATCAGGCATAGACTGGCACTTTGAGAACTGCTCTTCTATTCTGTAACCTATTGGAATTTTTGAGAAATCTTCCTTCACAAGGAAGGATTTTGCTTGCAAACAAAGGATTTATTAGGTGCATGTGAGAATGCCACATGCTTCGTTTTAATGTACAAGTCGTGAATGTGTTGTGTAGTGAGGCTCGTCTCAAGAGAAAGCACTGTAAATCCCTGAACTAGAGGCTCAATGCAGAAACCCTGTGATAGAGCCCAGCAAACAGCATGCAGATGAGCTGTGCACAGAAGGTCTGTGCTAAAGAAAGAAAGCAAGAGAGGCCCGTGTGCACAAGGGTCTCTGTTAGCAGCACCTACATCCTGTGCACAACAAAAACAGTTTAGCCCTCGGCACCTCAACAGCAATATTCTACTGCGCAGATGTTCTGCTCAGAATAATGATGTTTATTTGCCAGATTGTCTGCACACGTGCATAACACTGTTCCGACACACTTCGCCTGTGTGGTGTGGATTTATTTTTATTTTATTTTATTTTAGTGCTCTCTTCAAAGCCAGAAGTTGTGGGGGGTGTGGGCTCAAGAAACGGGCATAAATTCCTCACCAGCATTGACTGCAGATCTATGAACTAACTCTTAACGTCTTCTCAGACCTCACATTAAAAGCCCAGCAATGAGCTCTTCAAAATTGTTGACATCTGCACTTCATAGCTAATTGCTTCATTGCCTTCTATTTAAATGAGCTTAAGTGTGCTGTGTGCTGCCCTTAGTGCCGCCATTTGCACGTTGTATATGGCAGCTTATGAGCCTATCTCCAGGAATAAGCAGGAATGAGTCTTCACATATGGGTATCGTCGGTACCGACGGAGCCTGCGCGGGAACGCTCCCCAGCATCCAGAAGGAAAGCTTTTGGGAGCATCCCACAGCACCTGCGCGCTGCCTTCCCGCCTTTCCCAACTGCCTCTCCCCAGTTCTTCTTTTCCGCGGAGCCAGCAGGTCGTGTTTCCTGTCACCGCTGAAGAATTTCTTATTTTCTTTTATTTTTCTTTAGTCGTGTGTCTGCCTTCTCGATTCCAGACCGGTACCACCGGTCTTTTTTTTCTTTCTTTAAAAAAAAACAAACAACTTCTACTCTCTTCAGTGCATTTTTTCTTCTGGGGCCTTAGGCCTACAGATATATTTTTCCTCATGGAAAAACCAGCCTCCGGGTTTAAAAAGTGCACGAAGTGCAGTAGCACTATTTCTGTCACTGACACCCATGACTGGTGTCTAAAATGTTTAGGTCCTGACCACTCCATTGCGGATTGTGAGTCCTGTTCCATGATGTCTAAGAGAGGGTTACAGAATCGGGCAGACAAGCTCAGTACCCTGTTTCCCTCCGATGCAGCTTCTGTGGCATCGACGTCTTCCAGGGCTGCTTCTTCATCCCATGGATCTCAGGTAACCAAACTTAAATCTGGCCAGTCCTCAAAGAGTTCATCTCCCTCTAAGTATCGAGATGCCCCCGGGCTTACTCTTGAGGAACCCACACCGGCAAAATTACCCCGGCGGGAGGCTCCGGCTTCCAAAGCACTACCTATGGGGTCACAGGTTGACATTGATGGCTCAGCCTCGACCGATCACCTGTTACAATGTTCTGGGGTACCGGCGGTCTCCACCGGTACCGACATCCAGACATTGGTGGCGTCAATGGATCAGAATATTCTGACCATGCAGCGTGCCATCACGGCATTCATACAAGCTGCGACGCCTACGGTACCGCAACAAACCCCGTTGTCGGTACCTGTACCGATTCCAGTACCGGACCCGATACCAGTTCCGCTTGCATCGACATCAGCATCGACGGCAGCGGTACGCTATCCAGTGATGCCCATCAGTACCGACCCCGTACTGATTACTCCCGATGTCGATACCTCCCGGTACCCGTATCGGGCTCTGCGAGAGCATCCAGACAAGTCGATACTTCGATTCCTCTGAAGACTCTGATTCTTCAGAGGCCTCAATTGAAGCATCGGGGATCCTTCCTCAGGAACCCTCTTCTCCAAAAAGGAGAATGTCTCCTCCTGAAGACTTGTCTTTTCAGGACTTCATTAGGGAGGTGGCCAAAGGCCTGTCCATCTCAGTGACCTCTGAAACTGAACCTAGAGCCAAAAAATTAGATATCCTACAGTATCCTAAGGCTCCTAAAGAGTCAGCCACCTTACCAATACATGAGATTCTTTATGATTACATGTTGGGCATATGGGAGACTCCTCTTTCCACCTCCCCTCATTCCAGAAGGTTGGACACCATGTATCGTGTTCCTCCTTGTCCTGGGTTTCATAAGACTCAGCTTCCTCACCCTCCATTGTGGTAGAGTCTGCTATGAAAAAGATCAAGAGTACAAAAAGGCACTCCTCCTCTCCTCCAGGGAGAGAATGCAGAACCCTAGATTGCTTTGGCAGGAAAATCTTCAAGGCCAGTATGCTTGTAGCCAGAATCAACTCCTATAGTCTCTATATGGGGATGTTTCTAAAAGAAGTTACAGATCATCTGCAGACCTTATCTCCTTTTATGTCAGAAGATAAGAGGGAAGAATATATCACCTGGCTTAAACATGCACAGGATGTATCCAAGTTTTCCAACCGTGCAGCCTTTGACTCTTTTGAGGGGGCCAGTAGAGCCTCGGCTATTGCCATAGGTGCACGCAGAGTTGCTTGGTTGCAAGCCTCTGATTTGGAATCCTGGGTACAGGATGGTCTAGGTAACCTTCCCTGTACAGGCGAAAACCTGTTTGGCAAAGATTGGCAAGCAAAGGCCAACCAGATGGATGTTGAAAATTCTGTTTTGGATAGACTTTCAAAGTCTACTACTGCTCCTTTTAAAAAGAGGTTGTTCAAAAAGGGATCTTTCCCAAAGAAAGGGAAATTTTCTTCTTATGGTCAGGCCTCTTCTCAAGGTCATTTTGCTACAAAGAGACAGCAACAACCAAAACAGGCCAAAACCCAGGCTGCGAGGACTGCTACGGCCCAACAGCCTCAGCCTCCTCGTGGCCTTTGACTTTCCACTAGAGAACTTAGCCTTTCTGGCTCTAGAACATCCAGAGCCTCTCACCATCCCAGGAAGGTTAGCTCACTTTGCTCCCAGATGGGAACAAATCACAGCAGAGCAGTGGACCCTCTCCATCATAAGGGAAGGGTACAAACTTCATTTCTTAAACCTTCCTCCTCACACCATGGTGAAACAGTTTAATTCTCCAACATCTCTCCTCAACCTTCTAGGTCAAGAGATTGCTACCCTTCTTGCCCAAGGGGCAATAGAAGAAGTACCCCTTCTTCAACAGGGCTCAGGGTTCTACTCCCCCTATTTTCTCATCCCAAAGAAAACGGGGGGCTACAGACCCATATTAGATCTCAGAGAATTGAACAAGTTTCTATGCCAGGAGAAATTCAAGATGACTTCTCTCAGAACTCTCCTTCCATACCTCCAGAGTCAGGACTGGCTTTGTTCTCTAGATCTCAAGGATGCGTACACCCATGTTCTCATCCATCCAACACACAGAAGATTCCTTCGGTTCCTTTACCAAGGAAAGCACTACCAATACAAAGTGCTTCCTTTCGGTCTGGCCTCTGCTCCAAGAGTGTTCACAAAATGCATGGCAGTAGTAGCTGCATTCCTGCGCACTCTAAGAATATTCGTATTCCCATATCTGGACGACTGGCTCATCCGAGCTCCATCCCATTCAGAGGCCCAGACTTCCCTAGCCTGCACAAGGCATGTTCTTCAGTATCTGGGACTGGTAATCAACATTCCAAAATCCCATCTCACCCCTACTCAGTCTCTAGAGTTCATAGGGGCCTTACTGGATACCACAACTGCAAGGGCCTATCTTCCCCAGGCCCATTGCCTACGCTTGGTGCAGTTAGCCTCCCAGATTCAGTTAAAATCCCATTTAACTGCTCGAGAGATGTTGCAACTCTTAGGCCACATGACATCCACGGTGCATGTGGTTCCCTATGCTCGCCTTCACATGAGCAGCTCAGTGGACCCTATCCACCCAATGGACTCAGGCATCAGGTTGCTGTCAGACAAAATAGCAACCTCCAGTCGCCTATTTTGGTCCCTCCACTGGTGGAAGTCCACTCAAAATCTGTTGCTGTGGTCCCCCTTTCAACAGCTGTTACCCCAAGCAACCCTTACAACAGATGCCTCTCCAAAGGGTTGGGGGGCTCATCTACAAGATCTCTCAACCCAGGGCATCTGGTCTCCACAGGAGACATCTCTTCATATCAACCTCTTAGAGCTCAGAGCAATCTTTCTGGCTCTCAGAGTCTTCCACACCCTGCTCAGCTACAAGACAGTCCTCATCCACACGGACAACCAGGTAGCCATGTTCTACGTGAACAAGCAGGGAGGGACTGGCTCTCTGTCGCTTTGCAACGAAGCTCTGAGATTGTGGGCCTTCGCCAGAGAGCATCAAATCCATCTCATGGCAGTGTATCTTCCAGGGGTTCAAAACTCTTGGGCAGACAGACTCAGTCGAGTTCTGCTTCCACACGAATGGTCCCTCCATGGGGACCAGATAGCCAGGATTTTTCGGATTTGGGGTACCCCAGACATAGACCTGTTTGCAAGTCCGTGGAATGCCAAACTTCCCCGGTTCTGTTCCAGGATTCCATGTCAGGGAGTTCAGGCCACGGATGCCTTCCTCCTTCATTGGGGGCAAGACTTCCTCTATGCCTTTCCACCTATTCCCCTCATCCCCAAGACTCTTTTCAAGCTTCAGAGAGACAAGGGGTCTATGATCCTCATAGCACCACTTTGGCCACGCCAAGTGTGGTACCCTCTACTTCTGCATCTCTCTCAAGCTCCCTCCCTAGACCTGGGGTCTGCTCCAGATCTCCTCTCCCAGGAGGAGGGAACCTTGTAGCACCCAAATCCTCAGTCTCTTCATCTCAGGGCCTGGTTGCTGAAGGCCGAGACCTTCAAGATTTACACCTTTCTCAGCAAGTGAAGGATATCCTTCATGCTTCCAGAAAGCCTTCCACCAGACGTTCATATGCTTTTAAATGGAAAAGGTTTTCCATTTGGTGTGCAGAGAAGGGTCTCAACCCTCTTGCAATACCTTTGAATTCTTTACTAGACTTTTTGCTGCATTTATCCCATGCAGGCCTTAAAACAAATTCAATCAGAGTCCATTTGAGTGCTATTGCAGCATCCCTTAAGCCTCTCAATGGACAACCTATTTCCTCTCATCCTCTTATAGCAAGATTCATGAGAGGCCTTCTTTTGACTAAACCTCCCATTAGACCACCTCCAGTGGCATGGGACTTGAATCTGGTTCTTGGCCAGCTTATGAAGCCACCCTTTGAACCCTTAGCCACTACCTCCTTGAAATTCCTTTCCTGGAAGGTTATTTTTCTCATTGCAGTCACCTCAGCTCGCCGTATCAGTGAGTTGCAAGCTTTAGTGGCTAATCCTCCTTATACAAGGTTCCATCATGACAAGGTAGTCCTCAGAACTAATCCACACTTTATGCCTAAAGTGGTTTCACCTTTTCATCTGAACCAGGAGGTGTATTTACCTGTCTTTTTTCCAGGACCTCATGCATCAAGTGCAGAGAGGAATCTTCATACCCTGGATTGTAAAAGAGCACTTGCTTTCTACTTACAAAGGACACAGCAACATAGAAAGTCCTCTCAACTTTTTGTTGCTTTTGATCCTTCTCATTTAGGACTTCCAGTCTCTAAGAGAACTCTGTCCAATTGGATTGCTCAGTGTATTTCCTTCGCCTACCAGAGTAAGAACCTTTCTCTGGCGGGCCATGTCACAGCTCACAATGTGAGGGCCATGGCAACCTCTATGGCTCATCTAAACTCTGTGTCCATCGACCAAATCTGTCAAGCGGCCACCTGGGCATCGGTTCATACCTTCACAGCCCATTACTGCTTGGACAAGGACTCCCACCGGGATGCCTTGTTTGGTCAGGCTGTTCTCAAACACCTGTTCCATACCTAATCAACTCCTACCCTCCATCCCTGACTAGATGCCTGAGATTCATGGGTGGAGGTGGAGCCCTTCCCAGGGACTCACAATCTGGGTGATCTCCCAGGCATCTCTAGCTGGGGAGTCCCCATATGTGAAGACTCATTCCTGCTTGTTCCTGGAGATAGCACAGTTACTTACCTGTAACAGGTGATCTCTGGGAACAGCAGGAATAAGTCTTCACAACCCACCCACCTCCCCTAGGAGTTGTATCTCTCTATCTATCTTTCCTTTCCTCTCTCTCTCTTTGTCTCAGCTTTAAAACTCGAACTGGGGAGAGGCAGTTGGGAAAGGCGGGAAGGCAGCGTGCAGGCGCTGTGGGATGCTCCCAAAAGCTTTCCTTCTGGACGCTGGGGAGCGTTCCCGCGCAGGCTCCGTCGGTACCGACGATACCCATATGTGAAGACTTATTCCTGCTGTTCCCAGAGATCACCTGTTACAGGTAAGTAACTGTGCTTTCCTGCATTTTGCGCTCACACTAGTAGACACAATTGTGCACAAATACTGCGCTATTGCCTGTGCTAACGGCAGTGTACTTCTTACTAAGACTAGCTTAATCTGAGAACTGAACAGCATCAAGACTGTGGGTGGGATCACGTGCCACAAGCGTGAAAAAGAGTGAGGACCCAGCTGATGGGTCATAGGACATGTCTTGTTACGATCAGTTGATGGAGAGGCACAGTTAGGGAACATTAACGGCCTTATGTGAAATGCAAGATTAGCTTTGCAGGATAACCATCTTGTCCAAAGGGATGTAGCATTATATGCCTTATTGTAACAGAGACCTCTGGTTACAGCAGAGCCCGTTTTGTAATTCTCGGAGGCAAAAGAGGGATTTTACACCCTATTCACACTTAAGAGAAACATCTCAGATGTGTGCATTGAATAGAATTTCACACATGTTTCTGTGTCTGTCTGCCTTTCTTTTTTTAAATATAACTAGGCAATATGTAATCTGTAAATGTGGCTGCATCCTAAGTCTAGGGTGCTCAGAAATAATTAGTAGTATATAAAGTGCCACTTGGAGTACATACTGTTGCACAGAAACGCATAAGAGAGAGAGTCCATGCTCCAATGTAGTCCTGATAAACAAGAGATACGAGTAGCATGTGAGAAGAGGCATGGTTTTACCCCATTACATGCAGTAAACGTGGCGTTCTGCATCCCTTAGAAAACTCAGAACTTTTCCTGAATGCCCTTGGTGAAAACCAGGATTGCCTCAGTCTCTTTCTTTCTGAAATGGAGCTATCTGATTATCCTAACTCATTCCATTAAAGTGAGCTGCCCTGACTTGTGAGCCTTTCCTGCAGTGATACAGGGAGCTGGTAACAAAGTTGTGATTTTATCCCCCAATTTTAAAATAGGGTAAATTTTGTGTTTCCCACGTATTGGTATAGATCAGCCTCCTGCTGTTGGCTTAGAAAAGGGCTCCTTTTTTCTGTACATGATGCAGGCAGAGTTCCCAAGCTCTGCTTCTCCTATGCTACCCACAGATTTGTGTTTTAGGGTCTCCACAAAGAGTATTTATGAGATTGGTAAATTCAAACACTTCCTCCAAACCCACCCCCTTTCATATATTTGTTTGTTAATTTTTGATTGACCACTCTTCATGGAAATAACAGAGCGGAGTACAAAGTTTAAAAATAGAATAAAAAAGAGATGAAAAGAACACTAAATAAAGACAAGAAAGGGTAGGACATTAAAAACCATTCATACTTAAAAAATGTGGGAGGGGAATAGGCTGGAGAGGAAGACAGAAGGGAGGGAGGTGAGGCAAGCTAGGAGGATGGGAGATATGGGCTATACTGAAGAGGTGGATTTTCAATAGTGATTTGAATTTGGGGTGTGGTTGTTCCAAGCGGAAGGCAGAGGGAAGTGCGTTCCATGAGTAAAGTGCAAGAAAATAAAAGGCAGTGGAGCGAGTAGTTTTGAGGTGAACCTGTTGTTAGTGCAGGAAGTTGAAGACTGTTGGCATGGATACTACGGAGGGAACGATGTGAGTAGTGAGGAAGAAGATTATCAGAGCAATAGTGGGGATAGCCAGTGTGAAGAGCATGATAAACCCGAGTTAGAAGTTTGTATTGCAAGCTATATTCTATGGGGAGCCAATGATATTGAATTTAGAAGTGGAGAAACATGATCATAACGGGAGGCATGGGCGAGGTTACGGATAGTGGTATTTTGAATAAGTTGAGGTTGACGTAGCTGTTATTGGGGGAGACCACGATAAATTACATTACAGTAATCTAGTCGAGAAATAACAAGAGAAAGGAGGAGAGTAGCAAGGGAAGGAGCCAGAAAGAGACGGATAGCGCAAATTTGACATAATGCAAAGAAGGAGCGGTGAACCAGCAAGGATAGGTGGGCATGGAATGAAAGAGGAGTCAAGGGGGACTCCCAGGTAGCGGATGGTATCGACCAGGGGGATGGGGTGCCAAGTAGGGAGGAGGCAACAATAGGGGAAGGGGGGGACCAAATGTAAACCAGATTGCAGTGGATTTTGCTGGATTTAAATGGAGAAAGTTGTCCGAGAACCAGGTTCGTACCTCAGGAAAGCAAGTGTTAATGGATGAGAGATCAGGGGATAATAGATTGTTGTGATGGATAAGAAATATCAGCATAGTAGTGAGCGGTGATACTATGTTGTTGGATCAAAGAGCTAGTGGAGTGAGAAAGATATTAAATAGCAGTGGGGCAAGGACCGAACCTTGGGGAACACCATAGAGAAGTAGTCGAGGGGTAGAAGAGCAGGTACTAACAGATACAGAGAAAGACCGAAGTGATAGGAAAGAGCGGAACCAACTGAGCACATTACCAAGAAGTCCAAGATCATAGAGCCAAGACGGGAGAGTAGCATGGTCGACTAGATCAAAAACTGAGGATAGGTCAAGGGAAACTACCACTGAAATTTCACCTCAGTCGTGAGTTCAGTGCAAGTCATTCAAGAGAGAAAGGAAAACCATCTCTGTGCTATGTCCAGGTCAAAAGCGAGACTGATATGGATGAAATGCATTGACAAAATCTAGAAAATCTGAAAGTTGGGAGAACACAAGTTTTTTCCAGTAGCTTTAACAAGAAAGAAATAGTGGAAATTGGACGGTAGTTTGTTAGAACAGAGGGATCAAGGGAGGGGTTCTTTAATATTGGACAGATGGTAGCGTGTTTCCATCTGAGAGGGAAGAGACCAGATGAAAGACTGTTAAACATGGAAAGGACTGATGGTAAAAGGGCAAGCAAAGGAGTGGTGAGCCAAGACGATGGGATGGGATCCGAGGGACGGGTAGTTTTATGAGAGGTTTGGATGAGCTTAAGTTCGGCAGAAGTGATAACAGAGAAAAAAGATCAGTTTTGACTACAGGCAAGGTTTGGGGGTTGGTTGGTCAAAGAAGGGAGACCATGGGGGGAGGGGGGAGACCAAGGAATCAGGACCAGGGAAGGAAGGGGGAGAAGTAGAGTAGGAGGATCAGGGAAAAGAGGGGGAGGAGAGTTTGGAAAGGCAGAGCAAAGGACGCTGACCTTACAGGAGAAGTGGTCTGCAAGCAGATGGGGAGAGGGAGAAGCATTTGTGATCATGAGGTGGGACGTGGTGGACAGCGTTGAAAGTACAGCCAGAAGAGAGTAAAGCTGCCAGGAGGAGTTTGTGGAAGAAGAGATAAGGTTGGAGTAGTAGTTCCTCTTAGCAGTGTGGATCATGGAACGGTACTGAGAATGTTCAGTTTTGAAGAGCTGAAGGGAGGCAGGGGAAGGACCGCTTGTGCCACAAGCATTCCGCCCGATGCAGATAGCAACACTGAAAATGAAGGGTTGGGGTGGCGGGGACGAAGAGGAGCCACGGAATCAAGGGTAGAGGACAAGCTTGAAAACCATACATCAGCCTGGGAGTCGATGGATAGTGATTGAAGGTGGAAGGAAAGATGGAGGAAGCTGGAGGAAATTTCTCAAAGGAGCGTGTGGAGAGGTCACAGCTAAGGATCGGGGGAGAGCAGTTAGGAGTAGAGGGGGCAATAGTCAGGGGGAAGTGACAGGTGAAGAAGATACAGAGATGATCGGACGATGGGATGTAGAGAGAGGAAAACATAGAAAGGCCAGAATGGAGGGAAGGGGAGGCAAGAACAAGATTGTGTGTAACTAGCTGCATGCGTCGGGAAGGGGGTTAATTGTAGAAATGAAAGATCAGTGAAGAGATGAGACAGTAGTTTGTCATGGAGCTTTTGGGGGGGGGGATGGGCATTAAAGTCCCAAAGGGTCAGAATATTAGGAAAGAGCAGGGATGCTTCAGAGAGGGTGTGGAGGAGGGTGTCCCATAGATGAAGACGAAGAGATGGGGGAGCATATATTAAGGAGGAAGTGTAGAGATTGGTGTCTGCCAATGCGGGTAATCAAGGACTTGGTAGGAGAGAGAAGAGGTAGTAGGAGGTGAGGCATGGAGGGAGGAGTGAACGATAATTGCCACCCCTCTACCGGAGCAGCCATGCCTTGGAGTGCAGAAGGCTGAGTAGCCAGGAGGGAGGCATTGGTGGAGGAGAGGGGGCTCTTCGCCCTTCCCCAGCCATGCCTCGGTGAGAAACAAGAGGTTGAGGAAATGTAAGCGCAGGAGGTCCTGACTAAGGAGTGTTTTAGACTGGAGAGACTGACAATTTAAAAGTCCAGTACACAACGGTGACACCAGAGGATCAGACAGAGGCAAAGAGCAAGAGGATCTGACAGGAATATGGGTGGAGGCAGGCTGGGCAAGTAGTGGTGGCTTAGATGGACGCCAAGTCCAGTGAACTGGGATCGGTAACATGGTAGCTTTTACCAAAGAGTAGCAAAGGAGAAGTAGGAGTAAACAGCAGTGAGAATGGATGCTAGTGCGGGGATGATTGTTTGTTTGGCAATGTGGAGTTGCCCCAAGGAACTGCTGAGTAGTTTCTTAAATAGCTGTCCAGAATTACCTCTGGCTTGGTGTGGCTGCATCACTTCTGGCTTGAGCGGGAGCAGAGGAGGCTGGAAAGCAAGCAGGCAGACAAGCAATCAAGGCAAGAGAAAGACAGCAATGCCATTTACCAGTTCTAATTATGAGGAAAACTACTGCTGCTGCTTAGCATGTCTAAAATGCTGCTAGGCATATGCTGAAAGTTCATGCTCCACAGAGCTTACAGTCCAGTTAAGGCAAATATACATGCTAGACAGACAAAAGTCTGCAAGAGTGTATATTTATTGTGGCGAAGTGCATAAGATTTCAAAGCAACTTGAAAAGGGGAAGTTTTAGACTGAATTGGAATATGACCCCAGAGGCAGCATAATGCACCAGTTTGTATCTGAGGGTAGGTTGTGAGAGCCAGAGCTAGGGGGCCACTTTTTTGTGTGACTACCCATTTCTGCCATTATGGGCAGTGGAAGGGGCATTATTACCCTGTGGTCCTTTAAAAAAAAATGATAGACATGTAGATATAATAAGGGGCATAATCGTTTTGCAACAAAAGCTCTCAAGGTTAGACTGTTAGGCCTCTTCACTAAATATATGCTGGATGACACTCTTACAGAATAAGAGGTACTTCTTACAAGACACATTAACTTCTAGAATGCCAAGGTATTTTCTAACTCGTTTTGTGTTTGTTTTGGAAATGTGGTTTTAAGATTTGTGCTGTTGAATATCAGAGCATAATCACTGTGTCTGGATGCAGCAAGAAACTGGAGACCAGGATGTCTGACTTGCTTAGTCAGACGTTTCTGCATGTTAAAATCCCATCTTGGTCAGAAGTGACTCACTTCAATGATCTGAATTTGTTTTACATTCAGACAGATAGAATTTCATGTCAGCGAGATTTGTAACAACCTATTCATTTTAAAAAAAATTGAATCTCTCTGCGCCCCCCCCATATCTCCTCTCCCGAGGCCCATTTTTCAGGATTTTATGCTGTATTCAAAGTCACATCTATCTACACAGGCTCCCCAAAGATCCAGTACAGCAGCACAGTCATTCAGATGGGCTCAGGATGGTGAACTACAGCATACAGGGTCAGGTTTCAAAAATAAGGACAGCTCAAAAACACTGACTGAAGAGACCGAGAGGGAAAGGGTCTTAATGTGCTAACTGCATGGTCTCCGTGCTACTGCTTTGAGGATAAAACCAGCTGTGAGTGATGAGGGGTTGTCTAGACTGGCTCAGTGGCCTGATCTCACCCTGTCTTTTTGCTGTGTAATCACAGGCAGGAAACTGTAACAAGCTCCTAGATGTAATACCTTGGAAGCTGCCTGCTACTGGACCCCCTTCTACATTAGCTGACTGGCAAGTAACCCTTTAGTGTCATGAACATAGAAGGACCATGTGGTTGGGACGTCTGCGCCTAACATCAGAAGCCTGGAGTGTGTTTCATGATTAAATAAGTGGCCATGTTTTAGAGGTGAAATGAATCTTGTGTGTACACTGAGCCTAATCAGATTGAGAAAAAGTAGTGCTTCCTTCTCTGATTCACATGCAGCTCAGACAGTCTGCCCAGCTGAAGAGTAATCACATTCCCTTCCCACCCTTTAACTTCTAACATATGTTGTAAAAGCATACCGTCATAGCCCTGCTGTGTTTGTAGTGGTAAGTCATTTATAGAATATGCCATTTTTGAGGGGTGCGTGTCTGTAATGTGTGAAAGCAGGTCCCTCGTTTAAAGCATTATTTGATGCACCATGTTTACAGTCAATGGTAAATGCCATGCCCAGGAAATGCGCCCTGCAGCAGAGGATATTAGCAATCTGTATTATTTATAGTGCGTTTTCAGTGCTCTCAGCACCGTGCAAGATAAAATCACGTGGGCCTTGCTTCTGTATCATTTCTGAGCTTCTTAAATGGGCTCAGTCCATTAGACCTGTTGCTCCTTTCCTTTACTCCTTCCTCCCCTATCCCCACTCTGTGCTACAGAGAAGAAAATGCTCAGGTTTGGAGAAATTTGTGGAGGAAAAGTCCATAAAAATGTGTTAGTTGGGTAGACTTGGGAAAGTTATCACTTATTCCTTGAAATGAGCTATGAGAAATAGATCAGCTTTTTGGGAGGATACCTTTTGGCTTGGTCTGGCCACTGTTGGAGACTGGATGCTGGACATGATGGATTTTGATTTGACTCATGGCTTTTGTTCTTATTTGTCCTAAACCCTCTGAGATTTTCTACTGGGTAATATCTAAGCTGAAGGCTTGGTTGTGGGTTTCTGTCCAAGAGAGCTTACAGTTAAATTTGAGCATGGGTGGGGGCAAGATTAAATGACGGACTTAAAGTTGTATGGTGAGTGCTGAAGGTGAGGTTTGTAGTCTCTTTCCCAAGTTGAAGGTTCTTTGCCCCCAGTCAGCGTTACACAGACACTTCAACTGGATGTGTTGTGCTCTTTAGGAGATTGGCGGTTGTGTAATTCTTTGTCCTCAGCTCAGGAAACAACTCATCCTAGGAGGTGCATTTGTGTGTGTGTTTGTTTCATTTTACACAGAAGACAAGGACAAGTTGGCTTGATCTACCATTGCTAGAAAGCTACGCAGACCAGTTGCACACATCTGTAGCCTAAGGTTAAAGCCTTACAAATGTTTGTTTTTTTTGTTTTTTTTATTTCTGACTATGTGCCCTTTTTCTAAACTAATTGCCATCCCAAATCCAGACTGTCTTTGAAAAATGACCTTGTGAGGAGAGAGCAGCTCCTGTAATTAGATCACTTTAGCTACATTGTTACATGTAAACAATGATCAGAATGTTTCTGGCGGAGGTGATGGCAATGAGGAAGAGTGTCTTCCAGGTGATGTACTTGAGGGTCACGGAGAGCATAGGCTAGAATGGTGCCTGTGCGAAGTTGTGCAAGATTATGTTGAGGTCCCAGGGCGGCACTGGTTGCCTGATGACGGGCCGGAGGTTTGCCAGGCCCCGCATGAAATGCAAGACGAGTGGCTGGGTGGTGATGGAAGCATGATTTGGGCGGTTGTAGTAGGCCGTGATGGCGGCTGGATGGCAGCGAATTGATGACGTCTTGAGTCCTTTGTTAATGAGGGTGGTCAGGTAACTGAAGCACCCATGAAATAGGGCAGGAGTAAGGGGTCCAATCCCTCGGAGATGTACCACACAGTGAATCACCACCATTTCAGGGTGTACAACTTCC
Source organism: Ichthyophis bannanicus (assembly GCA_033557465.1). Taxonomy (NCBI): domain Eukaryota; kingdom Metazoa; phylum Chordata; class Amphibia; order Gymnophiona; family Ichthyophiidae; genus Ichthyophis; species Ichthyophis bannanicus. The sequence continues at coordinate 253,317,708 of CM066039.1, forward strand.
TTGTGGCGGGGAGTCTTGCAGCCAGGATGACTTGTTGTACCTCCATGGTGAGGTGTGTGGGTGCCAGGGTCAGCCTCTCAATATCCAGGTTGCCAGAGTGGACAGGTTGGTGTGCAGGGTCGTGCCCTCGTCCTGAGTGACAAGGTCCAGTGTTGGTTTCAGTCTAATGGGTGACTCTTGCGCCAGATGTTTCTGGAAGGGAAACCACATCTGCCTGGGCCAGAATGGAGCCACGAGGATGACTTGCACCCTGTCTTGATTTATCTTTTGGACAGTTTTGGAGATCAGCAACATGGGGGGGCCGACTCCCCCAGGATATGCTGAATGCATCTGCCGCCAGGCTGTAGGAGGATGGGTGCTTGGAGCAGAAGTTGACACACTTCGTGCTCCTCTCTGGTGAAGAGGTCGATGAGCAGGTGTCCCCATTTGTGAAAGAGGTGGGCCACCACTCGCAGATGGGAGGCACAACTTGTGGGGGTCGAGTTGGCGGCTGAAGTGGTCTGCTAGCTGGCTGTCCTCGCTTGGCAGGTATGAGGGCCTGTAGGAGGCAGTTTTTGGAAAGGGCCAAGGACCAGAGTTTGAGTGCTTCCCTGCAGAGGGACAGTGATCCCATGCTCCCTTGTTTGTTGACGTAGAACATTGCTACCTAATTGTCCATCTGGATCAAGATTTTCTTGGATGGTGTTCTGGAAGGCCTGCAAGGCGTATCTAATCGCTCAAGAGGTTGATATGATGACTGCACTTCCAAAGAGTCCAGGCGTCTGTAGTGTGAATGCATAGCATGGGGGCGTCCCAGCTTGTTTTGGATGTGTCGGTCATGACCATGAGATGGTAGTGTCGCTGTTGGAGGAGTCTGCCTACTGAGAGGTTGTCCCAGTCCTTCCACCAGGCGAGGGCCTCCTGGCTCTTGTGGTCACCGGAATGTGGCTGGAGAGGGACTGGGAGTGGACTGCCAGTGCTTCCGGAGATGCTATTGTAGGTAGTGAATGCAAAGTCTTGCAAGTGGTAGGATCTGGGTGGTGGCCCAGTAGGCGTAATAGCATCCTGGTAGTAACCTGGCTGGCCGAGGAGACTTCGCCTCCAACCGCGGTGATGGGAGGAACGCCCTGGCTAGTGTGGTCTTGATCACCGCTCTGATGAACTCCAAGTTCTGTGCGGGCTGGAGGTGTGATTTCTACTACTACTACTGAACATTTGTATAGTGCTACAAGGCATATGGCGCACTGTATGGACACATGTAAAATACAGTCCCTGATCCTTGGAGCTTAAAATCTAGTTGAGACAGACAACAAAGTAGTTGTAGACATGGGATACAGCTAGGTGTAATGATAAGATTTCTGGACATTTACCAGGAAACCAAGAGAGGCCAGTAGCATTATCGGCTGGTCGATGGAGTCCTTGGCTTCTTGTGGCGAGGGGGCAGTCATGAGCTGGTTGTCCAAATAGGGGAAAAACACTGACACCCTTCTTACGGATGTGTGCAGCCACCACAGCTACGCAGTTCGTGAAGACCCGCTTTGCAGGCAAGAGGCCAAGGGAGAGAACTTTGTACTGGTAGTGTTTCCCAAGTACACAGAAATGGAGATTCTTCTTATGGGGGGAGGGGGTGGGGGGGCATGTTGCTCCAGAAGATGTGTCAGTAAGTCTAGCACAGCAGATGGTGAGGTTCCACCTGGCACCTGTCTTTTGCATCCTTAGTCCAGTGTAGCTGGGAGTCAGAGCTGATGGAGTTCACCAGGGATCTGTAGCTCCTGGGTGCCTCTGGCCTGCTCCTGCGGGAATGACTGGGCATGCTGGTTCTGCTGCCCCAGCATTCCCTGTGCCATTTTCTGCCCTGTGATCCAGTGTAGTTCACCATGGCCTGCAGAGGCTCCTATGAGATCCAGATGGATCGCTGCTGTGCAGTGAGAGGCCAGCACTGGGTAAGCTTCAGGCCTCCCTTCTGTTTCTCAGCGTGGGGAGGCTCAGAGGGGTTTTCCTGATGCGAAGGAGGGCTTCCCTCAGTGGCACAATGAAGCACCTTGGTGCAATGATGCCCGGGCCTAGGGCTTGTCCTCTCTGTGGTCCAGCCAATCGCAGTGGAGGAGACACCATCTTTGAGGGCAGAGCTACCAACACCGGAGGCAGACAGCATGGCCATGGAGGAACCATCCATGAGGGCTGGGGATACCAGAGGCAGAGTTGGTGGCATCAGAGTTCTGTCAGCTGCTGGAGGCTGAGTGATGCTGAGATTTGTGGAACTTACTGGGCCAGTGATGGAGATCTTCTCCGGCACACCCATGCCCCATGGTAGCCTGAAGTTTCATTTTATGCTTCTTCACCACGTGTGCCCCGGAGTGCTGCAGCTCAGTGGAGGTGAGTGCTTCAGTGAAATTGTGAAGTGCATAGCTTTGGGATCTTTGTGCCCACGGCGACACATGAACACAGTGCGGGCAGCTTTCCACATGGTGGCCCACTCCCAGGCAGCGTATGCAGCGGTCGTGAACATCCACTTTGTTCATTCTCCTGCTGCACTTAGGGCATTTTTTAAAGCCCGGCTTGGAGCTCATTTCTAAATCTTGTTCTGCGATTTTATTTATTTAGATTCTTTTTTTCTGTAGTTTTTCCTCCCTCTGTGGTTTTGAGAAGTTTGGTATAGTGTAGGATAGCTGAGATTCCGTCCTTGCTGGCAAGGTGGAAGAAGGGAAACTGGGCTAGTTAGGGGTGGGCCTGGGAGATAGGAGTTTGCCTTTCTGAGCTCTGGGAGAGCTACTTCCATCCATGGCGCTGTTGGATGATGTCACCAGGTATAACTGTCTAATCCTGCTATCCACGGAAAACCTTCGTTACAGGTAACTAACCCAGCTTTCTGAGGGAGGTAAATACTACTTTACCATCCTGCTAGACCAGACCAGACCAGATGAGTATTATACTCCCTTGCCAGCAGGTGGAGGCAGACTTGAGCAATTTTCAGTGATATCATCACTAGATATATATCTTCTAGTGCAGTACTGAGAGAAGCCAGTCTTTGTCTGCCTCCATCAGGTGGCAAGGCATTTGGATTTGTGCAGCGGTACAGATAAGCCTGTCTCCTCTGGCCTGTATGGCTGATACCTGAGGGCCAACGTTGCCCCTGTCTTCTGAAGACAAGAGGCCCCAATAGAGCCCCTGAGGATGGGGGAGGGGGGCTACTTCGGTCTGAGTACCTCTTCCCTCTTGCTGTCCTATCTGCTTTCTGAGCTTTTTTTCTGAATTTTTGCTAAATTCTTTTTCTTTATCCATTCACTTTTGTTGGGCAGTATTTGGCTGTCTGTTATGCTAGATAAAGCAGTTTAAAATTTAAAAAACAACAAAAAACAACATTTTGGGCCTTGCCTTTTGTCAGCAGAAGGGCCTTCTAGGCCTGCACAGGTGACTGGGGAAGCCCTACTCAGATTTCTCCGACCAGGGTTTCAAGTGCTGCAATTCTCCATGGACAAGCAGGATGAGTCAGCCACACATGGGTGATGTCATTCAACAGCGCCATGGACGGAGCATGTGCCAATCACCCCACCCTGGAGCCCGTCCCCTCTCTCCTCCAGACTGTTTCTTTCCATCTGGCCAGGTGGACGGATCTCCATGCTCTCCACGGTTTTCCCATTTTCTTAAATCTTACTGTTTTAACTGTTTTTCCCTCTTCCATAGGATCAGCTAACCAGAGCAGTTTAGATACGAGATTAAACCACTTGCAACAATGTGGATCTACAGTGACAGAGCCCTCCCCGAAAGCTCTCTGCCCTCTGGCCACTCGCTCAGCCTGCTGCCATATCCAGATCGGCTTCTGGCTGCTGAATACTGGGGAGGTAAACTCCAGCTAACCCCATGGCTTGGGAATCTGGAGCGCTGGAAAGATCCAGAGCAATATGCTACAGAGGAGCAGCCTGGAGTGCTTGGAAGATCCAGAGCCCACTGCATGATTCCCTTTTCAGGTCTCCCTTTTCTCTATGACTTGTGCCTTTCTTTATTTTCAAATGGTACAGTTTTTCACAGATGTGCTATTTGTTTGCAGTTCTTTTTCTTTGCTGCATTGAGTCTCACAAGCATACATTGGTTCCTAATATTGTGCCTCTTGTATGGTCAAGCTCCATGGTGGGTTCTTTTTGTCCCGTTTATGATGGGGATGCCCAGAGCCTGATTTTTGTGGCACTGTCTGGACGCAATGCCGCTTCTGATGCCTCCTCTGAGCCCTCCATGTCTTTCCTGCCTACAGGGCAAGCAGTCTTCCTGGCCCATAAGATGTCTGCTCAAAGGGCCGAGGAAGCCTCGGGCTCTGACCAGCAGCTCCCCTAGGGCTCCAGAGCTCCCTCTCTGCTGGTTTTGAGCAGCAGCTACTGAAACAGCTCATGGGCTGTTCGCAGTCCTTTCTTGCTGTTTTGCAATCCCTTTTGCAGGGGGTACCAAGTCTGGACCTTCCTTGTAAGGGGGGGGGGGGGACCCTGGGCCCTTGGGTGGCTCTGCCATGGTTGGCAAGGGGGTTAAGTGTCCTCGTTTCCCATTTTGCTCCTTTGCCTGGGAATTCCTCCGGGAGCCCAGCTTGGTTGGGGCACTGAAGAGGACTTTCACCAGAAGGTGAGTCTGAAGAGGAGTTGGAGCCACCTCTTATGGAAGGCGAGGATGGTTTATGGTTTAGGTACTTGATATACCGCCCTTTACGCTGTGTATCAGAGCAGTTTACAAACTTATGCTAACAGGCACTTTTTATTCCCTCATCCCCGAAGGGCTCATAATCTAAGCGTTCCTGAGGGAATGCAGGGTTAAGTGGCTTGTCCAAGGCCACAAGGAGTGGCCCTGGGATTAGAGACCCCAGTCCCTCTGGCCTGAGGTTGCTTGTCCCTATGTGGGAATTGAACCCCCCCTGCCCTCCAGCCTGAGGTAACCTGTCCCAACCACTGAACCACTCCTCCCTTCAGCCAGGGCACATATGTGTCTTCCGCAGAGGCATCTGCTGTCTCCCTAGACCTTTCTCTCCCCCAGGAAATCAAGGATCAGTTAGTGTGGCAGTATGAGTTTTGCCATCTGATGTACAGAAAGCTTCTGGAAGCACCAAATTGGGTGGTAGCCAACATGGATGCTAGCCTGAAGGGCGGTGGAGGGGGGGGGGAGGAGGGTGTCATTGTCTAGATCATATAGTTCAGGGCCACGTGGCTCTGCTGAAGTTTCTAGCCTTGTTATTGGGCAAGGTAATCTGCATGGACAATGGCATGGTGGTGGCATATATCAAGAAGCAAGGCAGAACTCTCTCGAGGTGACAGAATTGTGCCCTTTGGACAGAGAAACATCTGATGGCTCTGTCAGCAGCTCACATAGCTGAGGTCGACAACATAGAGGCTGAATTCTTAAGTCTGAACACCGTGGATCCAGGAGAGTGGGGATTGAGCCCTCATGTTCAGTTTCATAGTGCAAAAGTGGGGCTTTTTGGTATTTGTTCTAATGGCCAGTCTGGAGAATGTAAAAGTGAAGAACATTTTCAGCTGTAGGAGGGAAATGTGGGCAGTGGGCTCGGATCTCTCCTTCAAGTGTGGCCCCAAGAAGGGTTTCAGTATGTCTTCATCCCTTGGCTGTTGGTGAGCTGCCACCTACGCATGATTTGGGCTCATTTAGGCTTGGTGATTCTAGTGGTCCTGGATTGGTCATGCAGGAATGGTATGTGGATCTTTTTATTCTGTTGGCAAAGTCCCCATTCTTATTACCTCACAAGAAGGACCTTCTTTGGCAAGGGCCTCTTAATGGAGAATCCTGCTTCTTTTTACTTAAGATGCATGGGCTGTCCAAGAGAGGCTACTCTGAGATGGCAGTGGATACTCTTCTCAAGGCCCATAGGACCTTGACAGCCTGTGTGAGAGTTTGTGTTCCTCTCAGGCCTTGGAGGCTGGGAAGACGGACATTGTCACTATTTTGTCCTTTTTATAGTCTGGCTTAGATCAGGGTTTGGCTCTGAACTCTTACGATTTGTATGGTGGCCCTATCTCGCTACCATGGTGTATTCAAGGTATGTCCTTGGTAATGCACTCTGTCTCTTGCTTTCTCAAGAGAGTAAAGCAGAATCATTCATCAGTGTGCTTATTGATTCCTCAGTGGAGTCTTTATCTGATGTTGAAGACATTTAAAGAGCCTCGAGAGGAGTGTCGGAGTTGCAGGTTTTGTCCTATCAGGAGCCTTTTTTGGTCATCCCTATGACTTCCATTTCAATGTGAATTGTGACTTATTTTCTTCCAAAGGTGCTATCCCTCTAAAGCAGACCATTGTTCTGCCCTCCTTCTCGGAGGGGGATCTTCAGATGGATCCCTCTCTGTGTCTAGTCTAGTGGACACGAGGAGGGTGTTACTCACATTCCTGGAGATCACTAACTTTTTTCACCAGTTGGACTATCTTTCTTTTTTTTTTTTTTTGACAATCTGAGGAAAGGACAGGCAGCTTCCAACTCATTGATTGCCCACTGGATTAAGAAGGCCATTAGTTCAGCATACCTGCTGGCTGGAAAGCAAGTGCCAGTGCTCACTCCACTAGGGCACAGACCTGCTCCTGGGCAGAGTCTTCCTTGGTATCTCCAGAGAAAATCTAGAAGGTGGCCATCTAGTCATCTCTGAGCATCTTTGTGAAGCACTACATTTTGTAGGTGGGAACCAGAGCAGATGGCACTTTGACAGGGCAGTTGTGTCCAGAGCATAGTCTTCCTCTCATCGTGGGTTCTGACTGCTTAGGTATGTCCCACTCATCTGGACTGGTCCAGCAAGATAAGGAAGGAGCAATTTTAGATACCCAATAATCTTCTTTCCTTGAATCTTGTTAAATCAGTCCAAGACTCACCCTGGAAGACTCGTTCTAAGGATTTGGAAGCCCTGCTGCTATTTGATTGCCTTTTGTTGGCATCCTTAGTGTCTGTACCTGACAGAGTCAATTGTGATAAAAGCATTAAATACTAATTCCAAATGTTTATTTTGATTTATGGTTGGTTACTAAGGTTCATAGTTGGTTGAATTTTTTTTTCGTTTTGCTTATGGCTTTTCTCAGTGCTGCACCAGACAATATACCAAGTAATGACATCACTAACAGTTGCTCAAGTCTGTCTCTACCAATTGGCAGTGGAGGATAACTCAGTTGTCTGGACTGATCTAGCAGGATTGAAGGAAAGAGAATTATCAGATATGCAAAATTTTCTCCTTACTTTCATATCAACAAAGAAGGATTCTGCTGTAACACCACCAGGGCAGATTCAGGGAAGAGCAATCTGCCAATTATTTTTTTTAACAAACATTTTATTTATGTGAGTTTTTATTATTCATTTCTTCTTTAAACAAACCTAAAACAATTCACAATTGCATTAAAAAGACATTTCATTTAAAAAAACAAAAAAAAAGATTAATATATTTATGATTTAAGGCTGTTATTATATGTCTGATGTTGTGCTTCTGTATTTAATTGTTTATTGTAATGGTATTTATGCTTTAATCCGCTCTGGACTATTTGAGGAGAAAGCAGAGTGTAAGAATTGAAATTAAATTAAATTTAAAAAAAATATCTGTGCCCCAGTCCTTCATAACTCTGCTACCCTCTGTTATTCCCTACCAGATATGCACCAGTCAAAGCTATTTATTTATTTAACAGTTCTTCTGTACTGCTGTATCCTACGGTCAAAGCGGTTTACATTCTAACAGAACATTATACAATTGAACAGGGAGATTAACTTGGAAGAATCATTAACTTAAGTTTGTAGGTCTTGCGTATCATTTATGACTGGTGTTGGTCGAAGGGGGAGATAGGTGTGGAGAGGTGGAGAAGGGGGGAGTGAGTAGTTGGAATGGTGGCTGGTTAGGTAATGATGTCTGGAGAGCAGTCTTTGAATATGTGAGTCTTTAGGGCTTTTCTGAAGGTTGTTGTGTTCATTGTAGTCCATAGTCCGTCAGGAATAGAGTTCCTCAAGTGTGGAGCGTAAAGCGAGAAGGCTCTTTTAGAGGTGGTGGAGCTGGTTTTCGTAAATAATGCAGGTTTGCATAGCATGTTCTGTGAGCCAGTTCGTCGTTTTCTGTTATCAGGTGTGACTTGGAGTAGGGATTGCAGGTGCAGTGGAGAGGAGCTGTTGAGAATTTTGAAGGTTGTGAGGATGGACTTGTATTTTATGCGTTCCCTTATTGGTAGGCAGTGAAGTTGTCTGAGTGAGGGTGTTCTGTGTTCTGTGTTTTGTGAGTTGAGGAGGTTCCATGCTGCTGTGTTGAGAGTGAGTTGGAGAGGGTGGATAGCTGCTTGAAGGATGATGTTGCAGTAATCAAAATGCGGAAAAATGGTTGCTTGGAGGACTGAGTGGAAGTCGTGGCTGGTTAGAGGTTTAAGGTACTTGATTGTTTTGAATTTGAAGTAGATGCTTCATGTTATGTTCTGTGTGTACCTTGTGAAGGTAAGGTGTTGGTCCAATGTAACTCTGAGGTAGCATACATCTTGTTTCACTTGGATTTGGGTCCTATCTATGGTTATGGAGTTCAATGAGGTAAAACTATCGTCTCTGGTAACTATGTTTACTAATACACTTGTGAAATAACCCTGCTTTTACAATTTTTCCAATACTTCTGCTCAGCAGAAACATTCTCTGGCATAGGGTTCCATAGTCTTTGTGCCAAAGTCAATCCAGCCAACTGGATTAAGATGACAAAAGTCAAACTCAGTCCAGTCCTCGCCAACAAGGAATAATGCCTGAATGCCTCAAACTATCTTCTATCTGTCCCACCTTTAAAAAAAATCCATCTTCAACTCCTTGAATCCCGCCTTATACAGACCCATCGCCAGCCTCCCCTTTTTGGCCAAAGTTATCGAGAAAGTTATATAGATCCAACTCCAGGACCACATTGATGAAAACTGCCTTCTTGACCCCCCAACAGCATGGTTTCCATCCTCTACATAGAGTAGAAACTCTGATGACCACCCTCCTCAACACACTAACCCAAGGCATGCAAGACCGATCCCAGGTTTTCCTTCTGATATTCCTGGACATCTCTGCAGCTTGATACAGTCGACCACAACACGCTTCTCCAGCATCTACAATCATATGACATCCAAGATAACGTTGACAAATGGTTCCGGTCCTACCTCTCCGACAGACATCAGCAGATAAAACTGGGAACAAGCATCTCTGAACTGTACCAACAGACACAAGGAGTGCCCCAAGGATCCACGCTATTCGCACCCTTCTTCAATCTATATCTCCAACCTCTCTGTTCAATTAGAACACAATGGCAATTTCCACATATATACCGATGATATTATGTTATACTGCCTGCTTCACACAAAACAGCTGTCATGTGTATTACAAAGGATTCCTCCTTCACCCCCCCCCCAAACATCTGCAACTCTAAATAATATTCAGGTAAATGTTCGACCAGAGATAAAATACCTTGGAATCATCAGCCAACATCTATCCTTCAAGACACAGATACCAAGGAACAGCAAAAACAATCTACTTTAAAACTAAAACACTGTAACGTCTCCATCCCCTCCTCAAACCTGCAGACTTCTGATCAGCACTCCAAGCTATCACCCTCCACATGCAGACTATTGCAACATAATCTATCAGGGCCTGCCACACACCACACTCCTCCTACTGCAGACTGCCCTACACATAGCTGCGCGCCCAATCCAGGATGCATCTAAATGGGACTACATCACCCCAATCCTCAAACAGCTCCACTGGCTGCCACTCCCCAGCAGAATGAAATATAAATCCCTATTCCTAACACACAAAGCAATACCCTCTCACCCAGCCACCCACCCACTTCCAGTCTCTCATACAATCATCCATCCTAAACAGACCACAAAGATCCTCCACAATCAACAAGCTCACCATTCCATGTTCCAGAACAAAGTCCAACCAGCAAACTTGTCGCAGAGCATTTGAATTCTTTGCACCATCCCTCTGGAATGCCCTGCTGGAAAAATATCATCACCGATCTCACCTCTTTCTGTTAACACCTGAAACACCCCCCCTATTCTCTCAACACTATGGTCCCACCACCTAATCCCCCCTCATGGCCCAGAACTTACTTATATTAAACAAGATGTAATTATTATGTATATGGAGTTGTAATATAATATCTGTACATAATATATTTTTGCACATAATTTATTATTATTATATGTTCTCTGTGACAAATGTTTTGTTCATTGTAAACCACTTTGACCCAGTAAAAAGCAGTATATAAGTCTAGCTAAATAAATAAATAAAAGTCACGAACACCATCTCTCTAGTTGCACTTTGTTTAGATACATTTACTTCCAGTTCAAACAACAAATGAATTATCATCCTACTAGACCAGTCTAGGCCAGTGAGTCATCAGGTGGAGACAGACCAGAGTAACTTTCAGTGATGTCATCACTAGTATATACACTGGTGCATACTGAGAGAAGCCCGTTTTGTCTGCCTCCAGCAGGTGGTAAGGTGTGTGGACTGGTGCAGCAGTACATATAGGCCTGTCACCTCTGGTTCGAATTACAGTCTTGTGACCAGTGTGATTGAGACCTTTGGCCCAGCGTTTACTTGGAGCTTGGCTATGTCCATTATCTCCTTGAGCCCATAGTTGCTCTGTGCCCAGTGCCATTACCCACAGGTCCCAGCACTGATGAGCCTGATAGTGAGTTAGGACCCCACAGGGTCTCTGAAGAGGGTAGGTAAGTCTAGACCCAGGCCCTTCCCCCCTCCTTTCTTCTCACTGTCCCTTTATCTGCAAGTTCTGCTCTCTTTCTGTTTTTGCAATTTTTTAAACTTTGTTTTTATTGATATTTTTTTGCATCAGTCGGCATTCCAAACAGAGTGTGGGTTATGGCAAAATTGCCTCCCTTTCATTACATGCAGACAATAACATTGCAATAACATGCAGTAGGCAGAGATACCTATATAACAATACTCCAGTCTTTTCCCGAATATTCCTCTTCTTCGCCACCCCCTTTAAAGAAATCCTCATAATGAATCAACACCCCTACATAAACTGCTTGTCCCTCCCCGCCTCCCATACTCCCTCCGAACCCTCTCTAAGCACTCTTAGCAATTAGTCATGTCCCAAATTGAGGTTTGGCACTTAGCCCACCCTGCAAAAGGTGCCCAAGTTTTTTCAAACCCATGCAGTCTCATGCTGGATCACTATGAGAACTGCTCAAAAAATAGATCTTCGGAAGATGGCTGCAGTTAGCTGTTTCTAGGTGCAGCGTATCTCGCTTATGGGGAATAGGAAGATTAGAAGTTGCAAGAAGCCCTCTGGGGCCCCCTCTGCTTTACCTTTAGTTTCCTCGGTGGGTCCTCTTGACTCATTTCTTGTATGTGCACCTCAGCAGACTGTCAATATATTGGCGATGGCTTCCCCAGCTGTCTGCTCCTCAAAGCCGGAAAGCTCGTTGAGCAGTTTGGGACTCAATCTTTCTTCGCCAGAGCAGCTGCGTGCAGCAAAAGTCTGTGTGTTGGAGCCAACTTGCTCAGAAAGTCTGAGTTTGTCGGGTGCTCCTAGAGTTAGTGCACCATCGGATCCTGGAGGGCAGACTTCTGAGCAGTCGCAGAGGGAAGCAGAAACCCTTTCGGGTCAATGCTCTGACAGACAGCTGCACGTTGCCCTAGTCGGGGGCTTGGAGAAGCTGGTAGGAATGGCCTCAGCAGTGGCTTCCTTGGCGGTCTCGGAGTTGAGTCCCAATGTGGGAGACAGTCCTCTGGGCTTCCACATGCAGCGTCCTGCTGAATTTACTTTAGAATCGATTTGATTGGCGATTCAACAACTTGGGGACTCTTTGTCTCGGCAGGTGCAATTTGTTTTGGCTCAAGTGAAGACTGATGTGGTTTCTATGCAACAGCAGGCAGGAGAGAGATCTGAGCTGCAGATGTCCATGAAACATAGAAATATGACAACAGAAAAAGACCACATGGCCTATCTAGTCTGTCTTTCCATATCAACAACTAAAACAGTCCCTTTTTTATCTTTAGAGATCCTCTGTGTTTGTCCCATGCTTTTTTGAATTCAGTTACTGTCCTTATCTCTACCACCTCCACTGGGAGACTATTCCACGGATCCACTACTCTTTCCGTAAAGAAATATTTCCGCATATCACTCCTGAATCTATCTCCCTTCACCCTCATCCCATGTACCCTCGTAGCAGAACTTGCTTTCATTTGAAAGAGGCTCTCTCCCTGAACATTTATGCCACGGAGGTATTTAAACATCTCAATCATATCACCTCTATCCCGCCTTTCCTCTAAGGTGTACATATTAAGATCCTTAAGTCTGTCCTCATATGCTTTATAATGAAGACCACTAATCATTTTAGTAGCCACCCTCTGCACTGACTCCATCCTGTTCACATCCTTTTGAAGGTGCGGTCTCCAGAATTACACACTATACTCCAAATGAGATCGCACCAAAGACTTATTCAGAGGCATTATCACCTCCTTTTTTCTGTTAGCCATTCCTCTCCATATGAAGCTACAGGATAACCTATTTAAGACTAATAAGAGAAAATATTTTTTCACTCAACGTGTAATCAAACTCTGGAATTTGTTACCGGAGGATGTAGTAAAAGCTGTTAGTATAGCTGGGTTTAAAAAAGGTTTGGACAAATTCCTGGAGGAAAGGTCCATAAACCATTATTAAAAGGGACCCAGTATATCACTGTTTGACCCAATACAAGCATTGAGGAACCTGTGTATTTTGGGGAAACTGTTAGGTACTTGTGACCTAGATTGGCCACTGTTGGAAACGGGATACTGGGCTTTATGGACCTTGATCTGACCCAATATGGCATATCTTATGATCTTATGTCCTCAAAAGTGGAAAGAGTTAATCATCTGGTGGACTCTGAGGTTGCTTTTTCCAAGGACACTATGGGGATGAGGTCTCTTCTGGAGCACCTGGAGAATTTCTCTCGATATCAGAATCTCAGACTTAACTTTCCTAAGTCATCATTTGTTAGTGCTAGAGATATGTTTAAGAGATATATGACTGAGGTGTTTGGTGTTCCTAGTGAGTCCCATCCCCCTGTTGCCAAACTATTTTATTTGCCATCTGGACGGAGATCCTCAGGGGTCCGGCAGTCTGACTCGCTTGATGTCTGTTATATTCGAGACATCTGGTGATGAACCCTGCAGTCTGGCTACACTATTGGTGACTTTTTCACTATCTCATGATAGAGACTGTTTTTTAAAAATGTTTTTCCGTAAACATTTGATTATGTTTAAATGGTTTCAGGTACGGGTCTTTCCAGATTTGTGCCGGGAAACCCAGAAAAGGAGGCATGAGTTCCTTCTCTTCCATCCAGGGGTCCAACAGTTGGGGGGGTCAATTTTTCCTAAAATTTCCATGTAAATATACTGTCAAGTTTCAGGCTGTTTCCTATATTTTTTTGACTCATCCCAGCTGTTGGCACTTTTGAGTTCCTAGAAGAGCTACTGCGTTAGAGATAGGGAATGCTGCTGTAAGTTAATAGTTGCTAGTCTGAGCCTCACTGAATCATTGCCATTCCCCTTTAATTTGTGGGCTACTGGTTGGCGGTCTTTGTGTTTTATTATTTTCTATTGTGTTTTATGTTACTTATGATATTATTATTTTTGCTTGATCGCTTTATTTTTCTTTGAGTGTCTATTTACACTTGAATTTATTGTAAAATGCTCAAATATAAAATAAAAAAACCCATAGATGTTCCATAACCTCTGGATGATAATCTTCCTGCTCTGAAGCACTGGTGATCTCCAGTTTCAGGTAATATCACATCGGACCGCAGCAATGCAGGCAGTCAGTATTTTTGCCTTGGCCACATCAACAGTAGCAGGGATCATTTGCAATAATAATACCCCTGGCTTTAGTGGCTATATCACTCCTGTGAGTTCATGAAACAAGTGTACACACTTTTGCCATAGTTCCCACACTCTCTGACAGTCCCACCATATATGCAGGAAGATATGAGATTGACCACATCCTCCTCCAACTTTTGTCATTCACTGAGGGGTATAGCCAGTGTAAATATTCTGGGGTCATACCAGCAATATTCAGTTTATAACCATTCTCTACCAAACTGGCAGAGAGAGAAATAGAGTTAGTCATCTTAAAGACCTTTTTCCCACACCTTCACTCAGGATGCCTAGATTTATCCAACAGTGGGAGCACTAGCAGCTTGTAAAATTTAGATAACCCCTGGCATTCTGCTCTCAGCTTCAAAATAGTTTCAAAAAGGGTGATAGCCTGATTCTCCAGGAACAAGCAGGAAGTCAGTCCTCACTTATGGGTGACATTGGCACCGATGGAGCCCGTGCGGAGCAATCCCCCAGCTTTCAAAGAAAACCTTTGGGATTGCTGCCACGCATGCACGTGGTCAGTCGCTTCAGTCTAAGATCCTGGAAGGAACTGACCTAGTCACGAATCTAGACGCCCCGGGAGGAAGAGTTGGAAGAAGGGGAGATTCCGGAGCAGGAAAAGCAGGCACAGATTGTTTGCGTCTTTCGCTGAGAGGAGCTGCCAGCGCTTATTGGCAAGTCCTTGAAGGCGCTCAATATGCTTACAGGCCTCCAAGTGGAGGAGGCGGCGCTGGAGGACCCTCTACTTCAAGAGGTCTGGAAGATGCAGAAAGTCTTTCCGGGTCCATTGAATGGTCAAGCAAATGATCCACGATGAATGGGAATTCACCGACTAAGAGGTTCATGAACCATATTGCACCTCTAACCCTTGCTGGATCAAGAGCGAGAACTCCTTCGGTCTCCGAAGGTGGATGAGGCAGTATCGGTGGTGACCAAGAAGACAACTATCCCATTGGAAGACAGTGCGGCCCTTAAGGACACTCAGGACAGGAAGTTGGACACGTTGCTGAAGCAAGCCTTTGATATCAATGCCTTTGCACTGCAGGCGTCGGTCTGTGGGGCCTGAGTGGCCAATGCCTATCTCCGCTGGACACAACAGATCCAGCAGCCAGGGGCCCTGGCAGAGGACTCGGTGGGTGAAGCAGCACGGCTCAAATCAGGAGCGGCTTACCTCACAATTATGGCTCAAATCAGGAGTGGCTTACCTCACCCACCATGACCTTATTAGGGGCCTCTCTAAGAGCATGGCCTCGATTGGTGGCAGCTCACCGCTGTCTCTGGCTCCGAAATAGGCCAGGAAAATTCTTCGAAGGCCTGATTAAGCAGACTGCCTTTTAAGATGAAGCTGCTGTTTTGGGGAGGAACTGGACAAATTGGTGAAGGACCTAGGGGAGTCCAAGGAGGGTCGTCTCTTGGAGGATAAGCAGAAAAAGCCTCGCAGTACCTCTTCTTCCCGGACACAGTCACGAGAGTTTAGTAGGTTTCGGACCCCTTGCTCGGCGCCCCTTACTCGGCCAGGGGTTTCGTGGCTTTTGAGGGGAGAAGAAAGGCCTCAGTACCTCCTCCTCCTTAGGTCCTAAGAAAACACAATGAAGCGAGGGGGCCTCAGGTAGGGGTGCTGCCCATGGGAGATTGGCTGCAGGAGTTTTACCCTGCCTGGACCCAAATCACATCCGACCAGTGGGTGCTGGAGGTCATCCAGGAGGGCCAAGGTGGTGTTGGAATTCCACGTGAACGAGCCGGGGTCTCTTTTAGCACTATCTAGCATGGAGGAGGAAGCCGAGGACTCACGTCTATGCCGTCTGGACATCTGTAGCATCCTCAGACGGTATCTGAAGAGGGCAGAGCCATTCCGTAGATCCGAACGGTTGGTTGTTCTGTTTGGGGGGACCACGAAAAGGGGAATCGGCGGCCAAGGCTTCTATTTCCTGTTGGATCAAAGAAGCTATTGCATCAGCTTATCTGTTGAGAGGTAGGACAGTGTCAGCAGGCCTCTAGGCACATTCCTCGATGGGTCTAGTGGCTTCCTGGGCGGAATCTAGCCTGGTGCCACCGGCGGAAATATGAGGTACAGCAACGTGGTCCTCCCTGCATACCTTTTCTAAGCATTACTGTATCTTCTGGATGTCCAGGCGGCAGTAGATGCCCGTTTCAGGGGCGGTTCTCAGGGCTGGTCTCACGGGTCCTTTCCATTAATAGTGCTGCTCTGTTACATCCCAGAATTCTGGGACTGGACTGGAGAGACGATGAGGAAAGTATAATTAGAGCTTACCTGCTACTTAGCATTTCTAGAGGAACTCCAGTCCATTCCTGGATCCCTCCCCCAAGGTTATTATGGATGTTTTCAGTCTTGCAATCCCGGCTGGGAGGACTGTCAACTGGGAGGAGATCTGGATGCCCCTTTTGTTTGAAGGCACAGTGGGGCGGCGGAAACGGGAGTGGGTCGGTGGCCTGTTTGCTGCTCTTTCTTTCTCTCTCTTCTGTAGGGGCGTTGTGGCTGGAAGACTCGCAGATAGGCCTCCTCAGCATATGAGGGGAGTGGGAAGTTCCTCTGGGCGAGGAGGGGAGCATAGGCTTTTAGATTTAGTATTGTTTAACTTCTTATTTCTTGCTTCTGTGAGTCTGCTTTGTAAATAGATTACTGGAGCTGGTGGGAGGTATCAGCAGTATATATATGTGGAGGTCATCTAAAGGATGATGTGCTGCTGGAAGAGGTGCACAACCCAGAATTCTGGGACTGGATTGGAGTTCCTCCAGGAACGCTAATTAGCAGGTATGCTCTAATTAAACTTTCCCTGATATTGTTAGATGTGTCTGCAGCTTTTGACACTGTGAGTTATAGCTTATTACTCCAAAGACTTAGCTCAGTTGGTATTGCTGGCATGGTGTTGCAATGGTTTGAGTCTTTTCTTACTGATAAATCTGCTCAGGAGTGTATTGCTGGTAGTTTGTTTTCTCGATTTCAGTACTCTGTGGGTGTGCTAAAGGTCTGCTCTGTCTGCTGTGTTTTAGTGTTTTATATGGCTCCACATTATCATTTATTGGCTGAATTAGATCTTCACTATAGATTATATACAGATGATATCCAGTTTGCTGTTCCGGTATCGTTTTCTATTCCCGATGCCTTGGAGTGTTGTTGGTTGTATTGAGGCAGTTTGAAAATGGATTTATGATAATAGTTTGGCTTTGAATTTCTCCACAACTGAGATTTGTTATATTCGTTGGAAGTTGCCGTCTTCTTTACCATCGGAGCTGAAAATAGATGATTATGCTCTGCCGATTTGTCTTCAGGTTCAAAATCTATGGGTGATTTTAGATTCGCAGTTGGATATGCAGCCTCAAGTTCAAGCTGTTGTAAAATTGGCTTTTGAATACCGTACGTTGAGTATGATTAAGTGGCTGGGACCTTGCATATCAGAAGACAATTTAAAGGCAGTGGTTCAAGCATTGGTGCTTAATCCAGTTGATTGTTATCCAATTATGTCATATGGATGTTACAAACTATTTGAAATGCATCTGCTAGGGTGATTAAGGGAGTGGGCAGATATGACCACATAATGCCAATTTTGTGTGAACTACACTGGCTTCCAGTTAAATAGTGTTACTTATAACATAATTATGCTGGTGTATAAAGCTTTACATCATTTTATACCAGTTCCTGTGGCATCTAGGCTGAAGCCTTATAGACCATTTCGCATCTTACGGTCCCAGTCTGTGTGTTTATTGGAGGTTCCATCTCATCGTAGAACACATCTTCTAACGCTCCGTGCCTGTATGTTTTCTGTAATGCTCCAGAGTACTGGAACTCTACCTAGTGAGTTGCACATGGTGTCAAATTTGGCGACTTTTAGGAAGAGATTAAAGACCTATCTCTTTAAACAGGCATATTCAGTGGGCAGAAGGTCTAAATAGTCAAGTATTTTATTTGTTCTGTGTTTTATATAAGGGTAATGTATTATTTTGTTTAAAATTATGTATGTGTTTTGTAAACCACCCAGATTGGTGCAGAATATACAAGTTTTTAAATAAATAAATATCACAGCAGAGGACTCTGATGCAGTTTGGCAGGAATGTTGGAGCCAACACCACAAACAGCATTCCCATAGTTCAGTCTCGTGAGTAAAAAGCCTGTACCATAGTCACAAGATCCTTATGGGGTAAATAAGGATGCAGCTGGGGCACAATGCACAATTGCACAAATCCTGCCTGTGAGGCTGCTGTCAATTGTAATGCCACTGACAATCTCAAAGCCAGCTGTACTCCAAGGCTGCAAAGTTTATTGATAAACAGTAACACTGCCCTCTCCAGTACAACCCAAAACCTCTGAATTCCCAGCCCATGGGTTTAAAGACTTCATTAAGTTTAACTTTATCTTGTTGTTTAAACCTGTCTGTCATTCTCAATCGCCTTTGATTCTGTCAAGCTCTTTCTCCCCTTTACCTTTTAACCAAGCTGAAAATCTGCACATCATCGGCAAAGACCTGATATTGTAATCCTGCTGCCTTAAAGATGAGACGTAAAAGCGTCATATTTAAATATTAAACAATATGGGGAGAGAACAGAGCGTTGTGGATGACATTCTCTATAGCTTTGACAATACATCACTCAAGCTTGCCTATGGGATCTGCAGAAAATGAGCGAACCCCTGAAAAATCACATCTGACAGTTTCACCTCCTGCAACTTATCTACCAGCAGCTCATGGTCTTTTGTGTCATAGGCTGCCATTACCTGAAGCAAGTTACCTGCCATCAAGACTAGTACCTCATCTATCCCATAGTTCTTTCTGGACCCCGATTGAAATGTATTCACTATCAACTCCCAATCTGTGTAATCCACAAACTGCTGGGCCACAACAGTTTCTAAGGCAGACCACTGCATTTATATACAGTAGTTACCGAGTTTTCAGTTTGGGAGCTATTTCCCCCTTCCTCCCCAGCCAGCTAGGAGTCGGGAAAGGGGGGAAGCCTGAAAATGAGCCCTAGAGGAGCTGTAGTTGGAGAACATATTTTTCCAGGGGAAGAGCCTTGAGATAGGCACCCACATTTGAAAACTGTGGAGGAAAAGGTGGGAATGGTGCAGTTCGGCATTTTTTAAGTATCTTGACAGAGGGAGGTGAGCGGCTAGAAGGAGGAGACTGAGTAATGCACAAATGCAGCCACTTAACTTTCCTAATTTGGCACATTTAGCTTTCTCGTGATGCATTGAAGGCAGCTTCAAGCCTCTTTTGAATGTGTCCTGTACATTACTGGATGTCCAAGGATAGTTTGGTTTGAAATTCTTCCAAGAATGCATTGAGTAATCTGAACATGGCAGCCATTGTAACCCTAAAACAGCAAGCATTGGGGTAACCTGCATGAAGTCATGGTTACAACCCTAACAAATAGGGGTATGGTTGAATCGGGCATTCAGGAAAGCATTGGGGTAAATCTGCATGGAGCAGTGGTGGCTGTAGCTGTAAACAGCACTGACCCAGCAGCATTAAGCTTCCAAGAAGGGCTGGGGTTCCAACTCCAGACTTCCTTCATTCCACCTTGCTGCTCCATATACATGGAACAGACTGCCTACATTAGTACATCAGGCTCCATCTCTGGCCCTCTTCAAATCCAGGCTGCCATTTCCCTGTTCATCATCTATCTGTATCTTGCCATTCCCCTAGATTGACCCTAGTCCCCCAGTCATTGTGTGGTCTGGCTTGATTAGACTGAGCAAGACTGTTTTACTTGTACAGCGTTGCATATGCCTTGTAGCCCTATACAAATGATTAGTAGTAGTAGACCTGGATTAGAGGGATCATGATTAAAAATCTAACAGCATTGGGGTGAAACAAATGGAGGGATTATAATTTAAAACCCAAACAAATGATCCTAGGGAGATTGGACCATTTTATACCGCAGCATCACTAGCCTCAACGGCTCTGTTGCAAAAGGAAGGGGATTTTGGTGTTGGCTTAATATTGTTTGAAACAGTTGAAGAGCCCGAATGGTCGACTAGTAGAATAGGTGAAGGCCATTTCTTGGACAGGTTTTGGAGCATGCTGGGGATGGATACAGAAGAGTTAAGGAGCCAGATACAAGACGTAGTGTTGGGTTACATGTAGGATTTTTGTGTGTGCATCTAGCCAAACTGGATGTATCTCTGCAGGGTGGACTGGCTGGAACATTTTGCTTGCTAGTTACTCTGTGGGGAAAGGGGCCTAATAGGTTCATGACAATATATTATTTGGCCTAAGCTAACTAGTATCTGAAAATGCTGAATTATGTGTCCTCTGCACAACATGAAACCTTTCCCAAGGAGAATTTTATTATAAAGAGGAGCTGTCCTTTTGATACAAGAAGGTAGGGACGAGGTGTAGCCCTTGGTTCTTGGGCCTAGATCTGTGAAGAGATCTTTTTCTTACTGGAAATTGTGAATTGCATGGGAGATTAATCTTTCATTCCAGGAGACTCAGTTTGGACAGGGCAGCTCACAAACTGGGCATATTGAAATTAAGGGCGGCCGGCTAGGGTAGCAGATCTTTGTCAGCGGCATAGCATTGCAACACCTTAATAATTTTTGAAAGTGGCGGCTTTGTGCTGCCGCATTAGCCCCATGGCAGGCCATGTGCTTCAGCACCACACTCATGGCCTGCTGCTCCTGCCCCTCTCCAATGCATTTTTATGTGAATGTATGCATTAATGTGGGGGCTTTAAGGCCCATTGTGGGTGCTGAAGCTTCATTCATTATCCATCTTGCTAGACCAATTCAAATGAGTGGGTTGTGCTCGGCAGTCAGCAGGTGGGGGTAGACCGGAGCAAATGTCATCACTAGTATAGACACGAATGCAGCACTGAGAGAAGCCAATATTGTTTGGCTCTAGCAGGTGGCAAGGAGTGTGCACTAGTGCAGCAGTGTAGATAGGCCTGTCACCCCTGGCCCAAATCATTCTTTGTAACCTGTAGCCCAGCATTTGCTCAGAGCTTGGGTTTATCCATTGTTTCTTCAAGCCAACAGTTTCCCCCGTGTCCAGCGCTATTATCCACAGATTCCAGCACAGGTAGGCCAGAGAGTGAGGAGGAGGACCCCTAAGGAGACATAAGGAAGTTGGGGCCCAGAACCCCTTCCCTGTCACTTTTCTGTATTTGCATGTTCTGCTCTTTTTTTTTCTATTTTGCTGTTTTGTTTGGTCACAGTTCAATTGGCTCTTTCTGTGCTGTGTAAATAAAGCAGCTTCAAACTTGAAAAAAAGAGGCGGCCTTGAGGCATTTGGGTTTCCTAGGCCTGTGGGGGTGGCTGGGGGAGGCCGTTTTGTTGGGTTTCTCTGGCCAGCCTGACAGGTGAAGGGGTTCCTTTTTTTTCCCCTGCAGTTTTATTTTTTTTCCTGTCAGGCTTTTCTTTGCTGTTCTTTTTTTTACATCTGAGCTCAGCCACGATGCTGGATGCATGGAGGTGTGCTATTTGTGGCCCTCATTGGGTAAGCTATGCAGCTGGCTTTTTTTGCCTTGGGGCACATTTTTTTGGCATTTATGAGAACCCCCAAAGCTGACCCAGGGCCTGATGCCAATTTTGCTGCCCCTGCAACGTCTCCTGCGATTTTCCCACCAGTGGAGATGGCAGCACTCTTGGATGATATAATATCAAAAAAAGGAGCAAAATCCCATAAATTTATATATAGATTAAAATGAAAACCTCAAGGAGACATCAAATACCGGAGCGTGTACTGTAACCTTTTTTTGTGCACCCAACCTTACTTTCGTAATTTGTCCCCTGGGCAAGAGAAATCTGGTTCATAACATTTCAGTCCCCAAAAGGTTTTGGATGGCCATGTGGTCCCAGCTGAGGGTGAGCATGGTGTTGAGGCTGCAGGCTCATACTGGCAGGTTTCTGAGGTTCCTCTGGGCTGCACAGCATGTTCTCGGCCGGCTTTGAGCAGCAGCTCCTGAAACAGCTTACAGGCTGCTTTCAATCTTTGGTAGCTGTATGGCAGACCCCTCTAAGGGGCCTGGGGCTCTGATCCTCCCCTTTGGGGGACTCTGATCCTCCCCTTTGGGGGACTCTGAACCTCCCAGGTATGCACTTCTGGTGACAAGGGGGTCATGCTGGCATGTCTCATTTTCATCCATCCATTCCTTCAAAAGCCCCCCTGATTTCCCTCCCCTCCCCAGGGATTTGGCAGGGGAGAAGAGGAGGCTTCCCTGTTTCTCAAGGAGCAAGCAAGAAGTCAGTCTTCACATATGGGTGACGTTGGCACTGACAGAGCCCGCGCAGAGCATTTTCCCAGCTTTCAAAAAAAGCCTTTGGGAATACCACCATGCATGCGGGGTCCCCTTCCCGCCCAAAGATGCCATCTTACTCAGTCTCTCTTTTTCCACGGAGCCCTTTGGACGTGCGTCTCACCCCCGTAAAAGGTTTTTCTCTGTTCCAACCAGTTTTTGCTCTACCAACCCTCGCCGGTCCTCTCCCCGCCTCCCGAGCACCTCTGCTTCGGCCCTAGTCTCTGTTTTTATTTTTTGCCTTTTATGGTTTTACCGCACTTTGAGCCCTTTTTAACCGCTGGCCGTGTCACAGATCTTTGACCTCGCAGGGGCCCTTTTTGCCCCAATGGCCTCCGGTTTTAAGAAATGTGATAGATGCTCCAAAAACATGTTACTCACAGACACCCATGACTGTTGTCTCAGGTGTCTAGGAGCCAACCATGACCCGGCGCTATGCTCCCTCTGTAAGAAGATGTCCACCAAGGCCATCCAGAATCATAAGCAGAAGCTGGATGATCTCTTCCATAAGGCATCCCCGGTAGCCTCCTGCTCTTTGAGTCCGCAAGCTCTGGAATCTCCCAAGGCTCCTCCTTGGGCCAGCAGCACTCTGACCAGGGGTTGCCTGAATGTGAGCAGCAGAAGAAGAAGAAGGCGGCCTCAAGGACTCTGTCGGGGGCGCCAGACAAACGTGAGAGGTCACACGCCCGGTCTCTCAGCCCCCCTCGGCACTCTGGAGTTGGAGAGGGAGCGGCCCAGTAAGGTATCTCAAACTGATACGTAGGCCTCTGGCGGAAGGCACCTAGTCTCCCGAGGGTTGTCCTGGCAAGGACTCTCTCTTCTCCTCAACACCCAACCCAGTCACCCCAACGTTGGTGTCACAGGGCCCCAGGCTCAGATGCTGGCCTTGGAATGCAGTGTTGCTGCATTCCTCGCTGCCCAGCAGGTGCTGATTCCCAGCCCCGCCAGCACACGCCTCAAGAACGCAGGGACCTCAACCTCGAGGCCACCGTTGTGACCCCTGAGAGCCAGAAGCCTCATGAAAGATCCTCGGTGCAGGTCTCAATCTCCGTTCTGTTCCTCGGGCGCACGCTTCTGGCTCCAGGCAGGTTTGGGCCTTGGAGATCCGGTGCAGGTCATCAACCTGTCTTGAGCCGCCTGACCTCGAGTCCTCCATGGACAACTCAGACTGGAAGTCCGATGGAGAGACCTCCCCCCGACCCCCTCCCTGCCAACCCAGAGGCGGTAGTCACCTCCTGAGGACATCTCCTTCCTGGAGTTTGTCTGGGACATGGCACGGACTCTAGCACTCACCACTGAGTTGGAAGAGGAGCCCCACGCTGAGGAGCTCAATATTCTGCAATATGAAGGTCCTCCAAGGGAGGCTCTCTCGATGCCGGTTCTTCCCTTCTGAACTGCCTCCTACTCTGCATGTGGGAGACCCCAGCCTCTCTCCAGATTGTGAGCAAGCACCTGGATGCTATATATAAGGTCCAGCGAGGTCTGGGGTTTCAGAAAGTCCAGCTTCCCCACACCTCGACTCGGCCTTGACAGAGACCATCTCCGACATTTTCAGGCCCTCTCAAAGTCCGTCAGGAATGCTGGAAGTACCTCTCGCGAGCAACGTACAATGGCTTAGAGTCTTCCACCCTGGTGGCAGCAGCTGGCATTGGAGCCCGCCGGCAGGCTTGGCTCCAGTCCTTGGACCTGGAACAGTGGGTCCAGGAGAAGCTGCTGGATATCCCTTGCTTTGGGGAGCAGCTATTTGGCAAGCCCATGGAGGACGACAAGACCACGGAGATCGAAATGGAGTATGTGACTCGTACTCGCCTCTCCTGGAAAACTTCCTCCCTCCCCAGGAACAAGCAGCAAAGGAAGAAGCAGTAGAGCAAAAAGCCTTTCTTCCAACGAAAGGGACTCCAGTACAGAAGCTACCCGGCCTATCCGCCAGCATCGACCCCCGTTCAGGGCAGCCAGAGCAAGTCCACGGCTCTCGCAAGCCGAAGGGCCCCAAGACCCAACCCTTGGCTCTGGCTGAACCAGCCTCGGATTTTGACATCATTGGCATAGCCTCTCGTCCTCTGGCAGGGCGGCTATCTGTCGGGGGCATCTGGTCCATTTCTCCCACAGGTGGGAGTCCATTTCCACCAATGTCTGGGTTCTCCAGGTCGTTCGGGAGGGCTATCATCTCCATCTGGACCAAGCCCCTTCCCCATACTTTCCTGGGGAACCATGTCAGCTTCCCCAGCACCAGGCCCTCCTGAGTCAGTAGCTTAGGCATCCTCGAGGACGGCACAATAGAACCAGTCCCACCACACCTCCAAAGATGGGGGTTTTACTCCCAATATTTCCTCATCCCGAAGCAGACAGGGGGCCTTCGGCCTATCCTCGACCGTGTAACCTCAACAAGTTCCTTGTGCGGGAGAAGTTCAAGATGCTCTTCCTTGGAACATTACTGCCCCACCTCCAGCAGGGCGATTGGCTTTGCTCCTTGGACTTAAAGAATGCTTAGGTTCACATCCTCGTCCATCCCAGTCACAGAAAGTACCTCCACTTTATGGTTCAGGGAAACCATTACCGGTACAGGGTACTTCCCTTTAGGACTTGTGTCTGCCCTGCGGGTCTTCATTAAGTGCCTAGCCGTGGCTGCAGCCCATCTGCGGCTGCAAGGCATCTTTGTTTATCCATATCTAGACGACTGGCTCATAACAGGAGGCACAGCCTCCGAATCCAGGCAGGCCGCAGACCGCACCTTTTGCCTCCTGGAGCATTTGGGGTTCGTGATAAATTATCCAAAGTCCCACCTCACTCCAGTTCAGTCCCTGGAGTTCATCGGGGCTCACTTGGACACCCTTTGTGCCATGGCTTTTCTTTCACAGGACAGGGTGGACTGCCTCATGTCCCCGGCGTACGAGGTGCGGTGCTGTAGTGCTGTCCCGGCCCAGACGATGCTTCACTTTCTCGGCCACATGGCCTTCACGGTCCATGTCGTGCTCAATGCCTGTCTCAAGATGCGGGTGATGCAGTGGTGCCTCCGAGCGCAATGAGTGCAGTCGGCTAGCCACCTTTGAGACCCCATCTTGGTCTTTCCCAGTGCAGCAGAATCTCTGGCTTGGTGGCAGCAGTTTCGGAACCTGCTTTGAGGTATACCCTTCCAAGCCCTGGCGCATCAGGTGGTCTTGACCACCGACACTTCCCTGGTGGACTGGGGAGCCCACTGTGAGGGGCGGTGCACTCAAGGGCCCTTGTCCCTCAAGGAGTCCCGGCAGCAGATCAACCTGCTGGAACTCTGGGCAATTTGACTTGCTCTCTGGGTTTTCAGGGATCACTTGCAGCACCGAGCAGTGCTGGCCCAAACAAACAATCAGGTCACGATGTTCTGTGTGAACAAACAGGGGAGCACCGGCTCCTACAGCTTCTGTTTGGAGGCGACAGACCTATGCTCCTTTGTGGTGAGCCAGGGCATGACTGTCCAGGCTACTTACCTCTTGGATCAGGACAATACATTGGTGGACCGCTTCTGCAGGGTCCTTTGGCAACACATGGCGCCTGTGTCCCCTAACGGCACAGTGCCTTTTCCAGCCTTGGGGGACTCTGGACCTGGACCTCTTTGCCAGTCTGGCGAACTCTCAGCTTCCTCGGTTCTGCGGTCCCCTCCTGCACCCTGGCAGGGTGGCCCCCGATGCCTTTCTCATCTCGTGGGACACGGGGTTACTATATGCCTTCCCCTCCACACCCCTCATTGCCTGTACCCTTCTCAAGGTCCAACAGGACAGGGCCTCAATGGTTCTCATAGCCCCGAGGTGGCCCAGGCAGCCTTCGTTTCCCCTGCTGCTCCATCTCTTGATGGAGCCCCCAGTCCCGCTCGGATTCTAACTGGGGCTGCTGACGCAGGAGGAAGGGCCTGTTTCTTCATCCCAATCTGAGGTCCATGTCCCTCACAGCTTGGCGGCTGTGTGGGTCACTCTAGCCTCCTACATCTCCCCATGGAGATAGAGGACATTCTTTTGGCCTCATGGAAGAATACTGCCGTACAGATTCTAGCCCCTGTATGTAAATTTGACCATAGTTCTCCTTTACTAATGCAGTGTCACTGGCTCGGTTTTCTTCCAAATTTAATTTAAGATCTTTGCTCTTGCGCGTAGAGCTTTCTGTGCAGATATACCAACTCCTCTTGCCTCTAACTATCCCTCATTCTCTTGGGAGGGCCTTAAGTGCTCTTCATGGTAATAAGTTCACTCTCCCCCAGTATCCTGGGCCCATTTGGAATCTACCAGATCTTCAGCTTATTTCTTTCTAGCCCCTTTTCTGAAGAATAATCTCCAATTAAACCTTTGCATGGAAGCACGCTATAAGAATTTCTACGTTTCTCTTAAGACACATGCTTTATCTTTGTTTTTTGGTAACCTGTGATAGGGGTTCTGTTTTGCCAGCGTTTCAGCCTGTCTTTCCGTGGTTTGTCCTTGTTTACCTGTATTTCTTTCCTCACCTGTTAGGAAAGAAAATGGTGTTCTTTTCCAACTTGTGGGTTGGTTGGTTTGTTTGTTTTAAATTTAAAACCTCTATTCTGCTTCCTCATACCTCTATTTTCGAAGTGGTGTATATCATTTCAATGAAATACAAATCATTTTTACATAAGGTATATCACACTCCCGTGCATCAGGAAATGTGTGTGCCACCAAAATGATAAAGGGGATGAAAGGATACCCCTATGAGGAGAGCCTTAAAAAGTTAGGGGTCTTCCACTTGGAAAACAGAAGGCTGAGGGGAGATATGATAGAAGTCTATAATTTAATGAATTCAGTAGAATGGGTAAACATAGATTGACAACTCCATCAAAATGTAGAAAGACTAGGGGATACGCAATGAAGCTACAATGTAACCCATTGAAGACTAATAAGAGAAAATATTTTTTCACTCGATGCATAATAAAACTCTAGAATTCATTACTGGATGATATAGTAAAAGCTGTTAGTGTAGCTGGGCTTAGAAAAGGTTTAGGCAAGTTCCTGGAGGAAAGACCCATAAACCATTATTAAAGAGGACCAGGGAAATCCACTTCTTACCTCAGGACAAGCATTGTGGAACCTATGTACCTTTTTTTGGGAACCTGCCAGACAGGGCCTGTGCTACCAGGTGAGCTGGGTAAGCACCGCAGGGGTGCGCCGATGACAGGGGGCGTTGTTCCTAGCTGCCCGTCCCTCCTTACTGATTGGCCACTTGAGAGAGCCATGGGAACACTTCTGTGCTGCCATAGCTGTGCTTTCTTATAAACTGCTGGACTTCCAGCAGTAATGAGCATTTCCCGTTTCTGGTAAACAGGAAATGCTTATTACCGCCTTTAGAAACAACACTGTCCAGCAGTTTATATCAGTAGAACCACGGCAACACAGAAGTGTTCTCGTGGCGCTCTCAAACAGCGAAGCAGCAGATGAAGGTGGGAACTGGAAGGGAGCTGACATTGGTGGGGGGGGGGGGGCTGGAAGTGAGCTGAAAAGAGGGGAAGGAGGGGCTGGAAGGGAGTTGAAAAGAGGGGAAAGTAGGGGCTGGAAGGGAGCGAAGGAGGAGGCTGGAAAGGAGCTCACACTTGGTGATGGCACCGGAAGAGGACAGAGGGGAGGGTGACTGGAAGGGAGCTGACAAAGTGGGAGGGGGCACTGGGACTGGAAGTGAGCTGATTTCTTGGATATCTTTTGGTCTAGAAGGACTGGACAGTGGAGAAGGAGGGAGACTTGAAGGGAATGGACATCAGTGGCGGTGCTGGGAAGGTACCAGTAGGGGAGGACTGAAAAGGAGGCTAACACAGGGGAGGGTTACTGGGACTGGAAATAGGCTGACTGAGGGAGGTACTGGGACTGGAAGGGGCTGATGCTGAGGCTGGACAGGAAATGGGTTTATTCTGGGGGGAACTGGAAAGCAGCTAGAACTGGAAGGGAACTGATGCTGATATATGCTGGGTCAGGTGGGGAAAAGAGGCAGAAACTGGGGGAGTGAAAAGGAAGAGGGGCCAGATTGTGTCTGTTTGGGGGGGGGGGGAAACACTGCTTCTGAGTGTCGACTGACTCAACAGAACAGAGGCAGAGAGGTCGCACTGCCACAGACCTGGAACTGTGAACCAGGCAGGCCTGGACAGTTTGTCTTTGCCTCAGCCTAATGCAGGGATCTCCAACTCCAGTCCTGGAGGGCTGCAAACCAGCCAGATTTTCAGGACATCCCTAATGAATATGCATGAGAAAAATTGAATACAATGGGGCCTTGCATACAAATATATCTCATGGATATTCATTAGGGACATCCTGAAAACCTGACTGGAGTGTGAGAGATGATAGACATAGACTGGGAGAGAGTATGAGCAAAAGACTAGGGAATAATGGACTAGGGAAGAAGAGCTGGGGAATGGGAGGACTGGGGTGAAGGCTGAAAAGCAGTAAGTAGATGGCTAATAAAGAACTGGATAGTAAGGAGTACTGAAATCTGGGTGGACAGAGAGAGAGAAATAAATGTAAGAAAACTGAAAGGAAAAAAAATCAATATCCAAGATGGAAGGAAGTGAAGAAAAAAGGAGAGACCAGAAATGGCAGATGGACTAATAGACCTTAAAAAGAGAACTAAAAGAAGACAGAGGAAAGCAGACGCCTCAGATCGGACCAGCATGATCAGAGAATAAAATGGTCAGACAACAAAGGTAAGAAAAATAAGTTTATTTTCATTTTAGTAATTGGACTTTGCGCTATCTTTATATTTTACACAGTATGGGGAACCGTATCTCTTATTTATCTGGTGTTGCATGGCATGTGGAGTCTGGCTTCTTGGGGTTTCAGTTTAATTTTTATTTTTACTTTGGGTTGTAGTAACTTGTTCTATATTTGGTGAGGGTCTATGTTCAGAGTGTGTGAACGAGGGCAGGTGTTCTGTTAACATGGAGTTTGCACGTAAGGATCTATACTGTAGTAATTTGATTTCTTCAGCTTTTCAAATAGGTGTATGGATGTTCTAGGGACCACTGCAGTATTTATAGCGCTGCTTTTTTCTGGGTAAGCCCCTTGTTTGAGTTTTGGAAATTTATGCTGGTATGGTATGGTAGATGGTATGGAAGATTGGGCCTTGTAGATCTTCGGTGACTTTTGTAGGGTTTTATATTAGTTCACAGTATGTGTGGTACTGAGAGAATGTTTATGATAGTGAGATAAACAAACAGAATCAGATTTTTTTTTGACTATCACAGCCTGTTTGTATGCTAAGTATTTATTGCTAAATTGTTATTTTTATTCTGTCCATGCATTTGCCCTTACACTGCAATTTTCTTGCAACATTGGATTTGAAGGAGAATGCTAGCATCATGTGAAGAGTTCACAAAAGAGTTTTGGGAAAAAGGAGGGTGGGCTGTTGCCAACATTAATAATGAAGGAGGGGGCACCGATTTATAAGTTGCAGGGGGGTGCCAAAAACCCTAGCATCGGCCTTGCTGCCAGGTATTGTGACCTGGATTGGCTATTGTTGGAAACAGAATACTGGGCTTGATGGACCTTGGTCTGAACCAGTATGCCATTTCTTATGTTCCTATGTTTGGGGGGGGGGGGGAGGGGAGGAGGATAGCAGATGGCCTTGTTTGGCAGCCTTGCTTAATCCCAAGGAGAACGAAAGCATATTTTTACTAGTAAAAACTCTAACTAGGTTCTAAACTAATGGAGATAAGCTTGCGCAACATTTGGAAAGAGATGAATATAATTTTCAAAGCAGTGAAATGGGGACAGGATGGTGGCCATCTTAAATGCCAAGAGCTTGAGACTCCCATGAAATTAACAATCAAAACAGTGTTACAATAATTAAACATAAAATCAATGAAACAAATCAGTTTCATAATATCAACAAAGCCAGAAATAACACAGCCATTTGTGCAAAGAGCCAGGTCTTAAGATTTTTCCAAAATGTTTTTTGTTTGTTTTAAAAAAATCTTTTTTTCTGCAAACTCTCAGTAGTTAAATATAGAAACATGATGGCAGAAAAAGATCATATAGCCTATCCAGTCTGCCCTTCCATATCAACTACTATAGTCCCTTTTTTCCCTTTAGAGACCACTTGTGTTTGTCCCATGCTTTCTTGAATTCAGATACTGTCCTGGCCTCTACTACCTCCACTGGGAGACTATTCCATGCATCTGCCACTCTTTCAGTAAATAAATATTAATGCATATTACTCCTGAGTCTATCCCCTTCCACCTTCATCCTATGTCCCCTTGTTGCAGAGCGTTCTTTCAACTGAAAGATACTCTCTTCCTGTGAACTTTTTCCACAGAGGTATTTAAACATTTTTATCATATCTCCTCTCTCCCATCTTTCCTCTACATATTGAGATCTTTAAGTCTGTCCCCATATGGCTTATAATGAAGACCACTGATCATTTTGATAGCCACCCTCTGCATTGACTCCAACCTGCTTATATCCTTTTGAAGGTGCGGTCTCCAAAATTGCACACAATATTCAAAATGAGGTTGCACCAAAGACTTATACAGAGGCACTATCACCTCCTTTTTCCTGCTGGTCATTCCTCTCCCTGTACACCCAAGCATTCTTCTGGCTTTGGCTGTCACTTTTTCTACCTGTTTAGCCACTTTAAGCTAATCAGAAATAATCATGCCCAGGTCCTGCTCCTCTTTCGTGGACAGAAGTACTTCACCCAATATACTGTACCACTCCCTTGGATTTTTGTAACCTAAATGCATGACCCTGCATTTTTTATCATTAAATCTCAGCTGCCAAATTCTTGACCATTCTTCAAGCATAGCTAGATCCCTCCTCATGTTATCTACTCCTTCCTCTCGAAGATTTGGATACCATCCGCATGCTCATGTTCCTTCATACCTGTGTGACATCTGCCTGGGGCTTTGAAGATTTGCTTTTCAGGTGTCTGCACTATGCTCATGCATGTATGTCTTTCGGTGAGATGCCTGGTGGGGCTCTGCTGAAGGTCTGCTCTTCAGCTCTCTGTGCTGTGCTCATGCTTTTGTGTCTAGTGGTGTGATGCCTGGAGGGGCTCTGATGAAGGTCTGCTGTTCAGCACTCTGGGCTGTGCTTATGCTTTTATGTCTAGTGGTGTGATGCCTGGGGCTGGGGCTCTGATGAAGGTCTGCTCTTCAGCTCTCTGGGCTGTGCTCATGCTTTTGTGTCTAGTGGTGTGATGCCTGGGGCTCTGATGAAGGTCTGCTCTTCAGCTCTCTGTGCTGTGCTCATGCTTTTGTGTCTAATGGTGTGATGCCTGGTGGGGCTTTGATGAAGGTCTGCTCTTCAGCTCTTTGTGCTGTGCTCATGCTTTTGTGTCTAGT
Organism: Ichthyophis bannanicus; assembly: GCA_033557465.1. NCBI lineage: Eukaryota > Metazoa > Chordata > Amphibia > Gymnophiona > Ichthyophiidae > Ichthyophis > Ichthyophis bannanicus. The sequence continues at coordinate 253,349,087 of CM066039.1, forward strand.
GGTGTGATGCCTTGGGCTGGGGCTCTGATGAAGGTCTGCTCTTCAGCTCTCTGTGCTGTGCTCATGCTTTTGTGTCTAGTGGTGTGATGCCTGGTGGGGCTTTGATGAAGGTCTGCTCTTCAGCTCTTTGTGCTGTGCTCATGCTTTTGTGTCTAATGGTGTGATGCCTGGTGGGGCTTTGATGAAGGTCTGCTCTTCAGCTCTTTGTGCTGTGCTCATGCTTTTGTGTCTAGTGGTGTGATGCCTTGGGCTGGGGCTCTGATGAAGGTCTGCTCTTCAGCTCTCTGAGCTGTGCTCATGCTTTTGTGTCTAGTGGTGTGATGCCTGGGGCTCCAATGAAGGTCTGCTCTTCAGCTCTCTGTGCTGTGCTCATGCTTTTGTGTCTAGTGGTGTGATGCCTGGAGGGGCTCTGATGAAGGTCTGCTCTTCAGCTCTCTGAGCTGTGCTCATGCTTTTGTGTCTAGTGGTGTGATGCCTGGAGGGGTTCTGATGAAGGTCTGCTCTTCAGCTCTCTGTGCTGTGCTCATGCTTTTGTGTCTAGTGGTGTGATGCCTGGAGGGGTTCTGATGAAGGTCTGCTCTTCAGCTCTCTGAGCTGTGCTCATGCTTTTGTGTCTAGTGGTGTGATGCCTGGAGGGGCTCTGATGAAGGTCTGCTCTTCAGCTCTCTGAGCTGTGCTCATGCTTTTGTGTCTAGTGGTGTGATGCCTGGGGCTCTGATGAAGGTCTGCTCTTCAGCTCTCTGTGCTGTGCTCATGCTTTTGTGTTTAGTGGTGTGATGCGTGGGGCTGGGGCTCTGTTGAAGGTCTGCTCTTCAGCTCTCTGTGCTGTGCTCATGCTTTTGTGTCTAGTGGTGTGATGCCTGGAGGGGCTCTGATGAAGGTCTGCTCTTCAGCTCTCTGAGCTGTGCTCATGCTTTTGTGTCTAGTGGTGTGATGCCTGGAGGGGTTCTGATGAAGGTCTGCTCTTCAGCTCTCTGTGCTGTGCTCATGCTTTTGTGTCTAGTGGTGTGATGCCTGGAGGGGCTCTGATGAAGGTCTGCTCTTCAGCTCTCTGAGCTGTGCTCATGCTTTTGTGTCTAGTGGTGTGATGCCTGGAGGGGTTCTGATGAAGGTCTGCTCTTCAGCTCTCTGGGCTGTGCTCATGCTTTTGTGTCTATCAGTGAGTTGCCTGCCTCAAGCTCTAGGGATCTGTTTTTCAGCTGTCTGTGCTGCTTTTCTGCCTTACACATATCTTTGGATGCTTATGGGGATTAGCCTGTCTCTGAACTGTTTCGTTTAGATTGGTAATGGTGGGGAGCGTTCAGGTGCACTGACACCTTCGCCCGGAAGGATATTTTAATCGGAAGTTGAGAAGAGTAATGTTCTCATTTTTTTATGGTATTCATGCTTTAAAAGTTAATTTCTCCTTTTAAAGATGTGTTGCACTATAGTTTTAGCATAGTAAACATCTGGGGAGATCTGCCAGTATTCTTTAAATACGACACTGGAGGACCAGGGAACTTTGATAGCTTAGTTCTCTTCTGTATTTATTTCTTTAGAGTAGCTTTATGCAGTGGAAATGACAGAGGCGGATGGCACCTTGGTGCATGAGCTTTTGAGGACAAGTCACTCGCCTTCCACTCCCTGCCCTGCACTTTCCGATGCCTTCGCTGTACTCTATATCCTCTCCCCCCTCATGCATCTGACGATGCAGACTCTTGTCTTTGAAAGCTCATATGTCACCACCTGCCTCTGTCATTTTTGCCACTACAGACTAACATGGCTACCCCTCTGAAAATGTGCCCGGTGAGGAAGAAATGGACCTTCCAAGGCCAAAGAGGTGAAGCTGCTGAGCAGTTACGGTGGCTTCTGCGACAAGTGTCCCATGTCATGTTACCACAGATGTGAGCCTAAGAGAGACTGCAGAGCGCTGTGAGTGAGTCCTGTGTCTTGCGCCGTCGATGGAATTCTCTCACCAGGGGACGGACCATGAGAGTCCAAAATGGAGTTAGTTCATTAGTCAGGATATTTCTCCAGTTCCCCCTTCTGCAAGTGGCAGCAAGCTTTTCTCTGAAATCGAAATGGACGAGTGCTGCTTGGGTGAAAGCAGCACTGGAATTAGTGCTTGTCCATCGCCAAGTATCCAGAATAGATGAAAGAGCGACTAGAGGTAATTGGACATTGTCATCTTCCCTGGGCTTTATCTAAGAGCTCTGGATGGGGGAGGGAGTGATTTTTGCTTTTTTCTTTTAAAAGCACTGGGCGCCCACATTTTTTATTTTTTTTTAAGTCCCATCGGTCCACAGTTCTGTACCTCTGGAAAAAGCATTCCATATTCACCGGGTCAGGCGTCTTCTTGGTCTTTCTCCTTGGTGTGACTCCCGGCCTTGGGTTCTTTAACTGAGCAGGGCTAGTTCACTGTTAGAACAGTTCCTTCACTTTCGTATTGCTTCTTATGCTTTCTAAGATTATTCTCCATCTCAGCTCCTCTTCGCACATAGAACTGCAGAAGGTGGGCAGGAAAGTTGATCGATTTTTTGTCGCAGGGTACAGTCTTTACAGTGCTGTAAATTCTTAAGCTGGCTACCTCTGTCTCAGAAGCATTTGGGATTGGTCACTCAGTGTCTCTCCTTCCTGCTGCCCCGTCAAGTATGAAAGAGCGTTTTCCCCTTCCTCAGTGCTCATGAGAGAGCTTCCTGGCCCGTTCAGCAGTTCCAGTGACACCTGGCTGCTCGGCGATGGAGTAGCATTTTTCAACCTTCCCGGAGAGCCGGCAGAACTGTGCAGCTTCTCTTTAGGCCCAGATGTAAAGATCTGGGCAACAGTCACATGAGATCCTTTTAGCATGTGTATATATATATATATATTATTAACTGGTACCAAATTTTATACTTTTGAGTAATCCATGCATCATTTCAAAACAACACAAACTTGGTGACTCATGGAGTCTTCTGTGCATAATTTTCCTTTTGCAGCTACCTCTTTTTAAGAAGAGGGCTTTTGGCCATGCAAAGGCATTGCATATTGTGCACACACATGATGTTTCCCTTCTTAGATAATTTTTTTTCTTTTGTGCTTCTCCTTCCCCCTCCCCTTACGTTTACATCTTAAATTTCCCCAAAGGTATCTCATACTGCTCATTCAACACTGAGAATGTTTGGATACAGAAAAGTGACAGAGAAGTTGGGGCTGCCACAGTGCATCTTATAAACTTTCTCCAGATGAATAAAATGAAAGGGGTGGGGATGTGTAGGCCTCTTTTTTTTCGCTAGTCATTTAGCTGATGGGATTAATATAAAGCTCGATGAGACATGGAAGGAGCCTGGCTGGTAAAGACCGTGTTGGTCTTAAAGAACAATCCCTTTTGACTATGCTTAGAAGGGATATGGAGGGCAGCAGTGGGTAAAAAGTTTGAGGTCAGATGAGACATCTGGGGGATGTGGCAGAAGCTGGCATTAGGTTGTATTGAGAACTCTAAATGCTGATTTACCCAAATTGGAAGAATCTCAACTGGGCAGACTGGGTGGGCTAATTTTGGTCTTTATCTACCACCACATAGTGTGTTACAGAGTTACTTTCTGTGCTGGGGTTACATCATAAATGCATCAAATCTGAATCTTTTGTGGTTTTTCAGTGTCGCCTCTAACCTAAAACTTAAGTTGAAGTAGTATATCAGTGTTCAAATATTGCATCTCCTACCAATGGTCCTTGTCACTTCACTATCCATTGCCTCCTATTATAAACCCAAAACCTAGACTGTAAACCCTTTGGGGCAGGAAATGTTTTACTGTACCTGAATATAACTCGCCTTGAGCTGAGGTTTGGAAAGGCAGGTAATTAGAACAGTGGTTCTCAACCCAGTCCGTGGGGCACACCCAACCAGTCAGTTTTTCAGGATATCCACCATGAATATGCATGAGAGAGATTTGCATACCAAGGAGGCAGTGCATGCAAAATCTGTCATGTATATATTCATTATGGGTATCCTGAAAATCTGACTGCCTAGGTGTGCCCCAAGGACAGGGTTGAGAACCATTGCACCTAGAGTATGACTCCTTCAGCTTGTGTGCCCCCAGCCCCCTTCTGTTCTTTTTTTTTTTTTTTTTCTTTTCATCTATTACGAAATGGATTTAGTTGTTTAGCGTCCCTCCAGTCCAGTCCCTTTCCTCTGGGTTGTGCTCCCCTTCCAGCAGCTTGGACTGAGCTCATCATCAATTTGATGACCCTCTGGTATAAATACCACTGGCACCATCCACCAGCTCCAGTAAGCTCAGTCTCGAAGCAGCTGGAGGGAGGCAGTAAGCCAGGGAACAGGGCTTACTGGAGAGACACTTAGGCACTAAGGGGTTTAGTTTTAGGGCTTCTTGGTCCTGGGGTTAGTTTAGTTTTTGTTCTTATAGTACTTAATTTTCTGTTTTCTGTTATTTTCCTTTCTTAATTGGTTCCTTTCTGCAAGGAGAGATTGTAAGCCAGTTCCCCCCCCTGGTTTTTCCCCCCTATCGGGTGCGGGGAAAAGGAGGCAGCTTGTCAACAGCCCGCATCAGGGCAGTGAGCCGGGTTGAGAGGGAAAGTGGAGGGGTTTCCTCTGCTCTGTGCTAGGTCGAGGGAGCACCGGCCAGCGCACGAAGGAAGTCCTGCCTGCCTGTCCCGCTTCACGCCAAAGCCCTCAAGGCAGCTGAGCGTGGGGCCTGTGAATTGTTGGCAAAAGGGAAGGCTCCCGGCATGCAAAGGCGAGGACAGCGGCGGCGAACCATGTGGTGTGTTGGCTGCCATGCTGCCGCCGACCGCGTGGCTCAACACGGCCTGCTACGGCCCGGTGAAGCAAAGCAACTGCAGAAGGTATGTGGCTTTCTTTCGCGCGCCTTCTGGGGGGAAGTACATTATGAACCTTTCAGTCGGGGGAGCTGTTTCTAGTCCCCTTTGACTGGGTTTGTTAAAAAGAAAAAAGAAGGTTTATATGTAGGTAGAGAGGTGTGTGTGTGTATGTATGTATGTATGTATGTATATATATATATATATATATATATATATATATATAGGTAACCTTGGTTTTTAGGTTGTTTTTTTGTGGCACTTCACCATGCCGGGTAGGCCGCAGTGTCTGGTCTGCGGCACCCGGCAGGGCACGGTGTCAGAAGCCAGTGTCTGCGGAGGCCGCCTCAGTGGAACAGGAAATACAGATGGGTATAACCCAGGATTTGCTGGCTTCCAACTCCCAGGGATCAGGGGATCCTCTGGAAGTGGGACGTGTGCCGGCCTCTCCTCTGTCTTTAGCCATAGAGCAGTCGGCCTCTCCACTGTCGCAACCCACACTGTCTACTTCCTCAGGAATACTAGAAGGAGGAGGATGGGGGGGTTTCTCCCCTGAATTTGTTTCGCTGCTGCACAAGGCATTTTGTTTGCACCAGCAGGGGGCGAGTGGTTTGCTGTCCACGCAGGGATGTGTGCCTACAAGGCAGGAGGGGGTCAAAGAGCAGGAGGAGGTGGTCATGCCGCTTAAGCTGGCTAGACTTGTGAATGAGGAGACTCTCTGATCCCCTCTGTCTGAGACTCTGGAAGGTGAGGCCTCCGACAGGGAATTTGGGGAAGATGCGGAGGAACTCTAAGAAGGAGAGATTCCAGAGGAGGCACAAGCCTGGATTGTTCGGGTTTTCCATCGGGAGGAGCTCCTGGCGTTGACTGGTGAATCACTGAAGGTGCTCAATATGGCGGCGGGCGTTACAGCAGACGAAGAGGTGTTGGAAGACCTGCTGGTTCAGGAAATCCCAGAAGGTTTTTCCAGTGCACCGGGTAGTTCGGCAGATGATTCAGGAGGAATGGAATCAGCCAGAGTCCAGTTTAAGGGGGGTGCGGTCAATGGCACGCTTGTACCCCTCCCAGAGTTGGAAAAGGAGTTGCTGCGGTTGCCTAGAGTGGATGCTGCAGTGTCGGTGGTGACAAAAAAGATGACTATATACCAGTTGAGGGCAGTGTGGCCCTTAAGGATACCCAGGATAGGAAGTTGGATACGTTGTTAAAACAGGCCTTTGATGTCAGTGCCCTGGCTCTCCAGGCTTCATTGTGTGGGACCTGGGTAGTCAGGGCTTGCCTACGATGGTCGCAGCAGCTTCAGGTGGCTGGTGACCTTTCTGGAAATGCGCAGGGGGAAGCGGCAGGATAGAGTCGGGGGCAGCTTACCTGGCAGATAGTCAGTACGACCTCATTAGAAGCTTAGCAAAGGATATGGCTTCTGCGATGGCGGCTTGGCGATACCTGTGGCTGCGCAATTGGGCGGCAGATGCTTCTTTGAAGGCACGCCTCAGCAGACTCCCCTTTAAGGGAAAGTTGCTTTTTGGAGAAGATCTGGATAAATTTGTGAAGGAGCTCGGTGAGACTAAGGGAGGCAGGCTCCCTGAGGATAAGCTGAAGCAGAGCCATACGCCCGCTTCTGTGCATAGCCAGCCGCGGGACATTCGGAGGTTTCGTGCGGCTAGGTCGGCACCCTTTCAGAAGGGACATTTCCCCTCTAGGGGCAAGGTTTCCGGGGAGTAGGAAGGGGATTTGGGGCCTCTTCCTCCTCCGCGGGTCCTAGGAAGCCACAGTGAGACAATGGGGGGCCGGGAGGAAATTCTGCCTGTGGGAGGCTGTCTAAGGCAGTGTTTCTCCGCCTGTGCCCGGGTCACGTCCGATCAATGGATTCTGGAGGTGGTCCGAGAAGGATATGCCCTTGAGTTTGCAAGACCAGTTCTTCCTGCATTCATACAGATTCCTTGCAGATCCCCGGAAAAGGTGGCAGCAGTGGAGGACTCGCTTGCACAGCTGCTATTGTTGGGGGTGGTTGTACTGGTTCCTTTAGACCAGTACGGTTGTGGTCGATACTCCATTTATTTTGTAGTACCCAAAAAGGAAGGTTCTTTTCGACTGATCCTCGACCTAAAATGAGCTCAATCGTTGTCTCAGGGTGCCTTACTTTCGCACAGAAACTCTGAAGTCCGTGATTGTGGCCGTCCGGCAGGAAGAGTTTCTGATGTCTCTAGATCTCACAGAGGCGTATTTGCATATCCCCGTATGCAGGTCACATCAGCAGTTCCTATGATTTGCTGTGCCATGGGGACATTTTCAGTTTCAAGCTTTGCCATTCGGCCTGGCGATGGCCCTGCAGACCTTCACCAAGGGTGATGGTCGTGGTGGCTGCGGTGCTTCGCAAGGAAGGGATCTTGGTCCACCCGTACCTCAACGACTGGCTGATCTGGGCAAAGTCCGAGTCAGAGAGTCAGAAGGCAAGGGCCAGAGCGGTAGAACTCCTGAAGGAGTTGGGGGTGGGTTATCAATCTGGCAAAGAACAGGTTGGTGCCCACGCAGGAAATCGAGTATCTTGGGGCAAGGTTCGACACCGACAGGGGCAGGGTGTTCTTGCCGGTTCAGAGAGCGAGGGACCTGAGGCTTCTGGTGCAGCAGTTTCTAGCCATGCAGGCACCTTTGGCCTGGCATTATTTGCAGGTACTGGGGACCATGGTGGCAGTGATCAAGTTGGTGCCATGGGCCAGGGTTCACATGAGGTCCCATCAGCGTCAGCCCTTGTCCATGGTGCTCCCCTGCCCTCCAGCGGCCAAGGGGGCCTTGCAGTGGTGGCTCCGCCCGGGGAATTTGGAGCACGGAATGCCCCTCGAGCCTCCGCAGTGGCTGCAGTTGACGATGGATGCAAGTCTAACTGGTTGGGGGGGGGCTCACTGCGAGGGCCATTTCGCCCAGGGTCTCTGGAATACGGTGGAGGCCCAGTGGTCCATCAACAGATTGGAGATGCGGGCGGTAGCTTTGGCTCTCAAAGCGTTTGAGCATTGGGTCCACCAGAGGGCGGTCCGGGTGCTGTCCAACAATGTCACCACAGTGGCCTACATCAACCGTCAGGGCGGTACGAACAGTCCTCTATTGGAGGAAAAAGTGGGGAGTCTGTTGTAGTGGGCCGAAGCCCATCTAATGGCCTTGTCAGCGCAGCACGTAGCCGGGGTAGATGTCATGATGGATTACCTGAGCAGGTACAAAGTAGACCATGGCGAGTGGGAACTCGGTCAGGAGGTGTTCGAACAGGTGATGTGCCGTTGGGTGGTTCCTGTCATGGGCCTCATGGCACGATGGGAGTCTGCCAAGGTAAGCCGGTTCTTTAGCCAGAAAAAGGAGAGGATGTCGGAGGGCCTGGATACTCTGGTTCAGAAATGGCCCACAGAAGGAGTCCTGTATGTTTTCCTGCCTTGGGCTCTCATAGGAAGGGTTGTACAGTGGGTGGAGGCCCACCGAGGATTCGTGATTCTCATAGCCCCGGACTGGCCGCAGCGGCTGTGGTATGCAACCTCATGAGGCTGCTGGCCGATTGACCATGGTGGCTTCCCTGCAGAGATGATGATCTGGTTCAGGGACCCGTGCGGATGCCTCAGGTGGATCGGTTCTCACTTACGGCCTGGCTATTGAAAGGGCACGGCTCCATAAGCGGGGATATTCGGGAGCAGTGATCACGACCTTGTTGAATGCTCGCAAGCGCTCGACCTGCCTCTCTTACGTGAGGATCTGGCGCATTTTTGAGGGCTGGTGTGCAGTCCAGAAGAAGAGACCCCTCGCTGTCTCTGTGCTGGAGGTTTTAGAGTCTCTTATAGGCAGGTTTCGAGAGAGGCCTGGCGGCCCGGCCCACTCCTTGCGGGTTCAGTTGGCGGCTATTTCCTGTTACAGGGGTAAAGTTCACAGAAAGGCTTTAGGAGAACATGCGGACATAGGTATGTTCCTGCGGGCAGTGCAGCACCTGCGGCCTCAGCGGAGGTCATCGGTCCCTCCTTGGGATCTCAATTTAGTGTTGAATGTTTTGGCTGGGAAACCTTACAAGCCAGTGGGGAAGGCTTCTTTGAAAGACTTGACGCTCAAGGCAGTTTTTTTGGTGGCTATCTGTTTCGCTAGGCGTATTTCGGAGCTTCAAGCTCTGTCGTGTCATCCGCCTTTCATTTCTTTCTTTAAGGAGAAGGTGGTCTTGCGAACGGTACCTTCCTTTTTGCCTAAGGTGGTTTCTCTCTTTCATGTGAATCAGTCTGTTTCTCTCCCTTCCTTTCCAAAAGGGGGGTCTGGAGGCGAACGATGCACGATTGCACCGTCTGGATGTGCGCAGGTTGTTGAAGCACTACCTGAGTCGCATGGCAGTGTTTCGGAAGTCAGAATGGTTGTTTGTCTTGTTCGGTGGACCATGTAAAGGTGAAGCGGCAGCTAAAGCGTCCATCTCTAGATGGATCAGGGAAGCCATTGCGTCGGCCTATATTCTGAAGGGAAAGCGGGTCCCGGAAGGGTTCTGAGCGCATTCGACCCGAGCCTAGGTGGCCTCATGGGTGTAGTATAGTTTGGTTCCACTGCTGGACATTTGTAGAGTGGCTACTTGGTCATCTTTACATACTTTTGCCAAGCATTACCGATTGGATGTTCAGGCAGCAGCGGTTGCTGGGTTTGGGAGAGCGGTGCTTCAGTCCGGTCTTGCAGACCCCTCCCAGGCTTGAACTGCTCTGTTACATCCCAGAGGAAAGGGACTGGACTGGAGGGACGCTAAGGAAAGAGTAGTTAGGCCTTATCTGCTAATTAGTGTTCCTGAAGGAACTCCAGTCCAGTCCCTGATCTCACCTGGTCTTTTCAGTGTTAAGTTTCAGGAAACATATCGCTGGCCCGAAGCTTTAGATAAGGGAGTGGAGAAGATGTCAGATGCTCCTCACTGAGGGTTTCGGTGCCGAGGTGGTGTGGACCGGCAACGTGCCCTGCTGATTGGTTAGATAAGGGCAGGTGCAGTATCAGGTAAGCCTCCTCTTCCGGGGGGTGGGAAGTTCCTTCCGGGGGGAGGCGGGAGGGGATATTCTAGAGTTTTGGAGTTAATTTTTTGAAGTTAATGTTTAATGTTACTTAATTGTCTCCTCCGTTAAGTCTGCTTTTTCAATAGAATACTGGAGCTGGTGGGTGGTGCTAGTGGTATTTATACCAGAGGGTCATCAGATTGATGATGAGCTCAGTCTCCAAGCTGCTGGAAGGGGAGCACAACCCAGAGGAAAGGGACTGGACTGGAGTTCCTTCAGGAACACTAATTAGCAGGTAAGGCATAATTTCTCTCTTATGCCTATTCTCAGAAGTTCAAGGCAGGTTACATTCAGGCACCGTAAATATTTTCCTCTCCCCAGAGGCTTATAATCTAAGTTTATACCCGAGGCAATGGAGGGTTACACGATTTGCCCAAGAACACAAGGAGGAGCAGTGGGATTTGAAGCTGGCTTCACTGGCTCTAGCCTGCTACTCTAAGCATTGGAACCCTCCTCCACTCCCTTATGAAAGATGTGGAATCTTTTTAGAGCTGATTTACTTTAGGCATATTAGGTGCATAACAAGTTCTTTCAGGTAAAGTAAAGGGACTTCACGTAAGCAAAGAGGAGGCAAGTGCTAAACAAGATTTGTAGCTCCAGCAGTTAGCTGCCTGTGCGCTGTGTTGCATCACTGGAGGAAATGCTGACAATGCTTGTGGCGTTCATGTTCCTTCCGTGGCAGCCGTGTTCTTCTCTTGCCCTCTCAGAAGCTATTTTTAAGAGTTAGTTGAGATCAGCTTCTTCTTGGCAGAATGCTGATACCACTTCAGTCCCGGTCATTTGCCACATTGCTAGTTAAGAAGACCAAGGCCCCTGGATTTAGTTGCTCATAATATCTTTGCCTACTAAGGCTTAGTGCTGGAGATGGTCTGCGTTCAGATCCTGTATCTGCTGTTGATACTCGCTGTGAACATAGGCAAGGTGCTTTATCTATACCTACATAGACTGTAAGCTCTTCATGCAGTTTGTTCTGTGAGGGGGGAAAGGTTAGACGTCATACAAATTTGGGAATAAGTTAATGCATTATATCCACTAAAAGTGACGTAAGTGGTGGGGAAGACCGGAGAGACATAAAATATTGTTTTAATAGTAATTGAAGGCCTATTGGGAGGAGATTTACCTCCCAGGAATTGCAAGTTATTATAACTTTGTAAAATTTCTCAGAGCAAACTGCTGGATGGTGGTAGAGGCCAGCACTTTAACAGATTTTGGACATGCATGAGGAAGATATAGAGGAAAAGAATTTTGAGGTTGGGTAGAAGATACAGAGGGTGGGGTGTGGGGTGCTGATGGTTTTCATCTGGAAATTAATATACTTTATCTGCTTGAAGTGGTGAGATGTAAATACCCTTTTTTTCAGAAAATAGGGATGCTGCCTGGACTCCCGCTGATTAAAGTCCAGCAAGAACATAAAGAATGGGGGAAATGTTTTTGCCCCATGGAGGTGACAGTGAAACAAAAGGATTTTCCTCCTCTATGCAGCACAGTCCAACTTGGCCACATTCCCTCATTCAACGCAGATTTGCTTGCAGCCAGCTATTGAAAGTCTGCATTGTGTGCCTGCTAGTGAATGAATTTGTAGTTTTGATTGTCCCATTGAGTTTCCTGAAAAATCAAACCTGCAAATCCATGCATGCAATGAGGTAAAACCAGGACTGAATTACCCTATTCCTTATGACATGGAGTCAGGTGACAATCCCCACTCCTCCCCCAGAAAAACTGCAAGGCTTTATTACTCAGATATTTTATTTTGCCTGTTTTCCTACCTGCTGAAGAGAGGTTATGCCAAAACACGTCCTCTCCCCATTGGCTTTGATGGCTCTCACCCTTCTCATGGAGATTGTTCTAAAGTTCTTTTCTTGTGTATCAGTGTTCACCCTGTGTCACATACAACTTTCTCCACTGGCTTGGGTTATATTCCTGCAGATTTCTTTAGCCCCCTGGTCCAGTAACTCACAACTTGTCTGATGCGTGAATGATCCATTGGAAATCCAACTACCTCGCTGCCAGACTGATGCGTTGTTGCAGGCTGTAGCCTTGGTAGGGGTTGATGGGGAGGCCTCTTCTGTTGTGCTCCAGTCCATTCCTATACTGAGGACACTTCTCAGCAGACATACAACGCTAGTGCTGGGGAGGTAAAACAAGATGGCTCACATTTGGCTGGTTGCCTGCCCTTCCTTCCAGGGACTCCCTGTGTAAACAGACATACAACAGATTATTAGCTCCTGGCTTTCCTCTCTTTTCCTGCAAGTCATGCAAGCAGAATCCTATTTCATCCATGAAGCAACTCTGTCCAGCCGAGTTGAAATGCCTTTTTAATGGCAAGCATATTTTTTTCCTCTGTAATTGAGCCTTGGGGAGGGGATAGGAGAGAAGATGCCTGAAGGGCTGGTAGGGTCTGCAGTGACTGGATGGGCCCAGTGATCTTTATCTGATGAACTATAGCTTCTGTCTGATTGGCTGAAAAACAGGTTTGACTAGGTCAGCCAAGTGGAAAGAACCCTACCATCCCCCCCTATTATGTCCAGATGGACAGAGCTGTTCTTAGCTGGGAGCAGGTGTTGTGGATGCACTTTATATCTGGTCTGCCAGAAGTTCCACAATGAATATGCAGGAGTTGCATTTGCACAGAAAGGAGGTACAAGATATGCAGATGGCTGGCTCCCCTGCAACTCATTGTGGAAATTCTGAAAACCAGACTGGTCGGGACCCTTCACCTTCTCTTGACCCCTCACAACTTCAGGGTGGATTTTTTTTCTTCCTCCTCCTCCTCCCACTGCTTGGGTATCTATACAGAGTGCAGCTATAGTGTTTATTTTATTTTATGCTATATATACTGCACCTCTATTTAAGGATTCAGAGTGGTTGACAAAATTTAAAAATAGGTAAATTCCTTATCGTCACTCCAGTCCAGTCCCTTTACTTCTGGGTTGCGCAACCCTTCCAGCAGCTTGGAGGCTGAGCCCAACCTTTTTGGGGATGGAGCGGTATAAATACCACTGGGACCACCCCCATCTCCAGTATTCTCAGCCTCCAAGCAGCTGGAGGGTTCCGTAAGCCTTGGGCTTACTGGAGTCCTTCCTTCTCCTAATTTAATATTTTAACCAAGTTATTTAGTCTTTATTTCCTTTATTTAGTTAAGAAAGCTGGTTTTCTTTTGAGTTTTCTTTTATTTCTTGCCTGCTCCTTTAAATTTGATTGCAATCTCTCTCCTCCCTCCCCCGGCCGGGCCGGGGACCGGAGCGGATGCCTGAGCTGCCTGCTGCAGGGTGGTAGAAGCTCTCCTTACCTGCCGGAGCCCTTTGCACCTTTTTCTTCAGGAGCTGCTCTGCCTCGCGCCGAAGCCCCTGCGGTGGCTGAGCGCTGGAGGCAGCAACGCGAGTGAGCCCAGACGCTCCCCCGCCCCCCCCCCCCAGAGCAGCGGGGTGCGGTGGACATTCCCGGAGCCGCGAAATCAAGCCGTCGGGCTTCCGGAGGACGCCGGGGCATACCAAGCTGAGGGCGGCGCGAGCACGTCTCTCCCTCCGCAGCGGTAACAGTCTAGGCACAAGGCAGCGGGCTGGAGCGCGATCCTCCGTTCAGGGCTCCACGTGGTCGCGGCCTACCACGTGTTGAGCCAACGGAGAGGAATCGCTGAACGGGACCTGATTTCTAAACATCTTCAGCGCTTCAAACAGCAAGTATTAGCCTTGGCGGCCAGTTTTTTATTCTTTTTCTATATCACGTTTTGGTATTTTATTTGCAATCCATTCATCTGCTGTGCATCGTTTTTTCTACGGCAAGGTCTTCTTAGCTCCCGGTTCTGCTGGCCTTAGTTGGGGAAGGGTCAGCACGGGCTTAGCTGTTTTTGTTTCCCCAGATCAATTTTACTCAGCGGATCGGGGTTTGTTTGTTCGCATCTTTGGTTTGCCTTTTAGTTGCCTTTTGGTGTTGGCTTCTTTAGGTAATCTTGCATAGCCCGGAGAGCAGGCCACTTGCCAATTAAGCTTCCTTTGAGCCCTGGTAGAGCATGGCTACCAAGACAAAGTGCCCATCCTGTGGCACACGGAGAGGTACCTCTTCGGAGTCAGGAATCTGCAAAGCTTGTGCTGCAGTTTCTACCTCCGTAGAGCAGGAAATCAACTTGTCTTTGCCCCAAGTACCGCAGGGACCGGGGGACTCCCTGGAGACGGAGGTGGGGACCCAATTACCTCCGGCTGCTAGCTCAGAAGTCCTCGCACCCCCTCTGCTTCGTTCCACAGCGGATGGGGGGGCCGGTGACCTCTTCTCCCCCGATTTTATCCTCCTACTCCACCAAGCTTACTGCATGCGCAAGCAGGGGCTGGCACCAAGGGATGCAGGTTCGCCAGCAGAAGCCAGGTTACCCAGACCTATGAGAGCAGGCGGTCAGGATTCAGGGATCCCCGCCAAACGCTCCAGACTGATGAGTGAGGAGATCCTCCCACCCCTTTCGCAGGGCACTCCAGAGGAGGAAGGCTCGGAAAGGGACTTAGAGGAGGAAGAGGAGGAGCTGGAAGAAGGGGAGATCCCGGAGGAGGACCATGCTCGCATTGTCAGAGTTTTTCGCCGGGAAGAGCTCCCTTCTTTAATCAATGAGTCCCTGAAAGCCCTCAATGTAGCCTCAGACTCCCCAGCAGAGGACGAGGCATTAGAGGACCCCTTAATTCAGGCCATCAGAAAGTCCCAGAAAGTTTTCCCTGTACACAGGGTAGTACGTCAGATGATACAGGAGGAGTGGGATCAACCAGAATCAGGGTTGAGAGGGGTACGAACCATGGCTCGACTCTACCCTCTCCCAGAGACAGACAAAGAACTGCTGAAGTCCCCCAGGGTGGATGCAGCGGTTTCAGCGGTCACCAAGAAGACTACTATCCCAGTTGAGGGCGCCACAGCCTTGAGAGACGCTCAAGATAGGAAGTTGGACACACTCCTGAAACAAGCCTTTGACATAAGCGCTCTCGCCTTGCAGGCCTCCGTCTCAGGAGCCTGGGTCGCTCGGGCCTGTTTAAGGTGGGCGCAACAGATCCAGACAACCGAAGGATCAGCGGCCGAAACACAGTCCAACTCGGCTAGGCTGGAATCCGGAGCAGCCTATTTGGCGGATAGTCAGTATGACCTCATCAGAAGCCTAGCCAAGAACATGGCCTCGGTGGTGGCGGCTAGGCGGTATCTGTGGCTGCGGAATTGGGCAGCGGATGCCTCCTCTAAGGCGCGCCTGAGTCGACTTCCCTTTAAGGGGAAAACTGTTATTTGGCGAGGATTTGGAGAAGTTAGTAAAGGACTTGGGGGAGTCAAAGGGAGGCAGGCTTCCGGAAGACAGGCAAAAACAGGGGCGTTCTCTGCCACCATTGCGTACCCAGCCTAGGGACCCCCGGAGGTTTCGTCCAGCCAGGTCAGCACCCTTTCCCAAGGGCCGTTTTTCCCCAAAGGGACAAGGTTTCAGAGGGTTCCGAGGAGCTGGCCGAGGTTTTGGATCCTCCTCCTCCTCATCCTCCTTCTCGGGTCCCAGAAAACAACAATGAGATGACGGGGGTCCAGGAGGGAAGGCGCCAGATAGGCGGTCGCTTGAGACTCTTTCTTCCCGCCTGGTCCCGAGTCACGTCCGATCAATGGGTTCTAGAGGTGATCAGAGAAGGCTATGCCCTCGAATTTGCAGAACAAATACCTCCGGCCTTTGTCCGATCTCCCTGCGGCTCCTCCTCAAAGAGGGCGGCGGTAGAGGCAACTCTCGCGCACCTACTAGCGCTCGGGGCCGTGATCCCGGTCCCACCAAACCAGCGCGGCTCGGGTCGGTACTCGATTTACTTCGTGGTACCAAAGAAAGAAGACTCCTTTCGACCGATCCTGGACCTAAAACAGGTCAATCGCTGCCTCAGGGTGCCACACTTCCGGATGGAGACTCTACGTTCTGTCATAGCAGCCGTGAGGGGAGGGGAGTTCCTAACATCCCTCGATTTGACAGAAGCCTACCTGCACATCCCGGTCAGGAAGTCCCACCAACAGTTCCTGAGATTCGCGGTACCAGAAGGCCACTTTCAATTCCAGGCTCTGCCCTTCGGCCTAGCTACGGCCCCCAGGACATTCACCAAGATAATGGTGGTAGTGGCGGCCTTCCTTCGGAAGGAGGGAATATTAGTTCACCCTTACTTAGACGATTGGCTGATCCGGGCAAAGTCCGAAGAGGAAAGTCGCTTGACAACGACCAGAGTGATCCAGGTTTTAGAGGACTTGGGGTGGGTCATCAATCGAGCAAAGAGCAGGCTGATTCCCTCCCAGGAACTCGAGTACCTCGGGGCAAGATTCGACACCAACAGCGGCAGGGTGTTCTTGTCACGAACAAGATCAAGGGAGCTAAGACTTCTAGTCTCACAGTTTCTAGCCAGACGAAGCCCCTCGGCGTGGCATTATCTCCAGCTCCTGGGAACCATGGCGGCGGCAATAGAGGTAGTACCATGGGCCAGGGCCCACATGCGGCCATTGCAGCGCTCACTGTTACGTCGATGGTCTCCCCAACATCATCCTCTCTCTCTGCAGTTACCTTGCGCGCCGCGGACCAAACAGGCACTCCACTGGTGGAGGTGCCCGAGGAACCTGGACCGCGGGATGCCTCTCGAACCCCCACAGTGGTTACTATTGATGACGGATGCCAGCCTGTCAGGCTGGGGAGCACACTGCGGGGACCAGTATGTCCAGGGTCGCTGGACACCGTTGGAAGCGCAATGGCCCATCAACAGACTGGAATTGCGGGCCGTCACCCTAGCGCTCAAAGCTATCGAGGCCTTAGTACAGGGAAGGGCAATTCGCGTGCTCTCAGACAATGTCACCGCGGTGGCCTACATCAACCACCAGGGGGGCACCAGCAGCCCCGCCCTCGAGAAGGAGGCAGCCGCCCTCTTCCAGTGGGCGGAAGTCCATCTGCAGGCGCTATCTGCTCAGCACGTGGCGGGCACGGACAATGTCACAGCCGATTTCCTCAGCAGGTGCAGAATAGACCACGGGGAGTGGGAACTGGATCAGGAAACCTTCAATCAAATAGTAGCTCGATGGGGACTACCAGTCATGGACCTCATGGCACGGTTCTCATCAGCCAAGGTGGACAGATTCTTCAGTCGACGGAGGGAAAGAATGTCCGAGGGCCTAGACGCCCTATCTCAAAAGTGGCCTTCGGAGGGTCTTCTCTATGTATTTCCTCCTTGGGCTCTGATCGGAAAGGTCCTCCAGCGGGTGGAGTCCCACCGAGGCTGGGTAATCCTCATAGCCCCGGACTGGCCTCGCCGACCCTGGTATGCGGATCTGGTGAGGATGATCGCCGACCATCCTTGGCGGCTCCCTTGCAAAAGGGATCTGCTAAGACAAGGTCCGGTACGGATGCCACAGGTGGATCGGTTCTCGCTTACGGCTTGGCTGTTGAAAGGGCGCGGCTCCTGAAACGGGGTTACTCAGGGGCAGTAGTCTCGACTCTGTTACAGTCCAAGACACGCTCGACCTGCCTATCTTACGTAAGAGTGTGGCGAATCTTCGAGGCATGGTGTGCAGAGCGTCAAAAGAGACCACTTTCGGCCTCAGTCCCGGAGGTCCTGGAATTCCTGCAGGCAGGGTTTGACAAGGGGCTGGCTCACAGCTCCTTAAGGGTTCAGCTCGCCTCCATCGCTTGCTACAGAGGCAAGGTCCGGGGGAAGCCCCTAGGGGCCCACGTGGACGTCTCGAGGTTCTTAAGGGCAGTCAGACGGCTACGCCCCCAGCGGAGGTCGATCATCCCTCCTTGGGATCTTAACCTAGTACTAAATGCCTTGGTCGGGAATCCCTTTGAGCCATTGAAGGAGGCCTCCTTAAAGGATTTGACCCTAAAGACGGTTTTCCTGATCGCCATCTGTTCGGCCAGGAGGATCTCGGAACTACAGGCGCTGTCCTCCCAGCCCCCCTTTCTGTCCCTCCTCAAGGACAAAGTTGTTCTGCGCACGGTTCCCTCCTTCTTGCCCAAAGTTATCTCTCCCTTTCATGTGAACCAGACAGTTACCCTCCCGGCCTTCGCAGCGGAGGGCCTGGGAGTCGGGGATAGCAAACTTCGACTCCTAGACATCAGGAGGACTCTGAAGCAATACCTCTCTCGCACAGCGCCCTTCCGAAAGTCCGAACGACTATTCATTCAGTTTGGGGGTCCACACAAAGGGGAGGCGGCGGCCAAGGCCTCCATCTCGAGGTGGATCAGGGAGACAATTGCTTCTGCCTATATTCTGAAAGGGAAGCAGGTTCCCGTGGGCCTGCGTGCGCATTCCACTAGGGCTCAGGCTACCTCTTGGGCGGAGTTCAGCCTAGTTCCGCCACTGGATATATGTAGGGCAGCGACTTGGTCCTCGCTCCATACCTTCTCCAAACACTATAGGTTGGACGTTCAGAGTGCTGCAGACGCTCGTTTTGGCCTAGCGGTTCTTCGTTCCGGTATGCCGGACCCCACCCAGGGTTGAACTGCTCTGGTACATCCCAGAAGTAAAGGGACTGGACTGGAGTGACGATAAGGAAATAGTAATTAGATCTTACCTGCTAATTAGTGTTCCTGAAGGAACGACAGTCCAGTCCCTGATCCCTCCCGGTTCCGGCTAAAGTTAAGATTTATGGTTTATAGAGAAACATCAGAACGAAAGCAGGCCAGCTTCGGCAAGCTCGGGCAACCCTCCCTCCGCCCGGGGCCATTCCTCATATCCCTTCCTATACCATTAAAAAAAAAAAAAAAAAAAAAGAAAAAAAACCAAAAAAAAAACCCCATATAATAAGTTTGCCATATGTTGGTGGTTAATTTTACTTGAGATGTGTTATTATATAGGTTGTTCACGAAAGTTGTGTTATATCTGCTTTTTCATTCGAATACTGGAGATGGGGGTGGTCCCAGTGGTATTTATACCGCTCCATCCCCAAAAAGGTTGGGCTCAGCCTCCAAGCTGCTGGAAGGGTTGCGCAACCCAGAAGTAAAGGGACTGGACTGTCGTTCCTTCAGGAACACTAATTAGCAGGTAAGATCTAATTACTATTTCATAAAATAAAAATAGGTAAAGTTATAAAATATTAAAATGTAAATAAACAGAAAACAAAGTTAACATCGGAGCAACTTACAAAGACACAAGACACACAGAACAGAAACAGAGAAAAAAGAATGCTATTACCATACAGGAAAGAAAGATACCTATTAAACAAAATATTAAGACAAAGATATACAGACCTCCTACAGGCCATCAAACACTATTGATGAGTTATCAGTGTTTTAAGGTGGTGAAAAACCTTTTGATAATGGCTTAAGTGTTTGGAAGACTATGCCCAGTTTTTTAAAGAAGCATCTGTCTGCTTTTAGCAGGAACCCTCCTCTCCCACCCCCCTTTCCTTGGCTGGATTAAGCCATGCACCCCAGTGGTGGCTGTATGTATATTAATTGCATACTGGTGCCTTGAGATCATGTTTGGATGGAAAGTGCTTTGAAAGCCCTTGTGTTTGTTACTAAAAGGACAGGAGAATTAATGTAAACACAATCAAATTAATACGTTTATTGTTGCATTCACTATGGAGGTTATTCATGCCTGCTGAATACGCCGACTAACTTCCCCATCGGTTGTGCGGGGAAGTTAGTTGGGGGCAGGGAAGAGGCAGCCCGGGGGCAGAGAGTGGGCAGGCAGTGGCGATCGCTGGCCCTGGATGTACAGGGCTGATTCTAATGTTGGCCCTGTACATCGAAGGCCGGCGAAATGGCTGGGGAAGTTATTACACCCCCGGGGTGGAATAACTTCCCTGGGCATTTCTTTTTGGTGGACTTGGGGGGCAAAGTTAATACTCCGCAGCCCAACCCTGACCTTAGGTGGCTGGATTGGGGGTCAGGCTGCTGGGAATTAACTTTTTTAGCAGCGGCCGGTACAAGTATCGCAACTTTTAAATGGAGCCGCAGTGCCATGGCAACAGGACACCATGACGCCGCAGCTCCATTTAAAAACCCTGGCTGAGTTAGCCAGGCTATGGCTGTACATGCAGGCCGGGACTGAATCGCAGTCCCGGCCTGCACGTACATGTCTGTTCACGATTCTGGGATCAGAGTCACAATCTCCTTTGTACGTCTGGGTCAGCCCAGACATAGAAAGGAGATGTACATCGGGATCAGAATCGGGTCCTAGGTGTGTGGTTTGTATAATATTTGGTATGATGAGTTAGAAGTTTCCCAGTTTTCCTCTTTCTGTTCTGGCAGAAATGTTCGAGTATGATGCCTGCCTTTTTAATATTTTTCAGCTGCTGAGAACTGTGCGCTAAGCCAGTGCGGTATGGTGAACCCGGGCAGGGGACAGAATGAGTGTGAAAGTGCCTGGCGAGGCAGCCAGCCATGAGAAGGCAACCTACCATCTTCATATTTACCCCCAACTCTTGCCGGCCAGCACTGCCTGCTGCAGGGTCACCGCCACAAAGGAGTCCACTGCCTCGGAGGTTATCAAGGATGTCATCGGTCACTTGAGCCTGGATGGGTCTAAGTGCTATGTCCTGACTGAGGTGAAGGAGTCTGGGGGAGAGGAATGGATCTTGGACGCCAATGACTCCCCTGTTCAGAGGGTGTTGCTTTGGCCCCGTCGGGGGCAGGACGAACACCCCCAGAAAGATGGCTACTATTTCCTGTTGCAGGAGAGGAACTCAGACGGTACCATAAAATATGTCCATATGCAGGCAGTATCCAAGGAGAAAGAGGCCTGGCGGATGGTGGAAAGGGGCTTCCTTCCACGTCGGCAGGAAGACCATGATGACTTATGCAATCTCCCTAATTTAACTGAGGCTACTATTTTGGAGAACCTGAAAACCCGCTTCCTGAAACACAAAATCTACACCTATGCCGGCAGCATCCTGATTGCCATCAATCCTTTCAAATTTCTGCCCATTTACAATCCCAAGTATGTCAAGATGTACGAGAACCACCAACTGGGCAAGCTGGAGCCCCACATCTTTGCCATCGCCGATGTGGCATATCACACCATGCTGAAGAAACACGTGAACCAGTGTATTGTTATCTCTGGAGAGAGCGGCTCAGGCAAAACACAGAGCACAAACTTTCTCATCCACTGCCTGACAGCGCTGAGCCAGAAAGGGTACGCCAGCGGGGTGGAGAGGACCATTCTCGGGGCTGGACCGGTGCTAGAGGTGAGTGCCATAAGTGTTACATTTGTATCGATTTAGGGGCGAGATCTCAGCTTAGTCACCAGCTGGCTCCATTTTGCCTGGGCAGGCTGATCAAGTCCCTGTGGATGTTTTTGGTTGAAAAATTGGAACTGCAAGGAGAGAGCGGCATTGTGGTGAAACTGAAACTGGGCCAGATGAAATGGAGCCAGTCGGTAGGCCTAACAATAGATTTAACTTGGAGTCCTCAGATCTTAATGTGAGGACCACCAACTAGTCTGATTTTCTGAATTTCCACAATGAATATGCATGGAATCTCTCTGCATGTTCTGCCTAGATGATGCATGGAGCAGAGGGGGTAGCCTAGTGGCTAGAGCAGGAGGATGAGTGGGGTTAAGGTTAAAACCCCGGTCTTCCCACTGACGCTCCTTATGACCTTCATCAAGTCATTTAATCCCCTCATTATCTCAGGTACAAAAGATAGTAAAACCTCTTGGGCAGGGAAGTACCTCTTGTGCCTGCAAGCAGTTCACCTTGAGCTCAGATTTGGAAAGTTGACTGATCAAATAAAAAATGCAGGCCCAAAAATATAGCTCATGCGTACTTATTGTGGAAATCCTGAAACAATTGGGTTGTGGCCCTGGAGATCCAGATTTGGATTTCCTGGACGTAAATCAGGGTTATTAAACTGCAGTCATGGAGGGCCGCAAACCAATCTGGTTTTCTGGACATCCTTAGTGATCCTGTCTGAGATATATTTGCATACAGTGCATGAAAATAGATCCCATGCATATTCATTATGGAAATCCTGAAAATCTGACTGGTTTGTGGCCCTGGAGAATAGGATTTGGGGAGCCTTGGTGTAAACTATATGAATATCTGGTATCTTTTTGTGCCCAACTAGTAATATAATATATGCAAAAAAAACAAACTATGATGAAATAATTTGTTCTGCTGTGATAACAAAGAAAGTTCAGGGAATATCTTGTGGCGGGGGGGGGGGGGGGCGGCCCTCTCCAAACCGGTTCTGGTGACCCCCTCTACAGCCAAGAGATCTTCAGGATGTCCACAGTCAATATACATGAGAGAAACCTGCATTAAATGCAACTCTAATGTATGTAAATGAATCTCATTGCATAGTTATTGTGGCTATCCAGAAAAGCCACCTGACTGGGGGGGAGGGGGGGTCACTAGGACAGGTCTGGCTCACAGAATAAGTGGTGTTATACATGCTGGAACAGCATTGCAATGATGGTCACTTACAGTAGTACATCATGGGAAACTGACTATTCACACACCATTGTGACTACATCCCTGGTCCTGTGTCACTGCTGTTTGAATCATGATACCGATCTGTTATTCATGTATTTAAGTTTTGTTTAATTTTAATAAAGATGTTAGGAAATAATGAAAATACCACGTATGTTATGAAAGTTTGACCCGGTAGTGCTCTGTGCTTACCCTCTGGTAGAAGGCAGAATGTTTGGCAGGATCTGGGAAACTCCATCACTCGGCATAACCCCGTTGGTGAGGACTGCGAGCCAGCGGCATACTTGGCCCTGCCCCAGCTCTACCTCCCCTCTTTTTCTACAAGTGCAGGGCAGGGGCAGGGGGCTGCATTTACTGTTTGAGAATGCCATTTGTATTTGGGCATGATTTTGAGTGATATTCTTGGGGGGAAGATAGAAGCGTTGATAATTAAGTTAGCCTGTTTCTCTTTGTTCCAGAATGGCGGACGTCCAAATTTTGGTTAGGTGTCTTGCAATACAGATGCTTGTGTCCTGAGATTTCTGAGTGTGAAGCTGCTCGCTAGGAATGGTCAACTGTCCTGTATATAGAGTAATACGTCTTACAGTTCAAATACAAAATAAAGCAGTAGACATTTGGAGGCTTTAGGGAGCACAAGCTATGTGCTTTAAAGACATTTATCTCTCCTTTGGCTGGTTTGTAGCTCCCTCAAAATAGAAACCAGTGAAGGTTTTGTACTCCTGGATTTGTCCGTCGACAATGGGTGCAGTCAGGGGAAGGGAGTGAGTTCATTGGTGTCTAAAGTTCTGGTTATATACAATTATAAAGAGAAGCATAAAAAACCCCAGCCACAAGAGTGCTAATGCTGGCGTCACTCTTAATCTCATCTCCCTTTCCCAAAAATCTTTTAGATTTTAACGTTTTTCAAATAGTCGGTTTTCTTCCTCTCGGAAGTTCGAAATGTCGTTCTCACCAGATTTGTTCCTCTGCTTATTTTCTATATTAAGATCAATGTTGTTGTTGTTGTTAAGTGCCGTCGAGTCGGAGTCGACTCATGGCGACCCTCTGGATAGCTATCCTAAATTGTGTTCGGTCTTCAGTCAGGCGGCTCATTGTTGACAGACTGGTACCCGTAGCTTCTGTTATTGTAGCAATCCATCTCATTGCTGGCCTTCCTCTTTTGCGTTGACCTTCTATCTTGCCAAGCATGATGTCTTTCTCTAATGATCTCTCTCTTCGCATGATGTGTCCGAAGTATGAAAGTCGAAGTCTTGTCATCTGAGCTTCTAAAGAAAGCTTAGGTTTGATCTCTTCTAGTACCGACTGGTTTGTTCTTCGGGCAGTCCATGGTATACACAGTATTCGCCGCCAGCACCATAATTCAAAGGCATCAATTTTCTTCCTGTCTGTCTTTTTCACTGTCCAGCTTTCACATCCATATGATGTTATTGAAAATACCATGGCTTGAACAAGTCGAATCTTTGTATGGAGAGAGACATCTCTGCTCTTGAGAATCTTATCTAGGTCTTTCATAGCCATTCTGCCAAGAGCAATGCGTCGTCTGATTTCTTGACTGCTTGTTGCTTCTTTATTGATAGTTGATCCAAGTAGGTTAAAGTTGTTCACAATTTCAATTTCTTCTCCTTCAACGATGAACCTGTTGATTATGCCAGTTGTCATGATCTTTGTCTTCTTTACATTAAGGTGCAGGCCCATTTTGAGACTATGTTCTTTGATTGTGAGAAGCAAATGTTTCAGATCATCTTCACTTTCAGCCAGTAATGTGGTATCATCAGCATAGCGAAGGTTGTTGATGAGTCTTCCACCAATCTTCACACCTCTGTTGTCTTCATACAGTCCTGCTTCTCTGATGATTTGTTCTGCATATAAATTAAACAGGTAGGGGGAAAGTATGCAGCCTTGTCTTACACCTTTGCTTATTTTAAACCATTCTGTTTCTCCTTGTTCCGTTCGAACTGTTGCTTCTTGATCAATGTACAGATTACGCAAGAGAACGATCAGGTGTTCTGGTATACCCATACTTCTTAATGTGGCCCAGAGTTTCTCATGGTTTACACAGTCAAAAGCCTTGCTATAGTCGATAAAGCACAAATAGATATCCTTTTGGTATTCTTTAGTCTTTTCAAGGATCCATCTCACATCCGCAATGATGTCTCTCGTTCCTCGCCCTTTCCTGAACCCTGCTTGCACTTCAGGTAGTTCTTGTTCTAGGTATGGCTGTAGTCTCTTTTGAATAATCTTCAGTAGAATCTTGCTGACATGTGGGATCAGAGCGATTGTGCGATAATTTCCACAGTCAGTTGGATCACCTTTCTTTAATATTGGTATAAACACAGATCTTTTCCAGTCAGTTGGCCATGATGTTGTCTTCCATATTTCTTGGCAGAGCCTTGTAAGTACGGTAACAGCTGCATCAGATTGCTGCAATACTTCTATGGGAATGCTATCAATGCCTGGTGCTTTGTTCTTTGATAAGGCTTTCAATGCTGCTTCAACTTCTTCTTTCATCACCAATGGTTCCTGATCATAAGGTATAGGTTGAAACGGCTGTTGGTCCACTTGATCTTTATCATATAAAAACTCTGTATATTCCTTCCACCTTTTCTTGATCTTCTCAGCATCATTCAACATAGAACCTTGAGCATCTTGTAACATTCCAATTCGAGGCTGGAACTTTTTCTTTAACTCTCGCAGCTTTAGGAAAGCCGATCTTGTTCTTCCTCTAATACTTTCTGCTTCTATTTCCTTGCAAGTGTCATTGTAGTACTTTTCCTTGTCCTGTCTTGCTGCACGTTGGAAATCTCTGTTGAGTTCTGCGATTGTCTTTCTTTCTCCTTTGGCTTTAGCTTCTCTGCGTTTCTGGGCAATTTTCAGAGTTTCTTCCGTCATCCATTTTGGCCGTTTTTGCTTTTTCACCTTTTGTAGAGACTTCTCGCTTTCTTCCAGCACAACCTTCTTGATGTCATTCCATAACTCTTCCGGAGCTCTGTCATTTGTATCTAAGGCAGCAAATCGATTTTGCAGGCAGTCTTTAAATTCCAGTGGTATATTCTCAAGGTCATATTTTCTGCATTCATGAGTGGTTTGCTCTTTTTCAACTTTAGCTTGAGTTTGCATACTAGTAGTTGATGATCTGTACCACAGTCAGCTCCAGGTTTTGTCTTTGTTGATGTTACAGAGCTTTTCCATCGTTGACTTCCACAGATGTAGTCAATTTGATTTTTATACAATCCATTGGGTGAAGTCCATGTGTACAGTCGTCGCTTGTGTTGCTGAAAGAAGGTGTTTGAGATGAATAGATCATTGGTCTTGCAGAATTCTATCAATCTTTCTCCAGCTTCATTTCTGTTGCCAAGTCCATATTTTCCAACTACTTTGCCTTCTTCTTTGTTGCCAACTTTTGCGTTCCAGTCACCCATGACTATCAGGATATCCTGTTTGCATGTTCTGTCAATTTCAGCTTGTACTTGTTCATAGAACTCTTCAATTTCATTCTCTTCTGCAGCTGTTGTTGGGGCATATACTTGAATTATAGTTGTGTTGGTAGGCAATCCTCGTAGACGAATAGAGATTAAGCGTTCGCTGACTGCATTGTATTTCATTACAGTTCTTGCAAGTTTCTTCTTTATTATAAATGCAACACCATTTCTTCTTTGTCTTTCATTTCCAGCATAGTAGACCATGTGATCATCTGATGCAAAGTGCCCGATGCCAGTCCATTTCAGTTCGCTGACACCCAACAGATCAAGTTGTACACGTTCCATTTCATTCTTGACCACTTCCAACTTCCCTTGGTTCATGCTTCGTACGTTCCATGTTCCAATGTGTAAGACATCTTTACAGCTTCTGACTCTCATTTCATGCGCAGCTACATCAGCAGTCAGACTTCCCGAAGGCTTTGATCCAACCACATCATAAATGCTGGCTTTACTCTGAAAAGTCTTCAGCTCTTCCCCAGTAGCTAGTTGAGTGCCTTCCGACCTGGGAGTCTCATCTTCCAGCACCATAGCACAATTTGTTTTGTTGTAACTATCCATTGGGTTTTCATGGCAAGATACAGAAGTAGATTGCCGGGCCTTCCTTCCGCGCAGTTTAAGTTTGGTGTTGTTGCCGTTGTCACAGAAATGTGATCCTCCGCCGTCAACACTATCCCATTCTGCTGCTGCCCAGATGGGTGGTTTGTCTTCGTCTGGCACCTCAGCTGAGACCTGTCCATCTTGGGAGACCCTGCCAGTAGTTAAACTACCGATAGTTTAGCTCTCAGCATCACTGATGCACACAAGCCCTCACAGCACGACAAGCTGCAAACCAAGTGAGAGTTAAGATCAATAGAGGCCTTTTTAAATTTAAATTTCTTTGGCTGTGTCCCACCAATCCAGGCCAAGGCTCTTCGGTGCATCTTCCTATCAAGCCCCTCCTTCCAAAACATGCCAGCAAACATCACTCGGAAATAGCAGTCCAAAGTCGCCCTCCTGCTCTTAGCCTTGAGTATGAGATAAAAGCTTTGAAGTGTTGCAACTTTAACCTTCAGCAAATAACTTGAGAGGGCAGCACCTCCCAGTGAGTTCCTAGGATATAACTAGAAATTGCATTTAGACAGTTAATCAAATCAGTAGAATGTCAAATGAGATCCTTTTAAAAAGCCCCTTTTTTTGAGGAAATAGGGCATAAAATCGAAAGGAAGCAGCTCTTATCCTCCAGTGCGGGTTGGAGGCGGTATTCCTTGCCTGGGCGGTGTTAACAGGGAGTCGGTCACATGATGTAGCATGCTTGCATGGCGTGCTTGGGGATGGCATTACAAGCTGGGAAGCATTTTGGGCCACCTTAAAATCCAGGACCCAGTGCCCATAATTTGGATTGTCGAGGTGTTGCAGCTCCTTGTCTGAGTATCCTGCAGGCAGGATGTATCCCTTAAAAACAAAAAGGTAGACTAGTTGCTTTCTGGTTTTCCTTCCCCCTCTCTAGTCAAGATGAGGGAGGATCTATGAAGGCTGCAAGGAGTTGTTAGACCTGCAAAATGCAAGCACAGCATAAGCTGGCTGGGGTGTATCTCTGTGGGAAAACAGGTTGAAAACAGAGGCTTGGTCATAAGACGTTGTCTGCTTTTGCATTTATATGAGAATGCAGTCATGGAACTTCTACAGTACTTCCTGAGAAAATATGGACGAGACAGGAATAAGACCAAGAAAGGCCATGAAGCTGCATTATTTTAGGCTATTAGGCAGCATGGACACTTTCAAGAGTAGTTTTAGGGTGCAGGAACTGGAGTGCAAATCTGGAAAATACTTAGCACCCCTCTGTGTGTGACCTTGAGTAGGTCACTTGAAATCCTTTGTGCTTCAGCTTGGATTGAAAGTCCTTGGGAGGCTGGTGAATGCAGCACCATCATATAATACAAATATGATCAGTGGGTTGTGGTGTGATTTCCACCGGGGTTTTGTGTGCATAGTTTGGAGAAAGACATGGGATGTCCCGATTAGAGGAACTCATATTGTCTCTTGGGCTGCAGCCTGGCTTGGAAAAAGCAGAACTTGTGGTTATTTCAGTCCAGTAGCTCCTGTTGCTGATGGTGTGGGGGTTTTTTTTTTGGAGGGGGGGGGGTGTTTGCTTCTTTTTAAAACTTTTTTTGCAGGTAATTTTAAAATAAGCTGGACGGGGTAAGGAAGGGAGCACTGTGGGCAGCTTGCTTTTGGAAAGAGCTTTTAAGTATTGAGCTCTCTGGACTGCTGCTCTGTGAGCTTCAGGCATGAAAGAAGCATCCTGGACAAGTCAGCATCTCGGATATATCACTTTTGCAAGGAAAATGGGCCTCCCCTTTGCCTGTGCTGCCTCAGAGCCATGCTAAAGCCTCTTTATTGCAGAAATATGGTAGTTTCCCTTATCGCTTTCCTGCAGCCTTGGAGTCTGGTAGGGCTCATATCCTTGTGGTTGAGCTACTAGGCTCCTTGATAACATGAAAGAGGCAAGAAATACCACATCTCCCTAGACCAGGCTTTAGGAAAATTACTGCAACATCTGTATTTTAACAGCTGCTCTGTCTAAATCCGTTTTGCGTGTGAAAGCTTCAAAGACTCCCAAGAATGGATGGAGATAAAATATTCCAAGCAAATTAGGAAAAAAAATTAGATCTGAGAATGGCATAAAAAGTCAGCAAACCAGTGGGTGGACATAGCACTCTCTATGTGAGGGGGTAAACGTTAGACTATGCAGTATGGCTGACTAAAAGTGGGTGTAGGGAGAGGGGGACGTGGGGTCCTTAAATACAGTACAGTTTGAAGTTGTCGGAGAGATGTAAAGTGTGGTTTTGTTTGATGGGGAGTACTGCCTCATTATTAACTCCACTCTGAGGCAATCAGAGGTTCCCCTGGGATTAGCATCAGGAATCTTTCAGAGATGGGAGGAGAACCGGCTTATGTATGTGGGTCAATTCATGGGCCCAGGGAACTTGATCACGATTGGGGGAAAAGGAGACCCCGAAAGGACAGATATAATAAATGTTGCATCTGCAGATACTCATGTGCTCACTTGGGAGAGAATTTGGTCCTTTAAGGATGGAGCAAACAATGTTTTGAAGTACTGTGGATGGAATGTAGTGAAAATCCTGGTATGATCTTCAAATTGTCATTGCTCCATTCAAGTTACCTAGGCATTTGGAAGGGACATCAGGGTGTTAATTTAGGGAAGGATTGGAAAAATATTTTCCAGAATATTTAAACCTCTTCCATAGTGGTAAATTTGGTTAAGGATGGTGTCAGGATGCTATTTAGATGGCATCTGACCTCCGAAAAATTATACAAGATTTACAAGGTATGTGTGGGTGCCGGAGATGCATGTTGGAGAGCACGTGCTCAGGTGAGAGTTTATGTGGTGGAAATGTCCACGTGTGGTTGAGTATTGGGACGGGTGCTTTGAAGTGGTGGAAGCGATTACTGGGATCAAAATACCAAAAGACCCAGAAATCTTTCTCTTGCGTGGTTATGTAAAAGGCACTGCAAGGAAACACTGAGACTTTTGAAAATGTGGCATTGTGGCTGCGAAGCTGGAAATAGCAGGCCAGTGGAAAAGCATACGGTTACCAGATATGAAAGGTTTTTGTACAAGATTCTAAGTACTACAGCCTGAATAAACTGACGCCGAAACATAAGAGTAAGGCGAAACAAAGTGATGTAATATGGGAGAAGTACTGGGAGTGGGTGCAAACGTAAGCAGGTCAGTAGGCATAGTTATTTCTACATTGCTTTTCTGATTTGGGGTATAAAAAAAAAAATACAGCCTGGGGGCGGAGAAGGAAGCTGTCCCCAGCTTGATAAACCTTGGTCTGCATAGTATGCCGCAGTCTGTTCATGAGGTCTGTGGTGGTTCCACTTGGGGCCACTTCAGAGGGCTGCACAAGCCTGGCAACCACCCTGGACACCAAGCTCAAGTAGGGTGCCACACTGCCCTTCTGACTGCATCTGTAAACACACGTGCTTGAAAGGGAAGGAGATAGGCCATGTGGTTGTTGTCTGCCATCATGTTTCTATCTAGAGACTATTCCACACAACTACCACTCTTTCCGTAAAGAAATATTTCCACATACTACTCCTGAGTCTATTCCCTTTCACCCTCATCATATGTCCCCTCATAGCGGAGCTTGCTTTCATTCGAAAGAGGCTCTCCTCTTGTGCATTTATGCCATGGAGGTATTTAAATGTCTATATCATATTTCCTTTGTCCCACCTTTCGTCTAACATATACATATTAAGATCTATCTCCAGGAACAAGCAGGAATGAGTCTTCACATATGGGTACGTCGGTACCGACGGAGTCTGCGTGGGAACGCTTCCCAGCGTCCAATCAGAAAGCTTTTGGAAGCATCCCAACACGCCTGCGTGCTGCCTTCCCGCCTTCCCAACTGCCTCTCCTCAGTTTTTGTTTTTCCGCGGAGCCGGCAGGACGTCCTCCTGTCACCGCAGAAAATTCTTCTTTTATTTTTTATTTTTCTTGTGGTCGCGGCTGCCTTCCCCGACGCCACTGGTACCGCCGGTGTTTCTTTTTTTCTTTTCTTGTAAAATTTTCCTTTTTAAGGAATATATTTTTTCTTCCTTAGTGTCTCACGGTTCTGAGGTCTTCTAGGCCTCTCCATTTTCCTTCATGGAACCGCCAGCCACTTTCCCCAAGAAATGTACAAACTGTGGCGGTACTACTTTATTTTTAGACACTCACAATTGGTGTCTAACCTGCTTGGGTCCTGACCATTTTCCTCCGGAGCCCTCGGGCAATAGTTTTGTGAGAAGAAGTTTTCAACATCGAGTTCCCCTCGACACGCGGTCCCCCTCCAACTTCAGGGCACTGACCATATCTTCTTCTACACAGGATCAGGTAACCCAAAAACAGTCTGTTAAGACTAGCCAGTCCTCGAGCGGCAGTTCTCATGCACAGCATAGAGATGCCTATGGCCTTATCCTCGAGAATCCACTGGTTTCAAAACCCCGGTGGGAGTCTTCGGCCTCCAAAACCATTTGTGGGGTTTCAGGTTGTTCCTGAGGTTCACCCCTCACAGAACATACCTGAGCCGTGCCCGTTGGTGGCATCCGCTTCGAGCGGTACCGGTACCCCGGCATCGGCACTGGTGTTAGATGAAACATTCCTCACCAAGGATCGTCGTCTGGCGTCCTCGGTACCTGTGGGGCCGGTGGATACGCTCCAGATCGACCTTCCAGTATCGGTACCGGCACCGATACTAGTACCGACGTCGGTACCCTCCAGATGTGCATCGATAGACTTGCTTCCTTCGATGCCGAGTCTGGAATCGATCTCCAGTCTGGAGGACTGGGTACCGACTCGCCTTGGTACCGACTCCCGTCGGTACCGAAGGCTCGGTTCCGATAATTCGGATCCGCAACTCTCGGTTCCTCCGATACCGTTAGAGTTGCCACCGGCTGGCCTTCTTCCACCGGTATTAGATACGGTACCGAAGTCGGTACCGATATCCACAGTACCATTGCTATCGGTACCTTCCATGCTTCTCTCCTCAGGCTCGCTTCCCTCGATGCCGAGTCTGGAATCGATCCCTAGCATGGACAATCTGTTACCGACTGTCTCTGGTTCTGACTTGCAGTACCAGAGACCACCATCTAAGGATCCCATACTGCACCATTCAGGATCTTCTATTCCTATATACTTGAATAGATCCCTCGGTGCCAACGCTAGTTCTTCATCAGATCTAGCCTATCCAAGGGAAGTTCCCTCTGGGGATCCTTCTTTCCAGACTTTCCTCCTGGATATGGCAAAATTACTTGCCATTCCTATTCCTGGACAAGATCCTACACAGGGGGATACAGAATACCTCTCTGTTCCTAGCAAAGCAAAGGAGAATATAATGCTTCCTTTGCATCATTCTTTGCAGGATCTCCTTCTCCGAATGTGGGAAGCTCCTTTAAAGGTACCCCCACCTTCCAGAGCAACTGATCTCCTATATCAGGTGCCCCCTTCTCCAGGGTTTCAAAAGACTCAATTTCCTCATCATTCCATTGTGGTAGAATCAGCAATGAGGCGAGTGAAGAGTAATAAAAAACACTCTTCTTGTCCGCCAGGTCGTGAGTCTAAGACACTAGATGCCTTTGGACATCAAACCTTCCAGACATCCATGCTTTCAGCAAGAATTCTCTCATATATTTTTTATATGGGTCTATCTCTTGAGGAGGTCACAAAGCAATTACATCTTTTGACTCCTTTTCTTCAAGAGCCCAAGAGTAAAGACTAATCCACACTGCTTAGTCATACTCAAAATATCTCTAGGTTTCTTACTCGTGCTACCCTAGACTCTTTTGAGTCTGTTAGCAGGACTTCTGCTATGGCTATAGGGGCACGACGTAGAGCCTGGCTTCAAGCTTCAGACTTGGACAAATGGGCACAAGAAAGACTGGGAAATACTCCTTGCACTGGAGAAAATCTCTTCAACAAGGAGTCTTTACTCCAGGTTACTCAGTTAACCACTGACTTTCCCTTTTCCAGAGGCTGTTCTACGCCTTCTTCTTTCCCAGTAGGTAGGAAATGTCCTACCAAACTTTCTTCCCCTAGGGGAGAAGGTTTTACCCATCATCTGCTCATCATACAGATGTTCCCAAACAGAGGAAACATCGCCCTGATCTGAAGAATCCACAACATCAACAGGGTCAACAAACCCAGCAGTCGCAGGGTTTCAAATAGTTCATTGTCCCTCTTAGTTGGTGGTTAGGGTGTCAGTCTGCCTCTTTCACTGGCAGTATCTGCACTAAAATTATCCTAACCTACCTAGATATCTCTTCATGAGACATCTTTTTTCTAAGAGTCTTATGATGATCATGCCCATACTTCACAGTTTCCTCTTCCTCTTGAAGGAAAGAGAGGTAACAACTATCAAGGGACAGTTGTTTCCCTATACTGGCATGTATCATCTCACCTGTCAGAGACTTCCTCCATAGTCGATCTCTTGCAACTCTGTCTTACCTCCCTCTTCTACAACATCTGGTTGTAAGAGTGGTTCTTTTCCACCGGTAAGCTTCTATGGTCCTCAACCTGTTCTACTGGGGGATTCTCCCTTCTGGAGTTCTTTTTTCCCCCTTGTTACCTTAGGGCAGCTCATCAGACAATAGGAAGTCCTATCAGGACTGTTTCTTTTTCCCATTCTAAAGAAGGGAAAAGGGAAAAGAAAATTATTCTATGCTGCCCTGGTAGTTGCTGCAAATACAGCAATTCCTAGTGGTTAGGCCACTGGTTGGGTTCCCCTCCACTAGGTTCCCTGGTTGGGATTCCCCTCCACTAGCAATCCTCCTAGCCTCAGTGCTAAGTCCCAAACAGGTTATTAACCTTGTTTGGGAAACCTCATTATCACAGTCTGGTTGGTTAACTTCTATTCTTTGCCTTGGCAGAATAGTTGGTCACCTACTGGCTTTCCACTGCCAGTTTTTCTTCTACGAACCTGCAGCATGCTCTCTGCATCTCTACAGAGTAGCTTTGCACTATGGGCCCTTGCTAGAGAGCATTAGTATCTTGCCTAGCAGATAACCCCAGATGGTTAGGGGGAGGGGGTTCCCCCAGTCATGTCTGGCGGGTATTCCCTGCCTTTTCCATCTTATCCTAAATCTCTTTTGAGGCATAAGCCTCAGACCTTTCGTTACGTGAAAGCCTAAAGGAGGGCCAATTCCCTGGCTTGGCATCTCCTTGAGTCTTCTCGTCAGAGATACCTTTCTCCAATGGCAGCTAGAGGATGCCTAATACCCATCTTGCCCTCATAGGCGGATCACTAGGGTATCTTCCTCCAGAGGCCTCCTCTATTCAATCGCCATACTGCAATTCTGGAGATATCTGGACTTACTGTCTACAGACTGATGTTATCCTCTGCCATTTTCACGTAGGCCATCCTGGTTATTCAAGAGCTCAAATTCTGCAAAGAATTCAGCCTCCCACTTGTCAGGGAGGTCTTCCCTCTGACTCTGCTAGTCATAACCAGGAAAAGAGGATTCTCTATTTACCTATTCAAGCAGATATCCACCTTCTTGCTGTCAGATGAATCTTCCTCTCTCCCTCTATACCTAGAGGGGATGAGGTTCTATGGACATCTCTCCATCCATATGTCTGGAGACATGTGTCTATATGCCTACCTATTTCATCTAGGTATATTTAGATATATATAGATAAGTATATATATATCTATATATATCTGAGTGTCTTCTGCCCATACATATTCTTTATACATATATGCATATATACCCTATATGTGTATATATTTCAATATATATATATATATATATATATATATATTGTCGCCGGGCCTCCCGCCTGGGCCGGTAGCCTGTGAGCAAGAGGCCCTTGCCTTATTGCCCTCTTTGAACAGTGTCCACAAATATGGCCGCCAGCTAGGATTGCTGGGAAATGTAGTTTAGCTATTCCTCAGAGCAAATAGTGTGACCACACGGTATTAGGCAAAAACAGAGAATATTTATTTTCGGGATTTCCCCTTCGCATCAAAATTCATTAGCACCTAACATAAATGGGATACATCTCCAAAGCAAAGGAATAATAAAGTCCAACAGGTTGCATTCACATGGTCAGGAAATTCTGCTTCCAACATCAGTAGTTAACTTTTGCTCAAAGAACTATCTTACAAAGTTCAGGCTGTTAACTCCAGCAAGGCAACTTATCTTTTCTTAGAAGACTGTTTCTTTCACATCTTCTGTACAATGAAGATCAACAGGTTCTAAAATTTCCAGCAAGTTTAATTCCTTCAGAGCCTTGTAGGAACAAACACATTTGCTCTTAAAACTTCTGGTAAGTTTTCTTGCTGTTCCTCTCAGCTTCATAAAATAAGCTTTGCCCTGCTTCAAACAATCATTCTTGCACATGTGCTTAGGGTCAGCACATATTAAGCTCATTAGCCCTGCAGTATGAACATTGCATCTCTTCAGACTCACTCTCATACGGTTCATTGCATTCTCCTATCTCCATTTCCTCAACGGATTCATTACAACTGTCTTCAAGTGGAACAGTACCATAGGGCTTCTTATTCTCACTCTGTAACAGTTCTTTTAGGTTTGACAATAAATGTTTCTTTTGCTCTATCTCAGCATATGTTAGACACGGAGTTTCTCTCTCCCTACTAAAACTCTCTGCTGCTGAGTCACAGCAGTTGTTAGCAAACTTCCTGTCTCTCATAGAAGTTTGTTTTGAGGCATTCTGGCTACGACAGCTTCTAGCACTTCTCTTTAGCTCTCTGACTATCTCTTCAGAGGGAGTTTGGCTAGGAAACACAGAAAGGCTTTTCTCCCTACCTCTGTAGTTTAGCTGGCTAGCTGAGTTGCTTCCCCTGCTGGGAACTGACTCTTCCAGCTTCCTTTCCCGACGGGACTTTGAAACACGCACTTGCCTTGGCTCTGGGCTTCTCAGCTGTTTCAATCCTTCCTGTTCGGGGCCATGCTGCTTTCCCTTCTCGTTCAGCTGCCTCTCTCCTGGCAGTCTCTCATTCAGCTGTGTCTGCCTCTGATCTGTTCCTCTCAGATCCAACTGCTTGTCTCTCTCTCCCTCTAACTGCTCAAACACTGCAGTTTTAAACTGGTGCTTCTCAGGCACCACGCCCTTCTCCCTGCACACGTGGGAGCTGCTAGGGCTCAACCTAGCTCTGACGTGATGAAGTGGGCGGGGCTTGGTACTAGCTGCATTCTGACTCGGAGGTTTGTGGTTGCTAGGGAAACCCTGTTTACTACTATTTTTAAAGGGACAGGATTCACTTTCTTGCCACTTCATCTCTTCTGAACAGCCTTCCTTACCACAAAAAAAAAAAAAAAAAAAAAATATATATAGATATAGATATATATTTATAAATATGAGATATATTTTCAGGTGGATCTGTATCCATCTACTTATCTATCTGTTACATTCAGATATCCTTACATTCCTATCTGATCCTGACAGATGGGCACCACCCCTATCAATGCTGTGCTAGCATACTTAGGGGGCTACACCTATAACCACTCCCTTTGGTAATTAACAATTGTTTCCTTACCATAACCTTTTCAGGTTAGGTACTCCTGAAGCTCTCAATGTACCCCTTTTTTCTTTCCTAATTGACCCCATTTAGGAAAGACATTGCGCAGCTTCAGTTGCTCTAAAGCTTACTGCTCCTGAGTCTGTCCTTACTTTCTTATCAGATACAAGGGTCTCCATACCCTTCCTTCCCTACATGGACTGATTCCAACCCCAGTCCAGTTGGGTCAGACTCATTTTTTCTCTTGGTCCTACATTTGTACTATTTTTGGACCATAACAGCTTAAGCTTTCTTTAATAGTACCTTCTGCGTCTCCGCTGAAGCTCTACCTCTCATACTACCCCAGTTTTTCCCCTGGGGCTACTTCTCACCCTGAAGGGTTCTGACCTCCACTTGCTTTTATTCTACTTTATCACCTCTACTTCTCAGTGAGGTACCCCTTGAGCACATTCACTGGCTCTTCCATCAGATCCATATGTAGCTCAGTGCACTTGTGCAATACCAACAAGGGAGGTCCAGATTACAATATTTCATTACTAAATGCCCTTGCTACAGGGTCTTCCCCTCTTGAAGCCCTGTTCCAGCCAGCTGTTCCACAGCTCCTTTTCTGTATTCAACTCCTACCCTCCATCCCAAGGCTGCCTGAGGTCCTCAGGAATAGCATGGCTCGTTCTAGACTTGCAACATGCTAGGACTCCCTCCGGGCATCTGAGCTTGGGAGTCCCCCATATGTGAAGATTCATTCCTGCTTGTTCCTGGAGATAGCACAGTTACTTACCTGTAACAGGTGATCTCTGGGAACAGCAGGAATAAGTCTTCACAACCCATCCACCTCCCCTAGGAGTTGCATTTCTCTATCTCTTTCTTTCCCTTCCTTGCTCTCTCTCTCTTTGTCTCAGCTTTAAAACTTAACTGAGGAGAGGCAGTTGGGAAGGCGGGAAGGCAGCACGCAGGCGTGTTGGGATGCTTCCAAAAGCTTTCTGATTGGACGCTGGGAAGTGTTCCCACGCAGACTCCGTCGGTACCGACGTACCCATATGTGAAGACTTATTCCTGCTGTTCCCAGAGATCACCTGTTACAGGTCAGTAACTGTGCTTTCTCTGTCCTCATATGCTTTATAACGAAAATCACTAACCATTGTAGTAGCCACCCTCTGCATCAACTCATCCTGTTTATATCTTTTTGAAGGTGGGGTCTCCAGAATTGCAAACAGTACTCCAAATGAGGTCGCACCAGAGACTTATACAGAGGCAACATCACGTCCTCTCTTCTGCTGGCCAATCCTCTCCCTATGCACCCAAGCATCCTTCTAGCTTTCGCTGTTGCCTTTTGTACCTGTTTAGCTACTTTAAGATCATCAGACACATTCACGCCTAAGTCCTGCTCTTCTGTTGTGGACAAAAGTACGTCACCCCCTATACTGTATTGCTCCCTTGGATTGTTGCAACCCAAATGCATGACATTGCATTTTTTAACATTAAATCTCAGCCGCCAAATTCTTGCCATTCCTCAAGCTTAGCTAGATCCCTCCTCATGTTATCTACTCCTTCTGGGTGTCTACTCTGTTGCAGATTTTGGTATCATCCGCAAACAGGCTAACCTTACCCAACAGCCCTTCCGCAATATCACTAACAAAAATGTTAAAAAGAATTGGACTAAGGACAGATCCCTGGGGCACACCACTGGTTACATCCTTCTCCTCAGAGTGAGCTCCATTTACCTGTACCCTTTGCCGCCTCCCACTCAACCCTTGCCTAGGAAGCCATTTAGTCCAGCGACTGCCCTTCCTGCACTCTCATGTTGGAGTAGGTTGAATACTGTTAAAAAAAAAAAAAAAAAAATGAAGGCTCCACTTTCTTTTTGCTAATTTTTTTTGTTTATTTGCAGCCATGCCTCTTTCCTCCCCATTAGAAAACGCAAACTCCTGTTGCTTGAATTGTCAGGAGCAGGCCCCAGAGATAAGGTGGTTTCCTCTGGGCAGAAAAGGAGAGGGAAGCTTGGTAGCCCCAGAACTCAGCAGGAGGAACTTTGTTTTCTGGTTGTAGGGCTGGAGGTGGAAAGAAAAGTAACATAATATATGACAGCAGATTAAGGCCAGCATGGTCCATCTAGTCTGCCCAGCAAGGTGGCTAGAGTGGTTGTACCACCTCTTCCTGCAGGTCAGCCCCCCCCCTTTATTGAAGTATAAAAGATATTTAAGTTTGCTTTGATTTTATCCTCTTGCTATAAAGGGACCCACTTTGTCTGTCCCTTGCCATTTTGAATTCCCCAACACCTCCTTCGGGAGGGCATTCCAAGCATCCACCACCCTTTCAGTGAAAAAATATTTCCTGATGTTGCTTTTAAGTTTACCAGCTTGCAGCTTCATCGTATGCCCTCTAGTTTTGCAGTTTCCCCTTCTTTGAAAAAGATTTGTTTGTTCATTAATACCCTTTAAGTATCTAAATGTCTGTATCTTCTCCCCTGTCCCTCCTCTCCTTTAGTCTAGGGTATACATATTTAGGTCTTCAAGTCTCTTCTCATACGTCTTCTGGTGCAGACTCCAAATCATTTTGGTCACCTTCCTCTGAACTGTCTCGAGTCTTTTTATGTTGTTTGTGAGATATGATCTCCAAAACTGAACACAATACTCCAAGTGAGGCCTCACCAATGACTTGTACAGTGGCATTAATATCACTTCCTTACTACTGTTTTTTCCTCTCTTTATGCAGCCCAGCATCCTTCTCGCTTTGGCTACCACCTTGTCGCATTGTTTCGTCACCTTGAGATCCTCAGAC
This sequence comes from Ichthyophis bannanicus, assembly GCA_033557465.1. Classification (NCBI taxonomy): domain Eukaryota; kingdom Metazoa; phylum Chordata; class Amphibia; order Gymnophiona; family Ichthyophiidae; genus Ichthyophis; species Ichthyophis bannanicus. Next base: position 253,387,601 of record CM066039.1, read on the forward strand.
ACTAGCTGTCCGAGATCCCTCTCTTTATCTGTGCACACCAACCTTTCGCCCCCTATTGCATCCAACTCCTTTGGATTTCTGCATCTCAAGTGCTAGACTCTACTTCTTCACATTAAATCTTAACTGCCAACCATTAGACCAATTCTTCCAGTGTTTGTATAGTAACATAGTAAATGACGGCAGAAAAAGACCAGTATGGTCCATCTAGTCTGCCCAGTAAGATGGCAAGAGTAGGTGCACCTGCCGCTCTGTGCAGGCCACCCCTCCCCATGTCTTTGTTTAGGGGTGAACCCACCACTCCATATTTGTTGAGAAATTAGATGGTTCAGTTTATTTTGATTTTATCCTGTTGCTGTAAAGGGATCCACTGTGTCTGTCCCATGCCATTATGAATTCTGTCACTGTATTTGCCCCACCACTTCCATCGGGAGGGCATTCCAAGCATCCACCACCTTTTCAGTGAAAAAGTATTTCCTGACATCAATTGCCTTTCAATTTGCCACCTTGCAGCTTCCTGTTATGCCCTCTAGTTTTACAGCTTCCCCGTCTTTGGAAGAGGTTTGTTTGTTCATTATTTCTCTTTAAGTATTTAAAGGTCTGAATCATATCTCCCCTATCCCTCCTCTCCTCCAAAGTGTACATATTTAGGTCTTCAAGTCTCTTCTCATAAGGCTTCTGACGCAGGCTCCAAATCATTTTGGTCGCCTTTTTCTGAACAGTTTCCAGTCTTTTTACATCCTTTGCAAGATATGGTCTCCAAAACTGAACACAGTACTCCAAATGAGGCCTCACCAGTGAGTTGTACAGTGGCATAAGTACCTCTTCCTTTCTGCTGGTAATTCCTCTTTGTATGCAGCCCAACATCCTCCTGGCTTTTGCCACCGCCTGGTCGCACTGTTTTGCCACCTTGAGATCTTCAGAAATAATCACACCGAGGTCTTTCTCCTGGTTCGTGCACACCAACCTCTCGCCCCCTATCGTGTACATTTCCCTTGGATTTCTGTTACCCAAGTGCATGACACTGCACTTCTTCGCATGAAATCGTACCCGCCAAGCATTAGACCATTCTTACAGCTTTTGTAGATCTTTCCTCATGTTAACCACTCCCTCGGGGGAGTCCACTCTGTTGCTAATTTTTGTGTCATGTGCAAAAAGACAGACTTTTCCATTCAGTCCTTCAGCAATATCACTCACAATATCAATATCACTCATTGAACAGTACAGGGCCCAGGACTGAACCCTGGGGCACCCCCGCTAATCACCTTCCTTTCATCTGAGTGAGCTCCATTTACCATCACTTTCTTTTGTCTGTCAGTCAACCAGTTTCTGATCCAGTTCATCATCTTGGGACCTATCCCCAGGCTGCTTTAAATCTTGCAGCAAGGACAGATTCAGAATATTGATATATAGAAAATGCTTTCTGGCCAGAGACATTTTCATAACATTTTTTTACTTTTCTGTAGGAGGTACTGTTGCTATGCCAGGTTTTATAAAATGTAGGCCTGACATACATATGTGCAAGCTCCTGGGGCGTAGGAGAGGAGGAGGAGGAGGAGGGGGTCATGCACTGATTGTTCCCAGATGTGCTGAGTTTAATGTTTCTCTACTGTGGACTGTCGCTGAATGCCTCTTTTCAGTAATCGGAGCCATCCCACCTCCACCAACTAAACACACTCCCATCCCATCCACACACACAAATTCATCACACATTAGTAAATACCTTTATGTTAACTGTTACTTCAACTGTACTGTCTAAATACTGTTACGTAACTGTGCTGTCTAAACATTTACACGTACCCTAATGTTAAATGTAACCCTCCAATTGTGATGTGATGTGACCACATTGATTGAAGGAAAAGGTGGCATACAAATCTGTCTAAATAAATTAATTAAATTTGTTGAAGCTAAGTACAGCTTTCATGTGGCAAGCTGCACCCTGATCAATATCGCTCCTTAAAGTAGCAAACTGTTCAAAATGTTAGCCTGTACAGTGGTGTGCAAAAGTCTGGAATCACTTGTGAGTTTTGCGTTTTTCATACTTTCTAACGTGTTTTGTTTTTTTAAATTTTGCGTTAGCCCAGCATATTCACCTTTCTACCACGTTAAAAGTGATACATTTGGCTATTAGAGTTTACCTTTTTGCATTCCTTGCTTCCAAATTAAATACTTTACAGACACTGGGCTATAGCTACTGCGCTTTTTGTGGATCCTGCGTCAAAACTGGATCAAGATTATCCAATATGTACACATTATTTCTGACCAATCAGGAGGCTGGTTTCCCTAACCAATCACAATGCAGATATCTAGCCAACAGTGCAGCTATAGAAACGTGTGGAATTTTTGAATTTCATACGCTTTCTGGATCGACCATGAAGATGACTCGGACCCTGATGTCGGAGGAGCGTGTTCGTATGTCCTTTATGAGCGAGGAAGGATTTTCAAGCCGTCAGATAGCCAGGAAAGTTGGCTGCAGTCAGAGCACTGTTAAGATTGTACAGAAGAAGAAAGAAACGGGTTCAGTGGTGGACAAGCCTCGTTCAGGTCATCCACGTGCATCAACATCATGCCAGAACTGCGCACTACGACGTATTTCACTGACTAATCGCAAGTTGACCTCTCCTCAGCTACTTCGAGAGTGGTCAGACAAGAGTGAGGTCAGTGTCAGCTCATCAACAGTTCGTCACCGGTGCCTGCAGTTTGGTCTCCAGGGCTGCAAAGCACGGAATAAGCCACTGATGACTGACATACAAAGGCGCGACCGGATCAAAGCACTCAACCTGGTCAACTGAAATGTGAGAAAAGGTGCTATTCAGCGATAAAAGCACCTTCTGCCTGTTTGGTAACCAGGCCCACACCTATTTGAGGAGATTTCCTGGAGAGGAATTCAAGCCCGAGTGTCTCAAACTCACTGTGAAGCATCCTTTGAAGGTCATGGTCTGGGGCTGCATGGCTGCCAGTGGCGTTGGACGTCTTCACATCGTCAATGGAATGGTCAATGGGGCCAAGTACATCACCATATTGCAAAGGTACATGGTGCCATCAGCACACCAGCTGTTTCCTGGCCAGTTCCTGTTCCAAGATGACAATGCACCCTGCCATCGCTCCAGACAGGTGATCATCTGGAAGCAGCAGAACAACATCAAGTGAATGGACTGGCCTGCCCAGTCTCCAGATCTGAATCCAATCAAGAACCTGTGGCACAAGGTGGCCTTGGAAATATCCAAGAGGCATCCAACATCAAAGCGTGAGCTGATTGAGTCACTCATTGAAGCTTGGAACCATGTTGTCACCAACGATCACCTTGTCAGACAGGTTCATTCAATGCCGACAAGGTACAGTCAGGTGATCAAGAGCAAAGGGTGGCCCATCAAATACTGAGCCATCACTGACACATAAAAACGGCCTTTTTCAAGGCCACATACATTAATTTGAAGGAAACCTGGCATGCGTCCATAATATTTTAAAGCATACTTACAATAATATATCATTGGCCAACGATGTACATTACGCGATTTTCACAGAAAATCTATCAACAGGACAACTATGGGGAACAAACTCAGAAAATAAGGGCCAAACCAATACTAAAAGTTGGCCCTAATAGCCAAATCTATCACTTATCATGAGATACACAGAAAAAACCACTGGGAGGAAAAGAAAATTAAGATATAAGGTCACGAAGTTGAAAAAAACGTAAAATTTACAAGTGATTCCAAACTTTTGCACACCACTGTATATCGTCAACCGTACTGCGTCCCCTGGTGGTCTTACTCTGAGGTCTCCTTTGTCAGAACATAGCTCTGCTCTTTTAAGAGGGAGTGAAAGGAGTTGGTATTTTGCTTCACATTTTTCATGTAGCATTGCGATACCTGCATGGATTGGGTGGGTGGAGATTGGGAAAGTTCTTGATGCTGATTATCACAGCGGCAGTCCCAACTTAACTGAGAATTGTCATGGTAGCAGGGAGACTTTAAACATGTTAATAGTTCCTAGAGAATAAAATAAAGACCAGATTGAAAAGGAATGAATAAGAAAGCGTGGGGCGGGGAGAGAGTTAATTCTGTCGTGAGCCAAAACAAAAGTTATCTACAGGAAACTGCTATAGTGTCATTCCCTTGCAGGTATTCCAAAACCTCTTGCTTTTAAATAAGTTGGAAAATTAGATTCTGTGGCGTACTTGATCCATTTTGTTTTTGGACTTGCATGAGAATTGTTCAAAAATCTTGCTCATGTAAGCTTTTAAAGACTGCAAAAGTCCCTTCTCCAGATGTGGTCTCCAGAGCAGCAGTCCAGGATCGTTTCTTCTTCCAATTCTTGGGTTGATGTTTCTGGCATGCTGTCTTAGAGTGTTTGTTATAATGTTAATCTGTTTCTGTTTTGTTATGTTGTGAAATGTTTTGACAGTTACTTTGTTTCCTGTAACTCTCATAGAGTGTTGCAGCATAAAACAAGAGAGAAGTATATGTAAGTGAATAAGGTAGTGCAGACGAGCCAGGATGACTATCCATCCTGCCCTATAAGCCGGAAAATCTGCAGCACTGTGCCTTTAAGCCTTCTGTTTCCCAAAAGAGGAATAAACCATTGCATATGGATGACATCAAAACAAGCTGTCATCCACTGTACAGCAGTGTCTTACGTGCTCAGATTCAGCTCTAAAAGGCCAGGAATCCTTGGAGGAAGGAAAAGCACGCTTGCACAAATTCCAGAAATGCTGCAGTTTTATGCTTTTTGCTCAAGTGGGCTTACGTTTCTTGTGCTAAGTTTTTAAAACATGGTGTCCCTGATAAAGAACTACTTTGCAGAAAACCAAGATCTGGCTGCTGTTTCTTGCAGCTCATATTTTCTGCTTTTGCCAAGTACGGTTTGTTTGTTACACACCAAGACACTGCCTAGCTTAACATGGAAGGTAAAGCTTAGCATGTGTGAAATTTTTAGGTGTGTTTTGCCATTGCCTGTACCAAGGGCTGTGTGAGTGTTGCTGCCGCAAAGGGCGCAAGCAAAGAAGGGGGCGCTGATATCTTCATTTGGCTTCCAGGAAGCTCAAAAAATGTGAGTTATTAAATGTGGCCTGGTGGAGGGGGACCAGATTGGTTAGTTGCAAAGGGCACATTTCTAGCTTGGCACGGTCCTGTGCTTTGCTAGTGGAAGAGCACCTAGTAACGACAGCACGCCCGTTCATCTGCATGTTGGGTCTTGCAAACTGCTACATGCATATGGCTGGAATTCGGCACAGAGCCTTGAGACTAAAAGCTGTTGAGAAATAGGTTGATTACAAACAGTGCAAAATTACAATTGCTAACAACTTGCTTCCCCATGCCAATATTCACTTGTTCAGAGTAAGGGAAGCATGCTTTTTTGTCATGTTTTACCAGGCAAGAATAGGAGGGGGCTGGTGCCTTGGTGCTAGTAAGAGCTGGAAGCTTCTAACTGTCACATCAAGGGGACATGAAGGTATCCTCCTCCCTCAGTGGGACAGTCATGATTAAAGGATGTCTGCATTCTCTGCTATTGTCGCTGCCTGTCCTAGTCTGCAGTATGTGGCAAAGCGCCATCTGCACTGTGTAAAAAAAATTTCAGAATGCCAAGAAACCAGACAAATGGCAAATGACCACGGCTAAGACTCTTGATTGTTCCTTAAGGGGTACTATATTAAGGACACAACTTGGATGAGTTTTGACAAATTGTGCCTGCATCAGGGGTCTCTCAGATCAATATTAAAACAGACCAACAATAAAAAAATGTGAAATTGACATATAACAAATATAGTAGCTAAATCCATAAAATTATAAATATATGCATACTTAAAAAAACATAAAACTTAAAATCAGAAATTAGATAAAAATGAAATAGCAGCTATAAAATTACAAATACAATTGAAAAGGTTTTTCATAAATATAAGACTGGCATCAAAAGTATTTCACCCACCACCATATATCCAAACAAAAGGTAGAACACCATGAAGCCAGCAAATCATTATTATGCAAATACGGTGTTAAAAAAAACAATATATGTGAAAGCATAAAAAAGACTTCAAAAATAGGGAAACTATTTAAAAACTTAAATACATATATAAAGTTCATATCACTCAAATTGTGAGGGTGGTGCAAAACAACCAACCGGAAATGAAGTCCATATTAGTATATGAATATGTGCAAAAGTACAAGAGTGTGTTGTATCGCCATTGTAATTCAACCAAAAAACCAGAAAAATACTCTTAAAAGAACATTAAAGCAAAAGATTAAAAAAAAACCTCCCATGGAGGCAAAAGAAAGGAAAGAGGATAGGAAGGGAGATGGAGGAAAGGAGAAAAAGGGGGAGGAGGGAGAAGGGGGAAAGTAGAAGGGAGAAGGAAAGAAGGGGAAGGGGATTATAGGAGGGGGAAAGGAGAAAGGTAAGAGAAGATGAGCTCTGCAAACCATTGTTGTTGTTGTTAAGTGCCGTCGAGTCGGAGTCGACTCATGGCGACCCTCTGGATAGCTATCCTAAATTGTGTTCGGTCTTCAGTCAGGCGGCTCATTGACGACAGACTGGTACCCGTAGCTGCTGTTATTGTAGCGATCCATCTCATTGCTGGCCTTCCTCTTTTGCGTTGACCTTCTATCTTGCCAAGCATGATGTCTTTCTCTAATGATCTCTCTCTCTTCGCATGATGTGTCCGAAGTATGAAAGTCGAAGTCTTGTCATCTGAGCTTCTAAAGAAAGCTTAGGTTTGATCTCCTCTAGTACCGACTGGTTTGTTCTTCGGGCAGTCCATGGTATACACAGTATTCGCCGCCAGCACCATAATTCAAAGGCATCAATTTTCTTCCTGTCTGTCTTTTTCACTGTCCAGCTTTCACATCCATATGATGTTATTGAAAATACCATGGCTTGAACAAGTCGAATCTTTGTATGGAGAGAGACATCTCTGCTCTTGAGAATCTTATCTAGGTCTTTCATAGCCATTCTGCCAAGAGCAATGCGTCGTCTGATTTCTTGACTGCTTGTTGCTTCTTTATTGATAGTTGATCCAAGTAGGTTAAAGTTGTTCACAATTTCAATTTCTTCTCCTTCAACGATGAACCTGTTGATTATGCCAGTTGTCATGATCTTTGTCTTCTTTACATTAAGGTGCAGGCCCATTTTGAGACTATGTTCTTTGATTGTGAGAAGCAAATGTTTCAGATCATCTTCGCTTTCAGCCAGTAATGTGGTGGTATCAGCATAGCGAAGGTTGTTGATGAGTCTTCCACCAATCTTCACACCTCTGTTGTCTTCATACAGTCCTGCTTCTCTGATGATTTGTTCTGCATATAAATTAAACAGGTAGGGGGAAAGTATGCAGCCTTGTCTTACACCTTTGCTTATTTTAAACCATTCTGTTTCTCCTTGTTCCGTTCGAACTGTTGCTTCTTGATCAATGTACAGATTACGCAAGAGAACGATCAGGTGTTCTGGTATACCCATGCTTCTTAATGTGGCCCAGAGTTTCTCATGGTTTACACAGTCAAAAGCCTTGCTATAGTCGATAAAGCACAAATAGATATCCTTTTGGTATTCTTTAGTCTTTTCAAGGATCCATCTCACATCCGCAATGATGTCTCTCGTTCCTCGCCCTTTCCTGAACCCTGCTTGCACTTCAGGTAGTTCTTGTTCTAGGTATGGCTGTAGTCTCTTTTGAATAATCTTCAGTAAAATCTTGCTGGCATGTGGGATCAGAGCGATTGTGCGATAATTTCCACAGTCAGTTGGATCACCTTTCTTTAGTATTGGTATAAACACAGATCTTTTCCAGTCAGTTGGCCATGATGTTGTCTTCCATATTTCTTGGCAGAGCCTGGTAAGTACGGTAACAGCTGCATCAGATTGCTGCAATACTTCTATGGGAATGCTATCAATGCCTGGTGCTTTGTTCTTTGATAAGGCTTTCAATGCTGCTTCAACTTCTTCTTTCATCACCAATGGTTCCTGATCATAAGGTATAGGTTGAAACGGCTGTTGGTCCACTTGATCTTTATCATATAAAAACTCTGTATATTCCTTCCACCTTTTCTTGATCTTCTCAGCATCATTCAACATAGAACCTTGAGCATCTTGTAACATTCCAATTCGAGGCTGGAACTTTTTCTTTAACTCTCGCAGCTTTAGGAAAGCCGATCTTGTTCTTCCTCTAATAGTTTCTGCTTCTATTTCCTTGCAAGTGTCATTGTAGTACTTTTCCTTGTCCTGTCTTGCTGCACGTTGGAAATCTCTGTTGAGTTCTGCGATTGTCTTTCTTTCTCCTTTGGCTTTAGCTTCTCTGCGTTTCTGGGCAATTTTCAGAGTTTCTTCCGTCATCCATTTTGGCCGTTTTTGCTTTTTCACCTTTTGTAGAGACTTCTCGCTTTCTTCCAGCACAACCTTCTTGATGTCATTCCATAACTCTTCCGGAGCTCTGTCATTTGTATCTAAAGCAGCAAATCGATTTTGCAGGCAGTCTTTAAATTCCAGTGGTATATTCTCAAGGTCATATTTTGGTGCGTTCATGAGTGGTTTGCTCTTTTTCAACTTTAGCTTGAGTTTGCATACTAGTAGTTGATGATCTGTACCACAGTCAGCTCCAGGTTTTGTCTTTGTTGATGTTACAGAGCTTTTCCATCGTTGACTTCCACAGATGTAGTCAATTTGATTTTTATACAATCCATTGGGTGAAGTCCATGTGTACAGTCGTCGCTTGTGTTGCTGGAAGAAGGTGTTTGAGATGAATAGATCATTGGTCTTGCAGAATTCTATCAATCTTTCTCCAGCTTCATTTCTGTTGCCAAGTCCATATTTTCCAACTACTTTGCCTTCTTCTTTGTTGCCAACTTTTGCATTCCAGTCACCCATGACTATCAGGATATCCTGTTTGCATGTTCTGTCAATTTCAGCTTGTACTTGTTCATAGAACTCTTCAATTTCATTCTCTTCTGCAGCTGTTGTTGGGGCATATACTTGAATTATAGTTGTGTTGATAGGCAATCCTCGTAGACGAATAGAGATTAAGCGTTCGCTGACTGCATTGTATTTCATTACAGTTCTTGCAAGTTTCTTCTTTATTATAAATGCAACACCATTTCTTCTTTGTCTTTCATTTCCAGCATAGTAGACCATGTGATCATCTGATGCAGAGTGCCCGATGCCAGTCCATTTCAGTTCGCTGACACCCAACAGATCAAGTTGTACACGTTCCATTTCATTCTTGACCACCTCCAACTTCCCTTGGTTCATGCTTCGTACGTTCCATGTTCCAATGTGTAAGACATCTTTACAGCTTCTGACTCTCATTTCATGCGCAGCTACATCAGCAGTCAGACTTCCCGAGGGCTTTGATCCAACCACATCATAAATGCTGGCTTTACTCTGAAAAGTCTTCAGCTCTTCCCCAGTAGCTAGTTGAGTGCCTTCCGACCTGGGAGTCTCATCTTCCAGCACCATAGCACAATTTGTTTTGTTGAAACTATCCATTGGGTTTTCATGGCAAGATACAGAAGTAGATTGCCGGGCCTTCCTTCCGCGCAGTTTAAGTTTGGTGTTGTTGCCGTTGTCACAGAAATGTGATCATCCGCCGTCAACACTATCCCATTCTGCTGCTGCCCAGATGGGTGGTTTGTCTTCGTCTGGCACCTCAGCTGAGACCTGTCCATCTTGGGAGACCCTGCCAGTAGTTAAACTACCGATAGTTTAGCTCTCAGCATCACTGATGCACGCAAGCCCTCACAGCACGACAAGCTGCAAACCAAGTGAGAGCTGCAAACCATTACAGATCATTTAACAAAACTTCTAAAAATTGTGAGCCAATGCACTATTAACAAAAAAATGTAAGAGCTAAAGCTTTAGGGTGAGCTAGATCAGCTTTTCAGGCTTCCTTGGGTGGAGGCTGTGGTCATGGTGGTGACAAAGCGCATTGATCATCCTAGTGCAAGAGGGTTGTTCTGTGAAAGGAGTCTCATGATAGGAGAGTGGAAACCCTCCTGAAGATTGGCTTTACGGCTTCAGCTTTGGACACTCAGACAACTTTGTGTGCAGGCTTGGTAGCCAGAGCCCGCCTGTGCTGGGTCTAGCAGTTGCTGGACACCCTGAGCTGGCGAGGCTGGAGGCTGGAGCTTTGTATATAACCAGTGCTCTGTACGAGTTGATCAGAATTTCCTTCAAGTCCATGGCGGTGCTAGCAATGGTAGTCAGTGGCTGTGGATGCCATTTACAATTTATGTTGGAGCAATATTCCTTTCAAGGGCAAATTGCTCTTTGTGAAGAAATTAAAGAAGTTGGTGAAAGGCCTTGGTAAGGGTTGTCTGCAGAGACTTCTGGAGGATAGACCCAAGGATACCCAGCATGCCTCTTAGAAAACTTAGCACGGTTCCCGGAGATGCACTATGACTTGTAAAGGGTCTGGGTGAGGTCTACTCCTCTTATGGATCTAACACCAAGAAAGATTCAGCCCTTTCATAACTCCCAACATTATTGAGACACAGCAACGGCTCCTTCTGGACCCATTAAGTCCCCATAATGAGATCCAGCAAGTCCCTTCTCAAGGTACAGCTGGTTGGGGGGGGGGGGGAGGGAGGGAGAGGCTGCAACTGTTTTATTCGGGATGGATCCATATCACCTTAGGCCAATGGGTCATAGCGATCCTCCAGTCAGATTATGCACTGGAGTTTGCAAAGCCTCTTCAGGGTGTCTTTCTGGAACTCATTATGACTCCTCACTCAAGTGAACGGTGATCAAGGAAATTCTGCTATGCCTCCTGCTGCTGCAGGTTATTATATGCATGCCCTCCGCAGAGCAGGGCCAGGACCGTGACTCCATCTACTTTGTGGTAACCAAGAAGGATGGCTCTTTGCATCCCATTCTGGACCTAAAGGCGGTCACTGCAAACTTCTCCTGTAACTTCCTTGAGGAACATTCCCATATACGGTATATATGAACTGATCCTAGCTGAAAGCATGGAAGCCTGAAAGGTTTGGCGCCCAAAAGCGTCCAGAGTCCTACATTCACGACCTGGAGGATTGGATGCATGCCTCTTTGCACTTTTCATCCTACGCATGGCTGACTGCACCTCCATTGAATGGTGTGGCAGCTGAGTCTTTTGAAATCCAGGACATGGTGGCATGCGATACATAGTATCAAGTCTCCTAGAGTGAGGAGATGTAGTCAGAGGTGTCTCCCACATTCTGAGCATCAAGTTATGCAGAATTTCATGGATGGGCAGAGTGGCTGCCTCCTTTGGAGCTTTAGGATATTGGAGAATTTTCAATTCCTTTGCTCTGTGTTCCTCTTCAGGAGCTACCATGATTGAAATGCCCTTGGCCATATCACAAATAAAATCCTGAAAAGACATGTCCTCTGGAGGTGACATTCTGTGTTGGGGAGAAGAGAGATCCTCTGGGAGAAACCCTCTAGTACCAGCAGAATTGTCAGAGTCTTCGGAATCGGAGGATTCGAAGTATTCCTGACCACGATGCTCAAGCAAAGCATAGTTCCGGTATCGATCGGTTGGTACCGAGTTGATCCGGTACTGACTTGTCAATTCCAGCCAAAGATGGCGTGGGAAGAATTCCCACCAGGGCTGGTACCGGCACTGGTGTAGGTACTGGGATCAGTGTCGATGTCTGTGCCGGTGCCCGTTGGACCAACGGTACCGCAGCTGAGAGAAGAGCTGCGATGCTAAGTTCGATAGCGAGGAACCTCTGGTCTATCGACGCTGCCGATGCCTGGGTATCAGTACCGGAGAAGATGGCCAGAAACCCTGTGCATGGCACAGGTAGTTCTTGCGAGGTCGGTGCCTCGAACATCCCGGAGCCCCATTGATGCTTTGGAAGCCTAAGCCTCCCGCTGGGGCTGTTTTGCCAGTGTGGTTCCCTCAAGGGCAATGCCAATGGCCTCTTGATGCTTAGCAGGAGAGCTACCCTTTGAGGACTGGCTTTTATGTTTAGTTACCTGAGATCCATGGGAGGAAGAGTAGGCCCTTGAAGATGTTGATGCAATGGATCTGGCATGCGAAGAAAAGAAGGTACCGAGCTTTGCAGCCCGGTTCTGTCTTCCTCTTTTAGTCATCCCCATACAGGAGAGACATTCAGATGGAGACTGTTCAGGCCCTCAACATTTAAGACACCAATCATGGGTGTCAGTGACAGAAATAGTACCGCCACACTTAGTACATTTTTTAAAACCACTAGTTGGTTTTTCCATGTTTTAGGCATATGGGGCTTAGTGCCCAAAATGGCGCCTAGCACCAAAAAGAAAAGTTTCTGAAGAGAAACAGCTCAAAGTATAAGGGTTTTCTTTTTTTTTTTGGAAAAGAAAAGAACCGGCGGCAACCACAAGAAAACAATTTTAAAGACGGAATTTTCTGTGGTGACAGAGGTATGGATCCTGTTGGCTCCGCAGAAAACAAAGAACTGAAGAGGGACAGTTGGAAAGGCGGGAAGGCAGCGCGCATGTGCTGAGGGATGCTCCCAAAAGCGTTCTTATTGGACACTGGGAGCGTTCCCGTGCAGGCTCCGTCAGTGCCGACGATACCCATATGTGAAGACTACATTCCTGCTTGTTCCTGGAGATAGAGACTCTTTCTAGAGGAATAACAGTTGTGTGGAGCTGTATGATGAAGCTTTTGAGTCAGTTGGGTTCCCCCAGGGGACTACCTCTACTACTCTTTGATTCTTCAGTTCTTATTTTGTTGCACCTGCTGGACTTTTCACCTGCTCAGTTTTCTGTAGCCTGAGGCTTGGGAGTCCCTTATGTGAGGACTTCATTCCTCCTTGACCACGGAGAAAGCGTGGACAGCAGGAATAAGTCCTCACAACCTTTCACCTCCCTGAGGAGTTGTATTCTACTACAGCTTTGTTATCATACTGGGGAAGATGGCACTGTCAGGCGAGTGCAACAGATTCACAGGCATGGTGGAGCCTCCCAAAAGCATGCAATAGAAACTGGGATGCGTTTCTGCATGGGGCTCAGTCTATGACATCACCCATACGTGAGGACTTATTCCTGCTGTCCATGGAGAACACCTTCTACAAGTGAGTATCTATGCTTATCTGGAGATTACTAATTCCATCTCTTTATACTCTTCAACAGTCCAAAGGATGGACTGGTGGCAACCAAGTCTTTGATTGGCTGCTGGTTTAAGGAGACTGTTGTCTCAACCCACGTTCTGGAAAATGTGTGTTGGAGGGAATCAAGGCTTACTCCACTTGGAACTGGCAACCTCTTTGGTAAACACCACCTTGGTATCCCTGGAGGACATCTGTAAGGTAAGCTACCTGGTCATGTCTGAGCAGAGCACATTTGTAAAGCACTACAGGTTGCATGTGGGTGCTGAAGCAGATGGTGCATTTGGCAGTGCACTCCTCTCCAGAGCATCGATTTCCTCCAGCCTGGGTCCTGATTGCTTGGATGCATCCCACTCATCTGGACTGGTCTAGCCAAGATAAGGAACGAGAAGTTTACTTTCATGATATTTTGCATTGCTTGAATCTTGCATGAACAGCCAAGGAGGAATGGTCTTCCTATTCCAATAGGTTTAGGAGCCCTGCTGCCTCTTCATAGAGTGGTCAGTTTCTGATGAAGAATTGAATTCGCTGAAAGAACCAGATGGTTTGTGCATTGTTATGATAATGGTTATTAATTTACATAGTTTTCTCTGAGTTGACTCTTTCAGTCTCGCTTACTGCTTGGGAAGTTTCATATTGGCTGCTTTGTGCTGAACCAGTGGATATACCAAGTGATGATATTTATTTATTTATTTATTTAACATTTCTTATATACCGCCTTTCATGATATCAAGGCGGTTTACATTGAACAAACTGAAATTACATTGAACAGGGCATTATAACTTGGAGATAACTATTCTACAGGGAACATGGGCTATGGAGGGTTAAGTGGCTTGCCCAAGACCACAAGGAGCACCTGTGGGACTAGAAACCCCAGTCCTTCTGGCCCAAGGTTGCTATGATATGATATGACAAAGTTGCTCAAGTCTGCCTCCAGCTGTTGGCTGGGGAGCATAACTCACTTGTCTGGACCATGCTAGCTGGATTTAAGGAAAGAAAATTATCAGGTGTGTAAATGAAGATTGGCCAATGTAATGCTAATTTTTAAAAAGGGTTCCAGGGGTGATCCAGGAAACTACAGACTGGTGAGTCTGATGTCTGTACTGGGCAAAATGATAGAAACCATTATCACAAATAAAATTGTTGAACATGTAGATAGTCATGGCTTAATGGGAGAAAGCCAACATTGCTTTAGCTAAGGAAGGTCTTGTCTTTTAATCTGTTATACTCTTTTGAAGATGTGAATAAACAGGTAGACACAAGTGAGCCGATAGATATAGTGCATCTGGATTTTCAGAAAACCTTTAACAAGATCCCTCATGAAAGACTCTTGGCGAAAGTAAAAAAAATCATGGGATAGGAGGCAGTGTACTATTGTGGATCAGGAACTGGTTAAAATATAGAAAACAGAGGATAGGGCTAAATGGCCATTTTCCCAATGGAGGAAGGTGAATTGTGGAGTACCCCAGGGATCTGTGCTGGTCTGCTGCTTTTTAACATATTTGTAAATGATGTGGAAATGGGAATAACAAGTGAGGTTATCAAATTTTGCAGATGACAACACAAAATTATTCAAGAGGATTGTGAAAATTTGCAAGAGGACCTTGATAAATTGGAAGACTGGACGTTCAGAGGGCAGTTGAAATTTAATGTAGACAAGTGCAAAGTTATGCACCTAGGAAAGAACAACCCAAACTATGGTTACACGATGCCAGATTCCACATTAAGAGCCACCACCCAGCAAAGAATTTTAGGCGTCATTGTGGATGACACGTCAAAACCCTCTGCCCAGTGTGCGCGGCGGCCAAGAATGCAAATAGAATGCTAGGAATCATAAGGAAAGTAATGGAGAATAAAACAAAGGATATTATAATGCCTCTGTATCGTTCCATTGTGTGACCGCACCTTTAATATTGTGTGCAATTCTGGTTGCTGAATCTGAAAAAGAATATAATGGAATTAGAAAAGATACAGAGAAGAGCCGCCAAAATGATAAAGGGGATGGAAGGAAAACCCTATGAGGAGAGGCTTAAAAGGTTAGAGCTCTTCAGCCTGTAAAGGAGACGGCTGAGGGGAGATATGATAGAGGTCTATAAATTAATGAATGGAGTGGAACGAGTAAACATATATCGACTGTTTATGCCATCAAAAAGTAGAAAGACTAGGGGACATGCAATGAAGCTACAGTGTAACTCGTTTAAGACTAATAAGAGAAAATATTTTTTCACTCAACATATAATGAAACTGTAATTCGTTACCGGAAGATGTAGAAAAGCTGTTAGTGTAGCTGGGTTTAAAAAAGGTTTAAACAAGTTCCTGAAGGAAAGGTCCATAAACGATTATTAAAGAGGTCCCAGGAAATCCACTGCTTGCCCCAATACAAGCATTGTGGGAACTATGTGTGTCTTTCTGTGAAACTGCAGGATACTTGTGATCTGGATTGGCCACTGTTGGAAACAGAATAGTGGGCTTGATGGACCTTGGTCTGACCCAATATGGCATTTCTTCTACATCAGTACATAATAACTGGCAGAAAAATGGCTGCATTGGCAGACTTGCAACTTGCTTTTTTGCAGCCTCCACCCTATTTGGGTTTTTTTTAACTCTATGCTTTTTTCAAGCTTTTAGCTATGCCTCCCAGTTGTGCATGCATATATTAAACTCATATTTGGTACTGTTTGGCAGGGATAGTAGAGAAGCTCTCTGCCTCCCAGGTATGCATCCACCCTGCACTGAGCTCTGACAGAAGGTATAGGTTGTCAGAGGGAGGAGCGCTCTCTACTGCCCAGATGTGCTGGGGCAAATGGTAGTGGCATACAAGAAAGCTTAGGACAAGCACAGAGGATCCTTTGCGGTGAGGAAATGAGGAGTAAAGCCAGAGAGTGAATGGGGAAAATGGGCAGACCAAATGGGTCCTGTCCCTACTACTATTATAAATCAGTTATATAGTGCTACAGGGCATATGCAGTGCTGTACAGACACATATAAAAGACGGTCCCTCCTCGTCAGAGCTTACAATCTAATCAAGACAGAACAATAGATGAGAACAAGGGTACAAACAGGGAAAGGTAAGGAGACGCAAGGAAAACAAGGAATGGGGATCCAAAAGCATCCTCAAAGAGGTGAGCTTTTAGCATGGATTTGAAAAGGGGGACAGATGAAGCCTGATGTACGGACTCAAGTAGTTCCGGGCATAAGGAGCAGCAAGGTGAAAGAATCGAAGTCTGGAGTTGGCAGTAGAAGAAAAAGGCATAGAGAGAAGAAAGCCAGTGGAAGAATGGAGTTAACGAGAAGGTGTTGGGAGAGAGGAAAGGTAGTGAGGAGCAGTAGAATGAATGCATTTATAGGTTTGAAGGAGAAGCTCGAATTGGACACGGAAACAGAAGGGAAGCCAATGAAGCGGCTTGAGAAGAGGGGTTAGATGAGTATATCAGGGCTGGTGGAAGATTAGCCGTGCAGCCGAATTCTTAATTGATTGAAGGGGAGAGAGGTGACTCAGAGGGAGACCAGCAAGGAGGAGGTTGCAATAGTCTAGACGGGAGGTGACTAAAGAGTGGATAAGTGTTTTATTAGTGTGTTCAGAAAGAAAGGGGTGAATTTTGTTAATGTTATAGAGAAAGAAACGACAGGTTTTAGCAATCAGTTGGATGTGTGTGGAGAAGGAGAGAGAAGTCAAAGATGAGCCCAAAGTTGCGGGCTAAGGAAACAAGAAGTAGAAGAGTGTCATCTTTCTCTACTGCCATACACGCTGCCTGGGTCCTAGCAGGCATGGGCTTTGGTGTTAATGGGGTGCTGGCGGAGCTGGTAAAATGGGCTGTTGAAAACACTGCTAAATCAGCATTTGCATGAAAATGAGTCAACTCTTCTCCTCCTCTTTTGCCCCGCCCCCTGGCCCGCTTACCAAATGTGTAAAAGAAACACAATGTCATAATACGGTTTTGAGAAGGACGCTGGAATGGGAGGCGCTTTTCTACATTCCTGCCTATGTCTCTCTTTTTAAGTAGTGAATTATGTCGGTCACTAGCACCACTTCTTGGTTTCTGCTTGACAGCCAACTGAGTTATATATATGTTATGCACCGGCTTCCGGAAATCAGCAGGAATAGTGTTCTAAGCCATTGCCGCAGGGGCATTTTAAGGCTGGTCTTGGAACGGTTTCAGCTGAAGTTCTTCCTTCGTCATTTCCCCTCCCACTAACCAGTCAAACTCCCTCTTATAGTCTTGAGTATGGCTGCTTAGGAAAGCTTTCGCTCATTGAACTGTAAATGCTCATCTGAGGCCCAGAAATATTTAGTGCTGTTCATTACCAAGTATACAGATACCTGCTAGTCCTGATGAATCTGAGTCCAGACACATGGCAAACGAGAACACTAAACGTGCGCAATCAAGACTAGCAGAATCTTTTGAATTTTGGAAGAGGCTTCATGGTGTCCCTACCAGATGCTGTGGCTTTCTCAGTCTGGCTGATAAACCAGTAGGATTCTCTAAATTAGGGCAGAGAAGAGTAATCCCCACTTTTCCAGCCCCAAATTTAATCAGCAATGAATGGAAATCTTGCAGAGAGGGTCATGTCCTGAAAGTAACAGGATTCACCTGGTAGGAGCATCCTTTATGGTACAAAGATGCCAGTGTGTCATGTGTATGCTTGTATCCCTCTATACAACCATTTGTTCATATGGTGAATGCCCTACTGTAGGGCTTCAAAAATGAAGGGCTTCATCATGTTTATTTATTTATTTGCTTTGATATGCCACTCTCTTTGAAATCAGTGCGGTTTACATATAACTTGAGTAATAAAACAGTTTACATTGAACTGGAAATAACAAGAACAATAAAACAGTGCAACAGTTTACATGGAACAGATTTGCATAGAACAGTTTAAATTGAACTAGAACAATGGAACAGTAAATAAACATGATATCTTAGGGCCTAGTTGTTCAGGCAGGCATTTTGGCTTATAATCACTAAGGGGCGGATTCAGTTGGCTTTGAGTTCTGCAGTGGCTCTAGATACAATTGTTTATTTTGTATTTCTGATGTTTTATTGAGTCCTGAGTCTTCAGCTGTCCTGAACGGACCTGCTCTTGGTCGATCTCTGAAGCTTGGCAGCATTGATCCTGATTAGTACTTGGATGGGAGACCACCTTGGACTCACTGTGAGGAAGAAAGGCCCGGCAATCTACTTCCGATCACATGTTACCAAGAAAACCCAGCAGCAGGGTCGCCAGGAGTTCAGTATTGACTCAACAGCACACATTGCATTTTTTGCCTAGAAATCTTATTGGTAGGTAGGCTATAAATTGTTTCATTTTTACTTTTTATTTTTTTTAGTGCTGTCAAGCCAGTGCTGACTCCTGGCGACCTAGCTGCCTCTGTGTTTTCTTAAATTTATCAGCAGAAGTAGATTGGCAGGCCTTTTCTTCCAAGGATATGGAGGGTAAAGTGACTTGCCCAAGGTCACGAGGAGTGCCAGTGGGAACCAAACCCTTGATTTGGGTACTAGGCAGTTGCTGTAACCACTAGGCTACTCCTCCCTAGGCTATAAATATTTAACATTAAATAAAATAAAATTTATATTTACACATAAATGGAAGTACCTGTCAAAACCAGCCTCTATGCATGTAATCTCGCTTCCCTAACAGCAGACAAAGGACAACATGTATTTTTTTTATCCTCTTTCTATACCTAGTACAGAATACATGGACAAGCCCTCATGCATACATTTTGTCGCCTTTCTCTTTAAGAGTGCATGTGCATTTACCCCATATAGTGCTTGCAGTGTACATATTTTCTGCCCTATTTCTCCATCACTGCACATAGACTTTCTCCACATGGATACATGGAAAATGTGCAAAACTGTAAATTTGGTCTGGTGTGGATTTTTCTTCTCTTGCACATTTTTAAAGGACACTGAGAGATATGTGCAAGTAATTAAAATCAAACATTGTATCTCCCAAAAACAAATGCCAAATATCTTTTTGGGTGGTTAGAGCAACTGCCTGGGAGCCAGAGAGACCGTGGTTTGAGTCCCACTGATACTCCTTGTGTCCTTGGGCAAGTCTCTTAAACCTCCATTGTCCCAGGTACAAACTGATTATAAACCCTCTGGGGACAGGGAAATACCTACTGTATCTGAATGTAATGCGCCTTGTGCTACCAATGAAAAAGGTGTGAGCTAAATACAATGCAGATCTTTTTCTCTGCTTTGCAAAATAATAATAACTTGAATTGACTGTCTTGTTGAGATGTATAATAGATGTCTATAACATCCTATATCTGTTTCTTTACTTAATGTATTTAGTTTGTCACTAGTTTATAGATAGCTAGTGACCCATCAGGTCCTTTTTGATTGTGGAAGCTATAGCCCTGAAGTCAGCATTTCTCCTCTCGTATAGGACTGTAGTGTTGGTCTTGGAATTGCAGGAAAATAAGCTTTGTGACATTCCTCCAGACTAGGTGCCACCTTTGTCCATTTTCAGTCACAATGCTCTATAAATCCATTAGAGGTTCCTGATGAAGCTTGTAAGATTTCATGTCAGTCTGTCTGCCCCTCCAGGTTTGAAATTTCAGAAGTGGCATATCATCTGTACGCCTAAGAGCTAAAAGGTGCAAGGAGCTGAGTGATTCCTATGGGGTTATTTTTGTTTTCCCCCCATGGAAGCATCGATTAAAGTCATAGATGTAGAGGGCTGGGCAGGCCCGTATGTCAAGAATAGCTGAAATACCTCCCACAAGTCTTGACATGTTGCATTTGAGTTGAAGAGTTATGTTAGTTTGTTTTTTTATGTTTTTCTGCTGGAGAAAAGATATTGGCTTCCCAACATGATGGAACTAGCAAAGGGTCACACAAATTTTCAACCCAAGGTGCTGTGAGCAGGGCTGATCAGGAGCTCCACAGAGGCTTTACTCTGAAGGTAGGAGATCATGAAGTTTGAGTTTGTTTATGATTATTCAGGACTTGAGTTACCGCCTTCTGTGGGAGGGTACCAAAGCTGTTTACAATAAACAAAAAAAAAGCAAGAGATAAGAAAGGAGTAAAGTAGCCCAAATACCCTTGAGTATAGAGCAGGGAGAGCTTAAAGATTCCAAATTACCCATGTCTACTGATAGCCAGATTAATATGAATAAATTAAAGTCTCTAAAATGCTTGTATGCAAATGTTAGAAGTCTAAAAAATAAGATGGGAGAGTTAGAATATATAGCACTAAATGAGAGGTTAGATGTGATTGGAATCTTGGAGACATGGTGGAAGGAGGACAACCAGTGGGACAAACCATATCGTAATGATAGAGATGATCAAATTGGTGGAGGGGTTGTGCTCTGTTAGAGAGGACATTGAGTTACAAAGGATTAAAGTTTTGCAGGAAACAAAATTTGCTGTAGAATCTCTATTGACTGAAATTCCATGTAAAAAGGGGAAGGCGATGGCAATGGGGGTGTACTATCAATCGCCTGGCCAGAATGAACAAATGGATGATGAAATGCTCAAAGAATTCGGGGAAGCTAAGAAAAGTTACAGCACAGTAAAAATAATGGGTGATTTAAATTACCCTGATATTGACTGGGTCAGTGTCACGGCAGGACATGCTAGGGAGATAAAGTTCCTAGATGAAATAAATGACTGCTTCTTGGAGCAGCTGGTTCATGAACCGACCAGAGGGGAAGCCATTTTGGACCTAGTCCTTAGTGGAACACCAGATCTGGTGCAAGAGATAAGGGTGTTGGGGCCACTTGGCAATAGTGATCATAGCATGATCGCGTTTGATTTAATAAGTGGAGGAGGATGGTAAGGAAATCCACAGTACTACCTTTTAACTTTCAAAAGGGAGACTATGATAAAATGAGGAAAATAGTTAAGAAAAAACTAAAAGGAGCAGTTGCAAAGGTTAAAGACTTACATCAAGCTTGGGTGTTGTTTAAAAATACAGTTAAACCTCGGTTTTCATGATTAATCCGTTCAAAAAGGTCTGACTAAAACCGAAATGTATGAAAACTGAAGCAATAGTTCCCATAAGAAATAATGTAAATCCAATTAATCCGTTCCAGACACCCAAAAATATTCACAAAAAATACATTTTATAGAGAATAACTATTTTTTTCATACAGAAAACAATGAGAAATAAATAAAAATGACTAATGAAATGGATAAATGAACATTTCACATCACTTTTACCTTTATTGAAGACTCTTGTTGGCCTATGGATGACGGCGAGGAGGGGAGAGGGAGGAGGAGAGGTTATTGTTTGGAAGGGGAATCCCCCTCCATAAAGACCTCAGGTATCAAGGCCCTATCCGGGGTTACTTCCCTTCTTTGTCTTTTACTGGCATAGGAATTTAAAAAAAAGAAAAAAACAAGAAGGATCCACAAAAAAAAAAGCCTCCAGTAAAGGCACCAGCCACAACCACCGGAAACACCACTCTCCCGCTCAGGCAACCTGGAACGCAGAGCTGAGCATGCGTTCCAGAGCCATGTGGCAATGGCTGCAGCAGCACGGGCCTCCGAGGTCTCAGCCAGGCAGTAGAACAGCTCCTGTCACTTCTCTCACCTGCCCAATCGTCACAGGACAGCACACACACACAGATACAGCACTGTAATCTGATCTCCGACTCTCTCGCCCGCCTCCGATTCCGTCCCAAAAGCAAATTGCAAGCTGGAAGAAATGCTCAGCAGCAAGTTTGGAAGACCCATCAGGACTAGCATGTTTGGCAGGACCCATCAAAGTTTCGTCGTCAGCAGGGAGTCCTCTAACTGAGCGTGTCGGAAGCATCAGATCAGCCACACACTCACTCCTTGATTTTTGCTACTGTATTTCTCAAAGGATCGCTGAAAGCAAAGAGGTCTGGATCGCAAAAACAAGCTAAGTACTGTACTGTACTTTACTGAATGACCCCCCACCCTGGAATGGACCATTTTAAAATTATACGAAAACAGAGCAGATGTACGAGAACCAGGACAAAATCTCAATGAAAAAAGACGTGGAAACCAAAGCATACGAAAACTGGGGCATACGAAAACCGAGGTTTGACTGTACTATCTTTGAAGCCCAGACCAGCTGTATTCCACGCTTTAAGAAAAGTGGAAGGAAGTCCAAAAACCTGCCAGCATGGTTTAAAGGTGAGGTCAGAGAGGCTGTTGCCAAAAAAGCATCTTTCAGGAAATGGAAAAAAAGAGCCAAATGACGAAAACTGGAAACAGTAACAAGCACTGGCAAGTTAAATGCAAGGCATTGATAAGGCAGGCAAAGAGAGAATTTGAGAAGAAGCTTGCTGCAGCAGTAAAAACGGCTGAGGGAAGATATGATAGAAGTCTATAAATTAATGAACGGAGTGGAACGGGTAAACGTAGATCGATTGTTTACGTTTTCAGAATATAGAAAGACTAGGGGACATGCAATGAAGCTACAGGGTAAACTATTTAAGACTAATAAAAGAAAATATTTTTTCACTCAACGTGTAATCAAACTCTGGAATTTGTTATCGGCGGATGTAGTAAAAGCTGTTAGTGTAGTTGGGTTTAAAAAAGGTTTGGACAAGTTCCTGGAGGAAAGGTCCATAAACCATTATTAAAAGGGACCCAGGATATCACTGCTTGACCCAATACAAGCATTGAGGTACCTGTGTCTTTTGGGGAGACTGCTAGGTACTTATGACCTAGATTGGCCACTGTTGGAAACAGGATACTGGGCTTGATGGACCTTGGTCTGACCCAGTATGGTATATCTTATGTTCTTATAAGGAGCTTCATTTCAGATAGAGATAGGGAAGAAAGAAAGATTAAAAACAAGAATAGATCTGCAAGTAGTAAGATGGTGTCTAACAAAGGAATGTCAAGCTCTTCGGGTGCAGTTTACCTATGTTCAGAAGTGTGGATATGTCATTTTTTTTCTTTCTTTTTTTTTTTTATTTTTTTTTTAGCTTTAAGGTATCTTAGTGTTTGTCGTTCCAGGAGAAACCTCTCTTTGTATCTTTTAATTTTAGATATTTTTTATATGTGATGCTCAGATGGAAGGCAGTCCTTCCCTCTTTTTTTCACCAAGTCCTTTCATCCACTCTTACTTGGTTTGCAGTTTGTTGTACTGTGAGGGCTTCTGTGCATCAGTGATGCTAAGGGCTAAGCTATTGGTAGTTTAACTACTGGCAGGGTCTCCCAAGATAGGCAAGCCTCAACTGAGGTGTCAGACCAAGACTAACCACCCATCTGGGCAGCAGCAGAATGGGATGGTGTTGGCGGCGGAGGATCACATTTCTATGAGAGAATTACTTGCGCTGAAGAAGGCATGGCAATCTACTTCTGTATCTTGCCACGAAAACTTAATGGATAGTCACAACAAAACAAATTTCACTGTAGTGTGGAAGATGAGACCCCCAGGTCAGAAGGCACTCATCTGGCTATTGAAGAAGAGCTGAAGACTTTTTCAGAGTAAAGCCAGCATTTATGATGTGGTTGGATCAAAGCCCTCGGGAAGTCCAACTGCTCATGTAGCTGTGCTTGACATGAGAGTTAGAAGCTGCAAAGATGTCTTATATATTGGGATATGGAATGTACGAAGCATGAACCAAGGGAAGTTGGAGGTGGTCAGGAATGAATTGGAACGTGTACAACTCGATCTATTGGGTGTCAGCGAACTGGAATGGACTGGCATCGGGCACTTTGCATCTAATTATCACATGGGTCTACTATGCTGGAAATGAAAGACAAAGAAGAAATGGTGTTGCATTTATAATTGAGAAGAAACTTGCAAAAACTGTAATGAAATACAATGCAATCAGTGAACACTTAATTTCTATTCGTCTACAAGGAATGCCCATCAACACAACTATAATAGAAATGTATGCCCCAACAACTGCAGAAGAGGATGAAGTTGATGAGTTCCGTTAACAAATACAAGCTGAATTGACAGAACATGCAAACAGAATATCCTGATAGTCATGGGTGAATGAAACGCAAAGTTTGGAAAATATGGACTTGACAACAGAAATGAAGTTGGAGAAAGGCGACTGATAGAATTCTGCAAGCCCAACGATCTATTCATCTCAAACATCTTCTTCCAGCAACACAAGTGGCTACTGAACACATGGACTTCATCCAATGGATTGTACAAAAAATCAAATTGACATCTGTGGAAGTCAATGATGGAAAATCTCTATAACATCAACAAAGACAAAACATGGAACTGACTGTGGTACAGATACACCAACTACTAGTATGCAAACTCAAGCTAAAGTTGAAAAAGAGCAAGCCATTCATGAATGTAGCAAAATATGACCTTGAGAATATACCACTGGAATTGAAAGACTGCCTGCAAAATCAATTTGCTGCTTTAGATACAAATGACAGAGCTCCAGAAGAGTTATGGGATGACATAAAGAAGGTTGGGTTGGAAGAAAGTGAGAAATCTACAAAAGGTAAAACAGCAAAAACAGCCAAAATGGATGAACGAAGAAACTATGAAAATTGCCCAGAAATGCAGAAAAGCTAAAGCCAGAGGAGAAAGAGGCAATTGCAGAACTCAACAGAAATTTCCAATGTGCAGCAAGACAAGATAAGGAGAAGTGCTACAATGACGCATGCAAGGAAATAGAAGTAGAAACTATTAGAAAAAGAAAAAGATCAGCTTTCCTAAAGCTACCAGAGTTAGAAAATAAAATCCAGCCTCAAATTGAATTCTTCAAGATGCTAAAGGATCTATGCTGAATGATGTTGAGAAGATGAAGAAAAGGTGGAAAGAATATACAAAGTCAATATATCATAAAGATCAAGTGGACCAACCGTTGTTTCAACCTATACCTTATGATCAGAATCCATTGGTGATGAAAGAAGAAGTCGAAGCAGCATTGAAAGCTTTATCAAAGGACAGAGCACTGGACATTGATAGCACTCCCATTGAAGTATTACAGCAGTAGGATGCAGCTGTTACCATACTTACAAGGCTCTGCCAGAAAATTTGGAATACATCATCATCTGACTCTAAGAGATCTGTGCTTATACCAGTACTAAAGAAAGGTGATCCAACTGACTGTGGAAATTATTGCACAATCGCTCTGATCCCACATGCCAGCAAGATTCTACTGAAGATTATTCAACAGAGACTACAACCATACCTGGAATGAGAACTGCCTGAAGTGTAAGCAAGGTTCAGGAAAAGGTGAGGAATGAGAGACATTGCGGATGTGAGCTGGATCCTTTAAAAGACAAAAGCATATCAAGAGATATCTTTGTGTTTCATCGACTACAGCAAGGCTTTTGATTTTGTAACCAATGAGAAACTCTGGGCCACATTAGGAAGCATGGATATACCAGAACACCTGATCATTCTCTTGCATAACCTTTACATTGATCAAGAAGCAACAGTTCAAACGGAACAAGGAGAAACAGAATGGTTTAAAATCAGCAAAGGTATATAACAAGGCTGCATACGTTCCCCCTACCTGTTTAATTTATATGCAGAACAAATCATCAGAGAAGCAGGACTGTATGAAGACAACCGAGGTTTGAAGATTGGTGGAAGACTCATCAACAACCTTCACTATGCTGATGATCCCATATTACTGGCTGAAAGTGAAGATGATCTGAAACATTTGCTTCTCAAGATCAAGGAACATAGTCTTAAAATGGGCCTGCACCTTAATGTTAAGAAGGCAAAGATCCTGACAACTGGCAAAATCAATAAGTTCATCGTTGATGGAGAAGAAATTAAAATAGTTGACAACTTTAACCTACTTGGATCAACAATCAATAAAGAAAAGACAAGCAGTCAAGAAATCTGACAATGCTTTGCTCTTGGCTGAATGGCTATGAAGGCCTTAGACAAGATTCTCAAGAGCAGAGATGTCTCTCTCCATACAAAGATTCAACTTGTTCAAGCCATGGTATTTTCAATAACGTCATATGGATGTGAAAGTTGGACAGTGAAAAAGACATGGACTGCCCGAAGAACAAACCAGTCAGTGCTAGAGATCAAACCAAAGTTTTCTTTAGAAGCTCAGATGACAAGACTTCGACTTTCATGCTTTTGGACACATTGTTAAAGAAAGACATCGTGCCTGGCAAGGTAGAAGGTCAATGCAAAAGAGGAAGGCCAGCAATGAGATGGATTGATACAATAACAGCAGCTATGGGTGCCACTCTGTCAACAATGAGCTGCTTGACTGAAGACCGAACACAGTTTAGGACAACTATCCAGAGGGTCGCCATGAGTCAACACCAACTCAATGGCACTTAACAACAACAACAACCACTTTTCATCCAGCACATAATTAGGTCTAAGATGTCTTGTATTGTGAGAGCAGGCTGCAGTTCCTCGTGACATTTGTTGTGATGCTGGGATCCACCAGTAGGTGTCACTGTAAATTCACCACTTTGCTATTACACATGGTTCGGTATCTTACATTGTACTTGCCTTCATAGGGTCACTTCTTAGGCTCTAGATTACACTTGCAGAAATGCTGGTTATCAAACAAGTTATTTTGTCTCACCCTTTTCTGCATAGGCTGATCTCTAGTTTGGCCCATTGCATGCAGGGTCTTGTATTCCTAATCTCTTCTATTACATTCTCTAATAAATCAAGACCATAAGTCCCTGCATGTAGTGTATAATCCCCGGACTGGATCAGCCTGGAACCCATTGGTAACCCTAAATGTACCTCCCTCCTGCTTCTTAACAGAGTAAGAACAGGCATCTTTCACACTGCTGATGGCATTTTACTCTTGTGCTGTGCTGTTACTCGCACTAGGTGATGTGAGAAAAAAATATGCTGTGGATTTCCCTATGTTTGCCAGGCAGCAGAAAATATTCTAGAAAATATTTCTTTTTGTCACATGCAGCCATGCTGGGTGCTTGGTGCTGAGCCTCTTGTGGCTCCAGCCAGATCAAATCTTTTTGCGCCGAGTGTGAAGGAGACGCACTGGGGCCTGTTTTTCAAAATTTTCAGTACTCCATGCCAATGTGTATGTCTGTAGTGTCTCCCCTGATTTTCCCACCATTAAAAGAAGCCATATGGTCTTGGTGGAGGAGGAGCGTAGTGAGGCAGCAGCAGGCTCAAGCCAGCAGACCTGGTTGGGCCCCCCAGGGCCCCAGGTCTTTTTTCTTGGATGGCTTTCAGTAGCAGCTGCTGAAACAGCTCACCTGCTGTCTTCCGTCTCTGTTAACTGCATGACAGCTTATCCTCTTCTCCCCCTCCCCCACAGAGTCCAAGATCCTGATCTCCCCTATGGAGAATTTAGAGCCCTGTGGTGCCTCTCCTACTGGCAGCAAGTAGGTTAAGCACCCTCATTCTCCCTTACCTATCTGTTCATCTGGAAGACATGCTTAGTCCCCTATAGGAGTGAGTTGGGATGGAGAAGATGATTCCTTGTCTCCAGTAGATGAATCAGAAGAGGAAGGGGAGCTTCCCCTACCAGACTGCAAAGATCTATTGAATCTACCTGGTTCACAAGGAGGACCTCTCCATGCTCATACAGGATGGCAGCTTTGTGCATTGTGGAGGCTGCAAATGATCATGTATCCCAAGTTCACTCTATTTTGGAGGATCTTGGGTGTGTTTTGGGCTTTTTTTTCCTATCCGGAGCCTATGTGCTAACTTGTAGTCTTCCAGTGTGAAATGCCAGAAATAGGCCCCCGGCCCCTAAGGTCCCTCACCCAGCTGTACTCTCTGCCTCAGGGTGAGCTGGATCAGCTTTTTGGGCTTCCTTGGATGCAGGCTGTAGTCATGGCAGTGACAAAGTGCATGACCATCCCAGTGGAAGGGGCTCTGTACTGAAGGAACCTCATGACAGGAGGTTGGAAGCCCCTTCTCAAAAATGACCTTAGTGCTTTGACATTGGACACAGGCAGCTCTATGTGCAGGCTTAGTGGCTAGAGATGTCGTATGCCAGGTCCAGGAGTTTCAGGAGAGCCTTGAGGTGGCAAAACTGGAGTTTTGGAGCCTCATACATAGCTAATGCTCTGTATGACTTGGTCAAGGTTTCCTCCAAGTCCATGGCAGCAGTAGTAGTGGTCAGGTGGTGGCTACAAACACCGGTTCCAAGTTAGGCCTAAGCAAACTTCCCTTCAAGGACAGGTTGCTCTTTGTGGAGGGCCTGGAGAGGTTAGTGAATGACCTCAGTGAAGCTGGCTTACAAAGACTTAGGCCCAGGGGTTTCCAGAGTGCCTCTCAGAAGAGGCCTTATTCTTTGAAATGCCCTGTGACGGGTAAGAGTCTGGGTGGGAACTACTCTTCTTACGGGTCTAAATCCAAAAAGATTTGGCCCTTTCATGGCGCCCAACCATCTTCGGCTTCAACAGGGACTACTTCGGGAGTTAGTAAGCCCCTACAATGAGATCTGGTGAGTCCCTCCTGAGGTACAGCCATTCTGGGTGTGGCTCTGGCTGTTTTACTCTAAATGGACCTATATCTCATCAAATCAATGGGTCCTGGTATTCCTTAGTCAAGATTATGGACTGGAATTTGCACAGCCTCCTCAGGATACCTTTCTGGAGTCACCCTGCAGCTCACCACTCAAGCAGATGGTGCCTCCTGCATTTGCAGGCTATTGTACCTGTGTGCATGCCCTCCACAGAGCAAGGACAGGACTATTATGCCATCGACTGTGATACCCCAGAAGGGTGTCTGTTTCTGGCCCATTCTGGACTTAAAAGCAGTCAGTGCCAGGCTTCAAGTGCCTCACTAACACATGGTGACCATATCATAGTGTCAGTTTGACAAGGAGAATTTCTACCCTCCCTGGACCTTGCTGAAGCGTACTTCCACATTCTCATCTGGGAGCACTATCAGCGGTTCCTTCTCTTCTGTGTCTTGGGCTGCCATTTTCAGTTTTGTGCTCTGCCCTTTGGCTTATTATAGCACCCTGCACCTTCTCGAAGGTGATAGTGGTCGTGACATTCCTGCGTAAGCAAGGCACCTGGGTATTCTGGGTAACTGGCTGATTTGATTTGACTCCTTGGAGCAATCCAGGGCAGACATGGCTTTGTTGATTCCCTGGCTGCAACAGTTTGTAAATTACCCAAAGAGCAGCCTGGTTACCTCCCAGGACTTGGAATATCTAGGTGCTCTGTTCAGTGCTCGCTTGGGAAGAGTGTTTCTCAGATAGGAGAGGTTGCTCAAGCTTCAACAGCAACTCAGGGAGTTTTATGCTCAGCCAGTGCCCCAGTCTGGGACTACTTGAAAATCCTAATGTCTATGGTACTAACCTTGAAGCTGATGCCTTGGACCACAGTATACATGCATCTCCTACAGAGGCATTTGTTGATGAACTGGTTTCCCAGTTGTTCAGTCAGTTCCTTCCTCTCCCTCAGAAGGTCAAGAAGAGCAGTTGGATGGATGGATGCAGTCTCACCATTTGTTAGCAAGGATGTCTCTGAAAGAGCCGGATTGGGTAGTAGTCTGAAAGGTTAGATCAGTTTGCCCAGGGATGATCACCCGGCTGGAAGCCAGAGCGATCCACCTGGTACTGAGGTTTGGGCCTCTGTTAGTGGGAACAGTCTGCATGTTCTTGGACAATGCCACCAATGTGGCTTACATCAACAAGCAAGGAGGGACTCGCAGTGTTGTGGTAGCAGTCGAGGTGGTGGATCTCTGACATTGAGCAGAGGAACATTTGCTTGCCCTGTCAGCAATCCACGTAGCAAGCATTGACAATGTGCATGCTGACTTCTTGAGTCCGAATTCCATGGATCCTGGCAAGTGGGAGCAAAGCCTATATGTGTTCATCCTCATTAAGAGAAAGTTATTTGACTTGATGGCCACCTAGGTGACTGCCAAAGTGGAGAATTTCTTCAGCCTTAGGAAGAATCTGTAAGTGGTGGACTTAGATGCCCTGCTTCAGGAGGAGGCTCCTATATCTTTCTCCATCCTGTGGCCTTTAGTGAACAGACTTCTTTGCAGAGTTCGATATGCCCAAACCTAGTAATTCTGGTGGCGCCAGACTAGCCATGTAGGCCATTGTATGCAAATCTCTTAAGCCTGTTGACCAGATTCCCTCTCTTGCTTCCTCAAGAGAAAGGCCTTCTGTGGCAGGGACCCTTGATGTTGCAGGATCCTGTTCCCTTCTCACTTATGGTCTGGCCTGTGAGAGAAAGAGTTGCTCTGGAGTGGTAGTGTGAGTACCCTGCTCAGGGCCCAGAGCGCTTCTACTTCTTTGACCTAGGTGAGTGTCTGGTAGGTCTTTAAGAGGTGGTGTGCCTCTCAGGCCGGTAGGCCACGAAGATGGACATCATTGCCATTCTGTCCTCCTTGCAGGCTGGGTTGGACCAAGGATTGGCACTATACTCTCTCAAGGTACTTAACTGAAATAAGCAGTCCACATTCCATATGCTGGTTACAACACACTGTTATGCTGTTTCACCATTCCACGGTTCCATCACAGTGGAACAACGTATGGAATGTGGACTGCTTATTTCAGCTACGTTTTTGACTTTTATTATATGTTTCACAATTTTATTAATTTTCAGAAAGCCTTTGACAAGGTCCCTCATCAGAGACTTTTGGCAAAACTAAAGAGTCATGGGATAGGAGGCAGTGTACTATTGTGGATCAGGAACTGGTTAAAAGATAGAAAACAGAGGGTAGGGCTAAATGGCCAATTTTCCCAATGGAGAAAGGTGAATAGTGGTGTACCCCAGGGATCTGTGCTGGGTCCGCTGCTTTTTGACATATTCATAAATGACCTGGAAAGTGGAATAACGAGTGAGGTTATCAAATTTGCAGATGACACAAAACTATTTAAAGTTGTTAAAACCCAAGAGGATTGTGGAAAATTGCAAGAGGATCTTGATAAATTGGAAGACTGGGCATCAAAATGGCAGATGAAATTTAATGTGGACAAGTGCAAGGTTATGCACCTAGGGAAGAACAACCCAAACTATGGTTACACGATGCAAGGTTTGTCAGACGGCTGCCTAGGGTGAGAACTTACACAATCTTGACGATGCATATATTCATATGATTCTTGCAAGGTATTGTGGGTAATGTAGTTCATTCACTCCCAAACACTGCTGAAGACAATAATTGAGTTGTGATACCAGTGGTAAGGCCAATAAAATACTTCTTTTATTGATGGGGTTTAATTCACCCAGCACAAGTATGCTTGGAAGCAATATAAATGAGGTTACTTGCTTGCAGTGTTTAAATGGATAACATAAAGTCACAAAGCAAATCAGAAAACAACCTTCAACTTGTCAGGCAATTAGCTAATGTTTTCTTAGCAAATAATTACCAAATAAAAAGGCACAAAGAAATAAATGAACTTTGTTTGTTAGGTTAACTTCTGCTTATTTTCCACGCAGATCCCAGCAGTGATTCTCCCTTGCTCACACACACAATCAGGTGCAGCTTTAATTACTATCAATTGACCAGCTGAAAGCCTTTAGCTGGCTGGCTGCTACTGTGTGAACCCAAATCCTGCTTTAAGAGCTGTTTTGCAGTGGAATAAGGAACAAAGTTAGGTTTCTTTGTGATGGCTGATGTGTTTGCTCACAGAAAGCTAGCAATAGCATTTAGATAGAGAACAGTCCATGTAATTAATAGTTTCATCTGCTGTATCTCCCCCTTCATCAGTCAGCATAGGATCACTATCATACATTGGCACAGATGAGTCTTTCAATAAGGCACTATCATGAGAATGCTTATTCCCTTGCTGCCATTCACTATTATAGATAGGGTCTGGATCAGTGTTCATACCTGAGCCTCTCCTGCTATCATAATTCCTCTCGGTATAGCCTGGCCAGTATGTAATCCAATTCTGATGTCCAGCCTTCCAATCTTGATCCCTGGACACTGGATCTCCTCTCACATACCTTCTGGCCTTGGTCTGAAAGTCCCTTCCACGTGCAGTCTTCTCTCTTCCAGGTAGCCACTGGTGATTCCTATCTCTGCCATTCCATTCCTCTGGCTGACTCCAGTCCAATGGACTCTGCTGGCATTTGGAATACCTCCCAGTATAGGTACTGCCTTGGAATCTCCCAGACCTTCCAATGGCCTTCCTTCTCTTCCTTCCAGAGAGTTTCCTTCTTTCTCTATCCGCTTGGCTTGGCTTCTGTTTCTCCAGGTGATACTGGTGCTTGAGCTTGAAGCTGTTGCTGTCTCCTTTCCTGAAGCTCTTCCTGAAGCTTATATCTGTAGAATCAGCTCTATTCTTATTCTGTCCTAATGTGTGCTCCTCCCTAACACAGCGCAGCTGTGTTGAATCAGGTCCTGCCCTTTGAGATGAGTGCTTAGGGATTACCTCATAGCTCTCTTGATTGCACACACATTTTCTCACTTCAGCCCCTCTCATGGCTGCTGGAAACCTGGTGCATTCTGGGACTGGTAGTCTTTTATGTGAAAACTCTGTTTTCTTGCTTCTACCAAAACTGACAGGTTGCTTGTTCAGAGTCACATCATCTTTTCTATAGCTCCTACCTGAGCTATGATAAGCTTCCTTATCACAGGTTCCACATTAGGAACCACCACCCAGGAAAAAGATTTAGGCGTCATTGTGGATACCATGTTAAAACCCTCGGCCCAGTGTGCAGCAGCGGCCAAGAGAGCAAATAGAATGCTAGGTATGATAAGGAAAGGAATGGAAAATAAAACAAAAGATATTATAATGCCTCTATATTGTTCCATGGTGAGACCGCACTTGAATATTGTGTGCAATTCTGGTTCCCGTATCTTAAAAAGGATATAGCGATGTTAAAAAAGGTTCAGAGAAGAGCCACCAAAATGGTAAAGGGGATGGAAGGATACTCCTATGAAGAAAGGCTGAAAAGGTTAGGGCTCTTTAACCTGGAAAAGAGATGGCTGAGGGGAGATATGATAGAAGTCTATAAATTAATGAACGGAGTGGAACGGGTAAACGTAGATCGATTGTTTACGTTATCAGAAGATAGAAAGACTAGGGGACATGCAATGAAGCTACAGGGTAAACTATTTAAGACTAATAAAAGAAAATATTTTTTCACTCAACGTGTAATCAAACTCTGGAATTTGTTACCGGAGGATGTAGTAAAGGCTTTTAGTGTAGCTGGGTTTAAAAAAGGTTTGGACAAGTTCCTGGAGGAAAGGTCCATAAACCATTATTAAGAAGGGACCCAGGATATCAATGCTTGAACCAATACAAGCATTGTGGAACCTGTATCCCTTGGGGAAACTGCTATGTACATATGACCTAGATTGGCCACTGTTGGGAACAGCATACTGGGCTTGATGGACCTTGGTCTGACCCAGTATGGCATATCTTATGTATGTTCTTATTAAGGTGGATCTAATGGGGACTGTGGCTTGTTGAATTTGGCTCACAGTGAAGGTTTTGATCTTTACACATATAACTTTCTTCAGTGGGGTTCGATTTGAATGGTGATATTTAGAGTTGATCGCACCATTTATTTTGGGATTTTTTGTTTCCTAGTTCTAAGTCTGCTGTAGTCAGCTCCCTTTTGTAACTTGATAATTATGGGCTCTGACCAGCAGGTCCAGGTTTAAGATTTTAGCACCCATAGGCAAAATCAGGCATCAGATTGCAGAAAGTAGAGCTTGGGGATGGGGGAGTGGGGAGGTCGGAGATCTCAAAGATGGAGTGCCAGGAGAAGACAGAGGAAGACCATGGTGCCACGACAGAAGCAGCACATGCACCTGGCGCCAAGATAAGCAGGAGCCTGTTTCCGCTTTCCTGTATTTTTCTTCTCTTTGAATTGTTTGATTTGACTGAGGTCAATTGGGGGTTTTGGGGATGAACAACGTTATAAAAGAGCAGCTATTGTTTAGTTTTGACTATGGAGAGATATAAACTCTGTTCTCTGTTGTGTTGCTCTCAGGTGTCATTTGAGATGTTTGAACTTATTAAAGCCTCAATTGATTAAATAAATAAGAGCAGGCTCCTCTATGGCCTGGTATTTGGTGCCCTAGATAATTGCCAGGCATTGCCAGATAATTGCCAGGACTCTTACCATCTAGGCATCACTCCCACATAGTGACCAAAACTCCCTCTTCACCGCCCTCCCCCCACCCCGAGGCTGTAAATATCTTTTGTAGCATTCTCGGCTTCAGTCAACCTGGAGAGCACAAGTTCCAGCCTGGAAATTAAGCCAGTGACCTTTCATATGGTAGTGTGCAGTATGCATTAGCTAAGCTACTAGGCCACCCTCTTACTATGTTACATTGATTTTTTTATCTTTAGGTCAACAATAGTTTTGGACATCATGTTTCACCTTATCTCCAGGAACAAGCAGGAATGTAGTCTTCACATATGGGTATCGTCGGTACCGACGGAGCCTGCGCGGGAACGCTCCCCAGTGTCCAATAGGAAAGCTTTTGGGAGATCCCACATCGCCTGCGTGCTGCCTTCCCGCCTTTCCCAACTGTCCCTCTCCAGTTCTTCGTTTTCCGCGGAGCCGACAGGTTGCACATCCTGTCACCACAGAAAATATTCCCTTTTATTCTTCTTTTTTGTGGTCGTGTCTGCCTTCCCTCGACGCTACACTGGTACCGCCGGTTCTTCTTTCTTTTTCTTAAAAAAACAAAAACACAAAAAACCCTTTTCTTCTGGAGTCTTTTCCAGGTATTTTTTCCTCAGGTGCCA
Source organism: Ichthyophis bannanicus (assembly GCA_033557465.1). Classification (NCBI taxonomy): domain Eukaryota; kingdom Metazoa; phylum Chordata; class Amphibia; order Gymnophiona; family Ichthyophiidae; genus Ichthyophis; species Ichthyophis bannanicus. Next base: position 253,422,203 of record CM066039.1, read on the forward strand.
CGCGCCATTTTGGGCACTAGGCCCAACTTTTCCTTTAAAATGAAAAAACCCGCTTCGGGTTTTAAAAAGTGTTCCAAGTGTGATGGTACCATCTCCGTCACTAACACCCATGAGTGGTGCCTCAAATTTTTAGGTCCTGACCATTCCATTTCCGAGTGTGTTACCTGTGGGATGATGTCGAAGAGGGGCCGGCAAAACCGAGCTGCTAAACTTAGCACCCTTTTCCCTCCGATGCAGTGTCTGTGGCTTCGACATCTTCCAGGGCTTCGTCTTCCTCCCATGGATCTCAGGTAACTAAAGAACATAAATCTGGCCGGTCCTCAAAGGGTAGATCTCCTTCTAAGCATCGAGATGCCTCTGGCGTTGCCCTTGAGGGACTTGTACCGGCAAAATTGCCCCGGCGTGAGGCTTCGGCTTCCAAAGCACTAACAGGGCTCCAGGATGTTCTCGAGGCCTCAACCTCAGCAGAACTACTGGTGCCATGCTCTGGGGTACCGGCTGCTTCATCGGTACCGATACCCAAGCATCGGCAGTGTCGATAGACCAGAGATTCTTGGCTATTGAACGCAGTCTGGCAGCTCTTCTCACGGCCTCGATGCCCCTGAAACCACTTCAGACAATTCAACTGGTACCGGCGCCGACTTCAGTACTGGTACCGACTGCATCAACATCGGCAGGTATTCTACCGGGACCAAGTCATGCTTATCCATCCGGTATCGACAAGTCGTTACCGGACCACTCCGATACCGACTTCGATCAGTACCGGTACCATGCCTTGCACGATCACCCATATCGGAGATACTTTGAATCCTTGGATGAGTCTGAAGACTCTGAAAGCTCTGCCGATACCAGAGTACTTCTTCCTGAGGATTCCTCTTCTCCTCAGCGTAGGATGTCTCCACCAGAGGATATGTCCTGTCAGGATTTAATCCGAGATGTGGCTCGAGGTCTTTCCATCACAGTGGCTCCTGAAAAAGAGCCTAGGGCAAAGGAATTAGAAATCCTGCAATACCCTAAAGCTCCCAAGGAGGCAGCTACCTTACCTATTCATGAGATCTTGCATGACCTCATGTTAAGGATGTGGGAAACACCTCTAACCACTTCTCCTCACTCTCGAAGGCTCGACACCATGTATCGAGTTCCTCCATGTCCTAGGTTTCAGAAGACTCAGCTACCACACCATTCCATGGTGGTGGTGCAATCAGCTATGAGAAGGATCAAGAGTGCAAAAAGACATGCATCTAATCCTCCAGGACGTGAGTGTAGGACTCTTGACGCCTTTGGACTTCGAACCCTCCAGGCTTCCATGCTTTCTGCTAGGATCAGTTCCTATATATTATATATGGGAATGTTCCTTAAGGAGGTCACGGGAGATTTAGAGCTTATGAGCCCTCTCCTTCCTGATGATAAGAGGCAAGATTACTTCGCCCTTGTCAAACATACTCAGGATGTTTCCAAGTGTGTAAATCGTGCAGCTTTTGACTGTTTTGAGTGCATAAGCAGAACCTCTGCTATTGCCATAGGTGCACGTAGGATTACCTGGCTCCAGGCATCTGACTTGGAACTTTGGGTATAGGATAAACTGGGGTATATTCCTTGCACAGGAGAGAATCTCTTTGACAAGAATTGGCAGGAAAAAGCTAATGAGATAGATGCTGACACCTTGGATAGATTGTCTAAATCTACAGCTGATCCTGCAAGGAAAAAATCCTACAAAAAACCATTCTTCAGTAAAAAGAAGAAGTTTTACCCCTCCTATACCCAGCAGGGGCATCATTTAGGTCAGTCTGCCCAAAAGGGACAGGAGCAACAACCTAGGCAAAGAAAAACAAAAGCTGCTAAGCCTCAGCCGGCTCAGCAGACTCAGCCTCCACAGGGGCTTTGACTCCTATCTAGAGAACTTTCCCTTCCTGGCCCTGAACGGCACAGAGCCTTCCACCATTCCAGGGAGGTTATGTCATTTTGCCCCCAGATGGGGGCAGATAACAACAGAAAATTGGACTCTGTCCATTGTAAGAGAGGGGTACAAGCTTCATTTCCTCAGCATGCCCCCTCCTACAATGGTAAAACAGTTCAATTCTCAGACCTCTCTCAACGCCCAGTTAGGTCAAGAGGTCACTTTGCTTCTTGCCCAGGGGGCAATAGAAAAGGTACCCATTCTCCAACAGGGTACAGGGTTCTACTCCCCCTATTTCCTTATTCCAAAGAAAACAGGGGGACACAGACCCATTTTGGACCTCAGAGAATTAAACAAATTCCTGTTCAAAGAGAAGTTCAAAATGATTTCTCTAGAAACTCTGCTGCCATAGCTTCAGAGTCAGGATTGGCTTTGTTCTCTAGATCTCAAGGATGCGTACACTCGTGTTCTCATCCATCCAGCTCATCGAAAGTTCCTTCGCTTTCTATTTCAAGGGAAGCACTACCAATACAGGGTTCTTCCTTTTGGCCTGGCCTCAGCACCAAGGGTGTTCACAAAATGCATGGCTGTGGTGGCAGCATTTCTTCGCACCCTGGGAATATTCGTCTTCCCTTACTTAGATGACTGGCTCATTTGAGCCCCTTCAGAGCCAGAGGCCAGGGTTGCTCTCTCTCGCACAATGCGCATCCTTCAGTATTTGGGACTTGTCATAAACCTCCCAAAATCCAACCTTGCTCCCACTCACTCTCTAGAGTTTATAGGAGCTCTGTTGGATACCAGACAGACAAGGGCCTATCTTCCACAGCCCCGCTCCCTTCGCATTGTGCAGTTAGCTTCCCAAGCAGTGCTAAAGCCTCACCTCACTGCTCGGGAAATGTTACAGTTGCTGGGCCACATGGCATCCACCATGCATGTGGTTCCTTATGCTTGCCTCCATATGACGGCAGCCCAGTGGACTTTATCCACTCAATGGACTCAGGCATCAGGTTGCCTGTCAGACAAAATAACAAACTTAGATGGTGGCAGTCACCCCAAAACCTTTTGGTGGGGTCCCCTTTCCAACAACCCCCACCCCAAGCCACTCTGACAACAGATGCTTCACAGGTGGGTTGGGGAGCCCACCTGCAAGGCCTCTCTACCCAGGGTACCTGGACTCCACAGGAAACCTATCTCACATCAGTCTCCTGGAACTCAGAGCAATCTTCCTTGCTCTTCGAGTATTCCACACCCAGCTCAGCTACAAGACAGTCCTAGTTCAAACGGACAATCAGGTAGCCATATTCTATGTGAACAAGCAGGGCGGAACAGGCTCTCTGTCGCTGTGCAACGAAGCTTTGCGACTATGGGCCCTCGTCAGAGAGCATCAGATTCATCTCTTTGCAGTGTATCTTCCAGGCATTCAAAACTCTTGGGCAGACAGACTCAGTCGAGTTCTGCTTCCACACGAATGGTCTCTCCATGCAGACCAAGTGGCCAAAATATTTCGAATTTGGGGAACCCCGGACATAGACCTCTTTGCAAGTCTGCTGAATGCCAAACTTCCCCGGTTCTCTTCCAGAATCCTGGCTCAGGGTTGTCAGGTCAGGGATGCTTTCCTCCTCCATTGGGGCCAGGACTTCCTGTATGGCTTTCCACCCATTCCCCTAATTCCCAAAACCCTGTTCAAGCTTCAGAGAGACAGAGGTCATATGATTCTCATAGTTCCACATTGGCCACGGCAAATGTGGTACCCTCTGCTCCTACATTTCTCTCAAGCTCCGCCTCTGGAGTTAGGATCTGCTCCAGATCTGCTTTCTCAGGAGGACGGGATGCTGTGGCATCCCAATCCCCAATCTCTCCATCTCAGGGCCTGGTTGCTGAAAGCCTAGAACTCCATGGTCTTAACCTTTCTCAGGAGGTAAGGGATATCCTTTATGCTTCCAGGAAACCTTCCACAAGACGCTCTTATGTTTTCAAGTGGAAAAGGTTTACCATATGGTGCTTGCAGAAGGGTCTTGACCCTCTTGCGATACCTCTGGAATCATTACTGGAGTATCTCCTTCATTTGTCTAATACGGGGCTTAAGACCAATTCAGTGAGAGTTCATTTGAGTGCTATTGCAGCTTCTTTCAAGCCTCTAAATGGTCAACCTATTTCCTCTCATCCTCTCATAGCGAGATTTATGAGAGGCCTTCTTTTAACTAAGCCTCCCATTAAGCCACCACCAGTGGCATTGGACTTAAATCTGGCTCTTGGGCAGCTCTTGAAGCCGCCTTTTGAATCATTAGCTACTACCTCTTTGAAATTCCTTTCCTGGAAGGTCATATTTCTTATTGCAATCACATCAGCATGTCGCATCAGTGAATTGCAAGCATTGGTGGCTGATCCTCCTTATAGAAGGTTTCATCATGATAAGGTAGTCCTTAGGACTCATCCACACTTTATGCCAAAGGTGGTATCACCTTTTCATTTAAACCAAGCGGTTTACCTTCCTGTATTTTTTCCAAGGCCTCACGCCTCTAATACAGAAAGGAATCTTCATACTTTGGACTGTAAAAAGGCTTTGGCCTTTTACTTTCAAAAGACGCAGCAACATAGAAAGTCCTCTCAACTCTTTGTTGCTTTTGATCCTAGTCATTTGGGACTTCCAGTCTCCAAAAGAACACTGTCCAGCTGGATTGCACAGTGTATTTCTTTTGCCTATGAGAGTAAGAACCTTCCTCTTGAAGGCCATGTCACAGCTCACAATGTGAGAGCCATGGCAACCTCTATGGCTCATCTTCACTCTGTGTTTATCGACATCTGTCGAGCAGCTACTTGGGCCTTGGTTCATACCTTCACAGCCCATTACTGCTTAGACAAGGACTCCCGCCGGGATGCCTTGTTTGGTCAGGCTGTTCTTCAACACCTCTTCCATACTTAATCAACTCCTACCCACCATCCCTGGTAGGATGCCAGAGATCCATGGGGGGAAGTGGAGCCCTTTCACAACGGCACACAACTTCTGGGGTTTCTCCCTGGCATCTGCAGCTAGGGAGTCCCCATATATGAAGACTACATTCCTGCTTGTTCCTGGAGATAGCATAGTTACTCACCTGTAACAGGTGATCTCCGGGAACAGCAGGAATTTAGTCTTCACAACCCACCCACCTCCCCTAGGAGTTTTATCTCTCTATCTCTCTCTTTCCCTCTCTCTTTGTCTCAGCTTTAAACTCAGCTGGAGAGGGACAGTTGGGAAAGGCGGGAAGGCAGCATGCAGGCATTGTGGGATGCTCCCAAAAGCTTTCCTATTGGAAGCTGGGGGAGCGTTCCCGCGCAGGCTCCGTCGATACCGACGATACCCATATGTGAAGACTAAATTCCTGCTGTTTCCGGAGATCACCTGTTACAGGTGAGTAACTATGCTTTAAGTACAAAAATAGGGGTACATGCCCATGCCCTGCAAGAGAGGCTTTCACCCCTTTTTGCATCCTCCACTGTTCTTCCCCTTGCCCTGTATCCATGTCCCTCTTTCAAGCTTCTTTTAAATGATCCTTCTTAATTGAAGGGACATCTCCTGGCAGGACAAGCCCTTCAGGTGGCAAAAGTAGTTTGCAGGCCTGCAGATAACTTGGCCATAAACCACACATATGATTCTAAAAAGTCTCAGGAAGAGATGGCGCGTTTGAGGTTGACTGTTCTGTGATTTTCAGAGTGAAATTTGGATTATTTCTAATGATTGTACCGTGTTTTGGATGGCCTGCATGCATAAGTGTCTGGGCAGACTGGATGGACCAGCTGGTCTTTATCTGCCATCACTACAGCTATGTTACTGTGTTTGGAAGAACTGACAGTGTTAATGGTTTGTTGGTAAGTGTTGGCCAAATCTGTTTCTACAGCAGCTGTTGACAGCTACCTTGTTTGATGACATCACAAATGTCCTAAACCTAGTGCTGTCATCTTGCTGACATAGCTCCTATGTCACATGCTTAGTATGTAGCACTGAAAACCTATGTGCAGCTGGTCTCCTGATTGCTCTAATATGGCTTAATGGGGATATATGGCTATCCAGCTCTCACCTTTGTGGTGGAAGGGATCATTGGCCAAGCTAAAATTACTTTTTGAGTTGTGGGAATTTTATCTTAGAGCATACTTAAGAACATAAGAACATAAGATATGCCATACTGGGTCAGACCAAGGTCCATCAAGCCCAGTATTCTGTTTCCAACAGTGGCCAATCTAGGTCATACGTACCTAGCAGTTTCCCCAAGGGACACAGGTTCCACAATGCTTGTATTGGTTCAAGCATTGATATCCTGGGTCCCTTCTTAATAATGGTTTATGGACTTCCAGATTTTTCCTGACATGTATGAGGGGTTTTAACTACTGAAGTGCAGTTTTTCAGAAACTTGGGGAGATTTCTTTTCAGGCTTCATAAATTTGGTATTACTAGTAGCCAAGTGCCCGCAACCCGTATGGAACCTACAAGAGTGTCCATTGGCTGCTCCTTGGTGAGCTTTCAGCAAAGGAGCAAAGGGTATCCACAAGCAAGCTTTGATTATGATACCACTTGTTGGGTTGACCTTCCTCTTTAAGAGGCCTGGGAAACCCCAGGAAATGAAAACCAGCTGTCACATTTGGTATTCCCCTAAGATTAACCCCTTCAGATACATCCTATTACCTTTACAGGACTATTTCTGCCTCATGTAGTTCCTTTGCTGTTCTGGAGAATTTTATTTTTGCTCAGATTGCAACTTTCCCACTAAATTGACTAGCTGCCTCTTCCCGGTTGAAAAACAGTGAAGGCCTGGGACTGGTTCAGAAACACTCTGAAGGCCTTTCTGTTATTCCAAAAAACCTTGCTTCAGGGTGGATGTGCTTCTCTGGCAGAGAAAATGGTGGAAGACCTATACAGCCATGTCACATTTGTGAGTCCTTGGTACTTGTGGTCTTGCTGGAAGCTCTGGGTCTGCACTTGATCTTCTCCAGATCTGTTTTCCATTCCCTTTGGTTACAAAAGCATGAATAATATGCTTAGAGGGTGTAGTCTGCTTTCTATTTAAAGCAGAGCAGTCCTTTTATTTCTGACAGCATGTGCCAGGCCTTGAAATGGTTACCATGTTCGCAAACTTGACATTCCTTTTTTCTTTATGTTGCAGTCCGTTGCTGACGTGAGACATCTTTGTCACGTCCTGTCTTAGTGGGAACATTAACGATCTTGCTGTTGAGAATCATGCCCAAAAAAAATAAGGTGCAAGTGTGTGGTAAAGTTTGTGTGTGTGTGTCTTCCCACCCTGGCACACTGCTTTAGTAATGGCTGTACAGCATTGCCAGCACATGGGTGATTTCTTCGAACCATTAAGTGGAATCATCGCAGACATTGAAGGGAGTGGACCTGTGTGGTCTGAAGAGCTTATGTACAGATCATGTGCTCAGGGCAGAGAAAAGCCCCAGGCGCCAGTCTACTCAAGCACCTAAAATTATGTATGTACCGCCAAGACAGCCAAGCAAGGGGATCAGATTCAAGAGCTGTCACTGGGTTGCAGAAGAATAGAGAAAGTGGGAGAGAGAGAGGCTGGAGGGGGAAGGAAGAGCTAAATAAAAAGCCGTAACAGAAAAAAATAGATAAAAAAAGGAAAGCAACTTAAAACTACTAAAGAATTTTTTTCATCCTAGCATGTAAGTGTTCCAAAAACCTTTCTCCACCCTGTTTATGTCAGTCACACAGCATCACAGCCTGCACAGAATTCAGTATTATGATTAGTAAAGATCCATTTTCAGGGCCTGGTGGAGCCGGCTGAATCCATATTGTATGTGGCGGCGAGTACATATGAACTCTAAGATCTGCACCAGGATTGGCATAGCCAAATCTTAGTGGCAGCGTGTTCAACAGTCACCAGTGATCTTTGCTGTCTTTTTTTTTTTTTTTTTTTTTAAGAAAAGGTATTTTCTATACGGTGTGATGATGACTGGCTTTCTGGACTAATGCCATTGTGCCAGCCCACTGATGGTTTTAGGCAGGCAGGTAGTTTAAAACAGTTCTGCCACGTAGAGGCATAGTCCAAAAAGAATTTGACAAAGTGCCCTTCACTCACCAAGCAAAGGCATGTTGTTATTTCTTACTTTTATGATGTTTGGGATCTTGTTTCTTAGAAGATTAAGGGCCTGATATTAAGTTATGCAGGTTAGGTGCCGCTGGGGGCTTAGCCATGTGCGCTGACCCTTAACCCTGGATATTCATTGCCAGGGTCATAAGCGGTCCCAACACTGAATATCCGGGTTTGCCACACAACTTCCCAGATGCAGTAGATTACCGGGCAGTACGATGCTACTGTGGCTAAAAGATAGACGGGCTTTTGCTTTGCTGTCTTTTAGCCACAGATCACTAACCTGGCAGCATGCGATATCATCGCTGCCTGGTTATCAACTGTTCTATTAAAGTACACTCAACAAATATCAAAAGTAGTAGATAGTATGCCTTCTAACCTGTATGTTCTCAATATTGCTTAATTTACTAATGTGATTTTATAATATTACAATTTTTAAAATTTTATCCACGCTGGGTCTCAGACTCAATAGTGCCGTAGCCAAACTGACGGGCTCACACACTTCTTTTGCATCAATGACCCTTCGTCTTATGCGTGATTTTATATTTGTAATTATGAACATTTACTATGTAGTTGCACAAAAACAAAGCACTTTCATTTCATTTCATCCTTTTGCCGTGTGATAAATAAAACAATTCTTATTTTATCATGGTGTCGAGATGGCACAATGCGCGGCGTCTTTTATCAAGAAGAACCACATTGGAGAGTAATGGAGTAGTCTCTCTCTCAGAGGATGGACGCGGGCAGCATCTGTAATTTTGATTGATGTCAAAACATTGGCACGAATTTCAAACAGTTTGAATGAGAACCCCTGAAGAAACGCGTAGTGAAACGCGTAGGCATTGCCTCTTGACGGCGTTGGGGAGAAATTGTTTTGGAAAAACCGTTTTCGATTGTGCCATCTCGACACCATGATAAGATAAGAATTGTTTTATTTATCACACGGCAAAAGGATGAAATGAAATGAAAGTGCTTTGTTTTTGTGCAACTACATAGTAAATGTTCATAATTACAAATACTGTATAAAATCACGCATAAGACGAAGGGACATTGATGCAAAAGAAGTGTGTGAGCCCGTCAGTTTGGCTACGGCACTATTGAGTCTGAGACCCAGCGTGGATAAAATTTTAAAAATTGTAATATTATAAAATCACATTAGTAAATTAAGCAATATTGAGAACATACAGGTTAGAAGGCATACTATCTACTACTTTTGATATTAGTTGAGTGTACTTTAATAGAAAAGTTCATTTACACTCTATAAAGGACCCTTATTTAGTGGTTATCAACTGTTGCCACTTCCGCTCCTCCCCGGAATGCCCACAACACGCCCCGGTGCTAAACAGTTAGCACTGGGCCATGCAAGGGAGAAGATTGGGCTAGTCAGTGACACTAACCATGTTAGTGCTGTTGAATATTCCCGTTACTCGGTGTAAACCCTGTAAATGCCTTTCAGATATCGGGCCCTAATTTTATTCAGTTGGGACGACTATGCGCTGCTATAGCACATAGCTGTCAGCGCTTACCTCTAACCCTGGATATTCAATGCCAGGGTCATATGCGGCCCCAGCATGGACTATCCGAGGTTGCAGCACAGCCTTCAACACTGCAGAAGCTAGCCGGGCAGCTCCCACAGGTAAAAGTAGGCCAACTTTTGTTGCGCCCAGTTTTACTTGCAGGCCGCTAACCGGATAGCAGTGCAATATTGCCACTAACCAATTAGCGACTGTCGCCGCCCATGACACTTCCTGATTCTAAGCGGCTAGCATCAATGTGTATAGCAGCATTAGTTGGGGATATTCAGCAACACTAACCATGTTAGTGCTGTTGAATATCCCGTTAAGTGTCTTTTACATAGTTTACAGTTCAGTAAATCGTGTAAATGCCTTTAGAATATCAGGTCCATAATGTTTTATTTCTTGCAGTCCCATGTGAGTCATGAGCTGCAGTGTTTTTTTTTCTACCTAGTATATCTTTAAATATATACAGGCCACACTTACTGTCCCCATACACTGTCTCATATACATTTGCATATGTTTAAGTGATGAGACTTTGAGTTGGATATTGAGGGAGGGGGAGGGGGAGGAGAAGACTTGGCTACAGAGTTAGAAGGAGAGAATGGGCCAGAGCTGTAGTGGTCAGATTTAAAATGGGTACTTCAGAAATTCTTCTGAAGCTTTCATTCTGTACACTCCAAGAGCTTGGAAAGATTTGTTTTGGATTTTGCAGACTGAACATTGTTGCTGTTCAGAGGTATAACTTCTGTCCTAGCAGTGCAAGAAGAGCCCTAGGGAAGAAAGGGGCTCACCTATAGCTGCTTCTGGATCCTCCAAGCGACACCCAACACCCAGGTCTAGGGACACTTTCTAAAATTGTCGCTCAGAGACCCTTAATTTGAGCTTCCATATCATCCTGCTAGATCATTACATATAAGTGGGTTATGCTGTCTTGCAAGTAGGTGGTTGCAGACTTGAGCAACCTTCAGTAATGTTTGTTTGTTTGTTTGTTTATTAGACATGATATACCGCCCTTCACATTAGCAGCAGGGTGGTTTACAATAAAATCAAGTCAAGAGAGAAGGGAAGGGAAAGGAACACCATAAGTTACAGGAAAGATTGCAACATTCATACCTGGGAAAGAGTGAGAGGAGCAGTTGGAGAGGCAAAGACTAGGAGAGTCAGGCAGAGGGTAGGTCAAAAGCTTTCTGAAAGAGTAGGTTTTGAGCTAGAATTTTGAATTCTGCTTGTAGAGCTATTTGAACAGTATGTATTCCTTGATAGCTGAAATAAAGCATAGTTCCTTATCGTTCCTCCAGCTTAGTCCTCGACGTATGGGTAGTGCACCTCCTCCTGCAGCATGAAGACTGGACCAATCAGATTTCAGCTCCACTGGAACCATCATACCCAGCAACTCAGGAACTCCAGTGTGTCCAGTCTTCATGCAGCAGGAGGACGTTAGTGAGCCTAGCTGGGCTCACTAGTTGATCAGATAGTTGTATTTGTCTTTAGCTAACCTTTTCCTTTCATTTGAGTCCTATTAGGGCTTATTTTCATTTATTTTAGATTAGACGGCTGTCCCCTTTAAATTTCTCCTTGGTTATCACGGCACTCAGTAGAAGGGGGGGGGTGCCGGAGGGAGGTCCCTCTCCTGCTCAGCCTTTGCCGCGACTTTATTTTACACTGTCTATTTGGGGGGAAGTGGATCTCTGCCCCAGGAACCTTCGGGGCAGAGCTCCAGCGGCGGCTGTACTGCAGCTCCTCTCCGGAGGTTGGAGAGGGCTGCTGAATTAGTGCCGGTAAGTGCGGTCGGCTGTGGGAAATCGGGACGGCTGCTGAGTCAAGTTCTGTAATTTCCCCAGCTGTTAGGGGGTCTCTCATCGGGCTTGGGGGGCTCCCAGTGTATACCATTTCAGCGGGGCGAAGTTTTCAGCCGCAGTGCTCTTTTCCTCGGGCTGTTAGCTTTGACGGAGCAACATTCAGAAGCGCGCCAAAATTTGTTTGTCTCCCGCGGCCATCTTTACTGCCTCGCGGTTCTCTCTCCGGGGTGTCCCGCGGTAGATTTATTGTTTTCTTTCACTTCTTTCATTTCTTTTACTTTATCCCTTTTAGTTTCTTGAGTTTATTTATGTCCTTTTAATTTCTTTCTTATTTTAGCCTTGTCCTTCAGCGTTCCCGCGGATACGGAGGGGGGGGGTGCTTCAACGAGTACTTTCCCTTTTCTTGCGGGACATTAATTGGTTGGTTTGCTTTGGTGATTTGGTTCTGTTGATAACCCCTCGGGTGTTCTTGGGGGAGTTAAAAAAAAAAGAAAAAAAAAAAGAAAGAAAACATAAGCTGATTTTGCCACCAGGCGCAAGGGAAAAGTTTTCACCTTCCCTACAAAGACTTTCCATTGTGTGCTACTGCCCAGTTCCCGCATGGTTCTTCTGGGTCAGTGAGCAGACTTCTCCCTGCCATTTTTGCCCGCTGCCGGCTTACTTATCCCGGCGCTAGGGTATCCATGTCAGCCGGAGCTCTTTGTCTCATTTGTGGATCTCGGCGGGGTGCCGACGCAGAGACCGGAGTGTGTCCACGCTGTGCCTCGCTTTCTCGCAGCATGGAACAGTGTCTGGAAAGTTCTTTGCCTGCGACGGCGCCGTCTGGTGCCATATCAGGGGACTTAGAATCGCCGCTGGAGGGGCCCTCGGGGCTTTCTTCTAACGGTGGTTCGGCGCCTGTAGCGCAGTCTGGCCTCGGAGGAGCATTGCCCTTGGAGGATTTTTCGCCCGATTTTGTTTTGCTCCTGCACCAGGCGTTCTGCTGTCGGCGCCAGGTCATGGGAGCGGCGCCTCTTCCACCGCAGGAGTTGTCGTCCCAGTCCTCTCCGAGAGAACCTCCGTTGACTGAGCACACGGCTCCTAAGCGTCCGCGGAGGCACGACCCTGGTTCTGCGGAGACGGATTGGCCTGAAGGGGATGATCCCGAGTTTGACCCGGAGGGGGATGCTGACGGCTTGGAGGAAGGCGAGCTCCTGGAGCCGGAAGATCAAGCGAAGATTATTCGGGTGTTCCGACGTGAAGAGCTTCCTGCTCTTGTTTCGGAGGCGCTTCAGACGCTAGGACTGGCCCCTACTGCTAAGGTGGAGGAGGCGGACGGGGCAGATCCCATTATTCAGGCAGTACGACAAACTAATGTGTTTTTTCCCATTCACAAGGTTATTGACCAGATGATTCAGGACGAGTGGGACACTCCTGAGTCTGGTCTCAAGGGCGTCAAGATCATGCGTCGTCTCTATCCTTTATCAGAAACGGATCTGGAGCGTTTTCGGTCTCCCAAGGTCGATGCGGCCGTGTCAGCGGTGACTAAGAAGACAACCATTCCGGTGGAAGGGAGTGCGGCTTTACGGGAGCCGCAGGACCGCAAAATGGATGGGCTGTTAAAGCAGGCCTTTGAGGCGGACGCACTGGCTTTACAGGCTTCCGTATGTGGAGCTTGGGTGGCCCGTGCCTGTTTCCGCTGGGTTCAGCGGTTTCAACACATTCCTTCCTTAGATACCGATATGCTGACGGAGATTCACCGCTTGGAATCCGGCACGGCGTATTTGGCGGATGTCCAGTATGATCTCATCAGAGCTCTCTCCAACAGCATGGCATCCGTGGTGGCGTCACGTCGAGCCCTTTGGTTAAAAAATTGGGCGGCCGATGGTTCTTCCAAGTCACGCTTGGGCAAATTGCCTTTTAAAGGTAAACTGCTCTTTGGAGAGGATTTGGATAAGTTGGTCAAAGATCTGGGAGACTCCAAAGGCGGTCGCCTGCCGGAGGATAGACCCAAGCGGGGTAGGTCGCTTCCGATCGCTAGGGGACAGTTTCGGGACTTTCGTAGATTCCGGTCGCCCCGTTATGGCAGCTTCCAGCGGGGTAGATATAGCTCCCGGGCGTCGAGTTTTCGCGGCTTTCGGGGAGCCAGCCGAGGGTTCTCGGCGGTTGCTTCTCCGACCCCTCGCAAGCCCCAATGAAAGGCAGCGGGTCCAGGTGGAGCTGCCGGTGATCGGAGGGCGTCTGCGACGTTTTCTCTCCGCTTGGACCCAAATTACTTCCGATCAGTGGGTGCTAGACATCATACGGGACGGGTATGTTCTCGATTTGGCCCGTCCCGTGCTCGATTCCTTTGTAGCGTCCCCATGCCGGGGAGTTCGAAAGACCCTTCAGGTCCGCCAAACGCTCGATCGTCTTCTTCAGCTAGGGGCGGTTATTCCCGTACCGCCAGCGGAATATGGTCTTGGAAGGTATTCCATCTATTTCGTGGTGCCAAAGATGGGTGGCGATCTTCGTCCCATTTTGGATCTCAAAGGAGTGAATCGTTGTCTGAGGGTTCCCCACTTTCGAATGGAAACTCTACGGTCTGTCATAGTGGCCGTTCGCCGAGGCGAATTTCTCACGTCTCTCGACCTCACGGAGGCCTATCTCCATATCCCTATTCGGGAGGACCAGCAGAGGTACCTACGCTTCGCGCTGCCGTGGGGTCATTTCCAGTTTCAAGCATTGCCTTTCGGTCTGGCGACCGCGCCACGCGTCTTCACCAAAATCATGGTGGTGGTTGCCGCGGCCCTTCGCAAAGACGGGGTACTGGTTCATCCCTACCTAGACGACTGGTTGATTCGCGGGAAGTCTCGCGCAGAAAGCTTGGCAGCGACGGCGAAAGTCATCGCGCTCTTGCAGTCTCTCGGATGGGTGGTCAACCCACGCAAGAGCCATGTGGTTCCGACGCAGCTTCTCGAATATTTGGGGGTACAGTTCGAAACGTGCCGGGAGTTGGTTTCTCTTCCCGAACGCAGGATTTTGACTCTTCAGTCTCTGGTGCGGAGGTTCCGCAGCTCTCCAGCCCCGTCGACCTGGCTCTACCTGCAGTTGCTGGGGACGATGGCGTCTTCCCTGGAGGTGGTGCCTTGGGCTCGTTTTCACATGCGCTCACTCCAGCGAGCCTTGCTCCGTCGCTGGTCCAACCAGTCCGATCCCTTGAGCAAACGTCTTCCTTGCCCGATGGCGGTTCGGAGGGATCTCAGTTGGTGGTTGAGTCCATTCACTCTTCGAGTGGGGATGCCCTTGGAGCAGCCGGACTGGGTTCCACTCTTAACGGATGCCTGCCTGACGGGCTGGGGCGCTCACTGCGAGGGCCAGTTCGTTCAGGGGCTCTGGTCTCCGGAGGAGAGTGCATGGTCGATCAACCGCTTGGAGCTTCGGACTGTTCGATTGGCCTTGCAGCACTTCGAGACCCGGATATCGTCTCGGGCGGTTCGGGTTCTCTCCGACAATGCAGCGACCGTGGCCTACATCAACCGGCAGGGCGGAACCGGAAGCGTCGGTTTGGAGGCGGAGACTCGGTCGTTGTTCGAGTGGGTAGAGCCTCGCCTGCCGGCCATCTCCGCGGCGCACATCGCCGGGAAAGACAATGTAACGGCGGACTTCCTCAGCAGAGTTCAGGTAGATCCCGGCGAATGGGAACTCCATCCTACGGTCTTCACACAGCTAGTTCAGCGTTGGGGCGAGCCAGTCATGGACCTCATGGCCACCTTCCGCTCGGCGAAGGCAGCTCGGTTCTACAGTCGACGGCGAGAGCCAGTGTCCGAAGGTCTGGATGCTCTTTTGCAGACTTGGCCCTCCACGGGTCTTCTCTACGTGTTTCCTCCGTGGCCCCTTCTGGGGCGCGTTATTCAGCGCATCGAAGCTCACCGGGGTTGGGTGCTTTTGATAGCGCCGGATTGGCCTCGTCGGCCTTGGTATGCCGATCTGATGCGGTTAGTGGACGGTCCTCCTTGGGCACTTCCCTTGTTTCCGGACCTGTTGTGTCAAGGTCCCTTACGCATGCCGCAAGTGGAGAGATTCTCTCTTACGGCCTGGCTATTGAAAGGGCTCGGCTAAGGAAACGCGGTTACTCCCGGTCGGTGGTGGCAACACTGTTGCAAGCGCGCAAACCATCTACTTCGCTGGCCTATGTTCGGGTTTGGCGCATTTTTGAGGACTGGTGCTCTAGGAATCAGATCCGAGCGGCTACGGCCTCTCTTCCGGTAATACTGGATTTTTTGCAGGACGGTTTTACTAAAGGTCTGGCCGCCAGTTCTTTGCGTGTCCAATTGGCGGCCCTGTCATGTTATCACGGCAAAGTTCAGGGGGTGTCTTTAGGTGCTCATCCTGATGTCGTTCGTTTTTTGCGGGCGGTTTCTAGGTTACGTCCAGCCCGTAGAGTCTCGGTTCCCCCATGGGATCTTAATTTGGTGCTGCGAGCTCTCAGTGCAGCGCCTTTTGAGCCGCTTTCTAGGAGTTCTGTAAAGGATTTGACTCTTAAGACGGTATTTCTGGTCGCGATTTGTTCGGCCCGCCGTATTTCTGAGCTTCAGGCTCTTTCTTGTAGAGAGCCTTTTCTGTCTTTCTCGGCTCACAAAGTGGAACTACGTCCTGTGCCTTCCTTCTTGCCTAAGGTGACTTCTCCCTTTCACGTGAACCAGGTTGTTTCCCTTCCGGTTTTCTCGGACTCCGAAGGGCATGCTTCTGATCGCGGACTCAGTAGGTTGGACCTCAAGAGGGTTTTGCGACGCTATTTAAAAGTTACCAGTGATTTTCGTAAATCAGACCGGTTGTTCGTGCTGTTTGGCGGTGCTCGCAAAGGGGAAGCGGCGGCGAAGGCTTCTATTGCTCGATGGATTAAAGAAGCGATTGGTTCGGCTTATCTTTTGCACGGTCGGGCTCCGCCGGCTGGGTTGCGTGCGCATTCCACGAGAGCGCAGGCAGCGTCCTGGGCGGAATTCAGTTTGGTTTCGCCGGTGGATATTTGTAAGGCGGCCACTTGGTCGTCGTTGCACACTTTCAGTAAACATTATCGCCTTGATGTCTTGGCGGCGAGCGATGCCGGTTTTGGTTCCGCGGTTCTGCGTGCCGGCTGGCAAAATCCCACCCGTTAGGCTGCTTTGATACATCCCATACGTCGAGGACTAAGCTGGAGGAACGATAAGGAAATAGTAATTACGCTTACCTGGTAATTGTAGTTCCTTGAGAGACGACAGCTTAGTCCTCCTGCCTCTCCCTGTGTTCTTTCCTTTAGCACGGCACGCTTTGGGTTCAGAGGTCAGTTTTCCCAGGTGAGTGCGTTCTAATATTTTTTGTTTCTCCTTCTTTTCTACCTATCCGTTTCTGCTGTGGCAGGAGCGGGACTTTCCGTTACTCTTCGTAAAGGATTTGGCTACTAAAAAAAAAAAAAAACCTGTTATTCTTAAGAGATACATTTGCTGTGAGAGCGCTATTGTTAAAGGTTAGCTACGTGTTTGAGTTTGCTTTGTCAGTAGTTCACTGGAGTTCCTGAGTTGCTGGGTATGATGGTTCCAGTGGAGCTGAAATCTGATTGGTCCAGTCTTCATGCTGCAGGAGGAGGTGCACTACCCATACGTCGAGGACTAAGCTGTCGTCTCTCAAGGAACTACAATTACCAGGTAAGCGTAATTACTATTTACTCACCTTTAACTGGAAACTGCATGAATTAGTCTTCATATATGGGTGAACGCCATCAATGGATGTCATCACTTGCTATATATGCTCGTGTAGAATTGAGAAAAGCCAGTATTTGTTTCTCTTCAGCCAGTGGTAGGATTCATCTGGTTCGTACTGGTTTGCGTGAACCAGTTCCTAGCGTTTCCTGCGTTCGCTGAACTGGTCCCAACAATATGTGTCCCTTCCGCATCTGCACTGGTGGGATTCAAAACACCTGACAGTATTTTGATGGCACTGGGGGGATCGCAGCATTGGGAGAAGCCCCCGATGCCATCAAAATACTGTTGAGTGTTTTGAATCCCAGCAGTGCAGATGTGACAGTGTCATGGCCTGTTGGAATCAGTTCAGCAAATGTGGGAAACGCTAGGAACTGGTTTGCATGACCCAGCTGATTCCCACCACCGACCGAACCAGTTCCTGGGAGGTTTTGAATCTCATCACTGTCTTCAGCAGATAGCAAGGTATTTGAACTGGTGCAGTAATGAAGATAGGTCAGTTTTCCCTGGACTGCACCATGGTGCTGTAAACCTGTGTGACTGAGATCTGGAAGCCCACTGTTGCTTGGACACAGGTATGCCCCTATCTCCTGGAGCCAACAGCCACCCTGTGTCCAGTGCCGTTTCCCATGGGTGGACCAGAGAGGTGCAAGAGGACCCCACGGAGCCCCTGAGGGAGAGTTGTTAAATTGGGACCAGGCCCCCCTTCACTCTTGCTCTTCCTTATCTGCTTGTTAGGTTGTTTTGGAATTTTTTTGGACTTTTTTCCCCTTAAATTCTAGTTCTTTTTTTCTGCCCATTTTCTGTGGGGCAATATTTGGCTCTTTTCTTCTTAATAAAGCTGCATAAACAAAACAGTTCATACCTTATTCAGCCTATCAAGTGCTGGGATTCCTTTTTCGAGTCTCCCTTTTCAGTATGGTGGTGTCTTTTTTCGCAGCCTGTGCTGTTTGTTTTTTTAGCAGGCTTCTTTACCGTGCGGAGCAGGGTTATTATGCCCACTGCCTGGGATTGTACCTCATAGGGCTCCCTCGGGTCAGCTCTATGGCAGGCTCCTTTGACCCCTCTGTGATGGGGATGCTGAAGGCCTAATTTTTTTATGGCATTGTTGAGGAACCCCCCCTCCTCCCTTTACAGAGGCCAGGCCCCATGTCGGTGCTGATGTCTCCTCTGAGCCTGGTATGCCCTTCCCACCCATGGGACAGGTGGTCCTCTGGGGCCAAGCCAGGTGCTCTTCATCAGGAGTGCAGAGGCTTCAGTCTCTGGCCAACAGCCCCCATGGGACCCCAGGGTTCCCTTTCTGCTGGCTTGGAGCAGTAGCTACTGAAACAACTTATGGGCTGTGGTGTCCTTTCTTGCTTCTTAATACCTCCCTTTGCAGTGGTCTGAGATCTAGGCTTTCCCTACAGGGGATTCTGAACCCTTGAGCACCTCTGTCACGGGCAGTAGAGGGATCCAGACTCCTATGTCACTCTTGCACTCATCTGTTCCTCTGGAAGTCACCTTATCCCCTTAGGGGGTTGGCTGAGAGGCTGAAGGAGCTTCTGGTAATGGAGGATCCTGGCTCTTTTTCACTTATAGCTTGGCCTTTAAGAGGCATAGGCTCTCGAAGAAGGGCTACTCTAGAGCAAAAGAAGACAACCTGCTTAAGGCTTGGAGAGCCTCTGTCATTAGCTTATGTGAAAGTCTGGAGAGTTTTTGAGAAATAGTGTTCCTCTCGATCCATGGAGGCCAGGAAGGCAGACATTCACTATTTGATCATTCTTATATTTCAGCCTGGCCCAAGGGCTTGGCCCTGAACTCAAAAGGTTCAGGTAAAGGTCCTGATATGCTGCAGGGTTTGCATCTAAGGGATTTCATTGGTAGTGTACCCTGATATCTCCCACTTCCTCAGGGGAGTGAGGCAGTTCCATCTGCTTGTGTGTCCAGTTTTGCCTAGTTGAGCCTTTCTGGTGTTGAAGGCATGGGACTGGAATTCCCTTTGACCCCATTTGTAAGGCCTCTCTCAAGGGATGGATCTTTAAGGTGGTTTTTCTGGTGACTATGGTGGAGGTCAGTGCTGCAGAACGTGTCCTGCAGGGAGACCTTTTTGGTCATCTTAATCAGGCCGTCACCCTATCTTCCTTCCTTCTTTCTCAGAGTTGTACATTCAAATGGATCCTTTGCTACATCTGGTGGATGTGAGAAGGACATTAGTGAGTTCTTCGGGAACAAGCAGGAAGTCAGTCCTCACATATGGGTGATGTCTGCACCAATGGAACCCTCACGGAAGCATCCCCCCAACTTTCAAAGAAAGCCTTTAGGAGATGCCACCACACATGCGTGGTCCCCTTCCTGCCCAAGGGTGCCATCTTGCTCAGTCTCCTTTTTTTCCACGGAGCCCTTCAGATGTCTGTCTGCTCTTCCTCCGGAAAAAGTTGATTTTCTTGACCTGAGTTTCATATTCTCCTCTGGTAGTGCAACTGTTCTTTTCCTGCCACCCAAGCCCGCTACTCTGGCAATGAGTCTCGGGTTTATAGTTTTCTTCCTTCTTGGCGCCTTCATGCCTTTTTTCCAACTGATGGCACCATGGATATTCGACCTCGCTGGGATACTTTTTTCTCCTATGGCTATCAGTGGTTTTAAAAGGTGTGATCGGTGTGCCAAAATAATGTCCCTGATTGACACACGCGACTGCTGCCTTTTCTGCCGGGGACCAGACCACGACCCCACAGCATGCAGCCTCTCTAGGAAGATGTCCACCAAGGCCTTCAAGAGCTGCCAGCAGCAGTTTTTCCCCAGCGTCCCTGGTACATCTGATGCCTCTTCCGAAACTGTGGAATCCTGAGGTAGTCTTCCGGACCCTGACTGATGCTGTGGTTCCTCGAAAGGGGGTCTCCCTAGAGGGAACTCAAGAAAAAGAAGAGGGCCTCTAAAGCAGCATCCCTGAATGGCTCGGACGGGCTAGGTAAGTCCCGAGCCAGGTCCAGCAGTCGTAAATGCTCATACGAGGGATTGAAGAAGGCGCGATCTGTGAAGGTCCCCCAAAAGGACTCTACCTCGGGCCGGCCTCGGTCACCTGACACCATCCTCATCGAGGACTCCCCTTCAGGGGAACCGGCGTCGGGCATGATTTCCCTTTGTGCCCGTGCTGATGTCTGCGGAGCCTTCTGACCTGGAATCCAGAATGGCGACCCTGGAGCTCAGCTTGTCTGCCTTCATAGACCAGTATCAAGCGCTGTTATCCGCTACCTCCGTCCAGACCACCGCGCCCTTGACGTCGAGGATATCCCCAGAGGCTGAGCCGATCCTCAAGTTCTTTTGGCCTCAAGTCGATTCTCATCTGAGGTCTCGATCTTGCTCCTATTCCACAGGGCCATGATTTTCCTCAGCCAGTGCGCTTGGCACCGGCCGCGGGCGGGGATCAGCCCTGGAGCCTGCGAGTCATCTTTCCCTCGATTCCTCAATGGACTATTCTGAATGGGAAACGGAGGACGAGGAGTTGCCGGACACCCATCACCACTGCGAAGTCCCCTCGGACTCCCCTCACTCTGAGCCCCGGCGTCTGTCCCCACCCGAGGATATAGTGTTCCTCAACTTCATCAGGGACATGTCCAAGGCCCTAGCATTTCCGATGGAATCGGAGGAGAACCCTCGGACAAAGGAGCTAGAAATCCTCCAATATGAGGCCCCTCCGAGGGAATCGCTTACGGAGCCTATCCCTCCCATCCTGGAATTACTAATGCTCCGTATGTGTGAGACACTGGCATCTGTACCAGTGGTGAGCAAGCGGCTCTACTCGATGCATCGAGTCCGCCAGAACCCAGGTTTCCAGAAGTCACAGCTGCCGCACAACTCCATGGTGGTGGAGTCGGCCATATGTCGTCTAAAGAGTCAGAAGACGCACTCCTCGGTGCCCCCCCCCCCCCCGTCATGGAGGCACGCATCCTGGATGCCCTCAGCAGAAAGGTCTACCAGGGCTCGATGCTCATCGGCTGGATCCAGGCATACCAGCTGTACATGGGCATGTACCTGAGAAACCTGGCGAAGGAATTTGCTGGGTTCTCAGCTGGTCTCTCTGAGGAACCCCTGCAGCGGTTAAGAACCTGGCCAAGGCTGTCTGTGAGTGCTCCAAGTTTGTCTCGGGCAGCTTATGATGGCTTTGAATCAGTGGCTCAAGTAGCGGCGGTGGGCATTGGTGCCCGACATCAGGTTTGGCTACAGTCCTCTGAGCTCGAGCAATGGGTTCAGGACAAATTGGTCAATGTCCCATACCAAGGAGGGAATCTCTTTGGAAAAGCCATGACCGAGAAAGCTGCCAAGCTGGAGACTGAGTTCATGACAAGGACCAGGCTCTCTAAGAAGACCACTGTCCCTGCCTGATGGAAGGGCTCTGGTAAAAAGCCCTTCTACCCGAGGGAAGGGGCTGCTTACAGAAATTACCCACCTTTTCAGGCCTCCCCGGTGCCCCAGCAAGGGCAACAGGCCAAGGGACATAGGCAAGGGCCTCGTAAGCAGAAGACTCCCAAGCCCCAGGCATCGGCCCCAGCCCAGGGGGGAGTTTTTGACTCCTTGGGCATAGCCTCTCCACCCCAAACAGGACAGCCATCACCACCGATTCTTGGGCACTCAAGGTGGTCATGGAGAGCTACCTCCTCCATCTGGCCCAGACACCTCCCCAGGTCTCCCCTTCACCAGGACCTTCTACTGAAGGAACTGGCAGGTCTTCTCGAGGACAGAGCGGTAGAACCATTTCCCCACCATCTCAAGGGCAAGGGGTTCTACACCAGGTACTTTCTCATACCAAAAAGAACAGGGGGCCTAAGGTCCATCCTCAACCTGTGCAATTTGAACTGATTCCTGGTGAGGGAGAAGTTCAAGATGTTCTCCCTTGGAACATTGCTGCCTTATCTCCAGCAGGGAGATTGACTATGCTTCTTGGATCTGAAGGATGCTTACACACACATCCTCAATCACCCCAACCACAGGCAGTATCTGAAGTTCATGGTGGGGGGCAGCCATTACCAGTACAGGGTGCTGTCTTCGGCTTGGCTTCCGCCCCCAAGAGTCTTCACCAAGAACCTGGCAGTCGTGGCCACCTTCCTCCGCCTCCAGGGGGCCTTTGTCTACCCCTTCCTGGATGAATTGCTCATAAAGGGAGGCACAACCTCAGAAGTGCAGCAAGCAATCACACGTATCATCCAGGTCCTGCAGCATCTAGGGTTTGTAATAAACTACCCCAAGTCCCACCTCCTCCCGACACGGTGTCTGGAGTTCATAGGGGCAAAGCTAGACATCCTCCAGGCAAAGGCCTCCCTTCCAGAGGACTGAGCCAATCGCCTCAGGGCACTGGCCCTGGACATGCAACACCATCCTTCGGTGTGTGCTTGGCTCCTGCTGCACCTACTCGGATACATGTCCTCCACAGTCCATGTCACCCCAGATTTCCACCTCCACATGAGTGCTCCGCAGTGGTGCCTTCGGAACCAGTGGACACAGGCCACAGGTCGTCTCCAGGACAGAGTCTTAGTGACCCGCTGGTTGGCAGAATCCCTGACCAGGTGGCAAAACCCCCCAGTACCTCGAGGCAGGGATGCCCTTCCATACTCTGTGCCCCTTAAGGATTCTCATGACAGATGCCTCCCTGCTAGGTTGGGGAGCCCACTTTGAGAAATTCTGCACCCACGGCAGCTAGTCGCAGGACGAGAGCAACCAGAAGATGAACTTGCTGGAGTTGCGGGCAATACATCTTGCCTTCTGAGTCTTTTGCCACCCGCCTATGGCACCAACCGGTGTTGGTCCAAATAGACAACCAGGTGACAATGTTCTATGTGAACAAGCAGGGGGGCCCAGGGTCCCGCACCCTCTGCCGTGAAGCGATGGCCCTCTACTCCTACGTAGTCCAGCAGGGCATACACTTATGGGCAGTATACCTGCCAGGCCTCACTGGCTGGCAGATTAGACAGGATCCTCCAGCCACATGAGTGGCAGCTGGACCCCAGAATGGCAAGCCGACTTTTTCACCTCTGGGAGGAACCTTTGATAGACCTGTTTGCCAGCCCAGACAACTACCAGTTGTCCCACTTCAGCTCCCGGTGAGCCCACCCCTCCCGGGTGGTGGCAGATGCATTTTTCATCCCGTGGTCAGAAGGTCTCATGTACTCCTTCCCACCCATGCCACTAATTGCCAAAATGTTATTCAGGACCCTCCGTGACAAGGCCTCACTGATCCTGATAGCCCCTCGATGACCCAGGCAGCCATGATTCCCACTAGATCTCCAGCTGTCGGTGGAGACTCCCATCCCATTGGTGAGCTCCCCGGTGCTTCTGTCTCTGGCACTGACAGCGTGGCTGCTGAAAGGGTGATCCTAGTCCCTTTCAACCTCTTGGGAGAAGTGGAGAAGATCCTGCTGGCTTCCCCATAAGACTTCTACCAGGAAAGCATATGCCTTCAAGTGGCGCAGATTTTCAGTTTGGTGCGCGGACATGGGGCTAACCCGTTCTCCTGCCCAGTGCAGCTGGTAATGCAGTACCTTCTCCATCTCTTGCATTCCGGGCTCAAATTGAACTCTGTCACAGTGTACCTCAGTGCCCTGGCGGCGCATCACCATCCAGTGGATGGCAAATCCCTCTCGGCCCATCTTCTGGTGACCCATTGGAGTTGGTTCCTTCATTTTTGCTGTCTTTAGCTATGTCATCTGACTGAGCAAGATGGCACCCTTGGGTGGGAAGGGGACCGCGCATGTGTGTTGGCATCTCCCAAAGGCTTTCTTTGAAAGCTGTGGGGATGCTTCTGTGAGGTCTCCATCGGTGCCAGTGTCACCCATATGTGAGGACTGATTCCTGCTCTCCCTGGAGAACACCTGTTAAAGGTAACTACATTATACCTGGAAATTACTAATGCTTTCTGTCGATCGGACCATCTGTTAGCTCTCTTCAGTGGCCTGAGGAAAGGACAGGCAACAGCTAAGTCCTTGATTGCCTGTTACATTAAGTAAGCTATGGGTTCAGCTTACCTTCTGTGTGTTGTGTCTGCTGGAGGGAGTCAGAGTTCACTCTGGTAGGGCACAATCATCCTGGGTGGAGTCTGTTTTGGTGTCCCCAGAGGACACCTGCAAGGCAGCTACTTGGTCATCTTTGAGCATCTTTGTGAAGCACCACAGATGGCATGTGGGAGCCGGGGTTAGAGAACGGGTGTTCCTTATTGTCCCTGGGTGTTCTGCCTAGCTGAATATCTGGATTCAGTGGTGATTGGTGCCAGTATTCAGAGAGAAGCAATTATTGAGACCGCTATCGGGATAGCAAATCCGATAACGTTAGAACAGTCTTTTTTTGCTGTCCAACTTTATGCAGATAAGTATCCGGTTAGCAGACTGAACATTACCCCACTACCTGTATAACTTGTAACTGCCCAAGCTGCATCCCTGGAGTGCTCAGGCACTATCCAGACAGCGCTGAGGCAGGAGGGAATGTTCAGCAGCACAGTCTGGATAGTGCAGCTGAAGATCTCGCTATCTGGCACTTACCTGGATACAGGGGCTGTTAAACAGGTAAGTGCTTTTGAATATCGGCCTCCAGTTTTCAGCAATGTTCCATTTTTGTTTTTAAGGCTCCAGCCTCTGCTGATTCAATCAAAACTTTAAAAAAAATCAAAGTATTTTATTTATTTAAATACATTTATAGCCCACCAATATAGCATCCAATTAGTTGAAACCCTCCTTACCTCCCTACTAGACTCCCTGTACCTGCACACTCAGAATCCTACCCAGGGATGCTTACTCATATTCCTTGATTTATCCGCTGCGTTTGACTCCCTTCCTCACCATCAACTTTTAAACAGACTCCATGAAATAGGACCTGTTGGGTTCTACCTAGATGACAGACCCCAACAGGTCCGTATTGGAAATGATACCTCCCTCCCATTTACTCTAAAACAAGGTGTCCCCCAAGGATCTAGTCTGTCCGCTCTCCTATTCAATATTTTCCTTCAACCTGTCTGCAACATCTTCCAAAACTATGATATTTAGTACCAATTATATGCGGATGACATGATGTGCTTCACCCCATTTAATCTCACTAACCCTGACTTTACTAAACTATACGATTGCCTAACCACTCTAAAATCCTGGCTAGCCCAGCACAACCTCCTAATTAACCAATCCAAGACTGAAGTCCTACAGGTGTTTTCCAATACCTCATACACTCCACCTCCAACCATCAATATTGGAGACCTCAATCTTACTATAAAAAACCAAGTGAAATATCTTGGTGTCATCCTTGATCAGAACCTCTCCTTCACTAATCAAATCAAGAGAACTACCAACACAATATATGCAAAGCTACGAACCCTCCGGAACCTCAAACCACTTTTAAACCCTAACTCATTTCGTTCTGTCTGTCAGGCCCTCACAACTCCTTCTCTTGATTACTGTAACCTCATCTATCATGGCCTTCCCAAGAACACCATACAACTGCTCCAATTAGCCCAGAACACGATTGCACGGCTTATAACCAACCACCCCAGACGTTCACACATCATACCAGTCCTATATGATCTCCACTGGCTTCCCATTCAATACAGGATTAAATTCAAAGTGCTTACCCTTACACATAAAATCATTTCCAAAGTGTCAGCTCCATGCCTCTCCCCACTCCTTCTCTTCCCCATTAACACAAGAACCCGCCACTCAATTACCAAAAACCTTCTGACTATCCCCCCAACTAAAAGATATTGCAAACAATCTACCAGTAACAGGGCCTTCTCCCTCTATGCTTCATCCCTATGGAACTCCCTTCCTTACGAGCTGCGGAACTGTCCAACCCACTCTGAGTTCCGAAAGGAGCTAAAATCCCTTCTTTTTCTTGAACATTTTTCCCTACCACCTTAGTACCTAACCTTTCTTCCACCTCCCTGCTCCTGCCCTATCAAAAACCTATCATACAGCCATAATATCCCGGTATTTACCGTTGTAAATAGTTGCTCACTGCTCTTGTAATTAGTTCTCTTGTTACCTATATATACCTCTGTTACTTTGTTCTATGTAAACAGTTGAAACATATTGCCTTAATTGTTTTATGTAAACCGTTTTGACTTGTAGAAAGACTGCATAAAAATTCAGTTAAATAAATAAATACATAAATAAATAAATGGATAACAAAGCAACATGCATAATGGAATAAACACGTTTCAATATTTCCAATCAAAATAATATGAAAATATTCGTGTCATAATGCATAAGCTTTTTCAAAGAGAATTGCTTTCAACTTTCTAAAACTGACCATGTCTTGCGTCCCTCTTTTATTCACTGGTATCGTATTCCATGAATTAGGCTCACAAACGGAAAATACTCTTGTTCATGTCGTAGCTTTGTGAGCATCTTTAGGAGAAGGAATCTCAAGAAAAGTTGTATCTTGAGAGCGCCATACTCTAGTCTGTCAATAAACAAAGAAAAATTCAGTTCAGTTGAAAAACGGAAATTCATCACTTCAAAAATCATCTATAAAACCTCAAATTTAGCTTGCCATCCAGCTCAGAAAAATGAAGTTGAAAAGTGGACACTGACAGTGTGATACAGCGGCATAATTCTGCTTCCTCCATTTTCAGATACCGGTATGTCTCAATGGAGGTCTTGGTGGGTGAGACCTGTTTCAATAAGTTACCAAGAGTGGGGGGACGTCTGGGCGGTCTTTGTTTGTGACTAGTGCTGTATTTGAAGTCTATATGTCCGAGTGCTGTTGTGTGTCCGTAGAGAGAGAACGTGTAGGTACATTATCCATGGGATATTTGAGAGAAGTCGGGTAGAGTTAGTGCTTTGGATGGGATACAATGGGATAATTTCTTGGGAGGGGTGCTGTGGTAGAGTGTGTGTCAGGGGCATGTTCAAGTTTCTCATGGGGGTGCAGTTTTTTTAGGGGGGGTTAGATTATATAGGTGATGGGAGTTTCATTTTATGTTTAAATTTGTTTATTGAGTCAAAATCCAGGAGGGTAAACCGTTTTAGAATCATAATTCAACATATGTTAATCCCCTTAAATGCAACCACCCTGTCCCTCCCCCCAAAATAACCATTATCATATACAGTTCTACCATACGCTATCCACCACCACCCACTGGATGATACAGTAGCCAGCAGTGCAGCATCACAAGAACCGTGAGACAACGAAAAAATGAAAGAGACTCAGTGACTCGGAGGGCCAAGGTATACGAAGATCAAGACCCCCCTCCTAGACCCCGACCAACCAAACCCACCCCCCACCATCTCCCACCAGCTGACCCCCCACCCACCCAACCACCCACCGACACCGAAGCAGACAGTCACACATACATACGTACTCACCCAAACTCATAAATATTCATAAACACCTCCCTATATAGACTTGTAGATCCCTAGTGGGAGAAAAAGACCCTGAGGAGGAATAGTAGGAAGAAAGAAAAGGAAGAAGCTAGGGAGGAACTTTCTACCCACCCACTTAGTACCCTCCTAGAATTCCGTGGCGAGTTCTACTTGGCAAAGACTGTATATGTGGGCCCCAGCCCTCCAAAAATCGCCCCCAGCGCTGTGGATGGCCACCCACCCTACACCTCTCCATCACCAACACCATGTGTAACTTATTTCTCCATTCCCCATAAGTTGGACCGCGACCATCCACCCACCTTTGTAATATAGTCATTCGAGCAGTCACCAACACTAGGCGAATCCAATGCCATACAACACACCCAACATTCTCCGCAAAGGACTTTTGCCAAATATCCAAGACCACACTCGCTGTTGAGAGCCCCAACCGCATCTGCACACATCCCTCCAGATAGGCCAATACTTTCCCCCAAAAGACCTTGACCCGTGGACACAACCAAAACATATGCCCTAAAGTAGCTCTATCCCCTCCACAGCAAGGACAACAATGTGACCCCCCAATTCCCGCTTTCCATGCCCGAATGGGAGCAAAGTAAAGCCTGCGGAGCAACTTGTATTGCATGTCTCTATGCGCAACCACCACACTCAACTTCGGGATGCCTGCCAGACCCTGCAGAACCCCCTCCCCTTCTATTGCTTCCCCTAAGTCCCGAGTCCAGGCATCCGCCAAATCATCTATCCGAATTGGCGGTATGGACTCCCCCAGCATTTTATGGAGCCATGTCACACCTCCCCCCCTCACTCCTCCCATCAACACCTCTTCTATACCTGTATTAACCTCCCCTCGCAAGGCATCCGATGGAAGGCTATTGATATAGCTGCGTATCTGAGCATAGGGAAATACATCGTTCTCCGTTAGAGGGTACTGCATCCGGAGAGCGGCAAACGACTCTATCCTACCCTCTGCCGTAACCAAGTGCTCTAAGTTAACTATGCCAAGCTGGCGCCACCGAACAAAACTCACCTCAGTCATTCCGGGCTGAAACTCCTCGTTACCTCGGATCGGAAGATAGGGAGAGCAATTGGCCCTGATCGCCGTACTCTTACAAAGGTACTTCCAAGCTCTACGTACCGGATCTAAAAGTACCTTGCGGATGACCCGATCAATCCCTGGAAGCGATTTCGCGTGCAGAATATATCGCAGCTGTAAGGGTCTCACCAGCTCTCGGAGCAGAGGCAAAGGAGTATGGACATCCATTTCCCATAGCCAGTCCCGGGCATGACGTAGGAGGCAGGCCATATTGTATTTTTTAACATCTGGAAGACCCATTCCTCCTTGGGCCCAAGGCTGCCGTAAGATCCCCAATCGGACTCGGGGTCGCCTACCCCGCCAAAGAAACTTATTAATCAACCCATCCATCTTACGAATATCTGCACGCTTTAACAGTATGGGCAATGTCTGAAGTACGTAAAGCAACTTTGGAAACAACGTCATCTTATATAGAGCAATGCAACCCCCCAAAGACAACGGGAGATCCCTCCATCTATCCACCTTGTCCGACAATTCACCAAGAGACTTTTTAAGATTATAAAGATCCATTAAATCTGCAGATAAATAAACTCCCAAATATTTGAAATGCCCATCCGCCCACCTTAGCGGAAAGTCACCCCTCCAACTCCAGGAGAACCGCTGGCCCACCAGGAGCGCCTCTGACTTGTCTAAATTCAGGCGGAGACCTGAAGGCCTCCCATAAACCTTAAAGAGTTCCAGCAAAAAAGGTTATCCCTCCTGCGGCTCCGCTAGGTGAACAAGCAGATCATCCGCAAAAGCGGCCACTCGAAATTCGCCTTTGCCCACAGGTATACCCCGAAACGTAGTGGAGGACCTAATCCGAATTAACAGAGGCTCCAACGTCAGCACAAACAGCAATGAGGATAAAGGGCATCCCTGACGCGTCCCTTTCTGGATGTTAAATTCGGAGGTCAGATTCCCATTTAGCATAATTGCTCCCTTCGGATCAGCATACAACAACCGCACCACTTCCATAAAGAAGCCAGAAAAGCCCATCCCCTCCAGGACCTGGTACATAAAATCCCAAACCACCCGGTCAAACGCTTTTTCTGCATCAAAACTGATCAGCATGGAATTCATACAGGCCCTTCTACCCGCACACATAGAGGTCATAATTCTTTGCAAATTATACGACGCATGCCTCCCTCGCACAAACCCTACCTGATCCGTATGGATAAGAGCCGGTAAAAACTCTGCTAATCGATCCGCCATAATTTTGGCCAGGATCTTGATATCAACATTAAGAAGTGAAATAGGCCGATAGGAGCCCAGAAGAAGGGGGTCTCTACCAGGCTTCGGTAAAATAGTAACCACAGCTTTATTTGCCTCATAAGGAAATCGGCCTTTGCGTACCAGATCTTCAAAATATTCCAGCAAAGGGACCGCTACCTTGTCTCCCATCAGTTTATAAAATTCCCCCCGTAGACCATCGATTCCCGGGGCACGCCCTCCCTTCACCTGCTTAATCCCCAACTGCACCTCCTGCACCGAGATAGGCTGGTTGAGGACCTGTAAATTCTCTTCCAACAATTTGGGCAATGCGCAACCCTGCAAAAATTCCTGACCATCCTCCAGCCGCGCTCCGCCTTCTCCGCTATACAGATGCTGAAAAAAATCGCAAAAGACCTGCTCAATGTCTACCCGTTCCGTCTTAAGAGACCCATCAGGGTGCCGGATCACCCCTATCTGCCTGGATCCCCCCTCCGACTTAATTAAGGAGGACATCAGCTTGCCCGCCCGGTTACCATGTTGGTATAACTGGTATCTATAATACATTAATGATTTCTGGGCGCGCTGATGAAGTAACATTTCCAGCTCCGTTTGTAGCTCTTGCATTTTTATCTGATTCCCCCTGTTTCTATTCGATGCCAGCCTCCGCCGTGCCTTCCCCAACTCCCGTTCTAATTGTAAAATACGCCGGTTCAGCTGTTTTCGTTTGGCGCTACAATAACTAATAATCTCCCCACGGATCACAGCCTTACCCGCCTCCCAGAACAAAACTGGATTGATCTCAGGCTGATCATTAGCTTCCGCATATATCTCCCATCATTCCCGAAGATACTTTTCAAAATGAACATCCCCAGTAAGCTCCAAGGGGTATCGCCATAACTTGTTTCTGCCTTGTGTTCTCCTCCCAAGCTCTATGGTCACCATCGCATGGTCTGATATAACTGAAGGACCTACCCCCGCCCCCAATATCCGACTGAACAAAGTTTCAGATATCAAAAAGTAATCGATACGCGACCATGTGTTGTGCGCCCTGGACATATGGGTATATTCCCGGTCCCCGGGATGCAGCACCCTCCAGATATCCAGCAAATTATTGCCATCACACATCCCCAAGATCTTCTTCACGCTCCTCCGATCCCTGTTCCCGGATGTTTCTGATTTATCCATATGCTCATTCAATACAGAATTGAAGTCCCCACCCATAATGATCTGATAACCAGTAGTATGGGCCACCAATTGGGCCACCTGCTGGTAGAAGCGGGCCTCATACTCATTCGGTGCATACACCGAACAGAAGACCACCTTGAGGCCATCCAGGGTACCCCAGACAAAAACATACCTCCCATCCACATCAGACTCAACTCTCTCCTCCACCCACCTCAATTGCTTTGCCACCAGTATAGCTACACCCCGTTTTTTCCCCAGTGCTGGCACCCCATACACCATGCCTATCCGCCCTTTACACAATTTTGCATGCTCTGCTTCGGATTGATGGGTCTCTTGAAGCATCGCAATGTCAATCCGCTGTCGGCTCAATTGTTGCAATACTTTATATCTTTTTACAGGAGAGCCCAGCCCACATACATTCCATGAAGCAATCCTAATGTGATTATCCATCCCTTAATTTCCCGGTAGTATTCCAACGATGATCCCAATCCCAAATTAGAAGCAGGGGCCCTCCCAGCCTAGGACCCCCCCTCTCCACCACACCAATGTCTAACGCAAACACACCACCAAATCAATGGCCTCGCATCACAGTCTCTGCTCCAAGTGTACAACCTCTGCTCAGTGTCCACCCCCTCCCCCCTTCCCCCCACCCCCCCTCTGCCCTCTGTCCCCTAATCTCTCAACCCCCCCTTTCCTCCTATTCCACATCCTCTAATCTCTGTCTAGAGGCCCCTCCGCACTTCCGGGACATGCAGAGCCCCCCCTCCCCCAGTTACCCCTCCCACGCTTCCCCCTCCACCACTGACAACACGGAAGCCCTATGCCTTACAGTACACATAGGCACATCCAACATCTCATTCATCTCACATATATCTCATATATCCACCATACCCCAACAAAGCCCCAAAACAGTTCACCACAACCCCGAGTCTCGAAGTCACACATCAGAAGTACCCAAAAAACATAAAAAGTTTACCCCCCCACACAACAAAGTGACAGCCAACCTGCCACCACATCCCCCATTTAAGAGGACCATAGCAATTCGTCGCTCCCTAGCATTCCCCTGTAACCCACCTCCCTCATCCCGTCCCAAGGTCTAATAACCCCGTGCAGATAACAAAACAGAATACTGCAACAAATATTTTCAAACAACATTAATAGTCTTTAGGACCAGCATAACCTTCGCCAAGGCACAGGACCTCCATACGGTCTGAAGAACAAGTAGGGCAGTCACTGTTCTCCGCCCCGGCCCCAAGTCCAACAGTGTCCACTGCACATACAGGGTACGGGCCAGTCCTGCGGCCAACCTTGGCTCAGCGCTCACCAAAGCAGGCAAGGAACGACATCATCATCCGCGCTGTTGGCAATACACCAGGGCTTCCTCCGGAGTCGAAAACAGACGCTGTACCCCATCACAGTCCACTTTCAGTCGGGCAGGATAGGCCAACGTAAAGCGGAGGCCCTTCTCCACCAGCAAGCCACAGACTTCTTTATAGGCCTTCCTGCGCAGTGAAACCCCCGCAGAGTAATCTTGGAAAATTAAAACAGTGTTAACACCATTTCCACTTCTGCGCTGCTGCCGGGCCGCCCGCAAAACTCCTTCCTTCTGAGCAGCATTAAGAAACCGGGCGATGACTGCCCTCGGCCTGTTGTCCCCAGCACGGTATGGCCCCAAGTGGTGAGCTCTTTCCAGGACGATCACCCCCAGCTCCTTGTCTACCGGCAAATGGTCAGGGATCCACTTCTCCAGATAGCGTCTCAGGTCAATCTCCTTCACCGATTCGGCAATGCCTATGAACCATAAGTTATTTCTACGGCTCCGGTTCTCCAGATCCTCAATCTTGTCTGCCTGCTTTATCAGCAACTCCTCCAACTTTTGGATCCGAACAGAGGCCTGTGTGTGGCCGTCTTCCAGCTGCTCGACCTGTTCCACGCGCCCATTGAAGTCAGTGACGGCACTCATTTGGGCTGCCAGTCCCCCTAAGCGGTCTTCCAGCACCGACACTACCGCCCGGGAGACCTCTGCTACCACCGAGCCTTGTGCAGTTAGGGTCTGGCCCTCCACTCCATTCTCCGCCATCTTGGCATCCTCTCCACGAGGCTTCTCCTTCTTAGCAGATTTCATTGTCATGGCCTCCACTGACCCAGTATCGGTACTGCTGCTGCCCCTTCGATCTTGGTACTACTTGATCTCCCCCAAAATATGTCTTGCAGTGGAAATTCAGCAAATTAAAGTTGACGGGAAAGGAGCAGGCTCTGGAGCTAAGAAAGGCGCGTCTTTCCTAGCCCACCATGCCACCGGAAGTCCCGGGAGTTTCGTTTTAATGTACTTCCTATACCACTTTTCAAACTAATTTCAAAACAAATTTGTGGTGAGGTGTGAGGATGTCAAGGTGTTCGGGTCTGGAGGTAAGGGAAGGTGTGTTTTGGGATTCTTACTCCTCTTCCCCCCACATTGCTGCACACTTCACAACGTTAGGCCTCCTCTTCCTATGCTGCAGGGTTTGGGCTTCCCACGGCATGTGACTTCTTTCTTCACCATGACAGCAGCACACAGGCTCTTAAGCTGCAAGGTTTGAGATCCCTACAGTACACCGCTCTAACCTGGCCTGGCAGCTTTCGTCCACCAACAGAACAAGGTATCTTGAGGTGGCGAAGCCTAACTGCTTGGCCACCATGCTCCTTCCTGCCAGCTCTGCGTTGCATTTTGTGTAAGTTTGTGCATGCGCAAAGAAACCTAGACAGACAGACAGACCAGTCCTCCACAAGAGTCACTGTTACAATGAAACTTGCCATAAAACAAATAGTTGTGTGACGTTATGAAGCAAGATGCCAATTCATTATGATGTTTCCTCTTCTTTAGAGGAAGTCTGCCCCAAATTAATTTTTCTAAAACACTGACTGTGAAGACCGTGGCCTGGTGGCTCAGTCACCACCCTCTTTCATGTGAGACCTGAGTTTGGTCATACCACGCATCTAGAAAAATGGAAGACAGACCTTAACAATGTAAATATTTTCTCCTTCCAGGTTTGGTCCTTCCCAACCCTCAGTTAATACTTTGTATCTCTCCCCTGCGGAGCCTGTCCTGGGTCACACCCTGTTTTTGGACATGCTGGTAGAATTTCATAGGAAAAGTACTTAAAGATACGAGTTGGTGGAAGTCCTGCCTACTAAGTCTTGTGCTGACCCTTTAACCTTAATAGAACCTTCAAATGTATTTGAAAGTCTAAAGGATATAGGAATGCATGGAGACTTTTTCATATTCTCTCTAGGAGAAATGCTCTATTTTTAGACATGCATACCAGACATGTGAGCCAACTGCAGCCCTTGGTACAGTTTTAAACTACATAATACAAAGAATTAATTCCTTTGCCCCCCCCCCACCCCCCTTTTCCCTCACCCCACACAAAATAATTTTTAGGAGATCAGGGTTGTAGGTTTTTAGTTGGTGGCTGTTCTGAGGAAGTAGTCTGCTTGCCTCTGTCTCATGGCCTTTAGCAGCATAACTAAAATGAGGAAGTGTCTCTTTCCCACCTTCAGAAAGTTAGCCAGCCTTATTTGACAATTTGCAATTGGATAATCTGGAAAATGACTCTGGTTGGCTAGACAGAATTGCCCTGTCACTTTGATATGCTCAGTTTCTGAACAGGGGGGTCACTGAAGAGTAGAAATAGAATACAAAGCTCAGACTGTGTTGCAGTGGTTTTTTTTCCTTACCCCTGCCCTAACAGTATGAGTAGTTCTTGTATTTTTTCCCCTCAACCGGTTGCATCTGTTTACAGTTTGCTTTAGTAGTGACTTGTGCTGATTCATAGGCTGGCAAAACCCCACTTACATATTGAACATTTTCTCTGGCTGGGCCATTTGGCAGTAAGGGAACTCTTTTTAATTCAGGGTCTTGATTCGAAGAGAAGAACTGAAGCAAAGATGGACGTTTTCAAATTGATTGCTAAAGAAGATGAGTTACTGTTCATTTCTTGGCTTATTGCTTCCTGCTGCTTGAAATCCTCCCTGTGTCATTCTCAGAGACTTCCTCATTGTCCTTTTCTGACCCCATGTCTGGCAGGACTAGGCCTCTTGATGGCCAAGATTAAAGCTTCAGTTCCATTTTTGAGCTAGCAGGAGGTGTCAGATTAGCTATGTTCCACGCTTGTCCCCAGAGCTCGAGCGTCTGGTACCCCCATCCTGGCCAGTCACGGACAGAAGGCTTAAGCTCAGGTCATGTGTAGCATGACCAAACCTTTTGGGTCTCTAGGCAGTTTTAATGTGTGTCAGCAGCATGGTGGTGAGTGGTTTTGCACTAGTGAGACTGGAGTGGTTTGACTCACCATTCTAGCTAGTGTTTTTATTTATTGATGTAAATATATTCTTTGATATAGTATTGTATTCTATTCATGTGTTGGATTATTGTTGCATTTTCTTATGGTATTATTTTGTGGTGATGTAAGTCACTTTGGGTCGGGCTTTTATTCATGGAGGGTGGTATAGCATAATGTTATTAAAATGAAACAGAGCCCATGTTTTTAGTTTTTAGAGTTTTGTGGTACCAGCTCTGCCTTCAGTTAAGTTTAGTGTTGCCCCCTAATATTTTATGACTGCCTATAAAAAGTCAGAGCTTATCAACTCCTCCCCCACATATACACTTTTCTTTAAAGAAATATCCTTCCCTTGAGTCCTCTCTTCAACTATCTGTGCTGTATTCATGCTATGTATGTATTAGCGTGATGCCTACATGGAGCTCTGATGAAGGTGTGCTCTTATGTTGTCTGTACTGTATTCATAAGAACATAAGAGAAGCCATATTGTGTCAGACCAGGGTCCCAAAAAGTAGATCAGTTTCTAATAGCTCCCTTGCAAGGATGAACAATGGCTCTCTTACATCTACCTGGCTAATAATTTTTTATGAACTTTTTCTCTGGAAACTTGACCAGTTCTCTTTTGAACCTTGCTATGTTAGTTGTCTTTAGCATATCCTCCAGCAACAGATTCCACTCCACTGCATAATTTTGTGCTCTGGGAAACCGTTGTCCCTTCCCCCCTCCCTCCCCTCTCCCACTTTCTATGATTTTTCAGTCTGCTGGTCCTCTTTATGATGGTTGAAAAGTTAAACAGGAAGTCAGAAAGTCATTCTGCGCTGTGCTCCTACCTGGATGCTTTCATGCTTGGTTTTATGGATGTATAGCACCATGTTTGCTGAACCCGTTGATGGGGAAGGGAGAATCGGCTCATACATACATACAATAGCCTCTCCCACTTTCTCAGTAAGATTACTAGGACTTTTGTGTTGTCATGATACCTTTTATATAATCATGTTTGTAATAAGTTAACCTTATGTTACCCAAGTTTATATACCTATTTGCTGTAAACACGGAATAGCCTGTTATTCTGTTGATGTTGTATGTGAACCGCGCTGATACCAAATAGCGCGGTATATAAAAGATTGTAATAAATAAATAAATAAATAAAATACATGTACATGTGGATTGTGGGCAGTCTCCATACAGTGCTGGGAAAACCCCCTACACAAAAAAAACCCCAAAACTTAAAAGTCCAGAATTACAGAGACGATAGAATATAATTGATCTTCTTTTTTTTTTTTTTAATTGCCTGGGAAGATTGTGAGGTATATGGTTTTAGCTCTGCTGGAGTGACTTCTAGAGCTCACAAGGCTGTTCTGATAAAGCTGGCACAACTTTCCTTGCCAGAGCTCATCTTATTTTTCTGTTTAAAAAAAAAAAAAAGTTCAAGAAACAAGACAGCATGTTTGGTAACAAGAGGAATCTGTATGAGTTTGTTCAGATGTTTCTTTTGTTGATTTTTCTTTGTTCAAATGTTCCTTTGTAGGCGTTTGGAAATGCGAAAACAGCTCACAACAACAATTCCAGCCGCTTTGGGAAATTCATACAAGTCAACTACCTGGAGAGCGGCATCGTCCGGGGGTAAGCCAAGCCTGCAAAATCAAATTTGCTTCTCGTTCTAGCAAAGCCAGACCTAATCACTTCAAGGTGCATTTGGGTTTGGGATATATTTTTATTACATTTTTTTTCTTTCTATTAATTTTTCTGTTATACACAATGACTTAGAAAGAAGTGCTGTGGGGGGTGTTCAGCAGGAATAGAACCCTCCCCTCACAACCTCTTTCAGCTTTTATGTATCTAATAATCATAAAAGTATAAAGCTGGAATGGACCCATGAGGCCATCTGCTCCATCCTCTCAGCCTCCAGACAGAAGTGTCTAATCTAGTCCTCAGCACGCCAGCGTTTTTGGTCTTCCATGACTTGGGGCAAGTGCTGAACGCTGTGGTGCAGAAAACGTGAATTTGAGTCTGCCATCCATTGGGGGCTGACTGGGGTTAGGCATGCCACAGGGAGCGAGAGGGCAGACAGCTGCCACTGCTGCCCATGTTGTTGATGAGGGTACCCATTACTGACCCAAGTATGCTTTCTAAGGTAGAGTGAGTTTAAGGAGGGCAAAATGTGTTTAAAATAATGAAACCCAACATAAATATATCCAAGGACAGATTCAGCTACCTCATTTGTTTGGTAATATGTTTCAACCCTTAAAATTATAAGGTCGTCCTGCTGGAGTTATGCCCCTTCCTACAGCAATGGAGGAGGAGCCTAGTGGTTAGAGCAAACTGCCTAGTACCCAGAAGATCAAGGGTTCGATTCCCACTGGCACTCCTGGTGACCCCAATTGGGCAAGTCACTTTACCCTCCATTGCCTCGGAAGAAAAGGCCTGGCAATCTACTTCCGGTCATACCTTACCAAAAAGCCCAGAGGCTGCTGGGTCGCAAGGAGTCAGCATTGACTTGATGGCACTTTAGTTTCTTGTGTAGTTTTTTTTTTTTTAACATAAAACTGTTCTTCTTTCAGTGCAGCACTTTAGTTAGCTGTTTAGCTTATTAAACCTCAGTCTCTATAAGGAAACTCCTCCACCTACATTTCCAGACTTGTAGGGCAGGTTTTGTTTTTCCTTTTTAAAGGCCTCGTAAGACAAGTATGTCACACTTCCATGGTCAGAAAGCATCCACAAGTCACTTAGAGGTCTGCTGCTGCTAACATTTCTGATGCAGAAGATCTTAGCACGGTGCTTTTCCCACACTAGGCTTGTTCTCCGATGCAGAAAGCAAGCTAGCATGCGAAAAACGCCAAAAAAGCAACCATGCTAAATATCAGCGCAGTGGACATGCAAATTGCTGCATATTTAATTGCACCTGATGTAAAAAACTGCGCTGAAACTTAGCACGGTGTCTTACATTATTTTTAACACTGGATCTTTACGCCAGCTTCAGGCAGGCATACAAATCCAGCTGGGAGCAAAATGATCATGAGGGGAAGTTTGACACTCCACCTCAGATGATCCAGGCATCGGTGAAAGCCCCTGATGCCATCAGAATACTTTCAGGGGGCTGGTGCTTCCCCCCAACAGAAATAAAATATCTGGTGGCCCAGTGGGGCCCAATCCCCACCACCCCTCCTCCTTCCCACAGAAACAAAAAGTATCTGGTGGCCTAGTGGCCCCGATTTCCACCCCCCTCCCCAAAAGGAAAAAGAACCGGGTGGTCCAGTGGACCCTAACTCTCTGCCTCCTGAATCCTTCTCAGTATCGTAAATGTTGAGGGTGGGAACATTGCCCACACGCTCCCGCCTCCACACTGCCATCTTGCTAAATGCATCCTGGGATGCACCGGGGGAGTCAGACTGCCATATAAGAAGCACGTCATATATGGCAGATTGACATCATCCCATGTTGCATTCTGGGTCGCATGGCGCAGGGTCAGCTATCCCAGATTGCAGTATGGGGGCGTGGGGTCACTCTGCCATATAAGACATGCTTTGCCTGGGCCAGTTGCCACCATTTTCAAGATAGTGTGGGGTCTTGTGGGTAATGGTCCTACCCAATGTTCCCTCTAATTTTCTGTAGGCTGTGTGCGCATAAAATATCAGCTGTGCAGCTTTTGAAGTAAGGTTACATTTTTGTGTGCCACATAACGACACTCGGAGTTAAATACTTTAAAATTTGATTACACATCAGAATACAGTATGTACACCACATTGCACTAGAAAATATTGTAGAACTTGTGAAAACCGTAAATACACAGCAACTTTTAAATTTTAAGATGTCTGTGGTGTTTTCTATCAGAATCAGAACTGTAATTTTTGTGCGCTCTGTTGTAAAGTACACTCGGCGAGATGTGTGCACGCGCACACGCGCACAGCTTAGAGGGAACAGTGGTCCTGCCCACAACATGCCACAATATTTAAGGTACTGGGGAGGGTTCAGGGGTAGCAGGGTCCATTGGACCACCAGTTCTTTTTTTGTTCCAGGGGGAGGACAGGCTCACTGTGCCACCAGAGATTTTATTACTGTCGGAGGGTCAGTGTCTGGGGAGGCACCCCCCCCCCCCAACATTGTGCCAGTGGAATCGGGGGCTTTCCCCGATGCCTGGATCATCTGAGGTGAAGTGTCAAAAGTCACCTTAGATGACCCTGTTTGTCTGGGACAGCATGCCAAACTCACGTCGACGTCTGTGCGCATGTGTTTGATTTGCTCTTCCAGTTTAACACTGACTTTTTGTGTGCAGGATAATTTGCATATTGCATCACAGCTCAAAAAATTAGCATTAAACTTGCGCTATGAAATCCAGCGCTAGAGCTTTAAGCATTGGGCTCTAGCATGGGCTTCTGCATCAGCCTGTTTATGTGGTGATTGAAATATACATGCAACAGTAAACTTTCAGATGCACCCTGTGTAAACTCTTCAGCTGGGCACCCTGTCATTTGATCAGCTGAAGCGGGTCCATCATTTTGCCCTCAGCGCCTTCTTGGAATTGTAGTTAACAAGTTCAGTAAGAAAAGCTGAACCTGGAGGCAGGCAGGAGGGAACCTGGAGGGATCCATGTGCCAGATAGCTTTTGAGGTATGACAGAAAATAGGTTGAATTCTGTGTGAGATGTTTCAGCCCTCTGTAACTCTTTTCTTGTGAAGTTACACCTAACCTTTACTTCAATGGGTGAAAACCTAGTGCATCTGTCAGGCTTTTAATTAATTGTGCTACAAACATGCTGCCTTAGGTATCCGGCCTAGTGCTGCGGTGAAACCCAGCAGAGTGATTAGGTTTTCCTGAAGTACTAGCCAGCCTGGCTAATGTTTTACTGACACCTCCTGATATTTTCCCAGTACACACATGAAATCCGGGCAAGCACCCAATGATGCTTTGTACATTTCATGGGATTAAGATAATATCTTGGCTCCTGTATTGCAAGATGTTTATTTTCCTGAATACCACTTTAAATGGCTTGTCTGAAGAAGCAGTATAGAAACCTTTAAAACAAATAAAATAGATCCTGTATTGTAAACGGATCTTGCTTTCCTCTGGCATCTGGTATGTTGCATGAGTTGTTAACTGTCTTTTTTTGTGACTTGTTCTCTGTAATTTTGTGCTGCAGGTACTAATGGCTGTGTTTGCTAATACTTAACATGCGCTAATCTAAACATGGCCCTTAGTCTCTGTATAGAGGTTTTTCCATCCAGGTTATGTATTACAGACCTTACAAACAGCAATATGTATGTGCTATGGGTCATTACAGCTGTCTGTGTTCACTTGTTATTAATATGCAGTATTGCTGCTTGGGTGATAGTTTTTCAGAAAGGGGATAATAAATTGAAATAAACACTTTTTATTTATTTAAACTTATTTCTCTACTGCTTTTCTA
Organism: Ichthyophis bannanicus; assembly: GCA_033557465.1. Taxonomy (NCBI): domain Eukaryota; kingdom Metazoa; phylum Chordata; class Amphibia; order Gymnophiona; family Ichthyophiidae; genus Ichthyophis; species Ichthyophis bannanicus. Next base: position 253,462,721 of record CM066039.1, read on the forward strand.
CAATTCAAAGTGGTGTCCATTGAACAATAACACGCCAGGGCATCGAGTACAGCCTGGTGATCATACATGGACATGGAACGAATTATGTGGAAACAGATAACTAAACAGTGTGAAATAACAGGTCATACATTTTCAAGACCTAACTATAAACAAATAAGAGGGGTTCAATAAGCAACAGTTGTATGTAAAACGTTCAGAGTCTGTTTGTGGGGGCTTTTGAGGAGGGATCATGGATGATGATTATATCTCCAGGAACAAGCAGGAATCTAGTCATCACATATGGGTATCGTCGGTACCGATGGAGCCTGCGCGGGAACGCTCCCCAGCGTCCAATCAGAAAGCTTTTGGGAGCATCCCACAGCGCCTGCGTGCTGCCTTCCCACCTTTCCCAACTGCCTCTCTCCAGTTCTTCTTTTTCCGCGGAGCCAGCAGGTCATGTTCCTGTCACCGCAGAAGAATTCCCTTATTTCTTTATTTCTTTTTGTGGTCGCGTCTGCCTTCCCCGACGCTCTACCGGTACCGCCGGTATTTCTTTTCTTTAAAAAAATAAATAATTTTTCCATTCTTTCATTTTCTTCAGGTGCACCTGTCTTTTTGGGCCTTAAGGCCCAAAAATTTCCTTAATATGGAAAAACCTGCCTCAGGTTTTAAAAAGTGCACAAAATGTGGCGGTACCATTTCCGTCACCGACACCCATGAATGGTGTTTAAAATGTTTAGGTCCTGACCACTCCATCACAGATTGTGTGTCCTGTGCTATGATGTCTAAAAGGGGTCGACAGAACCGAGCTACTAAGCTCAGTACCCTGTTTCCCTCTGATGCAGCTTCGGTGGCATTGACGTCTTCCAGGGCTGCTTCTTCCTGTGGATCTCAGGTAACTAAACATAAGTTTAGCCGGTCCTCAAAGGGTAGATCTCCTTCTTAGCATCGAGATGCCTCTGGCGTTGCCCTCGAGGATTCTGCACCAGCAAAATTACCCCGGTGGGAGGCTTCGGCTTCCAAAGCACCATCATCGGGGTTCCAGGTTGTTCTCGATGGCTCGGCCTCGACAGATCTCCTGGTGCCATGCTCTGGTGTACCGGCAGTTTCCACCGGTACCGATTTCCAGGCATTGGCAGCATCTATGGACCAGAGAATTCTGTCCATAGAACGCAGTCTAGCGGCTTTCCTTGTGGCATCGACGCCCTTGGTACCGCGACAGACAACTCCACCGGTACCGGCACCGGTATCGGTATCGCAACTGGTACCAATAGCATCGACATTGACATTGATGCCTGCTGTGCCGGTACCCTGTCCTTCAATGCCTGCCGGTACCGATTCCCCGGTACCGGTTGTTCCTGATACCGATTTTGCTCGGTACGGGTATCGGGCTCTGCAAGAGCATCCAGACAGGCGATACTTCGATTCCTCAGAAGAATCTGAGGATTCTGAAAGTTCTGTCGATGCAGCGATGATGCTTCCACAGGAGTCATCCTCCCCTAAACGCAGGATGTCTCCTCCAGAGGACATGTCTTTCCAAGACTTCATTCAAGAGGTGGCTCGGGGCCTGTCCATCACTGTGACCCCTGAAACAGAGCCAAGGGCCAAGGAGTTGGATATTTTACAATATCCCCAAACTCCTAAGGAGGCAGCTACCCTACCCATTCACGAGATTCTATATGATCTCATGTTGAGGATGTGGGAAACACCACTTACCACCTCTCCTCATTCTCGTAGGTTAGATACTATGTATCGTGTCCCTCCTTGTCCTGGTTTCCGTAAAACTCAGCTTTCCCACCACTCCATTGTGGTGGAATCTGCTATGAGAAGGATTAGAATTGCAAAAAGACATGCCTCTAATCCTCCAGGACGTGAATGTAGAACTCTGGATGCTTTTGGACGTAGAGTCTTTCAAGCTTCCATGCTTGCTGCAAGAATCAGTTCCTATAGTCTCTACATGGGAATGTTCCTAAAGGAAGTTACTGATCATTTACAGACTTTAAGTCCTTTCATCGCTGAGGATAAAAGGCAGGAGTTTCTCACTTCGCTCAAACATGCCCAAGATGTCTCTAAATTCTCCAACCGTGCAGCCTTTGACTGCTTTGAATGTATAAGCAGGGCCTCGGCTATTGCCATTGGTGCACGTAGAATTGCTTGGCTCCAAGCATCTGATTTAGAGCTCTGGGTACAGGATAAATTGGGAAATATCCCTTGTACTGGTGAGAACCTGTTTGCTAAAGGTTGGCAAGAAAAAGCCAATGAGATGGATGCTTAAAATTCCACTTTGGATAGACTATCCAAGTCTACTGCTGATCCTGTTAGGAAAAAGTTGTTCAAGAAAACACCTTTTTCTAAGAAGAGATTTTATCTCCAGGAACAAGCAGGAATGAGTCTTCACATGTGGGTACGTCGGCGCCGACGGAGCCCACACGGGAATGCTCCCCAGCATCCAATCAGAAGGCTTTTGGGAGCATCCCTCGCGCTTGCGCGGTGACTTCCCGCCTTTCCCCCTGCCTCTGCCTAGTTTTCGTTTTTCCGCGGAGCCGGCAGGACGTACCTCCTGTCACCGCAGAATCTTTTTTCTCAAATATCCTTTTCTTGTTTTCTTGTGGTCGCGGCGTCTTTCCCGCCGATACCGGCGTCGCCGGTGCTCTAATTTTCTTTTTTCTTTTTTCTTTCCAACTCAAAGAACTAGTTTCGGTTTCTCTTTAGAGGGCTACAGGCCCTTCCAACATGGAGCCTTCTTCCCCTAAGAAGTGCCTTCACTGTGGAAACTTCGTTTTCGTTTTAGACTCCCAACGCCTGGTGTCTAACCTGTTTGGGTCCTGACCCTTGTTCCTCCAATCCATTGGGCTTTAGTGTGGGGAGAAGACCTTCTCTCTTTCGGGTGTCCCTCGACGCCATCTTTCCTCCTGATGTGAGGATACCGGTTTATTCTTCTCTCCAGGATCAGGTAACCTACAAACAGTCTGTTAAGACTAGCCAATTCTTGAAGGGTAAGTCTCATGCCCAGCATGATGACGGCTCCGGCCTTCCCCTCAAGACCCCATTGGCAAGAAAACCCCGGCGGGAGTCTTCGGGCTCCAAAGCATTCACGGGCTTTCAGGTTGTTCCTGGGGTTCACTCCTCAAAGAACATACCTGAGCCATGCTCGGGGGTGCTATCCGCTTCAAGTGGTACCGATCCCCCGGCATCGGCACCGGCGTCGAGTGCTCCACTCTTCGCCAAGGATCGTCAACTGGTGTCCTCGGTGCCTTCGGGGCCGATCGACTCTACCCAGACTGGCTTTCCTGCATCCCGGCCATGCGCAGGATTGGTACCGGCTTCAAGCGGTGCCGATTCCCTGGCATCGGCGCCGGTGTCGAGTGACCTGCTCGTCACCGGGGATCGGCGTCGGGTGTCCTCGGTTCCTTCGGGGCCGATCGATCCGACCCGGACTGGCTTTCCTGCATCCCAGCCAGGCGCGGTGTTGGTGCCTGCTTCGGGCGGTGCCGATTCCCTGGCGTTGAGGCCGGTGTCGAGTGCTCTGCTCGTCACTAGGGACCGTCATTTGGGGTTCTCGGGGCCCTCGGTCGATATGACCCAGACTGGTTTTCCTCTGTCCGGGCCAGCTGCAGGGTGGGTTCTGGCTTCGAGCGGCGCCGATGTTGAGTGTCCCATTCTCCACCGGGGCTCGTCGTCGGGTGTCCTGGGCCTCGGGGCCGATCGATACGCCCCAGATGGTTTTTCCTCCATGCTCGGAGGGGGTACCGGCTTCGAGCGGTACCGATACCCAGACTTCGGCGTCGATGTCGAGTGTTCCTCTCTTCGCCGAGCGTCGTCTTCGGACGTCCTCGGCGCCTTTGGCGCCGATCGATGCAATTCCGCTTGACCTTCAGGGATCGGCATTGCCGGCGCCTCCTCCGACGCCGGTAAACTCTAGACGGGCATCGGTAACCTCGCTCGGTTCGATGCCCAGTCTAGAATCGATGTCCAGTCTGGATGACTGCGTTCTGACACGCTTCGGAACTGATCCATGTCCCTTCTGGCTACACAGTACCAAGGATAATCACTGAAGCTCCCTGGTGGCCTCGGTACCGCTTCGGCAACCTCGGCTGCCTGCTATGAGGGCCTTACCGTCCCCGGCGTCGGTATCGAGGTCGACTCCCGCGGTTCCATTGGTGTCGTCGATCCATTCTATGCCTAGCTTGGAATCGATACCGGGAACCGACGATGCAGTACTCACTGCCTCGAATCGGAGCGGTCGGTATCTTTCTCCCTCTGGCGGGCTTCCTTCTGGTGCTCAAGCTGCTGAATCCACATCAGCATGCCCAGGAATAGTTCCCCTGGGAGATCCTTCCTTTCAGGAATTTCTCCTTGCCATGGCAGCCTTTCTTGCCATTCCTATTCCTGGTCCTACTCTTATCCAGGGTCCTGCAGAAAAAGCAAGCATTATGCTTCCTTTACATCCTTCGTTGCAGGACCTTCTTCTAGGGATTTGGCAGTCACCTCTAAGGGTTCAAGTGCCTTCTACAGCCATGCATGTTCTGTATCAGATGCCCCCCTCTCCGGGGTTTCAGAAAAACCAACTTCCGCATCATTCCATTGTAGTGGAATCAGCGATGAGGAAGGTCAGGAGTAAGAAGAAGCATTCTTCCTACCCTCCAGGTCGTGCATCCAAGGCACTGGATGCCTTTGGACGTCAAACCTTCCAAACTTCGATGTTGGCTTCAAGAATTATTTCATATATTTTTTATATGAGTCTAACGCTTCGGGAGGTCACAGAGAAATTATCTCTTTTGTCTCCTTTTTTGTCAGAACCTAAGGCCTCTGACTATTCCTTGCTTCTTAATCATAGCAGGAATATCTCTTGGTTTCTCTCCCGTGCTGCTCTAGACTCTTTTGAGTCTGTTAGCAGGTCCTCGGCTATTGCCAATGGAGCACATCGTACAGCCTGGATGCAGGCTTCGGACTTGAACAGATGGGCACAGCATACACTGGGTAATTCTCCATGTACTGGAGAAAATCGTTTCAATAGAGAGGCTTTACGTCAGGTGGCTCAGTGCTCCACTGACTTTCCTAGTTCTGAAAACCATCCTAAGCCGCCTTCTTCCCCAGGATGGAGGAAATATCCTACCAAACCTTCTTTCCCTAAGAAAAGAAAGTTTCATCCTCCTTCTGCCCATCCTCCAGATGTGCCCAAGTCAGGGACATCTTGTCCTGGTCTGAAGTTCCCAGGCTCTCACCAGGCTAATCAGAACCAGCAGCCATAGGCTCCTGTATACTGCAACCTACAATTAACTTTTTATTACCAGAAGTTTATTCTTCCAACTCTACGCTGGTTTTTTTCTTTTCAGTATGCCCAGGATACTTTGTCCATGGGCTACAGAATCCTCCCTTTCTTATTACTTAAAGGGAGATCGCCACTATGGACATTCTCTCCTTCAGCTGACTTACCTTGTGGTACGTCACCTCCAACCCCCTATCTCTCAGGGTTCCCCTGCTGGAGCTGGTACCATACTGGAACATCTCTCTCTCTTTCCAGTGTAGACTTCCTGTTATCCTTCAACGCATGTTCTGGACATCAGACAGGGCTGGAATATCTCCGCTCCCGTTGTCTGTTTTCTCCCTGTTTTCATACAGGAGAATCCCCTCTGCTATTTTGTTCAGTTGCTGTGCGTGCAGGAGTCCGGTGAGTACTTTTATGCTCTGCAAGCTGCTTTCAACCATCTTGCGTACTGACACTCACTGCAGGTTATCTTCTTCTAGCCATATCCTTATTAGGATGTGGCGTCATGCCTGACTTCTGCCAGTTTTATCCCATGATTCTCCTCAGTGATCTCTGCAATCATCAGAGAAGCTTCCCACTATGGGGGGACTTTGTCTCTGAGGGTCCTCCTCTTAATAGAAGCAGCTTATATAGTCTTTCCAGGGCTATATAGCTAATTATACCCTCTTGTCTCTCCTGGTGATAGAGGTCAAGTTTTTTTCTGCGTGAATGTCCAAGGAGCTCCCAATCTGGCAGGAATCTACCCCTTTCCTTACAGCTTGGCATTCTGTTTTCTGCTCCACCTGGACAGCGCATACTCTTTTACTGGGCATGATACCCCTGAGTCCCTTGGCTGGGTCATCCCGGTATCTTGGTCTGTGCGTTTTCTTGTCCTTGGGACACATCAGAAGCCTAAAGTACTCCTGATGTGCTCTTACCAGACTGATATTATCCTCTGTTCTTCACATAAACATACTGCTCTTTCCACTGATCTGCACCCCTGCACCACAGAAATAGATTCTCTATATTTCTTCAGGTGGTTTTTACCCCTATTATTAGATGAATCTTTTCCCGTCACATCCCCCATGTGGATGTTTCTTCTGTGGCCCAGTGGCAGGCATGGATTCTCAGTATTATTTTCATGTATGTATGGGTCCTATGCATACATGTTTTTGTACCCTGGGTGGGCATAAGCCATGCCCATCTATATATATATATATATATATATATATATGTATACATCTCCCTATATATATATATATGTCGAACTTGTCTGGACATATCTATTCAGGTCTGTATAGATATGTCTGCAGTTCCATATCGATATGATTATATATATGCCTTATGGGTATGCGCATATTAGGAGAGGTCCATAGCACCCTGTGTATTACCTACTATCTCCTTGACTGTTGGCATTAAAGTTTTTACTGTCTTAAGGGGTCCAGACAGTCCGCTTGCCTATTTTCATACGACTCGGTAACTGGGACCGGGTTATACTCACAATTGCTGCTGTGACGTCAACCGCTTCTATTTTTGGTTATGCACCTCCCTACCTATGAGGTGTCTACCTTCCATGTCTCCCTATCTCTTACCAGCTAGGAATGACGGTGTACATCTTCAGTATTCCAGAGCACACTTCTGTTCTCCCTGGAAAAGGGGTTTCTTTCTATACCCTCTCTTCCCTTCCAGACTGGGCTAAATTCCAGATCGGTCAGTCTTCCTCTTTTAGTCCTCAGTGTTACTAACTCTGTACCTAAAAGAGTTCTCAGCTTTTTCACATAAAGCTTTCCATTGAAGACCTGCTGTTCTTCTCCTGCACCAGTTGTCACCTGGGTCACCTGCCCATTCCGGATTTGGGGCTTCATCCTCACTGCTGTGAAGTTCCCTTGAAGATCCCGCTACTGCGTCTACAGTACCCTCCGTCACAGTTCTACTCCTACAATCCAGTAGGTAAGCTCTCTACTGTACTAGTGCATTAAATACTTAATGATACTTGACATGCATTCTAAAGACTCACCTCCCCTGTAGTCTTTAGTTCTTGCTGTTCCTCTTCTTGTCTCAACTCCTACCCCCCATCCCTCAGGGGATGCCGGGGATCCAGGTTGGGGAAATGCGTCCTCCCAGGGATACGCATTTCATGGGATCTCCCCTGGCACCCTCAGCTAGGGAGTCCCCACATGTGAAGACTCATTCCTGCTTGTTCCTGGAGATAGCACAGTTACTTACCTGTAACAGGTGATCTCGGGGAACAGCAGGAATTAGTCTTCACAACCCCCCCACCTCCCCTAGGAGTTGAATCTACCTATTTCCTTTCCTCTCCCTCTCCTTCTGTCTCAGTTATGAAACTCAACTGGGGAGAGGCAGGGGGAAAGGCGGGAAGTCACCACGCAGGCGCGAGGGATGCTCCCAAAAGCCTTCTGATTGGATGCTGGGGAGCATTCCCTTGCGGGCTCCGTCGGCGCCGACGTACCCACATGTGAAGACTAATTCCTGCTGTTCCCTGAGATCACCTGTTACAGGTAAGTAACTGTGCTATCCTGCTTATGGTCAGCAGGCATCTTCTGCAGGTCAGTTTTCAACCAAACGTCAGCAACCACCCAAACAGAAGAAAGCAAAGGCTGCTAGGCCTCAACCGGCTCAGCAGCCTCAGCCTCCTCAGGGCCTTTGACTTTCTGCTAGAGAACTTAGCCTTTCTGGCTCTGGAAGGACCAGAACCGTCCACCATTCCAGGAAGGTTATGCCATTTTGCTCCCAGATGAGGGCAAATAACAGCAGAGCGTTGGACACTCTCCATCATAAGAGAGGGGTACAAACTTCATTTTTCAAGCATGCCCCCTCCCACAATAGTGAAGCAGTTCAATTCTCCGACCTCTCTCATCGACTTGTTAGGTCAGGAGGTTACCATCCTTCTTGCCCAAGGGGCAATAGAAGTGCCTCTTCATCAACAGGGCACAGGGTTCTATTCCCCTTATTTTCTTATTCCAAAGAAAACAGGGAGATACAGACCTATCTTAGATCTCAGAGAATTGAACAAATTCCTAGTCAAGGAGAAATTCAAAATGATTTCTCTCGGAGCTCTGCTTCCATACCTTCAGAGTCAGGATTGGCTTTGTTCTCTAGATCTCAAGGATGCGTACACCCATGTTCTCATCCATCCAACCCACAGAAGGTTCCTTCGGTTCCTGTTTCAAGGAAAGCACTACCAATACAGGGTGCTTCCTTTTGGTCTGGCCTCTGCACCAAGGGTGTTCACGAAATGCATGGCTGTGGTAGCAGCATTTCTAAGCACTCTGGGAATATTCGTCTTTCCTTACTTGGACGACTGGCTCATTCGAGCTCCAACACAGTCAGAGGCCAGTACTTCTCTATCCTGCACAATGCGTATCCTTCAGTATTTAGGGCTGGTCATAAACATCCCAAAATCCAGTCTAACTCCTACTCAATCTCTAGAGTTCAAAGGAGCCCTGCTGGATACCACAAAGACAAGGGCCTACCTTCCCCAAGCCCGTTGCCTTTGCTTGGTGCAGTTAGCTTCTCAAGCAGCCCTAAAGCCCTTTTTAACTGCTTGTGAAATGTTGCAGTTGCTAGGCCACATAGCATCCACCGTGCATGTGGTACCATATGCTCGCCTTCACATGAGGGCAGCTCAGTGGACTTTATCCACCCAGTGGACCCAGGCATCAGGTTGCCTGTCAGACAGAATAGCAAACACAAGTCGTCTCATTTTGTGGTGGACGTCCATTCAAAACCTGTTGCTGGGGTCCCCCTTTCAGCAACCTCTGCCACAAGCAACTCTTACAACAGATGCTTCTCCAATGGGTTGGGGAGCTCATCTGCAAGACCTCTCCACCCAGGGCACTTGGACTCCACAAGAGAGTTGTCTACATATCAATCTCTTGGAGCTCAGAGCAATCTTCCTTGCTCTGCAAGTGTTCCACACCCTGCTCAGCTACAAGACAGTCCTTATCCATACGGACAATCAAGTAGCCATGTTCTATGTGAACAAGCAGGGGGGAACAGGCTCTCTGTCGCTTTGCAACGAAGCTCTGCGACTGTGGGCCCTCGCCAGAGAGCATCACATCCATCTTCTGGCAGTGTATCTTCCAGGTGTTCAAAACTCTTGGGCAGACAGACTCAGTCGAGTTCTCCTTCCACACGAGTGGTCTCTCCATGCAGACCAGGTGGCCAAGATTTTTCAACTTTGGGGAACCCCGGACATAGACCTCTTTGCAAGTCCGTGGAATGCCAAACTTCCCCGGTTCTGTTCCAGAACTCCGGCTCAGGGAGCTCAGGCCAAGGATGCTTTCCTCCTTCACTGGGGCCAAGACTTTCTGTATGCCTTTCCACCCATTCCCCTAATTCCCAAAATCCTCTTCAAGCTTCAGAGAGACAGAGGCCACATGATTCTCATAGCACCACATTGGCCACGCTAAGTGTGGTACCCTCTGCTTCTACATCTCTCTCAAGCTCCCTCCCTGGAGTTAGGGTCTGCTCCAGAACTCCTATCTCAGGAGAACGAAATGTTATGGCATCCCAATCCCCAGTCCCTGCATCTCAGGGCTTGGTTGCTGAAGGCCTAGATCTCCAAGATCTTCATCTTTCTCAGCAAGTGAAAGATGTTCTTTATGCTTCTAGGAAACCTTCCACTAGACGTTCTTATGCTTTCAAGTGGAAAAGGTTCACTGTTTGGTGTTCAGAAAAGGGTCTTAACCCCCTTGCTATACCTCTAGAATCTTTACTGAAGTATCTCCTCTAATGCAGGCCTTATGACAAATTCAGTAAGAGTCCATTTGAGTGCTATTGCAGCTTCTCTTAAACCTCTAAATGGACAACCTATTTCCTCTCATCCTCTTATAGCAAGATTCATGAGAGGCCTCCTTCTAACTAAGCCTCCCATTAGACCACCTCCGGGACTTGAATCTGGTTCTTGGGCAGCTCATGAAGCCACCTTTCGAACCCTTAGCTACCACCTCCTTGAAATTTCTTTCTTGGAAGGTTATCTTTCTCATTGCAATCACATCAGCACGCCGCATTAGTGAATTGAAAGCACTAGTAGCTAATCCACCTTATACAAGGTTTCATCATGACAAGGTAGTCCTTAGGACTCATCCACACTTTATGCCTAAGGTGATCTCGCCTTTTCACCTCAACCAGGAGGTCTACCTACCTGTCTTTTTTCCAGGACCTCATGCATCAAGTGCAGAGAGGAATTTTCATACCCTGGACTGTAACAGAGCTCTGGTTTTTTATTTACAGAGGACACAGCAACATAGAAAGTCTTCTCATCTCTTTGTTGCTTTTGACCCTTCTCATTTCGGACTACCAGTCTCCAAGAGAACACTATCCACCTGGATTGCTCAGTGTATTTCTTTCGCCTATCAGAGTAAGAACCTTTCTCTGGAGGGCCATGTCACAGCTCACAATGTGAGAGCCATGGCAGCCTCAATGGCTCATCTGAACTCTGTGTCTATTGATGACATCTGTCAAGCAGCCACTTGGGCCTCGGTTCATACCTTCACAGCCCATTACTGCTTGGACAAGGACTCCCACCAGGATGCCTTATTTGGTCAGGCTGTTCTCAAACACCTGTTCCATACTTAATCAACTCCTACTCACCATCCCTGATAGGACGCCAGAGATCCATGGGGGGAAGTGGAGCCCTTCTCAGGGACACACAACTTCCGGGGTTTCTCCCTGGCACCCAAAGCTAGGGAGTCCCCATATGTGATGACTAGATTCCTGCTTGTTCCTGGAGATAGCATAGTTACTCACCTGTAACAGGTGATCTCCGGGAACAGCAGGAATTTAGTCCTCACAACCCACCCATCTCCCCTAGGAGTTGTATCTCTCTATCTCTCTCTTTCCTTTCCCTCTCTCTCTTTGTCTCAGCTCTAAAACTCAACTGGAGAGAGGCAGTTGGGAAAGGCGGGAAGGCAGCATGCAGGCGCTGTGGGATGCTCCCAAAAGCTTTCTGATTGGACGCTGGGGAGCGTTCCCGTGCAGGCTCCGTCGGTACCGACGATACCCATATGTGAGGACTAAATTCCTGCTGTTCCCGGAGATCACCTGTTACAGGTGAGTAACTATGCTGTCTCTGGGACCAAGTAAGTGGTGAAGTGGACCTGAAAGAGAGAAGTTTTCAAACTCTTCCTGAAGGTACTCAGATCAATACAGGCTCTAAGGTTAGGGGGTAGGAAGTTCCACAGGGTAGGTGCAACAAGTGAGAATGCGTGGTCACAGACAGACTGTTTGGTCTTTGTCTTCTGAATGGGGATGGAGAGCAGGTTGTTGACGAGGTGTCATTGAGGTCTCTCCTTTCTGTGTCTGGAGATCAGACTACATGCAGGTAGCTGGTTCGTTGTGCAGGGCTTTTAATTTAACACTAGAATCCCCAAAGAGCGTCAAGTTGATGCAAATGCATCTTCAAAGTTGTGGGAGGAGTGGCCTAGTGGTTAGGACATGGTACTTCAGGCCGGAGGGACTGGGATTTCTAGTCCTATAGGTACTCCTTGTGGTCTTGGGCAAGCCACTTAACCCTCCATTGCCCATGTTCCCTGTAAGTATTAGCGTATGTGTGTCATATCCCCTCGTGTTAAATGTATCTCCCAATTGACCGCTTTGACCCGGTGAAAAGCGGGATATAAATACAGCTAAATAAATAAATACCAGCGCCACTGCTAGAACCATGTCAGTCATGTTCCATGACTTTGTTAGCAAGGTCAAGATTTTCAGATATGTGCATAAAAAATTATTGACAGATGCACCACCTAGCGGGAAAATGAATTTATATCTAGAAGCCCCAAAGTACGTCAATTGACGCACTCAATTGTCTTGGATGTGTCAATTGACATACTTTGGGGCTTCATGGTATAAATTTATGTTCCCACTAGGTGGCGCATCTCAGTCACTGTTTACAGTTTTACACCGACATTATAAAGAATAAACACACGATGATGTCATGTAATGACGTCACATACTGCATGTATTTAACAAATAAGTAACTTCACATTAATTCACATCTGCATTTCATGCTAAACGCAGTTGTTGTGATAATGCGTCAATTGATGCACTTTGGGGTTTCTAGGTAAAATTCCTTTTGGGGCTTCTAATGTTAAAGGCGCCTTGAATTGGATTTTTGTTTCAGTCGGTAACCAGTGGAGTCTCTGTAGAATGGGAGTAATATGATCTTGACAGGAGGTGTCATAGATTATTCTGGCCGTAATATTTTGTGCAATTTGCCAGGGGTGGATGGAGTACGTAGGAAGACTTTGATATGATATTGCAATAGTCTAATATGGGGGTGATCATAGCTTGGCACAAAGTCTGGAAGAGGTCAGGAGCTAGTAGAGGACGAAGGTTCTTCAAAACTCTTAGCTTGTGGTAAATGGAGGAAGAAATTTTCCTTAGATGGCTGTGGAAGTTCAGTTGCTGATCTATAATAAGCCCATGGTATCTGACTTTGGACATTACTCGGATGTCTATATTGTCTAATCTCAGGGTACGTGGTGATGAGAAAGCTGAGTTAGAAAAGACATAAAAGTGCTTCTGTCGTCCATGTTGATGTGAAGGTGCAGTCATTTACACATAAAACTATGACATCATAGCCAGGGCCGGCTCAGCCACTAGACAAACTAGGCAGTTCACTAGGGCAGCAGTGTCTGGAGGATCGTAAAACTGGGACATTCAAAGCTAAATAATAGAATTTGATAGCCGGAGGGAGTGTAAAGCTTGAGGTTTGCCTAGGGCACCAAAACCTTGAACCAACTCTAGGGCCAGCCCTAGTCATAGCTAGTCCGATCGGATCCAGTGTCTGTGAAGAAATGTGTGGTACTATTGTGAATATGGCTTAGGGGAATTGAAGTTTGAGGGGGAGGGGTTGCATTAAAAGGGGATTTGGAGACTTTTCTACATTATAACAAAAGGTAGCTTTTTATTTGGTGCAGGACCCTCGCTCCTTGTTAAATTCTGCATGGCTCTGCATGGAGTTCAGTCTTCTAATATGATGTTCCCACACTACCTGGACAAATTCCAGCATGGTTTAAAAATAAGAAAGCGTGTTAAGCTGCTTTTATTATCAGAGTTTGGCCTTCATCCCTAAGTTCTGCTTCCTTCCGATCTGGAGTTGGCAGAGTTCCCGGGCAGAGTATGGGTAAACCTCACGTGTGCTGGCTTGAGAGGCTGGGAAGGGGTAGCTGGCTATGGCATGCTGGGCAGGATAAGGATTGGAAGCACCAGCTTCCTTCTCACTGTCCCTTGTTTCTTTTTCTGTTGCTCTGACCTCATCCGAGGGAAGGAGGACGGGAAAGCCACTCAGGATCCTCTTGGTGTGCAGGATAGCTGAAGATGAATCACTTGAAATAAAATGGTGATTGCCTCCAGCCGGGGTTTTCCCCATCAATTCTGCACTCTCTGCAGACTCCTACGAATCCAGGAAGTTCTGCTTCTGGTTTCTGGGGGGGAGGGGGTTGTCATTGAAGAACTTGGCAAGATGTTTATATGATTGAGCTGCAGCAGTTGGCAAGCAGTGCCTAGGGCTACCAACTAACTGCACGTTCACTGGTCATCCAAGATTTATCCCCTCCCCTTATGCACATTGGAACTGGTCCCAGTGGGATAGCCCAGGCTGGACAGTAATCCAGCAAAGGTGTTAGAGCCTGCCCTTGACAGAAGCATGGTGGAGAGACTAGACCGAGGGCGAGATTGAGCAGCAGTCGGGCATAGAGCAGGAACTAGGTGAAGTGGCAGAAATGCTTCACTGAAACAGCAAACTGGAGATGGGCGGCAGTAGATGCAGGACAGGCCCACCAAAAACTCTTGAGCCAGAAAGGTTGTGTTTGGCTGGGCTTCCTTATGTAAGAGAGTCTCATAAGACACACCTCTTGCTGTTCAAGTGTGCTGGGGGGGGGGGGAGGTGCTATTTTCCCTCTGTTGCTTCTGCTGAAGTCTCCTAGAATTGGTTCCCATGTTGTGCTACTCATGTGGCTCAGCTTCAAGTTATCTGTCTCTGGGTGGCAGGATCATGGGTTTGATCCCCAGCCACCCTGACAGAAGGGCATAGGCTAGGGTGTAACGTTAGGAAATGTTTCTTCATGGAAAGGGTGGGGGGATGCCTGGAAGAACCGCCCAGGAACATGGGAGAAGGCAGGGTAGTGAAGAAAGAAGTGATGTGAAGAAATTTTACCATGCAAAAGCACACAATGCCAACAAACATGGTAAAAGCAAGGCTGGCCACCTATCAGGCAGACTAGACGGTTGCCTGGGGCAGCATGTTCTTTTGGGGGGTGTGGGGGCAGTGGCAGCAAAGAGCAGGGCATTCAAAGTTAAACAATAGATTCTGACAACAGGGGGGGGGGGGTGCATAAGGCTTGCGGTTTGTCTAGGGCTCCAACACCTTGAATCAGCTCTGGGCTCGGCCCTGAGTAAAAGGCTTTTGAAGGTTAATCATATCTGTATCTGTGAGAGATATCTAACAACACAGGTGTTCACAAAGTGAGAAGAGAAGCAGGTATCACTCCACAATATCAATGAAGACAACAAATAGAGTAGAGAATGGCCACAGACCACACACAGAATGAGAATAAAATCTTCAAACTTCTTTATTAACCAACCGGACACAGTCGTGTTTTGGCAACCTCAGCGGTCACAGATAACTCAGTGATGATATAATACAAAAATTATCTGTAGACCTCTTCATATACATAAATAGACCAAATGCTTTTGCAAGCATTGAGTGTAGTGCTACGATTAATTTCATTGGAACTGGCTGCTCATACAACCATTTGGTCTGTTTGTGTGTATGAGGAAGTCTATGGAGAGTTTTGTCTCTTCACATCATTGAATTATTTGTGACCACTGAGGCAGGCGGATGCCGAAACATGGACGTGTCTGGTCGGTTTATTCTGTGTGATCATGATCTGTGGTAATTCACTGTTCTATTTGTTTTGTTCAAAAAGTGAAACAGGTGATTCCAAAATTCAAGCAAGATAAATATTGAAAAGATTCACACTGGCCTGAGATGCATACAGAAAATCAACAGTCAGTCCTCTATGGCTGTATGAAAACTTCAAGGACTGGAAAGGAAACTTAGCTCGACAGCATTGTTATTATTGTAATCTGCCCTGATGCTGTCTCCTGGGCAGCAAATCAAATGTGAAATAAAGATAAATATAAAGATAAACTCATTAGGTAGCTTATGGGATGCGATGCAGGCCTGTGCTGTGGCACACAAGGCCTTTCTTCGACACTCCATGCTAACTTTGGGGTAATTCTGGAAGGGAAAAGGAGATTTGGAGCAGTGCTGGCAAATTTCTAAATCTTCATAGAGATAAAGTCACCTTATGAAATGCTGCAGGAAGCGTAACCTTAGGAAGGGGAGAAGAGTTTCAGTGATAGGAGGATCAGACACAAGAACCTCCCTGCATATCGAGGAGAGAGGGAGCGGCCGTGGAAGAATGAAGCATACTCACTCCCTGTCACTGCTCTGGAAAGACGCTCAAAGAGATAGGAAGCAGGGAATCGCTCTGACCCACTGCAGTCTCAAAATCCCTAAACACAGGAATCAGACTGATTAAAAAAGAATAAAAAAAAAACAACAACAAAACTTCCTTATGCAAACAACTAATGGCACAGAGAGAAGTGAAAGTGTGCATTTGGAGACATTTTCAAAGGGCTCCTTTCCATTTCCCCATGAAAAAAAGCCTTTTGAAATTTGCCACCCCTCTCTCTCCATATGGCGGAGCGTGGTGGGGCAGGAGCTTTCCTGGTATGATCAGGGAGTCTGCACCTGTAAGCACTGTGGATACCTTGCTACCTACGTTCCCTGTTGGGAAAAGAATAAACTTCCTCCTACAGGAGAGGAGAGGGTGGAGATGGGGGGAGGGGGGGCTACTAAGAATAGTGCTCATAATGTCTAGATTAGTGTTCCAAAAATTAGAAATGCACAGTGCGTTCTGAAAATAAATACTGAAAAGCCTCATGTGGGAGAGATTAAAGTAACATTTCATTTCATGGACTGATGAAGACCACAGGGGGCAATGGTATCTACATTAAAGCACCTTTGTGCCACAACCCATTGCAGATTGCTGGAGATCTGTAAAGGAATGCTAAACCACACACACTCCGTGTTTAATCACTGCAGCTTCTGTTCTTATTCCCCTTTTTGTGCCACTAGATTTTCCTTTATTATTTTTCCCTCCCTCAGATGTTGCAGTTACAACACTCAGCCAGGGAGCCACAAAGTGCAGCTCCCTAAGAAGCCTGTCTAATATACGAGGTGTGACAAAAAAGAAACGAGACTGTCCCATAACTGTTTTATTACAAAATCTACAGAGAAATTATGCATTGTCCCCTTCAAAGTAATCCCCCCCCAGAGTTAATGCACTTCTGCATTTGCTTCTGCCACATATGGATGCACTCTGTAAAGTCCTCCTCCTTGAGGTCCCTCAGCTTCCTCATCACAGTGGTCTTGATCTCTTCTACAGAGGCAAAATGAGTTCCTTTGAGCACAGTTTTCAGCCTGGGGAAGAGCCAGAAGTCACACGGTGCGAGATCTGAGGAATAAGGAGGGTGGTCGAGAGCTGTGATCTGTTTGTTGGCCAAGAACTGCCTCACACTGAGTGCAGTCTGTGCGGGCGTGTTGTCATGGTCGAGCAGCCATGACTTGTCTCTCCACAGAGCCCGCCTGCTGTGCCGAGCCCAATCATGGAGGTGATTGAGGACCTGCTGGTAGAAGTGCTGCTTGACTGTCTGACCCTCAGGCACAAACTCATGATGGACCACTCCCTTCTGGTCGAAGAATGCGATCAGCATGACCTTGATCCTTGATTTGGACATGCGTGCCTTTTTGGGTCTGGGTGACAGTTGAGTCTTCCACTGCAGGCTCTGTCTCTTGCTTTCAGGGTCGTACTGGAAGACCCAAGTCTCGTCTCCTGTGATGACTCGGCCAACGAACTCTGAATCTTTTCCGATCTTCTCTAGCAAGTCTCAACAAACATTGACGCAGTGCTCCTTCTGGTCGTCCGATAAAAGCTTGGGCACCATCTTGGCACACACCTTCCGCATTTTCAGCTCCTGCACCAAGATTTTATTTATTTATTATTCTTATATACTGCACTCTTAAAAATCAGCGCAGTTTACATAAAAAGGATCTGTGCCGAATAGGATCCTATTGGGCTCTTACAAAGAACAGGAAGTAAAACTTGGTTTCAACTGGGGGAACTATGTACATCAATTTCAATTTATCTACAGTATGTACATGCGTTGACAGTAACTCATGAGTTCCTAGTTGGGTGTGTGATAGATGATGTTAGGTTGGTGGGTTGAGAGTAATGCAAAAGAAAGAGGTGGTGTTTTAGTGCCTTTCTGAATTGGGCAAGATCTGTTATGGCTCTGATGGTAGTTGGGAGCGCATTCCAACAGCTGGGAGCGTAGAACTTGAAGGCTCTGTTCCTTGTTGTCTTGGTGCATTTTGTTATTTCACTGGGTATCTGTAGGGTATTGGTGGTGCATGTTCTTCTTGCTCTGTTCGCTGACATGGGGTGAACAAGGTCCATTAGGGCTGTGGGGGCTATTTTGTTGATGGCCTTGAAGGTTATAATGATTACTTTATAGGATAGCCGGCAGTAGATTGGTAGCCAGTGTAAGTCCTTAAGGATTGGGGTGATGTGATCGCTTCTGGCGGCTCCGCTCAGGACGCGTGCGGCAGCATTCATTGCCAACTGTAGGGGGTTTAAGGTGCTTTTGGGTAAATCCTGCAGGATAACATTGGCGTAATCAAAGTGGAGGGTCACCAGTGCCTGAAAAACTGATCTGAAGTCGTCAGGTTGCAACAGGGGTCGAAGATGTCGTAGAGTTCGTATTTTGTGGTAGATTTGTTTGATGGTATTGCTGATGTGTGCTTTGAAGTTGAGCTGCTGCACTGTCTCAGTGTCTGCACCGACTCCCTGTTCAGGCTGAGCTCCTCAGCTATCATCTGCATCGTCAATTTGCAATCACTATGCACCAGCTGGTTCACTTTGTCAATGTTCTTAGTCGTCTTTGTCGTGGAAGGCCGTCCAGACTTGGGATCATCTTCCACCTTCTCGCGGCCAGTCTTGAAGCATTTGTGCCACTCGAAGACTCACAGCCTTGATGTTGCATGTTCTCCATAAGCCTTTTGGAGACACTCAGTTGGGCCCTTCTCCAACTTAACCAGAAATTTCAAGTTGATTCTTTGCTCCATATTTCTGCCACCTCCAGATGCGTGACAAAGCGATGGAGCAGTGTGCTACAAAAAAACCTGAAAAAGAAAAACAGAGTGAGAGAGATGAAAAATATTCTAGCAGAATAGTGGTGAGATGTTGTGCAACACAGTGACATAAGCGGTTAGCCAATTGGCGAGTCATGGGCGTGGCTGCCACAGTCTCGTTTCTTTTTGTCACACCTCATAGATCCTAAGCCCAGCCACTAGGTGTCACTGCTGTGCAATAGTAGGGGCACCTTCCCCTCCCCCCCCCCTAGGAAGTTATGAGCAGGAAATGTGAGATCTCACTTGGGAATCGATCCTGGGAACTCTGTATGGCAGAGACTAGTTTTTGCCACTGAGTCATCCTTTCTTCACTTATTTAAAACATTTATATCCTGAACAATCCTCTAACTCGGGCATGTCCAACAGGTAGATCGCGCCAGCCCCATTTGGCTCTATCTCGCCAGCAACTCGCCCCATCGCTAGGAGAGAGCTCATGCCGGCAGGTCGTCTGCTGAGGGTTTGCTGCCGCTGCTGATCCTTTGCCTGTCTCTTTTTCCTGCCTGCGGGAATCTTGCCTGCAGGTGTATTGGGGGTGCTTGTTTTTCGTGCCAGTAGTTTGTGGGTACCCCAGAGGGCCGCTGCCTGCGCCCTGCAACGAGATGCCACAGGCCCGGCGTCATACCTAGTCTCCTGCCTCTCAGAATCATCCATTCCTGCCCCCGCCCCAACACCCCTTAGAAATGTTTTATATACCGGGCGATATTCATTCGCCCGGGCTTTACCTGAATACACTTACCGTATTAGTTGTGTCGTGTGCTCGTCATTGGTCGCTTTATAGTTCGCTTTCATTAAACGTTTTTGGGCAGACACAACAAAGTGTCAAGAATTTGGTGATTTTGGCGGGCTTTTCCAATTTTGTTCTAACCTGCCTATGCCTTGCCTTCGAATTGGTTCAAACCACTGTGACTTTTGCTTGCCTCTGCAATTTTATTTTGCCTTGCCTTTGCGTTGATTCTACACTGTGCAGAATTTATTAAATCGCATGTGGTGGTATTTGAACTTGTTTGGCGGTATTTGATTTTATCTGGTTTGCTGGACAGGTGTTTGAGTTTTTTTGATGATTGTTTGGTGGTATTTGATTATTGGTGCCAGTATGATGTGGTTTTGACATCTCCAGTCCTTGTATTGCACATCATCCAGAGGTCTTCAGTTCCTGTTGATCTTTAATACTTTGGGACAGTGACAGTTTTGGACCAGATTCAGCCAGTGTTTATACTAACTTAGTAGATTTGGCCTTCTTACATCTAGCCACCCCAGTATAACGAAGATGAGTGTTCCAAAGAAGAGCAAAACCTACCACTTTCATGATGAATGGGAAATGGACTACTACTTCATCATGGTGAAAGACAAGTGTTGTTGTCTAATTTGTAACGCCCCAGTATCCTTGCCCAAAAAGGGTAATCTGGAACGTCATTACAAGGCTCTGCATAGCAATAAGTTTGATTCTGATTTTCCACCCAAAAGTGAAATTTGTAAACTGAAGCTCAAAGGACTTAAATCGAAATTGGCTACTCAGCAATAGTTGATGGCAAAGCCAAGGTCACATTCGGTCAATGCAACCATAGCATCCTTCAAGTCAGCAACTTGTTCGCAAAGAAATGCAAACTTTTCACTGAAGGGGAATTTGTAAAAGATTGTTTTCTTGAAGCAGCTGACAATCTTTTTGAAGGATTTAAAAATAAGAAAGAGATCATAGCTGCTATTCAAGATGTACAATTGTCAAGAAACACCATTGTGCGGCGAATAGAAAAGATGTGTGGAGACACAACTGAACAATTGCTGGAGGATGTTTCAAATTGTGTTGCTTTCTCACTCCAACTGGATGAATCTACAGACATAAGAGACATAGCCCAGTTACTAGTCTTTATCTGGATGGTTTTTGAAGACTTCAGTGTTAAAGAAGAACTACTTAAAATGATTTCTTTAAAAGTGAGAACTACCGGTCAGGAAATATTCAGTTCTTTCCATTCTTTTGTGACAAAGTGTAATCTTCCATTGCATAGACTTGTTTCTGTCACTACTGATGCAGCAAGAGCAATGACAGGTGAGGTTAACGGTTTCATAGCCCTTTGTAGACAGCATGATGACTTCCCAGATTTCCTTTCTTACCACTGCATCATTTACCAGCAAGTTTTGGCAAGCAAGAGACTCAATACAAAGACTGTCATGGACATCACTTTCAAATTCAGTTCGTGGAACATCACTTCAAAGATGACTTTTCAATCTTACTCTTGATGAAGGGGCAGTGGAAATAATTTTGCACACAGGTATAAGGTGGCTAAGTAGGCAGAAATTTCTGCAAAGATTTTGTGATTTGCTGATGAAACAAGAAGTTTTTTGAAGGAGAGAGGAGATGACCAAGCAGAGTTGGAAGATGAGGAGTGGTTATGTGATCTGGCATGTCTTGCTGACTTTACAGACAAACTAAGTGATATGAACCTTGAACTACAAGGTAAAAACAAATGCATTGGCAAGATGATGAGTACAGTTTCATCCTACAAGAGCAAATTTGAGCTAATGATGACTGACCTTGCAAACAACACTTTTGATCATTTTCCTAATACGTAGGACCATCTGGGACAATATCCAAATTTTGTTTTTCAGAACGAGAAGTATGTGACAGAAATCTGTTCTGTTATCCAGGAATTCGAAAATAGATTCTGTGACTTCCAAAAAATTGAAACAGTTGTGGAGTACTTGTCATACCCATTCAAAGTAGATGTGGACATTAAAGAAACTGCAGCTGCTATCAGTAATCTCTTGAAAATGAAATATTAACCCTTAAAAATGACATTTTTCTCAAGACCCATGCTGAGCAAGAATCATTTTGGAAGCTAGTGCCTAGAGACAAATTTCCCAACTTGAGAAGATGCAGTAAAGCTGTACACTCCTGTTTCGGTTCAACTTATTTGTGTGAATCTGTGTTTTCCCATTTGAAAATGACAGAGTATACAACGTTCCATCATGACAGATGAACATCTCCAGGATTCCCTGAGATAGGCCCTCACGCAATATTCACCCAACTTCAAAAAGCTGGTGGATGAAATGCAGGCTCAGACGTCTCACTAATGAGCAAGAGTGAAATATTAAAGATTGTGCAAGATCAGCCTGGATTAATATTTGACCTAAATTTAACACAAATTACTCAATAAAACCTTAAGAAAAAATGTACTTTCCATTTCCCCTCGCAGTTCTTATTAGATCTTTTGTCTCTCTGTTTTGTTTTTGCTTAATTTGCTTAACAGCTGATCACATCCAAGTAAATGATAGAAGGTTCATTAAAAATGGGGTGGGGGGGATCCTCCAACTTTATTGGGTTAAAATTTAATTTGAAACTAATTTGAAACTTAATTTTCATGGTGGTAGATCATCGGTACTTTTGGCCGAAAAAAGTAGATCACGACCTGTTCGAAGTTGGACATGCCTGCTCTATATTCTTAACAGGTAACAAGAAACATAAATATCTAATAGTAGTCTGGCAAACAGAAACACATCAATTTACATTTGAATTTAAATCAAAGCTTATGAAAATCTGAATGTTTTCACCTTTTTTAAAGCTGATAAAATCCAAAAAGCAGAAGGGTATTCCAAAGGATGGAAACTGCTGCAGAATAGGCCCGTGCATGTGACTTACAACGTTCATTAGAAGAGGTATCAGGTACAAGAAATGAATTGTGCACACTCGCTTGAACAGGTCTGTTAAATGCATAAGGAGCTAACATGGCGGAAACTCTGCAAGCTGTCCATACCCTGGATTGGTTTGAACTTCATCCTCAGAATTTTATATTTATATGGTAATTTGCTGGAAGCCAGTGTGATTCACCAAGTCTAGGTGTAATATGATTGACACGTGATAACTCCAACAGAATCCTTGTGGCAGAACTTTGAACAGTGTGTAACACTTTAAGTGTAGATTTAGGAAGGCCAGAAAATAATATAATTAATATAATCGGTACACAGGAATATAAAAGCTTGAAAACAACCTTAAAATCATCTGCTAAATGCTCATCCAGTAAAGCTTTCAAATATTTAAGTTCGGACCTCACAGGAAGCATGATATCTGCTGATTTCTCTCTTTTTTTAAAGATAAAATACTAAACCATGCTCTTTTAGCCAAATAGTTTTGCTTTAAACATGCCATAACCAGTGTGTTATCAAATCACAACTCTGTCCCTGAACATGCCTACATTCATCGCGTAAAGGCATGCCTGCTCTTATTACTTGGTTGCATCGGGGCTGCGGACACCATCATTACCCTCCCCCCACACCCCTCCCGAAGGAAGGACATGGTGCTCTTTGCTCATCCAGAAACACCGAACCAGCTCCTAGCAAGAGAAAATACCATCTGAGGTGAGACTGTTTCCAAGTGCTAACGCGCCTCTCTCTCCAACTCCAAAGAAAACTCTCCCTGCACGCAATCTGCCTGCTCCGCCTTCAGCATCATTACTGGCAGTAGCGACCTGCTATAAAAACCCAATGTGCTGCAGGCGCGCCTGTGCTTGAGGACCTCTCCAGAGGGCCCTTTGGCTTGGCATGTAAGCAAGCACAGAACGCTGTCCAACAGCACTCTGAAACGCCATCTGCCCCACTCCCAGACACAGGCTTCCTACTACTACTGAACCCTCAACCCAAACCTTTCATAAACGTTCTATAAATTTCTGACTGAACTGTAAGTTAAGAGACTTTAATTCTAATTTATCTCTATAACCTTGATGCATACGGTTATCTTAAAATAGAAAAAAATTGCTTAATCCAAGCGACAATAAGATTATTCCAGAGCAACACTATCTCAATGGTTCTTCCATCTGTGCTTCTAGTTCACACCGGTTTCAACTTGTGCTCACCACTCTCAACACTGAGGACACCATAACCCTAATACATGTTCACACCGCCTCTGTATAATTTGAACTCCTTATTTGGCTGAACTAATTTGCAGTCTCTCACAATTTCTAATCAAAGCTTACTTCATTCTGAATTTTTATCCAATATATTTAGTAAAACATGTCTAAAAAGGACATACCAACTCTTTGGCTAGTCTGTATCTGTTACATCCTACTCAATCAACTCCTTAGTAATAACCCATGTATTTAATCCCACACACCTCCAATCCATACCTATCATCTACAGCCCTACCAGATATCTACACACACATTCCTATCTCATAAAAGCATACACTACCAAACCAAACTTCAACAGACTAATCAATATAAAACTAAAAACAGTCCACCTACCAGCTCCAACCATAGCTGTACCACAACCTAGAAACTTAAAATGTTACCTCATCAACGCTAGATCAGTAAGAAATAAAATACCCATCTTCCAAGACTTACTTAGTGACAACACCCCAGACCTTATCTGTATAACAGAGACATGGCGTACTGACACAGACATAGTAATAATTAACCAATTGAAAGCCCCAGGATATGAAATATTCCACTCACGGAACCACAAAAAGAGCAGGAGGAGTCCTCTTAATTATAAAAAAAAAAGATCTGAAAGCATCCCTAACCACCTCAGACAATATTGAAAAACATCGATATTCTCACCATAAAAACCAAACATCTGCCTATCATATAGACCACCAAACTCAAAATATGAAAACCTGGACATACTAACTGAATTACTTTGCTCTTCCACAGACAAAAACCCTTTATTACCATTAGACAATCTTAACCTACCATCTTTGCCACACAAATATTTGTTGGCATTTCTAACCTCCATAAATGACATGAATTACCACCAAATAATCAACACTCAAACACACGTCAAAGGTAACACACTAGACCTAGTGTTCTTACCCGGTCCTCTCTACAATCCAACATCATTAGAAATACAACCTATTCCTTGGTCTGACCATCACTTAATAAAACTCCAACTCCCACACCACGCACTCAAAACCCACATACACACCCCAACACAAAAGATACAAGAAATTTGACAAAGATGACTTTTTGAAACAAATTACCGAACACCTCACTGAAGACCCAACAGACCTTGATGAAGCAATAACCTTCTGGAATGATACGATATCTAATGCAGCTATCCTACACACACATCACACCTATTCCTCAAAAAACAAAATGCACCATGGTTCAGACTTTAACTAAAACAACTGAAAACAGATCTGCATAAAAGCAAACGCAAATGGCGCCTCACAAAATCTAAAATCCACCATTCACAATATTGGAATACACTCATACTCTGCAGGGAAACCATTAAGACCATTAAGAGAAAACGCTCGGCTGGTTTAAATCTTACATATCTAACCGATTCCAATATGTTCAAATAGATCAATCCCCTTCCATACCATTCCCACAAGAGCGGGGTATTACACAAGGATCTGCTCTCTCTGCTTTACTCTTTAACCTTTATGTTCAACCTATCTGCACCATTTTCAAACACCACAATATAAACTACTTCATTTAAACGGATGACATCATGTTGTTCGCCCCATGCGACATAGATAATCCCAATTATGACAAAATTGCAACCTGTCTCTCCGAAGCCGAACTTTGGCTCCACTCAATACACATGGATATTAACTTCAAAAAAACGGAAGCACTTTTTGTTTCCAGAAACCCAAATTTCATCCCCCCGTCTGTTGTTAATCTGATGAACATCACCCTTCCAGTCAAATCCAAAGTAAAATATCTAGGAGTTATCCTTGACAAAACACTAAGCATGACACCTCATATAAAACAAACTGCTAAAACTATATTCTTTAAACTTAGGACCATTCAGCAACTCAGACCTCTCATTGACATTGTTGATTTCAGAACGGTTGCCCAGGCACTTATAATGCCACACCTAGATTTCTGCAACGGTTTATTTCAAGGTACATCTAAGAAAACCTTCACATACTACAAATGGCCCAAAATGTTACTGCTCGGATTATTTTCAAAGCCAAGCTATCCGACCACATCTCTCCAATTCTATACGCTCTCCACTGGCTACCTGTTGCCAGTAGGATTCAATATAAAACATTAGTCACTATATTCAAGCTCATTAACAAAATAGCCCCTTCTCATTTAGCAACCCTAATCCAGACCCCCCTCAGAAAACAGAATGAGAAGAAGGGTGACCTTTAACATGTTTCTAATCCCTGACTCTGTAAGAAAAACGAAGCAGGTAACAAGCAATACTGCCTTCTCTTATTATGCACCCAGTCAATGGAACAAACTACCATGCAACCTAAGAGAGATTAAAGACCTTCTAACCTTCAGGAAGGAACTTAAAACATACCTTTTCACCCAGCACTATCACAACTTACAGCTCACCCCCGAGCAGATGTCACAAGAGTACACAAATCACCTAACACAAGTTTACCCTACCCAACTCATGTCCCACTCTCCCTTGCACTTTCCCACTGATAACCCCGCTATACTCCTTCGTCCCACTCTCCCTTGCACTTTCCCACTGATAACCCCGCTATACTCCTTCCACCGAACTATAGTCAGACCTGTTCTGGCTGTTGTAAATAGTTAATATGTTTATTATAGATGTGCATATTTGTCCTACTCTCTGTAAATAATGAATATGTGCTCAATCTATGTAAAATAGTTAATATTTTCTCTGTAAAATAGTTATGTGCTCAAAAATGTTCTATGTAATTGATGTTTACCATGTTCTGTGTAAACTGCCCCTAATCTCTGGAAGGGTCAGTATAGAAAAGCGCACAAATAAATAAATAAGGACCACTATTCCAACATATTATCGAAATCTCTAAACCGCCCACGGGAACTATTTGAAATAGTAAAATCCCTAACTAATAACACTACTAACAAAGACACAACTGAGCACATCATAGCTCCCCAAATCCTAGCCAACTACTACAAAGATAAACTAAAGCATCAACATCTACCCATAATTAATCAAAAGATACTTCACCCAACACAAATCTCCCTCTGGTCAATGTTCTCTCCTCCATCAAAGGACACACTCGGAAGCATCATTTCCAAGCTAAACACCACCACTTCCTACCTCGACCCATGTCCTGTAAGCTGGATAAAAGCAACAAAAATGGAACTCCTCCCATTCATCCTCCCTATCATCAACCTCTCCCTACAACATGGCCAGCTACCCTTCTCCCTGAAACATGCACTAATTCACCCTATCCTGAAAAACAATTCCATGGATAAAAAATTCTCCCATGTCATACAGACCTATCTCAAGCCTTCCTTTCATGGCTAAATTGATAGAAAAAATAGTACAAATCCTGCTCCAGGATCATATAAACTCCTCTGCTCCTCTAGATGGTTTTCGGTCATACCATGGAGCCGAGACATTTCTCACTGTCCTGTTTGACCATCTCATACATGGTATTGATGACACTAAACAGGGGTTTCTCCTCATATTCTTGGACATCACCACAACTTTTGTCAGTATAATCCATCACATTATGCTCTCCAGATTGCAGCAAATAGGTATTAAGGATACAGTACTAAAATGGTTCTCTCCTTACCTATTGGGTAGATCACAGCAAGTAAGAATTGAACAACAGATATCTGAACCCTACAAACAAGAACAAGACCTTCCACAAGGTTCCGCCCTTTCAGTTCTTCTCTTTAACATTTATCTCCAACCATCTGCTCCATTTTTAAAACATTCCAAGTAAACTATCATATATACGCGGATGATCTAATGATATATCTCCTGTTTAACATATCTAACTCTTCAGTTCAACAAATTACAGATTGCTTTCCTGAGGTAATGGAATAGCTATCAACTCATAACCTTAAGATCAACTTTAGTAAAACTGAAGCACTGTATGTGACAAGAAACCAGAGTTTCACACCCCCAACATTTATCAGGATTCAAGATAAAAGCATCTCAGTCAAAAACGAGGTAAAATACCTTGGGGTAATACTTGACCGTACCCTCAATATGACATCACATATAAAGCAAACAACAAAAAAAGATTTTCTATAAACTCAAAATGCTAAAACAACTCCGCCCACTGCTTCACCTCCACGACTTCAAATCTGTCATCAATGCAGTCATTACACCCCACTTTGATTTTGCTAACACTATCCTGCAAGGCCTTACCAAACAAAACTTAAGACAACTCCAAGTAGCACAACACATTGCAGCCAGGATAATCACGAATACTAACCTAACGGAACACATCTCTCCAATATTGTATGAACTGCACTGGCTCCCTATTCAGAGCCGTATAAATTATAAAATACTTGTTACCACTTTCAAACTAATCAAAGATATCTCCCATCCATACCGCTCCATGCTCATCACCAAGGAAACCCACACTCGCACACAATGAGACTGTAATAAAAATAAACTCACAATCCCAATGGATTTCAGGAAATCAAGAAAAATAACTAACAACAAAGCATTCTCCCACATTGCACCTAACCTCTGGAATACCCTACCAGACTACCTGAGAGAAATCGATGACCTCCCCACCCTCTGCAAAAAAATCAAAACTCATCTATTTATCCTTCACTTTGGAACTCAAAATAAACCCAATAGTATTGATCCCTCCCATCCTTCTACATAAACTCACCATCAAATAGGTGTTCCTCCTCAAACTAACTAACCTGCTCAGACCAAACTCACATTCTACCTAACAATCTAATTTGTATATAGGTCATGTTAATGGTTCTTCACTGTTTATAATAATGTACCTAACAGATCTCCTCTACTTTCACTCTCCCCGACACACCCCTCGCTCCTTTCACCTTAACCGTCTCACCTTACCCTCCCCTTCCCGCGCTCACCTGCAGTCCACCCGTTCTTCTGCTTTCTTTTTTGCTGGTCCTGCCGCCTGGAATGCCCTTCCCCCCTCCCTCCGTTTAGAACCACAACACGCAGTATTCAAATGCAATCTAAAGACCCACCTATTCTCCCAAGCATTTAATGTTCCCTCTCCCTTTGTGTGATTTCCCCCTCTCTCTGCCTTTCCTTTTGTGGTGTCCCCCTGTTTATGTTCTGTCCTGTCTTCCTCCTTCTCTCTCACTGTCCTTTTAAAAGATTGTACATTTCCTTTCCTTTTCCATGGGCCTTGGCCTCCTTTTATTGCTTTGTTTTTACTTGTACACCGCCTTGGTTCCCGGAAAGGCGGTTTTTTATCAAATACAATAAAACATAAAACATAAAACATATATAGTTAAAATGTTCTATGTAATCTGAATACGTACCTTTCATTGTACAATTCAAAATTGTTGTTCTCTGTAAACTGCATTTGATCTGCTGGAAAATGCGGTATAAAAATGTATAATAAATAAATAAATACAATTACTGTATGTACTTATGCATGCGTAAGTAACCCTTTGGGTATTTTATGAGGCTTTTTACATGCAAAAAATCCTTTATGAAATTACCCTTGTAGTGAAGGGAGAATGAGGCAACAACCAAAAATTATCTGTACTATTCAGCTGCTAGATAATTTTGTATGTTTACTTTAGGCCTTTTTAATTTTTTTTTTTTTTTTTAGTAAATTGATGTGTTTTTTAGCAGCACTCTATGGATAATGGAACAAAATTTTCTCTGTTCTAGCACAATCTTCCAGATGGAGTTTCTTTATTGGATTTCTTTCTTTGTGGCTGTAAATCCTTGTTAAACAGGTAAAACCAGTCAGGCTGCTCCTTTTTTCCCTGCATTAATGAAGTGTTTTTTTTTCTTTTCTTTTTTTTTTACTATTAGGGCAGTTGTTGAAAAGTACCTACTTGAAAAATCGCGCCTTGTTTCTCAAGAAAAAGATGAAAGGTAGGACTATTTCTTTGCACCATCATATGTCTGAAGAGCAAATCTCAAGCCTTTATTTATTTATTTATTTATTTATTTATTTATTTAACAGTTCTTCTATACCGCTCTATTTTAGATCAGAGCGGTTTACATTTAACATCAACTATACAACACAGGGAACTTTGAGTTGTATTTACAATAAACAGGGAGATCAACTTGGAAGTAACTGGGGGAAACTATGTACATTCTATAACTCTATACATTGTATTACACTGGTACCTGATTTCAGGCAGAACATTCCTTCATGTGCAGATTTACGCTGGACTGATTTAAAGTATACAAGGTACTTCCCTCCCCCACACCTCTGCCAGTGCACCTCCATTGCTGTCCTCTGTTTCCTGCTATTCCAGTACTGATCCTTCTAAAAACAGGTCCATCAGTGCACTTCATTCCTGCCCTTTATGACTGCTTCTATTCCAGTACTGAGTCTGCTGTACCTGTTATTCCAGTATTGAGTTACCCTATACATAGCTCTGCCCCTTGTCACCTCTGCTGTTCTAGTGGACAAGCAGGAATGAAGTCCTCGCATATGGGTGACATCACAGACAGAGCTCCGTTCAGGAACGCCCCGCCCCCCCCCCCCAACTTCTATTGGAAGCTTTTGGGAGGCTCCACCCACCTGTGTGCCTGCCTTCCCATCTTCTCCAGTCTTCATTTTCTGTGGAGCCCCACAGACATGAATCAGTTATCCACCAGTCTTTTTTTATACTTGTTTGCTTTCTGCCTGCCGTCGATAGTGTCGGGTCTGTCGATCACAGTTCCAACTTTGGTTCTGGCACTTTTTCGGTAACTTTTATTTTCTCATTGTTTTCCTGTGAGCTCATCTGGGCCTCTGGTCATCATCGAGCTGTTTGATCTAGCCGTGGCCATTTTCTTAGTTATGTGCCAAAAACCAGCCAGTGGGTTTAAACAAATGTGCCAGGACCATCTTGGTCACTGATAAGCACAATTGGTGCCTTTAGTGTCTGGGTCCTGATCACCAGCCCTCTTCTTGCAATTTGTGCTTGCAGATGCCAGGAGAATCCTGAGGGATCGAGAGAAACAAAGAGAATCCCTCTTTGGCTAGAGGTCTGATTCGGCATCTTCGGCATTGGTGTTGGCTTTGATGTCTCCCCTAGGATCCACCAAAGGTGCATTGATATTGAGAGGTTCTAGGGCTCAATTGGAGCTGAGTGCCCATAGTGCCCCAGAGCATCAGCCATCGGTCGGTCTCCACATGGAATCAAAGAAGGACTTGACCTTGGTTCCATTGGCGTCAATGAGGGATCCTTCCGAGCACCGGGCTAAGCCCCATGTGCATCAGCATTGAAACCCTTTCCGACGCAATGGCCCCAAATGGCCTGCCAAGGTGTCCTGGAAAGAGGAATTGACCCCCAGAGTTTTGGAGGAACACCAACTGTCTCCCGACAACTGAGACCATGCTGATACCCCGGCAGAGATGCTGGAGACATTGGTCAAAGCTGCTCAGGCCCCAAGGCCTTTGGAATTGGCAGCCATGGAGGAAGGCATTCAGGTGTTTGAGGCCTGCATTGCATCAAAGCTGGAGAAATAGCTAACTGGTCCTTCGGTGCCAGGGCATCCTCAAGATCCATGCTCTATCTATGGAAGCACTGACATTGGGGTATCAAAGAGATCAGATGTTGGTTCCTGGCACAGCCATTTCTCTCTCAAGTGTATTGGACTCTGATGTCCCGACAAAAGCACTTGATGCATCATCATTACTGTAGATGCTCCCACTCTGTTCAAGGCCAGAGTGAGCTCCGGGCAGAGTCTCAGAGGTACCTAGACTTCCTTTTGGAATCTGTCTCTGATGCTAGGTGACCGATGTGGAATCGGAGAACTTGTCGGAGGGCAGGTCTCCTGAGCTTTCATTAGACCTCTCTCTCCTCCACATGAATGGCGGAAGTCTCTCCTCCAGAGGATATGTCCTTCCAGGACTTCATGAAAGATATGGCCAAGGCCATCCCATTTCACTGGAGACAGAAGATGAGTCCCAGTTGGAGGAGTTGGAAATCTTCCAGTACTCTTTGGCTCCTAAGGCTGCAGATGAGAATGTGGGTGAACCCCTTCACTGTTGCATCGGTCAGTAGGAGGCTTAATATGATGTAACTGGTTCAAAAGGCCCCTGGATTTGAGAAGCCTCAGCTTCCGCACCACTTAATGGTGGTCTGCCCTAAAAAGGATTAAGAGCACCAAGACTCATTCCTCCATGCCTCAGGGTAGGGAGGTTCAGATGTTGCACTCCTTTAGCAGGAAGTGCTTCCAGAGCTCCATACTCGTGGCTAGAGTACATTCTTACCAGTTGTACATGAGAATGTTCCTGAAGGATATCATGCAAGATCTTGCTGACTTTTGTGCCCATTCCTCCCTCTGGAGAAACTGGAGCATTATAGTGCCCTGGTGAGCAATGGCAAGGACTGCTTAAAGCTCCTCATCAGGGTGACGTACGATGCCTTTGAGATGGTCTCAAGAGCAGTGGCAGTGGGCGTTGGAGCCCGCAGTTCATCTGTCTTCAATCTCCTGACCTGGAACAATCTGTGCAAAATAAGCTTGTGGATGTGCCATGCTGGGGAGAGAACCTGTTTGAAGAGCAGTTGGAGGAGAAAACTGGCATCATAGAAAGCAGCACATTACCCTCACTTAGGCTCTCAAGACACATGTCTGATCTTGCTGCTTATCTCAGGAAGTATCAAGGTGGCAGCCAGAAGAAGGCCTACTACCCATGTAAGCGCAGGTACTTTCCTGGCCCTCAAACCTCCCAGCAAAAGACACAGGCTCCTTGCCTGCAGCATCAGGAAAAGCTTCAAAAGGCTCAGCCTGCACGGTAACCCAAGCTGGGGGTGGGGTTTTGACTGATTGCTCTGGAGCATAGCTAATCTGCCAGTGACCACAGAGGGGAACCTTCTGGTGAGGGGACGACTCATTCTTTTTCGCCACAGATGTGGCCCCTTATAACTTTGGGCTCGTGGGTGCTAAAGATAGTTCAAAGTGGTTACATGTTGCACCTTGCAGAGCTGCCGCCTCATTGCCCCACCAAGGGCATATCCTCTCAACCCTCTGCATTTGGACCTACTTTGGAAGGAAATCTCTGCCCTTTTGGCCGATCTCACCATCGAGCCCATACCCCAGGAGCAGATTGTGTGGGGATTTTGCTCCAGGTACATTCTGGTCCCAAAAAATGATGGGAGGTTTTCAGCCCATCCTGGACCTCAGAAACCTCAACACCTTTCTGGTGCAAGAAAAGCTCAAGCTGGTATCTGTAGGTACCCTGCTCCCTTATATTCATAAAGACTGTTAGCTATACTCCTTGAATCTAAAGGACACGTATACCCACATACAGATCCGTCCCGTCCACAGGAAATATCTCAGATTCGTTCTGGGAGATCAGCACTTTCATTACTGAGTATTACCTTTCGGACTGGCCTCGGTGCCCCGAGTTCTAACAAATTGCCTCGCAGTAGTAGGGTCTATCTCAGAACACTAGGGGCCCGATATTCGAAAGGCATTTACATGGTTTACAGCCCAGTAAACTGTGTAAATGCCTTAAATGGGGATATTCAGTGGCACTTACATGGTTAGTGCCTTTGACTATCACCTTCCAACTCCCCTACATGCCTTGATGCTATCCGGTTGGCTTCAGGCATGTTGGGGGCATTCCAGGGTGGAGTGGAGGCGGAGTCTGTCACTAACCGGGCAGCAGCGATATTGCATGCTGTTCGGATAGTGACCTGCGCCTAAAAGATAGGCACAGGAGCTAACCAGGCAGCATGCAATATCGCTGCTGCCTGGTTAGCTACTGCAGCTTCTGGCATCTGCAGCGATCCCCAAATATTCAGTGCCAGGGCCACATATGACCCCAGTATTGAATATCCAGGGTTAAGGGTTGGCGGGTAGGGCTATGTGCAATAGAGGCTCCATAGCCTGCCAAATCCTTATCTGGATGGCTGACTCATAAAAAGCACCAGTCCAGAAGGAGTCCAGCAGTCAACACAGTTGACCATTCATATGTTAGAGCTGTTGGGTTTCGGAGCCAATTACCAGAGTCCCACCTTCAGCCCACCCAACACCTAGAGTTCATAGGGGCTCTCCTCAGCACGACTCAAGCAAAGGCCTTTTTCCTACTGGACCCAATTACAGAGATTGATGGCTTTGGTCATCAATACCCAGGGGAGTCATCAGACGACTTGCAGGATGCTTACTGTACTCAACCACATGGCCTTCATAGTGCGCGTTATTCTCATGGCTCATCTGTTGATGAGACATGCTCAATGTACACTTAGAACTCTATGGAAACAGGCTACTGGCTGCCTTCAAGACCAGATGGTGACACCGTACTTCTTGTCCAGTCCCTGCACTGGTGGTTAGATCATCAGAACCTGTTCAAGGGTCTACCTTTACAGAAGACACCACTCCAGAAGACACTGACAACAGACGCATCCAAGCTGGGTTGGGGAGCGCATCTGGATGACTTCCGCACTCAAGGCATCTGGTCCGAGCAGGAGAGTCTTCACCAGATCAATTTCTTGGCATTATGAGCCATAGAAAATGCCCTCAGGGCTTTCTGGAACTGCCTAATCAACCAAATTGTACTGATTCAGAACAACAATCAGGTCATGATGTACTACATAAACAAGGAGGGGGGCATGGGTTTGTATCTCCTGTGCTGTGAGGCAGTCCAGTTGTGGAAGTTTGCCATCACTCACAGTATGGAGTTGAGGGCCACATATCTGCCAGGGGAGCAGAATGCTCTGGCGGACCAGCTGAGCCATGTCCTCCAGCCACACAAGTGGACTTTGGACAGGGATGTCGCAGTCCAAATCTTTCGGAAGTGGGGTACCCCCTTGATAGATCTGTTCGCCACTCTGCACGATGCCCAAATGGATTAGTTCTGCTCCAGGGTTGCCTTGCACAGCAGGCTCACTCCAGATACCTTCCTCCTGCATTAGGGGAAGGGCCTGTTGTATGCGTATCCTCCCATACCTTTCATAGCAAAGACCCTGCTGAAACTCCAGACAGGGGTACAATGATCCTCATTGCGTTGTATTGGCCCAGACAGTGAGGGTTTCCCCTTCTGCTTCAGCTCTCCCAATGGGAACCTCTGCAGTTGGGCTGTGCCCCAGATCTTATATCACAGGGAGGACAGGAGGATGCTCCACCACAGCATCATATCCTTGGCCCTCACTGTGTGGATGTTGAGAGGCTAGTCCTGTCTGAGCTTAACCTGCCCGATGGAGTAACAGATTTTCTGTAGGCCTCTCAGAGGGCCTCAATGAGGTCTTATGCTTTCAAATGGAAAAGATTTGCTTCCTTGTGTGCAGAACTGGCGCTGGATCCCTTTAATAATTCTGTCAACAGACTACTCGAGTACCTCCTACACCTCTCGATCCAACTCGGTCAGCGTTCACCTCAGTGTGTTTGGGGTTTACCATCGCAGTTTGTAGGGGAAGTCCATATCAACTCAGCCTTTAGTGGTTCACTTCATGCGAGGCCTGCTCCTCTTGAAACTTTCCTTCAAGCTTCCGGTGGTGGCTTGGGACTTCAATGTAGTTCTGGCACAGCTCATGTTAACTTCCTTTCAGTCGCTCGATTCCTGCCCTTTGAAGTTCTTGACCTGGAAGGTCTTGTTTCTGGTGGCAGTTACCTCAGCACACTGTGTTAGCTCCAGGCTCTAGTAGCTCATCCACTGTACACCAAGTTCTATCATAATAGAGTGGTCCTGCACACTCGTCCTCCGTTCCTCCCAAAGGTGGTATCTACTTTCCATTTTAATCAGTCATTTGTTCTGCTGATCTTCTTTCCAAGGCCTCATGCCCATAGAGGGGAAGCAAAGCTGCACATGCTGGACTGCAAGCGAGCCTTGGCCTTGTACCTAGAGTGGACAAAGGTCCACCAAACGTCCATCCAGCTGTTTGTCTCTTTTGACCCCAGCAAGCTAGGGGTTGCTGTTTCCAAATGCACTCTTTCAATTTGGCTGGCAGACTGCATCTCTTTCGCTTATGCCCAGATTGGCCTGAGCCTTGATGGTCATGTCATGGCTCACAACACCTGTGCCATGGCTACGTCGGTGGCCAACTTGTGCTCAGTCTCCGTGGAAGAGATCTGCAAGACTGCAACATGGGTTTCTGTCCACACAGTCACCTCTCACTACCCAACAGCAACTTTGGCCAATCTGTACTTCAGCATCTGTTTGGGGATTAGAATCCAACTCCATCCCCCCAAGGCTCTACTGTCCGTCCAGGCTACCAAAAACCCCCCAAAACAAGTAAAACAGTGATCATGAAGAAACTGAATCGGATGAGTTCCCCTTTGGGGACTGCAACTGCTGTACATATTTGATAAACCAATTCTTAATTCAGTTTACCCTGTTGGGCTTCTTGGCCTCCTATGTTTTCGTTAGCTTGTAGCTTGGGAGCACCTGTAGCAGGTGTTCTCCGTGGACAACAAGATTAAATCCTCATAGCCCTCCCACCTCCCCAAGGAGTTGTATTCTGCTACAGCTTTGTTATCATACTGGAGAAGATGACGCCCTGGCAGGCGTGAAGGCAGGCATGCAGGTGCGGTGGAGCCTCCCAAAAACATCCAATAAAAATTGAGGAGCGTTCCCATGAGGGGCTCTGTCGGTGATGTCACCCATACATGAAGACTTATTACTGCTGTCCACGGAGAACACATGCTACAGGTGAGTAACTATGCTTTTTGCGGAAACAACTTTGCCAGTGCACTTCATTGCTGCACCGTAGCGTCCC
The DNA here is from genome assembly GCA_033557465.1 of Ichthyophis bannanicus. NCBI lineage: Eukaryota > Metazoa > Chordata > Amphibia > Gymnophiona > Ichthyophiidae > Ichthyophis > Ichthyophis bannanicus. Next base: position 253,498,740 of record CM066039.1, read on the forward strand.
CTGCCATTCTACAGTTGCACTCTTATTGGAGATGAGACTCCTGCCATTCTGCTGAGAATCTGTAGTGGATTCTGTGACCTTGACATTTACTGATTATAACAGCAGCAAGGCCCTTGGGGTGTTTGTCCATTTGTCTTATACCTCTGTGCTTTTAGGAATGATACCATCCTCCTGCCAATCATCATGGAAAAAACAGGGAAATAAATCTCACTGAAAACAGGCTACCCTCGGTTTTGGTCTCTTTGCAGTCTCTTTGCATCCTGTCCACCTTGCGCCCTATATTAATAAAAACTGCATCCTGGAGCAGATGTTAGTATGCATGCAAACATGCTCACAAGCACACTGCTGTGTGTAGATATGCACATAAATTGTGAATGTCATCAGCCAATGGTCAAGGGTTACTCTATATAGCATGGCTGCACAAGTTGAAGCTCTCGAGGGTCGCAAACAGACCATATTTTCAGGATATCCCAGAAGAATATGCCTGAAATAAATCTGCATGTATATTACCTCAATTGTATTCCAATCTATCTCATGCATATTCCTTACAGATAGCCTGAAAAACTGGCCTGTTTGCACAGGGCCGGCCAAGGGTTTCTACCACCCTAGGCAGAAACCTCGGTCTCGCCCCCCCCTCCCCTGCTGACACGGCTCCCTCTCAGCTGTTGCTGCCCCCCTTCCAGCTCCTGCCACCGCCCCCCAAGCTGCCGCCAATTCCATCTAGGGAGGGGAAGGTGGCGGTGGCAGTATTTCTAAAAGCAAGCCGCCGCTTTTCGAATTACTGCCACTGCCCACCTCCCCCCTTCAAATGGAATTGTCAGCAGCTGGGGAGGCGATGGCGACCGCTCATGTATGCTGCTGCCCACCCGTGCCGCTACTGCCACCGCCACCCACCCCGGCTGTCTGCCCTAGGCAGCTGCCTAGTGGACATGCCAGCCCTGTGTTTGCAGCCCTCAAGGACTGAATTTGTGCACCCCTGCTGTATACCATAGGTCTTAATGCTCTACCTCAGTTTCATACTTCAATGGCTGTGTTGCTCTATAAAATAAAGAGGAATGCCTGGGAGCATATGTACCTAGGGCCCAATATTTGAAAGGCATTTACACGGTTTACAGCCAAGTAAACCATGTAAATGTCTTAAACGGAGATATTTGACGGCACCTATATGGTTAGTGCCGTTTAATGTCCCCTACGCACCCGGATGCTATCCATTCAGCATCAGGGCATGTTGGAGCTGTTCCAGAGCCAAGGCGGAGAATGAGCACTAACCGTGTTGCAGTGATATTGGACCACTAGTTTTCGCTTAGTTCTAGCCGTGGATCACTAACTGTGTAGTGGTCCAATATCGCCCCCACACAGTTACGCTCTGCGGCATTGGCCCCTTGACGCACAACTCAGATATTCAGTGCTGTCAACAGGTTAAGAGTGAGCAGGCAGGGCTATGCGCCCTAGCGGTGCATAGCCCGCCTAGAAGAAAATCGGGCCCCTGCTGTTTAATTCTGAATGTTATTTCTATCCCTAATTTTCATTGGCAGGAACTATCATGTGTTTTATTACTTGCTTCTGGGGGTGACGGAGGAGGAGCGACGAGAATTTCAGCTGATGCAGCCTGAAGACTACTTCTACCTCAACCAGGTACCATGCCTCATAGCGCAGCAGGGCTGGATAAAGCTCACAATGTGCCAGCATAAGCTGTGGCAGCTGGTGCTGCACCTTGTAATATCATGGGCTGACCCCTCTTGCCCATATAACCCTCCCTGTATGCCATTGAAAACAAATGTGGCCAGATAAAATAGAGACAGTATGGGGGAGGTGGGGGGTGGAGGAGGGAACTTTAAAAAACCATTCAATGCAGACGTAATGGAGCCCGCTCTCTGAAGCATGTGCAGATACCTGGATCCAACCCTTGTCAGGGTGCTCTTGTATTCGTGATGTGCTGGCCTGGCTCAGACTGTAAACTCAAAAACTGCTGGACATGGTGGGGTGATGGGCACTTAAACACAGGCACACCTTACACAACCTTTTAGTTCTTTATATAGTGAACCCATAAATGCAACTCCGCTTACAGTCCTTTCTAAAGCACCCCAAATGTCCCCCTCTTCCCCTTTTTCATTCATGCATTCTGAGGAATGGGTTTTTTTGGAAGGTTGTTATTTCCCAAAAGGGAAAATAGTATCAGATTGGGAAGGTCTTGGATTTTGTTTCTCCCCATCTTTCAAAATTCAGTTTGGTGACCAATCTCCTGGGGTGGGGGTGTGGAATATTCTCAGATGGCGGTATCCAGTGTCCTGTCTATGCCCTGTACTGCATACTTGCATAAAAGTCTTCCTCAAATACTTCAGTGTTATAAGAAACAGGAAAGATGTCGCCCCATCATTTAAGGGTGCCAGTTGCAATGGTTGCTGGGTACAGACTTTTCTCCAGGCTTAAACCCAGGCATTCCTCTGTAGTAGAACACGGGATTTATCAGTTCCTATGCAGTACCAGGATAAATACTGACAGCAGATGAGATTTTCAGGTTATCTGCTTCTGCTCTTCCTGCCTTTTAGCCACTGCCTCTTCAGGCCATCAGAGTTTTTCCATCCCTGTTTCTCTGCTCCATGAATGTGGATGGTGCAGCTGGGTCTGCTCGTGGCCTTGCCCAGTGGCTTGATAAAGTGGGAAGCAGACAAAACATAGCTGGAGCATGGCAATCCTTATTCTCTGAGCAGTAGCCGAAAGAGTGTACAAGGGAGCCACAGTAGCCTGGAAATTGCAGGAAAACATGAAACACTTGTTGTGATCTGTTTTCATCCTTCTTTGTGTGACCTTCAATCACTTCTCCTCCCTCTACATAATCTTCGATTGCAGCTTACTTCAGTGACTGATCTAGCCACATTAGTTAAAATCTGAATTTAATTATTAATTGTTATCACCTCTGGTTCAGCCCACATATTTCATATAGTTCTTTTTATTTTTCCGGTCTCTCTATCTTTCCCTTTCCAGACTGATTCAGTCCTGGTTTTATCCCACAGTATACATGGACTTGCAGTTTTGCAATACTGGAAAACCAGGATTGGATGAGCCTGTAGGGAGAGGAGTGGAACCAGCCAGCCAACCCTACCTATGGCCCACAGTAAAAGCAAGCCATTGCATACAGGTGACCTCACTAGTGGTCTGTGTAGATTAGTGTTATATGATGCTGTCAGCTGTGCAATGGTTTGTCCCGTCACGGTGCTGCGTGGTCCTGAGAGAGCACGATGCCCGTATAACTTCGGCTGCTGCTACTGCTTTTGCTTAATTGTCCTTTAACTGCCGCTCTTGCTAAAATGAATTCTCCTTGTTTGCAGCACAATTTTAAGATTGAAGATGGGGAGGATCTGAGACATGACTTTGAACGATTGAAACAAGCAATGGAGATGGTGGGCTTCCTGCCGACCACCAAGAAACAGTGAGTATTCTGGGAGGGATGGGGCCTGAAGGACTTTGCCTCACCTTTGTGTCCAGACGTTGACTGAAAGCTCTTTGGGATGGGGATGTTGCAACAGCTCTTGTGTTTTTTTTCTCCGACAGCGGGGCCTCTTAGTCCTGTGTAGGCGGCTGGGGAAGCCCTGCTCTGAGATTCCCTTTTTGAGTCATCTTTTTTGCTGTGGCCTGTACCCTTACACCAGCCCTAGAACTGATGTAAATGTCCATGCCTAGTTTTTGAAATTACATGTGCAAATTAAGGGATTTTATAACCTACATTTGTAATTGTTGCTCGCTTCACCCATGTGCACACCAACAGTGAAAATATACGCAACCCAAATGACGCACATACGTTTATGCTAGTCGATCTTGTATAAGAGGTCATTTATGCGTATAAATGACTAAAATACCAACAGTGATGCACAAACGTGCTGCCTAAATCTAGGCAGTTCCTTATAAAATTACCCCTATGAGAATGATTTTATAAAGGAATCGTGGAAAGATCTGCAGCCCCCATGTTTTCAAGTCCAACTTTTCTTGCGTGTGGTGCATGAGCACTTCCACTTGTGCTTTGCTCAGGCGCCATTCTATAAGTACGCACAGAAGTGACCTCAGCACCAGTCTCAATCTGGGACGAGCATAGGTACAGCCTAGAGAGACACATGAACATTATAGAATCCTATGACGTAAGCACCGTCCCTATGCTGATTTAGGTACTGCCAGCTACACCTGCTCTAGAGCAGATATAAATGATGCACCTAGCTTATTGCTTGTCGGTAAGCATGCCTCACTTTACAAAATAGGTTGCATGTGCCAGCTCTTTTGGAGGGGAGGGTTATAAAATTGCCTCCTATATGGCATTACTGGGGGATGGGCGTTTATAAAATACAGACGTCAACCTATTCTTACCAGCACATACATGCATGCACTTGTATGTGCCTTGGACCAGGTGTAAATATTAACCTTTACTTTCCCTGGTGGAATGTTATAAAAGCACATAGGTTGCCTTTATGAAATAGGTTGAGTGCGTGCACCAACATGCCCTGTTCAGAGAAAAAAATAAATCTCCCTGGTAACTTCTTGGGTTTCTTGTGGCTCTTTGGCTGTTTTTAAGGAATGATAAAGGTACAGATGTTTGAGTCCACGCTGTGTAACAGCATAGACACCCGCAGCACACAGCAGAGAGAGAGATGAAAACCAAAGGGAGGGGGTGCTGGGACAATGTAAAAGGCACAGGACAAGCCGGTCATGTTTCCTGTTTTTTTTCTCCCATGCTCTACTGCCCCTACTCACCAGCTAGGCCACTGCCTTAGAAACTTAGAAAGATGACGGCAGAAAAGGACCATATGGCCTATCCCGTCTGCCCTTCCATACCAACTACTATAGTCCCTTTTTTTCCCTTTAGAGATCTTTTGTGTTGGTCCCATGCTTTCTTGAACTCAGATACTGTCCTGGTATCTACTGCCTCCATCTACTACTCTTTCTGTAAAGAAATATTTCCGCATATCACTCCTGGGTTTATCCCCTTTCACCTTCATCTTATGTCACCTTGTTGCAGAGCTTTCTTTCAATTATAAGAGGCTGTCCTCTTGTGCATTTATGCCACACAGGAATTTAAGCATCTTTATCATATCTCCTCTCTCCTGCCTTTCTGCCAAAGTATACATATTGAGATCTTTAAGTCTGTCTCCTTGTGCCTTATGATGAAGTCCACTCGCCATTTTGGTAGCCACCCTCTGTAAAGACTCCATCCTGTTTATATCCTTTTGAAGGTGCGGTCTCCAGAATTGCACACAATATTACAAATGAGCTCTCACCAAAGACTTATATAGAGGCACTATCACCTCCATTTTCCTGCTGGCCATTTCTCTCCCTATGCACCTAAGCATCCTTGTGGCTTTTGCCATTGCCTTTTCTAGCTGTTTAGCCACCTTCAGGTCATCAGAAACAATCATCCCCAGATCCCACTCTGACAGGAGGAAGTGACATCACCGACTGGGATGGCGGCTTGAAGGAGAAGCTCCTCGGGGACGTCGACATTTGAGCAATTTTCTAAAGCATTGGGCCTCCCAATTTACTAGCAAAAGACTTTCTGAGCGAACTATTGCACGGGTCTTGATGTCGACTCGGAAAAAGTTGGAAAAGTACCGTTCCTCTTATGCACCTTTGAGCTTGCACGGGGAGCGGGAGGGAAAGAACGATATGGAGACGGATGACGATATGGAGAAGGCTGACGAGCATTGTACCAAGGGGGATCTCCGGCGGTGGTGCCGAGAGATTAAAACCAAAGTCCTTGGAGTGAAATCTGATGTTAAAGAGATTTTGACTGAGCTCCGCCATGATATGCAGGCCCTGGGACACCGGGTGGAAGTGTTGGAAGAGCACGTGGATGAAATGGCTACGGCAGCTCAGACGGTACGAGACCTAAATGGTCAGTGGCAAGGCATGGTGGCGGACTTGCGTGATAAAATTGAGGACCTTGAGAACCGGTCTCGCCGGTGCAATATCCGCATATGCGGTGTTCCTGAAGAGGATCAATATAAGCAGGCTGCCCATGTGGTCCGAGAAATCTGCGGGGCCATATTGGCGGAGGAGGGCTCGGCCGCGACTGGAACACTGCGGGAGATCGGTATCGAACGAGCACACCGGGCGCTTAAATTCCCCCCGGGGAATCGACCTCGAGATATCATAGCCTGTCTCACTAGCTTTCCCTTAAAAGACGAAATTATGAGAGCGGCTGCGAGAAAAGGAACACTACAATGGCGAGGCTCCTCTATTGACGTGTTTCAGGATTTGGCACCCATGACCTTACAACGTCGGAAAGCTATGCTCCCTGTGACTGAGTACTTGCGAAGGGAAAATATGAAATACAGATGGCTTTTCCCTTTCGGCCTGCAGTTTGAGATAGCGGGTAAGCCACAACGGGTGAAATCTCTTTCGGAAGCATGGGGGCATTTGGAGACAGCTAAGGCCCCGAATTTGCCTAAGTTTCGCAACCCTTCAGGAGCTCTGGAGGCTGAACAGCAACAATCCTTGCTAATGGAAAAATTGAAGTGGCATCGGATACCGGCGCGAGGACATAGTCTATGTCGCACATCAGGGGAGCAGTCTCAGCAGGCTGCGGCTGAGTCGGAGGGTGCTCTGATAGCTACCTGAGTTGGTATAGAGGAACTTTGGATTGGAAATCACCTTTGGATGTGCTCTCGGACACTTTTTCTGGGGGCGAGGCGGGGTAGCCGGTTCAGTGGCTGCTCCGCGTTGCTTTGAGGGTACACATTGCAGATACTTTTCCTGTTTGTAGTTATTATATGCTGTATGATATTTTTGATGCATGGTTTGCTTTCACTGTGGGGGATACGGGTTGCAATGCGGGAGCGGAAGAGAGGGAGTAGCTGTACCCCTTTACAGCACCGGGATGGGAAGCCTGTATCAAGGGGAGGGTGGAAGTCCCGGGAAGTGAGCCTCTTCCTCCATGTAGGAGGCACAGGATTTGGGCCTGTGGTGAGATTGAGGGTGAGGGTGAGGGGGAAGTGGGAGAGGGAGGGGGGAGGGCGGAGGGGAGGGGGTAAATATTAGTAGGGGGGTGGGGCGGGAGAGGGTAGGTTCTTCCATGTTCATAACCTGGATTTATTGCAGCTGAGCCACCTGCAACTTTCTGATGGCTGGGCTTAAGGTGGGATCTATCAATGTTCGCGGGTTGAATACTCCTCACAAGTGGAAATCGCTGTTTATGGAGGTGCGATCACATCATTGGCAGGTAATTTTTATACAAGAAACACATTTATTGCCCAAGGACGAACCCCTATTACGACATGGAGCTTATAGCGATATTTGGTTTAATGCTGAAGGCTCCCCATAAAAAGCAGGAGTGGCTATAATGGTGCACAAGGATTGTTCCTTTTCAGTTGGGGGGAGTATCTAAGGGAATGAAAGGCCGAATGTTGCTGGTTTGGGGGGAGTTGTATGGTTCGGAGGTTACCTTTCTAAATGTTTATGGCCCTAATGATCCTCATACTGATTTTTGGGACACCCTGTCTACATGGCTAACGGATAAAATTCATGGTGCTCTATTGATGGGAGGCAATTTTAATGAAGTTCTGCATCCCCATAAAGACAGGTCCGCGAGGGGTACTAGTTTGGAGACCAGAGGGCGGGTACAATTGCGGAATTTGATGCAACTCTATGGCGTGTGGGATGTTTGGCGTCAGATGCATCCACAGGAAATTGATTATACACATTACTCGCAGGTCCATCACAGTTATAGCAGAATAGATTTTTTTCTTGCAGACGCTTTTTGGACCCAAAAGCTTCTTAAGACGGGTATTGAGCCCATCACTTGGACTGATCATGGCCCTATTTGGGTGGAGTTTGGGGGAGAGCGTGATTTGGATGGGAGGTCCTTTTGGCGTCTTAATGAGAGCCTTCTACAGGATAAAGCGGTGCTAGCTAATATTGTAGACGAAATTCAACAGTTTTATGCTGTGAACGATACTGGTGAGGTGCCATTGGAGATTCAATGGGATGCTTTAAAAGCTGTTTTAAGGGGGGTGCTGATACGATGGGCAACTCAGAAGAAGAAAGAGCGGGGAGAAAAGACCACCCATTTGCTTCAGAGGGTCACGGAATTGGAGCGTCTTCATAAGCAGAGGGGGGGGGGGCGAGGCTTCGACTGCAGTTGGACCATGCTAGAGCGGAATTAGCCTCTTTGCAGCTGGATTCCATTAATTTTCAGTTACAACGCATTAATCAACATTATTACGAATTTAACAATAAAGCGGGGCGATTGTTAGCGAAAAAATTGCAAGCTAGGGAACGCCGCTCTACAATTTTGAAAATTAAAGGCCCTGGGGACACTCTTCTATTTCGTTCAAAGGACATTAGGGAGCAGTTCCGGCAGTACTATACTACTTTATATACTAGTGAGATGAGGGGAGCTCCCTTGGACGCCTGTAGCTATATTCCAGAGGGGGATGATGTTCCGGTGATATCTGATTTTGATCGGGATTCTTTAAATTGCAAAATCACCATTGATGAAATTTCTCAGGTGATCCAAGGCTTAGCTCGCCATATATCCCCGGGCTTGGATGGCTTTTCCGTGGTGTTTTACAAGAAGTTAGCGCCACAGCTGGCTCCGATTTTACAGCGTATATGTAACGCGGTGCTTTGGGGACGTCCGCTGCCCCCTTCTATGTCTCAAGCGGGGATCTCGGTGATAGCGAAGCCAGGTAGAGATCCTACGGTCTGCGGTTCTTATCGTCCCATCTCTCTTTTGAATACAGATGGGAAAATCTTAGCTAAGATCTTGGCGAATCGTTTAGGGCGCATTTTACCGCAGTTGACGCATTCTGACCAAACGGGGTTTGTTCAGGGCCGCAGTACGGGAGATAATATCCGGCGGGCGATACAACTTATGTGGACTGCTAAAGAGCAAAAGCAGGCACTACTTATTCTGGCTGTGGATGCCGAAAAGGCATTTGACCGTGTGGAATGGGGCTTTCTGTTCGAAGTGTTAGAAGCAATTGGAATTGGTTCCAATATGATGAGTTGGATAAGAGCTTTATATGCTCACCCGGAAGCCGCCATTAAGATCAATGGGCAATATTCTGAATTTTTTCCCTTAACAAGGGGCACCAGGCAGGGGTGCCCTTTGTCCTCTTTATTGTTCGCTTTAACTATGGAACCCTTGGCGTGCCATTTAAGACGCAATAAGGATGTGATGGGGTTAATGATTGGGCAGACTGAGCATAAATTGGTGCTGTTCGCGGATGATTTACTGCTGTTTATCACCTGGCCGTTGTTGGCGTTGCCTAATGTTATGGCTGAATTTAAGAGGTTTGGGCAAGTGGCCGGCTTTAAAATTAACTGGGATAAAACGGAGGCCTTGAGTGTTAACTTGCCGGGCACCTTGGCATCACACTTGCAGGAGACCTTTCCTTTTCGCTGGGCTCCTAATAAGATTAAATATTTAGGGGTTTATCTAACTCGCGATACGGATTTGCTGTATGGCACTAACTACTGTGGTACTGCAGACCCCGTGCAGTCAGAGAAAAGTGTTTTAAATTCAGAAAAAAGACTCCAACACAGGATGCAACATTACAAGGAGCCAGATAGGGGGAGCAAGAGAGACTTTCTAAGGCCTAGGGAGCCACGCCCCAGAGCTTATGACGTAATGCCTACCAGCATCCAGTCCAGGAAAGGAGGAGTTCCTTTTAAGAAAGGCTGGGAGGATTGGAGAGGGAGAGAAAAAGAAGCAAGAGTCTTAGCTGAAGGACCAGAGCCAGCAGACTCAGCAGAACTCGGAGAGGAGGTTCTTTGCAAGGAAACCGGGAGTAAAGCAGGTACACTTTCCAAAGAGAGAAGGTACCAAGAGGAAGCCAGTCCTGGAGAGAGAAGGACTAGGGCAACCGTTCCTGGACCAGAGTTGGGCAGAAGCCAGCAACCTGGGAGGCAAGGTATAAAGAATTCCCCAGAGGAAGAAAAAGGGGTCTCCATAAGAAATAACACTCCTGGCTCAGAGAAGAGAAGGTACGGGTGTGACTGTGGGTTAACACCACCCGAGGGCCGGCTGGAGAATAGAAGGCCTGCAATACGAGCCAGGCCAGATTCCAGCAGGACTAGACCTCAAGCCTCAGCTCGATTGGATCAACCAAAAGAAAAAGGTAATCCATATTTCTCTGATAATAATTGCTATAACCTTGAGATACAGAAAGCACAGGAGACAGGGGAGAGCTGTCCCTACCGAACTGTTTGTAAGACAGGATGTAAACTTTTATCAAGCAAAAGACTTTTTAATAAGAAGCCTTTGGATAGAAGAGGCTGTTCTCACATTGAGAGGGCACAGGACCAAGGTTTAACCTTGAGCCCAGAACATTGGAAGCTGGTACAAAACTTATACGAAAAACCTAAGGATAATCTACCTAACTTTGCTGACACGGCTTCAGAGCTCTCATACTCTGAACCAATGCAGGTGGAATTTATTACGGACCCATCAGACACAGAAATGGATTGTAGTTATTGCAAGGTTGGAAGCCTAGAGTCCCTGACCAACGCTGAAAGCTATAACTTTTGAACCAGGCTGAGTGTTTGATATATATAATCCCTGTGAACATAACTGACTGTAATGCAATAATTGTTTATTTTTCTCTTAACCTGAATCAAGGTCATTTTGAGTTGATGTAGATTCTAAACATTGAACCTTTTTGCATTGAGGGAAATAAATGCCTTTTTTTTCCCCTCACTCGGACTTTGTGTTCCTTTTTGGGAGATTTTGGTATACGGAAGGCTACTGGGACCAAGATACCTAGACCCCGCATAGAAGAACCAAACCCAAACCTAAATATAACTCATGTCCACCCGACCTACCTTAGCAACCTTTGGCCACTAGGGCGGCGGTGCGACACTACCCAGGGTTGTGGGATAAAATCGATCGAGACTTGGCGAGATGGCATAAGGAGGAGATTTCTTGGCTGGGTCGGATTGCGACCGTCAAAATGATGATCTTACCTCAACTATTGTACCATTTTCAGGTATTGCCTATTAAGATTCCCCAACAGGTGCTACATAAGCTCCAACGGAAATTGTTTTCATTTGTGTGGCGCCATCGGCCCCCACGCATAGCGAGGAATGTTATGTACAGGGCAAGGCGGAAGGGGGGGTTGGGCATGCCATCGATTTCAGACTATTATTTAGCAGCCCAAATGAGACAGGTGATGGAATGGCGGGCGCCGGTAATGTTGAAGGGTTTTCTACCTATTGAGCAACAGGCAGTGCCGCAATATAAACTCCAATACCTCCCCTGGCTACTGAGGGGGTTGCTGAAGGGGAGTTGGACGAGCAATCCTTTTATCAGACATCTCTGGGGTGAGTGGAGTAGGGGTTGGCGGAGAGTGAATGCTCGTCCGGGGACATCATTGTTAGCACCATTTGTTGCCACTCCGGCTTTTGCACCTGGTAAAGACAAAATCTTTCAGATTTGGGAGGAAAGGGGCTTATTTCATTTTGCACAGTTCCTCGACACTGATCTAGTTAAGACTTTTGAGGAGCTGAAAGCCGAATTTCAATTAGAGAGGCGTGATTTCTTTGCCTATTTACAGGTGACCCATTATCTACGGCAAAAACAATAAAGATGGTGTCGAGGACGGGCTGAATGATCTGGAGGCTTTCTGGGTGGGTCATCATTCTTCCCAGGGTCTGATACGCTTACTGTACGCGAGTTTGCGGGTGGTTGGGGAACGAGCGATTAAGCTCAAATATATGCTGGAATGGGAGAAAGATTTGGGGGTGGTTTGGGATGAGGAGGAGTGGAAGGCTATTTATAAGGTTGCGGCCTGTTCTTCTATTAGTACAGCGATTCAGGAAAATACCTATAAACTTTTAATGCGCTGGTATTATACCCCAGACCGTTACCATCGGATGTTCCCTGGGGTCCCGGCTCTCTGTTGGAGGGGGTGTGGTGCTCGTGGAACATATTTTCATATGTGGTGGGAATGTCCATGGGTTCAATCTTACTGGCGGCAGATTTGTGCCCAGATGGCGCAGATCTTTCAAATTCGCTTGGAGCTTTGCCCATCTTTGTTTCTATTGGGGGTCTGGCCGCCTAATCTGACTACTAAATGGTCCCGACCCATGCGGTCCTGTATAGTAGCGGCGCGGTGCGAAATTGCCTGGAAGTGGCGGCAGGGGGGGAGTATAGATCTTACCCATTGGAACACACGGTTAGCTAAAGTGCTCCAGATGGAGCGTTTAATTGCCATCAGGAAGAATCAGGAGGATAAGTTTGTGCAGCGTTGGCAATCTCTCTTGGACTATTTGGTGCCTGTTGGTACCTGATCAGTGGGTTGGTGAGCGAGAGTTTTGGGTAACGTGATGAGGCATATCTTGCATTTCCAGGCTGTATTAGTTAATAAGGGGGGGAGGGGGGGATTGTGGGGGGTTGATTTGCTGTTATACTCTGTTAGCTTTGTTTGATCTCTGTGGGAGCTGTTGTGCGTTGGTTGAATATGTTTTGATATGACCACTGTACTTTAATAATTGCTGTAAAACTAATAAAAATATTAAGTTAAAAAAAAAAAAAGAATCTGACCAAGGACAGATTCCTGTGGCACACCACTGGTTGCATCCTTCTCCTCAGAGTTAGCTCCATTTACTGGTACCCTTTGTCGCCTCGCACTCAACCAGTTTCTAATCCAGTCAGTCACTTTAGGGTCTATTCCTAGGATGCTCAATTTATTTATAAGTCATCTGTGGAGAATGGTGTCAAAGGCTTTATTGAAATCTAAATACACTACATCTAGGGCTCTCCCTTGGTCCAACACTCTGGCCACCCAGTCAAAGAAATTAATTAGATTTGTCTGACAAGACCCATCCCTAATAAAACCATACTGCCTTGAGATCACGTGATGTGGTGAGAGCGAGCGGATGGAAAACGCTCATGCTCCAGACCCCCTTCCCTCTTGCCAGTGTATAGAGCAGTGAACAAGCCCTGAGCGGCTCTGAAAAGTTGCGTGCAGCAGGAGAAAAGGAAGGAGAGAGAGATCGGAGTACCGCGGAGCATGGCAGAGCATGGCGGCATTAGTCAAAGCGAGCCCCTGAGAAAAAGAACAAGCAGCGGAGTCTCACAAGATGGTGGCATCCCCTGCAGCACCTAGTTCTCCAGTCTCCCCGGAGGTTGTGGAGGAGATCTCTGTGACACTAGCAGGAGCCTTAGAGGCACAATTTGAGGCGCTGAACAAAAAAATGGACATGCTGCACAGCTCTGTGAGCTCCTTAGGAAACCGGATGCAGGAGATGGAGACTCGGATGGTGCAGACTGAGGAGGGAGTGGACACGCTGTTGCACTAGTAGGGAGATTGCAGGCCGCGCTGAAAACTCACAAAGCAAAATTGGATGACCTAGAAAAACGGTCTCGGCGCAACAACCTCCATTTTTTGGGCATCCCAGATAATATATCAGACAGAGACCTGAAGACCCAGGTGGAATCTCTGGCATCTTATATTTTAGGAGGTAGTGAAGAGCATGGACAGATCATGATAGAGCGTGCTTACAGAGTGGGGCCTAAACGGGCAAGAGATCAAAGGCCTCGGGTAGTCCTGGTGAATTTCTTGCAGTTTCGGCAGAAAGAAGCCATGCTGAGGGCGGCTAGACAAAAGGGGGTGATTGTGAGAGACAACATGAAATTGCGCATCACGCAAGACTATTTGGCAGCCCTAAGTCAGCGGAAACGAGCATATGCGCCTATCTGCCAGAAACTAGTGGATGCAAATATTAAATTTACAGTACAGTACCCGGCCAGGGTCCATATCACTCATGAGGGAACACATAAGGTACTAGACTTGGCGACAGAGGCGTCACAATACGTGGAGGGTCTACTACGGCGTGAGACAGCAGACACAGGAGAGCCAGCCAGAGCACCATGAGACCGGACATTGGCAGAGCTACAACAGCCGGGACACTGGACGAGAAATGGGACTGCACTGGAAAACATGAAGGACTAAATATGTAAAAATAAGATGTGTGTATATGGAATTGGAGGGGAGCAGCTGGATGAGGTAAAGGTGCTAGCTCAGGTATTGCAAAATGGATGGGTGGAGGAGAGGGAAATGCGTATTTTTTATTTTATTTATTTTTTATTTATTTACATTCTCTTATATACCGCACTATTCTGCATCAGTGCGGTTTACATTGAACAAACTGAAATTTACATTGAACAGAGCATTATAACTTGGAGATAACTATTTTACAGGGAACATGGGCTATGGAGGGTTAAGTGGCTTGCCCAAGACCACAAGGAGCACCTGTGGGACTAGAAACCCCAGTCCTTCCGGCCCAAGGTTACTGTCCTCTAGTGGGATTTGAACCCCCGACCTTCCGGCCTGAAGTACCTTGCCCCAACCACTAGGCCACGCCTCCACCCCATGCGTATGGCACTGTGTAAGGATTAGCCCAGTATGGAAATAATATGATTCAGACTTGATTGGTGTAATAATTGGGGGGGGGGGGGGGGGGTTCCTACTCCCGAGGGAGAGATGAAGGGCCCTTAGAGAGAGCGGGTCTGAGGGGTGGGAGGGAAGGCTAGATCGGAGCAAGCCGGGGAAAATATAGGTAGAGGGGGGTAAAGACTGGGCCGGGATAGATGGGACGTAGGGGGGGTGGGGTAAGGATAAATAGGGGGAGGGGGGATCCGTACACATCACAGGTGATCACTTCGGTAGCGGAGAGGTGGGGTTCGTGGAGTAAGAGAGGGGGAGATAGGGATGAAGGGAAGTGGGAATGAGAGGAGGGGGATGGTTAAAAGGGGGGGGCGGGGAGGGTTAAAAGGGGGGGGCAGGGAGGGGTGCATCGCAGCCTAAAAGAGTTAAGTAGAGTTAAACTAGGGAACATAAGAGATAGTGTGTGGGGGGGGGGGGAGCTTCAGGCTGGGGAAGTTCCTTCCTTTAAAATTTTGTATGCCAAGGAAATTGAATCGTATTGTTTGCTGATGTGAAGATTATTTCATGGAATGTATGTGGAATAGGTAACCCTTATCAAGCGATATAAAGTGTTACAGGCCTTAGCTGGACAAAAGTGTGATATTGCTATGTTACAAGAAACCCACCAGAATGCCGAGGAACATGCTAAACTAAAGAGGGACTGGGTGGGGCAAGAGTGGGGGGCTCCGGCGAAGGGAAAAAAGGGTGGAGTGGTCATTTTGATACACAAACGGATCAGGTTTGTCAGGGAGCGTGAATATGTGGACCCAGATGGTAGATATGTGGTGTTGCATGGGATGCTGGAGGGAAAGCCTGTTGTGTTGGGTAACCTCTGTAGCCCGAATGTGTTGGATCGCGCATTGTATACCCGTTTGGGCTCTCGGGTAGAGCAGCTACCCGGCGTTCCCTTGATTTTAGCTGGAGATTTCAATGGAGTGCTAGACACTGAGCTGGATACGTCCAGGGGGGGGTGGAGAAGGAGCACAGACACATACTACAAGGGCGCTGCAGGGCCTACGGCGCAGATTGGGGGCGGTTGACTCCTGGCGTTTGTTACACCCGATGGAAAAGGACTTTACGCACCAGTCCCGAGCGCATGGTACGAGTGCTCGAATTGATTATGTGCTGGTCTTGGAAAGACTTTTTACCCATAATGTAGATGCACAAATTGGTCCTTCAGAGATCTCTGACCATGCCTTAGTATGGGTGGAGTTGGAGTGGCATGATACTGCCTCGCAGGCTAGAATCTGGCGATTCCCAGTGGATTTGTATAGAGATGCTGAGTTTCTTATTTATTTGAAGCAGAAGTGGCAAGAGTTTGCGGTTTACAATGAGCAGCATCAAGAAGACCCCGAGCTGTTTTGGGAGACTGCGAAGGTGGTCTTGCGGGGAGACATTATTGGATATGTGGTACGGAGGCGTAAATTAATCACACAGCAGATTGTTAGACTGGAAAAACATAGAAATATAACGACAGAAAAAGACCACATGGCCTATCTAGTCTGTCCTTCCATAACAACAACTACAACAGTCCCCTTTTTACCTTTAGAGATCCTCTGTGTTTGTCCCATGCTTTTATGAAGTTACTGTCCTCATCTCTACCACCTCCACTGTGATACTATTCCACGGATCCACTACTCTTTCCGTAAAGAAATATTTCCGCATATCACTCCTGAATCTATCTCCCTTCACCCTCATCCCATGTCCTCTTGTAGCAGAACTTGCTTTCAATTGAAAGAGGCTTTCTCCCTGAACATTTATCCCACGGAGGTATTTAAACATCTCAATCATATCACCTCTATCCCGCCTTTCCTCTAAGGTGTACATATTAAGATCCTTAAGTCTGTGCTCATATGCTTTATAATGAAGACCACTAATCATCTTAGTAGCCACCCTCTGCACCGACTCCATCCTGTTCACATCCTTTTGAAGGTGCTGTCTCCAGAATTGCACACTATACTCCAAATGAGGTCGCACCAAAGACTTATACAGAGGCATTATCACCTCCTTTTTTCTGCTAGCCATTCCTCTCCTTATGCACACAAGCATCCTTCTAGCTTTTGCCGTCGCCTTTTCTACCTGTTTAGCTACTTTAAGATCATCAGACACAACCACGCCTAGGTCCCGCTCTTCTTTAGTGTACAAAAGTACTTCACCCCCTATACTATATTGCTCCCTTGGATTGCTGCAGCCCAAATGCATGACCTTACATTTTTAACATTAAATCCCAGCTGCCAAATTCTAGACCATTCTTCAAGCTTAGCTAGATCCCTCCTCATGTTATCTACCCCTTCCTGGGTGTCTACTCTATTGCAGATTTTGGTATCATCCGCAAAGAGGCAAACCTTACCCGACAGCCCTTCCGCTATATCACTAACAAAGATGTTAAAAAGAATCGGACCAACGACAGATCCCTGGGCACACCACTGGTAACATCCTTCTCTTCAGAGTGAGCTCCATTTACCTGTACTCTTTGTTGCCTCCCACCCAACCAATTTCTAACCCAAGCAATAACTTTAGGGTCCATCCCTAGGGTGCTCAGTTTGTTTACAAGTCGCCTAAGAGGAACAGTGTCAAAGCAAAGGCTTTACTGAAATCTAAATACACCACATCTAGGGCTCTCCCTCGGTCAAACTCCCTGGTCACCCAGTCAAAGAAATCAATCAGATTTGTCTGACAAGACCTGCCTCTGGTGAATCCATGCTGCCTCGGATCCTGTAATCCGCTGGACTCCAGAAACCTCACTATTTTCTCTTTCAGCAGTGTTTCCAATAATTTACTCACCACCGAAGTTAAACTAACCGGCCTGTAGTTTTTAACCACATCCTTACTTCCGCTTTTGTGTTAAGGCACCACATAAGCCTCTCTCCAGTCCTTTGGCACCACTCCCGACTCCAAGGCATTGTAAAGGTCAGTCAGTGGAGCTGCTAGAATGTCCCCAAGTTCCCTCAGTATTCTAGGGTGTATCCCATCTGGTCCCATCGCTTTGTCTACTTTAAGTTTAGCTAGTTTCTCACGAACACAGTCTTCTGAAAATTGTTCAAGATGTCCCTCGCTGCTGTTCATGTTTGTGGGTGTTTTCTGAGGTCCTGTTCCTGGTTCTTCATCTGTGAACACAGAACAGAAATATTTGTTAAGCAATTCCGCTTTATCCTTATCAGCTTCTACAAATTTCTCCCCTGCACCCTTGGGTCTGACAATACCACTTTTGCCCTTCCTTTTCTCACTAACATATCTGAAAAATGTCTTATCCCCCCATTTTATTGCATTGGCTATTTCATCCTCCTTTTGAATCTTTGCCTTCCTGACTATGCTAACTTCTCTAAGTTTTTCCAAATACAGATGCGTGTCTTCCTCTCTCTGTGATCTCTTGTATTTCATGAAGGCCTCCCTCTTTTTCTTCACTTTTTCAGCTACTTCTTTCGAAAGCCATAGCGATCTCCTTTTCCTTTTACCTTTATTTACCATTCTTACAAAAAGGTTGGTTGCCATTAAAATATCCCCTTTCAGTTTTGCCCACTGTTTTTCTACATCCCCCAGCTGTTCCCATCCCACTAACGACTCCCTGAGGTATTGGCCCATCTTGGCAAAGTTAGTCTTCCTAAAGTCTAAGACCCTCACCTTTTGAATGGATTCTAACAGCCCTAGTCCTAATACTGATCCACACCATCTGGTGATCACTGGATGCAAAATGATCTCCCACTACAACATCAGAAACATTTTCACCATTGGTAAGCACCAAGTGCAGTAAGGCCCCTTCACGTGTGGGGTCTGTTACCAATTGCCTGAATAGTTCTCCCTGTAGAGAATCCAGGATCTCCTTACTTCTAGATGATACTGCAGCAGGAATGTGCCAATCAACATCTGGCATATTGAAATCTCCTATCAGTAGCACTTCCCCTTTCCTAGCAATGCTGCGTATGTCTTCAATTAACTCTCTGTCCACCTCTTCCTCTTGTGAGGGAGGTCTGTATATTACACCAATGCAAATAGATTTCTCATTCCCTCTTACTAGTTTAACCCACAATGCCTCCTCTCTCCCTTTTAAGCTCTGTAATTCCAAAGCTTTAATAGTAGTTTTTACATATAGTGCCACTCCTCCTCCCCTTCTTCCTACCCTGTCCTTTCTGAATAGCCAGGTATAGTTACATCCCAATCATGGTTTTCTGTAACTGCCACTAAAGCCAAGTCAGCCACTCCCACCAAAGCTTCAACATCAGGGATCTTATTTCCCATGCTACGGGCATTTATACACACTGCTTTCCATGTGTTACCCCTGTTACCCATTTCCATAGAGGTATTTAATGTATCACCTACCTGGGGGCTTTCTTCATCCATCCCCAACGAATCTAGTTTAAAGTGTACTACCGAAGACGCGTTGACCTTTCTTGGACAGATGGATGCCGTCTCTGCTCTGCAACCCTTGGAACAGCATCCCATGGTCTAGGAAAACAAAACGCTCTCGATGACACCATCCACGCAGCCATGCATTCAACTCCAGGATGTGAGCCTCTATGCCTTGGACTTTACCCTCAACAGGGAGGATTGAAGAGAACACCACCTGTGCACCTAACTGCTTCACCCTCTGTCCCAGAGCCATTAAGTCACTTTTGATACATTCTGAGGGATACCTGGCAGTATCATTTGTTCCAACATGGATTAGCAACATTGGGTAATAGTCAGTGGGCTTGATGAGTCTCGGCAAACTCTCCGTAACATCTTGGATTTTGGCACCAGGCAGACAGCATACCTCTCTGGACATCAAGTCTGGTCGGCAGATGGACGCATCAGTACCCCTCAGAAGAGAGTCTCCAACCACTATTACCCTTTGCTTCCTTATGGTCACCGATTCTGCAACTTTGGGGTACTTGAGCTCTTGTTCTTCCCTTTCCAGGGATGCTTTTACCTCCTCCACTTCCAGGGCTGCATAATGGTCCTTCAATTCAAGGGCTGGAGAAGTAGGATTGGTGATTTTACAGGCCCTGGTGACTTGTGTCCAACCATCGACATTCTGTTGGCACCCATCTTCTCCTCTGCTGGAGAGCTTGAGGCTGCAAGAAGCATCTCATCAATGTACTTCTCACTGTCTTGAATGCTCCTCAGCCTCGCCACCTCCTCTCTGAGTTCCTCCACTTGTTTCCTCAGAGCTTCAGCATGCAGGCACCCTGCGCATGGAACCAGTCCTTCAACTGGCATTAGGACCTCTGTCTGGACAGATGCAGAAGCTGTAATGGGGGCAACAGCTTTAGCAGTACAAATTTTCCCAATCATTGTTCGGTTCGTGGAGCTTAGGTATCTGTTAAAGCAAAAGAGAGAGATCTACCAAGTACCAGCCAGTTTCCCAGCTGTCCTTTCAGAGAAAAAGCAGTTAAATCTCTTTAATTATATTCAAAATGTGCTGCTCCAAGTCTCTGTGCTTTGTTAAATGGGGAGGTGCCCTAGAAAACAAGACTGCTCACTAGGGGTGGGTGGGAGGGAAGGGAGGGAACTAACACCTGATTAGGTGTCAGCAGTTCCCAAAGCTGAGAAAGTTACTAGAGTTCAAAAACCTACTCTGCTCAAGGAAATGTCTGCTAAAGCACCAAAAAAGAAAGTAACTTTGCTTTAAAAATATACAAAATCTCTTTTAAGAGCTCCCAGTCAGAGTGCTAGCAATTTAATAAAAATAAACCCTCAAATCCTTACCGTTGTTTGACCTATAGAGCCCCTGTTAGGAATGCCTCAACAGGGCAGGGCTCTGGAGCCTTTTATGCAGGCCTCAGCTGCTCTCAGTTAATCAGGCTCACTAACACCTGATTAGGTATCAGCAGTTCCCAAAGCTGAGAAGGTTACTAGAGTTATTAGAAAAGGTTCAGAGAAGAGCCACCAAAATGGTAAAGGGGATGGAAGGATACTCCTATGAAGAAAGGCTAAAAAGGTTAGGGCTCTTTAACCTGGAAAAGAGACGGCTGAGGGGAGATATGATAGAAGTCTATAAATTAATGAACGGAGTGGAACGGGTAAACGTAGATCGACTGTTTACATTATCAGAATATAGGAAGACTAGGGGACATGCAATGAAGCTACAGAGTAAACTATTTAAGACTAATAAAAGAAAATATTTTTTTACTCAACGTTTATTTTATTTATTTATTTATTTACATTCTCTTATATACTGCGCTATTCTGCATCAGTGCGGTTTACATTGAACAAACTGAAATTACATTGAACAGGGCATTATAATGTGGAGATAACTATTTTACAGGGAACATGGGCTATGGAGGGTTAAGTGGCTTGCCCAAGACCACAAGGAGCACCTGTGGGACTAGAAACCCCAGTCCTTCCGGCCCAAGGTTGCTGTCTTCTAGTGGGATTTGAACCCCCGACCTTCCGGCCTGAAGTACCTTGCCCCAACCACTAGGCCACTCCTCCACTCCAACGTGTAATCAAACTCTGGAATTTGTTACCGGAGGATGTAGTAAAGGCTGTTAGTGTAGCTGGGTTTAAAAAAGGTTTGGACAAGTTCCTGGAGGAAAGGTCCATAAACCATTATTAAGAAGGTACCCAGGATATCGATGCTTGACCTAGTACAAGCATTGCAGAACCTGTGTCTTTTGGGGAAACTGCTAGGTACGTATGACCTAGATTGGCCACTGTTGGAAACAGGATAACTGGGCTTGATGGACCTTGGTCTGACCCAGTATGGCATATCTTATGTTCTTATGTTAACAACCTACTCTGCTCAAGGAAATTTCTACTAAAGCACCAAAAAAGAAAGTAACTTTGCTTTAAAAATATACAAAAATCCTTTTAAGAGCTCCCAGTCAGAGAACTAGCAATTTAATAAAAATAAATCCTCAAATCCTTACCGTTGTTTGACCTGTAGAGCCCCTGTTAGGAATGCCAGTGGTACAAAAAGATAGGGGTAGAAGACGGCAAGCAAACAATCTGTCTGTGGAAGAAGCTGTGGGAGACCCAAATGGCCCTTAACGAATTGCTCCATCAAAGAGCTAAGAAATCATTTTTGTACTATAAGTATCAGCGTTATCGTTTTGGGGATAAGCCGGGGAAACTGTTCGCAAGATGCCTCCAGGGCAGCAGAGGTGCTCGCGCAGTAGCAGCGCTACGAGATGACCAGGGGAGACTGCAAAAGGAGAGTCATGCGATCGCCCAAGTTTTTTGCTCTTTTTACCAAAAGTTGCTCTCGGGGAGGGAGAGCTCCTTGACGACTATGGAAACATACCTGAGAGACGTGCAGATACCCAGGTTAGAGGCAACCCAGAGGGCACAATTAGACACACCGGTAACTATTGAAGAGGTCCAACAGGTTATTCAAAAGGCAAGCTGTTACAGAGCGCCTGGTCCAGATGGCTTTGGGGCAGAATTTTACAAGCTATTGGGTGACATGGTACCCTCAACTCTTGTGGCGGTATACCATCGCAGAGAGAGCAGGGGGCGTTCACATGGGGTGCGAATCATGCGCATATTATCTTGATACCCATACCGGGTAAGGACCATACGCAAGCTGCGTCCTTATAGACCCATTTCTTTGCTCAGTTTTGACCTGAAGATATTAGCCAAGGTGTTGACGGAGCGTTTGGCCCAGGTCCTCAGGGAGTTGGTGCATGAATCCCAAGTGGAGTTTGTGAAAGGACGATATGCAGTGTGGAATTTGCATAAGATCTTGGCGTCATTAGAGTGGGTCCGAGAGCAAGAGCTGCAATCGCTTTTGATTAGCTTCGACGCAGAGAAGGCGTTTGATCAGGTGAGCTGGCCATACCTGAAATTTCTCCTGCCGCAGTACGGTCTGGGGACTCCTTTTTGTAAAATGGTAGAGCTTCTTTATGCGAGGCCTACAGCGGGAGTGCTTTGTAATGGTGTGATGTCGGATGATTTATTTATTTATTTAACTTCCTTATAAACCGCACTCTTTGGGATCAGTGCGGTTTACATCTAACAAAACTGAACAGTGCAGGAGCTCTGCACTGAACTTACAATAAAACATGGTTTTAACAGGGTAACTGTATACAAGCTAATTAACTGTGCAGTGCAGGAGGTCTGAACTGCATTGAACTTACAATGAAACATGGGGATATGCACAGGTTTTAACAGGGTAGCTATATACAAGTAGATTAACAGCATATGTCATGGAATAACTCAACTAAGTACAAATTGGCTCATCTGTGATCTTGATGATATTGGGGAGACTGTGTTGTTACTTGTCAGGGGGCTCAGGGTCTGGCGGGCTTGGATTCAATATTACGTGGTTGTTTTTCGAGGGCTGTCTGCATAGGTCATCGTGCGTGGCTTGATGTGGAAGGTGTCCCTGATCCATGTAGTACTGTAGGAACAAGTGGTGTTTAAGTGCTTTCCTAAATTGGGAGATGTCCTTGATGGACCTGATAGGGGATGGTAGGGCGTTCCAGCAGGTAGGGGCATAAAGCGAGAAGGCTCTTGACCTGGTTGCTTGTGAGCATTTTGTGATCTGCCTAGGGAGGATCAAAGTATTGATAGCGGCTGACCTTCTAACTCTGTTGGGGGGTGTAGGCTGAATGAGGTCTATGACTGATGTAGAGGAACATTTGTTTATGGCTTTGAAAGTCAGTGTCAGCACCTTGAAAGCGATCCTGCTTTGGACTGGAAGCCAATGAAGTTTTTTTAGGATTGGTGTTATATGTTCCTTCCTTGATGCCCCTTGCAAAATTCTGGCGGCTGCATTCAATTTTTGCCTAGAGAGAGGTACGAACCAAAAACAATAATTTTTCTTTTAAAACAATACTATCATTTCTGGTTACTATTTAAAGCATTTAACATTATTGTTAGAGGTCTCAGACTTTTTTGACACTTCTTTTTGGACTTATAGTATGACCAACATTAGTGTCTAATAGCATCAATGACCTCCAACCTCTTCATAGCCAAGACTGAAAGCATATCAATGAGAGCATATGAGACTAGTAAATCACGATCACTACTCGAATCCTGATGCTATTCTGTGAACTACAAAACCACGCTATTTCTTCAATACTTAATGGATATCGAGTATTTAACTTCTGTTTTTGCTTCTGCTTCTCGCTCTCTGATTCCTACGCCTCCTCTAGGCGCCGTCATTGCGTTTCACATTAATGATCCCTTGAAGAAACAATTAATCATTTTTATCTTGACTTCTATCTCTATAAGATAAAACACATTTCAGTAACCATTCATTATCATGTCCCTCATTAAAATAAACCTCTCCTCTACATGCCCATATCTATCTAAATCAAATTCACCTACCACAATGCTGCAGATGTTTCATATCAATCCTATTTTGGCGGCTCTAACAAGTTGAAACTTCAAACCAGTCGCCTCAAAAGAACGCTGTGCATGCGGGCTTGAAAATTACCGTAATTTAAAACCATCCCTTCTACCTTTCGATTGGCGGTATCATGGCCCCTCTTTCAATGACATCATCCACATCATTCATATCATAGATACACTCTCCTCTTACTTTATCAAAGGGACACGTGTTCGCCGTTGATATATTAAGGCAAAACCTTTATTTTCTACTGTTCTATTGTCTCATTTAACTAATAATTGCCTCACTTAACTAATAATTCTCATATTTATGACTCTTTATTCCCTGACCGTCTAAATATCTTATATAATGATGGAATTTTTAAATGTCTCATAGTCTTGTCCCATTTTTACATAAAAGTCGACTTAAATGTAAAGTAAAGGAGGCACCACTGGTTCAACACTGTATAAGGATGGGACATTTTTTTGAACAATTGAGATGTTTCTGTATTGATAAAATAGATTCAGGAATAGCAGGTAAATCACAAGAACAATCTTTGCTTGTTAGAGAGCAGAAATGGATATTCATTCTAAAATCGGTAGCACCCGCAGGTCTTAATATCAACATAGATTGGTCGTTGTGTATATAAAATTAAAACATATGGGAGCGAGAAAGAGAATATGGAGTTAGCTATATACATGGGCTGTCTGAAGGCAATTAAAAAAATTAATGGGCTGGGATCTAAAAACTGCGTAATGTAAAAATGGGACAAGACTATGAGACATTTAAAAATTCCATCATTATATAAGATATTTAGACGGTTAGGGAACAAAGAGTCATAAATATGAGAATTATTAGTTAAGTGAGGCAATAGAACAGTAGAAAATAAAAAGTTTCACCTTAAAATATCAACGGCGAACACGTGTCCCTTTGATAAAGTAAGAGGAGAGAGTATATATGATATGAATGATGTGGATGATGTCATTGAAGGAGGGACCATGATACCGCCAATCGAAAGGTAGAAGGGATGGTTTTAAATGAGGATGGTAATTTTCAAGCCCGTATGCGCAGCGTTCTTTTGAGGTGAGTGGTTTGAAGGTTTCAACTTGTTAGAGCCGCCAAAATAGGATTGATATGTGACGTCTGCAGCATTGTGGTAGGTGAATTTGATTTAGATAGATATGGGCATGTAGAGGAGAGGTTTATTTTAATGAGGGACATGATGATGAATGGTTACTGAAATGTGTTTTATCTTATAGAGATAGAAGTCGAGATAAAAATGATTAATGAGCCCCTGAAGAAACAATTAATGTGAAACGCAACGACGGCGCCTGGGGGAGGCGTAGGGATCAGAGAGCGAGAAGCAGAAGCAAAAACAGAAGTTAAATACTCAATATCCATTAAGTATTGAAGAAATAGCGTGGTTTTGAAGTTCACAGAATAGCATCAGGATTTGAGTAGTGATCGTGATTTATTAGTCTCATATGCTCTCATTGATATGCTTTGTCTTGGCTATGAAGAGGTTGGAGGTCATTGATGCTATTAGACACTAATGTTGGTCACACTATAAGTCCAAAAAGAAGTTTCAAAAAAGTCTGAGACCTCTAACAATAATGTTAAATGCTTTAAATAGTAACCAGAAATGATAGTATTGTTTTAAAAGAAAAATTCTTGTTTTTGGTTCTATGCGATAACATTGAGCGTTTACATAGGTGTCTTTTAAGTTATCATCGCTCAGGAGAAGACCATAGATAGTTGTTAGAGAGAGGTACAAGGCAGAGGTTCCCGCTTTCCCCCCTGTTATTTGTGCTGTCATTGGATCCTTTGGTGCGGAAGATAGGGATGACTAAGGAAATACGAGGGGTGTGCATGGGTCAATCTGGGTTTAAGATGGCCGCCTTCGCCGATGATATGCTGGTGCATTTGCTGTCCCCACAGATATCACTGCCCAGCCTGTTAGAAGAATTTCTCGGTTTGGAAGCTTTGCAGGGCTTCACATCAATATAGATAAGTCGGAGGCTTTGGATGTAGAGGGAATGCTTAGAGGAGAGTGGGCAGACAATTCCTTTGTATATCTAGGTATTCTACTGACTAGAGAGCCGAAGGAGCTGCAGAAAAAAAATTTGAACGGGTTCTTAAGACCAGAGCGCAGCTTCAAGCATGGGACCCCCCTTCCACTGTCCCTGTTGGGTAGAGCGGCAGCACTGGGGATGGTAATTCTTCCATGAATATTGTGCTGGCTGCAAACTCTCCCAGTGTGGTTATGGAAGCAAGACTTAAATTGCATAGATCAAGAAATCAGGCGGTTTCTGTGGAAAGGGGCGAGGGCTCGTATCCCATTAAATAGTTTACGGAGAAGGTGGAGAGACGGGGGGGATTGGGATCCCAGAGCTGCGGGTATATGCATTGGCTTGCCAGGCGCGCCATATTGGAGACTAGTTGAGGAGGACGGAAGTGTACACTCCGCGGACATTAGAAGAGGCCTTTGTGGCCCCACAGACTTTGACAGCGGTATTGCACCTGGAGAGCTCGAGCCTGCCAAGCAGGGTGACCAGCAGTGTGCTGGTGGTACTAGCATGCTATACGTGGCAACATTTGAATAGATGTTGGGGTGGGCCACCTGAAGTCTCGAGTTGGTTGCCCCTGCAAGGAAACGTATGGTTTACCCCAGGATCGGATACATCCATGTTTCGGCTCTGGGAGCGGCTGGGGATACAGAACCTTGGACACGTGGTAGATCAGAAGGGGACATGTAAACCCTTTGAGACTCTTTGCAGGGATTATGAGTTGAATACCCGGCATTATTTTGCCTATGCTCAGCTATCTCATCATGTTGCTTCTCTTCCACAGAGTGCGCTTTTGGTCGAACGATCGGAACAGATCTTAGAGTTTTTTGCATTGGGAGCAGAATCCCCGCCCACAATTGCAGAGTTGAAGAAATGGGTAGATGCGTATGCTCTCCCGCTGGACTACTCCACGGAGGAGGCCTTGTGGGCAGAGGAGCTGAGTCAGGAGGTGGCACCAGGCTCAATTAACAGAGCCTTCGGTAGGATCATGGGGTTGGTAGAAGGGGCTAGATGGCGAGAGATACAGTTCAAGTGTATCATTTGGGCGTATTTCTCCCCAAGACGAGCCTTGCGATGTCATCTTACATCGGAAGGGGGTTGCCCAAAGTGTTCCTGTCCTCTAGCAGATCTAGGGCATATGTGGTGGAGGTGTCAGAAAATTTGCCAGTACTGGATGTGGATTAGTATATGAGCAGAGTACTAAAGCAGAAGATTTGTTGGACGGGATCTTTTGTGGTGTTAGATCAACTTGGGCCACTCCACCCGAAGGGGAGATGGGAGTGATATTAGTAAGGAAAGCATGTCTGGTGGGCAAAGGTCCAGTGCTCCATAGGTGGAGGGAGTCCATGCCTCCTATCTTCTGGGAATGGCGTAACTGTTTCCATCAGCTGATGCTTTTGGAGAAGAGAGGAGCCAGAGGAAAGGTTCAACGTTGGATCTCTTTTCTGCTGTTTTGGGAGCCATGTATTCAAACCTTAAGGCCAGGTACTCGCAATGAAGTATTACAAGTGAACTAAAGCTGGGTCTTGGTAGAGTGATAGGGGGCTTGCTGTGCTACTGTTGTATGAGATAATAATTAGGTAATATAATTCGGTAAGATCCCAGGGAGGGCGGATTAGGGGGGAGGGGCTGCGAGGAGGGGGGAGGGCCAGAGGAGGGGAACATAGTAATAATAAATAATTGGTGTATCGACAATGACTTGTTTATGGTCCCAGAGTGGATGACAAGAGACAGCCCGCCCGGGATGTTATGTTTATGCCTTAAAAAAATTGTTGTATGATACGTTGTTGTGCACTAATAAACAGAGTTTAAAAAAAAAACATACTGCCTTGGATCCTGCAATCCATTGGACTCCAGAAACCTCACTATCCTGTTTTAGCAGCATTTCCATTAATTTACTTGCCACAGAGGTAAGACTAACTGGCCTGTAGTTCTCAACCTCATCCTTCCTTCTGCTTTTATGTAAAAGGAAAACATGTGTCTTTCCCCAGTCCTCTGGAACCATTCCCAACTCTAAAAGAAGCAATGAAAAGGTTAGACAATGGAGCCAGTAGAACTTCCCCAAGTTCCTTCAGTACTCTGGGATGTATCCCATCTGGTCCCATCGTTTTGTCCATTTTTAGTTTAGCTAGTTCCTAGTCCTCTGAAAATCATTCAAAATCCCCTTCACTACTGTTCCTATTCATGGATGTTTTCTGTGGTCCTGCTTCTGATCCTTCATCTGTGAACACAGAGCAAAAATATTTGTTAAGCAATTCTGCTTTGTCCTCATCAGCTTCTACATATTCCTTCCCTTCACCTTTGAATCTGACAATACCACTTTTGTACTTCTCTTCTCACTAACATCCGAAAAAAAGGCTTGTCCCCCCATTTTGCTACATTGACTATTTTTTATTCTATTTGTATCACTGCTTTCCTGACTACTTTCCTAAGAACATAAGATATGCCATACTGGGTCAGACCAAGGTCCATCAAGCCCAGTATCCTGTTTCCAGTAGTGGCCAATCTAGGTCATAAGTACCTAGCAGTCTCCCCAAAAGACACAGGTTCCTCAGTGCTTGTATTGGGTCAAGCAGTGATATCCTGGGCCACTTTTAATAATGGTTTATGGACCTTTCCTCCAGGAACTTGTTCAAACCTTTTTTTAAACCCATCTACACTAACAGCTGTTACTACATCCTCCGGTAACAAATTCCAGAGTTTGATTACATGTTGAGAGAAAAAATATTTTCTCTTATTAGTCTTAAATAGGTTACCCTGTAGTTTCATTGCATGTCCCCTAGTCTTTTTATATTCTGATGATGTAAACAATCGATCTACGTTTACCCGTTCCACTCCATTCATTAATTTATAGACCTCTATCATATCTCCCCCTCAGCCCTCTCTTTTCCAGGTTGAAGAGCCCTAACCTTTTTAGCCTCTCTTCATAGGAGTATCCTTCCATCCCCTTTACCATTTTGGTGGCTCTTCTCTTGTAAATGCCTTCAAAAATCAGGCCCCTAAAGTCTAGGATCCTCACTTTAAGCATGGACCTTATCAGCCCTAGTCCTAATACTGAGCCACACCATCTGGTGATCACTTGATGTGAGATGATCCCCCACTATGACATCAGAAACGCTTTCCCCATTGGTAAGCAGAAGGTCCAGTATGGCCCCCTCACATGTGAGTTCTGTTACCAGTTGCTGAAATAATTTTCCCTGTAGACAATCTAGGATCTTCTTATTTCTAGACACCGCAGCAAGGATGCAGCAATCAACATCTGGCATATTGAAATCATCTGTCAGTAGCACTTCTCCTTTCATGGCAATAATGTGAATGTTTTCCATTAAATCTCTATCTACTTCTTCTGCCTGTGAAGGAGATAATGTATATCACACCAATGCAAATAGATTCCCCATTCCCTCTTTCTAGTTTAACCCACATTGCCTCCTCCTTCCCTGGTAAGCCCTGTAATTCTATCGCTCCTCACTACCTTTCTTCTCTTATCTCTCCTTACAACCCCCCTCGGGAACTCCACTGTTCTAGCAAACTGCTTCTATCTGTGCCCTTCTCTTCTACTGCTAACTCCAGACTTCGCTCCTTTCACCTTGCTGCATCTTACGCCTGGAACAAACGACCTGTGTCTGTACGCCAGGCACCTTCTCTAACCCTCTTCAAATCCAGGCTGAAACCTCACCTCTTCGCTGCTGCTTTTGGATCTTGACTCACCTGATCTCCTTCTCCTTCCCCTGCTTTATCCCTGCCTACACCTTCTGTGTTTGTCTTGACTAGATTGTAGGCTTTGATGAGCAGGGACTGTCTCCTACATGTCTGTGCAGCGCTGCGTACGACTTGTAGCGCTATATAAATGCTCAGTAGTAGTAGTAGCTTTAATATGATTTTTTACATATAGTGCCACTCCTCCTCCCCTTCTTCTTTCCCTTGGCCTTGTCTTCTTCTCTAACTGCTTATACTCAGATTTCTGCGCCTCCATTTATTCTCTTATTTGACCCTCTGCTGTTTCACTTTTTATCACCTCCCCACCTCATTCTCCCTCGATGTCCTCCGACATCTTTAGGAATCTTCACGCTATTGACCCATTAGCTCTCTCCATTGCTGTCTCACCATCTCTTTCCTCCATTATATCATCTGTTGGTGAGGCCATATCTTCCTATAACACTGTACTCTCCTCTGTTCTGGATGCTCTTGCTCCTCTCAGTTCTCATCCTGTGAGGCGTACTGTACTTCAGCCCTGGATGTGCTCTAAAACCCACTACCTTTGTTCCTGTGCCCGTTCAGCTGAGCGCCTTTGGCTCATATTCCACACTCTTGTGGACTTCCTGTATTTCAAATTCATGCTAGCCTCTGTCTAGTCTGCCATAGCACTTGCCAAGCAAGAATACTATGTCAGTCTGACTCTTGCCTCTGACCCTTGCTGTTTCTTTACAACTTTCATCTCTCTCCTCAAAGCGCCTCCGCCTCCAACCCCTCCTTTCCTTTCTGCCCAGACTTTGGCTGACTACTTCCATGCCAGAGTTCACAAGATTACTCTTGAGTTTCCCCCAGGATTATCTCCATCTCCCCTCTCCCTTCTCCATCTCCCCTTTCTCTTCATTCCCTAATCCTTCCCCCAACCTCTATCACCTTTTCTTCTTCTCTGAAATCACTGAGGAGAAAACTGAAAATCTTCTCTCCTCCTCCAAATTGACTACCTGCTCCTCTGATATCATTCCCACCCATCTACTAATCTCCATCTCCTCCACTGTTGTCCCTTCCTTCTGTCAAATCCTAAACCTATCGCTTTCTACTGCAATTATTCCTGCAGCCTTCAAGCATGCTGTGGTTACACCTCTCCTCAAGAAACCATCCCTTGATCCTATCTATCTTTCTAATTATCAACCCATCTCACTTCCCTTTATTTCTAAACTACTTGAACGTGTGGTTCACTGCCGCTGTCTTGACTTTCTCTCCTCTGTCCCTTCTAGATCCACTGCAGTCTGGCTTTCACCCTCTACATTCTACTGAGATGGCTGTTACCAAAGTCTCTAATGATGTTCCTCGCCAAAGCCAAGGGCCTTTACTCAATCCTCATCCTTCTTGACCTTTCTGCTGCTTTTGACACTGTTGATCACCACCTTCTCCTCAATACCCTCTGTCCTCGCTTGGAATTTAGGGGTTCTGTCCTGTCCTGGTTTTCTTCCTGTCTTTCCCACCACACGTTTAGTGTATGTTTTGATGGATCCTCTACTACTATCCCCCTTTCAGTTGGTGTACCCCAGGGCTCTGTCTTGGGACTGCTCGTTTTCTCTCTCTACACTCAGTCCCTTGGTGCGCTCATCTCCTCCCATGGTTTTCGGTGCCATCTCTATGCTGATGACTCTCAGATCTACTTCTCTGCACCTGAAAAATGCCTGGGAACCCAGGCCCGGATTTCTGCCTGCTTATCTGACATTAGTGCCTGGATGCCTCACCGCAATCAGAAATTGAACTTGGCCAAAACCGAGTTCCTTATCTTTCCCCCTAAGCCCACCTACCCCCTTCCTCCTTTTTCTATTTCTGTGGATAACACTCTACTCCTCCATGTTTCCTCGGCTCGCAAACTCATTGTCATCTTTGACTCCCTCCCCTCACCTTCTGCCCACACACCAAACAGATAGCTAAAATGTGGCACTTCTTTTTCTATAATATTGGCAAAATTTGTCCCTTCCTTTTTGAACACACAGCTGAGACCCTTAACCATTCTCTAGTCACCTCCAGTCTAGACTCTTGCAACATCCTCTTTGCTGGTCTTCCTCTGATTCATTTCTCCCCACTTCAGTCTGTTTAAAACTTAGCTGCACGGCTAATCTTCTGCCAGTATTGCTGTGGTCATGTCACCCCTCTTCTCAAGTCACTTCATTGGCTCCCTGTCCATTTCCACATCCAGTTCAAACTTCTGCTACCAACCTATAAGTGCCTTCATTCGGCTGCTTCTCACTTCTTTCCTCTCTTATTTCTCCCTACATCCTTTCTCGGGAGTGCCGCTCTTCTAGCAGATCCCTTCTGTCTGTGCCGTTCTCTTCCACTGTCAACTCCAGACTACGATCTTTCTTCCTTGCTGCTCGTTATGCCTGGAACAAACTACCTGAGTCCGGTATGCCAGGCTTCATCTGTGGCCCTGTTCAAATCCAGGCTAAAAATGCACTTCTTTGAGACTGCTTTTGGATCCTGATCCCCTTAGTCTCCTGTTCACCTCCTCTGTGTTTCCTTCCCATTCCCCTAGACATATTTTAGTCCCCAGTTGTTGTCTGGTCTATCTTGACTAGGCTGTAAGCTCTGATGAGCAGGGACTGTTTTGTATATGTCTCTGTACAGTGCTACGTATGCCTTGTAGCGCTATACAAATGATGATTAGTAGTAGTAGAGCACTGTACAGGTTGTAAATATTTACCAGTTCTGATGGTCCTATTGCTCAGGACCTGGATTAGAAGTCCTTTAGGACAGGAAGAGATTAACCATGTCAGCCACCTTGGAAAGTATTGTGTATAGTGGCACTCTGTAGATTAATATTAATGTTATTACAGGGGTTGTCGTTTGCCTCTTCTGCGCCTTGTGTGTTTTCTTTGATGTGTGTACGCTTTGTGAATTTCAAAATTTTTGTCCTCTAGGATTTTTTCGGTGCTTTCGGCTATCCTTTACCTGGGTAATGTCACATACAAGAAGAAAGCCACAGGCCGAGAGGAGGGGCTGGAAGTGGGACCACCCGAAGTCTTGGACACCCTGTCCCAGCTCCTCGAGGTTATTATCTAATGCCTATATATCTGACCACCTAGTTTTCACGTCAAGGTCAGACAGCAGCTTAACACCCCCGACTTGCAGTAACGGGGAAGCACATGCTGTAGGTTTGAGCTGTGCTGTGGTTAGCCGCAGTGGGCAAGCGGTAAGAAACGAAGTCCAGGAGGTTAGACTTATGGAGGATTTGTGGCGGGGGTGTGGCTTTGCTTTGCCCAGAGCATTGGAAATAGGAGGGTAGAGGCAATGGCTGAGTAGAGAAAAGAAATCCCCCTTTCCTTCACCCCTTAAAGTCAGATTACATAAAATATACATCCTTCAGCAACCCAGTATGCTTCTTGGTACTGTCGAGTAATAAAAGGCTTCTATCAGTAGCAAACAAGATTCTCCCATCCTATGTAATTGAGACTAAACCAGTGATTATTTCTTTTTATCTCTGCACAAAATCCACTGTTTAGGTGAAGCGGGAAATGTTGGTAGAGGCACTGACAAAGCGAAAGACAGTCACTGTTAACGAGAAGCTGATTTTGCCCTACAGTCTGAATGAGGTGAGTACAGAACTGGATTGACTTCCTTCTGCACAGTCTGATTAATACATATAGAAGTCAGTGTTCAAGGAAAGACTGAGTGTCTGACCTAGATGCCTCAGTTTCAAGCATCTCAAGTTGGGCTTGTTGGCCTAAGTTAAGTGCCTGTTGCTGAAAATTGGCACAAGGCACCAATTTGTCTCACCAGCCTGCTTCTGCTTTTTTAGGTGTCTAAGTTTGTATGCTTGGGTGGGGAAGAATGGGTTTGAGAGGTCATTTTCATTCAGGAAGATCTAGGCTTCTAATCTGAGGAGTTAGAAACCTATTGGCCTCATAGTCCAGAATGCAAAGAGATAAAGTAACTTTGCCCAAGGTCTCTACCCTCAGGCACTGAGGTCCTTCAATATTTCTGAATTGGTTTTGCCTCATTGTGGAAAAAAAAAGAAAATAAGCACATTTTCCATGACATGAAAGTAGAATTTGGTAGTACAGCAGTATCTTCCTTTTCGAAACATGTAAAACTATTTATAGTAACATAGTAAATGATGGCAGATAAAGACCAGCATGGTCCATCTAGTCTGCCCAGTACGATGGCAAGAGTAGGTGCACCTGCCACTCTGTGCAGGCCACCCCTCCCCATGTCTTTGTTTAGGGGTGAACCCACTGCTCCATGTAGGACACCCCTATTTGTTGAGAAATTAGATGGTTCAGTTTATTTTGTTTTTATCCTGTTTCTGTAAAGGGATCCACTGTGTCTGTCCCATGCCATTTTGAATTCCGTCACCGTGTTTGTCCCCACCACCTCCATCGGGAGGGCATTCCAAGCATCCACCACCCTTTCCATGAAAAAGTATTTCCTGACATTGCCTTTCAATTTACCACCTTGCAGCTTCCTGTTTTGTCCTCTAGTTTTACAGCTTCCCTGTCTTTGGAAGAGGTTTGTTTGTTCATTATTTCCCTTTAAGTATTTAAAGGTCTGAATCATATCTCCCCTGTCCCTCCTCTCCTCCAGAGTGTACATGTTTAGGTCTTTAAGTCTCTTCTCATGGAGGAAATGACGTCACCTGGCACGACAGCAGCCTGAACACGGAGCTCCGTGAATACGAGCATAACCCACGGTGATAAAACACTCCGGAGGGGAAGAAAAGCCCATCTTTTAAGTGGAAAAACGGCGCTAAGGCTCGGAGCAGCGCCGGGATGAAAAAAGGAGAGGCGGACATCAAATTCTTTGCCTATAAATCCTCGGCAGGGAGCGCTGCGGGGAAGACAAAAATGGAGGCGGCATGTGCAGGAGCGGAAGGAGAGGCGCACGCTGATAAGCAGGTAGAAACACCCCATGGCAGTGATCTGGAGGATTTGAGAGGTGAGCTGAAAGGCTGGTTCATCACCATGCGACAAGATCTGGCACATTTTAAATCAGAGGTACAATTGTGGATGGAAGAGCTGAGAGTGGATGTCAGGGAAGTTGGGCAGCGCCTGGAGGAAGTGGAAAGCAAATTGGAAGTGCAGGAAGGCACAGTGAGCGGTATCCAAGAGAAAATTGGTGCAATGGAGACAGAGCAAGAAGACCTGTGGTCGAAAGTGGAGGACCTTGAAAATATGTCCAGACGGGCAAACATCCGGACAAGAGGGGTGCCTGAAAGTACTGATAAAGAGGACTGTGCAAGGTTGGTAGAGAACATTAGCACCCACATATTGAAAAAAGCAGGTATGGATGGAAAAGTTGTAAGCTGGAAAATTGATAGAGCGCATAGAGCTCTGGGGCCCAGGAGAGAGGGCCGGGTGCGGGATATAGTGGCATGCTTCCATGAATATGCGACAGAAAATGTGGTAATGGAAGCAGCAAGGAAGTTGTCTGAAATTTGTTGGGAGAATCAGCGCATTGAAATTTATGCAGATCTATCGGCAATCACTATGAGGAAAAGAAGGGACCTTGCTATAATAACGAAACGCCTGAGAGAGGAACAAGTCAAATATAAGTGGACATTCGCGTTTGGGCTCCAGTTTAGCATCAAAGGGGTGACCTCACATGTGAGGACGGCGGAAGAAGTGGCTGGTGTACTGAGGAAAGCGGGCTGGTCGGAGGTACCAGTGGTGGAAAGTTCATCAAATGCAGCGTTGGGGAGGCAACCGACGGAGGACAGCGGATGGAGGTGGGCACAGCAAGGGGATAAAAGATTGCGGAGGCAGAAGAGGAACAGGCTCCAACCAGAGGAGAGCGGCTGAAAAAGAAAAAGTGACTCTGCATGGGGTCAATAATTGAGAGTGTGTAAAATGCTGGGCAGGGGACGGAGTGTCAGGCAATAATGTGTGTTTTGAATGAGTATTATTGCAGGTTTTGTAATGGGGAAGATCCGTCCCTTGCCATGCAGTCAGAGGAAACTGAGGAAAGTACGTCAGATTCTGACAGCCAAGTAAAGCACATGGCTACAGGTTGCCAGGGGAGATATAAACAAACCCAGCCACGAGTGCAGCAGCCCCGCCCAAGTTGCAAACAATCCCCGTGCCCTGAGTGTAATAGGATTCACCTGGGTGGGGGAGGAACGAAGCTAAGCCCTAAGGCTGATAAAAAGCACTCATTAGAAAGCAGTAAGAGATCTGGAAAGAGGTCTGGAGTAGGAGTTGGAAGCAGTTCTGGAAGGAGAACTGAAACGGGAACTGGAAGGAGAGCTGTTAGAAGGACTGATAGCAGAGAGGCTGAGAGTGATTTAAGCAGCCCTGAGAACCGACCAGGAAAAGCTTCAGCTGAAAAGGTACAGAGAACTCAAACCCAAAGACTACAGGAAAGCTACTCTCAGTTAAAGCCTGGTGTTGAAGGTAACTGGAGAGAAAAGCCACGCAGAAAGTCAGTTTGGGTGTGCCCAGAAGCTCCGGTGAGAGGAAGGTACAAATCTCTAGACTCTGCTGATATTGAAGAAGCGCTGCCAAGTAAACTTTACAGGCAAAAGCCAGAAAGTGGTTTCTGTAAAAGGAACAGGGAGAAAACAAAGAATACCAGTTTTCTCTGGGATAGCAAAGCTCTCCGGGACTCTCTTAAAGGTAAAGAGAATTGTTTTAAATCCCTGTGTGAATGTGTCCCCATGTATCCAGCGGGGGCAGGGCTGGAAGATATGCAAGTTGAATCCATAGAGGAATGTATAATTGATGAGCCCATGGATTGTACACTGACTATAGCAGATAACGTAGAATCACTTTGCTGAGTTGGATGTATAAAGCTGTAGGAACAGCATTGAGAAGCAAAGTGAGCATTGCTGCCTTTGAAAAGAAGCGTTTATTGATTCCTGTGTTAAAGGACTGTATAAGTGAAAGCTGGAAGAAAAAGGAGTTATTTTTCTTCAGTTCCTGATTTACTTTTCTTTGTACCCAGACGCATGGTTATTTTGTCCTAAGTTCTTTGTGCTTACCAAACCCCGGGATGGGGAAATAAAACCTCATTTTGACCTTACTACTTTTGGTTACATCTATTCCTCTGCTTGGGGAATGTTTGGGACTTCATTACCCAGAGGGTGTGTACTACTACGCCTGCACAACCCCCACTTCCTGGCTCAGGATATTCACCAGCCTGACCCTCTCTGCATGCCCTAGGACCCAGGGTAGGCCACTGGTGACAGTTTATGTGGAAGATGATGTAAGGGGTGTGTCGGGGCTTGGTGAAGTCATGCCTCGGAATTTGA
This sequence comes from Ichthyophis bannanicus, assembly GCA_033557465.1. NCBI lineage: Eukaryota > Metazoa > Chordata > Amphibia > Gymnophiona > Ichthyophiidae > Ichthyophis > Ichthyophis bannanicus. The sequence goes on from CM066039.1 coordinate 253,535,424, forward strand.
TTAATGATGGTGGATTGGAGGGCAGAGGAGGGGAGGAGGGAGGGGGTATGGGTGTGGTAGGGGGAGGGGGAACGGATTCCTTGCCATAATTCACAAGAGGATGAGAGATTTGTACTGGGGGGATAAATAGAGAGGATAAGAGTGCTGACTATGAATGTACGTGGTCTGAATACACCAACTAAAAGACAGAGAATGTTTAAGGAAATAAATAGAATTAAGGGAGGGATTATATTCCTGAAGGTGACACACTTGAGAAAAAGTGATGAATGGAGAATGGCACATAGAAAGTATCCGGGGCAGTGGTATGCTTCGAATCGGATTGATTTGAAGAAAGGGGGATTAGGAATTTTGATAAACGAGAAGATCCCGTACTCTGTGGTATACAACAGGACACAGGGGGGAGATATATTCTGCTTAAGATAAAAATACAGGAACAAATGTACACATTAGTGAATATCTATGGCCCAAACTTTGCACAGGGGGTATTTTATGAGGGTCTAACCCCCGTGATAGAACAATTTGCGGAGGGGCAAGTAATTATGAGAGGAGATCTTAATTTGACAATCAACCCCCAGCTGGATAATTCTAAGGGCATTAGAGATGGAGATGACATAAATAGGAGAATGTTAAAGTTAATGTGTAAAAACTTGGGGGGTGTTAGATACGTGGAGAGAGTTGAAAGGAAGGGAGAAAGATTTCACATTTTACTCACCGGTGCACAAATCATTTTCAAGACTGGATATGATTTGGGTATCCAAGGATATGATGGTGGGGGTGGAGAGAAGTGTGATTGGGGAGAGAACGTGGACTGATCATGCGCCCGTATGGATTGACATTCATCTAGGTAATAGAGAGAGGAAGAGAATTGGATAGACATTGAATGAGTCATTATTAGAAAATTCAGAGGTAGTGGAGAAAATAAATCCATAAAGGTATACCTGGAGCTCAATGATAGGGAGGATTGTACAATTGGTACACTATGGGAGTGTCTAAAGGCGGTAGTGAGAGGAGATTTGATCTCGATAGGCTCTTATATGAAAAAGCAGAAGGAAGGGCAAAAAGAAGCACTACGAAGGAGGATCCGGGAATTAGAGGGCCTTCAAAAGCAAGGGCAGCTAAAAGGTAAGGGCATACAGGAGTTAAGGATAATGAAAAGAGCGCTAGGTGAATTGGAGTTGGGTGAGATCAAATTTGCCCAGGACAAACTTAAACAGATGTTTGAATTGGGCAATAAGCCTACCCGACTATTGGCGTATAAACTAAAACAACATCAGAATAGGTCTTTTATCGCAAAAATTTGGGATGCAAAAGGCAGAGAGGTAAGGAAGGTGGACCAAATCCAGGAAAGATTTGTGGAATTCTATAAGCAATTGTATACAGAGGAAAGTAGCAGCACACAGTAAGAAATAGATGCATACCTCCAAATAAATTTGCCTACACTTTCAAGGGAGGAGTCAGACCAGATTTCTAAACCTATATGAGCGGAAGAGGTGGGGGAGGTGATTAAATCACTACCAGCACATAAAGCACCTGGGATGGATGGGTTCACAAACAAATTCTATAAGACCTTTACTGAGATATTGAGTGGCCCATTGGCAAGACTATATAATTAATTTAAGGGAGGAGGGAAACTTCCAGAAACAATGCGCACGGCGGGTATAACTGTCCTGCCAAAGGAGGGGAAAGATCCAAACCTATGTGGATCATACAGACCGATATCGTTACTGGGGACTGACTTTAAAATTTTCACCAAAATATTAGCAAATAGAATTCTCAGATATTTGCCTACGTTAGTACATGAAAATCAAGCAGGCTTTGTACCTGGATGCCAAACAGCAGATAACATAAGGAGAGTATTGAATGCCATATGGGAGGGGAGAAGAGCAGATGGTATTATTAGCAATAGACGCTGAGAAAGCGTTCGATAGGGTATCTAGGCCGTTTCTTTTTAAGGTGCTAGAGTGCATGGGGATAGATGGTAATTACCTACAGTGGGTAAAATCCATCTACGAGCAGCCTATGGCTAAAATCCGCATTAATGGAATACTCTGGCATTTGAATTATTCCGAGGGACGCGGCAGGGATGCCCACTTTCACCGATTTTGTTTGTTCTTTCCATGAAGCCCCTGGCCCAGAGGGTAAGGGAGTGCCCGGAGATATATGGGGTAAATAGGAATGGAATAAAAAGTAAAATCTCACTTTTTGCAGACGACTTGATTTTTATGATAACGAGGCCGGCAGAATCGGTGGAAGTGGTATATAATATCTTAATGGAATTTGGGAGATGCTCGGGTTTCAAGATTAATGCCACTAAGTTGGAGATATTGAATATATCAGCAGAAGCAGGAGCACAAAAGCTGATAAAGGATAGGTTCCCATTTAAATGGGCAAAGCAGAGCATTAAGTATTTGGGCATAAATCTTGCTGCTAAAGATACAGACATGTTTAGATTTAACTTTATAAATATGGAAAGAAAGATGAAGAGAGAAATGGAATTGTGGGAAAGTAAGACATTGTCATGGATGGGACGAATGTCTGCATTTAAAATGATGATTCTGCCACAATGGATATACATTTTTAGGGCTTTGCCTATATGGGTATCTAAGAAATATACGGAGAAATTACAGAGGACACTTATGAAATTTATAGGAGGTGGGAAACCTAATAGAGTGGCTTGGAGGATTCTCACAAAGAGGAAGGAGAGAGGAGGGATGGCCATCCCGGAACTAACCAGATATTTGGAGGCAGCACAACTGAGTGCACTGGTGGACTGGGGAGCGGATGAGGTGAAAGAGTGGGTAGAAGAGGAATGGATGCAAGAGAGGATAGGGGACTGGATGTGGCTGCCTAGGGCGGTGCAGCCTAGGGGTAGAAGTAGCAACCCTTATGTAAAAAGGACTCTGGATCTGTGGTTGAAATGGAAACAGATATGGCTGGGGGGAAAGGGATATCTAGATTGATTCCTATTAGAGGCAACCCTGGATTTGCCCCTGCACTGGAGAGGAGTGGGTTTGAGGACTGGGAGGAGAAGGGGTTAGCAAGGATAGGACAGCTGTTGGATGGTTTTGAAAATAAAAGATTTTGAAGTATTACAAAAACAATTTGGGCTGGAGGATAAGGATATATTTAAATATAATCAGATGTGTCATTATCTGCGATATCAGATAGTTCCAGAGCTTAGAGGAGAGTTTACTGAAATTGAGAAGATCTTTTTGGCAAGGCAAAGGAAGAGGGTGTTGGGGATAATGTATAATATGATGACTTAGGAAGAGGGGAAAGGTAGCTTCCAAAAGAAATGGGAGTTCGATCTCGGGGAATGTTGGGCAGATGAAGAGTGGGGGAGAATATTCCAAAATCGTTATAAGGGATTACTGGCTACCAATCTAATTGAAAATAATTATAAAATAATGTATTGGTGGCACCGGACGCTGGAGAGACTACATAGTATGTATAAACAGATAGATAGAGGATTCCTGTTGGAGGCAATGCGGGGAGAAAGGCAGCTATATGCATATATGGTAGCATTGTAAAGAATTGTATAAAATATGGGAAATAGTGTTTTCTATATTGAGTGATATTCTGGAGAAAGAAGTAAAACCAAGCCCAGCGATAGCGATGCTGGGGAGGAAACCTGAAGTTTTAACAACTAACGAGCATTTTTTAAAACTTGGGGTGTGTAGCCTTCAGAGTCTTGATAGCGAACAAATGGAAACAATATATGGTACCTACTATAGGGGAATATAAGGCTTCACTGGGCCACATTTATCTAATGAGCAAACTTACAGCCTTAAAGAATAACAGACCACAAAGATTTCTAAGTGTATGGGAGAAATATCTGAAGTGGGATACATGTAGCTAGAATTATGGATGAATAAGGCGGGAATCCGAGGGATGGGGGGAGGTGGGGAGGGGGAGGAGGGAGGGAAGGGGGGACTGGGGGGATAGTTTTGTATAATAGGTTATGGAAAAATAAGGGGGGGGGAAAGCTTTTGTATGACCATGTATAAGTAAAACAATAAGAGGAATGACCTGTTGTTGGTAGCCCCTGTGGGGAAGTGGATTGTTATATTACTGGCTGAATGGATTCAGGTCTTTGTATATGTTTATAAAATATAAATTTTAAAAAAAAAACCTCCGCCCAGTGTGCAGCGGTGGTCAAGAGAGCAAATAGAATGCTAGGAATCATAAGGAAAGGAATGGAGAAATAAAAAAAAGATATTTAAAAAAAAAAGTCTCATAAGGCTTCTGACGCAGGCTCCAAATCATTTTGGTCGCCTTCCTCTGAACAGTTTCCAGTCTTTTTACATCCTTTGCAAGATATGGTCTCCAAGACTGAACACAGTATTCCAAATGAGGCCTCACCAGTGACTTGTACAGTGGCATTAGTACCTCTTCCTTTCTGCTGGTAATCCCTCTTTGTATGCAGCCCAATATCCTCCTGGCTTCTGCCACCGCCTTGTCGCACTGTTTTGCCACCTTAAGATCTTCAGAAATAATCACACCAAGGTCTTTCTCCTGATCCGTGCACACCAACCTCTTGCCCCCTATCGCATACATGTCCCTTGGATTTCTGCTACCCAAGTGCATGACTCTGCACTTCTTTGCATTAAATCTTAATTGCCAAGCATTAGACCATTCTTCCAGCTTTTGTAGATCTTTCCTCATGTTAACCACTCCCTCGGGGGAGTCCACTCTGTTGCAAATTTTTGTGTCACCTGCAAAAAGACAGACTTTTCCATTCAGTCCTTCAGCAATATCACTCACAAATACATTGAACAGTGCTGGGCCCAGGACCGACCCCTGGGGCACCTCGCTAATCACCTTCCCTTCATCTAAGTGAGCTCCATTTACCATCGCCTTCTGTCGTCTGTCAGTCAACCAATTTCTGATCCAATTTATCATCTTGGGATCCATCCCCAAGCTACTGAGTTTATTGATAAGCCTCCTATGAAGAACAGTATCAAAGGTTTGCTGAAATCCAGGTAGATGACATTCATTGCATGTCCCTGATCTAGTTCTCTGGTCACCCAGTCAAAGAACTCAATCAGATTTGTTTGGCAAAGATCGTCCTTTGGTAAAACCATGTTGCCTCGGATCTTGCAACCTGTTGGTTTTGAGAAAGTTCACTATTCGCTCTTTCAGGAGTGCCTCCATTACTTTTCCCGCCACCGAGGTAAGGCTCACGGGCCTGTAGTTTGACACTTCTTCCCTGTCACCACTTTTGTGTAGAGGTACGATGTCAGCCATTCTCCAGTCCTGAGGAACCTCTCCTGTTTCCAAGGATCTGTTGAAAACATGCTTTAACGGCTCTGCAAGAATTCATGCACGTCTGTAACGCAGAACTAAAGGGATGTGAATGGTATATTGACCGCTTTGATTGAAGGAAAAGGCGGGATACAAAACTTGTTAAATAAATAAATATTGGAGCCCGCTGTGGCTATAGTGAGAACATGAGAGGGAACAAACCTGCTTGTAATTCTCCATTGCCTCAGAAAAGTCCAAGTTTTCAGTGTTCCTGTTTATTGTACATTACCACGTTTAAGTTATAATGTAAACCTCTGTGACTGAAATGATAAAGCAGTATAAAAAAAATGTTAAAGAAATAAATAAGTAATTCTGTCCAAGTGTAAGCAGACCCAGAAATGAGTCCAAAATGAGAAGGTTTTTATGTGTCTGAAAACAGCTGTAATTTTTAAAAGGCATGTTTCACACCTGAAAATTGTATTAAGCTAGATCTATGGCAGTTCCACGAATTCATGCACAGCTATATATATCTACATATCCATTTATCTATCTATCTATCTATCTATCTATCTATCTATCTATCTATCTATCTATATATATATATATATATATATATAGATAGATAGATATAGATATATACCTTCCCTCCCAGCATCTAATTCAAGGCCAAAGCGCTGAAGAAAACCTTCTAACTTCTCTCTACCGCAATGAAATCACTCCGAAACAGGATTCCCTGCGAAAAGCTCTCCCCCCTGGAGCTTTGTACCGGCCCGAAACTCGTGCGGCCTTCCCATGCTTCAGACACACGGTCGCGGCCTCCTGCTCTTCGTTGAGCCCCCCTCCGGCGAAAATTCGTCGCTTACCTGGGACTCAGCCGGCTGAGCTGATGTGCCACGCGTCTCCCCATGCTCAGCCGAACCGTGACTTCCGCAACAAGAAAGAGACGCCTTCAGAGGAGCCAGAAGTTTTCGGCGTTAGTGGTACTGCCACGCGTTCCTTCCACACATGCTGCAGACTGCCGCTGTGCTCGTGTGCTCGCTGCCGGTTCCTCACCCACCCGTGGGTTTGGGAACCGGAGCCCGGCCCTGGAACTCTGCAATACACCTTCCTCCCCTGCCGTCTGCCCGAAGAGAGGAGGGAGATAGGAAGGGGGCCTTAGCACAGCTTCGACGTTTATCCGGTAAATCTCCTCTTTGCTTTCTTTCTTTTTTTTTCTTTCAATAAGAATAAATTGAACAGACACCACTATCTTCTCTAAACTAATATCCTTAGCTGTTTCTCCAGTGAGCCTACAACATCTAGGCTCACCAACCTCCAGCTGCTATGGAGACTCAGATTACTGGACAGAGGAGGCGGTCCCAGCAATATTTGTACCAGGGTCATCAGAAGAATGAAGTTTCTCAGTCTCCATAGCTGCTGGAGGAGGTGCTTAAACCCTAGATGTCAGGACTAGACTGGAGGGACGATAAGAAATAGAGAGATACCACAGGACTGTTTCTCCAACTCATATCGAAACCAGTAAAGCAAAAATGTGTAATTAAAGTATTTTTTGTTTGCAGGCAATAACGGCCCGTGATTCAATGGCAAAGTCACTGTACAGTGCCCTGTTTGACTGGATCGTCCTACGTATTAACCATGCTCTCCTGAATAAAAAGGACATGGAGGAGTCTGTTACGGTACGGACCTTTACCATGCCAATCCTTGATCCTCTAAGTGCTGTTGTGCATGACACATTTTGGGGGCATGTTCAGTGTAAACATGAAGTCCTAGTGGAAACATGGGTATTCGTATAGCTGGGTCTTTCTGGCAGGTTATGAGGCCAGTTCAAAAATCCTGCACTAGAGCCCAGGTCTAAAGCTCTAGTGCAGGTTTCCTGTTGCAAGTTGAATGCAGGCGTTTTGCTCAATGATGCTGTAGCGGCACTCTCGATTTTGCTCAGTACGCGAAATAAGGTCTCAGCCTTATAGTGCACTCAATCTAGACTTGCGTCTGTTCATATAGTGCTATATTTGCATCAACGACCTTCTGAGTTAATAAACTTTCGCTACTGTGCAAACTGCTTAAACTTGTACTGGATAGACAAGGACTTAGCTTTGTCACTCCACCGAATCTTCACCAGCCCACAAAGCGGATCCCGACGCACTGTTCAGGCGCCTCATAGGCGTTTCAAAAGCTCAATTTCATCAGGAGATCCGTTCCCGTGTTATTAAAACGATGCTGCCCGCGTCTTCATTCACTCGTCAACAGCATGGCTATCCACTTCCATGTACTTCCGTGTATACCATGCATATGCGCGGCGTCTTCGGTATACACGGAAGTGGATAGCCATGCTGTTGATGAGTGAATGAAGACGCGGGCAGCATCGTTTTAATAACACGGGAACGGATCTCCTGATGAAATTGAGTTTTTGAAACGCCTATGCGGCGCCTGAACAGTGCGTCGGGATCCGCTTTGTGGGCTGGTGAAGATTCGGTGGAGTGATGAAGCTAAGTCCTTGTCTATCCAGTACAAGTTTAAGCAGTTTGCACAGTAGCGAAAGTTTATTAACTCAGAAGGTCGTTGATGCAAATATAGCACTATATGAACAGACGCAAGTCTAGATTAAGTGCACTATAAGTCTGAGACCTTATTTCGCGTATTGAGCAAAATCGAGAGTGCCACTGCTTGTTATATAATTGTTTCAATTGAACGCATTAGGAACTTTGTTACTTTGAAACGCGTTCAGTACAAGACCAAAAAGCCTTGTGGTTTCACACAATGATGCTGTAGGCAAATGGAATGCAAATACAGCTGTGCGCAAAACGTCTGCACTAAACAAGGAGAACAAGCCAGGTATATGCGGATAAGAGTCTGCGTTAGCAGCACCTATATCCTGCACAGAAAAAAATCTAGTGTAGCAGTTTTGTGCATGTGCTGGCATGCAGTCTAATGCACAGCAATATTATTCTGTGCAGAAGTTCTGCTTGGAATAATATCAGTGATGGTATTCCGCACTGGAATCCTGTGCAGAATATTAATGATATTTATGCAGCAACACATGCGCATAGCATTGTTCAAACACAACTCCTGTAACCTTTCTTTTCACTACTGCCTTTAGCAAAGCTAAGAAAAAAGATGTGGATATGTATGCTCAAGAAAAGAACATTCCTCATCAGCACTGAACGCAGACCTGTGACCTAACCCTTAATGTTTTCTTCCTTATCAGCCCTCCAGTGCAGTCCCGACATCTGGGTTGTCAGCTCTCACCAGCAGCTTGGAGACTGAGCATGTCATCTCTGATGACGTCAGTGTTCTTAGGCAGCTGGCACCACCCACCAGCCCCAGTAAACTCAATCTCCAAGCAGCTGGAGAGAGCTGATCCCAGACGCTAGGCTCACTGCAGAGACAAATAAGGAGCAGTTTGTTATTTTGGATTTGGAATGAGCTTTTGTCCATAAAGAGAATGATTGTTTGCCCTTGCTACATTAAGGACTGGGAAGAAATTTTGAAAAAAATTTTTTGAAGTAATTAAAATACTAGGGAAACACTTGACCCTTCAGGCAGCACGGTGAAGTGATTTCCAGGCTGATTGGCGGACTCAGCAGCTCCCGAACCCATGCTGGGTGAGGAGCTGCTATCAAAAGCAGGAAACTCACGTGCAAAGTTTCAGGCCTTGAAAAGCACTTGGGTATCCTTTCGCCGACAGCTGGGGCAAATGGCTGTACGCGATAGCAAGCAATCCTCCTTGACCCGAGCATAATTAAGTTTGGCGAGGTAAGTGGGGGTGCCGCTTCTGGACAGGGAGTGTTGAGTAGTATTGTTGATGGGAATGTCAGGTCAGGTACTGGCAGACCAACGCATGAAAATGCATGGCTGCACGGAGGCCATTTTACAGAGCGGGAAATAGTGCCGTTTTCTCAGGGGACTGGTTTAGTTTTTACTGCATGGGGAAGTGGTCACGGACATGGGGGGAGCTGATTGTTTAAACTGAAAGTAAAAAAAATAAAATAAAAAAGGAGAGCAGTCAAGCAATATTGAAGAGCTTGTACTAGCTTCTCACATCCCCAGGGAAGATCTATTTGTCATCTCTGCAGACTACGATGCCCTCAAAGGCCATGTGTCTGGCATGTGGCGCCAAATGAAGTTCCATTTCCATGGCATTTTGCCACTGCTATGAGGCAGAGTCCAGATCCCTGGAAGACCGCCGCTTCAGTGGGGCAGGTACTCTCAGTGGGGCTGAAGAGACTGCACAGAATTTGGGAGGATTGTCCATAGGAGATCCAGGGTCCCCACCAGTCCTGGAGGAGGTGGACAGGCAGGTCCTCGACATTTTAGAAGGCAGGGACACGGAGCTTCCATCCCCACGGCCCTCAATATCTAAGGAATTTCCGGCAGATGCGCCTCCAGTGTCTGGGATTACTCTGGAATGTGTTGCTCATGCATAAGGCGTTCTTTTTGAAGCAGCAAGGACAAGAGCCATGGGGGCCATCTGAGCAAAGAAAACGTGAAAGAGTGCTGGAATCAGATGATGACTCCGCAGGGGCAAAATGGTGTCTGGAGCAGGACCCCTAGAAGGACACAGGTGCCGTCTATTCGGGTGACCAGGAGGATCTTGTAGGGGATCTTGACGGGGTCGAGTCAGGAGAGTTGGAGGAAGACAAAATACTGCAGGAGGATTCGTGAATTGTACAAGTGTTCTGTAGAGAGGAGCTGCCAGCACTCATATCCCAATCCTTGCGAACTCTGAACATGGGAGCGTGGGCATCCCAGGAGGAAGATCCCTTAGAAGATCCCATGTTTCAGGAAGTGCGAAAGCCAGGTAGTTTTTCCTGTGCACAAGGTGATCGAACAAATGATTCAGGATGAGTGGGACGTTCCGGAAGCCACGCTGAAGGGGACAAGGACCATGGCACACCTGTGTCTCCTGCTGTAGCAAGAGAGAGAGAGAGATCCTCTTCTCCCCTAAGGTGGACGCAGCGGTGTCAGCGGTCATGAAAAAGACCCCATTCCAGTAGAAGGGAACACCATGCTTAAGGACATGCAAGACCATAAATTGGAAGCCTTGCTGAAGCAGTCTTTCAACATTAAGGCCCTGTTGTTTCAAGCTTCGGTCTGTGGAGCATTTGTGGCCAGAGCCTGTCTACACTGGGAGCAGAGCATCTTAGCGACTGCAGGGCAAGGGCAGTTTCTGCTCCCGAAAGCAGTAAAACCGGAGTCTAGAACGGCATACTTGACAGATTCCTTTTATGATCTGATCATGGGGCTGTCTAAGGGTATGGCCTCAGTGGTGGCAGCCAGACCTTACCTTTGGTTGTGAAATTGGTCGGCAGATGTCTCCTCAAAGTCTTGGTTGAGCAAATTGCCGTTTAAGGGCAAGCTACTCTTTGTCGAAGTCTTAGATAAATTGATCAAGGACTTTGGAGAGACCAAGGGCAGAAGGCTTCCAGAAGCAGAAGCTGGGATGGCTGGCGGGTCCAGTGAGGGGTCAACCACGAGACCTTCGGCGCTTTTGGGCAGTATGGTTTGCGCCTTTTCTGAGAGGACGCTATCCGGCCCAAGAACAAGCTTTTCAGGGGTTTCGAGGATCAGGGAAAGGTTTTTATTCCTCCACCTCGGCAGCTCCCAAGAAGACACAATGAGATAAGGGAGACCCAGCCAAAGGTCATTCCCATGGGAGGTCGGCTACGGGAGCTTTACCTGACTTGGGTCTGCATCACATCTGACCAGTGGGTTCTGGAGTTCATCAGGGAGTGCTGTGCTCTGGATTTGGCAAAGCCCATCCCAGATGCCTTTGTGATATTGCCTAGCAAGGTGGCAGGCAAGTAACAAGCCGTAGAGGACACTCTCACACACACGGCTGCTGCAATTAAAGGTGGTAGTACAAGTACCACGAGACCAGTGCGGCTATGGTCAATACTCCATTTATGTTGTGGTTCCCAAAAAGGAAGGAACTTTTCAGCCAGTACTGGATCTAAAATATGTAAATTGGTATCTCTTTACCTCCCTGGACCTCACAGAAGCCTATCTGCATATCCTGATTCGACTGGAGCATCAGAAGTACCTCCGTTTCACGGTGCCAGTGGGACATTTCTAGTTCCAGGCTTTGCTACTTGGACTAGCAACCGCACCTCAAACTTTTACCAAAATAATAGTGGTGGTCACAGTGGCCCTCCGATAGAAGGGCATTTTGCTGCACCCTTATCTGGACGACTGGCTCATCAGAGCACAGTCTGCAGGGGAGAGCGAGCGTGCCATGGCACGAGTGATAGAGTTTCTGCAGGAACTTGACTGGGTGGTCAATCTCACAAAGAAGCTGGTGGGTGCCTTCCCAGGACCTCATTTATCTCGGAGCCAGGTTTTAAACAGACAAGGGCAGTGTAGCCATGCCACGAGACAGGATGCTGACATTGCACAAGCAGATCCAACAGTTCCTCAGCATGCGAATACCCATGGCGAGGCATTATCTACAACTCTTGGGGTCCATGGTAGCGACGATCAAATTGGTGCCATGGGCATGATTTCACATGCGTCCTCTGCAGAGAGCTATGCTCAGATAGTGGTCAGCAGAGGGCCGCCCATTGATGCATCCATTACCCTGCCCCAAGGATGCATGAGCGGCACTTCAGTGGCGGCTATGGCCGGCAGTGTTATTGGTTGGCATGCCCCTGGAGTCACCCATCTGGATACCATTGACAACGGATGCCAGTCTCCAGGGCTGGGGTACCCATTGCCAGGACCTCATAGCGCAGGGGCTTTGGACTAAAGACCAGAAGGAGTGGTCCATCAATCATCTGGAAATGCGAGCAGTTGTTTTAGCACTGCAGAGGTTTCACCTGACAGTACAGGAAAAAGCAGTACAAGTGTTCTTGGACAAAGCCATCACGGTGACTTATATCAATCAGCAGGGCAGTACAAGCAGTGTGTAACTCGAGGCTGAGATAACCCCATTGTTGGACTGGGCAGTGGAGAATCTGCAGGCAATCTTGGCAGCTCTCGTTGCAGGAACTGACAACGTAATGGCAGACTCAGTCGGGTTCAGTTGAACTCGGGAGAGTGGTCTCTCTGTGAGGAGGTCTTCACACAATTAGTGAGCAGATGGGGAACACCGATCATGGATTTAATGGAGACCTTCACCTCTGCCAAAGTGAACTATTTCTGCAGCCGGAAGAGGGAGCATTTGTCCGAGGGATGCCCTGGTACAGCCTTGGCCAACGGATGGACTCCTGTATGTGTTTCCACCGTGGGTGTTAATTGGCTGTTTGGTTCAAAGACTAGAGGCACATCAGGGGCTGGTCGTCCTCGTTGCCCCAGACTGGCCCCGCAGGCCATAGTATATGGACCTGCTATGGTTGACGTTAGATCGTCCGTGGCGACTCCCCACAGACAGGATCTTCTTTGCCAGGGGCCGGTACGAATGCCGCAGGTGGATTGATTCTCGCTTATGGCTTGGCTCTTGAAAGGGCAAGGTTGATCAAGAGGGGCTGTTCGACTGCAGTCATTTCCACCTTACTCAAGGCCCATAAATGCTCTACATCACTCTCGTACGTCAAGATTTGGAGGATTTTCGAGGTGTGGTGCGAGAGCAATGGCTGCCGGTCTCGCTCTCCGTCAATACCGCAGATCCTGGTGTTCCTGCAAGCTGGGCTAGAAAAAGGGTTGGCCTGTAGTTCCTTGTGGGTCCAGGTGGTGGCCATTGCCTGCTATCAGGGTAGAGTCCAGGGGGTTTCCTTGGGGGCCCATCCTGATGCCGTCCAGTTTCTTCAGGCAGTCAAGCAAGTATGCCCTTCGGTTCGGGCAGTGGTTCCCCCATGGGACTTTAATATAGTACTGTTAGTGCTGACAGAGGAGCCATTTGAGCCCCTCGGGATTTGTACGTTGAAAGATCTCATGTTGAAGACAGTGTTTCTAGTGGTGATATGTTCCACGCGATGGATTTCGGAGTTGCAAGCGCTCTTGTGTCGCGAACCTTATCTTGCCTTCTCAAAAGAGAAAGTGGAATTGAGGGTGGTTCTGTCCTTCCTACCCAAGGGCCTCTTGGCATTTCATTTGTATCAGCCAGTCACTCTATCGGTGTTCGCGGGCACAGAGCAGCTTGGCGGGAGCCAGGTTTGCGGCTCTTGGATGTGCTTTGGACATTGTGGCGCTATCTGAAGAGAACGGGTGCTTTTCGTAAGTCGGAATGCTTATTTGGGGTGCCGTGCAAAGGGGAGGCAGCCTTCAAGGCCTCTATCTCACACTGGATTCGAGAAACCATTTTTTCTGCCTATCTGAGATGGCACATTCCACCAGAGCACAGGTGGCGTCATGGGCTGAATTTAGCCAGATCCCTCCAGTTGACATCTGCAGGGTGGCCTTAAAGGCCTCCAGTGCAGTCCTGGACCCGTCCGAGTGTTTTTAGGGATGGCGACCCCGTACAAAGAGAGTCATCGGTTTACCATAGTTCGGGGGTTACGTGTGGCGCATAGCGGATTCAAATCCCCACCAGGTTGGCAGAGGAGCTTGAGGGGTGTATAGTCTGAGAAAAGACAACAGAGTGTTACGTTCAGAGGCACAGCAAAGGAGATGGTTGGTCTCCAAATCTCAAAGAAGGCGTGACTCAAGAAGTCTGTGAATGTCTTCTTTTTTGCAGTTGCGGGGAACGGTATTTTCCTCAAAGTTGTCAAGGTTATATATTTTTTGGAATTAAAAATATAAATAAATTTTTGAAGGCTGACATCTTATTTGTTGCTCCAGTGAGTCTGCTTTGTCAATAGTTTACTGGGGCTGGTGGGTGGTGCCAGCTATCTAAGAATACTGATGTCATCAGAGATGACATGCTCAATCTCCAAGCTTCTGGTGAGAGCTGACAACCCAGATGTCGGGACTGCATGGATGTCCTCAAGGAAAGCCAATTAGCAGGTATGGCCTATTCTCCAGGACCAAGCAGGAAGTCAGTCCTCACATATGGGTGACGTCGGCGCCGACGGAGCCCTCGCGGAGCAATTTCCCCAGCTTTCAAAGAAAGCCTTTGGGAATTGCAGCGCGCATGCGCGGTCCCCTTCCCGCCCAAGGGTGCCATCTTGCTCAGTCTTCTTTTTTCCGCGGAGCCCTACAGACGCTGTTTGTATTCACCGCTGAAAAAGTTAATTTTCTCTCTTATTATTTATTCTTTTTCGGATCGACGCCGGATTCTTTTTCCCGCCCGGACCCGCTACGCCGGTATCGGGTCCGTTTGTTTATTTTTCGGTTTTTTTGTCCTTCGTGACAAGCGTTCGCGCCATTTTTTTCCTTTTCACTGGCAGCCCTGTCTTTTGACCTCGCAGGGGCCCTTTTTCCCTCGATGGCTGCCAGCGGGTTTAAAAAGTGTGATCGCTGTAAGAAACTCATGTCTCTTACCGACACACACGACTGCTGCCTCTGCTGCCTCGGACCCGATCATGACCCGATGATCTGTGGTCCATGTGGCAAAATGTCCTCAAAAGTGTTGAGGAGTCGGCAGCATCAGCGAGAACGAATCTTCTCTGACTCCGCGTCCGGCTGGGCCCGGACCTCGTCAGAGGCTTCGACGTCCCGGGACTCCGGTCCTGAGCATCGTCGGAGTTCCTCTGAGCGGGGGTCTCCTACCCGGGAACATCATAGGAAGAAAAAACCCGCGAGGGCGGCGTCGGTGGACGCTCCTGGTTCCTCGAGGGCCAGGTCGCATAGCCCCGACAGCCGTCCCAGGTCCTCGGAGTCGGAGAGGCCTTCGAAACATCCTCGTCTCGAGATGGAGTCGCCTGGACACGTGAGTAACTGTGGTCCTCGTGGACTCGCCTCCGAAGGAGCTGACGTCGGGCCCGACACCGTCGGGGCCTGAGTCAGGGGCTGCTGGGTCTCCTGAGCTTGGACTCAGGTTGACGGCCTTGGAGAGCAGTTTAGCTGCCTTCATGTACCAGCAGCGGGCATTGATCGCTGGCCTTGCCAATGCGTCTGCCCCAGCCACCGGGACGTCGACGTCCAAGTCGACCCCGGAGACCGAGCCGATCCTCGAGTCCATCCGAGCTCGAGTCGATCCTCGGTCGCGGTCTCCCTCGGCCTCCCGTTCGGGACCGAGGTCGTCGATGCCGACTCCTTCGGCGTCGGAGCAGAGGGCATCGGTGCCCGCCCGACCTGAGCCACTCGAATCCTCCTCCGCGGAGTCCGACTGGGAATCGGAGGATGAAGAGTCCCCTGGTAGTTTTCGGACTCGGTGTGTCCCCTTGGACTCGCCCGAGTCCGAACCTCGGAGACGGGACCCCCCGGAGGACACCCGGTTCTCGGATTTCGTGCGGGATATGGCCAAGGCCTTGGCATTCCCCGCGGATCCCGAGGAGGAGCCTCGAGACGAGGAGCTCGATGCCCTCCAGTATGATTCTCCCCCGAAGGAGGCCTTTACTGTACCGGTTCCACCGATGCTGGAACGACTTCTCTTCCGCATGTGGGAGAACCTGGCATCGGCGCTGGTGTTAAGCAAGCGGGTCGATTCCATTTATCGAGTCCGCAAGAGCCCCGGCTTCCAAAAGGCACAACTACCGCACCATTCCATGGTGGTGGAATCGGCCATGCATAGACTCAAGAGTCAAAAAATGCACTCCTCGGTGCCTCCCGGCAGGGAGGCCCGGAGCCTGGATGCCCTCGGTAGAAAGTGTTTCCAGGGCTCTATGCTTGCTTGTCGAGTCCAGACCTACCAGTTCTATATGGGCATGTATCTCCGAGATCTGGCAAAGGAAATTTCCGGGTTCTCGGCTGGTCTCTCCGAGGAACCTTTGCAGAGGTTCCAAGCCTTGTCCACTGGGATTCGAGAGTGCTCGAAGTTTATCTCTCGGGCAGCCTACGATGGCTTTGAAGCATCGGCTCGAGTAGCCGGAGCCGGCATCGGTGCCCGCTGACAGGCTTGGCTTCAGTCATCCGACCTCGAGTCATGGGTCCAGGACAAGTTGGTCGATGTCCCCTGCAGAGGTGAAAACCTCTTTGGCAAACCCATGGCTGAAAAGGCTGCACAAATCGAGACCGAGACTCTGACCAGAACTAGGCTGTCCAGAAAAACCTCTGCCACTTCTCAGAAGAAGAAGGGCTCGGGGAAAAAGCCCTTTTACCCGAGGAAGGCGGCTGCCTATAAATACTACCCTCAGTATCAGGCCTCAGCAGCTCCCCAAAAGGGTCAGCAGGCCAAGGGACGAGATAATGGGTCCCGTAGGCAGCAAGCCCCCAAGCCCACTACACCGGCCCCTGCTCAGCAGGGTGGGGTTTTTTGACTCCATCAGCATAGCCTCTTCCCCTCAGCTGGTTTGCCTAAGCACAGGAGGCCGGCTGGTCCACTTTGCCCACAGGTGGTCAGCCATCACATCAGATACCTGGGTACTTCATATAGTTCAGAAGGGCTATCTTCTACACTTTCACCAGGTACCTCCCTCCTACTTTCCAGGGGAGCCTCCAAGACTCCCTCTGCACAGGGACTTACTCCTTCAGGAGTTGGCAAGTCTTCTTCAGGAACAGGCTGTGGAACCGGTGCCCCACCACCTGAGAGGTCACGGCTTTTATTCCAGGTACTTTCTGATACCAAAAAGAACAGGAGGCCTCAGACCCATCCTGGACTTGCGAAACCTCAACAAGTTCCTGGCAAGGGAAAAGTTCAAGATGCTTTCTCTTGGAATCCTGCTGCCCTACCTCCAGCGGGGAGACTGGCTATGCTCCTTAGATCTAAAGGATGCCTATACTCACATCCTTATTCATCCAGACCACAGACAATATCTCAGATTTGTTGTGGGAGGAAATCATTACCAGTACAGGGTCCTGCCCTTTGGCCTATCCTCCGCCCCACGGGTTTTCACCAAATGCCTGGCAGTGGTGGCGGCCTATCTCAGACTTCAAGGCCTTTTTGTGTTTCCATACCTGGACGACTGGCTCATCCGGGCCCAGTCTTCCCAAGAGGCCACTCAAGCCACTCATCGCACTGTGTCTCTGCTCCAGCACTTGGGCTTTGTCATAAACTTCGCAAAGTCCACTTTGCTCCCCTCTCAAGATTTCGAATTCATCGGCGCAAGGTTAAGCACACTTCAGGCGCGGGCCTTCCTGCCTCTGGACAGGGCCCACAGGCTCATGAATCTCGCCAGCCACTTTCGAAGCAATTCCCTGGTCTCTGCCAGGCAATTTCTGAGACTGCTCGGCCATATGGCTTCCACGGTCCATGTGACCCCCAATGCCCGCCTGAACATGCGACCTGCCCAGTGGTGCCTTCGCACTCAATGGCATCAGGCCACGGGGAGCCTGACGGACTCAGTACAAGTCTCGGACCTGCTGGTCTCTTCTCTGCGGTGGTGGCTTCATCTGCCAAACCTAGTACTGGGAGTGGATTTTCAATCTCCTCCTCCTTCTCAGGTACTAACAACCGATGCTTCTCTCCTGGGATGGGGAGCACATTGCCAAGGGACATGTACTCAAGGCCTCTGGACTCCTTGGGAGTCTGCGCAGCAGATAAACTTCCTGGAGCTCAGAGCCATCCGCCTAGCTCTGAGAGCCTTCTCCCACCTCACTTCTCACCAGTCTGTACTGGTCCAGACGGACAATCAAGTAGCAATGTTCTACGTGAACAAACAGGGAGGCACAGGCTCCTTCCTTCTCTGTCAGGAGGCACGCCGGCTGTGCTCTTGGGCAGTCGGCCAAGGCATACTCCTCAAAGCGGTCTATCTGCCAGGTCAAGAAAATTACCTGGCAGACAAACTAAGCAGGATCCTCCAACCACACGAGTGGAGATTGGATCCATTAGTGGTTCAGCAGATCTTTCTCAAGTGGGAACTCCCCACCTTGGATCTGTTTGCCAGTCCTCTGAACCGGCAACTACCCAGATTCTGCTCTCGACAACCGCATCCTCTCAGAGTAGCGCCGGATGCTTTTCTGATTCCATGGTCCACAGGCCTCTTGTATGCCTTTCCTCCCATGCCGCTGGTGTCTCGAACGCTCTTCAAGGTTCTCAGAGACAAAGCCTCGATGATCCTAGTGGCTCCCCGGTGGCCGAGGCAACCTTGGTTCCCGCTTCTAATGCAGCTGGCGGTGGACACTCCTCTTCCTCTGGGGTTTCAACCCGATCTTCTGACACAAGACCACGGGTCTCTCCTACACCCCAACCTCCGGTCCCTTCATCTGATGGCCTGGCTGCTGAAAGGTTAGTCCTTGCTCCCCTCCTACTGCCTCGGGAGGTGGAAGAGGTCGTCTTGGCCTCCAGGCGGCCCTCCACCCGGACGTCCTACGCTCTTAAGTGGCGTCGCTTCTCCATGTGGTGTGCTCAGCAGTCTGAGAATCCCTTCTCCTGCTTGGTGGCGGTGGTCTTGCAATATTTGCTTTACCTCTCCAATCTGGGCCTTAAGTCCAACTCTGTCAGAGTCCACCTCAGTGCTCTCTCTGCACATCACGCACCGGTAGATGGCAGGCCTCTGTCCAACCACCCTTTGGTGGCTCGTTTTCTCCGAGGCCTCCTTCTGCTTAAGCCTCCTTTGCGTCCACCAGCCCCTGAATGGGATCTGAATGTGGTCTTGCAGCGGATTACCTGTCCGCCCTTTGAACCTATGGCTACCTGCCCTCTTCGTTTTCTTTCTTGGAAAACCTTGTTCTTGGTAGCCCTTACCTCTGCTAGGCGTCTTAGTGAACTGCAGGTCCTAGTGTCTGATCCTCCTTACACTAGGTTCTACAGGAATAGGGTGGTCTTACGGACGCACCCTAAGTTTCTTCCAAAAGTGGTTTCTCCTTTTCATCTCAACCAGGAGGTGGTTCTTCCGACCTTCTTTCCCAGGCCGCACTCCAGCCGGGCTGAAATGGTCCTGCATACCCTGGACTGTAGAAGGGCCTTATCCTTCTACCTTGACCGTACGCGGGAGCATAAGAGGGCTGTTCAGCTCTTCGTTTCTTTTGACCCCAATAACTTGGGGCTCCCTGTCTCCAAGCGTACCTTGTCCATCTGGGTAGCTGACTGTATCGCCTGGGCTTATGGGGCAGCCGGCCTCTCGTTGGAGGGTCGAGTCACGGCTCATCGTGTTAGGGCGAAGGCTGCGTCAGTGGCACACCTCCGCTCTGTTCCATTGGCAGACATATGCCGGGCCGCTACTTGGTCTTCAAGCCAGACTTTTGCGGCACATTACTGCCTGGAGAGGGAGTCCCGCAGGGACAGTGCTTTCGGTCAGGCAGTCCTCCATAATCTCTTTGAGGTTTAGGCAACTCCTACCCTCCGGCCCTGGTGTTGGGCTACCGGTCGGGGGCGTTTTCAGAGAAGATTCCTTCCTTCTGTTCTGCTGAGCTAGAGGGAGCTCATTTTTGTGCTTGAGGTCTCCGGTAGCCTTAAGCTTGGGAGTCCCATATGTGAGGACTGACTTTCCTGCTTGGTCCTGGAGAAAGAGTAGTTACTCACCTGTAACAGGTGTTCTCCAGGAACAGCAGGAATCAGTCCTCACAACCCTCCCTCCTCCCCTTGGAGTTGCAGTCCTATCATTTCGTTTTTGCTAATTGTTTTGCTGTCTTTTAGCTATGTCATCAGACTGAGCAAGATGGCACCCTTGGGCGGGAAGGGGACCGCGCATGCGCGCTGCAATTCCCAAAGGCTTTCTTTGAAAGCTGGGGAAATTGCTCCGCGAGGGCTCCGTCGGTGCCGACGTCACCCATATGTGAGGACTGATTCCTGCTGCTCCTGGAGAACACCTGTTACAGGTGAGTAACTACTCTATTTCACCTTACAAGCTTTGTAGTTAGACATGGGTAGGGAAAGTGCTGGGTGGGAACTAAATGAAGGATCTTTTGTGTTCATCATCAACAGGAAAATGACAATGTCCTGGATAAGGTTTTTATGCCTGGCAACTGGGAGGAGAGAAACTTAGTAGACTGGATGAACTAGTTGTTCTACTCCGCCCCTCCCCTTTCCCTTTCCCCCTTCCCACACCAGTGTCATCTATCCTACATACATAGCACCCTCACCTCTAGTCAGAATGCATCAAGTTGAGTGAATTTGGAGGATTGTTGATCCCACACTACTGGAATTTAACTCTATGGTTCTCATTGCAGTTCTTGATAGCATCTTTGCCAGGCTCTTTCTCAAGATATCTGTAACAGGTACATGCAAGAGAGATTTACTGACCTCATTTCATTTCCAGTGTCCAGTGAAAGCACGGTATAAAAATGTTTAATAAATAAATAGGACGCTGGAATGTATCTGCAATATATACGTTATGGATAGAAGGGAAAAAAAATGGATGGGCTGCTCTTGAGGACTTGACAAAGAACTACTACTGCGCCAGCTGTTGTGAGTGCCTGCTTTGTTCTGATGGGCCTTCAACGAGCCGGTCTAGATTTCTGTGTGTCCACCAGGGGGAGAGGGGGAAATGATGTAGTTCGTTTGCATCCCCCCAATGCACCATACAAGCTATTTATAATGTTTTGTGCATGACATTCTTTGTGCGATTTTCAAAAATGTATGGCTTTGGGTGCGGTAAAAACAACTTTTCTGTTGGGTGTTTTCTTTCAGTGTTTATCCATTGGGGTTCTGGATATATTTGGATTCGAAGATTTTGAAAATAACAGCTTTGAACAATTCTGCATAAATTATGCAAATGAACAGTTACAGTGTTACTTCAATCAACACATTTTTAAATTGGAGCAGGTAAGAAATTGCATTGCACAGGAGGAGCTCCTATATCATGTGGGGGGATAGTGGAAAGCAAGTGTCAGCCTCTCCCCCTAGGGACAGTAGACATGGGTAATTATATCATGTAGTGTATACATAACTAACACATAATAACAAGGTTGATATGCAAAGAGTTTATTCAGCTAACCTTTGGAGTTAGTGAGACAGAACCCTAGCATTTTATGTTTTCCCCGACCATTCACTGGATACTTTTCATTGAAGAAAATCATTGTTTTCATACAACCTACCCCAGTCAAAGAGGCAACAAAGGGGGTGATCCCAGGGTATGGTTAAACTTCAGTCGGTCAGCACTGTATATGTGGCTGTAGGTACTAGATAACTCTGGATGGAAAAATTGCTCTTCTGAAGTTATCTAAGTAACTTCCCCATTCAGTGGGATTTCTTTTTTTTTTTTTTGCATATGGACTTCAATCTAATCTAGAGCTACATACCCCACAGGAGGCTTTATTTATATGTTCGATATAATTTTGGCCTTGGTATGTGCCAGGAAATCGTGTTTGTGTACCCCAACACCTTCCTATCCCTCACTGAGGCTGACTCTCCGCAGTGGGCTTCTGTATGGTCTGGTTTGAGTGGAGAAGGGAGGAGACAAAGGGCAAGACTGAAATAAAGCAGAAAATTGAGGGCAAAAACAACTTTGGCTCAGATATATCAGTGGGATTTTCCTCTTTCTGTATCTGTTTTGGAAAAATATTAATGCATCAGGCCCTTTATTGTGAGACCAAATGTGCTCCTGGAAAATTGTGAATGGTTTGATAGGCTCTGCATCCTTGGAGGAAGCATCTCAGCCTGTAGCCAGCTAAATTGAAGCATTTCTGCAACCCTCTGGGGGATTTGGTTGGGGGATGATGAGTTGGGGGAGCTGATCAAATGAGGATTGCGAGGGAACAGATCTGAGTCATTTACTAAACCCCTTATCAACCCATCCAGCCAGTGAACATGCAGCAGTCTTCAGTAGAAGCTTATGTGTGAGGGGTTGTATGTGTATGGGGGAGGGGGATATGTAGTAAACAGGAGGTGATTCACCATATTCTGATCTGAGGAAGTCATTTCCTGCCTAGAAGCAAAGTGTTTAAGCCAAAAGAGCAGATGTCTCATGCCTATCCCAACGTTCCTTTTATCTAGAGTACAATAGACGTTTATCTTGTTCAGTTGAGGCTTCTTCTGGAACAGGGTCAGAAAAGAGACAGATAAGCTGGTGTAGAGCAATAAAGGGAAGGAAAAAGCAGCAGACCCACTGGGCCTGCTGCCATCAGGATGTCCCCTCAGTCTGCTAACTGGGTGGGAGAAGAGAGAGAAGCCACACTTGGGCCTTGATACAGTAAGCACTGCGCTAGAATGTTGCACTAAGCTTATATTTTCACTCATGATGCGTTAAGCGTGCGCTTTCAGGAAAAGCAGTGTACACCACCTCTGTAATATGTAGCCGTTTGCTGCACATTATGTAAAATGTCTCCTGTTCTGTCAGTATGTGAGCAGGGATTGGCTCATGCACTGAAGGGAAGGGAGACATCAAAAAAACCCAGGCTGGACTCCGACTCCTGTCTCCCACCCCCACCCCTAAAAAAGGCCCCGGTGGCCCACTGGAACCCCTGACTCCAAAAAATGTCCCTGGTAGCCTAAGTGACTCCGTGCATTTCTCTCCCATAAATATCCTGAACCTCCTCCCCCATGCACCTCCAGCGTTGGGAGGCAGGAGTGATGCACAGACTGAAGACTCCCAGTCTGCTTTCTTAGACTGTTATACTTCTCTCTTTTTGTTTAGTACTGCCGTACTGGATCAGAACAAAGGTCCGTCAAACCTAGTGTCCCGCTTCCATCAATGGTCAGTCCAGGCCACAATCCCAAAAGTAGCCAGTTTTGTGATACTTATCCCCAGGCATAAGCAGCTGTTTTCTCCTGGACTATCTTAATAACGGTTTATGAACTGTTCCTCCAGGAATTTGTCCAAACCTTTTTTTAAACACAGCTGCGCTACCTGCTTTTGCCACTTCTGCTGTCAATGAGTTCCAAAGACTCTGTGTCAAGGGAGAAAATATTTTCTCCTCTCTGTTTTAAATATACTACTTTGTAGCTTCATGGTGTGTCCCCCTAGACCTTATATTTTTTGCGAGTGTAAAGAATCGATTTGCATGTACCCATTCTACCAACTCAGGATTTTATAGATCTCTGCCATATCTCCCCTCAGCTGTCTCTTTTCCAGGTTGAAGAGCCCTAACCGTTTTAGACTTTCCTCGTAGGAGAGTCATTCCACCCCCTTCTCCTTCGTAGTTCAGTCTTGGTGACCGAGCTCATGGGAAAATTATTTTCAGCCTTACCAGGAATAACGTGCTGTTGAACTGTCTGTCGTCTCCTCTATCCTGTCATACATTGTAGTTCCTATTGATTTTGTTTTTAAACTGCCTTGTATGTGTGCCAAAGGCAGTATATCAAATTCTATGGAGCTAAAATACCAGAAATGTGGCTCTCCTTAAGGGGGGGGGGTGGCCCTCTGTTTCTGTCCCTAGGAGTGTCCCTTAACCATACACCTCTCTGCAACTTTTTCCAGTTTCACAAAGGGGGCAGATAATTAAGCTGACAACTGTGTGTCCCTACTACTGAGTTCTAAACAGATAACAGCTGGCAGTGGGGGGAGACAGATCCCCAGGCTTGAAGATATCCTGTAATGGAGAGTCGGCTGTATCGAGAAGGGGGAGGGTGCAAGAAAATTGTCCTATACAATGAAAGTTAAAGTCTTGGTATCTAAGATCATGAATCATTTGCCTTCGGGGTGTAAGTTGGAGTCAATATTTAACAAACATGATAGGACAAGGAAAGGTCTGATTTTTATCTCTATAGGAAGGAAGACTGGACATGGCCAGGAGTTTTAGGCCTCTTTCTCTGTAGGCTGATCAGACATGTGATTGTATCAAAGTCTGCTTGGTCAATCCCTTGTTTAACCAGCCTCACACCCGCCATGAACATGTTATTTACCCTACACTCAGATTCACTAGTGACTGAGCACCATTTACCAGAAGCTCATCAAGCGGGAGATGCCTGGGGTGTGTAACCAAAACGTCAAGCCCTGGGCCTGACCCTGGAGGAAGAGATAGACAGGGATAGACACTGCACATCTTGTTCTGTATCTATCAGCATTACAGTAACCACAAAATACCTCGAAAATTGTTTCTGAAAGTCTTTGCTGCAATTCAAGGGCAATTTAAAGTTGAGTGTAGAGAGATTAAGTGATTTGCTTAAAGTCATGCAAAGTGGCATGAAGGGAAATCGGTGGCATCTGTTAGTCTCTAACCACTACACTACCCTGCCAGCTGAGATTTGAGAGCTCAAGTACACTGTTAGGTGACCTATTCCTGTTTGATTAAATTGCGAGCACATTTACTGCCCGATACTCAGAACAGCAGATATTAAAACACTGGCAATCAGTTATCCGGATAGTGGCTGCTGCTGAATAGCCGGATTGTGCAGCCAGTATACGGATAATAGGAGCAATTGTCCGGTTAATGGCAATTTTCAATCACTATATATCCAGATAGCAATTTAGGTCACCTTTTCTGCCAGCTTGATAGTGGCTGCAAATCGTTAGTATCCAGACAATCGCTGTTATGTGGATAATGGCCACAGTGCCTTAGCTCCATCCACAAGACCACCTCTGCACTAGATTGTCTGGATTTGTCCATGGAGATATTCGGTGACACTATACAAGTAGTGCTGCTGAATCTCTCCAGCCAACCTCTGTGGTTAACTAGATAAGGACTTTTGAAATATCTGGCCCCTTATCAAATAAGATAAGCTGTTCCACTTGGTGGTTTGTTGTGTAGCCTGCAGCCTCTTTGGCCACTTTCTCCTGTTTTTGACAATTCACCTGTCCTTGAATCCTGTAGGAGGAATATCAAAGTGAAGGGATCAGCTGGCACAACATTGACTATACTGATAATGTGGGCTGCATTCACCTGATCAGCAAGAAACCAACTGGCCTCTTCTATCTCCTGGATGAAGAAAGCAAGTAAGCAGGACCAACACTGTCTACTTCATGGTTGTGTGCTCCTACTACTACTATTATTAATCATTTATATAATGCTACAAGGCGTACACAGCACTGTACAGACGCATATAAGGCGGGTCCCTGCTCATTAGAGCTTATAATTTAATCAAGACAAACAGTACAATAGATGAGAACAAGGGTACAATAGGGAAGGGTAAGGAGATAGGAGAACAAATGATTAAGATCTAAAAACGGCCTGAAAGAGGTGAGCCTTCAGCATGGATTTGAAATGGGGGAGAGATGAAACCTGGCTTAAAGATACAGGTAGTTTGTTCCAGGCATAAGGAGCAGTAAGGTGAAAGGAACTAAGTTTGGAGTTGGCAGTGGAAGAGAAGGGCATAGAGACCACCAAGGGGATAAATTCTTAGGACCCGATATACAGCGGCAGCGACTAAGCGTTTTAAAATGGCTAGCCATTGCCGCTAAACTCTAGACCCGGATATTCGGTACAGGGGTCACATCCAGATGCCGGCATTGAATATCTGGATTGTTGGATAGCATGGAAGCTAATCGGGCAGGTGGCAATAGTCAGCCGCTGCCCGGTTAGCTTCTGCAGCGAAAGATAGGACAGCTTTTAATGCGCCTGACGTTTGCCGCTGAGGGATAACCGGGCAGCGACTGAATATCGCTGCTACCCGGTTATCCATGGGCGCCACCCCTGCTCCATTCCTGCAGTGCTCTGAGGCTAGCTACCTAGAATTGGGGCGCCTAGCAGCAACATCCAAAAATATTCAGCAGCATTAACCGCATTAGTATCCTTGAATATCCCAATCACCGTCATTGAAAATCCGAGGTGTGCTAACTGCGTTAATTGTGTTGAATATCGAGCCCTTAGATTAAGAAATCTCCCTGTCATTAAAACCAGCATTGGAAATAGCACTGCAGTTATCCTCATGCATAGAACAATCACTTTTCTTAAATACGATCCAAAAATGTTAAAATCTGTGCTGCTATAAAGCCAGATTTTGTATAAATTGTCTAAATCAGAAAAGGGACACTGAAATTCGGATACTGAAAATCTACATTTTCTAGTTCGTCCCTCCAGTCCAGTTCAGTCCAGATGAGTGAGTTGTGCTCATCCACCAGCAGATGGAGACTGAGAACAAACAAACCAAAGAGCTCCCCTTAAGTAGTCTGTGCACCCTTTTGCAGAGCTAGTATTCTCAGTTTCTAGGAGGCGGATGAGCATAAGCCTGTGTTAGCTGTTTGTTATTTTCTTAGTGCTGGGCTGCATTTTGGGTGCAGAACTTGGTGGCACCAGGTCCCTCCCCCAGCTTCTCCACCAGGCGCTCTTCAGGACCTTCTGGATGAGCAGGAGGTGGCTGCTCCCCTTTCTCCTCCTCCCCAACTTCTGGGAGGGGGCCAGGGATTGAGTCTTTCTGAGCTCCTGCACTTTCCTTCCTCCAAATGGAAAATGAAAGCTTAAAAAAAAAAAAAAAAAAGAGAAGAGCGCAGTGTCAGGGGAAGCAGTGGCAGCATGGTGCGACCTGGGGTCACAGTGAATAGCTAATCAAAAGGCTCCCCTGGGATGGGGGTGGGGATTCCTGTGCTGTGCCACACACACAAGGTTGACACTGAAATGGCCTGATGTGCAGTATGCGGCTGCTGCTGGAGCCTGCTCTCTGCCGTCAGGCTTTGCCACATATCAAGGAGAATACGACTGCTACAGGGAGTCCGGCTGGCGGGTTGGCATCCTCAGAGGCTACTGTGGGGGGTTTCCTGGCCATGGCAGACCCTCGGGTGAGGCTGGGACACCTTCAGTTTTGACAGGAATGACCATCATCTTAAATTCAGCCTCAGGGGCTGCAGCAGAGAAGAAGGGAAGCCTCGACCTTGCAGCTCATAAGAACATAAGACATGCTATACTGGGTCAGACCAAGGTCAATCAAGCCTGTATCCTGTTTCCAACAGTGGCCAATCTAGGTCATAAGTACTTAGCAGTTTCCCCAAAAGACACAGGTTCCACAGTGCTTGTATTAGGTCAAGCACTGATATCCTGGGTCCCTTCTAATAATGGTTTATGGACCTTTGCTCCAGGAACTTGTCCAAACCTCGGGGCAGTGGGGGTAAGTCCCCTTTCTTCCCAAAATTTGTATTATTGCCACATCAAGCCTTATGCAGTAGGGGCTGGGGGAGGGGTCTCCAGGTCTAGGGTCCCCCTCCTCACTGGGATGACCCGGAGCCTCAGTGGCAGGGAAGCGTCCTTGCCAGAAGTGGTCCTCCAAAATGGATGATGGTGGCTCCTTGTGGTCCTTGGGCTCCTTTGGGGCCCTGGAGTGTCCTTCAGAGGGCGATTCAGATCCTGAGGAGTTGGAGGAAGGGAAGCTCAGAGTTGGGGAGGATTCCAGCTGTCTAAATTTTCCATAGGGATGAGCTCCCCTCTTTGATGATTGGTGTTCTTGCGGATTATAAATGATCCGCTTCCTGCTCCTGCAGCACAAGCGGAGGATCCGCTTCTGGAGGGTATTCGTAAGTCTCCTCATTCCTTCCCCTTCCATAGGGCGGTGAAGACCATGAATGATGAAGAGTATAAGGTACTTGATGCCAGCTTGCGGGATAGCAGAAGCATGGCTAGACTTTACCCCCTCCCTCTGGAAAAGAGGGAACGCTTGCACCTTCCCCTGGGTGGATGCAGTGGTGACCGCAGTCACCAGAAAGACTACCATCCTGGTGGAAGGGGAGGTGGCCTTGAAGGACCTGCAGGAATGGCAGATGGAGGTGCTGCTTAAGCAGGCCTTTGAAATGTCTGCTTTGGCCCTTTAAGGCGCTGTTTGTGGCTCCTGTGTCGCGTCGGCCTCTTTGCGCTGGTCTCAAAAGATCCCTGGAACAGCACTGTCTGAGGATGCGGCTCATGAGGAAGGGGCCCAGTTGGAGTCTGGGGTGGCCTCTCCCGGCCAATCTTCTTTATGATTTGCTTAGGGCATCCACTAAGTTGATGGTGACTGTGGTGATGGCCTGGCATTTCTTGTAGCTGCAGAACTGGTCAGTGGACCTGGCTTCCAACTCTAGATTGAGTAAGCTTCCTTTTTCTGGGAGGCTGCTATTCGGGGATGATCTGGAGAAGTTGATTGAGGACCTGGGGGACACAAAGGTCCCTCTGTTCCAGAGGACAAGCCCAAGGTGGCTGGCCAAGAGGTTTTGTCTAGGGGCGGGGATGTGATAAGTGGAAGTTTCACCTGGCTCGAGGGGCGAATCCTCAAAGGTCCTGTTTTCTCCTGAAGGGCCCTTTCTTTTGTGGGGGCGGTTGAGATGACAGGAGGGGGCTGGAGGAGGCCCCGGATCTGCCAAGTCCTCTTAATGAAGGTTTGGGGGCTCTGGAGGAGGTCCAGTTGATAGACAGCTGCCTCAGTTGATTTTACCCCACTTGGACCCAGCTCCCTTCGGATACCTGGGTGTTTGAAGTGATACGCGAGGGCTATGTTCGTGGACGCCTTCATGGTGTCTCCATGTTGGGCTCCTGTCAAGGCTGTGACAGTTCGGAAGACGCTCGAATGCCTTCTTCATCTTGAGGCGGTGGTTCCCGTCCCCCCAAAGTCCAGAGGAGAGGGACGTTATTCGATTTATTTTGTGGTGCCCAAGAAAGAGGGTTCTTGGAGGCCCATTTTGGATTTGAAATAGGTCAACAGAGCCTTTCAGGTACCCTGCTTTTATATGGAGACACTATAGTCCATCATTGTGGCTTTCCATCAAGGGGGAATCTGTCCAAGGCGTACTTACACATTCCCATTCAGCCGAAACATCAGCAATTCCTGCGCTTTGCAGTTCCATAGGAGCATTTTCAGTTTCAGGCTCTTCCCTTCAGCCTGGCCATTATGCCACAGGTGTTCACCAAGGTGATAGTGGTGGTTGGCGCAGCCCTGCACATGCAGGTCATCCTGGTTCATCTGTATTTGGATGATTAGTCGATTCGGGTGAAATCATTGCAGGAGAGTCGCAAGGCAACGGCCTATGTGATCCGCTAGCTTCAGGGGCTGGGTTGGATCGTGAATTTTGCCAATACCAGCTTGTCTCCGTCTCAATCTTTGGAGTACCTGGGAGCCCACTTCGATACACAGTGGGGGATGGTATTCCTGCTGGAGGGCAGGATTGTGAAGTTGCAGGGTCAGTTATGGAGGCTGTTGGTGGTTGCCTGCCCAAGAGTTTGGGATTATTTGTAGGTGCTCAGCTCAATGGCTGCCTCCCTGGAGCTGGTGCCTTGGGCTTGGCTTCACATGCGACCTCTCCAGGCGCCACTATTGGTGAGGTGATCCCCGCAAGTACAGTCTATGAATGTTTGTCTGGCCCTTCGAGGTAAGGAACGAGCAAGTCTCACTTGATGGCTGGAGTCCTCAGAGTTTTCAGTAGGGATGCTTCTCGAGACCCTGGACTGGGTGGTAGTGACCACGGATGACAGTCTTGTTGATTGGGGAGCTCATTGTCAGGCCCAGGTGGCCCAGGGACAGTGACTACTGAAGGAGAGCCAATGATCTATCAATCACCTGAAGATAAGAGCAGTACATCACACGCTGGAGCTTTTTCTCCCCATGGTTTAGTGGTGAGCGGAAGATTGCTGACCAACAGTGCCACAACGGTAGCCTACATCAACCGTCAGGTTGGCACGGAGTTCGCTGGTGGTGGTGGCCATTCAACTTCTGCAGTGGGCGGAAGTCCATATGCTTCTGCTGTTGGCAGCCCACATGGTTGGGAAGGAGAATGTGCAGGCAGATTATCTGAGCCATTATCTGTTAGATACAGTGGGGTAGTCCCTGTCCAAATCGGCCTTTCAGTCACTTGTAAGGTGCTGGGGTGTCCCTATGATGGATTTGATGGTGACAGTGGTGAATGCCAAGGCTTCCAGAGTCTTCAGCAGATGCCGGGAGCACATGGAAGAGGGACTCAGTGCATTGGTTCAGCCCTAGCGCAGCATTGAGCTTCTTTATGTGTTCCCTCCCTGGCCACTGATTGGTGCCCATACAGGGTATGTGGTGTTGGTGATCCCCGGACTGGCCCAGGTAGCTGTGATATGTGGATCTGATGTGGCTTCGGACCACAGAGCCTCTCCTTCCTCTGCAGTTGGATCTTCTCAGGCAGGGTCCTGTCTGGATGCTGGATGTGGATTGGTTCTTGTTTACAGCCTGGCTCTTGAGAGGACACGTTTGAGGCGCAAGGGGTACTCCTCTCAGGTCGTTGATACTTTGTTGCAGGCATGGAAGCATTCTACATCCTTGGCTTATGTACAGGTTTGGCGTATTTTTGAGGCTTGGTGTGAAGAGAGAGGCGCGGGGCCCCTACAAGTTCCACTTCCAGAGATCCTGCCCTTCTTGCAGGTTGATCTTGACAAGGGGTTGGCCCTGAACTCCTTGAAGGTCCAGGTGGTGGCCCTGGCCTATTTCCAGGATCAGGTGTAGGGCAAGATTCTGGCCTCTCATTGGGACGTTGTTCACTTCCTTCCAGGGATCAAGCATCTGAGACAGCCTTGCCGTTCCCTGGTTTCTTCCTGGGACTTGAATCTGGCTCTCTTCGAGCTCATGGCGCCACTGTTTGAGCCCCTGTCGGGGGCCTCACTGAAGGATGTCACTCTGAAGGTGGTATTCCTGGTGGCTATTTTCTCGATACAATGCCTTTTGGAGCTGTAAGCTCTCTCATGTAGGGAGCCCTATTTATTGCTCACTAAGGAAAAAGTGGTCCTTCGTCTGGTCTTTGGGAACAATCAATGTGTTTTGTGTGTAGGCTCATCTTAGTTTGTCATTTGGAGTTTTTTTGATTAGGGATGTTAGGATGGTGCTGTCATGTATTAGTTTGAACATTATCATATTTATTTTGTAAATTATTCTGCTTTTAATGGGTAACCAGTGTAGCTGATGAAGAATAGGGGTTGAAGTGTTCAGAACTGTGAGTTTTAGAGACGTGGCGTGCGGCTGTGTTTTGCGCCATTTGGAATTGCTTAATTGCTTGCTTGAATAGCCCCTGATATAAACTGTTACAGTAGTCAAAATGGGGGCAGATCATTGTCTGAAGTACCGAGCGGAAGTCTTGACTTGATAGTAGAGGTCTTAGCTGCTGTATCATCCTTAGTTTGTTGTATATTGACCTGGTGATTAGTTTGATGTGTGTGGAAAGGCTGAGGGCTCGATAAAGGGTTAACTCCAAGATATTTTAATCCTTTACTTCACGGTGAGCTTCATCTACCTATAGGTTGGATGGCAGGATAAATTGTTGGTTCTTAGTGACATACAATACTTAATTTTTCTTGCAATTTATCCTTAGATTATGTGACATTAGCCATTGTGAGGCCTCACTGAAATATGCTATGATTTGGCTAAGGTCGGGTTTTGTGACATCAAAAGGTAGGTATAGCATTATGTCGTCTGCATAGATGCAATATCCTATTTTAAAGTTTTGGAAGATATTGCAGATTGGTTGCAAACAGATATTAAACAGCAACACTGACAAAACTGAACCCTAGGGAATACCTTGCTCTTGATTATACGTGTCAGATGATGAGTGTCCGATTTTGACTTGTTGGGTGTGGTACATTAGGTAGAATTGAAACGAACAAAGAATTGTGTCATAGATTCCAATTTGTTGAAGCCTCTGTATTAGAATATTATGACTTATTGTGTCAAAGGCAAACACAATATCTAAGAAGATCAGTATAAATGCTTTCATGGGGTTTTTGAGTCCTTTTAAGAGTTTGTCAAAAAGGGATGTTAAGTGTCTCGACCCCATGGTTTGGCCTAAAACCATACTGATGAACTCCAGTGGGGCGAATAAGTCAATATGGTGCTGTAGCTGGATCTGGACAATCTTTTCAATTATTTTTGCTAAAAATGGCAGGTTAGAGATTGGTCTGTATGAGAGTGGGTTAGCGCTATCCAAGGATCTATTTTAGAGACTATCACTTTTTTTAGGGTGCTTGGTAAGATAGATTAGCTATTCTCTGAATGTTTGGGGCCAATTCAGAATAAGCTATTTTCAACCAGCTGACTGGACAGGGCTCGAGCAAATGTAGTTGTATTAGTGTTGGATGGAATTCTACATAGGTATTCTAGATCAATTTGAGCAAATGATTGCCATATGATAGGGTGATTTATGTTGTTTGAATAGAAAGCTGCTGTAGAAGCTGGGCACCTTAACTTATCACTGTAACGATTTGCTAGATCTTATGGACTGACACCATCATTATTTAATTCAATATTGAGGGGGCAAATTAAGGACTTTATATTTCAAATAGTTCCCTAGGGCGATTAAGGGAATTCATGAGGATTTTGTTATGGTACTCTTTCTTTTTGTTGATGATTGCTTCCCAGTAATCACGGAGTGCATTCATATATAATATTCTATCTTCTGTGTTTTTGGATATTCTCCATTTCCGTTCGAGTTTTCTTAAGCATCTTTTAATTGTCTGGATTTCCTGCAAGTATCATGCTTCCAATCATCTTCGACTTTGGGTGTAGACACAGAAGCTGCGTCAGATATGGTTGTGTTCCAAATTTCAATTATGTTATCAAGATCCTCTGACTCAGATGTGACTCGTGGTAATATATCCTTAAGAAAAGAGTCTTTGTCAAACATTTTGAATCGTTGATGTGTTTCTTTTCTATTATTGAGAATAGGGGCAGGTGATGTATCCATAATTGTAAAACTATAATTGTAGTGATCCAACCAAGGAACTTGCTCTATTTGTGTTTTATGGGTACCATTTAAGATCAAGTGAGTTGACTAATTGCTGATAGTCCATATCAATCATTGCATTGAGGAAGGACTTCACATGGGCCTTGTGTAATGATGCCAGGTAAAAGTCACCTAGTAGTATTAGTTTCTTATTCATTGTGGATGAGCAAACAGTTTCTAGTATTACAGCTAGATTATCTGTGTCTAGATTTGCTGGTCAGTACACAAGACAAAAGGATAGGTACTGCTTCTCATTAGGACGTCTATACCGTTAATGCTCCTCGCCGAGATGAGGGATACTTTTAGCTCATTTTTTATTAGTATGAGAACACCTCCACCATGTTTGTTCAATCTGGGGCAGTTGAATAGGTCATAGTTCGATAAATTAAGTTGATTAATTAAAACCCTGTCCGTATCAGAGAACCATATTTTTGTTATAAATAGGATGTCTGGATTATAATCATTTATGAGGTCTATTATAACAGATATTTTGTTCCTCAGTGATCTTATATTGATCAGGTAACATTTGAGAGCAGGTGGTATACTGCTACGATGTTATTATCATATTGACGGGGTGTTGGGGGCATATCAGGTGTGATATAGATAATTTCTGTAATTACCATGTGTGTATGTAAAGGTATATGGTCTATGGCCAGGATGGTTTTGTATAATTGGGATGTAATATTGGTATTGGCTAGGTATTTCTGTTTGAGTGGGAGAATGTAGAGCATTAATAAGTATCATAAACATCATGTACATATACACGAGAAACATCTTCATTTCCATTTTGAGCACAGTATATGCAGGGTAAATGATTTACTCACTTTCTTGACAGTATGTCTCCTATTATGTATATGTCGCTCAAGTCTATGCTCAAGAGCCATGCCTAAGGGCCCTCTGGTGAGGCCCTCAGGTGTGGACGTGTCCAATGGCACTCACAATTTAAATTGCAGCGTCTGTCCCACGGTGAGGCCCAATTGGCCTTGTAGTGAGGCACAGGAGGGATGGGGCACCCTGCTTCTTGCCCCAATGCTGATCAGATGCTGCTCTGGCTCTCTGGATGTGCCTGATGGTGCTCACAATTGTGGTTTTTTTTTTTTTTTTTAATATTTATTAAACTATTTCACACGATACAAAGCAGAAATTCAAACACATCAACTATACAGCCATGATTAAACCAGCCCCCCCCTCCCCCCCTCCAACCTGCTACTGTTACAAACAGTCAATATTCCTCACAAATTAGTACTTCTCCAGCACAAATATTTTTCCCAGATTTTGAAAAACTTTTTGGAGCCATTGTTTTTAATGGCAGTTGCCTTACTAAGCAAATAATTAGAGTCGAGGGAGGCTATACATTCCCGCAACGTGGGTGGGTGCACCTGCCGCCACCGCCGTGCCACCAACACTCTATATGTCACACACCCCATATTAACAAAGAAACTTTCCACCTGGGTAAGATTCGCCGGTCTACTCCCCAACAAGGCCACAGAAGGGTTTGGTTCGACCAGTTTCCCCAATATAGCACTCAACAAACCAAACACTTCTCCCCACCTCTCCTGGATAGTTTTACAAGCCCACCAGACATGCATGAAGGTCCCCTTTTCCCCACATTCCCGCCAGCACCTATCAGTATGCCCTACAAACATACCATGGAGTTTCTCGGGTGTGAAGTGCCATCTATACAATACTTTGTAATTATTTTCTATAAAGCTGGCTGGTAACATTCCTTTATACCTAGTCTGGAAAAGGCAGGCCCACTCCTCCTCATCCCCTGGTATCCCCAGGTCCTGCTCCCAGGCTTGTTGGAACGGGTTATGGCCCCTTTCCCCTTCCATCATATTGTAAAATTTGGTCACAAGCTTCTTCGTGTGCCCCATCAAAAACAATGTCTCAATCTCCGTAGGGTCTCTTTGGAGCCCGGGTAAAATCTTATGTTTCAGGTAATGACATATCTGCTGGTAGGGGAAACGATCATTAGCTTCTAAGCCAAAGTGTTGCCTTAAGGTCGAAAATGCCTTAATCTCTGTACCCTCCAGTATCTGCCCAACGTGCGTTAGCCCCTTCTGTGCCCAGCTCATAAACACACTACGCCCCACCGCAGGTGGGAAATCCTGGTTATCAATGATAGGTATCAAGCGAGACAACCTCCCCTGTACCCAACCACTTACGTCGCCATCGATGCCAGAGATGTAGCGTTCTCTGGACTTAGGGGTTGCATTCACGCACCCCCAAGGGCCTCCCTCGAGGCCACCATATCCAATCTGATAATTTCTCCACCCTTAAATCCTCCGCCTCCATTCGCACCCACTCCTTGCCATACTCCGCCCCCCAGTCCACTATTGCACTCAGTTGTGCTGCTTCCATATGTCGGTTCATGTCAGGAATGGCCATTCCCCCATTCCGCCTACTCTTAGTAAGCAAAGACCACGCAACGCGATTATTCTTCCCTCCCCCAATAAACCTCATAATGGTCCGCTGAAGCTTCCCCATATACGTTCTAGGCATCCCCACTGGCAGCATCCGAAATAAGTATAACCACTGGGGTAAGATCACCATCTTAATGGCTGAAATCCGCCCCAGCCAAGAAAGTTTTTTACATTCCCAGAATTCCAATTCCCTCTGCATTTTTTGGTCCATCAGCCCAAAATTCATCCTTCCTAAGTCCCTCTCATTGGCCATTAAATATATCCCCAAATATTTCACCCGCTTTTTAGCCCATTTAAACGGGAACCGCTGCTGCAGCAGCTGTTGGGTATGAGGGTCAGCTGAAATATTCAAAATCTCCGACTTCGTAGCATTAATCTTAAAACCCGAAAGTTTGCCAAATTCCACCAAGATCCTATAGAGCACCTCCACTGATCTCAGGGGTTCTGTCACCAGAAAGAGCAGATCATCTGCGAATAATGAGATTTTACTTTCCCAGGACCTCCCTGTAACCCTCTTCATGGCGGGACACTCTCTCACCAACTGTGCCAGAGGTTCCATGGAAAGCACAAAGAGCAGGGGTGAGAGCGGACATCCCTGGCGTGTCCCCCTCTCCAATTCAAATGTGGCAGAATAAGCCCCATTCACATGAATCCGCGCTAACGGGTTGGAGTAAATAGCCTTCACCCAGTTGAGATATCTCCCACCCAGACCCATTAAATCTAACACTTGCAGCAGGTAAGGCCAAGATACGCGGTCAAATGCTTTCTCTGCATCGATGGTCAATAAGACCAATTGCGTTCCCGCAGCCTTCCCCTTCCAGATCGTATTCAACACCTTTCGGATGTTATCAGCGGTTTGCCTACCAGGCACAAACCCCCCCCTGATTATCATGCACTAAGCGGGGCATGAAGGGTAACAATCTGTTAGCTAAACTTTTGGTGAAAATTTTAAAATCAGAACCCAGCAGCGAGATAGGTCTATAGGAGTTACAAAGAGTAGGGTCCTTCCCCTCCTTTGGCAGCAGAGTAACCCCCGCATTTCGGAGGGTATCCGGTAGCCCCTCCCCCTCCCTAAAGGAGTTGTACAGTCGGGCCAGAATGCCACTCAATTCCTCTCGGAAGGTCTTATAAAATTTATTAGGATATCCATCTAGCCCTGGAGCTTTATGCGCCGGTAATGAGCGAATCACTGCTGCTACTTCGGCCGCTGTAATAGGCCTTGCTAACAAGTCAGCATCAGTTGAAGATAGTTTTGGCAACTGCATTTGTAAATACTGATCGCGCTCTGCCTGCGACCCAGACTCCTCCGCCTTATATAACTGCTGATAGAACTGTACAAATTGCTCCCTGATCTGTTCCCCAGACCTTATTTCCCTCCCCCCTGCATCGCGAATTTTAGTTATAAGATTCCTCTTCTGGTGCTTTTTCAACCGGTACGCTAGCCACCAGGAGGGTTTGTTACCAAACTCAAAGAAGGTTTGCTTCAATTGATCCTGGGCAAACTTAATCTCCCCCAATTCTATTTCCCCCAATTCCTGCTTTGCTTCCCGTAGGTCCTGTAGCCCCTGGTCATCGATCTCCCCCCTTTGTTGGCACCCTTCCCCTTCCCCTTCCCGAATTCGCTGTCTCAGGGAGATTTTCTTCTCCTCCGTAGACCGTTTCACATGCGTTCCGAGAGAGATCAACTCCCCCCTCACAACCACTTTCAAGCACTCCCAGAGAGTTGCAACCCTACAGCCCTCTGTCATTTAAATCCAAATATGTTGTTATGGCAGCCGCAATTTTTTGTCGTATCTCCGGATTTTCCAGGAGGGCTTCGTTTAACAGCCAGTTACGCTGCACCTTCCGCTCCGGTCCCACCCTTACATCTATCCAAACTGGCGCGTGATCTGTCCACGTCCTCTCCCCAATTTCACAATCAGTCACCTCAGCCAGCAGAGTGTCAGAGACCCAGATCATATCTATCCTCGAAAAGGAGGTGTGTGCAGGAGAGAAGAATGTATATGCCCGTTTGCAACCCCGCAGTTCTCGCCAAGTGTCTCTAATACCCAGGGACCTACTCATTATCATGAGCCGTCTCCTATCTTTTGCATTACTCCCCCCTCCCCCCTCGGAGTTATCCAGCTGGGGGTTAACAGTCAAATTAAAATCCCCCCCATAATCACTTCCCCCTTTGCAAACCTTTCCACCGTGGCAGTTAAACTTTCATAAAACTTGCCCTGGGCAGTATTTGGGCCATAAACATTCACGAGGGTGAACAACTTACCCCGAATCCTAATCTTAAGGAGCAGGAAATGCCCCTCCCTGTCCCGGACGATTTCCCCCTCCGTGTATTGTAGGTGCTCATTAATCAGGATCCCCACTCCCCCCTTTTTTAATTCAACTTTATTGGAAGCAAACCAGCGGCCTGGGAATTGTTTATGGTGTACCCTCCATTCATCTCCTCTCTTTAGGTGGGTTTCTTGGAGAAAAATAACATCTCCTCTAAGCCTAGCGCATTCTTTAAACATCCGCTGCCTTTTGACCGGGGAGTTCAGCCCCCTAACATTCAAAGTTATTATACGTAGCTTAGCCATATTCAAAAATAGCTGAGAGAAATATCACTAGCTGATTTGCTGCAGGATGAATTCTCCCTACCCCCTCCCCCCTCCCAACTGTATCCACCACCTCCATCATCTGCCCTTGGCAGTGAGGCATGACAGACCAGACAGCTCCCCTCTCTCTCTTCTCATATTATCCATACCTGCTAAGTTAACAATAATAGCAATCATCCCTCAACATTATCTCAGCCCGACATCCCGTAGGACACAAGAATAGAGACAACCAACTAATACAATCAATGTCCCCAAAGTCATCTCTTATCCTCTGGCAATGTGTCAGGTTTCCTCTGCCGCCGGAGTCATTTCTCTCCTGTAGGTGCCCGCCGCCATCTCTCCTCTACTGATGAGGACTGGTTGGCCTTGCTATTAACAGCAATTGCACTGTCCGACCACCCAGCCTGGCTCATGAATTGCTGTGCTTCTTTTAAAGTCCGAATGCAGGAGGATACTCCTTCCCTACTAAATTGTAATCCAAACGGATAGGTCCAACGGTACCTGGGATAGGTCCAACGGTACCTGGTCTGCTCTTCCCTCAACCGTTTGGTCAATCCAGCCAGCTCTCTCCTTTTCCGCATCGTGATGGCAGATAGGTCCGCATATATCTCAATTTTCCGATTCTCCCACGTGATCTCCGTCAACTTCCTTGCCGCATTCACTATCTCCGATTTTGTGGAATATTCATGAAAACATGCAATAATATCTCTCTCTGCGGGCCAAGTGCTCTGTGGGCCCTCTCTATTTTCCAGCACAGTCCTGTATTTTCCACTCCAGCCTGGCCCAGTATCCACTTGCCCACCTGCTCCACCATTTTTATACAGTCCTTTCCGTTGCTTTCAGGTATTCCTCGGATTCTCAGATTGGACCTACGTGCTCTATTCTCCATGTCTTCAATTTTCCTCCACATCTCCTCCTGCTCCCCCGCCAGCTCTCCATGTTTCACGCGCACCTCTTTAAGCGCACTCTCTTGCTCCTCCACTTTATTCTCGACATCCTCCAGCCTCTGTCCCACTTCCCGCACATCCATACGCAGCTCCTCCATCCACGTCTTGGCCTCGGCTTTGAAGTGGGCCAAGTCCTGCCTGAGCGATGTAAACCACTCCTGAAGCTCCCCTTTCAGGCCAGCGATTTCACTGGGTTGTGAGGCTTCTGTCGGCGCAGCTACTCCCTCCGGCGC
Source organism: Ichthyophis bannanicus (assembly GCA_033557465.1). NCBI lineage: Eukaryota > Metazoa > Chordata > Amphibia > Gymnophiona > Ichthyophiidae > Ichthyophis > Ichthyophis bannanicus. Next base: position 253,574,224 of record CM066039.1, read on the forward strand.
TGTACTCACCGGGCTCGCACATGGCGCCGCCATTTTGCTCTTCCCCGCAGGCCCACTTTACGTCGCTTTAAAGGCGAAAGCCTTCAGGTCTGCGGCATTCTTTTTTGCTCCCGCCATCTCCCGGAGCCCCTATCCAGCTCTGGCTCTGTTATGGGGACGATTGCCAAGTTCCAGAAGCTTATTTAAGCAGGTAGTTAGTCTCTCTTCGACGGAGCTCCGTTCTCAGGCTACCGTCTCTGTCTGTGACATCATTTCCTCGCTCACAATTGTGTTTGCATAGTGCTGTATACACTGGTAGCACCAGATAAATATTTAATTGTAGCAGTGGTAATTGAAAAGGTCTTGGTGGTTTTGATGCTGGTAGTGATGGTAGTTACAGCGATAATGGTCATAGTTAGGATGATGGTTGTGATTATGTGATCAAGGGTAGCAGCCGTGGTGATGGTAATAATAATGACCATGGTGGTCATGATCCTGATAGAGTGTGCTGGTGAAGGTAGTCATGATGTTGGTGTTGGTCATGGTGCCCTTGATAGTGGTATGCTGCTGGTTGTAATTATGGTTATATAAATAGTGATTATGATGATGGTAGTCAGGATGGTGCTCATGATGATGCTGGTGATATGGTAATGGTTATATTCATAATGCTGTAACTGGTTATGGCCATCTTGATGGTGATAATGATGCTGATGGTAGTGGATATGATGCTGGTATTGTTTATGATGACCTTGCCAGTGGTGGCAACTGAGGCTGATCATGGTGGTGGTTGTGCTGGTGAATATGTTCAAAGTGAGGTTTTCATCCTGGTATGGTCTTCTGTTGTGCTCAGTAGAAATCCCATGTATTCTGAGTACTAATTGTATTTTTTATAAACTGAATAAAGGCCATTTACATGGGAGACAGGAATAAAAAATATACTGTTCTTATAGATTTCAAGTTGGAACTGTTGAGGTATGCTAGAGCACTTCAGAAGCATTTGTTGAGCTGATCAACACCGTGATCTGATTTTGAATTTGCAGTAGGGCAATGGTTGACACACCATGCAGAGAGAGAGCACAAGCACTGAAGAGGCCTAGAAATTGGATCCCCTTTTATATACCCTAGAGGTATTTTCTCCAAAGCAGGACTAAGGAGCTGGACCGTGCAGGAGTTTATAGTGCTGCTGACTGCGTTTCTCAGGTTACAAGGGTTTGCTTTCTAGCTATGTCGACCTGGCACCTTTTTGTGAGTCCTAGTGAAATGACTGTCTAAATGCACACCCTTAAGGTCCTCTCTTAAGTAAGGATTCCTCCCAGAGAATAGGATGGTCTAAGTCAGGGGTCACCAACCTGCGGCCCGCGGGCCGCATGCAGCCCACGAGGTCCCTTCGTGCGGCCCGCGAGGCTCTACCCCGGTTAACATTACGTGCGGCCCGCCAAGGATTCCCGTCATTGTATCTGCGGCCCGCGGCATGACTGTGAAGTGACTTTGCAAAAGTGCACTTTGTGCACAAAATATCTGCATTTAGGAACTTTTACAACGCGACCAATAGCCTATTTTTGAAAAGTACACAACTGCAGCATCTCCGCAATGCCACACACTGCACTTTTTTTCCACCAGCTGCACCAACCTATTTTAAGGACCTGCCTGCAGGTGGAGAGCTACCGAGAAAGGCGGGGCAAACCATGCCGATTGGACCTATGGAGGCGGCTCGTTGACGCCAGGCGCCCTCTGATTGGTCATTCTTCCAGGATGCTCTAGAACTGGCAGCCTCTCCATTCTGGATGGTAGCGGAGGGTGGGGAACGAAGGATATGAAGACGGAGCAAGAGGGGAACGTGGGATAATGCCCCACTGCATTAGGAAAGTCGCTGGTGTGGGCGGTTGTCAGTGCCTGAAAGACGCCTCCCCCCTTTGCTCTTTTCAGCAGCGTTTGCAGGTAGATTTTTCTTCCCTCAATTTCACCCCCCTCCTCTTGCATCTGGGAGCCTCACAGCGGCCGGCGAGTAACCGGCTCCCTCCGACTTCCCGCGGCCCCGCGCTCCTGACATTACAGGCGGAGGTTTGAGTGAGTTACTTGCGCTGCCCTTTTCCCTTCTCATTGTGCGCAGCCTTCCTTCATGGTTAAAGATCATCTCGACCGCTCGTTGGCGCACCCCGCAAAGAAAACGACCACACCGCTTGGAGAACCCAGGTACTCCCACACAGCATGCCACCACTCCTAGCCCCCATCTATCTCCTAACACCCCTCCTAATCCTCCACCCCCACTCAGCCAAACCCTGCAACCCCCTCTGCCCAGACACCACAACAGCTCAACCCACGAGCACCCACAATCATGCACACAACCATGCACACAAGCACACACACTCACCTTGCACACCAACCTGCACCACTGACCCCACAAACTTCGCACACTTTGCGCAGCTCGCTGCACTGACGCCTTCGGCTGCTGCTGCTTGCCGTTACGCATCCACCATCCGTCATCTCAAGACGGAGTTTGAGGCTCGTTTCCAAGACTTCACCAAGCACTCGCAAGACTTTGCCCTCTTCAGTGCCCCCTTCGAGATGAACCCCACCGACGTACCCTCTGACCTTCAAATGGACTTGATCGAACTGCAGTGTGACGACGCACAGAAGTCGCGCTTCATGGCTATGGGCCCTGTCGCATTTTGGAAGACACAGGCGGCCACCCACCCGTCCATGGCCGCCAACGCACGCAAGGTCGCTGCTCTCTTCGGCTCAACCTACTGCTGCGAACAGCTGTTCAGCCGAATGAAATTGATAAAGTCATCCACGCGCTCGTAGCTCACCGACGACCACCTGCAAGCGTCCCTTCTCCTGTCAGTGTCATCTGTGAAGCCGGACTTTAACCGTTTGTCTGCTAGCATGAATCATCAGCCATCTCATTAAATTCAATAAAGGTGATCAGCCATTGTTTTCATAATTTTGCGTTTGTTGTTTTTTTTTGCGGGGGCGGGGAGAAGGGGGTGCGGCCCGCGAGGCTCCCGGTAGTCGGCTGTGCGGCCCGCGGCCCTCTGGAGGTTGGTGACCCCAGGTCTAAGTAAAAGTCTCCTACATGCAGCTGCACACATTATAAGAAGGCAGAAAATGCTCAGTTCATGTAATGACCTGTTTATCTCATGTACTCAATGTGGAAACTTTGCAGATGCTATTAAAACAGACTCATTTCACATTCAGAGGCAGTCGTTGTACATGGTCTCCATTTTCACTCTTTCTCTCTCAACGTTTTTAATGCAGTTTCCCTCATGCCACTCACCAGACACTGCTGGCGAAGTTCAAACAGCAACATGAGGAGAACAAGTTTTTTGTGGGAACACCAGTAATGGAACCTGCTTTTGTCATCCGGCACTTTGCAGGAAAAGTGAAGTACCAGATTAAGGTAGGTGCTGTGGTTAGTGCTCTGGCTGGACCTTATGCCTGGGTGGCTCTCTCTAATCTAACAGGCTTCCATGTTACCTCTTAGAGGCTTACATGCAGTCACCTCTGGTGTTAGATGAGCTAGAATCACATTTGTGATGACCGAATTGGCTCCTGATTTCTGGAAAGACAAAGGAATCTTGTTCCTATTCTTGCTGTATGGCTACATACTGTTGAGGCGCAGTATAAAAGACAATAATCTAAAAGCTTGGTATCATTTCATTTCATACAGGTGATATAGGACAGGATGAGTCATTTGATGGTTTAACAGCGCTAATTTTGCTCTTTCAAATAAAGAAAAAGGCCTTTCAGTATACACTGGCAATCTGAATGCAAATATCAGTCTTTTAGATAAGTATCTAAAGCATTGGCTCCCCTCCACTGGCTGACTAAGGGCTGAAGCGGAAGCCTCTCTTCCTGCTTGAAGTATTAAAAGCCACTCCAAGGCTGGCAAGGGATCTGCACTGCCACTTCATGTTGTGGCACCAGCTACTATAAGATGCTGGCAGTGCCATGGATTTGCTAAAATCTCCAGGAACAAGCAGGAATGAGTCTTCACATGTGGATACATCGGCGCCGATGGAGCCCGCACGGAAAATGCTCCCCAGCATCCAATAAGAAAGCCTTTGGGAGCATCCCCCGCGCCTGCGCGGTGACTTCCCGCCCTTCCAACAGTCTCTCCTCAGTTTTCGTTTTTCCGCGGAGCCTACAGGACGTACCTCCTGTAACCGCAGAAACCTTTTATTTTTCTCATATCCTTATATTCTTAATTTTTCTTGTTTTGTGCGGTCGCGGCGGTCTTCCCCGTTGATACCGGTTCCTCCGGTGCTTCACTCGCTCTTTCCCTTGAGAAATAATTCCCTCGTCAGTTTTTTCTTTGTTTATCCTTTGAGGCCTACTAGGCCCTTTTTTTCCACATGGAGCCTTCTTCCCCTTTGAAGTGCCCTCACTGTGGAGACTTGGTTTTCTTTTTAGACTCCAAGGCCTGGTGTCTATCCTGTTTGGGCCCCGACCCTTTTTCCCCGGGTCCATGGGGCCTTAGCGTCGGGAGAAGACCTTCTCTTTTTCGGGTATCCCTCGATGCCGTTTTTCCTCCTCGGGTGAGGTCCTCGGTTTATTCTTCTCTCCAGGATCAGGTAACCCACAAACAGTCTGTTAAGACTAGCCGATCCTTGAAGGGCAGGTCTCATGCCCAGCATGATGACGGCTCCAGCCTTGCCCTCAAGACCTCCTCGGCAATAAGACCCCAGCGGGAGTCCTCGGGCTCCAAAGCATTTACGGGGTTTCAGGTTGTTCCTGGGGTTCACTCCTCACAGAACATACCTGAGCCATGCTCGGGGGTGGTATCCGCTTCGGGCGGTACCGATTCCCCGGCATCGGCACCGGTGTCGAGTGCTCCACTCCTCACCGAGGATCGTCAGCTGGTGTTCTCGGTGCCTTCGGGGCCGATCGATTCGATCCAGACTGGCTTTCCTGCGCCCCAGCCATGCGCGGGGTTGGCACCGGCTCCCCCGGCATCGGCATCGACGTTGAGTGTTCCACTCGCCGCCGGGGATTGCGGTCTGGCTCCGAGCGGTACTGCTCCCCCGGCATCGGCACCGGTGTCGAGGGCCCCACCCTTCACCGAGGATCGTTGTCTGGCGTTCTCTGTGCCTTCGGGGCCGGCCGGTTCGACCCAGACTGGCGTGCCTGCACCCCAGCCATGCGCGGGGTTGGTACCGTCTTCGGGCGGTTCCGCTCCCCCGGCATCGGCCCCGATGTTGAGTGTTCCACTCGCCACCAGGGATTGCGGTCTGGCTTCGCGCGGTACCACTTCCCTGGCATCGGCACCGGTGTTGAGTGCTCCACTCTTCACCGGGGGTCGGCGTCTGGTGTCCTCGGTAACCCCGGGACCGTTTGACCCGACCCAGGCTGTCTCTGCGGCCTCCCAGCCTTGCGCGGGGGTGGTGCCGCCCTCGAGCGGTGCCGGCCCCCTGGCATCGCCACGAGTGTCGAGTGCCCCGCTCTCCACTAGAGATCGCCCTCTGGAACCCCCGGTACCTTCGGGTCCGATCGACGCGGACCAGGCTAGCTTACCTGTATCGGGCCAGCCGCGGGGCGGATGCCAGCTTCGAGCGATACCGATACCCCGGCATCGGCATCGGTGTCGGGTGTCCCACTCTTCACCGGGGTTCGTCACCGAGTTTCCTGGTCGGAGCCAATCGATACGCCCCAGAGGGACGTCCATCTCCCTTCGCCATGCTTGAGGGGGGTACCGGCTTCAGGCGGTGCCGATACTCCGGCGTCGGGGCCGGTGTCGAGTGTTCCTCTCGTCCCGGGGAATCGTCTTCGGACGTCCGCAGTGCCTTCGGCACCGACCGCCTCGATCCCGATTGCCTCTCATGTGGGGGCATCGCCGGTACCATCACCAACGTCGGTGCCTTCTCGGCGTGCATCAGTAGCCCCGCTCGCTTCGATGCCCAGTCTAGAATCAATATCCAGTCTGGATGACTTGGTTGCGGCATCGCCGATGCCACCTCCGACGTCAGTGTCTTCTCAGCATGCACCAATAGCCTCGCCCTCTTCGATGCCCAGTCTAGAATCGATCTCTTAGTCTGGATGATTCGATTCCGACGCGGTGGGGAACCGGTCCAGGTCATCTCCGACTACGCAGTACCGAGGGTAATCTCCAAAGCTCTCTGGTTACCTCGGTGCCGTTTTGGCAACCTTCGCTACCTGCTCAGCTAGCACCGATGCCGGCATCGGTATCGATGTCGATTCCTGCGACTCCATTGGTGCCATCGATCCTTTCTATGCCTAGCTTGGAATCGATACCGGGTGCCGATGATGCAATACTGGCTGCCTCGACTCGGAGCTGTCAGTACCGACCCCAATATGGCAGAATTCTTTCTCTGCACCAGTCCCGTGGGTCTTCTGGTGTTCACGACCCTCATTCTGCCTCAGCCGACCCGGGAATAACTCCTCTGGGAGATCCTTCGTTTCAGAAATTTCTCCTTGACATGGCTGCTTTTCTTGCCATTCCTATCCCGGGCGCTACCCAAGATTCTGCCGAACAGGGGACCGTCATGCTTCCTTTACATCATTCCTTGCAGGACCTTCTTTTGAGGATTTGGGAATCACCTTTGAAGGTTCCTGCGCCCTCTACGGCCATGAATGTTCTGTATCAGGTGCCCCCCTCTCCGGGGTTTCAGAACAACCAGCTTCCGCATCACTCCCTTGTAGTGGCATCAGCGATGAGGAAGGTCAGAAGTAAGAAGAAACACTCTTCTTATCCGCCAGGTCGTGCATCTAAAGCACTCGATGCCTTTGGACGTCAAACCTTCCAAACTTCTATGTTGGCTTCCAGAATCATTTCATATATTTTTTATATGAGTCTAACACTTCAGGAGGTCACAGAAGAGATAACCAAGAGATGTCTCCCTTCTTGTCAGAACCTAAGGCCTCTGACTATTCCTTGCTTCTTAATCATAGCAGGAACATCTCTTGGTTTCTTTCCCGTGCTTCCCTAGACTCTTTTGAGTCTGTTAGCAGATCCTCGGCTATTGCCATTGGAGCACGTCGTACTGCGTGGCTGCAAGCTTCAGGCTTGAACAGATGGGCACAACATACACTGGGTAACTCTCCTTGTACTGGAGAAAATCTCTTCAATAGGGAGGCTTTACGTCAGGTTGCTCGCTGCTCCACTGACTTCCCTGGCTATGGAAACCATCCCAAGCCTCCTTTTTCCCCGGGACGTGGGAAATATCCTACGAACCCTTCTCTCCCGAAGAGGAGGAGGGTTCACCCTTCTTCTGCCCCTTCCCCCGGTGTACCCGAGCAAGGGACGTCTCCTCCTAGCCTGAAGTCTCCAGGCTCAGACCAGTCTACCCATACCGGCGCTCATAGGTTCCGGCATGGTGCACCATACAGTTAACTTCTTCTCTGCAGAAGTTTCTTTCTCAAACCCTACGCTGGGTTTTTTCTTTTTTTCCAGTATGCTATGCTCTTGGGATACTTCTCCATGGGTCACAGACTTCTCCCATTCTTCTACCATGAAGGGAGGTTGCAACTATCCCAGGATAGTTTCGGTCCCCACTTGGACATCTTTCCTTCAGCGGACTTACCACATGGTGGGTCACTTTCCTAATCCCTCTCTTCCAGGTTTTCCCCTGCTTGAGTTGGTACCATACTGAAATACTTCTTTTTCTTTCCAGCGTAGTCTGGTTGTCTTCCTTCAATGCATATTCTGAACAACTCATCCGGCAGGGACGGAGTCTCCGCTGCCTTGCCTGTTTTCTCATACAGGAGAATCCCCTTTATTGTTTTGTTCAGTTGCTGTCGGTTTTTTTCTTACAAGAGACAATTCCTTTGCGTGAATGTACACGGAGCTCTCATTCTGATCGGAGTATACCCTACTCCACAGAACTGGAGTCTCCATATCTCTTCCTGTGGGTTCACCCCTATTATTGGATCATCACATTCCCCATGTGAAGGTTTTTTCAGTGGCAGGCATGTCTTCTAAGATTATTTCATATCCGTAGGCGCATACCTGTTTTTTACGCCTGGGTGGCGTGACCACCCCGTTTTTCTGTATATCTATACCTTCCTCCCCGTAGGTATATATATATATATCACCCTTGTCTAGGCATATATACTCTCACATGCTTCGACATTGCCATTCCGTATGCATATCTATCTATCTATATATATATGTATGCGCATGTCAGGAGATGTCCTTAGCGCCCTCTGTCATGCCTATCTCCGTGACTGTCGGTGCTTAGGTTTAATTTTCTATGGGGTCCAGACAGTCGCCTTGCCTGTTATTATATGGCTCAGTGACTGGGACTGGTTATTCTAACCATTACTGCTGTGATGTCAACAGCTTCTATTTTTGTTATACATCTCCCTGTCTATACAGCCTTCCCTCAATGTCTTCCTCTCTCTTGCCAGTTAGGAAAGACAGTGTGCGTCTTCAGTATTCCTGAGTTCGCCTCGGTTCTCCTTGGGAATAGGGGCTTTTTTTTTCCATCCCCCTCTTCCCTCCCAGACTGGGCCAATTTACAAGATCGGTCAGTCTCCTTTTTTTTTTTAGTCCTCACTGTTTATGACTCTGTGCCTGAACGAGTCCCAGCTTTCCCGTAAAAGCTTCCCTGTGGGGACCTGCCGATCTTTTCCTGCCCCGGTGGACACCTGGGTCTCCTGCCCATTCCAGTCTGGGACTTCTCCTCGCTGCTGTGGAGTTTCCTTGAAGATTCCGATACTGCATCTACTGTCTACTTCCTACAATCCAGTAGGTAAGCTCTTCTTTGTGCCAGTTCATTAAATTTTCTTTAATGATGCTTGTCATGCCTTCTAAAGACTTTTCCCTGTAGTCTTTAGTTTCGCTGTTCCTCTACAGCTCGGCTTCTCTCAACTCCTACCCCCCCATCCCTCGGGGGATGCCGGAGATCCAGGTTGGAAAATGCCGTCCTGCCGGGATACGCATTTTATGGGATCTCCCCTGGCACCCTTAGCTAGGGAGTCCCCACATGTGAAGACTCATTCCTGCTTGTTCCTGGAGATAGCACAGTTACTTACCTGTAACAGGTGATCTCCGGAACAGCAGGAATTAGTCTTCACAACCCACCCGCCTCCCCTAGGAGTTGTATCTGTCTATTTCCTTTCCTCTTCTCTCCTTCTGTCTCTGCTATGAAACCCAACTGAGGAGAGACTGTTGGAAGGGCAGGAAGTCACCGCGCAGGCGCGGGGGATGCTCCCAAAGGCTTTCTTATTGGATGCTGGGGAGCATTTTCCGTGCGGGCTCCGTCGGCGCCGACATACCCACATGTGAAGACTAATTCCTGCTGTTCCGGAGATCACCTGTTACAGGTAAGTAACTGTGCTTTACCACAGCTCTTAAGCTTCTGTGGAGACATTGGTGAACCGCCATGGCAAACCTGCGGGATGCCAAAGATTGCTTGCACAGAGACCTGCACTGTACTTGCAAAACCTTGCTGGAGGTTCTTTAGGGTTATCACTGAAGGAGGAAGGAAGTACAGGAAGATCCATTCAAAAATAAAAGAAAATCAGCAAAATGGGTGAATCTGAAACTTTCATGAGACTAACGATGAAAGCTCTCTGGACTACCAAGGTCTCTGCTGAATGCTGCCTAAAGAATATAGTTCCTTTTTTTTATTTTACTGTTTATTAAAGTAAATTAAAACACAGAACCATATGCCAAACACATCCATCAAAGGAACAGTGCTCTATAAGGAATTCCATACAGAGAGTGACTAGATACAACCTTTCTTGTTTATATTCATACCAGTTTCAAACAGATCTAAATAGTGATATAGTTCTGGAGCCATTTCTCAAAGGGGTCCACATTTGCAAGAACCAATCCATTTTGTCAAGCACGCTATTTGTATGTACATAGGTTTGTGAGGAAGCACACCCATCTTTATCCAGCAAGCACACCCACTTCCATGCCTGTGCTAATGCCAGCTGTACACGCATATCTAATAAATCATGCAGCATTATTATTTATCCAAAGTAGGGAGCAATTTAATAACGGGATACCCCTTGTTAATTGCACTTGTATCCCAAGACATCTCTCCAGGGCTGGCCCGTCCACTGGATGCACTAGGTGGTAGCCTAGGGTGGCAGACCTAGTGGACTGCATTGGCCCCCTACCCCACCCTGGCAAAGTGGCAGTTCAGCGCCACCTGGCCCGCCATGCTCCCCCCCCCCCATCAATCTACCCCCTGAGGGGGATGGCACGGTGATCCATCTGCTGCACAGACTCACTTTAAAGCCGACGCAGCGGATGGATCTCCATGACGCGCCCTCCCCCCCCTCAAGCGAGAAGATGGATGCGGAGGAGGCGGGGAGGATGACATGACAGACTAAACAGCGCTGCAGTCCACGAGGGGAGAGGGGGTGGCATGGAGGGTCTGCCTAGGGCAGCAGAAATCCTTGACCCAGCCCTACATTTCTCACAAATTGCCCAACCGTTTTCCAAAAAGGCTGTACCTTTAGGCTAGCCCACTATATGTAGTTAAAAATCCCTTGTCTGCAGTTGTGCCAACAAGTCCCCAGAGTCCCCTTATATATTGTTACTCAATCTTTCCTTAGTATACCACCAATGGGTAGAGCATCTTATAAGCGTTTTCCAACATCTTACTAGAGAGTGTCCCCTTCAAGAGCCCTGGATAGGGCAGTCTGTTTAACTCATCATTGAAGCCTATATTTAAATCCATCTCTCACTTCTCTGAAAACTTTGGAGGACCCGTTAAGCCCACACATAGGGTTTTGTGGATACAAGAAACCCCTCCCCGTGTGGGTCCAAATGAAAGTGCCTTGTCAAAGAGGGACTCATCCAGTGATAAATCCCCCAGAGCCTGGATCCAACTCAGTCCTCCACTAATCCTTCATACTCCAGAATATTCCGAGTCAATAAATTATTCCAAATATTTCAATCCTGTTGGCTCCCACTTCTGATATACTGGGTCCCACTGAGATGGTGTCAATTCGGCATTATGATTAAGAGGAGTCATTCTAAAAAAGGTTATCCCAGAGCTCACCTATCCCCTTCTCCTCTTCACAGATCTCATGCTGTATCTCTTAAAGGGATTTTGTAATACTCTCTGCTTCCATGTTAGGGGGGTAAGCCAAGGAAGAAAGCACAGCGGCACTTTGCCTACCTCCAGCTGCTCGAGCTCAACCCATCATTTGTCGCTTTCCAACCCAAGATTGCTTTAAGTTGTGCCACTTTATAATGCAATTTAAAATTTGGGACCTCTATCCCACTGTGCTCTCTATCCTTATAAGGTGTGTTCCTACCCACCCTTGGAGGCCTTTTGTTCCAAATATAGGAGCAAATCTTATGGTGAACTAACCAAAATGTTGCATCAGACACTTCCATTGGAAGAGTAAAAAAAAGATATAAATACTTAGGTACCAACATCATCTTAATAGCATTAATCCTTTCTATCCAGGAAGTATATGGCCCCTCCTACCTCTCCAACTCAATAAAGGTCTTATGGAGAAGGGGTGGATAGTTTAGGGCATATAAGTGTTCCTAAATACCTTGAAATATTCATCCCCAGATATCGACTATGCAGTTCAGCCCATTGAAAGGGGAACTGGTTTTTAAACTGTTCTGCTTCATTTTCCCTCACACTAACATTTAGAATTTTGGACTTGGTCATATTAGTTTTAAACCCTGATGCTTTCGCATAGGTCTCTACCTCCTGCCATCAAATGCCAGACAGAATACAGTGGATCCGTCAAGGTGAACAGAATATCATCTCCAAATAGAGAAATCTTATAGGCTTTAGCATGCACCTGCAGGCCACTAATTACCTCATTTCTTTGTATTCTCTGAGCCATCGGTTCCATGACCAGTGTGAATAAGAAGTGATAGAGGGCCTCACTGCCTAGTCCCTCTTCTTAAGGGAAAGGGTTTGGTATATCCCCATTAATTTTCAAGCATGCCTGGGGTGAACTATAAATGACCTTGATCCAAGCTAAATCACTGGTCAACACAATTTTTGTCACAGACCCACTCTGACCTGTTTCATATGTAATTTTCCCCATTGTTTACAAATATGGTTTTTCTATCACCCATACTTCAGGAGATATCATCTAGTAAAGTGTGTACATTACTGTAAATTAGCCATTACAGTTTTGTTTCAGTAAACAAAGGTTGAATACGAAAAATTCCATCATAATTATATTTGTATGTTGTCAGCCACAACCAAAAATGCTGAGTCATGTAGTTATAATATAATTAATTAACCGGGCCCCTTGCCCTACTGGTGTGGCGGATACAAGCAGAAAATGCTGAGTCATGTATTGGTATGCTTTCTGTCGCCGTCAGCGATTGTCGTTTGTATTGTTTGAAAAAACAGAATCTGAATGGATGTGAGTTTGCGTTAATCTATTTCATAAACAGCAGTTGGTTAATAAATATTACGGTTATCGCTTGTAGTTGTTTAACAATGCCTCGAAAGTGTGTTAATCGTCCGGATTCATTTTGCTACATTTGCGGTGAGGTTACTTTTAAGAAACAGAGAAGACGTTTTACTCCGCTTGTTAAGACATGTTATAAGCTGTACTTTGGATGTCAAGTCGGTGACCAGGACAAAAATTGGGCGCCTCACGTCTGCTGTATTACCTGTGTCAGACTCCTAACAGGTTGGGTAAAGGATGTTCGACACATGAATTTTGCTGTTCCAATGATCTGGAGGGAACCAAGAGATCACTTGACAGATTGCTACTTTTGTCTTACAAACATTGCAGGCATTACTTCAAAATCAAAACACACTGTAAATTACCCAAATTTACCATATGCCATGAGGCCTGAGCCTCACTGTCAAGAATTGCCGGTGCCAAAACCTCCAGAAAATCTTACAGTGAACTGTTATTTCTGTCCAGTTGCATGGAGATTTTGTTTTAACTTTTTGCTTCACACGTGGATTAACTAAATCTAATTTTTGAGACCACAGAGTTCGCCTTGACCTTTCTATCTTCGCATTTTGCCATAGGATTTCCGGGAGAAGAACACCGATTACATGCGGCCAGATATTGTGGCTCTGCTGAGGAGCAGCGATAGAGCCTACATCCGGGAGCTGATCGGCATGGACCCTGTGGCTGTGTTCCGCTGGGCAAGCCTCAGGGCTGCAATTCGAGCCATGGCTGTCTTCAACCAGGCAGCTCGAGAAAGGGCTCAGAAAATCTCAGGTACCAGTTAGAGAGCATCAGGTGTAGAGTTCTGGAAGCCATATGTGATCTCAAAAGCTCATGTATAACATTTATTCTGGGATAATTATGTCTGTCCATTGAGTAATTATGGGCTTGACTTTAGAACAGAACATCTATGTTTAGAAGTACAGAGAGATGTCTGTTTTCTAAAGATCAAATGTCATCATCTGTCCAAGTAGAACATAGTTTCAGATCACATGTCACATTTTTTGAGGCCTATGAACTGTATATTGATTAATCTAATGATATGAAACTATGTTCTATTTGACCAATGAAGAAATTTGGCATATGATGGTTGCATAGATTCCTGCCGATGTGCTCTTAATTTCAAGGTCCACTAACAGTATTTTATATTGAATAAGGATTGGAGTCTAATCTTGGTAGTTATTTGACTCCTGGAGATTGACTGATTGTAGTTTATGAAGGCAACATAGGCGCTTTTGTGTTTGTATAAAATAGGCTCCCAGATTCAGCTCCCAGTGGTGCACAGAAGGTGTAAATATGTGAATGTACTCTCTGCATGTATCTTATAAAATAAGCATGTACATTTCAACCTTGCTTCTCCCAAACACCCTTGGGACCACCCCCATGCAAATTGTGTAAAAGTAGGTACACGTGTTCCATGCACATGCTGTTTGTAAGCAGTTGCACAATTAAAAGCCGTTTACTGCTCCTGTGCTCCTTGTGGTCTTGGGCAAGCCACTTAACCCTCCATAGCCCATGTTCCCTGTAAAATAGTTATCTCCAAGTTATAATGCCCTGTTCAATGTAATTTCAGTTTGTTCAATGTAAACCGCACTGATGCAGAATAGCGCGGTATATAAGAGAATATAAAATAAAATAAATAAATACTGAGTGTAAAACAGACTTTACACATCAAATGTTTTATAAAATTACCCAGAATATGTCCCTTAAATGACACCAGTGTGAGGTTAGGCTTGCAGGACATGGGATCACAGTAAGATCTACAAAGGCCGGTTTGCATGGAAGAGTATTGCCTTTGTGGGGCATAGAATTATCCCTTGTCTGTTAAACTGTTGCCAACCAGTTTGGAAGCAAACCATTCACTGTCTCTGACTAACTCTCTTGCCTCTGACCCTCACCGTCTCTTTACTACTCTCAGCTCTCTCCTCAAAGTGCCTGCGCCTCCGACCCCTCCCTCCCTTTCTGCTCAAACCCTGGCTGACTATTTCCATGACAAAATCCACAAGATCACCCTCCAGTTCCCCACAAAGTCAGCTACTTCCCCCCCCCTCCCTTTCTTCACTCCCAACTTTCCCCCTCTATCTCTACTACCCTCTCTTCCTTTTCTGTGATCTCTGATGAGGAAACTGCACACCTTCTTTCTTCCTACAAACTCACCACCTGCTCCTCTGATCCTATCCCCACCTGTCTCCTAAGTCCCATCTGCTCCACTGTTGTCCCTTCCTTCTCTCATATTCTCAACCTATCGCTCTCCATTGCAACTGTCTCTGCAGTCTTCAAGCATGCTGTAGTTAAACCTCTCCTCAAGAAACCCTCACTTGATCCTACCTGTCCTTCTAATTATCGACCCATCTCCCTCCTCCCTTTCACTTCTAAACTACTTGAACTCATGTTTCACCACCGCTGCCTTGACTTCCTCTCCTCTCAAGCCCTCCTGGATCTTTTACAATCTGGCTTTTGTTCTTTACACTCTACTGAAAAGGTAAATTATACTTACCTGCTAATTGTAGTTCCTTAAGGAACTCAAGTCTAGTCCCGACCTCTGGGTTTTGCTCCTCCTCCAGCAGCTTGGAGACTGAGAAACATCATCCTTTTATGATGACACTGGTATATCCTGTGAGGATCCGCCTCGCCGCTCCAGTTATCTATTGACAAAGCAAACTCACTGGAGCAACACTTAAGTAGCAAACATAACCACAAGTACAACTAACTGAACTCCCTTTTCCCTTTTTTTTTTTTTTTTAATAAAATATTTCCACGTTACTCATGTTAGAACTACTTAGGCCTGCCCTCCCCTTAAATAGAGGATAGCGACCGAAACTTTAACTCCGATGCCTAGAAGTTATTACCTCTTACCTGTGCTGTTCACCTGCTTCAGGCACTAGCTTCCTGAAAGAAACACCTGGGAGGGATACAGGACTAGACTTGAGTTCCTTAAGGAACTACAATTAGCAGGTAAGTCTAATTTACCTTTCCTTAGCATCCCTCAAGTCTAGTCCCGACCTCTGGGTATGTAACAGAGCAGTAAATCATCGGGAGGGACCTGCTAGACCAGCCTGAAGCACTGCTGATCCAAAGCACGCATCTCTTTGTTGCTGAACATCAAGATGGTAATGCTTGACAAAAGGATTCAA
Source organism: Ichthyophis bannanicus (assembly GCA_033557465.1). Taxonomy (NCBI): domain Eukaryota; kingdom Metazoa; phylum Chordata; class Amphibia; order Gymnophiona; family Ichthyophiidae; genus Ichthyophis; species Ichthyophis bannanicus. The sequence continues at coordinate 253,589,703 of CM066039.1, forward strand.
GGATGACCAATCTCCACTGGTGGCACTAGACGACACTCTGCCCAAGATGCCGCCTGCGCTCTAGTCGAATGAGCTCTTAAGCCTTCAGGTACCGGCTTTCCCTTCAGAACATAAGTGGACACTATGGCCTCTTTAAGCCACCAGGCAATGGAAGCTTTTGATGGCGGCTCTCCCTTTCTCGGCCCTCCAAACAGGACAAATAGTCTATCTGACCTGCAGAAACCTTCCGTCCTCTTGAGATACTGCTTCAAGGATCTACGAACATCCAAGGCATGAAACTTACCGGTGGTGGAATCCTTCGCAGACTCTCCAAACACTGGTAAGGAGACTTCTTGATTCAAGTGAAACGGCGAAACTACCTTGAGCAAAAACTATGGCACTGGTCTCAATACCACATTTGTATCATAGAAGGACAAAAAAGGCTTCTTACAGGACAAAGCCTGTAACTCTGAAATTCTCCTAGCCGAGCAAATCACCACCAGGAACACCACCTTAAGAGTGAGATCCTTCAAGGTTGCTCTCGACAAAGACTCAAACAGTTCTCGACCCAGCGCGTCCAGCACAAAAGGGAGACTCCACCTTGGTACTACCTGTCTACAGGGAGGCCTGATAAGAGCCACCGCTCTCAAAAATCTCTTGACATCCGGGTGTGACTCTAGCGGCACTGCCGCTACTTTCCCTCTGTAACAGGACAACGCAGCTACCTGCACCTGCAAGGACGCAGCCGCTAAGCCTTTCTCTACTCCATTCTGCAAAAACGCCAACAGTTGCGGAACAGACGCTCTTAACCGCTGTAACTGCTTATCCAAACACCACTGCTCAAACACCCGCCAGACGCGAATGTATGCCAAGGAAGTAGATCTCTTCCTTGCCCTCAACAATGTGTCAATAACCAAAGCGGAATAACCTTTCTTTGCTAGCCAAGCCCTCTCAATAGCCAGGCTGTAAGCGAGAACTGATCCACGTGAGGCATGTGCAGCGGCCCCTGAGGTCTTTCCGATGAGGTAGGCGCCATGGTTTCGCTACCAGGAGCCGCATCAAATCCGCGTACCAAGGCCGCCTTGGCCAATCTGGCGCTATCAAAATCACCTGCCCCCGGTGCTGCTCGATGCGCTGTATAACTTTTCCGATCAGTACCCAAGGCGGAAACACATAAAGAAGTTTCTCCTCCGGCCAAACCTGAATGAGAGCATCCAGACCTTCGGACATCCTCTCTTTTCTTCTGCTGTAAAATCGAGTGACTTTTGCCGATTGGAACATTGCCATGAGATCCATTGCTGGCGGTCCCCAACGACTCGTCAGCATCTCGAACACGTCCTGATCAAGGACCCACTCCCCTGGGTCCACCTTTACGCAACTTAAGAAGTCAGCTTCTACATTGTCCACTCCCGCTACATGTGCTGCCGATAGCGCTGGCAGATGAACTTCGGCCCACTCGAACAATTGTTCGGCCTCGGCTTCCAGGTGTACGCTGCTCGTGCCGCCCTGCCGATTGATGTAGGCCACTGCGGTCGCATTGTCGGAAAACACGCGGATCGCTTGCCCGCGCAGATCCCATTGTAGAGCGAGGATTACCACTCTCAACTCCAACCTGTTGATCACCCAGCTCTTCTCTTGATCGGTCCACTGACCCTGAGCGAAGCTCCCTTGAAAATGAGCTCCCCAGCCTACCAAACTGAGCAAGGCCCTCTGCAGTGGTCTCATGCGCGCTCTTGCCCACGGGACCAACTCTAGAGTCGCTGCCATGGTCCCCAGCAACTGTAGGTAATGCCATGCCGTAGGTCTCGCTCTGCCCAGAAATTGCCAGACTAGTGCCCTCAGCCCGCTCGCACGTTGTTGCGGTAGATAAATTCTTCCCGCCTCCGTATCAAAGCGGGCTCCCAGATACTCCAGTTGCTGCGAGGGAATCAACTTGCTTTTCACCATATTGACTACCCAGCCTAGCGTCTGTAAGAACGTTACTACTCTCTCTGTCACCACTTCACTCTCGGCTCTGGACTTCGCTCGGATTAACCAATCGTCCAAGTACAGATGCACGAGGACACCCTCCTTTTGCAACGCCGCCGCTACCACAACCATCACCTTGGTGAACGTCCGTGGGGCCATAGCTAGACTGAACGGCAAGGCCCGGAACTGAAAATGACCTACCGGAACCGCAAACCTGAAAAATTTCTGGTGCTCCTGCCGAATCGGAATGTGCAGGTACACCTCCGACAGGTCTAGGGCAGTAAGAAACTCGCCCTTTCTGACAGCCACAATCACTGACCTCAGAGTTTCCATATGAAAATGAGACACGCGAAGGCAACGATTTAGCCTCTTGAAGTCCAGAATTGGCCGAAAGGTCCCTTCCTTTTTGGGAATTATGAAGTATATGGCATACCGACCGCAGCCGTATTGGTCTAAGGGCACCGGTACAATTGCGTTTAGATCTAGTAGCCTCTGTACCGTTTCCCCCACCGCTGCGCACTTGGCTGGCGCCTTGCATGGGGACTGAACGAATGAATCCCTTACTGGCCTTTGAAACTCCAACGCATAACCTTCCCGAATGACCTCCAACACCCACTGGTCTGACGTTATCTGGACCCAGGCATAGTAAAAAATCCCGTAGCCGACCCCCTACGGGTACTAGATCCACCTGGGCCCCCCTGACTTCATTGTGACTTTCTAAGATTTGTGGCGGAGGAAGAAGAGGCCGCAAAACCCCTTCCTGCCCCCCGAAAGGAACGAAATCCCTGGTTTTGAATGGGAAAACGTCCTCTTTGAGCCTGATTGAACTTAGGAAAATGGAACCGTCGAAAATCCCTCTGTTGACCACCGGACAATGGAGTTGCGTGAACCTGTCTCTGTTTGTCTTCTGGTAGTCTGCCACCTTTTGGACTCCCCTAGGTCCTTTTTGTCTTCTGGTAGTCTGCCACCTTTTGGACTCCCCTAGGTCCTTAACCAACTTGTCCAAATCTTCTCCAAATAGCAGCCGTCCCCTGAACGGAAGCTTATTTAATCTGGACTTGGACAATCCATCCGCTGCCCAATTGCGCAGCCATAGGTACCGACGGGCCGCTACCACCAATGCCATGCTTTTTGAAAAGCCCCGAATGAGGTCGTAGTGTATGTCGGCTAGATACACCATTCCTGACTCCAACCTGAATGTTTCCCTGACCGTATCCTCTCCGTGCTCACCCTGAATTCACTGCGACCAGCGAAGGCAGGCTCTCGCCACCCACGCTCCACAGATCGCTGCGTGCATGGACAGAGCATTGACCTCAAAGACCTGCTTTAACAGGGTATCCAGTTTCCTATCCTGTGAATCTTTAAGGGCTGCACCGCCCTCCACTGGAATGGTAGTCTTCTTCGTCACTGCCGAGACGGCGGCATCCACCTTTGGGGACTTGAACAACTCTCGATCCTGTTCCACCAGTGGATATGGACGACCCATAACTCTGGAACCCTTGAGACTCGCCTCCGGCTTATCCCACTTTTCCTGAATCATCTCTTGGATCACTCTGTGCACCGGAAACGCTCTTTGGTTTCTCCGAAACACCTGTAACAACGGATCTTCTAAAGTAGAATCTTCTGCTGATGCAGGCGCTGGCATATTAAGCGCCTTCAGCGTTTCAGCAATAAGAGCTGGCAACTCATCTCTCCGGAACAAGCGGACCACTCTAGCCTGGTCCTCCTTGTCTGTGATCTCACCTTCCTCCAACTCGTCCTCAATTTCCAAATCAGGAAATTCGTAGGATTGAATTCCCTCCGATACCACCAACTGATCCTTCAGTTCCATCTCTATTCTGGCCTTTTTTGCCCCGCTGCCTGTCGCCCCTGAGCTCAGCGGAGTTCCCGGTCTCTCTTCCCTCCGTTCCTCATCTACGGCACCAGTCGCCCGCTTCTTCTGATGACCCCCAAAGGCTTGCTGCAAAAGAGCCACAAAATCTTTGGAAAAGATCGTCGCAAACCCCTCCAGCAATGATGCCTGCGAGGACGGGAGATCCGGTGCGGACGACGTTCCCGCTACCAACTCCTGACATGGAAAATCCAGAGAAACTGACTCCTGCCCCACAACTGGAGCATCCTGCACAGCTCCCCCCTCTAAGAACTCTCCATCATGGCTGCCTTCTGCACGCAGTCCCTACAGACACCTGTGTTCGACAGCGCCCCCCTCCTAGAGCCGCAGACCAAGCACAGCAGCTTAGAGGGCATTACGCTGAAGCTGGCACCCTGCTTACCAGACCTGAGGTGCTGAGCCTTTAACCTCCCAATAACCACTGAAGATGAAAACTGAAGTGAAAACCGAACTGAAAACCGCAGAGAAATATACATATCCACCTCCAGCCCTCCCCACGTCTTCTCCGATCGGCCCACGGTAACCGCCTCTTTCTCCCTTCCCCTGCCCAGGCCCGCCTTGAACTGACACGTCACTCCGCTTTTTTCTTTTTGGGTCCCGCTCTCTGGAACTCACTCCCTTTGCCCCTTCGTCTAGAACCATCCTATCTCCGCTTTAAGACTCTCCTCAAGACTCACCTCTTTTGCCAGGCTTTCGATCTTCCCCCCCTCCCCCCCGACGATGGTGTCCCATCACAGAGCCTCGCCCTCCGCCCTCCATAACCCTCCCCCCGCTAGTCCGCTTCCCTTTTCCCTTTCTTTCCCCCCTGCCCTTTTGTCCTCCTGCCCCCCTGGGCCTTTCCTCTTTTCTGCCTTTAATCTGTCTCTCCTGTCCTGTCGATTTTTGGCGTTCCCTTTCTGACTTTGTTTCCTGCAGCCTTATTTTTTTTGTATTGTGCACCGCCCTGATGCTCCGGCCCAGGCGGTCAATCAAATCATGTAAATAAAGATAAAGAATAAAGATATAATCTATTTTTTTTTTTTTTACACAAAAATGATCGAGACCGCTTCAGCTAAGTCTCCTGAGCTTAACAATGCCTCTCTCACAGAAAAAACGAAGCTTCCCGCCTAAATTAGCCGCATCTGCAGGCCCCAAAAAATGACCACGTTTTCCCTCTTTGCCGCTGCGCTGACTTGTGCCCAAAAAACTCTTCTCACAGACACACCACGATACGGCCCCGCTTACCTCCTGTGCTGGCCAGCAGTCGTGCGGTCTGTAAATGCTGCCGCCTCCGCGCTCCACCGACCTGCTGTTTCAAATGTCGGGAGCACAGCGGAGTGAGAGGGAGACTGAGAGCCCGCGCTCCCTTTCGCCGGTGTTTCTCTGTCTCTGACTTCGTTGCAGCGACTAGCAGGCAAAACTTCTGCACTCGCTGTCAGCCAGTAGCTCCGGAGCCTCACTCTGCCCTGGTGCTCTACTTCTTCGGAGCTCCGCTGTCCAGCCGAACAAACCCCGACATGGAAGAGGAGGTGGGGGAGGGAGGAGAGAGAAGGCCTCAGCAGCCCCTTAAAGCCACAGAACCCCCCAAAACACTCTATGCTTCTGTTTTGTTTTGTTTTTTCTTTTAAATATATCCTAACACCAAACCCCAACTTTAACCAAATATAAACCTATCTCTCCTTAATTGCTTCTCCAGTGAACCGGGAGCTCCCGGTTCACTGATCCTCCAGCTGCCTGAAAACTAAGATAACTGGAGCGGAGAGGCGGATCCTCGCAGGATATACCAGTGTCATCAGAAAAGGATGAGGTTTCTTAGACTCCAAGCTGCTGGAGGAGGAGCAAAACCCAGAGGTCGGGACTAGACTTGAGGGACGCTAAGGAATGGCTCTTGCCAAAGTCTCCAGTGACTTGTTCCTGAAAAAATCCAAGGGCCTTTACTCTGTCCTCATCCTTCTTGACCTCTCTGCTGCTCTTGACACTGTTGACCACAACCTTCTCCTCGATACCCTGTCCTCACTTGGTTTTAAGGGTGCTGTACTATCCTGGTTCGCCTCCTATCTCTCCCATCGTTCAGTGTTAGTTCTGGTGGTTCCTCCTCTGCTGCTATCCCACTCTCAGTTGGTGTACCCCAAGGATCTGTCGGGTCCGCTCCTTTTCTCTCTCTATACCCAATCCCTTGGTGTGCTCATCTCTTCCCAAGGCTTTCAGTACCATCTTTATGTCGATGACTCCCAGATCTACCTCTCTACGCCTGAAATCTCTCTGGCAATCCAGACATGGATCTCTGCCTGCCTTTCTGACATTGCTGCTTGGATGTCTCACCGCCACTTGAAATTGAACATGGCCAAGACTGAGCTTCTTATCTTTCTTATCTTTCCTCCTTTCCTCTTCTTCCTTTCTCAGTTTCTGTGGATAACACTCTACTCCTGTTTCCTCGGCTCGCCACCTTGGGGTTGTCTTTGACTCCTCTCTCTCCTTCTCCGCACACATCCGTCTGATAGCCAAGACCTGCCGTTTCTTTCTCTGTAACATCAACAAAATCTGCCCATTCCTTTCTGAACACACTACTAAGACGTTTATCCACTCCTTAATCACCTCCCTTCTTGACTACTGTAACCTACTCCTTGCTGGTCTCCCTTTGAATCATCTCCCCTTCAATCTGTTCAACACTCTGCTGCACGGCTAATCTTCCGCCAGCCTCATCATGCTCATATTACCCCTCTTCTCAAGTCACTTCATTGGCTCCCTATCCGTTTCCGCATCCAGTTCAAACTTCTCCCGCTGACCTATAAGTGCATTCACTCTGCAGCTCCTCACTACCTTTCTTCTCTTATCTCTCCTTAGACTCCCCCCCCCCCCTCGGGAACTCCGCTCTTCTAGCAAATTGCTTCTATCTTTGCCCTTCTCTTCTATTGCTAACTCCTTTTACCTTGCTGCACCTTATGCTTGGAACAAACTACCTGTGTCTGTACGCCAGGCACCTTCTCTGACCCTTTTCAAATCCAGGCTGAAAACTCACCTCTTTGCTGCTGCTTTTGGATCTTGACTCACCTGATCTCCTTGTTTCTTTACCTTTCCCCCTTGTTTTATCCCTGCCTTTACCTTCTGTGCTGTCTGTCTTGACTAGATTATAAGCTCTGATGAGCAGGGACTGTCTTGTAGTGCTATACAAATGCTCAATAGTAGTAGTAACTTTTGGTAAACATATCTTTCTAAAGTGATTCTGGTTGCTTACTTTGCCAACAGGTGTGGTGCGAAAGGGTCCCCGAGTTCCCCTTAGTGAATTACAGAGAGCCAACATTCAAGCGGAGAAAGTTTACCGGTGAGGAATGCAGAAGGCGGTATATCAAGATTTTAATAAGCATAAACTTTTCAGAGTCCAGGAGGGGAATGTGGCATGCACCTCTTTGTTGCCATGGCAATGGGCACAAGCAGGCACATGGCGAGGAAAGCCATGGGAATAAGGTGCACTGCATCATCTTAGCTACAGTAACAATTTCATTGCCTTTTATGGTTTGCAGATCACAGCAGGAAGACGTCTCTGAGACTCGGCCCAAGGGAGAGACTGCAGCGGTATTGCCAGTCCTGCCCTTCGTGCATTGTTGCAGCTTTAATGCCCTTTGTGCGGCCTCTGTTGAGACCTGTTTGCCCTAAGCGCCATTAATACAAAAGGTCTTGTAAGACAGGCTTCGCTAATGAAGGGGAAACTGGTATTGTGATAGGTTATGGTCCTCGTTCCTGTTCCTGGCCTTTGCCAAGCGCATCCACATCTGCTCAGCAATAGTGATACTAGTGAGCGCTGACCATGCCAGCACTATCTGATTAACTAAACTTACCCATTTAATAGCTGAACATCACTGCTAAATAGAAGTATTAGCACTGCTTTTGCCCTGCTCCAGCCCAGCCCATTATTAAATGGATATGGTCATTTGGTTATTTAAATAGTCTGATATTATCCATATAGTTTTTGGAAATATGCAAATAAGTAAGTTAAGCATATGCTGCCTGCTAGCTAACACATAACTTGTTTTGAATTTTGTCCCTACTAGTGGTTTAACCCATACCTTGACAAATTGCCTTTGATTTTAAGAACAAGCCCAAAAACTTAGGAGTCAGCATGGGAGACCTTATCTCCTCCCGCTTTTGTCTTTACTGAAGAGGAAGGGGAGATGGGGATCTATTACTGCTGCTTTAGCGCCTGATTTTACTGAGGCTGTTTTCCCAGCCCATATCTGAGGGAAAAGAAAGCCTCATAAATCAGGCACCCCCCTGCAAGCCACTGGCAGAAATGCATAGCCAGAAGGTCCCCTCCACACCCAGTCTCTCTCTCTCTCTCCTCCCACCCACCCACCCATCTCTCTCTTGTATCCTTTTCCTCCCCACCTGTCTCCCTTACCTATTCCATCATCACCCTCCTCTCTCTAAATCAGCCATCCTCCTAGCCCTAGCCTCACCATTCCAACCAATCCAATCAGCCACTCTCCAGCCTCAACACCTCAGCTAACCAGTCAGCCACTTCCTAGCCCCCTACTCCCCCCCCCCCAAGCTAGCCACTCAGCTTCCCCATCCTTACCCCTGCCTCAGTTAGTCAGTGACCACACTCAGCCTGACCAATCTTTACCTCGGCCCCAATTATCCAAACAGCACCCCCCGCCCCTCCCCCTCCAGCTAGCCCTCATCCCCCAAAAAGCCAGTCCATCATTCCCCCACCCCAGCAAGCCTGTCATCTCTCCCCCAGTCCTTACTTGTGCTCCAACAAACCAGTCAACCACCCCACAGTCCTTACCCTCCAGAATCAGCCTCAAGTCCTTTTCTTCCAAACCCTAGCATATGAGCCAGCAGCCTCCAGCCCCCTTCTCCTAATCCCCAGCCCCAGTTCCTACCTGCCCCAATATGCTGCTTCTCTTCCTTGGAAGGCAGCAGGTTTGAAAACATGTAATGAGGCACTTCCTGCCTACTTCCTACACAACATGGCTCTGTGTGAGTCTGAGTCACAGCATGCAATAAATCTCATGTTCTCAAGTCTTGGGAGACCAGTGTGAGAGTTCTACACAGCATGGCTCAGACTTACAGAGCTATGCTGTGCAGGGAGGAAGCAGCTTCTGCTAAAAACTATGGTTGCAGTCAAAAAGGAAAAAAAAAGAAGGGGTGGGGGGGACAGAAAAATCTCAGGTACCAGGTAGAAATTTTTAGTCACTAAGAGAACCTGACGCCTGGGATTTTTCAAGTCCTGTTTAACATGTATTATTAAATAGAAAATTGTTAAGCATTTTTCTTTGTTGCCTCAGATTTCTTTAGAATTTGTTTTTGATGCCAAGTCTGCATTGTCACTGGACATGATGTCACAAAGGCAGTCCTGTCAACCAGTCAGATTATGCCTTTCACCCATTGGCATTCAAGAAATGTCACAGTAGTAGATGCACTTTGTATGAGCTTGTTGGTAATGAGATTTATGCATATTCTGAGTAGAGAGTTCACTTCCCATGCTGGGTTGCAGTCCCTCTTATCTGCCCGCACCTTCAGATAACTAGGTAAACCATCAGTGTGATGAGAGTTGTGCTGAAGATGTGAATCCTTGATGCAGTGACTTAAATGGACTTGGCAGATCCATCCTTGTTCATCCAGGAGAGTGATTGCTTTGCTTCTCTCTCTGACATGTTGCTGAGCCGTCCCAGGTTCACAGACCATGAAAGTGAGAATTCCGTGGACGAAAGGAGATGGGATGCTTGTGGGAGCTCATGTAAGATAGAGAGAGCAGTTGCCAGTAAAATCAGGAACTTAAAATTGCCCTCTTCCTTCTGGGACAATACTTATGCCTATGTTGCATGGTTTATGGCACAGACTTTGCATGCCTCCAGGGGGAACTTTACAGGGCTATGGGTACAAGTTAACCCCTGAGCTGCAAGCTCCCCTCAGTGTGGTATAAAACCCCTAGGTTCCTTGGTGGTTCTGAGCACTCTCCTTCCCAGCAGCTTTGGGTTGGAATTCACTGTAGGATGTTGTGCGTTTTCCCTTTTGCAGCCGCTCTATGCTTGATTTCTCATTTGATTGCACTGAAGATTTCGATATTGATATTTTCGAAGACATCATTACGCTTTATGAAAGCAGGAAGTAAGTGGAAATACAGAGGAGTTGCAGCCTGAGATCCAGGGGAGGGGACAAGATGCTTCCAGAATTAAAAGCAAAAGCTTCTGAATGCACCCAGCACACAGGGAGCAAGAGTCACGGACACCTTGCTGAGCGCTTATATTCTCTTATAAGGAAAAATGATTAATTTCAGCCAAATTGAAGGCGGTAAATGCATGTTAGCCCATGCTGCTCGCATCTGTTATCCTCAGCATGCTGGGGAAAATAAATTCTAAATAGGCGATGTTTGTGTCTTGCCACACCAATGCCTTATTCAGCGATAGCCAACCCCATAGTTTGCCAGGCATGAATTAACCTCACTTTTTAATATTTTTTTTTAGCTTCTAAAATCTTTGTGCAATAAGCTTTGGGGTGTTAAGTGATTTTCAAAGCATATTTGTAGTTTGTTTAAAGAAATTAAACAAAGGTCTTTGTTCAATTGCCCAGCAGCATCAACAACAAACTTGTAGATGCAGACACCTGGAATTATTTCACTCTCCACCCAAGCCCACACTCAAAACATTACATTGGAATGTGCGAGAAGCAGAGGTTTGAGACTGGATCTCCTGAATGGATTCACTGAGGTCACCTGAACCAGCAGACATGTACACACTAATCAAGCACCGGCACTAGATGACAAAAAGTTACACTTATTCATGGAAATAGAAACGTAGAAACATGATGACCGAAAAAGACCACATGGCCTATCTAGTCTGTCCTTCCATATCAACAACTACAACAGTCCACCTTTTGGCTTTGCTAGGTATCCAGAAACTTGTTTTGTAAGCATAAATTATTTCAGTGGCCTCGTCTGTCTTAATCTGCCTAACAGGTAAATATGGGAATCTTTCTTCCCTATCTCACGTCTCCTCATTTCTATATGTGGAGGGTGGAGAAATTGTAATTTCTCATTACTGGTATTAGCATAATACCTATGAAAAAGCATTGCAGCCTCTGAGGTGCTGTGTTCTGGCTCTCTGTGTGCTGGAGTTTGTCTCTCCTCTGTGATATCATTGGCTAGTGTCTCTGGGGAGCAGAGAAAGCAGGTAAGTGGTAGCACATGCTTTGGTGGTACTAAATTGACATGAGAACAATGCATGGTGCATGGGGGGACCACGCAATGGAGCAACCATTAGATGAAGCTCTTCTCCCAGGCTCACTCTCTTTAAAGGAACTTGCTTTGGTGATTAAAGAAGTAAAACAGAGCTAAATTAGCCCTTTAATAGTGCACTGCCTTTTTGACTCATGTCCCCAGGCTATCTATCCCTGGAGGGTTTACAGTCTGGTCTAGTGGTTGGTTAGAGCAGTGAAGTGAGAACCAGAGGCATGACTCTCCCCACTGACACTCCTTGTGGCCTTGGACAGGTCATTTTATCTCATGTTGCTTCAGGCCCCCCTCCCCCTGTAAGTTCTTTGGAGCATGTTTGTTCCTGAATTCTAAAAATGCTTTAAGCCGCCTTGAGCATTATTTGAAAAGGTGAACAAAATACCCCAAAATTATTTGTTACCAAAAATTAAAAGGCTGTCTGTGCATTTTTGTAAATTCTTCTGATTTGACTGGTGCCAGTGACAGGGCTGTACCGAGCTAGAATCGCGCCCTATGCAACTTGTACATCGGGCGTGCGCGCCACCCCTCCTTCCTGTACCTCCGTCCAGACGATGCCTGCTGCTGCCACCCTCTGTTTTCTCCATGGCAGCGCTGGCAGCAAGGAAAGAGCAGGAAATGGCTGGATGGAGATGGAGGAGAGGGCGCATGCCCGATGTGCAAGTCGCCAGCACTTGAAGCAGATCTATCCCTCCTTGCTCTGACGTCGTGTCAGAGGAGGGAGGGACCAGACCTGCTTAAAGTGCCGTGAAAAGGCTTAAGGGGCACATTTCGGCTGTCTGCTGTTGCCCTGCTGCTGCTGAGAGAAGACAAAAGTGGTGGTGGCAGGGCAACAGCCGAAATGCGCCCCTCAAGCCTTTGCACCCTGTGGGCTAGGTACAGTCCTGGCCAGTGATGCGCATTGCATGCTGAGTTGTGTTCTATTCAGCCAGTCAGACTGTGGGATTTCCTAGCTCTCTCTTTTATGCCCCAGGACACATCATGAGAGTGGAGGAGACTCCGATGACGCCTCTGCGCCCTCCGTCATTGCTGCTGTCATCAAGTCTCTGCATCATGGGTGTGATGTTAGCAAGGAGCTCAATCAGCCAATCGCTGTTCAGTGTTAGTCTGCCCCATCCAGTGTTAGACATATAAGAATTGGATTTCTAGACCATCTTCCCAATTTTAGTTAAAGGCAGTTTACACATTTTTTTATCTGTCAGTTTCTTACTGGTTTAAAGGAGCAGCATTGGAACAAGAGCTTTCTGTTTCACTGGGAAAGGGGACTCTGTTTTGATGCCCTGTTTTCTTTCATGATTCTTTCTCTCTCTCTCTCGCCCTCTGTCTCTCTTCCTTTGCCTATCATCCCACTATGCGTGGTTCTAATCAGGGATATGCATGCCCAAATCGTCCAGAGTATCAAAGGACTGCCCTGGCAGGGTGAGGACCCCGGCAAGCTGCTCAGATCCCTGAGCCGTCTCCAGCCCTCTCACTTCAAGTTCCTGTGAGTGTCCCTGCTGGTGTGCAGTGGCCTTTTCTACATGTACAACAGTAACAAAACAGCTATGCTTTCCTTCCTCGCCCACGTAGTGCCATCGGTGTCTTAGGGAGGGGCAGAATCACAGTAAATTATTTCGAGGGAAGGGGTGAAAGACAAAACAACTTAAGAGCTGCAAAAGATACCAGATGAACTTGATGTGGGTGGTAGAAAACTAAAAACCGCTCTCCTCGTAAGAGAGCCATATTGGCACAAGCGTGAGACCTGTGAGCCACTGTCCGTCGCTCGCCTCTTGAAATCTTTCAGTCTGCACATTAAGCATGTGATGATATGCAGACATGAGAGATTCATCAGAGAACGTGGAGACTGCAGCGTAAGCAGGAGTTGGGGACTGTGGGAAGGATGGTTAAGATTTGACCTTTCCTATATATTTTCAGTTACTTCCTTAATGTTGTGGGCTTTCTATGTTTCAGGCCCTTAACCTTCCCCCCTAGCCCCACCCTCGAAATTTAAATTACCTTCCTCAATGCCAAGAGCTTCTGCTGTGTACCTAGTAAAGCTTTCCTTGCCTGTGTGTTCTGTTTATGCGTTGCACTGCCCAAAACCGGGCTTGCTGGAAACCAGATGCATGGCCACCTGGTGGGCCAAATCCCTACCCCATATATTCAGCGTCTGCTTCCTGGATCTGTGATTGCTAATTGGCTCTACCCTGCCACAGCATGATGGTAGCAGTACTGGCCTTCCGGCTGGTGCACAGAGGGGAGGAGGAGGAGCTGTTTCTGCAAGCTTTTTATCACCCACAAATCCCCACACACTGCTGGTGATTGCCAATTTGCCTGTCCGAATGCCAGCTGTGCTAAAAACTGGGATTCTGGATTGAAAATGACGGCACAGATCTGGCTAAGAAGCTTTCTGTCTCTAACCACCTATAGATAGTACAGTGGCGCCTAGTCCTGGCTTGGTAGAAACAGTTTGTACAGTGAGTTCTTGGGAAGCAGGCCAATTGCTGTGGCAGTTTCACCATTTTTGCACATTTTGCCCTTTGCTTGAACTCTTCTTTTTGGGAGATCTGACTGATTCAGGTGTAACTCACATGCATGGCTTGCTAGAACTAACCTGTATGTGATAGAGGCGGACCTTGGGGCTGATTTTGAGTTGCCCACGCACCTATAGATCAGGCAGATGCTTTATCACATGCATTCTGTAGCTAATTCCAAAAGGAAACCATGAATCTTTTCTACTTGAAGATTAGCCAACATAAAGTAGATGTTTTGAAAATGCCTGTGTGCTCTGCGCCTGCTCTGTGTGTGTGGACAGCAGAGAGAGTTGTAAAATAGCACGTGTACTTCTGAAAAATCCTCTGTCTGTGTGCTGTTTTCCATCCTCTCCTGGGAAGGCCTCTCTATAACCTGCTAAAAAGAGATGTATTAAGGAAGCCAGCGAGCACTGTTAGCTGGATAGGGGAGAGCAGTTTTCAGCCAGGCTAGGGATTTGAAAATTGCTGTCCCCACCTTGTTGATTAGCCTTTGAATGCATCTGTTTTTATGAATCGCCTTTGCTGTTTTAACAGGAAAACTAAAGGGATCCGCCAAAAGCAGACCATTCCCAAGGTAAGCGCAGAGAGCCCTTTTTCTGCTGTCTTTCTGCAAAACTACTCTGCGTCTTTGTCCAAGAGAGATGCCATGTATCTCTGTAATGAAGTCTTGTCTTTTACTTCAACCCAAGAGCATTTGCAATGAGACAGGCAGGCAGTGTTTAGCATCCTATTTCACCACTGACTCTTCACATCATTCCTTAAATGCATGTTAAATATTCATATTAGCGGTAGTGAATCATTGTGCTTTAAATCCGTGCTGAATTCTGATTCCTGCTGTAGTGACTCCTTGCCCAGTTTTAAGGAGTAGATTATGGGCTTCCATTAAGAGCCGTTCACCTGCCGTTTTCTGTCACTTGTGTTACATACAGCAAGTATCAGGGTGGTAAAAACCCGGCAGGAAGACCCAATGAGCTGGAGTTTTGATAACAATTTTGCTACTGCGTGCATGGCTTTGGGGGGGAGTAATTCCAACTCACCCATGTCATTAAGGCCCCCCCCCTTGCTCACCAGTAGGTACCTAATTTTGAACAACTGGTTCTAGGTGGGGGGGGGGGGTGGTTTGTTTGTTTTTTTGCATGGACAAGCTTATTCAATCCTGGTATTATCTCCTCATGGTTGCACACATGAACTGCTAATTTTGCCTCTAGAATGAGTCGCAGTGGAATTGATCTGTTGGTCTGAGAGCTTAGACAATGGGTTTGGGAGAAAGTCCTGGGGGTTATTAATGTAAGACTCCATGCTCTCTGAAGGACCTTGGGCTGGGTGCTTCATCTGTCCACATGTCCAGTGATCCTTCAAAGAGTTGATCTTGATTTAGAGTTCTCAATCATCAAATTTAAAAAACAAAACAAAACAATTAGAATTGAATCAACTTGTTGAATTTTTTTTTTTTTACGGACAATCATGTGATTTAAAATAGTACCTTCAAACTTTTTTTTCCTGTTATGTGTTGGCAGTCAGCACAGGATTGTTAAAAAAAAAAAACGTTTCTGTGTTCTCATTTCATTTAATCCTTGAAGAGATATTGGTATCGAAAAATTCTTGAATATTTTCCTGTTTGGCAGTCTACACTTTGAGTACCGAGTAAATCAGAGGGGTACAGTTTATGCGGAATAAGGTAGATGGAACTGTACTGACTTAAATGGTTTCTGCTTCTGTTAGAATCTCCTCGATTCAAAGTCTCTGAAGCTCATAGTCAGCCTGACACTGCATGATCGGACCACAAAATCCCTCCTCCACCTTCACAAGAAGAAAAAGCCCCCTAGCATCAGCGCACAGTTTCAGGTAATCTGCTCTACACTGTTGGCAGTTGCAATCCTGCGCAATCCCTGAGGTAAATGGGGTGAGCCCCAAGTCCAGGACTGGCGAGGGACCCTGGAGATATTCAAGCAGTGGGAGCAGCTTCCTTTGTGTAGCTTTTTCTAGTGTGGAAAATTGAACAGAGTAGTCCTCAACCTCACTTGTTTGTTTGTCTAAAAGAACTGTAATCTCCATGGAACAGGGACCAGTATAGAAATAATTGTAAGAATCATGGCAGCTTCCAGGGTGGCAGGAAGTGGTGTTCATGGCTCAGTGGAAAGCAGTCGAAGGGATAGGGAAAGGGGTGACAGTTACTGATCTCTTGGGACCAGTGTGTAACTGAGGCTGTTTTCCATAGGAGTCGCTAAACCAAAATCTTATCTCTGCAGACACATAAAGATTCCCGGGGTACTTCTAATGGGAGCAGGAATGTTGAATTTAAATTAATTTGACATTTCTGATCTGCTTTTCTAATGGTGTTTCCAGAACTGGTGCCAAGGGTATTAGATGCCCCAAGCGAAACTTCAGTTGAGATGGTTATCTCAACACCATCCCTTGTAGAACAATCCTATCATAATACATATTTGGGCATCACATATTTCAAATATTAAAGTAAAATTTCTAAATATATAGATAGTGAGGGACATTTCACAAAGCCACATATAAGAGTAAATGGACTATTTGCATATTGCTCATTTTTTCTCCAAGGAAAAGTACACACTGATGATTCTTTGAGGTGGTTTGGCTGCTAGGACCCATTGCTTTGCTTTCACTGTAGCTTCTCTTTGCTGCCCCCTCCTGGAAGCTAATGCCTTAGGCAGCTGCCTAGTTGGTGGTCCGGCTTTGTATAACAGAGTATATCAATAAGAAATTACATTAAACCTTAAAAATATGCAGCAATAATGAAAAGCATTAAACAATTATCTAAAAATAAAATGGCAACAAAAATTTAACTCCTACAGCTTATCTTTTCAGATCAAATGAACTTATCTGAGAAAATAGCGCAGTCTTCAACTTTCTCCTAAATATAAGATAACACAGACCTGACCTCGGTTCCTGGGGGAGACGGTGGCATGGATCGGGGGCTGCAGCAGCCAGTGCCTGGGATAAATCCCAGTCCAAGCTGTACTTGCTGCTCTTTCATCAGAAGACCCCATCTAACCCTGAATAGTTTGGCAGGGTGTTGCTCTGGATCATTTCTCTCATACATTTCATTGCGTAGAAACGTCTCGCTTCACTAACACGTAGGGTGCGGTTGCGGAAAGGTACATGTTAAAATGCTGCAGCTTTTCTTCCGCCATAGAGTGGCATTGTAAACAGAAAGAGGGGCAGGAGATGGTGTTTTTCTCAGCATTAATAGCACTTGTCTGAATACAGTAAATCTATCTGTGCTTCTGTTGTGTCATGGATAGAAACCGGCTTTCAGTAACCTAAAATTCTCTGTGGGCCTGGTTTTATAAGAGGTCGTCAGTGAGAAGTTCAAAAAGGCTCTCATTTAGTAATGGCGAAATAGGGGCATGTTTACTGACCTATGCTGTTAGCACGGGGCCCAGTGGTAAAAATTCCTTGCTAACCAGTTAGCACGTGATTGGACAGGGACTGGGTTGGATTGGGTTAGGAGCATAATGTGGGTGTTGATGGTGCATCGCAGTTAGTGTGGAATTATGGACAAACTCTTTTAAGTGTTGCCAACGGGAGTGCACTTAACGTCACTTCAAGGATTAGCATTAAATGCACCTGCATGCCGGTTAGCGCACTGTGGCACGTTACCGATGTGCTAACAGCAGGAGGAAGGGCGTCCACCCTTTTTTTGCAGCTCAAATGCACACGAATGGCCTGCCCTTTAGCAAACATACCCCATAGTCTCTTATATGCCTTTATAAAATAAGCTCCCAAACCAGTCCCAATAGCATGTAAATCCCAGAGCTCTGAGGCAAGTATTAGTTTGTGTGTGTACTTATATGTTTTATAAAATAAATATATACCACACAACGGCGGCCCTGCTTCCCACCTAAACTATATTGTAGGAATGCTGACACACAATGTATATCTGTATATAATGTATATAGTTTTGCACTGTTCTGTGCTAGTTAACTGTAATCATTTGTTTTCAAGTTTTATTGTCATTTAGTTATATGATGTTACATGTAAAACAAACTCTGCTTTGTCGATTGTTGTTTATTGTGAACCGCAACTGATGTATGGAAGATGCGGTATAGAAGTGATTGTTAAATAAATAAAATAAATAAATATACCCCATGTAGAGCAGGCCTCACTCTTGGCAAACCCTTTATAGAATTATCCCCTTTCTGCTCATCTGGAATACATAGGTATTGTCATATTTCAGCTTTTTATAGTTTTAGTTCTGTATATGTCACCTCTATTTAAGGATTTGTATCAGTTTACAAAATTTAAAAATAGGTAAAAACATAAAACAAACAAATTAGTTAAACACAAAACACCATTAACATCCAAGCAACTTATAAAGACACAAGACATAGAAAACAGAAAGAAAGAAAAAGGAATTCTATTACCATACAGGAAAGAAAGACAGCCACTAAAGAAAACAAAGACATACAGACAAACTTACTTCCATCCCCAGATCATCAGATGCAATGGAAAATAAATAAACCTTCAGTTGGTCTTGAAGAGAATGCAGAAAATGGCTGGAAGCAACGTGTGGCATAGTCCGTAAAGGAAGATAAAGCTTTGTGCACCAGGACTACCACTTTAAAATGTAGATGGAAAGAGATGGGAAGCGGTGAAATTGCATACTATGCTAACTGGCATTTGGGTGCCGCCACCCCTTGATGGACACCTATAACTTTTTTGTTTTAAATAGATTTTTCAGTTTTCTTCTGTATCATGAGGATTCAATAGTCTTTTTAAAATTAAAAAAAAAAATTCTGCAGCATATTTATTTATTTGGACAGTTTTGTGTACCACCTTATCCTTCAATCAAAGTGGTCACAGCACAATTGGGGGATACATTTTTAACACGAGGGGATATGAGACACATACACTAATACTTACAAGGAATATGGGCTATGGAGGGTTAAGTGGCTTGCCCAAGACCACAAGGAGCACCTGTGGGACTAGAAACCCCAGTCCTTCCGGCCCAAGGTTGCTGTCCTCTAGTGGGATTTGAACCCCTGACCTTTTGGCCTGAGGTAACTTGCCCCAACCACTAGGCCACGCCTCCCCATATTAGGGGTGTCATGTGGAGAAAATGTTTGTAATCCTTGAGGAAGGGACCAAACAGCAACTTATATGGAGTAACGAGAAGTATCTACTGCTCTCCATCTACTCTCCGTTTTTCCTCTCTTTTTAAATTGTAGTAGTCCTTTGTTTTTCCAGCTTCAACCTCCCAGACATTCCCTGAGCTGCCCGTGAGAACTGTGGTTCATTGCTATTTAATCCTGGTAGGCCACCTGCCCTTCATATTGCTCTGTGCAAGAGAATGCAAATGGAAGGTGGGGGTGTCTGGTCTTGACCCCAAAGGGCTGATAATCGAGAAAATGGCAATAGCAACATGTGGACAAATTTCCACAAATTTGACAAGGATTAGATAAGGAAAGCCAATGGGAATCACTAAAGAGAAGGGTTCTGTCAAACTGGAATGGGTTTACCCAATCCCTGGGTCTAATAGGGATGTGTATTTTGGACGCCTATAATTTAAAAGTGTGTACAAATTGCTTGTGTGCATGTTTACCTATGAGGTAACGCACATACAATCAATTTGCATGCGCAAAAGAGCGTCAGCATGCATAAAAGATGTACAGTTAAGATGAATATGCATAAAAATGCACAAAACACATGAAAATTTGTAAAAATGTAACTTTAAATGAAGACTAACCAAACCTCTTTTGGCTGTGTGGATCCCTAGTGTCTAGTGTCTTCAGCAGTTGATAGGGGCTCGTCACTGATGATAGCTTTGTTCTGTTCTAGGCATCTCTCAATAAGCTACTGGAGACTCTGGGAAAGGCTGAACCTTTCTTTATCCGCTGCATTCGCTCCAACGCTGAGAAGGTAAGAAAGATTGGAACCTGGAGGCAAAGGACTACTTTCAGGTGTCCTTCCAGCTTTTACTGTGAATTTTTAATTAGATGGGGGTTGACTATTTTATTTTAATCTGCAGATATGTAGCTTCTTCCCTCTTTACTTCTGGCTGATTAAAGTCATTGTCATATTATTGCCCAAGTGGAGCTGGTTCAGCTGAGGCACAAGAGGAGATAGGGGGCCACACCAGCATGGACAGATTGAACTCGTGTCCCAGTGTTCTTCTTGATTGTCATGATGCTTTATGAATTGTCCAGAGCGGGACCGGCTTAAGAGGTGAACCAGTGAGGCACTAGCTCAGGGCGCACCAAAACAGGGGCGAAGGAAGCCTGCCTTACTGACTCACTTTCAGCCTGTCCTCTGCCTCCCCAGCCGCAGAAGCATTTGCTTTTTCTCCTGCAGTTGTAGTAATGTTCGGCACAGCGGCTTGAATATAGCGCAGCCGTGGAAGCAAATGTAATTGTTCCCGCAGCTGTGCTGAACATTAATACAGTCACGGGAGCAAAAGCAAATGCTCCCACGGCTGTTTTGCTGCAGAGAGGGGGTTGGCATGGCTGTTATTGGGGCTATGGTGGGGGCAGGAATGGCTGGCACTGGAAGGGAGCTGATTCTAGGGCTGGGGTTCTGGGATTGAAAGGGGGATAATGCTGGCAAAAGCTAGGGTCAGAGTAGGAAAAAGATATGCTGGGAAAGTGAGAAGATGGGGGAGGAGGACAGATATTGTGGGGAGTGGGGAAGAAGCAGAGTCAACCAAGGGAAGGGTGTAAGAACTGTTTAAAGTTGGTAAAACCCAAGAGGACTGTGGAAAACTGCAGGAGGATCTGGATAAATTGGAAGACTGGGCATCCAAATGGCAGATGAAATTCAATGTGGACAAGTGCAAAGTTATGCACCTAGGAAAGAACAACCCACACTATGGTTGCACAATGCAAGGTTCCACATTGGGAACCACCACCCAGGAAAAAGATTTAGGAGTCATCGTGGATAACATGTTAAAACCCTCCGCCCAGTGTGCAGCGGCGGCCAAGAAAGCAAATAGAATGCTAGGTATCATAAGGAAAGGAATGGAAAATAAAACAAAGGATATTATAATGCCTCTGTATCGTTCCATGGTACGACCGCACCTTGAATATTGTGTGCAGTTCTGGTCGCCGTATCTTAAAAAGGATATAGCGTTATTAGAAAAGGTACAGAGAAGAGCCACCAAAATGGTAAAGGGGATGGAAGGCTACTCCTATGAAGAGAGGCTACAAAGGTTAGGGCTCTTCAACCTGGAAGAGAGATGGCTGAGGGGAGATATGATAGAGGTCTATAAATTAATGAATGGAGTGGAACGGGTAAATGTAGATTGATTGTTTACGCTATCAGAATATAGAAAGACTAGGGGACATGTAATGAAGCTACAGGGTTAACTATTTAAGACAAATAAGAGAAAATATTTTTTCACTCAACATGTAATCAAACTCTGGAATTTTTTACCAGAGGATGTAGTAAGAGCTATTAGTGTAGCTGGGTTTAAAAAAGGTTTGGACAAGTTCCTGGAGGAAAGGTCCATAAACCATTATTAAAAGGGACCCGGGATATCAATGCTTGACCCAATACAAGCATTGTGGAACCTGTGTCTTTTGGGGATACTGCTAGGTACATATGACCTAGATTGGCCACTGTTGGAAACAGGATACTGGGCTTGATGGACCTTGGTCTGACCCAGTATGGCATATCTTATGTTCTTATGTTCTAAGAAGGAGGAAAAACATGATTAATGAATATTGAAGAAGGGTGCTGGAGAAGGGGAGTAGGTGGCAGAGCAAGTACTAGGGACATAGGATATGGGAAAGGAGGGACTCTGACAGGTGAAGACTCTAAAGGTTGTGTGAGAAAACAGAAGAAAGTCTGTAAGGCTGGGTATTGGGATTTTAAGTGGAGACTCGTGGCTTGGGTGGGATTATGAGTGGGAACTTGCAGTTGCTTGGGGAGATAGTGGGGATTAAGAAATTGACCAGAGATTAAGAGGACAGTGGACAAGGCGATTGGGTGAGGGGTATGAGTAAGGCTCAGGAGAGAAGATGTGAAGGACCTGGAGGGTTTGTTGGCAGTTGAAAAGGGCAGAGTGCTATGGAGTGGATGAGAGCCACAGAAGGGGACAGATCTTTGAAGCAGGTGAAAGAGGGTAGAAATGAGGGGAGAAGCGAAAGGGGAAATAGAAGCCTGGATGGGGATAAGACATAAGAATGGGCCTGGAAGTGGAAAGATACGTGTTAGGGAATGAGCTGGGGCTGGTAAAGGGATGAGAAGCAGAAGATGGTAAATGAGATTGGGGAGGAGATAAGTACAGAGGGAGGAAATGGTGGATTAGAAAGTTGATGAAGTGGGGGGGGATAGGATGCTGGCAGAGGAATGAGACAGATGCGGAATGGAAGGATTAGCGATGTAAGATTAGGAAATGGAAACTTGGTAAGTAGGTGAATGGTGAAAGGAAGACTGAAGGTTGTAGGAAGGAGAAAGAGGAATGGAATGAAGCTACAGGTAGGTAAAAGGCAAATGAGAGAAATAGAAGGATCCATGTCAGAGAGAGATGTAGCAAAGGAAAGGACGAAGAAGACAGGCAGTGTGAAGGAATAGAAAATGGAAATGGGATCTTGGAAAAAGAAGAAAATCAACAAGAGGAAGTAGAAAAGAGAGACTGGAACCAACTCAGCTGGAAAAAATAAGGTGATCAGACAAGAAAGGGTGTCAGTTTTTAGAGAATAAAATATGTCAGCTTTGAAAATGTGCATTTCTTATAGTTCATTACAAGAGGAAATGCATTTCTGCTTCTTTTTCTTTTGTGTTTCATATCTTGGAGGTCTGTTTACTAAACAATGATAGTGGCATCATGGCCCCATTGAATAAAACAGGACCGCGGCACCGATTTCACACGATCACCGCTATTGCTGTTTAGTAAACAGATCCTTTGGCGTCTGATTTTGAGGTTTTCCATTTCAAATTTTGTCTTTTGTAGTTTCTTATTTAATTGGTGATGAACTGTGTTTTCATCTGCAGCCGAAATAAGGGATTCTGTTAACATGAAACTCTCTAAGAATATATAGTAGTTCAGCTTGTTCTCTTTTCCGACTGGAGGTTACTGGTGTCAGAGTATTTGCAATGCTGATTTTCCATAGGTACAGTTGGTGCAATTTGAGTTCTTGATGCTGGTGTCGAGTGTCCATTTGTAGGGCTTTTTGTTTTGATGCTCAATATCTAGCTGTGGAGGGAGTTAATGGTTTTGTCACTGATGTGAGACTAGAATTTGAATAGAATTTTTTTGTATGTTGAGATGTAAAGTAAAACACCGTAGTTCTGCTCTGCATTTGTTCTGGGAGAATTTTATTGATGAGTCTAGGAGTATGAATGAATAATTATGCTCTATCAGACTGATATTCAAAGACAAGTAGGCATTCACTGGCAAATGCATAATTAGCCTAACTGTATTTCCAAAAAATATGCAGATAATATCAGGCTTTTACATTTTAGAATGGCTGGATATTATGGGCTCGATATTCAAAGGCATTTACATGATCTATAGACATGTAAAACCTGTAAATGCCGCATAGAGAGGGATATTCTTTTGGAAGATGGTCTGTTCTGCCCCCATTGTGAAGGCTGCAGCTAAATGTTTTGCATTTATTTAAATATTATATTTCTGTTCAATACAACCATAAACAGATGCAGTCAGTAGCACAAATTTGGCCAAAATGGCCCCCATCTTCTGCCTCTTAGCTACCCTGATTTTGTTTGCCTCCTTTGAACTCCTCCCCCTTTTGAGGTCAGTAAAAAAATAGTTTTTGTTAAAAGTGAAGAAGAGAGTGCTGGACTTACATCTCTTTCCCACAGTTCTCATGGGCTTTTTTCTTGTCCTTACCTAAGATGGAGCTCTTCTTTGATGAGGCTTTGGTTCTGCAGCAGCTGCGTTACACTGGGATGCTGGAGACAGTGAGAATTCGGAGATCCGGTTACAGTGCCAAATACACTTTCCAGGTATGGCAGCAGTGCACCTCATGGCAGAACATTTGGTCAGTACTTCGACCTGAACCTGACAGTTGCAGTCAGTCTGAAATAACAAAACCTCCGACTGGCACTATATAATATTGCAGAGGCTCTGTAAGGAGCCTCCTTACAGCAGGCATTTTACTTTTACGTTCTGGGGACCAAAGAGTGGTAAGCAGCATTCTTGCAACCCCTGGAGGCAGCCATTTTGCAAATACCGTGGAAAATGAAATCAGATTGAATGGCACCTGATTGGTTAGTGTAATGTGCATTGTGACATCACTAACCCTTGTCTGTGACACTGATACCGGCCAGCATGGCGGCTCCCAAAGGTTCAAGAGAATTTTCAGGCAGATGCCATAATTTTAAACATTGGAAAATTATTTGGGGGCCAATTTTATTTTTATGAAAGGTGAATGTTACTGGTTGTCAGAGTATGCCAATAGGATTAGGTATCTTTTAGTAATTGAAACGGAGAAACTCTGAATGTGTTCAGGGTGGGCAGAGGGGAGTGGAAAAGGGAGCATGAAGTGGAACCAGGGAAGTTGAGTTTCTGCTCATATGGGCATGACACCTATAGCAAGGCCAGGGATTTGTAGCTAGTTCTGTAGAGATTTGTTTGAGAGGGAAAACTGGATATGATGGAGAATTTCAAGTGTCAGAAAGTTTTGGGGGAAGGGTTGAGGTGAAAGACCACTTTCCATCTCTGGTAAGAGCTTCATCCAAACTGAACCTCTGGGGTGGTGTCCAGGTATATTTCACACCAGGGCCCTCATTCTCCAAACTGGTTTTGGGTTTTTCTGCTCTTTAGGACTTCATGGACCAGTTTCAAGTGTTGCTGCCCAAAAATGCCAAACCCACAAAGGATGTAATATCTGCCTTACTGAGTAAAATGGAGCTGGACAAAAAAAACTACCAGATAGGGAAGACCAAGGTGAGTTTTAGAAGAACCTGTTATGAGTGATAATGGCTGTCTGCGTATGACTGCTCTTTAAGAAAGGACATCTTTTCTCCCCTTATTCAGTAAACTTGTCCTTGGGTATCTGTAAAGCAGTGGTGACATCTTCTGGCCACCTTGAAGAGCACAGCCACATTTTCTCAGTTTAGATTTCTCTTTCTACGAACTGCTAAAAGAGGGTAAAGGCATGGCTCCATGCCTTGCAGGAAATCTGGATTAAATTCCTAAGCCTGGTTTCTGTGCCTTAGGCTGGACAAAACTAGGAATGCTGCAGAAACTCTAGACTACAAGAGCCAGGCCAGATGGGAAAGTTAAAAATAGAATGGGGGGAGGGACCCTAGATTTGCCACCAGTGGAGGCTTGTGACACCATTGGCCCCCAGTACAGGCTAGTTTCAGCTGAGGTGGAACTTTAAAGGAGAAGGAGGGAAACCAAACAAAAGCCATCAGATAATGACATCTTGCTTTTATTGTTCAGGTATTTATGAAAGAGACAGAAAGACAGAAGCTGCAGGACACACTACATAAGGAGGTGATTTGCAAGATTATACTGCTTCAGAGCTGGTTCAGGATGGTCATGGAAAGGAAGCAGTTTTTGCGCATGAAGCAGGCGGCCATCACCATCCAAGTGAGTTCCCCCAGATTTCACCCATTATGTTTCTTTTGGGCCATGCTCTGCCCTTTCAAGTAGGAGGCTGTTCCGTTCCACGCTCTGGCTGGCTGGTGCTGACCGCAGTAATGACGATGACGATGATGACGTGGAAACTGCATCCATGACCAGCCCGGTGGCACCTGGTACTTGATGGTATAATTGTTAATGTTGAGCCAATGTTGAATTTTTGTTTGTCTTACTGCAACATACGTTTGGTTCAAGTGTTGTAAACAGCCTTGACACTTTGAAAGGCGGTATATAAAACCAGCTAAATAAATAGATAGAGCTGGGTAATCCCCTCACCTGCCTACTCTGTCACCACAGACCCTTGTGTCAGTGGCAGATGAGGCTGCATTGTTTGACCTAGAAAGTGGAGATGGGGGTGGGAGAAGACTTGAAATGTAAGAGGAGGTGGAGCCCCTATTCGTTTAAAAAAAAAGAAAGAAAAGTAAAGGGGCCTTGCAGGGTGAGAAATAAATTAATTCTGGACTTCCAGAGTACGTCTGCTAGACCAGTCCAGACTAGAGGGTTAACCGCACCCCCCCTCCCCCCATCCAGCAGATGTAAAACAGAGAAAACACCAGAACAATGCTGTGACAGCACCAGCAGCACCTTCCCCAGGACAGAAGGGCACTGTTCAGTATTTTCTCTGTCTCAGCAGATGTTCTGGACATCTTGATAGTAATTAGCATTTTTATAGCAATACCAGATATACTTAGCATTGTACGATGATGAAAAATATTCAGGTATGATGAGTCTCTTCTAAATGGAGCTTACAGTCCTAATGGCTACCTGAGATAACTGGAGATAAAGTGATGTGCCCAGAGCCACATGGAGGGCCAGTGGCAGAAGCCAGAATTGAACCCTGGTTTCTCTAGTTCTCATCCTGCACCTCGTATCTCTGCAGGCATACTGGCGGTCATACAGTGTGCGGCGGATGCTGGAGGAGCAGAGCAGCGCCGCCATTTACATCCAGGCTATCTGGAGAGGGTACAGGCAGCACAAATCCTACCAGCAGCAGATGTGGAGGCTTCGGGGATTCCAGGCCCTTTGCCGAGGATACGTTCAGCGGAAAAGGTAAGTGCACAAAGAAGTGTGTGCCTCAACTGACTGAGGGCCTGATTTGCTAAGGCTTTTTTCTTTTTTTTTTTACTGTTCTGTCCCTACAAAAAACCATTGACTGAATGTAACCTTAAGTACTGTTTGTCAGCTGTGGTCATTATGATACGTCACAATTCTCTTTATTTCTTCTAAACCAGGTTTCAGTGTATGGTGCAGGAAAAGCTGAAGGCCGAGGAAGAGAAAAAGAAAATTCTGGAAGCACAGCAGAAAGAGCAGAAAGAGCGCCAGAGGCAGAAAACCGAGCGGGAACAGCAGCTGGTGCAGATGGCAAGACAAGACAGTGGAGCTGACAGCAAAACGGGGCATGAACGCAGAGAGAGCCCACCTCGTAAGACGCCCATCGCTCAGGACGAGCAGGTGGAAAAGCTGGTCCTTGGCGGTGAGAAATCCGTGTTGCTCTCCCAGAGGAGCTGGCCAGAAAATGCAGACAAAGCCACTAGCAGCCGGGAGAAGCGAGAGAGCCGCAGGCAGAGGGGGCTGGAACACAATAAGCTGCAGAACAAAGCTATCTTCTCGTCTCTGGATGAGCAATGTGTGCCTGCTGGAAAGTACGACAATGACGGCCTTATCAAAAAGAGTGACTTAAAGGAGCAGAGCAAACCCTTGGCGGAGGAGGGAATCAGAGTAAGCCTGCAAGAGAGCACAGACGGGAAGAAAGCACCTCCAGGCAGCAGCAGCATGAAGGCGAACCACACAGAGTCCAAACCCAAATTGCTGGACAAGCAGAAAAGGGAAATACAGGAGAATGAAAAGCATGAGGAGAAGGATAATCAAGTCGGCAAGCAGCCTGACAGACCATCCACTTTGCCCCTGAATTTAAACAATCACCTGTCACCAGCCATGGAAGGCGTGGGAAGGCAACCCGAGCATCCAGAAGACAAAAGCAAGCCAAGTGTGGCTCAGAAGCTGACCAGGGACCTGGAGAGCCCCAGCACCTCTCCGATCCAGAGGTACAGCGATCAGGAGAAACTGAAGAACGTGGCAGAGAAATGGAAGGGGAAGAGGCACCCTGACAGTGGACAGAATGAAGCTGTCGCTGAGGAAAAAGCGAGTGAGAAGCTCTTGACTGATGATCATCCAAGAAAGCCCTCGGTGTAAGAACAAGTTATCGTATTTGTTTAATGCTCTTTCTGCCACTGTCTGTGACAGCATTGTTATAGGGCACATTCATGGGAGCAGCCCCCTAACTTAGCCAGGGTCTTTGCTGTGCATGCCCACTGCTTGAATAACCTTGGGTTCCCAGCTGGCAAAATGGTTTTGTGGCACTGGGGAGAAGGAGCTTGTGTGGTCATATGAGGGCATGTTTTCTAGAGTGAATCTAAAGGTACACAGCAGGGTTTTTGCCTTTTGATCCCCATTCTGGAATCAATAATTTGTAGATGCTTAACAGAGTTTCATAAAGGTTATATCTGTACTGTGCAAATGCTTCTCGTGAGGATGGTCAGAGGTCCCTGTTTGAGGCTCCTTCTGTGTGGAAAACCCTCTTTCCAGCCGTCCTCTTTTATTTTCAGATGGGCTGCTTAGTATCGAGAGAGAACACCCTCCCTGTTAGCGTGTCAGATGCACATGGTTCACAGATGGATCCATGTGTGTGATGCAAGTGCAAAATCTTCCTCATGCTGCCCCTCGCTGTGCGAGGGGGGGGTTGTATGAATTTGCTTTTGCATTTATAGTCAAACCACAAAACAGACAGTGTCCATTAAAATTATCCTGTGTCAGGCCCGGGGAATGCTTCAGATATTTCAAGAAGTCTGTAGAGAAAAGCTGAACTGCCCAGTTTAATTATGTTTATTTAATGTATTTTCCTTTTAATTGTAGAAAGCATGTTGGTCCATCGCTGGATGACAGTTCCACAACACCTCTTCCTATACATTCAAATCAGGTATTTACCATGCCATTTCCTTCAGGACTGCTTTCACTGACTAAAGCCCCTGCCTCACCTCACCACATTCCAAAGTTATTTTTGTTTTGGGCGTCATTTATCCACCAATAATATGATGAGTCTAGCCACAATATCCTTTCTAATCTTGGCACTTGTGAAACATCTGTAGAGTTCTCCATAAATTAGTGATGGATGGATAACCGCTGTCAAGCCCTGAAGGTTTCGCCATTGGGCTTCTGGAAGGAAATATTCTGACAGCGCAGGAAGCAGAAGAATTAGGATGCGTGTTTGGGCAATTTAATTAGTTGTTAAAACAAAAAGCAAAATTAAGTAACGTCTCTCATTTCTGTTAGATTTTCTTTCATTCCATGTTCCACAAGGCCGTATTAGGCTTTAACATATTTAAATTCTTTTCCGGCTTAGTTGCACCTGTGTATGAATCTTGGGAGCGCTGCTGTGCTGCTCATAATCAAGAAGCTCAGCGGGCATTGCATAGCTACTTTGAACTGTGAAATCCAGACAGAGACTCCTTTGCTTCCATGGGGGTGGGTAGAGATACTGACTTCGTCCAAGGTCATGCAGAGAATCCTATGACAAAAAGGAGTCTTCAGCACATGTCTCAGGATTTCTCCTGAATCAGAGTTTGTATGCAACCCATTAGGCCAGCCTTTTCCCATGGATATCCGAGAGCCATCATTTCATAATAACCTGGGGCAACCGTTAGGTGTGTTCTTATTTTTAAATACTTTTTTCAGGTACTTGCAGATGGAACAGAGAGTGACAAGAGTAGCAAAAAACAGGTCGTTCAGAAGAAGAAATCCAATGAACATCCAGCCCACTCTGAAGCTGCTGCAGAGCCCAAGTATGTCCTTGACCATCTGCCCTTGTATACACGGAGCACACCTCAGCCGTTGTACTTTGTATGGAACACCTCTGAAGGCTTCTGCAGTGTTAAAGAACACTTAGTGCATGGTTTCCACAAGAGTGAGGAAGAGGTGCCTGCTAGTGGGAGCAAGGAAGGGGAGCCGGGGATGGGGGTGCCTGCTCATGGGGGCAAGGAAGGTTTGCTGTAGGGTGTCTGCTAGTGGGGGGGCAAGGCAGGGGGGCCGTGGGGTGCCTGCAGGTGGGTATGGGGACAGGGGAACTGGGAGGTGCCTGTAGGTGGGGACGGTGGCGGGGGAGTCAGGGGGTGCCTGCTAGTGGCAGCAAGACAGGGGAGCGGAACGTGCCTGCGGGTGGGAAGGAGACAGGATTTGTCTTTTAAAATTGGTTTCTTCTCTTCTCAAATCTGAGCTCAAGGTGAGTTACATTCAGGTACAGTAGATATACCCTGCTCATGAGGGCTTAACAATCCAAATTTTGTATCTGAAGTTACGGAGGGCTAAGTGACTTGATCAGGGTCACAGGCTGGGGGGGGGGAGCAGGATCAGAGTGGGTATGTTACTGGATTAGGAATATAGGAATGTTTCTCATTTTCTTTAGGCCCGCACATAAAAGTCCTCTCTACAAACTCTGGGGCAAGAGGCAAGATAAGAAATACACTAAAGAGATCCCTCAAACCCCTGAGGAACATGAGAGTGTTGCGCTGATCAGTGCTGTACCTGACATGATGGCAGCAAAGAAGACGGGAGAAGGTACGCTCTAGGGTCTGTCTAAGAGGAAGTGTTTCAAATAGGGTGTCATGCACCAAGCAGCCCTGATCATCTTCTGACACGTCAAATGCTGTATTGGTAATTTTTAAACTTGGTTGAGTCACTGAGGGCTGCCACGTTGTCACTGAAAGATATAAGGGGGCAGTTACTAAACTTTTTATTTATTTATTTATTTATTTAACAGTTTTTCTCCAGGAACAAGCAGGAAGTCAGTCCTCACATATGGGTGACGTCGGCGCCGACGGAGCCCTCGTGCAGAGCAATTTCCCCAGCTTTCAAAGAAAGCTTTTGGGAATGCCTCGCGCATGCGCGGTCCCCTTCCCGCCCAAGGGTGCCATCTTGCTCAGTCTTCTTTTTTCCACGGAGCCCGACAGACGTTGTCCCATTTTCCTCGGAAAAAGTTGATTGTTTTTTGACTATTTCTACCATTTTTGGTACCGGTTCGACGCCGGTTCCCCTTCCCGCTTCAGCTCGGTACACCGGTATCGAGTCTTACTAACTTTTTCAGTTTTGTCCTTAGTGACTAGCGTTCACGCTCTTTTTCTTTTAACTGGCAGTCCGAGTCCGGTCTTTCGATCTCGCAGGGGCCCTTTTTCCCCCGATGGCTGCCAGCGGGTTCAAGAAGTGTGATTGGTGTAAAAAACTTATGTCCCTCATGACACCCATGACTGCTGCCTCGGACCTGACCATGACCCTGTGGTCCGTGTGGCAAGATGTCCTCCAAAACGCTGAGGAGCAGGCAGCACCAGCGCGAGACTATTTTCTCCAAGTCTGGATCCATCCGGGCCAGTACCTCGTCAGAAGCCTCGACGTCTCGGGACTCTGAACCCGAGCACCGTCGAGGGTCTTCTGAAAGGGGTCTCCCACCCGGAAGCACCGTAAGAAGAAGAAACCGCGAGGGCTGCGTCTTTGGAGGACTCCGATCGGCTGGGGCCCTCGAGTTCCAGGTTGCGGAGCGCCAAACGCCGCCTCGGGTTCGCCGAGTCGGAGAGGCCTGCTAAAATACCTCGCACAGAGCCGGAGGCGTCGGACAAGGTAATGCCTGTTGTCCTCGCGGACTCTCCTCCGGGAGAACCAGTGTCAGTCCCGGCGTTGGGAACCGAGTCGGGGCCTGCGGAGCCTTCTGAGCTGGGTCTCAGGTTGGCAGCCTTGGAGAGCAGAGTGTCTGCCTTCATGGACCAGCAGCGGGCGCTGATAGCCAGTCTCACCCGTGCATCCGCTCCGACCATCGGGACCTCGACGTCTAAGTCGACCCTGGAGGCAGAACCGATCCTCGAGTCCATGCGGGCTCAAGTTGATCCTCGGCCAAGGTCTCCCTCAACCTCCCATTCGGGACCGAGGTCGTCGTCGCCGGGGCCATCGGCATCGGGACAGACACGCTCGAAGCCCTCGAGGCCAGAGCCCATCGAGTCCTCCTCGGAGGGCTCAGTTTGGGAGATGGATGAGGAAGACTCGCCTGATACCCACCAGACCCGGTACGTCCCTTTGGACTCCCCAGGTTCGGAACCTCGGAGACGGTCGCCCCCGGAGGACACCAGGTTCTCGGACTTTGTGAGGGATATGGCCAAGGCTTTGGCTTTCCCTGCAGATGCCGAGGAGGAGCCTCGAGCCGAGGAGCTCGATGCCCTCCAGTATGACACTCCTCCGAAAGAGGCCCTTACTGTACCGGTGCCTCCGATGCTGGAACGGTTGATGCTCCGCATGTGGGAGTCCCCGGCCTCGGCACCGGTCCTCAGCAGACGGGTCGATTCCATTTATCGAGTCCATAAGAGCCCCAGGTTCCAAAAGGCGCAGCTGCCGCACAACTCCATGGTTGTGGAATCAGCCATGCAAAGGTTTAAGAGCCAAAAGACGCACTCCTTGGTGCCTCCCGGCCGGGAGGCCCAGAACCTGGACGCCCTCGGCAGAAAGTGCTTCCAGGGCTCGATGCTGTCATGCCGTGTCCAGATCTACCAGCTGTTCATGGGCATGTACTTAAGAGACCTGGCAAAGGAGATTGTCGTGTTCTCTGCTGGCCTTTCCGAGGAACCCTTGCAGCGCTTCAAGGCCCTGTCCACCGGGATCAGAGAGTGCTCGAAGTTTATGTCTCGAGCAGCCTACGACGGCTTCGAGACTTCGGCCCGGGTAGCCGCAGCCAGCATCAGTGCAAGGCGCCAGGCTTGACTCATTTCGTCTGACCTCGAGCCATGGGTACAGGACAAGTTGGTCGATGTCCCCTGCCGAGGAGATAACCTCTTCGGCAAACCCATGACTGAAAACGCTGCTGAACTCGAGTCCGAGTACTTGACCCAGACAAGGCTGTCGAAGAAGACATCTGCTCCTTCTCACAGGAAGAAGACCTGGGGGAAAAAGCCCTTTTACCTGAGGAAGGGACAGGCTTACAGAAACTATCCCACTTACCAGGCCTCCCCAGCTCCCCAGCAGGGGCAGCAGGCCAGGGGACGGGGGAATGGCTCTCGTAAGCCTCAAACCCCCAAGCCTCCAGCTCCTGCTCCTGCCCAGCAGGGAGGGGGTTTTTGACTACCTCTGCATAGCTCCTCTCCCACCAGTGGTTTGGCCCTGCACAGGAGGTCGGCTGTCCCTGTACGCCCACAGGTGGTCAGCCATTACATCTGACACTTGGGTTCCAAGAATAGTCCAGGACGGCTTTCTGCTCCATTTCAGCCAAGTGCCTACCTCCTATTTCCCAGGAGACTATCTCGGACCCCTCTTGCACAGGAACCTCCTCTTGCAGGAGTTGGCTGGTCTTCTCAAGGATCAGGTGGTGGAATCCGTGACCCACCACCTGCAGGGGAAAGGCTTTTACTCCAGGTATTTCCTGATACTGAAAAGACAAGGAGGCCTTCGCCCCATCCTAGACCTGCGAAATCTCAACAAGTTCTTGGTAAAGGAAAAGTCCAAGATGCTTTCATTTGGGATACTTCTGCCTTACCTCCAGCAGGGAAACTGACTATGCTCCTTGGACCTAAAGGATGCTTACACACACATCCTCATACATCCAGACCACAGAAAATACCTCAAGTTTGTGGTCGGAGGCAACCACTTCCAATACAAAGTGCTTCCTTTTGGTCTAGCTTCCACTCCAAGGGTTTTCACCAAGTGCCTACTTGTGGTAGCGGCCTTCCTCAGGAGCCAGGGGATCTTTGTGTTCACTTACCTAGACGACTGGCTCATAAGGGGCCAGTCAGCTCAGGAGACGCACCATGCCACAGCTCGCACAATAGCTCTGCTTCAGCATCTGAGGTTCGTCATCAATCACGCAAAGTCCTCTTTGCTCTCCACCCAGAACTTGGAGTTCACAGGGGCAAGGCTCGACACCATACAGGCAAGAGCCTACTTGCCACGGGACAGGGCAGACCGCCTGCTGTCTCAGGTGGGCATGGTGAGTCAAGTACTTCAGGTGTCAGCACGGAGGTTCTTAAGCCTGCTCAGCCACATGGCCTCCACAGTTCGTTACTCCTTTCGCACGTATGCACATGTGGACAGCTCAGTGGACTCTGCGGGACCAGTGGTCACAGGCCACGGGACGCCTGTCTGATAGAGTGGCAGTATCCAAACCCCTAGTGTAGTCCCTGCAGTAGTGGTCACAATCAGGAAACCTCCTGCGGGGGGTACCGTTCCAGCTTCCCGTATATGCCTCCTTGATGGGTTGGGGAGCCCATTGTCAGGGCTCTTGCACTCAAGGTCAGTGGACTCCTCAAGAGGCCACACTCCAGATCAACCTGTTGGAACTCCGGGCCATTCGCTTGGCTCTAAAAGCCTTTGCTCCTGTCCTCTCCAACCAGTCTGTCCAAGTACAGACGGACAACCAGGTGGCTATGTTCTATGTGAACAAACAGGACGGCACAGGTTTGCGGATCCTTTGCCAGGAGTATCTGGATCTCTGTTCCTTCGCAGTTTGACGCAACATGTCTCTCCATGCAGTTTACCTACCTAGCCAGGAGAACTGCCTGGCAGACAAACTGAGCAGGGTTCTTCAACCCCACGAATGGCAACTGAACAGGGAGATTGCTCAGCAGATTTTCAACCACTGGGGCCTCCCATCCATAGATCTCTTTGCCAGTCCACAGAATCGTCAGTTGCCCCGCTTTTGCTCCAGACAGCCGCACCCCCTCAGGGTAGCAGCAGATGCGTTTCTTCTCCCTTGGTTGGGAAGCCTCCTGTACGCTTTTCCGCCTACGCCTGTGTGACCCTGGTAGCACCCAGGTGGCCCAGACAGCCTTGGTTCCCACTTCTTCTTCAACTGGCGGTGGAAACCCCTCTCCCCTTGGGGGTATAGCCCAACCTCCTCACCCAGGAGCAGGGTTCCCTAGTGCACCCCAATCCCAGATCCCTAAATTTGATGGCCTGGCTGCTGAGAGGGTAGGCCTTGCACCCTTTCTCTTACCCGAAGGGGTAGAAGAAGTGTTAGCCTCCAGGAGGCCATCCACCAGAAAATCCTACGCATGTAAATGGCGCAGGTTCCAAGTGTGGTGTCACCAACATACTGTAGAACCCTTCTCATCTCAGGTTCCCAAAGTGTTATAGTACCTACTTCATCTCTCGGAGCTAGGCCTTAAGTCTAACTCCGTCAGGGTCCACCTGAGTGCCTTGTCAGCTAACCATGCACCGATAGATGGTCAGCCTCTCTCGGCTCACCCCTTGGTAGCCAGGTTTCTCAGGGGCCTGCTCCTGCTGAATCCTCCAATCCGCCCTCCAGCAACAGAATGGGATCTCAACATGGTCTTGCAGCAACTTACTCGCCCTCCTTTCAAGCCGATGTCCACTTGCCATCTGCGCTTCCTCTCCTGGAAGGTGCTCTTCCTGGTAGCGCTCATGTTGGCTAGGCGTGTGAGTGAGCTGCAGGCTCTAGTGTCAGATAGGCTATACACACGGTTTTACAAGAACAGGGTAGTGCTCCGCACACACCCCAAGTTCCTCCCAAAAGTGGCTTCCTCATTTCACCTCAACCAAGAGGTGGTTCTTCCAACCTTCTTTCCCAGGCCACATACCAACAGGGCAGAAGCAGTTCTGCATACCCTGGACTGAAGAGGGCGCTCGCCTTCTACCTGGAGCGTACGCGGGCTTCTCAGCTCTTCGTCTCTTATGACCCTAGTAAACTGTGTCTACCGGTCTCCAAGCGCACGTTATCCACCTAGGTGGCAGACTGCATCGCCTGGGCGTACAGGGCAGCTGACCTTCAGCTGCAGGGTCATATCGCGGCCCACTGTGTTAGGGCTAAGGCCGCATCAGTAGCTAATCACCGCTCTGTTCTGTTGGCAGACATCTGCCGGGCCGCAACTTGGTCTTCAAGCCAGACTTTTGCAGCCCATTACTGCCTGGAGAGGGAGTCCCGACGGGACAGCGTTTTCGGTCAGGCGGTACTCCGGAATCTATTCGAGATTTAGGCAACTCCAGCCCTCTGGTGTGAGGCTACTGTGGGGGATGCATTCTCGGAGAAAGTTCTCTCGCTGCTGTTGCGCCTCGCCTAGAGGAAGCCTTTTTTCAGCTGTAGGTTCTCAGTAGCCTGTAGCTAGGGAGTCCCATATGTGAGGACTGACTTCCTGCTTGTTCCTGGAGAAAGCGTAGTTACTCACCTGTAACAGGTGTTCTCCAGGGACAGCAGGAATCAGTCCTCACGACCCTCCCTCCTCCCCTGGAGTTGCAGTCCTATTATTGCTTTTTATTATTTTTTGTCGTCTTTTTAGCTATGTCACCTGGCTGAGCAAGATGGCACCCATGGGCGGGAAGGGGACCGCGCATGCGCGAGGCATTCCCAAAGGCTTTCTTTGAAAGCTGGGGAAATTGCTCCGCACGAGGGCTTCGTCGGCACCGACATCACCCATATGTGAGGACTGATTCCTGCTGTCTCTGGAGAACACCTGTTACAGGTGAGTAACTACGCTTTATATACCGCCTTTGATAAAATTGAGCATTTACTGTAGCTTAGTTTATCATGGGAGTCAGTAACTTGCAGTAACTCAATACCACAGGTTAGTGACTCCCACAGTAAATGAATAATGCAGCTTGCGGTAATCACCACAAGCAGCGTTATTCCAAGGGAAATTTTAAAGGGGTCATGACTAACATGCAACAGGTGATCCAAGGGTCCCCTTCCCCCTAGGACCTCCAATATTTCAAAGCTCCCCCTCCCCCAAGCTCTCACAAGCCCCATTATGGTTCCTCCCCATCCAAAGGACACCCCCTGATCTCAAATGACATCCTCCCTCCCGCCAAGAAGATTACACTCTCAAATTCCTGAAGACCACAGGGCCTACCTTTGAAGTCCCTGGTGGTCTAGTGGGGTAGACAGTTAGGAATGGTTCCCCCTCATTCGTGCCGGTGCTAGCTCTGGGTGCAGAGTGGTGCCTGGGATCCCCTAAGGGTCGTCTTGTGGTACTGTCGCTAGAGGGGGTGTGAGGGTCCTTTGCGAGCTTTACTGGGCTGGGGGGGTTGTCGGTTGAGGGAGTAATTTAGGGGGTAGGAGATGCTGGGGGAAGGGAACCACCAGACCACCTGTTGCATTACTAGGCACAATCCTTTTAATTTTTGTGGCCTGGAGCACTGAGCCTTGCCTTAGGGGCCCAATGCTCCCAGCCAGGCAAAATAATGTGGCCTGCGGTAATTTGAATACCAATGAGATGCTTTGCATCTCCTTAGTATTCAGCATGTGTTGCAGTAGTAGTTTGTGTGTTATGGTAAAATAACGTGTGATTTTCATAACGCACTTTAGTAACTCCTCTCACAACTGGACTGGAGTCTCAAGAAATTGTCATATCTGTGCCCCTGGTTTCACTGGACATGAATTATCCTAGAGAGCTCTTAAATGAATCTTAAACCACTGTTAAAGGAGATTCATCCACCTCCCCTGGTTATTTCTTTGAGTGCTTAGATGCCCTTAGAGTGGGCAATTTTTCGAAACCATACGCGTGGATAATGTGGCCTATTGGGAAAATTACCACACGCTCCCCCCACCCTAGCTTCCTCATAATTTGTCCATCTAGCTGAGTTAAGAAATGCATCCCTGGGGGACGCATGTTGTAAGTCAGCAGAGTGGAACACACATATATTTGAGTTTCAGAAGAGTATTTTGCTCCTGCTCTGCTCCCTGCCTGGATAACACGTGCAAAGTGCCCAGGTGCTTTAAGCTTTTGGGCTTTGCAGCTACTAATTGTTCAAAGAGAAACAACATGGGCTGTTCCAAAAAACTGGGAAATTAAGAATTTAAGATATGCTATACTGGGTCAGACCAAGGGCCTGTCAAGCCCAGTATCATGTTTCCAATGGTGGCCAGTGCAGGACACAAGTACCTGTCTCAATTTTCCAAAAGATAGACAGAGTCCATGAATGATGCATATCCTAGGGGTGACCAGTGGATTTCCCCAGTCCTCTTTTATAATGGTTTGTGAACTTTTCCTCCAGGAACTTGTCCAAACCTCTCTTACATTACACTACACTAATAGCTTTAAAAGAGATTTGGACAAGTTCCTGGAAGAAAAGTCCATAAACCTTCCCTTCTCCTGCTTCTCTTAAAGGCCAGTAGTATGGAGATAGAGCACAATGGATCATCTCCCACCTTATAATTCGCTTGAGGGAGATGAGGCTTGCTGTCAGGTTATTTCTTGTTTAAAAGCTCAGTAGTCCCAGTTCCTTCACCCTGTCCTCCTAGTGCTACATGCCCTAGACCACCTATTGGCTTTATCACCCTCTTCAGACTTGCTCCAGGCTCTCCATATTCCAGGTTCAGAATGGGACAGAGTGCTCCATCCGAGGCGTCACTGATGTGGCATAGGATGGCAGAATAGTTTCCCTTGTTTTATATATAATTGTCCAATTATGAGGTCAGAAAGGTGGTCATGATTAACTCACATGGAATGTTTTCTGATTGGTTCAAAGGTATTCTGTAAAATGTCACTTGTGAACTCATCAGATCAGTCTAATGTCAATGAAGGATTGATTGATTGATTTATAATACTTTTATATACTGTGTTACTGATAAAAATGTTTCAATGTGATTCACAATTAAACATCCATAAAATTACATAAGATAAGATGTGCACTGCTGCTGAACGGAATCGTAGGGGCACAGATAGGCCATGTTTAAGGGACGAGTTTGGTTAGGGTATGAGCAAAGTTGCAGTTGACACATGTATTTTATAAAATGTGCATATATATGCATACTTTATAGGCTAACATATCTGCTCCCGAGCATCGTCTAGCTGTGATTTCTGCTGGATTTGTGTTACCTGTTATGTGCAAATAAAGGTCAACAAACAAGCCATAGTTTTTATTGGACTAACAATATATTTCTGACACGCTTTCGAGAGCTATACTCTCGTTATCAGGTCAGTTAGTGCAATAAAAAGGTATTGCCTACAGCTTGCTTTTTGACTTTTATTTGCACATATGCAAGTGGACTAACACGGCAGCTACTATTTTCTGTTACCTGTTATAAAGCGTACCCTCTTGTTATGCAGAGTTACTTGGCAGGGTCAAGGTGAACCGTATTGGGAAGTAAAGGACCTCATTTCGACAATGTAGTTTAATGTGCAGTTAACAACTGGCTCCCTGTCTTTAGGGCACGCTGATCCAGCTGGATGTGTATTTGTGAGCCCTCCTCCCCCATTCCCACACCAGTAGAAACTTCATTTTCATGCATGAACCTGGAACAAACTACCTTAGTCTGTGTGTTGTGCTTCTTCTCCAGCCCTATTCAAATCCAGGCTAAAAACACACCTCTTTGAAGCTGCCTTTGGATCCTGATGCTTCTCACTCTCTTATCCACTACTTATGTGTATCTTACCATACTCTAGTCCCCAGTTTCACTCTGTTTTGTCTTGATTAGACTGTATGCTCTGATGAGCGGAGACGGTCTCTTACACCTATATGTACAGTGCTGCGTATGCCTTATAGTGCTGTACAAATGATTAGTAGTAGTATGTATGTGGAATAAAATCAGGATTTCCAGATGTTATGCAAACAAAGAAATGATGCGGTCTGAAACTCCCCCCCCCCCACATCATTTGGGTCTATGAAAGGTATGGCAGCATGCAACGAACCTCTCTCCACTCTCCTAAACACTGGATCGCCTCTTTTCTCTCTGTCGAGCAGTAATTGGACCCACCAGCCGTCTGCAGGCGGGGGAGCATCCCACGAAGGAGCCAGCAACAGGTAAAGTGAAGAGGAGTCGCTCTATTAAGATCAGCAAGGTCAGCACTGTGTCGGAGAAATGGAATGCACCCATGTACCGAGAGATCACCAACTCCAATGAACTGAAGCACCTTGATGACTTTCTCTTTAATAAGGTGAGCTAATCCTTGGCTTTCTTGTTTATCAAGGTGATATATGCCCCCCTCCACCTCAATCCCAGCTAATCCTTGACCTTCTCTTTATCAAGGTATGTCCTTTCCCCATCCCCCAGTTAATCCTTGACCTTCTCTTTATCAAGGTGAGACATGCCCCCTCCCTCTCCTCCACCGCAACCCCAGCTAATTCTTGACCTTCTCTTTTAGTAAGGTGAGCCATTTCCCTTCCATCTTCCCTCTTCCAGCTAATCCTTGACATTCTCTATGAAGGTTAGCATGGCCCCTTGCCCCCACCCCCCAGCTAATCCTTGGCCTCTTTATTAAGATGAGATGTGCCTCTTTCTTCTTCTCCACTTTCCCCAGCTAATCTTTGCCAGAGCTAGAGCTAAAGCCTAGGCATAATAAAGCAGCACCCCCCCCCCCCCCCCCTTTTCCTCATCTCCCAAATTAAGTGTGTTTGTGTTTCTTTGGGGAGGGTTTCAAGTTTCATTGCAGTTTCTCCAGGGTTCTTGCTGCACTTCTTTTCTGTAAACTTTCTTTGTCATCTCCGGGTATGGTGATTTTTGGTCAGACCCCAGTGTCATTTGTTTGGTCTACCAGTGAAAAAGATCTGACCATAGTTGAGCATCTTCATAGCACATCTCGTGTCAACATCAGACGGACATAAAGAGTGATGATGGATGCTGGATGGGATGCAAGCAGATGGGGTCATTTTTTTCCATTGGGTGGGCGTGCCTGGCTGTTTTGGCATCCAGGGGTGAGTTTCAAGGAAGAGTCTGGGCTTTTGAAATATGGCTCTCTTGTGGCCCAAGGAGAAATTGTCCAGCAGTGGAAGTAGCCTGCCTTGCCGGGTTCTGAGGGGTTTGTTGAAAAGCTGCACACTAAGTATAGCCTGATGCGATTGACGCACTCAAATGGGAAAAAGGAAAGCCATGAAAATGTATGTGGCAAATGTCGGGAGTGGGGTTTGGAGGGGAGGAAATGATGCTGGGTTTTTTCGCTATTTGTTAGTTGGGGCTTAAGAGAAGGAGGCGCGTGGGGGTGTATTTGTTACTGTTGATTGAGCTGCTTGTTAAATCCCACTATTACATGGAAGAGGAGCATGTTGGATAAGTGGGGTACTATGTTGTATAATTTTATATTGGCAAAAGTTTCAAATGATTAAAAAAGAAGCACATCCTAAGACACTTTCTCCATTTATTTAATTCTGGAATTATTTTCTTATCTTGATCAGCAAATCCACTGGGAGAGGTCTGGAGGTAGTGGCCCCTTCCTTTCTGCCCCAGTATGCCACATGTCTGGAGCCCTATCCCTTTGAAGTAATTTAGCCAAGCTTTGTTCCCGACAGACAGAGTTCTGTGTCATTTGTGCCAGCCTTACCAACCCAGGCAGAAATACCTGTTAACAAAGCTGCTGACTGTGTTGTCTCTTTGCCTCTAATGAACAATCTCCGTCATTCCCCAGATTAATGACCTGCGCTCTCAGAAGTCTCCTATTGAGTGCTTGTTTTTTGAAGCCACCGAAAAGTTTCGAGGAAACATCAAAGCAATGTATTCTACGCCAGTAAGTCTGTATTACTGTTAGCTCTGCTAATCATGTGCTATTAGGTGCATCGCAATAGAATTTCTCTTAAAGATGTGTTATGCTATAAGATACTGTGCTATTTGTCCTAACAACTATGTGAAGGAATATATTACGTTCCCTAACAAAACTATGTAAGAATGACAAACAGTAGTCTTACTTCTTTCCCCCTCCCCCCTAACCCTCTTTAGAATGGCCAAATTCATGCAGGTTACAAGGATCTGATGGAAAATTTCCAGCTTCTGGTTAACAATCTGGCAAAGGAGAGGGAGGAAAAGGATGTGAAGTTAGTCCTAAATCTCTTCCAATCTTTTCTCGATGAATTCACTCGAGGCTACAGCAGAAAGGACGATTCCGAGCTTCAGAAAGTAAGCCTTGCGTGTTTGTAACAGGCAGGCGTGGTGGTCCTGTGAGCTGGCGTGCATGAGGGTGGCCAGTCTTATGGAAACAGGGCAGGCCTTTCTAGATCTGTTAGTGAAGGTCTGATTTTGCTTAATTAGAAGCCTGGAATCGAAAGTTGCAATCTGCAAGGAGAGTTTTTATGATACCACATATGTATGTTACTGGATGCAGCTGAGCTCTTTTCTCAATGGAGAAGCGAATATCGAGTTAGTCTTAAACTGGGCTGAGTCAGAGTTGGCAGTGTCAAAGAAGTAACGGACACAGCCTTTGGCAAGAAGGTACATCTTCTTATGGCCAACATGAGAAGAACAGAAAAGCAGCTCACAGACTGGTAATTCGCCTCTCCCATTGGAAGTTGCAGCGGAGAGAGTTTGGGAAAGACTGCGTGCGTGCGCATGGGTGAGTGTGTCTATAGGGCAGGCTTTAATTTTAACATGCGTGATCTTCCTGGTTGGATTCTATTGGATCAGCTGTTTCTGAAATTTACAGCGCACGGATGCACCCGGCTCCTGGAAACAGTAAGTGAAATGTGTGCCGGAGTGTTGTGTCCTCCTCCCACTCCTTTCCTTCCCATCCTCCCTCAGAGCAACACGCAGTTCTCCTGCATCTGACATGGACTGAATTAAAAGCATGCATGTGTGTTCATTGCACGTGTTAAAGCGGGTCGATTTTTGAGTTTTGTCAGCCCCTTAAAATCCACTGATTCTGGGAGCAAGTGGCATGTCCTAAAAATTTGCATTGGTGTTCCGAAGGCTCAGGAGCAGCATGTGAAGGGCACATCTCACATACCCTGTAAAACTGCACTGAATATTGCAAAACTAGAGTGCTGTCATTGGGGTCAAGCGGAAGGAGGTTTCTCAACATGGCCTCTAGAACTATGGTGCTCTTTCAGCTCCACTGCTGTGATTTTGTGCTGTTGGGTACGTGCTGATGTGTGAATCTGGAAGTGCCCAGGGTGAATTCTGTTCTCCTTCTCCAGCAGAGTAAAAACCAGAAGAAGAAGCGGAAGCAGGATCAGATAGTGAGTATGACATTTGCACCCCGCATCTGGTTGGGGAATGAGCACATTACACCATTGGTTTGCAAAACGCACAGAGAGAGCTGGTGGCAGCAGGGTTTCATTTCAAGGGTTCTGCCACCTGGCCAGGTTTCACATGTCTTCTAGTGAGATTCTCTGCCAAAAATATAAAAGGTCTCCCTCCTCCCTGATTGCTGTTTTGAGTCACCTTGTAGGCTCTGGATACCCTTTCATAAGCCAGCAAGAAAACTGTGAAGAAGTAGCTGGTCATGGGTTTCAGAGACCACAAACTCCCTTTCCTTATTGTTCCTCCAGTCCAATCCCACACCATCACTTTTTTGATGACATCACTGTAGATAGGCAGCTGATTCCGCCTTCCAGCCCCAGTAAACTCAGTCTCCAAACAGCTGGAGGTGGTGATCCAGGGGGCTGGACTCACTGAAGGGACAACTAAGAAGTTTAGCTTAGTGGTTAGTTTAGGTTCATTTGGGCCTGCACTGCTCTGCAAACTCTTTAAAGGCATCCCAAGTGCCTTTACTTTGGGCTGCTGAGAGTTAAGTTTTGAAGAAAAAAAACAACAACTGATTGCTGTTTTGAGCCACCTTGTAGGCTCTGGATACTCTGGAGCCAGCAAGAAAACTGAAGAAGTAGCTGGTCTTGGGTTTCAGAGACCACAAAACTCCCTTTATCAGACGGCAGAAATTGTGATACAGAATCTCAGTGGCATTTCAGACTTTGAGAATGCAGAGCCTTATAGAACCGAGGCTAAGACTGTCTGTGTACCTTAGCCAGTTTTGGTGAATGCTCCAACTTAAATAATACTCTGTTGATTGAAGATTCACATTTCAGAAGAGCACACAGCATGTACCCTATATCTGTTTGCAGTGTCATTGAGTTGTGCATCCTCCACCGATCTGCCCTGGGTATGGTGTGATAACTGCTTGGTATGGATTGCACAGCCCTGTCAGTTCATTGAGCAGAACCAAGGGTTGGGAGGGTTTGGAAGTTTCTGTAAATTTGCTTTGTTCATAACTTCTGACTTGTCATAGGGGATGCTCATAAATTCACCATGTCTTATAATAGGGAGTGAGTGGTGGTACCCAAGGTCTGTGTGAGGCAGGAGGGAGCAGACCATTCACAAATGTTAGAGGACTGCTTCTCCCGACTCCCGTCTTCATCTCATGCTCTTTTTCCCTCTGTCCAGGTGGAGCACAATGGTCATGTGTTTCTCAGCTACCAGGTCAACATTGGCCAATCCTGTGAGCAGTGTTCTTCCAACATCTGGCCCATGGAGAAAGCTTTTCTCTGCAGCAGTAAGTGAAGGAAGGTGTCCCTTTGGCAGGGATACTGGGGAGACCCAGCTGTTGCCATAGACAAGGCTGGCATCTTTCTGGCAGCCCAGGCCAGGATACCTCTGTCATCATGTGTTCAATTCTGTGTTTTGTTTCATATTCCTCTTTAATTCTGAAATGGTGAACAGTGTCACTGTGTCAGGGAGGGAAGGTCAAAAAGTGATACTAGGGGTCTAGTATTTAGTGGCGGCGGTTGGCCAATCTAAGGCGGCCAGCCACTGCCGCTGAACTCTAAATCTGGATATTCAATGCCGGGGCCATA
This sequence comes from Ichthyophis bannanicus, assembly GCA_033557465.1. NCBI lineage: Eukaryota > Metazoa > Chordata > Amphibia > Gymnophiona > Ichthyophiidae > Ichthyophis > Ichthyophis bannanicus. The sequence continues at coordinate 253,633,373 of CM066039.1, forward strand.
TCTGGGCCCTGGCATTGAATATACGGATTGTTGGGAAGCTAACTGGTCAGTGGCGATATTGAGTTGCTGCCCGATTAGCTTTTGCAGCAAACGTTAGGTCAACCTTTACTGCATCTGACTTTCACTGTATGTCGATAACCAGGCAGTGGCTCAATATCGCCTCTGCAAACTGTAAATGCCTTTGAATATCCTGATGTCTGCAAACCATGAGGGCAGTCTGAGCCAGTCTTGGTTATTGCATCCTAGGCCTTGTAGGAACTGCAAGTCCATAGATTAAATGAAGGCAACTCTAGGACTGGCTCAGCCCATTTCCAGTCAAGTTGAAAATCCAACAAAATGATAATCTGACAGCATAGAGATTTTATTTATTTATTTTTATTTATTTAACAGTTTTTTTTTATACTGCTTTATCATTTCAATCAAAGCGGTTTACATTGTAACTTAAACTTGGTAAATGTACATTAAACAGGGACATTAATAACTTGGATTTTTCTGAGCAATGTGGAGGGTTAAGTGACTTGTCCAAGGCAACAAGGAGTGGTTCCCAAGCCAGAGTTCTAACCACTAGGCTACGCCTCCACTCAGAGATACATGTGTAATGGCATGGACAGATGTTGACAAAAGAAAGACCTCAAATGCTTTCTTTTGCATGCCCCATTCCAGTTGGAAATAGTTTATGGAGCAGAGGCCAAGTGATTGGTCCTGTCAGGGAAAGACTGTTATTTCACCTCAGAGGTGGAATAAGTCCCCCTAGACGCAGGGTAGCAGCAGCAGCCAGTGGGGACAAACCGGGAGGCGTGCAGGAGGTTCCTTGCAGCCGGATCCTGGCCATGGGAGGCCAGATTAGGGGTCTGGCTGTGGGGTAAGGAATGGAGGAGTGGCCTAGTGGTTGGGGCAAGGTACTTCAGGCCGGAAGGCCAGGGGTTCAAATCCCATTAGAGGACAGCAACCTTGGGCCGGAAGGACTGGGGTTTCTAGTCCCACAGGTGCTCCTTGTGGTCTTGGGCAAGCCACTTAACCCTCCATAACCCATGATCTCCAGGAACAAGCAGGAATGAGTCTTCACATATGGGTACGTCGGTACCGACGGAGTCTGCGTGGGAACGCTTCCCAGCGTCCAATCAAAGAGCTTTTGGAAGCATCCCACCACGCCTGCGTGCTGCCTTCCCGCCTTTCCCAACTGCCTCTCCTCAGTTTTCGTTTTTCCGCGGAGCTGGCAGGACGTCATCCTGTCACCGCAGAAAATTCTTATTTTTTATTCTTAGTTTTCTTGTGGTCGCGGCTGTCTTCCCAACGCCACCGGTACCGCCGGTGTTTTCTTTTCTTTTCTTGTAAAATCTTCCTTTTCAACGGGATATTTTTTCTTCATAGTGTCCCACGGTGTCTTAGGCCTTTTAGGCCTCCTCTTTTTCCTTCATGGAACCGCCAGACACTTTCTCCAAGAAATGTTCAGGCTGTGGCGGTACAACTTTATTTTTAGACCCTCGAAGTCGGTGTCTAACCTGCTTGGGTCCTGACAACAGTTTGGTGAGAAGACATCTTCAGCATCGAGATTCCCTCGATACACGGTTGCCCTCCAACTTCGGGGCACTGTCCCCTTCTTCTTCCACACCGGATCAGGTAACCCACAAACTGTTAAGACTAGCCAGTCCTCGAGTGGTAGGTCTCATGCACAGCATGTAGACGGCTCCGGCCTTGCCCTCAATGGCCCCCTGGCTTCAAAACCCCGGCGGAAGTCTTTGGTCTCCAAAGCGTATAAGGGGTTTCAGGTTGTTCCTGGGGTTCACCCCCCACAGAACATACCTGAGCCATGCACAGTGGTGGCATCCGCTTTGAGCAGTACCGATACCCCGGCATCGGCACTGGTGTTGGATGAAACACTCCTCACCAGGGATCGTCATCTGGCCTCCTCGGTGCCTTCGGGACCGGTGGATACTTCCCAGATTGACTTTCCATTATCGGTACCAACACCGATACTGCCACCGAGGTCGGTACCCTCCAGATGTGCATCGACAGCCTCGCTTCCTTCGATGCCGAGTCTGGAATCGATCTCCAGTTTGGAGGACTGGGTACCGACTCACCTTGGTACCGTTTTGCGGCGGTACCGAAGGCTCGGTTCCGATGGCTCGGATCCGCAAATCTCGGTTTCCCTGAGGCCAATTGAGTTGCCACTGGTTGACCTTCATTCACTGGTATCGGACACGGTACCGAAGTCGGTACCGATGTCTTCATTACCCTTACAGTCGGTGCCTTCCATGCTTCGCTTCTCAGGCTCTTTGCCCTCGATGCCGAGTTTGGAATCCATTTCTAGTCTGGAAGACTGGGTACCAATAGGTTTTGGTACCGACACCGATCGATACCGGTGGCTCGGTACCGAGGATAGCAGCCGGAGGTTTTCGGTTCCCTCGGTACCGATTGAAGTGTCACCGATGACTACTCCGATGTCTTTGTCGGGCCCGACTCCGACATCGGTACCGGTATTGGCTTCAGTATCTGTATCCACAGTAGCATCGTGGCCAACTCCTACCATGCTTTTTTCAACAGCATCGCTCCATTCTATACCAAGCTTGGAGTCGATACCTGGCATGGACAATGTGGTAAGGACGGTTGCTGCTCCTGACAACCAGTACCAGCAACCATCCCTTAAGCATTCCACACTGCACTCTGCAGGATCTTCTATTCCTATATGTTTGGATAACTCTGTGGGTGCTCAGGCTAGTTCTTTAGATCTAACCTGTCCAAGGGAGATTCCTGTTTTGAATCCCTCTTTTCAGAGTTTCCTCTTGGATATAGCAAGATCCCTTGCCATTCCTATTCCAGGATATGATCCTGCACAATGCTCTGTTTCTACGAAAGCAGAGGACAACATAATGCTTCCTTTGCATCATTCCTTGCAGGATCTCCTTCTAGACATGTGGGAAACACCTTTAAGGGTACCCCCATCTCCCAGGGCAACTGATCTCTTATATCAGGTGCCCCCCTCTCCAGGGTTTCAAAAGACTCAACTTCCTCATCATTCCATGGTAGTGGAATCGGCACTGAGGCGGGTAAAGAGTAAGAAAAAGCACTCTTCTTATCCGCCAGGTCGTGAGTCTAAGACACTAGATGCCTTTGGACGTCAAACCTTCCAGACATCTATGCTTTCTGCAAGAATTCTCTCATATATTTTTTATATGAGTCTTTCTCTTGAGGAGGTCACCAAGCAATTATATCTTTTGACTCCTTTCCTTCCAGTTTCCAGGAGTACAGACTATTCCTCACTGCTTAAGCATATCCAGAATATCTCTTGGTTTCTTTCTCGTGCTTCCCTAGACTCTTTTGAGTCTGTTAGCAGGACTTCTGCTATAGCTATAGGGGCACGACGTAGAGCCTGGCTTCAAGCTTCAGCCTTGGACAAATGGACACAACAACGGCTGGGACATACTCCTTGCACTGGAGAAAGTCTTTTCAACAAGGAGTCTTTACGTCAGGTTACTCAGTTATCCACTGATTTACCTGTTCCTAAGGGTTCTTCTACACCTTCTTCTGTCCCAGTAGGTAGGAAATGTCCTACCAAACTTTCTTCCCACAGGAGAAGAAGGTTTTATTCATCACTTGCCCATCATACAACTGTTCCACAACAGGGGAAGCATCCTCCTGGTCTGAAGAATCCAACCTCTCACCAGGCTCAGCAAACCCAGCACCTGCAGGGTTTCTGATCAATCATCATCAGATGCTTGTGACTCTTGGGGTTAGAATCTACAGTTGCTTCTTCTCAATAGAGGCAATCCACTGCTTCATTCTAACCCCTACACATGGATCTCTTTCCAAAAGACATCCATTTTTTCTATTTTCCTATGAGCTGTCAGGATGTTCATGCCTATAGGTCACAGGTTTCTCCTCTTTTCCTGCTAGGGAAAGAGGTCTGACCACTATCAAATGATAGTTCCTGTGCCAGCATGTATTTTCCTTTCTATAGACTTACTACTTGGTAAGTCTTCTTCAGCTCCATTCTCTTCACCCTCTTACCAAACTTTTTCCTCTGTAAGAGCGGAATTACTTCACTAGAGGGCTTTTTCTTCAGCCTCTCTAGTTTTGTCCCTTTCCAGTGCGGAGTTTTCCTCTCTGAGTTAACTCCTCTGTTTCAATTTTGCTTTGGGGCAGCTTATCAGACATGTCCAGAGTTTTCTACTCCTGATCTCCAGGAACAAGCAGGAATAAGTCCTCACTTATGGGTACGTCGGAACCGACGGAGCCTGCGCGGGAAAGCTCCCCAGCTTCCCAGAAAGGAAGCTTTTGGGGCCTCCCACTGCACATGCGCGCTGCCTTCCCGCCTTCCTGACCAGCTCTCCTCAGTTTCTCTTTTTTCCGCGGAGCCAGCAGGTCGTGTTCCTGTCACCGCTGAAGAAATTATTGTTTTAGTTTGTTTCTTTAGACCACGTACCTGCCTTCCCCATACCGAAACCGGTACCGCCGGTCTCTCTTTTCTTTTCTTTCAAAAAAAAAAATCTTTATCTTGCACAACTTGGTGACTTCGGTTAGGCCTCAGGCCTACACAAATTCTCCTCATGGAGAAACCAGCCCCTGGTTTTAAGAAGTGTACCAAGTGTAGTGCTGTTATTTCTGTCACAGACACCCATGAATGGTGTCTTAAATGTTTGGGACCTGACCACTCCATTCCGGACTGCCCATCCTGCTCCCAGATGTCTAAACGTGGTTTGCAGAACCGGGCCAACAAATTCCATGTGCTGTTTGCTTCAGATAATCCAGCATCACAGTCATCCAGGTCTTCCTTTCCGGATGGATCTCAGGTAACCAAACCTTCTTCGGGCAGGTCCTCAAAGAGCAAATCTCCTTCAAAGCATCGAGAGGCTCTCACTTTTGAATCTGAGGATCCTGCCCCAGCCAAACAACCCCAGCAAGAAGCTCTAGCTTCCAAAGCTCCATCTATGGGGTTACAGGTTGACATCGATGGCACGGCCTCGACCGATCACCTGTTAGACTGCTCTGGGGTACCGGCCCATACCGGTACCGACATCCAGGCAGCAGTGGCGTCTATGAGCAATACTGTTCAGACCATGCAGCAGGCCATGCTGGCTTTCATTAAAGCTGCGACGCCCTCGGTACCGCATCCAGCGGTTCCGGTTCCGGTATCATTTCCCATATCGGAACCGAGACCATCGTCTTCCAAACGCAGATCGGTTCCGCAAGCTGGATCCGGGTTTTCACCCGATACCGATCCCATACCCGGTACGCCCGATGTCGATACCGAACGGTATGCGTATCGTGCGTTGGAAGCAAATAGAGGATACTCTGATTCTTCTAAGGATTTTGACTCCTCTGAGGACTCTGATGAGCTGTCTCTAGTTCTTCCTGAAGACCCTTCTTCCCCAAAGAGGAGAATGTCTCCACCAGAGGATTTGTCCTTTCAAGACTTCATTATAGAGCTAGCTAAAGGACTTTCTATTACCACATCCTCTGAAAAAGAACCTAGATCAAAGAAACTGGATATTTTAGGATACCCTAAGGTTCCTAAAGAGGCAGTCACCCTGCCTATCCATGAAATCCTTCAAGAACACTTGATGGACTTATGGGAGGCTCCTCTAACGTTGTCTCCTTATTCTCGTAGGTTGGACACCATGTAACGGGTCCCTCCTTCTCCTGGTTTTCAAAAGACTCAGCTGCCTCACCATTCCATTGTGGTGAAGTCTGCGCTGAAAAAGATTAAGAGTACCAAAAGGCACTCTTCTACCCCTCCAGGGCGAGAATGTAAGACCCTAGACTCTTTTGGTAGGAAAGTCTTCCAGGCTAGTATGCTTATAGCCAGGATTAATTCATACAGTCTGTATATGGGCATGTTTCTCAGAGAGCTTGCCCTAAAGGTACGGCATTTTGCCCCCTTTATCCCTGAGGATAAAAAGGAGGAGTTCCTTTCTATAGTGAAACAGCTTCTAGATGTTTCTAAGTTCTCCAACAGAGCAGCCTTTGATTCCTTTGAAGGTGCCGGTAGAGCTTCGGGCATTGCCATTAAAGCCCGACGACTTGCTTGGCTCCAGGCCTCTGACCTAGAACCCTGGGTCCTGGATGGCTTACGGAATCTGCCCTGTACAGGTGAGAACTTATTTGGTAAAGACTGGCAAATTAAAGCCACTCAAATGGACGCAGAAAATGCCACCTTAGATAGACTTTCTAAGTCTACCTCTACTCCTGCCAAGAAAAATTCTTTCAAGAGGCCTTACTACAAGAAGGCCAGATTTTCCACAAATACTGGCCAACAATCTTCTCAGCCTCGCTTTGCTGCTAAACGTCAGCAGCCTAAACAGGCAAGGTCAAAGCCTGCAGTGTCTGCCACTCCTCAGCAGGCTCAACCCCCTCAGGGGTTTTGACTTGCCCCTAGAGAACTTAATCTTTCTGGCTCTAGAACAACCAGAGCCCCTCACCATTCCCGGAAGGTTAGCTCACTTTGCTCCCAGATGGGAGCAAATTACATCAGAGCACTGGACCCTCTCTATCATCAGAGAGGGCTACAAACTTCATTTTTCCAACCTTCCTCCATATACCATGGTGAGGCACTTCAATTCTCCCCCATCTCTCCTGGGCCTGTTGGATCAGGAAGTCTCTTCTCTCCTTGCCCAAGGGGCAATAGAAGAGGTTCCTCTTCTTCAACAAGGGACAGGATTCTACTCCCCTTATTTTCTCATAACAAAGAAGACAGGGGGATTCAGACCTATCCTAGATCTGAGAGAATTGAACAAATTTCTGTACAAGGAGAAATTCAAAATGCTTTCTCTAGGCATTCTCCTTCCATACCTTCAGAGTCAGGATTGGCTTTGTTCTCTAGATCTCAAGGATGCGTACACACATATACTCATCCACCCATCCCACAGAAAATATCTAAGATTTCTGTTTCAGGGAAAACATTTCCAGTACAGAGTACTTCCCTTCGGTCTAGCCTCTGCTCCAAGAGTGTTCACCAAATGCATGGCAGTTGTTGCCGCATTTCTAAGAGGTCTGGGAATTTTTGTATTCCCATATCTGGACGACTGGCTCATCCGAGCTCCATCTCAGTCAGAAGCCCAGATTTCCCTGGACCGCACAAGGCACATTCTGCAGTATCTGGGACTGGTGGTAAACCTTCCCAAGTCTCAACTCATCCCTACTCAGTCTCTGGAATTCATAGGGGCCCAGTTGGACACCACCACTGCAAGGGCCTACCTACCTCAAGTCCGGGGCCAACGTCTGGTGTGCTTGGCCTCCCAAGCTCAGTCCAGCAGTCACTTGACAGCCAGAGAAATGCTGCGACTTCTGGGCCATATGGCCTCCACGGTACACGTGGTGCCCTACTCTCGTCTTCATATGAGAGCAGCCCAATGGACCTTGGCCACCCAGTGGACTCAAGCATCAGGAGCGCTCTCCGACCAAATACTCACCTCAAAGCGTCTGTTTTGGTCCCTCCAATGGTGGATGTCCACCAAGAATCTGTTGTTGGGGGCCCCCTTCCAACCTTTGTTGCCCCAAGTAACCCTCACAACGGATGCCTCCCAAACAGGGTGGGGAGCCCATCTTCAACACCTCTCCACTCAGGGTGCTTGGTCTCCACAAGAGTCCACCCTTCACATCAACCTCCTGGAACTGCGAGCAATCTTCTTTGCCCTCAAAGTCTTCCATACCCTCCTTGTCAACCTGACCGTCCTAGTCCATACAGACAATCAGGTGGCCATGTTCTACATAAACAAACAAGAAGGGACAGGCTCTCTGTCGCTTTGCAACGAAGCTCTCAGATTATGGGCCTTCGCCAGGGAGCATCAAATTCATCTTCTGGCAGTGTATCTTCCAGGGGTTCAAAACTCTCGGGCAGACAGACTCAGTCGAGTTCTGCTTCCACACGAATGGTCCTTGCATATGGACCAGATACGCAGAATCTTTCAGGAATGGGGAACCCCGGACATAGACCTCTTTGCAAGTCCGTGGAATGCCAAACTTCCCCGGTTCTGTTCCAGGACTCCGTGTCAGGGAGCTCAGGCCAACGACGCTTTTCTCCTACATTGGGGTCAGGAATTTCTATATGCCTTTCCACCCATTCCTTTGATTCCCAAGACTCTGTTCAAACTCCAGAGGGATCACGGATCGATGATCCTCATAGCTCCACGCTGGCCACGCCAAGTGTGGTTCCCTCTACTTCTGCATCTCTCCCAGGGACCCTCCCTGGACCTGGGAGCTGCGCCAGACCTTCTCTCTCAGGAGGAGGGGACTTTGTGGCACCCAAACCCCAAGTCCCTACACCTCAGAGCTTGGTTACTGAAGGCCTAAGCCTTCATGACTTCAATCTTTCTCAACCAGTGAAAGATATCCTTCATGCCTCTAGGAAACCCTCCACGAGGCGTTCCTATGCTTTCAAATGGAAACGCTTTTCCATTTGGTGTGCTCAACAGGGTCTTGACCCTCTAGCACTTCCTTTGAATTCTCTATTAGACTATCTCCTGCATCTTTCCAATGCAGGCCTTAAGACGAATTCAGTAAGAGTCCATTTGAGTGCTATTGCAGCATTTTTACAACCTATAAATGGACAACCTGTCTCCTCTCATCCTCTTATTTCAAGATTCATGAGAGGCCTGACTCTAACTAAACCTCCCATCCGGCCTCCTCCGGTAGCATGGGATTTGAACCTAGTTCTAGGTCAGCTTATGAAGCCACGTTTGAACCGTTGGTTTCTACCTCCTTGAAATTTCTTTCCTGGAAGGTCATTTTCCTTATTGCAGTCACTTTGGCTCGCCACATCAGTGAACTACAAGCCTTAGTGGCTCATCCACCTTATACCAGGTTTCATCATGATAAGGTGGTCCTTAGGACGAATCCCCACTTTATGCCCAAAGTGGTCTCGCCTTTTCATCTTAATCAAGAGGTACCTGTTTTTTTTTTTTCCAGCTCCTCATGCATCCAGTGCAGAGAGGAACCTTCATACTCTAGATTGTAAAAGAGCTCTTGCCTTTTACCTCAACAGGACTCAGCCACATCGAAAGTCTTCCCAACTTTTTGTGGCTTTTGATCCTTCTCATTTGGGACTTCCAGTCTCCAAACGTACACTTTCCAATTGGATTGCTCAGTGTATTTCCTTTGCTTACCAGAGTAAAAACATTTCTCTGGAAGGCCATGTCACAGCTCACAATGTGAGAGCCATGGCCACTTCTATGGCTCATCTTCACTCTGTCTCCATAGATCAGATCTGTCGAGCCGCCACATGGGCCTCGGTTCATACCTTCACAGCCCATTACTGCTTGGACAAGGACTCCCGCCGGGATGCCTTGTTTGGTCAGGCTGTCCTCAAACATCTGTTCCATACTTGAACAACTCCTGCCCACCTTCCCAGGATGGATGCCTGAGATCCATACGAAGATGGCGAACCCTTGGAAGGGGATCTCCCAGGCATCTTAGCTAGGGAGTCCCCATAAGTGAGGACTTATTCCTGCTTGTTCCTGGAGATAGCACAGTTACTTACCTGTAACAGGTGATCTCTGGGAACAGCAGGAATTAGTCCTCACAACCCACCCACCTCCCCTAGGAGTTGTATCTTCTATCTATCTTCCTTTCCTCTCTCTATTGTCTCAGCTATAAACTCGAACTGAGGAGAGCTGGTCAGGAAGGCGGGAAGGCAGCGCGCATGTGCAGTGGGAGGCCCCAAAAGCTTCCTTTCTGGGAAGCTGGGGAGCTTTCCCGCGCAGGCTCCGTCGGTTCCGACGTACCCATAAGTGAGGACTAATTCCTGCTGTTCCCAGAGATCACCTGTTAAAGGTAAGTAACTGTGCTTTCTGTCTGTTCTTTCTGCTTTTAAACAGTAAGATTCTTTCTGCTGTCTTGCTAGCAGCTGCCTATGCAGGAGCCTTAATGTTTGGACCACTGGTTCTTGTCCACAAACAACCAGATTTGTCCTCCACTAACATTCTGTCTAGTCTTAGTAGTGGCTCCAAGTCAGTGCTCCATCTATCTTGGAGATCATCTCACTACAAGCTTTCTGGATTGTCTTCTATTTCTGCCATCTCCATTCTCTTGGATTTGGCAGCATAGTTAGCAGAGATACTGGCTCTCTACCAGCCAGTTCTATCTCCTCTTTCTCCTGCATCATGCTCTCTGCAATTCTACAGAGCAGCTTTCCACTATGGGCCCTTGCTAGAGAGCATGGGGAGTTTTTTCTCCAACAACTATCCTAGATGGTTGGAAAAGGCTTTTCAGTCATGTCTCCCATGACTAGAAGGTTCTCCCTTCTTTTACTATCTCCTTTTCATATAAAGGACATAGGCCTTCTTTTACGTAAAGGCTTAAGGAGTTGCCAATTCCCTGCTTTGGTCCATAGCATTCCCAATCGGGGATATGCTCTTTCTCCTTGCAGCTCGTCCTCGTGGTAACAACCCAGGATACTTTTTGCCCTTAAGCAGGTCAACATGGTACCTCATCCCTATATGTCTTCTGTCTACTTACCATGCTAGAGTCTTGGACGACTCGGGACTTGCTGGCTACAGATTGATATTATCCTCTGTTTTTTCATGTAACCATCCTGGTTATTTCACTAGCTAGCATCCTTGCGGATCATAACCAGGGGGAATAGATTCTCTATATATCTTCTCAAGTAGGTTCCACCTCCTTGTTAGATGAATCTTTCCTCTCCACATGTCCTATATGAATACCATGCTGTAGGCATATATCTGTCTGTTTAATTACAGACACCCATATTTAGGCCTACATATTCATATTTATCTTTTGTGTGTATTTTATGCCCTTCCATATCTCACTATAGATATATTCTTATATGTCTGTCTATCTATCTATCTATCTATCTATATCTATATATATATCTATATATATGTATGTATGTATCTGTCGAGATATTTATTATAGATAGATATGTCTCCACACACTTATCTATCTCACTGTCTATGCTCATATAGCTATCTGTTTCTGACAGAGGGGTTTTACCCATACCTATGCTATCCAGCAGGTTTGGGATTCTCCACACACAACCACTCCTGTGGTAGTCAACAATTTTTATACCATAACCTAAGGGTTTAGGTACCTCTGAAGCTCTCCGTACCTAATATCTCTCCTAGCTTACCCCAGTTAGGAGAGACATTGTGGATCTTCAGTTAATCACAGGCTTTAACGCCTCAGGCCTTTGTCCTCTCTTTTTGGGATACAAGGGGTTCCCATACCCTTTCTCCCCACAAGGACTGTGCCTGTTTGTCCAAATCGGTTAGCCTTTCTCTTTTTGCTCCTAAGAGTGAGTTACTCTGCCGCCAAAAGAGTTTGGTTTTTATCATACAGCTTTCCGCTGAAGGCCCACCGTTTTTGTACTACCCCAGTTTTTCCTACTAGGGGTGCCTGTAACCTTTCAGGATTCTGACCTCCACTATTTTTCCTACAGGTTTATTACCTCCACTTACAGTGAGGTCCTCTTCACAGTTCCTCTACTGGGTTCCCCAGTAGATCCATGAAACCTACATACTTCTGTGAAATCCTGTCAGGGGAGGTCCATATTGCAATATCCTTTGCAATATCCTTGATAACACTCATCATCCACACATGGACTCCTTCTCTGCAGTCCTATGCTAGCTTAGCTGTTCCACAGCACCTTTCTTTCTTCAACTCCTACCCTCCATCCTCAGGATGCCTGGGGTTCTGGGGGATAGCATGTTCCAACCTATGACATGCTGGGACTCCAGGCATCTCAGCTTGGGAGTCCCCATATGTGAAGACTCATTCCTGCTTGTTCCTGGAGATAGCACAGTTACTTACCTGTAACAGGTGATCTCTGGGAACAGCAGGAATAAGTCTTCACAACCCACCCACCTCCCCAGGAGTTGTATCTCTATCTATCTTTCCTTTCCTTTCTCTCTGTCTCAGCTTTAAAACTTAACTGAGGAGAGGCAGTTGGGAAAGGCGGGAAGGCAGCACGCAGGCGTGGTGGGATGCTTCCAAAAGCTCTTTGATTGGACGCTGGGAAGCGTTCCCGCACAGACTCTGTCGGTACCGACGTACCCATATGTGAAGACTTATTCCTGCTGTTCCCAGAGATCACCTGTTACAGGTAAGTAACTGTGCTTTCCCTGTAAAAATAGTTATCTCCAAGTTAAAATGCCCTGTTCAGTGTAATTTCAGTTTGTTCAATGTAAACTGCACTGATGCAGAATAGCGCGGTATATAAGAGAACGTAAATAAATAAAATTATCGGTGGTAGCCGGCGTTTGCAGCTCCTAAATGGAGCCATGGTGACAGGACGCCACGGCTCTGTGGCTCCATTCAGGAGCCTGGCTGAGTTAACCGGGTATGCGGCTGGGCGTGCAGCCATTGAGAATTGGGGCTGGCCTGCACGTCCAGGCTGGTAGACCCGATTCTGATCCCGTGGGCACGTCTAGCCCCTGCAGGATCAGAATCGGGTCTACCGCTGTGTGTCCCGATTCTGCCTAGCCGCACAAGGGGCTGGACTTCTAGAAGGGAATGGGCCTCATGGCTTAGATTTGAAGCTTATTGACTGATTCTAGAGAAGTCTTTGACCATGCATTCAAAACTAATCTCAACAATGGACTTCTCAGGGCAAAATCACTTTATCTCCCCCTTGTCTCTGAGACCCAGTGGTCTTTTTCTATCATCATGTTTCTATGTTTCTATCTCCCGTCAGCTTTCTTGATCAATAAATTTTAACAAAGCTGCCTCGGTGAGAATGGGAGGAAGTAGGGTTTGTTTTTCTTGATTATAATGATTCGATATTTAGTTTTGACTGGTCGCAGAAAAACAGTTGGAAAGTATTTGGGCGGGGTATATGTTTTGATCGCTTCTATTTCCAGGAATTATTTTCACCTGTATGTCCTTTTTCTCTGGCTCTAGCTTGTAGGCTGATCTGCCACAAAAAATGCATGCCGAAAATCCAGACTTACTGTGTAACATCCTGCGGAAGGAAGGTGCGTTCTGTAACGTCCTCTGAGCTTGCACGCATGCTAGTTCATGTTGAATATCCCGCACCTGCTGTATGTGCAGGTTAAGGTTCCAGCATAGGAAAAAATAAAAATTTTTGGCCAACGATTGTGGATCAGTTGGCAATTGTTGGTTCTAGAATTTTGAATCACCCTGGAGCTGGAACACCACATTGTCCAATCAGCTGTGATTGCTGCACAATGGGTAACTTTCACATTTAAAGGGAAACCAACTTGGTAATCATGTGGTACATGGGATGCCTTGTGATTTCATCTCTCAGGACCTTATAGTTTCAGAAGCCAGAAACCTTTGTGAGCCACATTAAGGTATTGGCTTCTCCTCTCTCCTGTTGATTCTCTTGGATTTTGGGAGTTCTTAATTTTTTTCCTTACTCGTCTTTCCAAACCGTAACTCAAGGCAAGTTATATTAAGATGCAGTAGGTATTCTTATGCCCAGGGGAGGCTCACAGTCCAAGTTGTATACTTGAGGTGGGGGGGGGGGGGGGATGGGATGTATCTGACTTGCTCATGGTCATAAGGAGTATAGGTAAGAGAAGCAGGATTAAAATCCTAGTTTCCCTAGTTCTCCGGCCACTTTGCTAACCACTAGGCTACTTCTCCCCACCTAACAAATTGCCATGAGCATCCGCTTCTAACCATGCACCAGTGGCTTTGTCAAATACTGATATTTCATGTCTTTAAGGTTTTGCATTCCTGTCCTTCAGTTCAGTTGGGTGGGGGATGCTGCAGAGGTAACCCCCACAGCCTTACAGTACCATCTGCTGTCCAGTGTCAGAGGTAGCTCAATGCAAAGCTGCATCCTCTCCCTGAAAGCCAAAGGAGCTGGCTGCCAGCGATGCAGGGAAAGAAAGTAAATGGTTTTTATAGTCGGAGGTGGGAGTTGGAGTCCAGGGGGCTCTGTCATGTCTTTTGATATCTTTCCAGCACCCGTCTATTTCCATAAAATTATTTTTTTTATTTTTGGGGGTGCTTACAGAATGAACAGAATTCAGAATCGCGACACTTTGGGGTGCGCTTGTGTGCCCTCACCAGCGATAACAATGCTGTTCCTGTCGTCATGGAAAAACTGCTAGAACACGTAGAAATGCATGGCCTGTACACAGAAGGGATTTACCGGAAATCTGGTGCAGCTAACCGCATGAGGGAGCTGAAGGAGTCTCTAGAGAATGGTATGTTAAGTCTTCCCCAACTGTCCCCTCCCCCCAGAGCATATGTTTTAAGACCCTAGATATCAGCAGTTTTGGTTATTAGTGAGACTGAATTATTGGTCTCTTACTGACAGTCCAGTTGCCTTGCTTCCTGTATACCGGGTATCACTCGCTCTTAGAACTACCCTTCTACTGACTGTCAGCACAGTCTCTCTTCTGCCCACTATACCACTACTTATCATTTGCTGATTGTCACCACAGTCTCATGTCACTCACTGTCTATACACTCATGCTTCTTTCCATGTACTGCCTGCTCTTTGCTTTCAGGGCAGCCCTGCTCCTGCCAGCCACAGGCTGTGTCAGCACAGTTGTCCTGATACCATATACTAAAATACAACTCTATTAATGGTGTCATGTTGTCCGTATTGGATAAACACTGACCTGCAATGTCAGTTGCTGCCTTTGTGAGTTTCATTTATTGGGATTATTTTCAGGAAGCTGTGTCAGCCCCAGAATTTCCAGGTTCAAGGCAAATGCAGTAGTAAAAATGTGCACTACATTTCATACTCTCCAGGAAAAAAGGATTCATGCCTCTCTGTTAGAGTAATCAGTGAACATGTTGCCCATAAGGTCTTGTTGGATCCAGACAACCATGCTTTTATCCTCTGGAGCACATTGGGTATGCACCAGAGCAGAAATCCCTTTCAAGGTATGACATGTTCGTTACTTAATCTATTCCTTTCCCTCCAGATCCAAATTCGGTGAAACTGGAAAACTACCCCATCCACACCATCACTGGGATTCTCAAACAGTGGCTACGGGAATTGCCAGAGCCCCTCATGACCTTTGCACAGTACAGTGACTTCCTCTCTGCCGTCGGTATGTCTGGGTTTCAACTTTCTCTTTCCCCATAAAATATTTCTTTGGAGTTTGATCCACCTGGGGCTGAAATTTTGTCTAGTGAGGTGGATGCAAAAACATTCAGTAGCTTACACACAACTAGTTGGGATTTTTAGGATCCACAGTAAACGTGTATGAAAGAAATCGGCATGTGTCAGAAGCTCCAGTATGTGCAAATTTATGTCATGCATATTTGTTGTGGATATCTCGAAAACCCAACTGTCTGAGGGGGGGGGGGGGTCCTTGGAATGATTTTGGAAGCCTTGGCCTAGGCATCGAAAATGATAAACTGTTTCTTCCCCTTGCCCCCAACCTCTTGTTGATGTAACTTCCTTGCATGTGAAGTCATTTATTTCTGGAAAAAAAACAGTATCTGAGGGTTAGGTTTTTAGGGTTTTCCAGGTATATAGACGATGAGGAGGGTGGTGGCCTTCATGACAGGCAGAAACCGTGCTTCTAAGATTGACTTCACGCTTGTGAATTTACATTCTCTAAATAGCCCCCTGGCTATGGATCAGCTACCAGGCCGATAGCTCGTCTCTGTTTGTTTACGATGTACATCCAACTCATATCTGCTTCTGCCTTTACTTGCTAGGACTTGAAAAGCAAAGGTTTGTTTATGCTCCAGTGAATAAGGAGCAGCAGATAGGAGCTGGGTTTGAACATTTCCCCCCATCTCTACATGAACATGGCCAGATGGCAGCTTGCATATTTTCAGCCTTATCAAATGTGGCTGGTGTTGAAGACAACTCTGAATTTTCAAAAGGAAACTCCACAGGGTTTTTTCCTTTTTGAAAATTAACTTGCAGGTCTGTGGTATTTGATGTCTACCATCGTGGACTGCGCAGGATGTTTGCTGCTCAGAGGCACTTTAAAAGCAGCCCGATTTCGGCGGGAACAGCACCATCTTTAAACTCCCCCGATTCGGGGTAGAGCACCGCTCCGCTTCAGCCAGCCGCCCTGCTCAGGTACTCCAGCCCATCCGGGGCTGTGGGAGGAGGAGCAGAGGCACTTTAAAAGCAGCCCGATTTCGGCGGGAACAGCACCATCTTTAAACTCCCCCGATTCGGGGTAGAGCACCGCTCCGCTTCAGCCAGCCGCCCTGCTCAGGTACTCCAGCCCATCCGGGGCTGTGGGAGGAGGTGCAGAGGCACTTTAAAAGCAGCCTGCCTCCGGCAGGCCTGCGCCTGTCGGGCCCGCGCCTGAGGGCCTCGCCAGAGGGCCCTTGGGCGTGGCCCTTAGGCAGTGGCCTTCGGCAAAGGTATCTACTACTCCATACAACCCCTGAAGTACCCAATTTACGACAAACAAGAGTCAGGAACTTCTACCATTCTATACTCTGATCCTGAAGAAAGCTGCAACAGTGCTTTGAGATACAAAATCTCTAACTGTCCACTACCTGCCTACATGCGGCAAGTATTCAACTACAGTCTCTTATGGACGTTATTCATTCACTTTCAGCTGTTCTTTACTCTGTAATTGTAGTCTGTTACATAATTGCTCACATGTTTCTACACGTAGATATGTAGTCACTGTTTATTCCCTGCAATTGTGCTATTTGCTACAAGTCTTCTACTACAACTCATTGATACTTGACACTGTCTATACCTGCAATTGTATTACTTGATACAAAAGTATCAATTTCAACTAAAAAATACAAAATATTTAGCTGCTCCTTCTCACTTGCAAGTCTCACCTGCTACTTCTCATCTCAGATTTAGTACTGTTGTCAGTAGTAAGTTTCAGTTATATTACAGTCGTCTGTAACTCATCTTAGTTATATGCCTACCACTTTGTGACTCACTCTAGACTTATTACTGTTATCAGTAACGCAAGTTGAAGTATCACTACTATCTGTGTTTCACCTTAAATATATTACTGTTGTCAGTAACTCACTTCTGACTTACTGAAGTAGCCACCTTTTTATCTGTTTCTCCTTCTCTGTTATGCTTTATTCTGTGTAGGTATTTACATTCAATTTATACCTAAAAGTTGAATGCTGCTAGAAAGGTTATTGTATGACACACTGAGCCGGTTTGCTGGGTGCACAATACACAAGCTAAGATCCAGTCAGCCCCAGCGTGCCAAAACCCCCTCTATTCGCCTCGAATAAGCCTCATACTTCACAGGGTTAAAATGGAAGACATGATCATCAGGCTAATGTGCCTTTTCCTACTTATCATAACACTACCATCTAATATACTGGCCCTCACCACCTCACAAAATTACATTCCTATTGTACTATCTAGTGAGAGAAAATGGTCAGGAGACTCTTATTACAACCCACATGGGGCCAACATCCCGCACCGCAACCTCCTATTGCATGTCCCACTACAATACAACATGAAAACTAAACAAACTAAAAACTCCTACCCTAGTAGACTGAAGTGTGCACTTATAAATGCCCGCTCACTGCGAAACAAGTGGCCAGTGATCACGGATGTAATAATGTCCCACCAGCTAGACATTCTCATGGTCACTGAAACATGGCTCTCAACTGAAGACAATATCATCCTCAACCAGCTTCTCCCACCTAACTTTACAGCCTTCACTGGACACAGACAAAACAAGAAAGGCGGAGGAGTACTTATCACGAAAGCTGACCTCCAGTTTAAAATGGATGAATCCAACAGTAACAACCACCTAGAAACAGTATCAGTCTCAAACAACACATGCTCCATAAATCTGGTCTATAGATCACCGTCAGGGGATCCAGACGACCTAGCAACCATAATAAATCTGGCATCCTTCACCCATGGTCCAAATAAACCTAATTGGATCGTAGGAGATATCAACCTACCATCATTACAGGACACTCAAGCAACAGCGTTCCTAGATGCCCTAGATAACCTAGGATACACACAAATGGTGCAAGAACCTACTCATGAGAAAGGCAATATCCTCGACCTAATATTTGCACCGCAGCTAATTTTGGATCAACCACAAAACATTGTGTTATCGATATCTGCAGTTCCATGGACTGACCACAAACTCATCACCTTTCAGATGCCTACCACTAACTGTTCACATAAGACGAAAACGAATGAAAGCAGGCCCGCTAACTCAGATACCAGAAGATTCCACCCATTTAACAAAGAACGCATCCTCACTGAAGTGAGCACACTCTTTGATGACACCTCACTAAGCCTAGAAGAGTTGGTCTCCACATGGAATAAAAAACTCAGCGCAATCGCTATCCGTCCTCCAACAAACAAGAACCCAAAGAAGAGATCTACCGCCCCTTGGTTCACAGCCGATTTAAAAACCTCACTAACCATTTTAAGAAGACTAGAAAAACGATGGAGAAAGTCACGTACCACCAGTGACCAGTCAGCTTACATCCATCACCTGGCAGAGCATCGTAAAGCCATCTCAGATAAAATCAGACAACACCACACAGATACCCTGAAACGGTCATTGAATAAACCTCACGACTTGTTTAACTTAGTTAAAACACTTGCCAAAGAGCCAACGCCTGAGCACCACAATAGGATCCACCCACAGGACTATGCAATTTACATGCAATCTAAAATGTGCAAGACCAACAAAATATTAATACCAGACCCTCCTGATGAACAAGACTACCCAGTATCACTGGCATCCTTCTCTACTCCTTCGAAGAAAACTATTGAAGATACCATCCTAGCTCTAAACACAACCACTGCACACACAGACCCTTGTCCTGCGCACTGGATAAAGGACCTGCGATGTGACATATCCTCAACTATAGCGAAAATCTTAGACTATTCCTTCACCACTGGCTCTTTCCCATCTACGCTCAAGCAGACCTCTGTAAGACCGCTGCTAAAGAACACCAAACTTGATCCTCAAAAGGTAGAATCTTATAGGCCCATATCTAGCATACCTATGCTAGCAAAAATCATCGAGAAAATAGTGCACAGGCAATTACAGGATCATATAGACACATCAGCTCCACTGGATCCAGCTCAACATGGTTTCAGAGAGTCGCATGGAGTAGAAACACTACTCACAACACTCCTCAACAACATAACCTCAGGTGTGGATAACATACGCCAGGGCTTCGCTCTTGTCTTCCTAGATATAGCAGCGGCATTTGACTCTGTATGCCACGAAATTCTCATCTTCCGGCTAAGGGAAAAAGGCATCTGTGGAACAGCACTCGAATGGTGCAAATCTTACCTGTCCGATAGATGGCAGCATGTCAGAGTCGACGGGGATACATCTGAACCTTTCCAACAAAGTCAAGGTGTACCCCAAGGATCCTCTTTATCTGCATTGATGTTTAATATATACATCCAACCCATCTGCGACATCATCAGATCCTTTAATGTCAGTTACATGATATATGCAGACGATGTGCTACTATATATGCCAATATCATTGGATTACCTAGACCTTACCCCGCTGACTAACTGCTTTAATACCATATCAGAGTGGCTCCTATCACAAAACCTGAGAATACAACACAAAAAGACGGAAGTCCTGTTCGTCTCGAGGAACACCAACTTCACCCCACCTAGTTGTATTAACGTAAAGGATGCCCAACTCCAAGTTAAACCGGCAATACGCTACCTGGGAGTAACACTGGACCAAAACCTTGACATGAAAAACCACATAGCCAACACAGTCAAGGCAATCTACTTTAAAATCAGATCCCTCAGACACCTACGCATGCTACTTGAACCGGATGATTTCCGTACCATTTATCAAGCCCTTATACTCCCCCACTTCGACTTCTCAAACTCCATACTACAAGGACTCCCCCGGTCTACCCTGAACCCCCTGCAATTAGCCATGAATAGTGCAGCGAGGGTACTCCTCGGGGCATCCAGGAGAGATCACGTAACACCCCTCCTAAAACAGCTACACTGGCTCCCCATTCAAGCAAGGATCAGTTTCAAGACCTTATTGCTAACATTCAAAGCGGCTAAGGGGCTCACCTCTTCCTCTCTCTCCAACCTCATACAACCACTTGCACCAAACAGGCCACGAAGAACAGCAGAATTAAACACACTAGTTATCCCAAATGACACCACCAGATGCACTAGATCAACAGCCAACAGAGCCTTCCAATTCTGCGCCCCTTCTCTATGGAACACCTTACCAGCACAAATCAGAGCAATACCTAATCTAAGTCAGTTCAGAAAGGCTTTAAAGCATTTCCTCTTCCTTAAATATCTCAATGACAGCTCCGAACATAACCCCCAGGTGAATAGCAGAAGTGGTCAAACCAGATAGACTCCCGCAACAGACCAATTTCACAATGTAAATAACTAGTTGTTCCATATACTATTGTACCACTATTGTAAATAGTTAACCAGGATATCCTTTATCAGATAACCCTACATTGTATTTAGTTTCCCTATTTCGCCAAGTTATTCTTCCTGTTAAATGTAATGACCAGACATATGTAAACTGTCGGATGTTTTCTGTTCAATGTAAACCGCGCTGATGTCTAATAGTGCGGTATATAAGAATTGTTAATAAATAAAAATAAATAAATGATGGCCGATTGTCTGACATACACAGATTAAGGGGCTAACAGTCAACCCTGTGGACATTTCAGGCACATGGGTGCTGCAAGCACATTTTCAGAAGAATGCTCTCTATGGGGTTTCCCTTTGAAAATTCAAGAGATGGGCACATCACAAGCAACGGGCATTGACACTTTAGTACCAGCCTATTTTGCACTTTGCCAAAAGACACACTGGAAGTAAGCTTTCTTGCGCTTCCCCTTCTATAAATTAACCCTGCCTCTTTTACCTACGCTAAGGGGTGGAGGAATATTCAGTGTAAATGCACATTTTTCATTTTTATTTGTACTTATCTACTTCACAATACAGAAAACTGCCCAATGTGATTTCCAAAAAAAGCAGACTAAACAATTTACAGAAGTCGAACAGGAACAAACTCCACTTCTCCACCTTATCCACCAACTCCACCCTCTACAAATGCCTGTTGAAAGTAATGAGGAGCCGATATTCAAAGTTTTTAGCCAGCCAGCCAGCTAGCTAAGAATGCTCAGCACAATATTCAGTGGCACTACCTGGATAGTGCTGCTGCGTATTCCCACAGCTGTCCGGCACTGTGCATGGATAGTCCCGGGGCAGTGTCGCCGTTAACCAGATAAATGCTGACACCTCCCTAGTTAGCGGGTTTTTCTCCAGGACCAAGCAGGAAGTCAGTCCTCACTTATGGGTGACGTCGGCGCCGACGGAGCCCTCGCGGAGCAATTTTCCCCAGCTTTCAAAGAAAGCCTTTGGGAATTGCAGCGCGCATGCACGGTCATCTTCCCGCCCGAGGGTGCCATCTTAGCCAGTCTTCTTTTTTCCGCGGAGCCCTACAGACGTCCCCGTCTTGTCCCCGTGAAAAAGTCGATTTTTTCATCATTATTTTATTCTTTTTCCTTCGGTTCGACGCCGATCTTTTTCCCGCCCGGACTCGCGACGCCGGTCACGAGTCCTCTTACTTTTTTCGGTTTTTCTGACTTTGTCAGCTTTCGTTTTCGATTTTTCCCTGGCAGCCCGGTCCTTTGACCTCGCAGGGGCCCTTTTTCCCCCGATGGCTGCCAGTGGGTTTAAGCGGTGTGGTCAGTGTGACCGAAATATGTCACTAACTGACACACACGACTTTTGCCTCCGCTGCCTGGGCCCGGATCATGAGGAACTGATCTGTGGGCCCTGTGGCAAAATGTCCTCAAAAGCGTTGAGAAGTCGGCGGCATCAGCGTGATAGAATCTTCGCTGACCCCAGCCGTACCCGGACCTCGTCGGAGGCCTCCGCGTCCAAAGGCTCCAGCTCGGACCGTCGCCGGAGTTCCTCCGACCGGGGTTCTCCCTCCGGGGACCATCGTCGGAAGGTGAAACCCGCGAGGGCGGCGTCGGTGGACGCTCCTGGTTCCGCGAGGGCCAGGTCGCATAGCCCCGACAGCCGCCCCGGGTCCTTGGAGAAGGAACACCTCACGAAGCGACCTCGCCTGGAGTCGGAGATGCCTGCTCGGGTAAGTCCTGTGGTCCTTCTGGACTCGCCTCCGCGACAGCCGACGTCGGGCCCGACGCCGTCGGGGCCCGAGTCGGGGGCTGCTGGGTCACCTGAGCTCGGACTCAGGTTGACGGCCTTGGAGAGCAGACTGTCTGCCTTCATGGACCAGCAGCGGGCACTGCTCGCTGGCCTCGCTGGCGCCGCTGCCCCGACCGCCGGGACGTCGACGTCCAAGTCGACCCCGGAGACCGAGCCGATCCTCGAGTCGATGAGAACTCGAGTCGATCCTCGGTCGAGGTCACCCTCGGCCTCCCGTTCGGGACCGAGGTCGCCGACGCCGACTCCCTCGGCGTCGGGGCGGCAGGCGCCGCGCCTTGCCCGGGCCGACCCCACCGAGTCCTCGTCGGAGTCGGTCTGGGAGTCTGAAGAGGAAGAGTCGCCTGATTCTTTCCGGACTCGGTGTGTCCCCTCGGACTCACCGGAGTCCGAGCCTCGGATGCAGTCCCCCCCGGAGGATGCCCGGTTCTCGGACTTCGTCAGGGATATGGCCAAGGCTTTGGCCTTCCCTGCGGATCCCGAGGAGGAGCCTCGAGCCGAAGAGCTCGACGCCCTCCAGTATGACTCTCCCGCGAGGGAACACTCTACTGTACCGGTTCCTCCTATGCTGGAACGACTACTCTTCCGCATGTGGGAGAGTCCGGCCTCCTCGCCGGTCCTGAGCAAGCGGGTCGATTCTATCTATCGAGTCCGCAAGAGCCCTGGCTTTCAAAAGGCACAGCTGCCACACCATTCCATGGTAGTGGAATCGGCCATGCATCGTCTTAAGAGCCAGAAGATGCACTCCTCGGTGCCTCCTGGCAGGGAGGCCCGTAACCTGGATGGCCTTGGTAAGAAGTGTTTCCAGGGCTCTATGCTCGCATGTCGTGTCCAGACTTACCAGCTATACATGGGCATGTATCTCCGGGATCTGGCTAAAGAGCTAGCCGGATTCTCCGCTGGTTTGTCCGAGGAACCCTTGCGGAGGTTCCTAGCCTTGTCCACTGGCATTCGGGAATGCTCAAAGTTCATGTCCCGGGCAGCCTATGATGGCTTTGAAGCATCGGCTCGAGTGGCCGCAGCCGGCATCGGTGCCCGCCGACAGGCTTGGCTTCAGTCGTCAGACCTTGAGCCCTGGGTGCAGGACAAGTTGGTCGATGTCCCCTGCCGAGGCGAAAACCTCTTTGGCAAGCCCATGGCGGAAAAGGCTGCGCAAATTGAGACTGAGACTCTCACCAGGACCAGGCTTTCTAGGAAGACCTCCGCCCCTTCCCAGAAAAAGAAGGGCTCGGGGAAAAAGTCCTTTTACCCGAGGAAGGCGGCTGCCTACAAACAATACCCCCATTATCAGGCCCCTGCAGCTCCCCAACAGGGCCAGCAGGCCAAGGGACGGGGTAACGGGTCCCGTAGGCAGCAAGCCCCCAAGCCTGCACCACCAGCCCCTGCTCAGCAGGGTGGGGGTTTTTGACTCACAAAGCATAGCCTCTCCCCCCCCCCGCTGGTTCCTCCCAGCACCGGAGGCCGGCTGGTTCACTTCGCCCACAGGTGGTCCAGCATCACCGCAGATGCCTGGGTGCTTCAAGTCGTGCGGGAAGGCTATCTTCTCCACTTCCACCAGGTCCCTCCCTCCTATTTTCCGGGAGAACCTCCACGACCCCCTCTGCACAGGGAATTACTCCTTCAGGAGTTAGCAGGTCTTCTGCAGGAACAGGCGGTGGAACCGGTGCCATACCACCTGAGAGGTCAAGGCTTTTATTCCAGGTATTTTCTAATACCAAAGAGAACAGGGGGCCTCAGACCCATCCTGGACTTGCGCAACCTCAACAAGTTCCTTGTGCGGGAGAAGTTCAAAATGCTTACCCTTGGAATCCTTCTGCCCTACCTCCAGCAGGGAGATTGGCTATGCTCCTTGGATCTAAAGGATGCCTACACGCACATCCTCATCCACCCAAGCCACCGCCAATACCTAAGGTTTGTGGTGGCAGGAAATCATTACCAGTACAGAGTACTGCCCTTTGGCCTGTCCTCCGCGCCGCGAGTCTTCACAAAATGTCTCGCAGTGGTGGCGGCCCATCTCCGGCTTCACGGCCTATATGTCTTTCCGTACCTCGACGACTGGCTCATCAGAGCGGCGTCCGCTCCGGAGGTCACCAGCGCCACACGCCGCACGGTGACTCTTCTGCAGTACTTGGGCTTTGTTATAAATTTCGCAAAGTCCACTTTGCTCCCCTCACAGGATCTCGAGTTCATCGGCGCAAGGCTCCACACTCCTCAGGCACGAGCGTACCTACCGCTCGACAGGGCTCAACGGCTCATGGACCTAGCCGACCGTTTTCGCAGCCAGCCCCTGGTCTCCGCCAGGCGCTTCCTGAGACTGCTCGGCCATATGGCTTCCACCGTCCATGTGACCCCCAATGCCCGCCTGAATATGCGGCCTGCTCAATGGTGTCTCCGCCAGCAGTGGCGACAAGCCACAGGCGGCCTAGCAGACCTAGTGCGCGTCTCCGAGCCGCTGATCTCGTCTCTCCGGTGGTGGCTTCGGCAGCCGAACCTGATATTCGGAATGCCTTTCCAGTCACCTCAGCCGACCCGGCTGCTGACCACGGATGCATCCCTCCTGGGCTGGGGAGCACATTGCCAAGGGGCACGTACTCAGGGCCTCTGGACCACGTGGGAGTCTGCTCAGCAGATCAGCTTCCTGGAGCTCAGGGCGATCCGCCTGGCTCTCATGGCTTTCTCCCACCTGACTTCCCGCCAGTCCGTCCTTGTCCAGACGGACAATCAAGTTGCCATGTTCTACATGAACAAGCAGGGGGGCACGGGCTCCTTCTTCCTCTGCCGGGAGGCACAGAAGCTCTGCTCTTGGGCCGTCAGTCACGGCATTCTCCTCAAGGCAGTTTATCTCCCGGGCCAAGAGAATTGCCTGGCGGACAAACTCAGCAGGATCCTCCAGCCGCACGAGTGGCGTCTGGATCCCTTGGTAGTTCAGAAGCTCTTCCTAAAGTGGGGCCTCCCCACGGTGGATCTCTTTGCCAGTCCTCACAACCGGCAGCTTCCTCGCTTCTGCTCTCGTCAGCCACACCCCCTTCGGGTTGCGGCGGACGCTTTTCTAATTTCATGGTCGGGGAACCTTCTGTACGCTTTCCCTCCCATCCCGCTAGTCTCTCGGACTCTTTTCAAGGTTCTCCGAGACAAAGCCTTCATGATCCTGGTGGCCCCTCGCTGGCCCAGACAGCCGTGGTTTCCGCTCCTACTGCAATTAGCGGTGGAGGATCCATTCCCTCTGGGGGTACAACCGGATCTCCTCACTCAGGATCAGGGGTCTCTACTACACCCCAACCTCAGGTCTCTCAACCTCATGGCCTGGCTGCTGAGAGGGTAGTCCTTGCTCCCCTTCTCCTGCCGGCAGAGGTGGAGGAGGTCGTCTTGGCTTCGCGACGGCCTTCTACCCGCAAATGCTACGCCCTTAAATGGCGTCGCTTTGCCGTCTGGTGTACCCAACAGTCTCAGGATCCCTTCTCCTGCCCGGTGTCGGTGATCTTGCAGTACTTGCTACACCTCTCTAATCTGGGACTTAAGTCCAACTCCGTCAAAGTTCACCTCAGTGCTCTTTCGGCACATCATGTGCCAGTGGACGGTAGACCTCTCTCCAGCGACCCTCTCGTAGCGAGGTTTCTCCGAGGTCTCCTCCTACTTAAACCACCTCTGCGCCCGCCAGCGCCTGACTGGGACCTGAATGTGGTTTTGCAGCGGATCACCTGTCCGCCTTTTGAACCTATGGCTACCTGTTCTCTCTCCGTTTTCTGTCTTGGAAAACACTGTTCTTGATAGCCCTCACTTCCGCTAGACGCGTAAGTGAATTGCAGGCCCTCGTGTCTGATCCCCCTTACACTCGGTTCTACAAAAATAGGGTAGTCCTACGGACTCACCCAAAGTTTCTTCCAAAAGTGGTCTCCCCTTTTCACATCAATCAGGAGGTGGTACTTCCAACCTTCTTTCCCAGACCACACTCCAGCCGAGCTGAAACGGTCCTCCATACCCTGGACTGTAGAAGGGCTTTGAACTTCTACCTTGACCGTACGCGGGAGCACCGTAAAGCTGCTCAGCTTTTTGTGTCTTTTGACCCCAATAAATTGGGGCTCCCGGTCTCCAAGCGTACTCTGTCCATCTGGGTTGCGGACTGTATCTCTTGGGCTTATGGGGCAGCCGGACTCTCCTTAGAAAGTCGAGTCACGGCTCATTGCGTTCGGGCAAAGGCTACGTCAGTGGCTTACCTCCGCTCTGTTCCGCTGGCAGACATCTGCCGGGCCGCTACTTGGTCTTCGAGCCAGACTTTTGCGGTCCATTACTGTCTCGAGAGGGAGTCCCGCAGGGACAGTGCTTTCGGACAGGCAGTCCTCCGTAATCTCTTTGAGGTCTGAGCAACTCCTACCCTCCATCCCGGATGTGGGCTACCGGTGGGTGATAATTCAGCGAAGATTCTTTCCTTCTGTGCTGCTGAGCTAGAGGGAGCTCATTTTTGTGCTTAGGGTCTCCGGTAGCCTTGAGCTTGGGAGTCCCATAAGTGAGGACTGACTTCCTGCTTGGTCCTGGAGAAAGCGTAGTTACTCACCTGTAACAGGTGTTCTCCAGGAGCAGCAGGAATCAGTCCTCACTACCCTCCCTCCTCCCCTTGGAGTTGCAATCGTCTGCTTATGTTTTTGCAAATATTTTTATGCTGTCTTTTTTAGCTATGTCATCTGACTGGCTAAGATGGCACCCTCGGGCGGGAAGACGACCGCGCATGCGCGCTGCAATTCCCAAAGGCTTTCTTTGAAAGCTGGGGAAAATTGCTCCGCGAGGGCTCCGTCGGCGCCGACGTCACCCATAAGTGAGGACTGATTCCTGCTGCTCCTGGAGAACACCTGTTACAGGTGAGTAACTACGCTTTATGTCGGCACCTTTCTGGCCAACTGGATAAGCTGCCCATCGTGGCATTTTGTTTTGAAAATCAGCCCCTGAGTGCCTTCCCTAAGGCCTTTAAATCATCCAGTAACCTCAGTTCTCTAAGGGGCGCATTCCAAAGGAGAGGAGCCATAATTGAGAAGGTCCTGTTCAGACGACAAACCTTCCTAATCCAGTTTCACAGTATGGACAGACAGCAGTTTATTCCCTTGGGGACAAAGGAGTGCAACTTACAAATCAAGTACCGGGGGAGCCAGTCCTTGGAGATTGCAAAACAAATAATACCAGGGTTCGAAATTCAGTTCTAAATGTACAGGAAGCCAGCAAAGTTGCTGTAAAACTGGCCTAATGTGATGAAGTATTGGAGCCCTTTAATAAGCCGCAGTGTTTTGAATTAGTTGAACCCACTGGAAGCCCCTTTGTGGTAGTCCAACCAGCAAAGCATTACAGTAATCCAGCCAAGGTAAAATCAGGGCCCTAGTTACGGCCTCCAAAACTGAAGTTGACAAATATGGGCACAACTGATGGAGCTGATGTAAAATAACAAAAGAACCTTTCATTGATTTAGAGATCTGAGTGTCCATTTTCAGATGATAAAGACTCCTAAATCATGGTTGACCTCCTTTAAATCCCCCTCCTATACCCACCCAAATGGATTTTCCACAGCCAGCCATAATAAATCAGTCTTAACGAGATTAAGTTGTAAATGCAGACCAGAGAACCAATTTTGAAACATCGTCAGCTTCTCCTGGGTGACTGGCTTGACTTGCATTTATATCCCTTTTAGCAACTGCGATAAGTACACTGACGATGTTCAGGTAGGCAGTCCTTGTCCTCTGAGTGTTTTAAAAATAGGAGGGTGGGGGGCATATTCAGAGGGACAAATGTGGTTTGCAGATCTGCTGAGGGGGATTTTCAACAGCACATAACCTGGTCTGTGCCGCTGAATATTCCCTCCTAAGCCATAAGAACGTCGAGACACTAACTGCTTAGTATCAGGGCGTTCCAGCAGGGCACCCAAGGTTAGCCGATCAGCGGCGATATTGAGCCATTAACAGACTAACCTAAATCAGCTAAAGTTTGACAGAAAATAAAAGCTGACCTAACTTTAGTCAGTTTATTTATCTGGCCAATGACTGAATATTGCCACTGACCTGATAGTTAAATCGCTTTCTGGGTAAACCGGATATTCAATGCCTCTGGCTGGATATGGCTTGGCAAGGACTATCCAGGCATAAATGAAAGCAGCAATGGCCATCCACTTTAATCGTTCTGGCCGCTCTCCCCCCTCCAACCCCATGACCCAGTACAAAGACTTGCATACATTTCCCAACCAGGGTTTTTGCTCCTGGGCTAACCGAGTCTAGAGATTTATTTATTTTATTTAGCAGGATTTCTAAACCGCCTTATCCAAAACTCAAAGCGGTTTACAGCGTAACTTGTGAGATTTACAGAGAACAAAGGGTGAGGGGGACATGTAGGAGTTGTTTCAAGCTAACTTATATACAAAGTAAACTATGTACATAGAGTATGTAATGATATCATTAACTTCAACTTGTGTTAAATTATGGACAGCCGGGGATTAAATAAGTAGAATGTTTGCTAGGGGTAGAGCTAGGGCAGAAGGGGAGTTGAGACGGCAGGGGAGGGTAATCTGTATTATGTGGTTAGTCCATATTATGCGGGTTGTCCATATTAGGTAATGTCTCTAAAGTGTTCAATATAGAGGGTTGTTTTCAGCTTTTTCCGGAAGTCCTGGGAATCGGATATGGTTCTAAGGTTGTCAGGGAGGGAGTTCCAAATGGCAGGAGCAGCCAAGGAGATAGCTCTTCCAGATGTATATTGCTTGGATTTAGCATAGATGCTGGGGGTGGTGATAGTGTCAGTGGTGATACGCCTTCTGGGTCTGATGCTCGTATCCATGTTGATGAGGTTTGTTAGTATGTTGGTGGATATGTTTTGCTGGAAATATTGGGGAGCCAATGAAGTTGGGTCAGGAGGGGGGTGATGTGGTCATGTTTTGATGATACAGTTATAATACGAGCAGCAGTATTCTGTGCCATTAGAAGGCGGAGTGCTCTCTTAGGTAAACCAATGTATATGGAGTTGCAGTAGTCCAAGATGGGTGTGATTATCGCCTGGAAAATAGTGCGGAAGTGTTCTTGGCCGAGTAGAGATTTGAGCCATCTGATAACACTCATCTTGTGATATGCGTTTTTGGATGTTTTGCTGATATGTGATTGAAGGTTCAGATTGCAGTCCAGGGTGACTCCAAGGTATTTTACTTCTGGTTTAATAGGTATGGTAATGTTGTTCATCTTGATTGCATGAGAGGGGTGGGGGTAAATCCTGACTTACGTGTGACAAGGAGGGCTTCTGTCTTGCTGTAGTTGATATTTAAGTTGTTTTGGGTTAGCCAGCCCGTCATTTCTTCCAGGCATTCTGTTATCTTTGAGTAATCAGGGTTATCAAGCTTGATCTGAGAGTAAATCATAATGTCATCTGCGTATAGAGTGTAGTGGATCTTGTGACTTTTGATGATGGCACAGAGGGACTGCATGTATAAATTAAACAGGAGTGCAGATAAGGAGGATCCTTGCGGGACGTCCTGTGTTGCTGGTAATGGGGTGGAGGTATTTGTGCCACATTTCACTTGTAATTGTCTGTTACTGAGGTAGGAGTGAAACCATTTGATGGTGTGCCATGCAGTCCGATATCTTCTAGTCTGTTCAATGGGATGTTGTGTGACACTGTGTCAAAGGCTGAGGAGATATCAAGAAAAATCAGGAGAAATCCCATATTGATATTGTCCATTCCTCTGATCAGGTTGTCGAATAGGAATATAAGAAGTGTTTTGACGCTATGATTCGGTCGAAGGCCATATTGGTGAGGGTCTAATGGTACATGTGAGTCAATGTGGTCCTGGAGTAATTGTTGCACATCCGTTGGTCCAACTGACTCTCTCACAGGTTTTTTGTTACGAATGTACTTGAAAAAATCTTTATTTCGCGTTTTTGCTTCCGCAGCAAACTTCTTTTCAAATTCTCTCTTTGCCTTCTTTATCAATGCCTTGCATTTGACCTGCCAGTGCTTGTGCTGTTTCCAGATTTCATCGTTTGGCTCTTTTTTCCATTTCCTGAAAGATGCTTTCTTGGCAACAACAGCCTCTCTGACCTCACCTTTAAACCATGCTGGCAGTTTTTTGGACTTCCTTCCACTTTTCTTAAAGCGTGGAATACAGCTGGTCTGGGCTTCCAAGATAGTATTTTTCAACAACACCCAAGCTTGATGTAAGTCTTTTACCTTTGCAACTGCTCCTTTTAGTTTTTTCTTAACTATTTTCCTCATTTTATCATAGTCTCCCTTTCGAAAGTTAAAAGGTAGTACTGTGGATTTCCTTACTATCCCTCCTCCACTAATTAAATCAAAGGCGATCATGCTATGATCGCTATTGCCAAGTGGCCCCAACACCCTTATCTCTTGCACTAGATCTGGTGTTCCACTAAGGACTAGGTCTAATATGGCTTCCCCTCTGGTCGGTTCATGAACCAGTTGCTCCCTAGCATGTCCTGCCGTGACACTGATCCAGTCGATACCGGGGTAATTGAAATCGCCGATTATTATTACCGCGCTGTAACTTTTGTTAGCTTCCTTGATTTCTTTGAGCATTTCATCATCCATTTGTTCATTCTGGCCAGGCGGTCGATAGTACACCCCCACCGCCATCGCCTTCCCCTTTTTACATGGAATCTCAATCCATAGAGATTCTACAGCAAATTTTGTTTCCTGCAAAACTTTAATCCTTTCTGACTCAATGCCCTCTCTAACATAGAGCGCAACCCCTCCACCAATTTGATCAGCTCTATCATTACGATATAGTTTGTACCCAGGTATCTCAGTGTTCCACTGGTTGTCCTCCTTCCACCATGTCTCTGATATTAGAAACATAGAAACATGATGACAGAAAAAGACCACATGGCCTATCTAGTCTGTCCTTCCATAACAATAACTACAACAGTCCACTTTTTACCTTTAGAGATCCTCTGTTTTGGTCCCATGCTTTTTTGAATTCAGTTACTGTCCTCATCTCTACCACCTCCACTGGGAGACTATTCCATGGATCCACTACTCTTTCTGTAAAGAAATATTTCCGCATATCACTCCTGAATCTATCTCCCTTCACCCTCATCCCATGTCCCCTCGTAGCAGAACTTGCTTTCAATTGAAAGAGACTCTCTCCCTGAACATTTATGCCACGGAGGTATTTAAACATCTCAATCATATTACCTCTATCCCGCCTTTCCTCTAAGGTGTACATATTAAGATCCTTAAGTCTGTCCTCATATGCTTTATAATGAAGCCCATTAATCATTTTAGTAGCAACCCTCTGCACCGACTCCATCCTGTTCACATCCTTTTGAAGGTGTGGTCTCCAGAATTGCACACCATACTCCAAATGAGGTCGCACCAAAGACTTATACAGAGGCATTATCACCTCCTTTTTTCTGCTAGCCATTCCTCTCCGTATGCACCCAAGCATCCTTCTAGCTTTTGCCGTCGCTTTTTCTACCTGTTTAGCTTCTTTAAGATCATCAGACACAACCACGCCTAGGTCCCCCTCTTCTTTAGTGGACAAAAGTACTTCACCTCCTATACTGTAATGCTCCCTTGGATTGCTGCAGCCCAAATGCATGACCTTACATTTTTTAACATTAAATCCCAGCTGCCAAATTCTAGACCATTCTTCAAGCTTAGCTAGATCCCTCCTCATGTTATCTACACCTTCCTGGGTGTCTACTCTATTGCAGATTTTGGTATCATCCGCAAAGAGGCAAACCTTACCCGACAGCCCTTCTGCTATATCACTAACAAAGATGTTAAAAAGAATCGGACCAAGGACAGATCCCTGGGGCACACCACTGGTAACATCCTTCTCCTCAGAGTGAGCTCCATTTACTTGTACTCTTTGTCGCCTCCCAACCAACCAATTTCTAACCCAAGCAGTAACTTTAGGGTCCATCCCTAGGGTGCTCAGTTTGTTTATAAGTCGCCTGTGAGGAACAGTGTTAAAGGCTTTACTGAAATCTAAATACACCACATCTAGAGCTCTCCCTCGGTCCAACTCCCTGGTCACCCAGTCAAAGAAATCAATCAGATTTGTCTGACAAAACCTGCCTCTGGTGAATCCATGCTGCCTCGGATCCTGTAATCCGCTGGACTCCAGAAACCTCACTATTTTCTCTTTCAGCAGCGTTTCCAATAATTTACTCACCACCGAAGTTAAACTAACCGGCCTGTAGTTTTCAATCACATCCTTACTTCCGCTTTTGTGTAAAGGCACCACATGAGCCTCTCTCCAGTCCTTTGGCACCACTCCCGACTCCAACGAGGCATTGAAAAGGTCAGTCATTTAGTGCTATATATTCTAACTCTCCCATCTTATTTTTTAGACTTCTAGCATTTGCATACAAGCATTTTAGAGACTGTATTTTATTCATATTAATTTGGCTATTGGTAGACATGGGTAATTTGGGATCTTTAAGCTCTGTCTGCTCCATGCTCAAGGGCATTTGGGCTACTTTACTCTTTTTTGGAACCTCTCTGCTTTTGGCAGTATCCTTCAAGGATACATTCTTCCAAACCATCTGTTCTTGGGCGACTGTCGGCTTTCCCCTATTATCTAGTTTAAAAGCTGCTCTATCTCCTTTTTAAAGGTTAATGCCAGCAGCCTGGTTCCATCCCGGTTAAGGTGAAGCCCATCCCTTCGGAAGAGCCCCTCCTTTCCCCAGAATGTACCCCAGTTCCTAACAAATCCAAACCCCTCATCTCTGCACCATTGTCTCATCCACACATTGAGACTCGAGCTCTGCCTGCCTTTTGGGTCCTGCACGTGGAACAGGAAGCATTTCGGAGAACGCTACCCTGGAAGTTCTGGATTTCAACTTCCTACCTAAAAGCCTAAATTTAGCCTCCAGAACCTCCCTACCACATTTTCCTATGTCATTGGTACCGACATGTACCAAGACAGCAGACTCCTCCCCAGCACTATCTCCCCAGGTATGATTGATTTGTGTGGGCTTGGAGACTTAGTTTGGGTTGCTTCATTGAGAAGGGATGTTTTTGGTCTGGAGGAAGTCGGCGAAAGTCTGTGGATGAATCATTTCTTCTTTAAAGTCCAGTTCTTTGGTGAGAGTCCGAACTATTTTAAATAGTTCTCTGGGTTTATTGACGGATTTGAGTATAATGTTGGTGTGGTACTCTTTTTTTTGCATTGGTGGATGAGGTTGTTATATTCTTGTTTAGTTTGATAGAGATGTAAGATGATTTGGGTCTTATTCTGCCTCCAGCGTCTTTCTATTCTACGTAGAGATCTTTTTGCTATTCTTATATCCTGTGTGTACCAGGATGCTTATATCCTGTGTGTACCAAGATTTTGTACCCGGGGTTTGGTGTTCTTGCTGTCTGGTGCTCTTGCTGCTGCAGAGATAGTTGTGTTCCAGTTATCTATTAGATTGTTTAGCTCCTTGAGGTCCTGGTTCAGGTTAGGGAGGATTTCAAGTTGGAATTGGTCCTTAGCAAAGCTCTTGAATCTTCTTCTTGGGTGGAGCTGTTGCACCTGTGAGTTTATGTGGGGGGATCTGCATAGTGAGTCGTATCATGTGGTTATCCGACCAAGGTACCGGTGTTATTGTTGGTGCTGATATATTGTTGTTTTCGAGGAGTTGATTAGGTACGAAGATGAGGTCTGGGGTCGATCCAAGACGGTGTGTAGGTGCGGTGATGAGTTGAGTATATTGCAGCGAGTCCATGGAGGAGGGATATTGCAGAGGAAGGGAGTCTCACTCATTGCTCCATGGTTACCCCTAGGGTACAGATATACTGGGTCCTGGCAAGCATTGCAGTCTGTAGCTCCCAGCCAAGGCTCATCGGTTGGATAACCAGCTAGGGAAGATCCGAAAAAAGGAGAAATGCCTCCGGTTGTTATGAATGAAGGCTTATAATTCCAGTTCTGGTCTTGGTTCCATCTGAGCTAGAAAGGAAGTGAGAAATTATAATTAAATATATATCTTTTCAAATATTATTAATTTGTAGAAACAGAGCGGGCAGTATTTAAAAGTACTTGTTTAATAGGCAACAGGTGCTGACCACATAAATGGTTTAAAAAAAAAATCCCATCCCTATACAGCCAAAATGAACCTGGCCAAATTAGGGTGGAATTTGGGATAGGCTGGGAGGTAGAGGCACCTAAACATAAATTTTATTTTATTTATTTTTTTTTTAACATTTTTCGGGGAGGGGGGGCAGCAATACTGAAAAGGATTAGTGTGGTTAGCAGACCTGCTGACGACGTTAATCTGGTAAGGGGCTATTCAGCAGCTGAATATCACCTCCTGATGCTGCTGCACAATCCGATGCTAACTGCACTGCATTGGGGCGTTCCAGAGGCGGTGCTGATGTTAAATGGTCGGCAGCGATATTCAGCTGCTGGCCGGTTAAGATAAACCAGCTAAGGTTAGGCACACAAAAGGTTGGCCTAACTTTAACCAGTTTAGCTAACCAGGCTGCAGTTGAATATCTGGGTCTAATTTAAAACAGCAACAGCCAGCCACTTTACTTGGGCTGGCCGCCACCGTAGAATATCGGCCCCTATATATTTTATAAAAGCAGTATATAGAATGTGCCCTTAAAATAAAAAAGTCTCTCCGAACTCTCTATAATAGTGCACAAATTCTCTCCCATAAATTTACGCCTGTTCCTAAAAAGTGCAAATGTGTGTATATACAAAGCTGCGTACTTCACAACTACACCTTTAGGAATGCCTTTGTGCAGTGTGCGTACAAGGACACACAATCCTGTCAGTATACACATCTGGCTGCACAATTTTATTAGAGCTCGTTTCTGCACATGAAGCATGCTTTGCATGTGAAAAATGCTTTGTAAAATTACCCCCACAGGGGTAGTATTCAGCCTGTGAACCTAGAGACGGCAGGAATAACTTCTTACCAGTAAGAGCCCTGTATAAAGTTACACCTGCATTCTGTTTGACGCTTCGCTATCCTGTCTGAACTATGGCATTCCTTTCATTTTTCCATACAGCCATTTTTTGTTTGTAAACCGCTCTGATGCCAGGTAGCCTGGGTGGTATATCAAGAATATTAATAAGATAAAGAATATGATTGAACCATTAATAAGCTGGTTGCATTTGGCAACTGGCTGACCAATTTATCTCAGAATCCCTAAGGGCTTTAGGATAAGTTAATAGCTGTTGCTGCTGCTGTGTTTGTTTTGACTGTCTGCGTATAGGTTTTTGTCTCATTCCTCACTACCAAATCTTATCTGGTAAAACATGCTACCACCCCAAGAGGGAGTAGTAATTGGTGGTGCTCAGGCTTTATTTTGATTCCAGTGATACGCTGACAATGATACAAGCAGAAGATCTGCCTTTGTAATCTGATGTCCTCCTTCCCCCACCCCCTGATGCTGTTCATTTGCAGAATTACCAGATAAGCAAGAACAGCTGTGTGCAATATACAAAGTACTGGAGCAGCTTCCGCAGGTGAATCACACTACGCTGGAAAGACTCATCTTCCACCTTGTCAAGTAAGGCCAGCTCTTGCCTCTGTCGTTGCATTTTCGAATTTCATTTTCAGGATTATCCTCTGCCTTTCTCCAACTGCTTGGATAAGGGGCCATTATATTTTTGCATAGGGAAGATAGATGCGTGCAACAGACTTGCAGCGGAGGTGATAGGAGCCAATAGAATGGCAAAATTCACACAGGCTTGAGATGCACAAGGGGACCATAGCAATAGGGCAAGGGCAAAAGGAGAACGGACTGTGGCAATACCATAGGCAAGAATTAATGGTAAAGATGGGTGGACCCAAACAGCCCTTTATTCGTTTTCTGCCATGACATTTGACTTCTTTGATTTCAGAGTTGCATTGCTTGAAGATGTGAACCGGATGTCACCCAATGCCTTGGCCATTGTTTTTGCCCCATGTCTCTTACGCTGCCCTGATAACACGGACCCTTTAACCAGCATGAAGGATGTCTCCAAAACAACCACGTAAGTGGAAAATGGGAACCTCCCCCTCCCCACCACCAAAGTTGAGGGAGAAACTCGAGATGATGAGACCTTCCAGGTAATTGGAAAGTGGGAAATCTAGCATTGAGAAAGCCGTCACATAAAGAAGACATTACAAACCGCATGTGCAAAAGCCAGTGTGGAACAGACTTCACAGGAGTCATCCAGCATGTGACGCTTTACAGCCTTTTAATACGTCAGGAAAGCCGGTAGTTCAGAAACAGTATTGGTCCTTTGCAGGCCATGATACTCATTATTGGACCAAGATGAGCAGTATCCTTAGACAAAGCTTTAGGAGCACAGTGGTCCCTGTGACTACAACCGAAAAAGGGACTTGCACTGGCATGAGACAGTGTCATTGGGTCATCTTTGTGGTGGTGTGAAAGGGGGAGGGGAGTGTTAATCACAAATTCTGAATAAAACTTGAACCATGTCTTTGGGCTGCTGCTTGGAGAAGTGTTGCACATCCTTTGGTGGGAGAGTAAGGCTTCTCCTGCAGTCCCTTCAGGATATCCCTTTTCTCAAGCCCTCAATAGC
The DNA here is from genome assembly GCA_033557465.1 of Ichthyophis bannanicus. NCBI lineage: Eukaryota > Metazoa > Chordata > Amphibia > Gymnophiona > Ichthyophiidae > Ichthyophis > Ichthyophis bannanicus. The sequence continues at coordinate 253,669,945 of CM066039.1, forward strand.
TGTAAAGTCTGTAATAGTGCATGAGCTCCACCTCAATAAACCTATAGGGGCCAACACAGCAACAAGCCTGAGTTAAACACAGGTGCCAGCGTTTCACTTAGGGCCCCTTTTACTAAAGCCCAGTAGCTGGTTAACATGCGTTTTAATGCACAGCCAGTGGCAACAGGGAACACTAACATGGGGGTACGCCAGAAACCTCATGATAAATCACACAGTTATCTGCCATTGCGCCAAGGAGCGGGGAAGGGGTGGAGGGCGGGCATGGAAAACGCATTACTGCTAGTGCCAGGGCAAGTGTGGCATGCTCAGTGGCAATGTGGCTCTTGACGCGATTTCACTTAACGACACCTCTATGGGAGTCATGAGGTGAACCTGCAGTATGAGAGCACATGTTAGCGCTAGGAATATGCTGGTCAGGCCCCCCGACATCTAACACCAGAGGCTTTATCCTTAGCGTTCATTTGTTTTGCACATGAAGTGGGCTTTAGTAAAAGGGGCTCTTAGGCTACATATTCAGTGTTGCTATTTGCGTGGGAGCAGCACTGACTATACTGATATTACAGTGATCATACTAGCATTGTCTCTAGTTTAGACCTGCTACTTGGCAGGTCTCAATGAAATGTATAACTTTTATCTAGATAGGAGCTTCGCAGTTATCCAGATAAAGTTTTGGTCTGCCCTCGCTCCTCCTCTAACCTGGAATATAAATATATCTCCAGGAACAAGCAGGAATGAGTCTTCACATATGGATATCGTCGGTACCGACGGAGCCTGCGTGGGAACGCTCCCCAGCGTCCAAAAGGAAAGCTTTTGGGAGCATCCCACAGCGCCTGCGTGCTGCCTTCTCGCCTTTCCCAACCGCCTCTCTCCAGTTCTTCATTTCCGCGGAGCCAGCAGGTCGTGTTCCTGTCACCGCTGAAGAATTTCTTTATTTTCTTTTATTTCTTTGGTCGCGCGTCTGCTTTCTTGACGCTGGACCGGTACCGCCGGTCTTTTCTTTCTTTATTCTAAAAAAACCCCCAAAAAACCAACTACTGTTTTTCTCACTTCAGTGCATTTTTTCTTCTTTGGCCTTAGGCCTAGGAAATTTTTCCTCATGGAAAAGCCCGCCTCCGGGTTTAAAAAGTGCACGAAGTGCAGCGGCACTGTTTCTGTCACCGACACCCATGAATGGTGTCTAAAATGTTTAGGTCCTGACCACTCCATTACGTATTGTGAGTCCTGTTCCATGATGTTTAAAAGAGGTCTACAGAATCGAGCAGCCAAGCTCAGTACCCTGTTTCCCTCTGATGCAGCTTCGGTTGCATCGACGTCTTCCAGGGCTGCTTCTTCCTCCCATGGATCTCAGGTAACCAAACTTTCCAGCCGGTCCTCGAAGGGTAGATCTCCCTCTAAGTATCGAGATGCCTCCGGGCTTGCTCTCAAGGAATCCGCACCGGCAAAATTACCCTGGCGGGAGGCTCCGGCTTCCAAAGCTTTATCTATGGGGTCACAGGTTGACATTGATGGCTCGGCCTCGACCGATCACCTGTTGCCATGTTCTGGGGTACCGGTGGTTCCCACTGGTACCGACATCCAGACATTGGTTGCGTCGATGGATCAGAATATCCTGATCATGCAGCGTGCCATCACGGCATTTATACAAGCTGCGACGCCTTCGGTACCACAACAAACCCCGTTGTCGGTACCGACTCCGGCACCGGTACCAATATCGGTTCCGGTGCCGGTACTGATTGCATCGACATCGGCTTCGGTGTCGACTGCAGCGGTACACTGTTCTGTGATGCCCATCGGTACCGAATCGGTACCGATCACTCCCGATGTCGATACCACCCGGTACGCGTATCGGGCTCTGCAGGAGCATCCAGATAGGCGATACTTCGATTCCTCTGAATACTCTGATGAATCAGAGGCCTCTGTCGAAGCATCGGTGATCCTTCCTCAGGAGCCCTCTTCTCCAAAAAGGAGAATGTCTCCTCCAGAAGACTTGTCTTTTCAAGACTTCATTAGGGATGTGGCAAGGGGCCTTTCCATCTCAGTGGCCCCTGAGACAGAGCCTAGAGCCAAAAAATTAGATATTTTACAATATCCTAAGGCTCCTAAAGAGGCAGCCACTTTACCAATACATGAGATTCTTTATGATCACATATTGGGCATATGGGAGACTCTTCTCACCACTTCCCCTCATTCTCGTAGGTTGGACACCATGTATCGTGTTCCTCCTTGTCCTGGCTTTCATAAGACAGCTTCCTCACCACTCCATTGTGGTGGAGTCTGCTATGAAGAAGATAAAGAGTACAAAAAGGCACTCTTCTGCTCCTCCAGGAAGAGAATGCAGAATCTTAGATGCCTTTTGGCAGGAGAATTTTCCAGGCCAATATGCTTGTTGCCAGAATCAACTCCTATAGTCTCTATATGGGGATGTTTCTAAAAGAAGTTACAGATCACCTGCAAACTTTGTCTCCTTTTATTTCAGAAGATAAAAGGGAAGAGTTCCTCACCTGGCTCAAACATGCCCAGGATGTTTCCAAGTTTTCCAACTGTGCAGCCTTTGACTCTTTTGAAGGTGCCAGCAGAGCCTCGGCTATTGCCATAGGTGCATGCAGAGTTGCTTGGTTACAAGCTTCTGATTTGGAACCCTGGGTTCAGGATGGACTAGGAAACCTTCCTTGTACAGGTGAAAACCTTTTTGGCAAAGATTGGCAAGCAAAGGCCACTCAGATGGATGCTGAAAATTCTGCTTTAGATAGACTTTCAAAGTCTACTTCTGCTCCTTTTAAGAAAAGGTTGTTCAAAAAGGGATTTTTTCCCAAAAAAGGGAAATATTATTCTGCTTATGGTCAGCAGGCATCTTCTGCAGGTCGTTTTGCTACAAAGAGACAGCAACAACCGAAACAGGCCAAGCCTAAGGCTGCTAGGACTGCTACGACCCAACAGCCTCAGCCTCCTCAGGGTCTTTGACTTACAACTAGAGAACTTAGCCTTTCTGGCTCTAGAACATCCAGAGCCTCTCACCATTCCAGGAAGGTTAGCTCACTTTGCTCCCAGATGGGAACAAATCACAGCAGAGCAATGGACCCTCTCCATCATAAGGGAAGGGTACAAGCTTCATTTCTTAAACCTTCCCCCTCACACCATGGTGAGACAGTTCAATTCTCCAACATCTCTCCTCGACCTTCTGGGTCAGGAGATTGCTACCCTTCTTGCCCAAGGGGCAATAGAAGAAGTACCCCTTCTTCAACAGGGTTCAGGGTTCTACTCCCCCTACTTTCTCATCCCAAAGAAAACGGGGGGCTACAGACCCATATTAGATCTCAGAGAATTGAACAAGTTTCTATGCAAGGAGAAATTCAAGATGACTTCTCTCGGTACGCTCCTTCCATACCTCCAGAGTCAGGACTGGCTTTGTTCTCTAGATCTCAAGGATGTGTTCACCCATGTCCTCATCCATCCAACACACAGAAGGTTCCTTCGGTTCCTTTTCCAAGGAAAGCACTATCAATACAGAGTGCTTCCCTTCAGTCTGGCCTCTGCTCCAAGGGTATTCACAAAATGCATGGCAGTAGTAGCTGCATTTCTACGCACTCTAGGAATATTTGTATTCCCATATCTGGACGACTGGCTCATCCGAGCTCCATCCCAGTCAGAGGCCCAGGCTTCCCTGGCCTGCACAAGGCGTATCCTTCAGTATCTGGGACTTGTAATAAACATCCCAAAATCCCATCTCACCCCTACTCAATCTCTGGAGTTCATAGGGGCCTTACTGGATACCACCACTGCAAGGGCCTATCTTCCCCAGACCCGTTGCCTATGCTTGGTGCAGTTAGCCTCCCAGATTTAGTTAAAGTCCCATTTAACTGCTCAAGAGATGTTACAACTGTTAGGCCACATGGCATCCACCGTGCATGTGGTCCCTTATGCTCGCCTTCACATGAGGGCAGCTCAATGGACTTTGTCCACCCAGTGGACCCAGGCATCAGGGTGCCTGTCAGACAAAATAGCAACCTCCAGTCGCCTTTTTTGCTCTCTCCAGTGGTGGAGGTCCACCCAAAATCTGTTGCTGGGGTCCCCCTTTCAACAGGTGTTACCCCAAGCAACCCTTACAACAGATGCCTCCCCAAAGGGTTGGGGGGCTCATCTACAAGATCTCTCCACCCAGGGCATCTGGTCTCCATAGGAGACATCTCTACATATCAACCTCTTACAGCTCAGAGCAATTTTTCTAGCTCTGAGTCTTCCACACCCTGCTCAGCTACAAGACAGTCCTCATCCACACGGACAACCAAGTAGCCATGTTCTACGTGAACAAGCGGGGGGGACTGGCTCTCTGTCGCTTTGCAACGAAGCTCTGAGATTGTGGGCCTTCGCCAGAGAGCATCAAATTCATCTCATGGCAGTGTATCTTCCAGGGGTTCAAAACTCTTGGGCAGACAGACTCAGTCGAGTTCTGCTTCCACATGAATGGTCCCTCCATGGGGACCAGATAGCCAGGATCTTTCAGATTTGGAGAAACCCAGACATAGACCTGTTTGCAAGTCCGTGGAATGCCAAACTTCCCCGGTTCTGTTCCAGGATTCCATGTCAGGGAGTTCAGGCCAGGGATGCCTTCCTCCTTCATTGGGGGCAAGACTTCCTCTATGCCTTCCCACCCATTCCCCTAATTCCCAAGACACTATTCAAGCTTCAGAGAGACAAGGGGTCTATGATCCTCATAGCACCACATTGGCCACGCCAAGTGTGGTACCCTCTACTTCTACATCTCTCTCAAGCTCCCTCCCTGGACTTGGGATCTGCTCCAGACCTCCTATCCCAGGAGGAGGGAACGTTGTGGCACCCAAATCCCCAGTCTCTTCATCTCAGGGCCTGGCTGCTGAAGGCCTAGACCTTCAAGATTTGCATCTTTCTCAGCAAGTGAAGGATATCCTTCATGTTTCCAGAAAGCCTTCCACCAGACGTTCATATGCTTTTAAATGGAAGAGGTTTACCATTTGGTGTGCAGAGAAGGGTCTTAACCCTCTTGTAATACCTCTGAATTCTTTACTAGAGTATTTGCTGCATTTATCCCATGCAGACCTTAAAACGAATTCAGTAAGAGTCCATTTGAGTGCTATTGCAGCATCCCTTAAGCCTCTCAATGGACAGCCTATTTCCTCTCATCCTCTTATAGCAAGATTCATGAGAGGCCTTCTTTTGACTAAACCTCCCATTAGACCACCTCCAGTGGCATGGGACTTGAATCTGGTTCTTGGCCAGCACATGAAGCCACCCTTTGAACCCTTAGCCACTACCTCCTTGAAATTTCTTTCCTGGAAGGTTATTTTTCTCATTGCAGTCACTTCAGCTCGCCGCATCAGTGAGCTGCAAGCCTTGGTGGCTTATCCTCCTTATACAAGGTTCCATCATGACAAGGTAGTCCTCAGGACCAATCCACACTTTATACCTAAAGTGGTTTCACCTTTTCATCTGAACCAGGAGGTGTATTTACCTGTCTTTTTTCCAGGACCTCATGCATCAAGTGCACAGAGGAATCTCCATACCCTGGATTGTAAGAGAGCGCTCGCTATTTACTTACAAAGGACACAGCAACATAGACAGTCTTCTCAACTCTTTGTTGCTTTTGATCCCTCTCATTTAGGACTTCCAGTCTCTAAGAGAACTCTGTCCGATTGGATTGCTCAGTATGGCTCATCTAAATTCTGTGTCCATCGACCAGATCTGTCGAGCGGCCACCTGGGCCTCGGTTCATACCTTTACAGCCCATTACTGCTTGGACGAGGACTCCCGTCGGGATGCCTTGTTTGGTCAGGCTGTTCTCAAACACCTGTTCCATACCTAATCAACTCCTACCCTCCATCCCTGGCTGGATGCCTGAGATTCATGGGTGGAGGTAGAGCCCTTCTCGGGGACGCACAACCTGGGTGATCTCCCAGGCATCTCTAGCTGGGGAGCCCCCATATGTGAAGACTCATTCCTGCTTGTTTCTGGAGATAGCACAGTTACTTACCTGTAACAGGTGATCTCTGGGAACAGCAGGAATAAGTCTTCACAACCCACCAACCTCCCCTAGGAGTTGTATCTCTCTCTATCTATCTTTCCTTTCCTCTCTCTCTCTTTGTCTCAGCTTTAAAACTAGAACTGGAGAGAGGCGGTTGGGAAAGGCGGGAAGGCAGCGCGCAGGCACTGTTGGATGCTCCCAAAAGCTTTCCTTTTGGACGCTGGGGAGCGTTCCCACGCAGGCTCCGTCGGTACCGACGTTACCCATATGTGAAGACTTATTCCTGCTGTTCCCAGAGATCACCTGTTACAAGTAAGTAACTGTGCTATCCAGCCAATAAATATAGGAAAGAGCAGTTATGCATTGGGCAGCCAGTAAATGCAGAATTGCTTTTGAATATCAACCCAACAGTTGTCTGAAGAATGTTAGTGGTCCTCAAGCGTCATTTATAGTCAACAGATCAACGGGTCTACAGTAGTATCTTGGAGTAGATAGTGCCACCATATAGTGCTATATGATCTCTAAAGAAAATAATTCAATTAGAATTTCAGTTAAAAGTTATTTTCTCACTTCAGGGGTTGATGTCAAATGTACTTTGATATCCTGCATGATGTAGATTTCCAATAAAGTTTAGTGTGGGTGGAAAAAAGTTATTTTCTTTGGGGCCAGTTTTCATATGGGCTTCCACATTTACTAGCAGCTGGCGAGCATGAAGTCTGTTATCCATATGTTTTTTAAAATACTACTTGGATAGTTTTCGGCCAGAAATCCCTCTAACGTGCCTGACATAATCCATATAGCACAAGGGCAGGCGGAGTTATCTGGCTAGTGGAGATGTTTAGTTTAGGCCTGCTGAATAGCAGACCTCAACTAAATGGATAGCAATAGTCAACAGCCAATAAATTTAGTGATGTTGAATATACTTGTTAAATGCCAACATCAGCCTTTAAATTAGAATAGTGACTCTGCCACTGGAAATTACCCACTCTGTGATTTGAGGCTGTACAGGTGGATCACATTCATCTTCTCTATGAACCCTTGTGGAATCTGTCAAGGCAGCGCCCAGCTTTTGGACTGCCTCTGAGGGGAGAAGACTGGCATTGGTTTGAAGATGCACTGGGAAGGTAGGAAGGCATCCCTTGCCACACACAATCACTGTTCTGTGGAAAAAAGGTTCTCCGGGAACAAGCAGGAAGTTAGTCCTCACATATAGGTGACATTGGCGCAGACAGAGCCCGCGCGGTAGCTTCTCCCCAGCTTTCAAAGAAAGCCTTTGGGAGATGCACCATGCATGTGTGGTCCCCTTCTCACCCAAGGGTACCATCTTGCCTCAGTCTCCTTTTTTTTCCGCGGAGCCCAGCAGACATGTCTGTTTTCCCCAGAAAAAGTGTTAAGTTTTTCTTTAATTTTTTCTTTCTCCAGTCGCGTATCTGTTCCCTTTCCCCCCTCCGAGCCCACTTGCCTCGGCATCGCGTCTCAGGTCTTTTTTTCTCTTTCTTTTTCGGGAGCTTCTCAACTGGCTTCCTGAGGTTTTCAACCTCATGGGGGCTGTCTTCCCCACCATGGCCTCTGCCATCAGCTTTAATAATTGTGACTGATGTGCCAAAAATCATGTCAAGCACCAACCCATATGTCTGCTGCCTCCGATGCCTAAGGCCAGACCATGACACTTTGGACTGTGCAAGAGGATGACCTCCAAGGCCATTAAGAGCCATCAGCAGCAGCGGGAGTCCCCCTTCCACAAGACGGACTCTGCACCGGAGTCTACGGCGACATGGCGCTCAAGGGTCCCCTCCAGAACCCTGGAACTTGATGGAGATCGTGCTGCCTTGGAAACCTGAGACCGTGGGTCTTCCAGCCAAACCCTGGAGGAAGAGCCCAAGAAGAGCTGGAAATCCTCGAAGACCCCATCACGGACAAGCCCCAGGCCCGCAGTCCCTGCTGCGAGTCAGAGGGGAAGGAGCAGGAGCAGTTGACCAAGATACCCCAATGGGAATTGTCTGCATCTGGAGACTGGCCTTGGACTCCCCCTCAACGGATGCGGTGTTGGACCAGAGGTCCTCGGTGCCAGCACTGAAGGCTAATGAGCCATCTGGCCTCGAGACTAGGATGGCGGCTTTGGAGTGCGGTTTATCTGTTTTCATGGCCCAGCAGCGAGCTCTGATGTCTGGCTCTGCTGGGTCATCACTCCTAACTACCGGGCCCTCAACTTCAAGGAACTCCCCAGATGTCGAGCCGATCCTTGAACGCCACCAGCCTAGAGAAGTCCCTAGACACCAGTTCCGATCTTAGTCCCCGTCCTTGGGACAAAGGTCATCCCTGATGAGTACCTGCACTCTGACCGCAGTGCCTCTGGGGACCGGGGGCCATCGGGCTCGGGGCCTGACCCTGGAGTCTGGACCACCCTCAACACCTCTACTGACTATGAGTCAGATTAGGAGACTGAGGACGACAAATCCCTGGATACTCGTCGTTACCAGGATGTGCCCTCCGACTCATCTCCCACCGAGACCCAGAGTCTGTCCCTGCCTGAGAACACGGCTTTCCTCGACTTCGTGCAGGGCATGGCCAAGCCACTGGCCTTTGAGACTGAGTCAGAGGAGGACCCTCTGACTGAGGAGATCCTCCAATACAAGTCCCCTCTGAAGAAGGCACTCACGGTGCCCATTTCCCCGATCCTGGAACAGTTGCTCCTCCTTATATGGGAGACCCCCACATTTTTGGCCATAGTGAGCAGATGGCTGGAATCAATGTACGGGGTCCGCCGGAGTCCTGGCTTCCAAAAAGCACAGCTGCCACACAACTCCATGGTGGTAGAGTCTGCCATGTGTCACCTTAAGAGCCAGAAGACGCATTCCTTGGTGTCCATAGGTAGGGAGGCTTCCAAAAAGCACAGCTGCCACATAACTCCATGGTGGTGGAGTCAGCCATGCGTCACCTTAAGAGCCAGAAGACACTCTCCTTGGTGTCCCCAGGTAGGGAGGCCCACAGAAAGTGCTGCCAGGGCTCAATGCTCATTGATTGGATCTAGGCATACCAGCTGTACATCAGCATGTACCTGAGGGACCTAGCAAAGGAACTCACCGGATTCTTGGCTAGTCTCTCCGAAGAACCCTCCAGTGGTTCCGGACCCTGGCCTTGGGTGTCAAAGAGTGCTCCAAGTTTGACTCGGGCAGTCTATGACTATTTTGAGTCGGTGGATAGAGTAACTGCAGTGGGCATCTGTGCCTGATGCCAGACCTGGCTACAATCCTTTGACCTGGAGCAATGGGTTCAGGACAAGTTCATTGATGTCCTTTGCCAGGGAAAGAATCTCTTCAGCAAACTCATGACGGATAAGGCTGCAGAGTTGTAGTCCGAGTTCCTGACGAGGACCAAGCTCTCCAAGAAGACTGCTGACCCTTCCTAATGGAAGCATTCGGGTAAAAAGTGCTTCTACCCGAAGAAGAGGAAGGCTAATGAAAGTTACCCTCAGTACCAGGACTTCCCAGCTCCCCAACAGGGGCAGCAGGCCAAGGGACAAGGGCATGGTCCTCGAAAGCCTAAGACTCCCAAACCCAGGCACCGGCTCTGGCCCAGCCTGATGGGGGTTTTTGACTCCTTGGGCATAACCTTCTTCCCCCAAGAAGCTCAGCACAGCAGCCTACAGGGAGGCGTTTGGTTCTCTACGCCCACCGGTGGCCATCCATCACCACTGACTCCTGGGCACTGCAGGTGGTGAGGAAGAGTTACCTTCTCCACCTGGCACAGGCACCCCCTCAGTTCTTTCTGGGAGAGCCCCCAAGGACTCTGCTCCACCAGACTTTACTACTGCAAGAGCTCGCAGGCCTTCTCGAGGATAAGGCGGTGGAACTGGTACCCGCACACTTACAGGACAAAGGGTTCTGCTCCTGGTACTTCCTCGTATCCAAGAGGATCAGAGTCCTCTGGCCACTACCAGTACAGGGTGGGAGGCGGCCACTACTAGTACAGGGTGCTACCCTTCGAGCTAGCCCCTCTGCACCAAGGGTGTTCACCAAGTGCCTGGATGACTGGCTCATAAGGGGCCACACTGCCGCAAAGGTGCAACATGCAACTGCGCGTACCATCCTCGTCCTGCAGCACTTGGGGTTTGTAATAAATCACCTAAAGTCCCATCTCCTTCCAACAGAGTTTCTGGAGTTTATCGGGGCAAGGCTGGATACCATTTAGGCCAGAATCTTTCTCCTTCAGGACAGGGCCGATTGCCTCAGGGTGCTGGCCGTGGCTGTGCGGTGCCGACACTCTGTGTCATCGTCCCCCCCCCACCTCCTTCTCCACTTGTTGGGTCACATGGTGTCCACGGTTCAGGTAGGTGTCCTTTCAACCTCTCGGGGGAGGTGGAGGAGGTCCTCCTGGCCTCCCATAAAACCTCCACAAGATGGGCTTATGCTTTCAAATAACAGATTCTCAGTGTGATGCGCGAAGCGAAAGGTCAACCCATTCTCATGCTCTGTGCAGCTTGTGCTGCAATATTTGCTTCACCTGTCTCAGGCAGGGCTGAAGTCCAACTCTGTCTGGGTCCACCTGAGTGTGCTTGCGGTGCACCACCACCTTATTGAGGGCAACTCCCTCTCAATCCAACCCCTTATGACCTGCTTCCTGCAGGGTCTCTTATTGTCCAAGTCTCCCATCTGCCCACCGATGGTGGAGTGGGACCTCAACATGGTGCTGTCGCAGCTCACTGACCCATCGTTTGAGCCCCTGGCTTCCTGCCACCCATGTTACTTTTTCTGGAAAGTTGTGTTCCTAGTGGTTCTCATGTCATCTCGCAGAATCAGCGAATTCCAGGCATTGGTGGCAGACCCACCTTAAACAAGGATCTATAAGAACAGGGTCGTGCTCCTCACACATCCCAAATTTCTTCCCAAAATGGTATCCCCATTCCACCTCAACCAGGAGGTGGTGCTCCCCACCTTCTTTCTGCAGCCTCACGCCAGCAGGGCGAAGATCGTCCTTCATACTCTGTACTGTAAGAGGGCCCTGTCCTTTTACCTTCAATGTACCCAGGGCCACCGTAAAGCCTCACAGCTTTTCGTCTCCTATGACCCCAGTCGGCTGGGGGAGGCAGTGACCAAGCGTACTGTGTCCATTTGGTGGCGGACTGCATTGCCCTCGCCTGCGAGCAGGCTGGGTTCTTTCTGCAGCACCGGGTCACAGTGCACAGCGTTGGGGCCATGGCGGCATCCTTAGCTAACCTACGTTACGTTCCTCTGTCGAAAATCTGCCAGGCCACCACTTTGTCCTCAGTCCATACCTTTACTGCCTGGAGAAGGAGTCCCGATGGGACAGTGCCTTTGACCAGACAGTACTTCGTCATCTGTTCAGGGTGTAGTCAACGTCTGCCCTCCAGCCCTTTGTGTGTTCAGGCTACCGGAGTGCTGGTTTCCCGCTGGCCACTTGGGCCACTTAGGAGTCTGTCTTCTCAGGACTCACTGCTGCTGCTCACGGCTCTCCTTTTTCTGGTCACCTGTGTTTTTTTACAGGTTTCCCAGTAGCCTGTATCTAGGGAGTCCCTTATGTGAGGACTGACTTCTGCTTGTTCCTGGAGAAAGCATAGTTATTCACCTGTAACAGGGAAGGGGACCACGTATGCATAGTGCATCTTCCAAAGACTTCTTTTTTTAAAGCTAGAGAGAAGCTACGGCATGGGCTCCGTCTGTGCCAATGTCACCCATATGTAAGGACTGATTCCTGCTGTCCCCGGAGAACACCTTTTACAGGTGAATAACTTCAAGGTGACAAAACAATCTGACAAGGCGGTAGCCAAAGTCAGAAGGATGCTGGGCCGCATACAGAGAGGAATAACCAGCAGAAAGGAGGAGGTATTACTGCCCCTGTACAAGTCTTTGGTGAGGCCTCACTTGGAGTATTGTGTTCCGTTTTGGAGACCTTATCTTACAAAGGATATAAAAAAACTTGAAAAAGTTCAGAGGAAGACGACTAGAATGATTTGGAGCCTGCGCCAGAAGACGTATGAGAAGAGACTTGAAGACTTAAATATGTATACTCTAGAGGAGAGGAGGGACAGGGGAAATATGATACAGAACTTTAAATAGAGGACATCAATGGGCAAACGAACCCTTTTCAAAGAAGGGGAAGCTGTAAAACTAGAGGACATATGATGAAGCTGCAAGGCGGTAAACTTAAAAGCAACATCACTTTTTTTCACTGAGAGGGTAGCGGATGTTTGGAATGCCTTTCCAGTGGAGATGATGGGGACAAATACAAAGATGGAGTTCAAAATGGCATGGGACAGACACAGTGGGTCCCTTTATAGCAAGAGAATGAAATCAAAGCAAACTTAAATATCTTTTATACTTCAGTAAATAGAGGGGGGGGGGGGCTGCACAGAGCTGCAGTTACAAGTACTCTAGCCATCTTACTGGGCAGACTAAATGGACCATTCTGGTCTTTAGCTGCCATCATATACTATATTACTATGTGTTTTCTTCTCATGCTAAGGAAGCCTGGGCCCGATATTCAAAAGGCATTTGTACGGCTTACAGTCCAGTAAAGCACGTAAATGCCTTGAATCGGGATATTCAATGGCACACTGTTAGTGCCATTATCTATCCCCTTCTAGCTCCCCTACACACCCCGATGCTATCCAGTTAGCATCGGGGCATGTCGGCGGCGTTCTGGGGCTAGAGTGGAGGCAGCGACGAGCAATAACCGGGCAGCAGCGATATGGCATGCAGCCCGATTAGCAATCTGAGCCAAAACGATAGGCAAGGAAAACCCCCTGCCTAACTTTTGGTACAGGAGCTAACCAGGCAGCATGCAATAATATCGCTACTGCCCGGTTATTTAATGCGTCTTCCAGCACGTGCAGCAATCCCCATATATTCAATGCCTGGGCCGCAAATACCCCGGCATTGAATATCTGGGGTTAAAGGGGTTGACAGGCAGGGCTATGTGCCGTAGCGGCGCATAGCCTGCCCCGAAGAATATCGGGCTCTGTAATTCTTTGCCGAGATCAGGCCAGCTGATTTTCTGAATGCTTCCAGGCTGCAGCAGTGCTGCTTACATCTTCTTGATGTTTCCTTTTGTGACCCTCCTCCCGTGATTAAGCCAGCGCTATCCTCCCTCTTTTGCAGGTGTGTGGAGATGCTGATAAAGGAGCAAATGAGAAAATACAAGATAAAGATGGATGAAATCAATCAACTGGAAGCAGCAGAGACCATTGCCTTCCGCAGGCTCTCCTTGCTTCGACAGAACACGGTGAGTGGATGCTGCCGACACAGTGCAGGGCCCTTAGGGCATTAGGATGCCTGACAAAGGTGTCCTGTGTTCTTCTGAGAGAAACGTGGCAGAGAATCCCTGGTGCTCGACAGTTTGCATCCTTAAATGGCCGTTATCTCTCTGGAGGATCTCGAGGCAAATACCCATTGGACCAGCTCCAAAAGAGTCAGCTGAAAAGCATTACTTTTTTCATTTCATTTTAAATTCAGAACCTTTGAGGGTGTTTTTTATAAAACCCATGACCTTCCAGGTCAAGCATGCCCTGTTTCGAAAGATGCAGTGGGAGTAAGCACCTGTCAGCTATACTCCCAGTTGTTAATTCCTTCCACAAGGTCATGGGGGAGAGGGGAGGCAGTTGTCAAATTGTCCATACTGAGACAAGGCCAGTTACTTATTGTCCCTCTGTCCAGTCCAGATGTGTGGATTAACTCTCTACTGCCAGCAGGTGGAGACTGAGAACACAGCTTTGATAATGTCACATTATAAGATTCCTGCGCAGCCTTCAACTCGTCAGTATCCTCAGTCTCCAGAAGATGGACAAGAGCGTCCCCTGAGAAGGCCTGGGACAGTGTCTTTGGAAGGACACTGGGGTGCAGAACCTGCTGGGTCCAGTTCCCTCCCCTTGCGTCCCCTCTATACAGCACACCAGTCAACAGGAGCAGGAGGTCTACTTTAATGAACACACTTGAAGTCCCTAAGTTGCTGACGAAATGCACAAAGATGACAGCCAGCAGGGCCTTCTCGTTATTCGCACCTAGAGCCTGGAATGCCCTCCCACCCGAAATCCGTGCCATCACAAACCTAACATTATTCAGAAAAGCTCTCAAACACCACCTGTTCCTAAAACATTACCCTGAGATCACATCTGGCAAGCACACTGCCATTACCCTACCCCCCTACCCCGACCGCCCCACAGCCCCACCCTCCTACCATGACTGCCCCATAGCCCCGCCACCCATAGAGAACGGTTAACCAGCCCCTCCTCCCCTCCCTCCATGTCCCACTTACACACCCCTGGCAAACGAACCATATATGTCTCTCGCAGAAAGTTGTATAATATGTAAATAGTTATTATTATTATAATATGTAAATAGTTCCCCCGGTTGCGTCCTTGTTTTGCTACCCCTGTTCATTGTAAACTCATTGTGGCTTGTCACTTTGTAGTATATTTTGTTCAACTGTACACCGCACTGATTATAATAGCGCGGTATATAAGAAATGTAAATAAATAAATAAATATACGCCCAGGAATTTTGGGCAAGCTAAGAGGGAGCTCCCCTTTAGGCTGAGAATATCACCCTTCAGGGTTAAAGTTAAAAATGAAGAAACATTTAAAAAATAGAAAAGGCCTCCAGAGTGGTGAAAGGCTAGCAAAAGGATCTTCATCGAGGTGGGGGAGGCTCAGCATGTGCTGAAGCTGAGGTGAGTCCTGGCAGTCGGGGAGCTGGGAGCATTTATTTTATTTATTTAAAAGATTTGGCATGCTGCCTTTCGATCTTTTCTATCAAGGTAGTTTACAACAACATTTTTTTTATCATATTACAATGGAACATTACATAACAGTCCTTCATCTGAAACCACTGATGAGGGAAGTAAGTAGCACAACAATCTTTCCTAAAGACAAACATTTAGCGAAAAAAAAACCCCACTGGGGGGATTCATTGTTAACCATTGGAAAGGATTTTTGTAAATGCGTTAGGAGAAGGCAGTACCGAAAGGCCTTGCAGACAGTGTACAGCCACTGCTGCATAGTCTGCAGCAACCAGCATACCCAGGAAATGTCTGAGCATGGTGTAAACGTCCACATCTTAACTTAAGGTGTGATCCCTGCCATGCGAGTATTTTATAACGATAAGTAAGCTCCTCTGTAAAATAGGCTTAAAGTAGGTGTGGTTTGACTGCCTTTATGTAGGTTTATTTTAATCTCCAAGAACAAGCAGTAATGTAGTCTTCACATATGGGTATCGTCGGTACCGACGGAGCCTGCGTGGGAACACTCCCCAGCATCCAATAGGAAAGCTTTTGGGAGCATCCCACAGCCACCTGTGTGCTGCCTTCCCGCCTTTCCCAACTGTCCCTCACCAATTCTTCGTTTTCCGTGGAGCCGATAGGTCGCACATCCTGTCACCGCAGAAAATTTCCCTCCTTATTCTTCTTTTTTGTGGTCGCGTCTGCCTTCCCTCAACGCTATACCGGTACCGCCGGTTCTTCTTTTCTTTTTTCTAAAATAAAAAAACAACTTGTTTCTGGAGTCTTTCTCCAGTAAATTTCTTCTCGGGTGCCATGTGCCATTTTGGGCACTAGGCCCAATTTTTTCCTTCAAAATGGAAAAACCCGCTTTGGGTTTTAAAAAGTGTTCTAAGTGTGGCGGTACAATTTCCGTCACCGACACCCATGAGTGGTGCCTCAAATGTTTAGGTCCTGACCACTCTATTTCAGAGTGTGTTGCCTGTGGGATGATGTTGAAAAGGGGCCGGCAAAACCGAGCTGCTAAACTTAGCACCCTTCTTCCCTCCGATGCAGCCTCCGTGGCATCGACGTCTTCCAGGGCTTCATCTTCCTCCCATGGATCTCAGATAACTAAACATAAATCTAGCCGGTCCTCAAAGGGTAGATCTCCTTCTAAACATCGAGATGCCTCTGTCTTTGCCCTTGAGGGACTTTCACTGGCAAAATTGCCCCGGCGGGAAGCTTCGGCTTCCAAAGCACTAACGGGGCTCCAGGATGTTCTCGAGGCTTCAACCTCGGCAGAACTACTGGTGCCATGCTCTGGGGTTCCGGCCGCTTCATCCGGCACCGATACCCAAGCATCGGCAGCGTCGATAGACCAGAGGTTCGTGGCTATTGAACGCAGTCTGGCGGCTCTTCTCACAGCCTAGATGCCCCTGAAACCGTTTCAGACAATTCAACCGGTACCAGCACCGACTTCGGTACCGGCACCGGCAGGTATTTTAACGGGACCAAGTCATGCGTCTCTATCTGGCATCGACAAGTCGGTACCGGACCAGAGTACTTCTTCCTGAGGAATCCTCTTCTCCTCAGCGTAGGATGTCTCCACAAGAGGATATGTCCTTTCAGCATTTTATCCGAGATGTGGCCCGAGGTCTTTTCATCACAGTGGCTCCTGAAAAAGAGCCCAGGGCAAAGGAATTAGAAATCCTACAATACCCTAAAGCTCCCAAGGAGGCAGCTACCTTACCTATTCATAAGATCTTGCATGATCTTATGTCAAGGATGTGGGAAACGCCTCTGACCACATCTCCTCACTCTCGAAGACTCGACACCATGTATTGCGTTCCTCCTTGTCCTGGGTTTCAGAAGACTCAATTACCACACCATTCCGTGGTGGTGGAATCAGCCATGAGACAGATAAAGAGTGCAAAAAGGCATGCATCTAATCCTCCAGGAGGTGAGTGTAGGACTCTTGATGCCTTTGGACATCGATCCTTCCAGGCTTCCATGCTTTCTGCTAGGATCAGTTCCTATATCTTCTATATGGGAATGTTCCTTAAAGAGGTCATAGGAAACTTAGAGCTTATGAGCCCTCTCATTCCTGATGATAAAAAGCAAGACTATCTTGCTCTTGTTAAACATGCTCAGGATATTTCCAAGTTTGTGAATCATGCAGCCTTTGACTGCTTTGAGTACATAAGCAGAACCTCTGCCATTGCCATAGGTGCACGTAGAATTGCCTGGTCCAGGCATCTGACTTGGAAATCTGGGTACAGGAATGGAGTGGAACGGATAAACCTGGATCAATTGTTTACGCTATCAGAGTATAGAAAGACTAGGGGACATGTAATGAAGCTACAGGGTAAACTATTTAAGACAAATAAGAGAAAATATTTTTTCACTCAACGTGTAATCAAACTCTGGAATCTGTTACCGGAGGATGTAGTAAGGGCTGTTAGTATAGCTGGGTTTAAAAAAGGTTTGGACAAGTTCCTGGAGGAAAGGTCCATAAACCACTATTAAAAAGGGACCCAGGATATCCTTGACCCAGTACAAGCATTGTGGAACCTGTGTCTTTTGGGGATATTGCTAGGTACGTATGACCTAGCTTGGCCACTGTTGGAAACAGGATACTAGGCTTGATGGACCTCGGTCTGACCCAGTATGGCATGTCTTATGTTCTTATGTTCTTAAGTTCTTATGACAAACTGGGGAATATACCTTGCACAGGAGAGAATCTCTTTGGCAAGAATTGGCAGGAAAAAGCTAATGAGAGAGATTTATTTTATTTATTTATTTATTAACATTTCTTATATACCGCGCTATTATCAGTGCGGTTCACAGAAGAACAGAAACACACTACAATGCGGTATGGTACATTGAGTTTACATGGAACAGGTCGTCAAAAACTTGGATAAACTGGGGAGAACTATATACAAATTATACAGTAGTAAGTATTCACATGGGGCATGTAGGATTCGTAGTGGATGCGAGAGCTCTTGGGATGGGGGGGGACGAAGATGCTGACAATATCACTTTGGATAGATTGTCTAAATCTACAGCTGATCCTGCGAGGAAAAGATCCTCTAAGAAACCATTCTTCAGCAAGAAGAAAACGTTTTATCCCTCCTATACCCAGCAGGAACATCGTTTAGGTCAGTCTGCCCAAAAGGGACAGCACCAACAACCTAAGCAACAAAGGAAACCAAAAGCAGCTAAGCTTCAATCGGCTCAGTAGACTCAGCCTCCACAGGGGCTTTGACTCCTTTCTAGAGAACTTTGCCTTCCTGGCCCTAAACGGCCCAGAACCCTCCACCATCCCAGGAAGGTTATGTCATTTTGCCCCCAGATGGAGTCAGATAACAGCAGAAAATTGGACTCTGTCTATTGTAATTGTAAGAGGGGTACAAGCTTCATTTCATCAGCATGCCCCCTCCTACAATGGTAAGACAGTTCAATTCTCAGACCTCTCTCAACGACTGGTTAGGTCAAGAAGTCACTGTGCTCCTTGCTCAAGGGTAATAGAAGAGGTACCCATTCGTTAACAGGGTACAGGGTTTTACTCCCCCTGTTTCCTTATTCCAAAGAAAACAGGTGGACACAGACCCATTCTAGACCTCAGAGAATTGAACAAATTCCTGTTCAGAGAGAAGTTCAAAATGATTTCTCTAGGAACTCTGCTGCCATACCTTCAGAGTCAGGATTAGCTTTCTTCTCTAAATCTCAAGGATGCGTACACTCATGTTCTCATCCATCCAACTCACCAAAAGTTCCTTCGATTCCTGTTTCAAGGGAAGCACTACCAGTGCAGGGTTCTTCCTTTTGGCCTGGCCTCTGCACCGAGGGTGTTCACAAAATGCATGGCTGTGGTAGCAGCATTTCTCTGCACCCTTGGAATATTTGTCTTCCCTTACTTAGACGACTGGCTCATTCGAACCCCTTCAGAGCCAGAGGCCAGGGTTGCTCTATCTCGCACAATGAGTATCCTTCAGTATTTGGGACTTGTCATAAACTTCCCAAAGTCCAACCTTGCTCCCACTCAATCCCTAGAGTTTATAGGAGCTCTTCTGGATAACAGACAGACAAGGGCCTACCTTCCACAGCCCCGCTGCCTTCGCATTGTGCAGTTAGCTTCCCAAGCAGTGCTAAAACCTCACCTCACTGCTCGGGAAATGTTACAGTTGCTAGGCCACATGTCATCCACCGTGCATGTGGATCCTTATGCTCGCCTCCATATGAGGGCAGCCCAGTGGACTTTATCCACTCAGTGGACTCAGGCGTCAGGTTGCCTGTCAGACAAAATAGTAAACTCAGATCACCTTATTTTGTCCCTCCAATGGTGGCAGTCACCCAAAAACCTTTTGGGGGGGGGGGGTCTCCTTTTCAGCAGCCCCCACCCCAAGCCACTCTAACAACAGATGCTTCACAGGAGGGTTGGGGAGCCCACCTGCAAGGCCTATCTACCCAGGGTACCTGGACTCCACAGGAGGCCTATCTCCATATCAGTCTCCTGGAGCTCAGAGCAATCTTCCTTGCTCTTCGGGTATTCCACACCCAGCTCAGCTACAAGACCGTCCTAGTTCAAACGGACAATCAGGAGCCATGTTTAATGTGAACAAGCAGGGCGGAACAGGCTCTCTGTCGCTCTGCAACAAAGCTTTGTGACTATGGGCCCTCGCCAGAGAGCATCAGATTCATCTCCTTGCAGTGTATCTTCCAGGCATTCAAAACTCTTGGGCAGACAGACTCAGTCGAGTTCTGCTTCCACACAAATGGTCTCTCTATGCAGACCAGGTGGCCAATGTTTTCAAATTTGGGGAACCCTGGACATAGACCTCTTTGCAAGTCCGCTGTATGCCAGACTTCCCTGGTTCTGTTCCAGAATTCTTGCTCGAGGTTGTCAGGCCAGGGATGCTTTCCTCCTCCATTGGGGTCAGGACTTCCTGTATGCCTTTCGACCCATTCCCCTAATTCCCAAAACCCTGTTCAAGCTTCAAAGAGACAGAGGTCATATGATCCTCATAGCTTCATGTTGGCCATGGCAAATGTGGTACCCTCTGCTCCTACATCTCTCTCAAGCTCTGCCTCTGGAGTTAGGATCTGCTCCAGATCTCCTTTCTCAAGAGGACGGGATACTGTGGCATCCCAATCCCCAGTCTCTGCATCTCAGGGCCTGGTTGCTGAAAGCCTAGAACTTCACAGTCTTAACCTTTCCCAGCAGGTGAAGGATATCCTTCATGCTTCCAGGAAACCTTCCACAAGACGCTCTTATGCATTCAAGTGGAAAAGGTTTACCATATAGTGCTTGCAGAAGGGTCTTAACCCTCTTGCGTTACCTCTGGAATCATTACTGGAGTACCCCCTTCATTTATCAAATGCAGGGCTTAAGACTAATTGCAGCTTCTTTCAAGCCTCTCAATGGACAACCTATTTCCTCTCATCCTCTCATAGTGAGATTTACGAGAGGCCTTCTTTTAACGAAGCCTCCCATTAAGCCAGCACCGGTGGCATGGGACTTGAATCTGGTACTTGGGCAGCTCATGAAACCGCCCTTTGAACCATTAGCCACTACCTCTTTGAAATTCCTTTCCTGGAAAGTTATCTTTCTCATTGCAATCACATCAGCACATCACATCAGTGAATTACAGGTCTTGGTGGCTGATCCTCCTTATACAAGGTTCCATCATGATAAGGTAGTCCTTAGGACGCATCCACACTTTATGCCAAAGGTGGTGTCGCCCTTTCATTTGAACCAAGTGGTTTACCTTCCTGTATTCTTTCCAAGGCCTCACGCCTCAAATGCAGAAAGGAGCCTTCATACTTTGGACTGTAAAAGAGCTTTGTCCTTTTACTTGCAAAGGACACGGCAACATAGAAAATCCTCTCAACTCTTTGTTGCTTTTGAACCTAGTCATTTGGGACTTCCAGTCTCCAAAAGGACACTGTCCAGCTGGATTGCACAGTGTATATCTTTTGCCTATGAGAGTAAGAACCTTCCTGTTGAAGGCCATGTCACAGCTCACAATGTGAGAGCCATGGCTGCCTCAATGGCTCATCTTCACTCTGTGTCTATCGACGACATCTGTCGAGCAGCTACTTGGGCTTTGGTTCATACCTTCACAGCCCATTACTGCTTAGACAAGGACTCCCGCCGGGATGCCTTGTTTGGTCAGGCTGTTCTTCAACACCTGTTCCACACTTAATCAACTCCTACCCACCATCCCTGGTAGGATGCCAGAGATCCATGGGGGGAAGTGGAGCCCTTTCACAAGGGCACACAACTTTCTGGGGCCATCTCCCTGGCATCTGCAGCTAGGGAGTCCCCATATGTGAAGACTACATTCCTGCTTGTTCCTGGAGATAGCATAGTTACTCACCTGTAACAGGTGATCTCCGGGAACAGCAGGAATTTAGTCTTCACAACCCGCCCACCTCCTCTAGGAGTTGTATCTCTCTCTCTTTCTCTCTTTCCCTCTCTCTTTTGTCTCAGCTATAAACTCAACTTGAGAGGGACAGTTGGGAAAGGCAGGAAGGCAGCACGCAGGCACTGTGGGATGCTCCCAAAAGCTTTCCTATTGGATGCTGGGGAGCGTTCCCACGCAGGCTCCGTCGGTACCAACGATACCCATATGTGAAGACTAAATTCCTGCTGTTCCCGGAGATCACCTATTACCGCTGAGTAACTATGCTTAACAGGGTGCCTAAGTTAAGTGGCCAGGTGTCTATGTGACTTTATAAAATAGTACCGCAAATCCTGCTCAAACTGCGCCTAGATTGAAGGCAAGAACATTAAGCCTTCTTAAGAAGAGCACATGCTCCGCCCAAACTCCGCCCTGGGCATGCCTCTTATGCGAGTATTTGCCAGCTCCCACCACGCATACTTTTAGACTTGGCCTTATTTTATAAGAGCAAAAGTGGTTTCTAAAATCACCCTCTACAAGAGAGAGGAGGGACAGGATGCGACTCTTACTGGGCAGACCATGATGGTTTTTATCTGCTACCATTTGCTATGTAAATACCTCAAAAGTGTACATAATGCATTAGAACAAACTGTGTTGGTGGGAAGAAAATTTTAGGACAAATAGCCGTGGTCAGTATTACTTCTAAGTGCATGTGCCACTGCCAAGGCTGTTTTCCATGCAAGGGTGCTCTAGTTATCTAGTCTCTAGGGTCATGGTTTGAGCTTCGCTAGGCTGGTAGCATCTGCAGAGTCCGTGGTCCTGCCTGGTCTAAACCATTGACTAGATAGCATGTATCTTGGAGGGCAGAATGGCATCAGTAGTCTCCCATGCACTTGAGAGAACATTAATCATGGCATTGAAGCAAAGCAGGATAGACTTAGGAGTAACATAATAAATATTTTTTCACTGAAAGGACAGTGAGTGCATGGAATGCTCTCGCCTTCGCCTCCGAGAGAGTCTGAAAGGATCGTCGGCTGTGGGAAAGTGAGGGACACACTGGAATCACCTAGAGCAGTGGTGCGCACTCCCTGTCCTTGAGGGTTGCAAATGGATTAAGTTTTCAGGGCATGCCTAATGAATATGCATAAGATTGATTTGCATACAGTGGAGCTGGCATGCATGCCTGAGGTCATTAGCGGATCAGTGTTTCCCTGGCCAGTCCTGGAGGCATGCCTAACTGGTCTAGTTTTCTGGATATGCACCACGAATATGCAGGAGAGAGAAATCCGCATATGCGCTGGATCTCCAATGTTACCAAATCTTTCTCTTGCATATTTATTATGGGTGGCCTGAAAACCTGGCCTGCAGCTGTTCCTGGGTTCAAACTCTTGAGTGAAGGTGTCTAGATCCATGGCATTCATTTTAGCTTTCAAACTAGCCTGAGAGCTTTTCTGGTTCCCCTGCTCCTGAGGGGAATAGTGAATGCTAGCCTCGTAACATTTTCCTTGCAGCATGCTTGTTTCGTAAGTGTTAATTATTTAGGAAAGCCATTCTTTTTCACCTGTTGTCTGTTGTTTGTTTGATGAACTGGTGTTCACCTCTCTCTCTAGCTGTGGCCTGTCTACCTGGGGTTTTCTTCCCCGTTTGAGGGGATCTTGGTATGTACGAGACCCATTAGATTACTTTCATGCATGTGGCCTATTAATAATGCACATGTGAAACTTAACCCTGCAGCATGCTGTTCGTCTGTACTGAAGTTCAAAGCATGCTCTAAGCCTCTTTGGGTGAAAAGGGTTGGATAACTTCACATTGTCATTTCAAAATGTTTGCTTAGTTCTTTGGGATTAAAAGAAAGAAAGTGATTTACAGTATTTGTTTATTTAGCTGTATTTATATACCACCTTTAACTGGGTCAAGGCAGTTTACATGGAACGAAAGTTAAATACATTATAACTGTGTCATTAAACTATATACAAACATGCAACTTGGGTTCTTAACTAGATAACAGATCCATAGATCTGTTGTAGTGATAGTCATCTGGTAATGTACCTGGAGTTATGTGTGTACTGCTCAACACATTCTCCCTCCTGATCTTTTTGAGGCTTCAAACTCAGTTAGAACTATTTGCACCTATCCCACCTCCATTTTAATCACCGTTCAGTCTAGCCCCAGTATCTAGCCAGTGGTGGTCACTTTCTGCACAGTGGCCAGCAGTTCTGAACACAATCTCCCTAGATGGCCAAAGGAGTATAAATGCTTATAAATATGAATTGAAAAACCTTGAGATTACTCATTCAGCAGTGGCTCTGGTCAAACATTTCTCACTTTGTCTCCCCGCATGGAACAAACATTATTGCTTAGTATTGTTCCAGGGCCTTTCCACCAAGCACCAGCTTCTAGGTAGGAGGCAAGGCTGTAGGCTAATCGAAGCACAAGGAGCACACGGTGCCTAACCCTAGCCCTCTCAGGGGGCCATCTGTTGGTGAAGTTCAGGATATCCAGCAGTGGCTAAATACTGATGAATCCACATCACTGAGTCACACTGCTTCTCACTTGAAAAAGTTTGAGGGCTGTATCTTTAAATATTTGCAGGAGATATCCCAGGGCATGGGTTCAACCCTGACCTCTTCCCCGACTCTGTGGCGCTGGGGCAAGTCATTTTACTTCCCTGTGCACAGGAGCATTTGACTTAATCCAGCTTTACTGGTCAAAAAATTCAATATAATGTAATAGAGATGTCATTCTGACCCAACTGGTTTGAACTTTTTTCTTTGAACTAACTTGACATGGGAAACACCCTTACTAACTGTTCTTAATTTCTGACACACTTGTAGTTCAAATGCTGCATGTCACAACTAACCTCACAGTTTTGGATGGTGGGTGGGATTCCTGAATGGAGTGTTCAGCAAGGCTGGCCCGTCCATTAGGCAGCTGCCTAGGATGGCATACCTTGATGGGTGGAATGGTGGCTTTGTGCCAACGCTTTGGTGCCCGCAACAGGCCATGTACTTTAGCACACATGGCCTGCCGCTTCTGACCCCCTCTGATGCAACTTCCTGTCGAAACAGTTCAGAAGCGGCAGGCCATGTGTGCCGAAGCACATGGCCTGCCGCAGGCACCAAAAGCAATGACAGAAAGCCACCACTGCCCCCCCCTCCCCCAGAAAGATGAATCGACAGTGGCAGCAGGGGAGGGCAGCGCGGCTCAGCGCTGTGGGATGGGGGTGACACGGCCGGTGCTCCTGCCTGGGATGGCAGAAACCCCCGGGCCGGTCCTGGTGCTCAGAGGCTCACGACTCTCATTTCTCTCGCTCTCTTTCTCAGAGTAAAAGTCCCAAGGCCAGTGACAATGGCTTGTCCGAACTGGGGTCTGTAAAAGAGGAAGAGGTGTCCTCCGAGACGGAGGTGGACCGTGAATCGGAACTCCTGATCGAGCACATTCAATCCATCAAAGAAGAAAAGTAAGTTCCAGGCCTTGAGTCAGAGCTGGAGGTGGGACAAAAGGGGATAGTCAGTATTGGGATGCTTTAATCACACCTGATGGAGGAATCTTCTGTAGGCAGATGACGTTTGTAGAACTAATAAGACCCTTGGAAATCAGGAATAAAATGGTTCTATCCTTGGATATTAGCGGGACCTTGGCCGTTTTTCTGAATTAACATCCACCATAGATATGCTGCAAAGTGAAATATTTGCTTAGGTAGAAAAATGCAGATTTTTACTGCCTCTTTTGAAAGTCAGATCTGCTGTGCTGTGTGGGTTCCATACCTGTCCTTAACAATCTTGTATACAAGCACCTGCATTTGTCTTTCCTAGTAAAATAAAATGCAGCATGATAGAGAAAACAGCTTAGGGTATTAATCCACTTCCAAATCATCCTGCTAGACCAGTCCATACAATTGGGTTAAGTCCCCCTGCCAGCAGATGTTGGAGACAGAGAAAAATATTCTACCAGAAGCTGATTGGCTGGGGACTGGTAGACATACAGGAATGCCCCTAGGAGTCACCCTCAGTATTTTCTCTGTCTCCAGCAGATGATGATGCTTTTTATTTTAGCTCTCTGATTAATTTTTTCTAATATATCCCTTCTGGAGACTGGAGGTTCCAGGGCACATAAGAGGTGGTCCCCTGGATTTCCCAGTTCTGCTACTCAGGCCCGCAGCGCCAGGCAGCTCCTGGTCTGGAGGATCAGTTGAGCTCCCGACGTCAAGGGGGATTTTTCTGGCTCCTGGACAAGAGGGCCTGCTTTGCCGGGAGTAGGGGATTGCCTTCTTCACACTCTACAGTTCTGCCTTGTTCCTGTCTCTCCTCCCACTTGTTTCCGCAGCGCTGAGGGCATCTTATCTCTCCTCGACTTTCTCCGGAGCCATACGGTCCTCCCGCTAACGGGGAGAACCGCCCACCCAAGATACAACCCTCCAGTAGGAGGAAGCTTGTCTCTGTTCTCTCGGCAGTGGGCAGTCATCACGTCAGATCATTGGGTCCTACAGATTGTGTCTCGAGGCTATGCGCTCGAGACTTATCGACCCATTCGGGAAATCTTTATCGTCTCTCCAGTTGGAGCACCTCGAAAAAGGGACGCCATTCTGTCTACAGTTTGACGTCTCCTTCCCCTGCACGCCATCTGCCCCGTTCCTCCAGCTGAACGTGGAACGGGCAGGTATTCCATCTTTCTCCAGGACCAAGCAGGAAGTCAGTCCTCACTTATGGGTGACGTCGGCGCCGACGGAGCCCTCGCGGAGCAATTTTCCCCAGCTTTCAAAGAAAGCCTTTGGGAATTGCAGCGCGCATGCGCGGTCGTCTTCCCGCCCGAAGGTGCCATCTTAGCCAGTCTTCTTTTTTCCGCGGAGCCCTGCAGACGTCCCCGTCTTGTCCCCGCGAAAAAGTTGATTTTCCTCTTTCTTTTATACTTTTTTCTTTCGGTTCGACGCCGATCGTTTTCCCCGCCCGGACTCGCGACGCCGGTCTCGAGTCCTCTAGCGTTTTTTTCGGTTTTTCTGACTTAGTCAGCTTTCATTTTCGTTTTCCCTGGCAGCCCGGTCCTTTGACCTCGCAGGGGCCCTTTTTCCCCCGATGGCTGCCAGTGGGTTTAAGCGGTGTGGTCGGTGTGACCGTAATATGTCACTAACCGACACACACACGACTTTTGCCTCCGCTGCTTGGGCCCGGATCATGAGGAACTGATCTGTGGGCCCTGCAGCAAACTGTCCTCGAAGGCGTTGAGAAGTCGGCGGCATCAGCGCGAGAGAATCTTCGCTGACCCCAGCCGTACCCGGACCTCGTCGGAGGCCTCCGTGTCAAAGGGCTCCAGCTCGGACCGTCGCCGGAGCTCCTCCGACCGGGGTTCTCCCTCCGGGGACCATCGTCGGAAGGAAAAACCCGCGAGGGCGGCGTCGGTGGACGCTCCTGGCTCCGCGAGGGCCAGGTCGCATAGCCCCGACAGCCGCCCCGGGTCCTTGGAGAAGGAACATCTCCCGAAGCGACCTCGCCTGGAGTCGGAGATGCCTGCCCGGGTAAGTCCTGTAGTCCTTCTGGACTCGCCTCCGCGACAGCCGACGTCGGGCCCGACGCCGTCGGGGCCCGAGTCGGGGGCTGCTGGGTCACCTGAGCTCGGACTCAGGTTGACGGCCTTGGAGAGCAGACTGTCTGCCTTCATGGACCAGCAGCGGGCACTGCTCGCTGGCCTCGCTGGCGCCGCTGCCCCGACCGCCGGGACGTCGACGTCCAAGTCGACCCCGGAGACCGAGCCGATCCTCGAGTCAATGAGAACTCGAGTCGATCCTCGGTCGAGGTCACCCTCGGCCTCCCGTTCGGGACCGAGGTCGCCGACGCCGACTCCCTCGACGTCGGGGCGGCTGGCGCCGCACCCTGCCCGGGCCGACCCCACCGAGTCCTCGTCGGAGTCGGTCTGGGAGTCTGAGGAGGAAGAGTCACCTGATTCTTTCCGGACTCGGTGTGTCCCATCGGACTCACCGGGGTCCGAGCCTCGGAAGCAGTCCCCCCCGGAGGATGCCCGGTTCTCGGACTTCGTTAGGGATATGGCCAAGGCTTTGGCCTTCCCTGCGGATCCCGAGGAGGAGCCTCGAGCCGAAGAGCTCGACGCCCTCCAGTATGACTCTCCCCGCGAGGGAGCACTTTACTGTGCCGGTTCCTCCTATGCTGGAACGACTCCTCTTCCGCATGTGGGAGAGTCCGGCCTCCTCGCCGGTCCTGAGCAAGCGGGTCGATTCTATCTATCGGGTCCGCAAGAGCCCTGGCTTTCAGAAGGCACAGCTGCCACACCATTCCATGGTAGTGGAATCGGCCATGCATCGTCTTAAGAGCCATAAGATGCACTCCTCGGTGCCTCCTGGAAGGGAGGCCCGTAACCTGGATGGCCTTGGCAAGAAGTGCTTCCAGGGCTCTATGCTCGCATGTCGTGTCCAGACTTACCAGCTCTACATGGGCATGTATCTCCGGGATCTGGCTAAAGAGCTAGCCGGATTCTCCGCTGGTCTCTCCGAGGAGCCCTTGCGGAGGTTCCTAGCCTTGTCCACGGGCATTCGGGAATGCTCAAAGTTCATGTCCCGAGCAGCCTATGATGGCTTTGAGGCCTCGGCTAGAGTGGCCGCAGCCGGCATCGGTGCCCGCCGACAGGCTTGGCTTCAGTCGTCGGATCTTGAGCCCTGGGTACAGGACAAGTTGGTCGATGTCCCCTGCCGAGGCGAAAACCTCTTTGGCAAGCCCATGGCGGAAAAGGCTGCACAAATTGAGACTGAGACTCTCACCAGGACCAGGCTTTCTAGGAAGACCTCCGCCCCTTCCCAGAAAAAGAAGGGCTCGGGAAAAAAGTCCTTTTACCCGAGGAAGGCGGCTGCCTACAAACAGTACCCCCATTATCAGGCCCCTGCAGCTCCCCAACAGGGCCAGCAGGCCAAGGGACGGGGTAACGGGTCCCGTAGGCAGCAAGCCCCCAAGCCTGCACCACCAGCCCCTGCTCAGCAGGGTGGGGGTTTTTTGACTCGCTCAGCATAGCCTCTCCCCCCCCGCTGGTTCCTCCCAGCACCGGAGGCCGGCTGGTTCACTTCGGCCACAGGTGGTCCAGCATCACCGCAGATGCCTGGGTACTTCAGGTCGTGCGAGAAGGCTACCTTCTCCACTTCCATCAGGTCCCTCCCTCCTATTTTCCGGGAGAACCTTCGCGCCCCCCTCTGCACAGGGAGTTGCTCCTTCAGGAGTTAGCAGGTCTTCTGCAGGAACAGGCGGTGGAACCGGTGCCCCACCACCTGAGAGGTCAAGGCTTTTATTCAAGGTATTTTCTGATACCAAAGAGAACAGGGGGCCTCAGACCCATCCTGGACTTGCGCAACCTCAACAAGTTCCTTGTGCGGGAGAAGTTCAAAATGCTTACCCTTGGAATCCTTCTGCCCTACCTCCAGCAGGGAGATTGGCTATGCTCCTTGGATCTAAAGGATGCCTACACGCACATCCTCATCCACCCAAGCCACCGCCAATACCTAAGGTTTGTGGTGGCAGGAAATCATTACCAGTACAGAGTACTGCCCTTTGGCCTATCCTCCGCACCGCGAGTCTTCACAAAATGTCTCGCGGTCGTGGCGGCCCATCTCCGGCTTCACGGCCTCTATGTCTTTCCATACCTCGACGACTGGCTCCTCAGAGCAGCGTCCGCTCAGGAGGTCGCCAACGCCACGCGCCGCACGGTGACTCTGCTGCAGCACTTGGGCTTTGTCATAAACTTCGCAAAGTCCACTTTGCTCCCCTCACAGGATCTCGAGTTCATCGGCGCAAGGCTGCACACTCCTCGGGCACGAGCGTACCTACCGCTCGACAGGGCGCAACGGCTCATGGACCTAGCCGACCGCTTTCGCAGCCAGCCCCTGGTCTCCGCCAGGCGCTTCCTGAGACTGCTCGTCCATATGGCTTCCACCGTCCATGTGACCCCCAATGCCCGCCTGAACATGCGGTCTGCTCAATGGTGTCTCCGCCAGCAGTGGCGACAAGCCACAGGCGGCCTGGCGGACCTGGTGCGCGTCTCCGAGCCGCTGCTCTCGTCTCTCCGGTGGTGGCTCCGGCAGCCGAACCTGATATTCGGCATGCCTTTCCAGTCACCTCAGCCGACCCGGGTGCTGACCACCGATGCATCCCTCCTGGGCTGGGGAGCGCATTGCCAAGAGGCACGTACTCAGGGCCTCTGGACCATGTGGAGTCTGCTCAGCAGATCAACTTCCTGGAGCTCAGGGCGATCCGCCTAGCTCTCAAGGCCTTCTCCCACCTGACTTCCCAACAGTCCGTCCTTGTCCGGACGGACAATCAAGTTGCCATGTTCTACGTGAACAAGCAAGGGGGCACGGGCTCCTTCCTCCTCTGCCGGGAGGCACAGAAGCTCTGCTCTTGGGCCGTCAGTCACGGCATTCTCCTCAAGGCAGTTTATCTCCCGGGCCAAGAAAATTGCCTTGCAGACAAACTCAGCAGGGTCCTCCAGCCGCACGAGTGGCGTCTGGATCCCTTGGTAGTTCAGAAGCTCTTCCTCAAGTGGGGTCTCCCCACGGTGGATCTCTTTGCCAGTCCTCACAACCGGCAGCTTCCTCGCTTCTGCTCTCGTCAGCCACACCCCCTTCGGGTGGCGGCGGACGCCTTTCTGATCTCGTGGTCGGGGAGCCTTCTGTACGCTTTCCCTCCCATCCCGCTGGTCTCTCGGACTCTTTTCAAGGTTCTCCGAGACAAAGCCTTCATGATCCTGGTGGCCCCTCGCTGGCCCAGGCAGCCGTGGTTTCCGCTCCTGCTGCAACTGGCGGTGGAGGATCCAATCCCTCTGGGGGTACAACCGGATCTCCTCACTCAGGATCAGGGGTCCCTTCTGCACCCCAACCTCAGGTCTCTCAACCTCATGGCCTGGCTGCTGAGAGGGTAGTCCTTGCTCCCCTTCTCCTGCCGGCGGAGGTGGAGGAGGTCGTCTTAGCTTCGCGACGGCCTTCTACCCGCAAATGCTACGCCCTTAAATGGCGTCGCTTTGCAGTCTGGTGTACCCAACAGTCTCAGGATCCCTTCTCCTGCCCGGTGTCGGTGATCTTGCAGTACTTGCTGCACCTCTCTAATCTGGGACTTAAGTCCAACTCCGTCAAAGTTCACCTCAGTGCTCTTTCAGCACATCATGTGCCAGTGGACGGCAGACCTCTCTCCAATGACCCTCTCGTAGCGAGGTTTCTCTGAGGTCTCCTTCTACTTAAACCACCTCTGCGCCCGCCAGCGCCTGACTGGGACCTGAATGTGGTTTTGCAGCGGATCACCTGTCCGCCTTTTGAACCTATGGCTACCTGTTCTCTCTACGTTTTCTGTCTTGGAAAACACTGTTCTTGATAGCACTCACTTCCGCTATGCGAGTAAGTGAATTGCAGGCCCTCGTGTCTGATCCCCCCTACACTCGATTCTACAAGAATAGGGTAGTCCTACGGACTCACCAAAAGGTTTTTGCCTAAAGTGGTCTCCCCTTTTCACATGAATCAGGAGGTGGTACTTCCAACCTTCTTTCCCAGACCACACTCCAGCCGAGCTGAGACGGTCCTCCATACCCTGGACTGTAGAAGGGCATTGAACTTCTACCTTGACCGTACGCGGGAGCACCGTAAAGCTGCTCAGCTTTTTGTGTCTTTTGACCCCAATAATTGGGGCTCCCGGTCTCCAAGCGTACTCTGTCCATCTGGGTGGCGGACTGTATCTCTTGGGCTTATGGGGCAGCCGGACTCGCCTTAGAAAGTCGAGTCACGGCTCATTGCGTTCGGGCAAAGGCCACGTCAGTGGCTTACCTCCGCTCCGTTCCGCTGGCAGACATCTGCCGGGCCGCTACTTGGTCTTCGAGCCAGACTTTTGCGGTCCATTACTGTCTCGAGAGGGAGTCCCGTAGGGACAGTGCTTTCGGACAGGCCAGTCCTCTCCGTAATCTCTTTGAGGTCTGAGCAACTCCTACCCTCCATCCCGGATGTGGGCTACCGGTGGGTGATAATTCAGCGAAGAGTCTATCCTTCTGTGCTGCTGATCTAGAGGGAGCTCATTTTTGTGCTTCGGGTCTCCGGTAGCCTTGAGCTTGGGTGTCCCATAAGTGCGGACTGACTTCCTGCTTGGTCCTGGAGAACGCGTTGTTACTCACCTGTAACAGGTGTTCTCCAGGAGCAGCAGGAATCAGTCCTCACTACCCTCCCTCCTCCCCTTGGAGTTGCAATCGTCTGCTTATGTTCTTTTTTGCAAATTTTTATGCTGTCTTTTTAGCTATGTCATCTGACTGGCTAAGATGGCACCTTCGGGCGGGAAGACGACCGCGCATGCGCTGCGCGCTGCAATTCCCAAAGGCTTTCTTTGAAAGCTGGGGAAAATTGCTCCGCGAGGGCTCCGTCGGCGCCGACGTCACCCATAAGTGAGGACTGATTCCTGCTGCTCCTGGAGA
Source organism: Ichthyophis bannanicus (assembly GCA_033557465.1). Classification (NCBI taxonomy): domain Eukaryota; kingdom Metazoa; phylum Chordata; class Amphibia; order Gymnophiona; family Ichthyophiidae; genus Ichthyophis; species Ichthyophis bannanicus. Next base: position 253,701,493 of record CM066039.1, read on the forward strand.
ACACCTGTTACAGGTGAGTAACTACGCTATTTCGTAGTACCCAAAAAGGATGGATCCTTTCGGCCGATCCTCGACCTCAAGGGCGTCAACTGCTGTCTCCGCGTCCCTCGCTTCTGAATGGAAACACTACGTTCAGTTATCCAAGCGGTCCGTAAAGGGGAGTTCCTTGCCTCTCTCAACCTTGCGGAGGCATACTTTCACATTCGCATCCGCAGCGACCATCAGCGATTCCTGCGTTTTGCCATCCTGGGCGAGCATTTCCAATTTTGTGCCATGCCATTCGGCCTTGCCACAGCGCCGTGCATGTTCTCCAAGGTCCTGGTGGTAGTGGCAGCAGCCTTATGCAGACGCGGAATTCGGGTACATCCATACTTGGACGTTTGGCTCATGCGAGCGGACTCCCTCTCGGAGTCCTGCGAGACGGTAGATCATGTGGTTTCTTTCTTAGAAAGTCTCAGATGGGTCGTCAATCGAGCGAAAAGCTCCCTGCAACCCTCCCAGCACTTGGAGTTCCTCGGAGCTCGGTTTGACATGGATCATGGCAAAGTCTTTCTGACTCTCGACCAATTCCTCAAGCTTTCATCTCAGATCCGCAGTTTTCTTCGTCAGGATTGCCCGCAAGCCTGGGATTACCTTCAGGTGCTGGGCTCTATGGTGGCTACCATCGAGGTGGTTCCTTGGGCCAGAGCACACATGCGCGGATTGCAACGAGCGCTGCTTGCTCGTTTGTCCCCGGTTTTGGAGGATTACAACTACCGTCTTCTGTTAACTCTATCCACCAGGCTCAACCTGCGCTGGTGGCTTTTGTCATCTCACCTTTTCAAGGACATTTCCCTAGAGCCTCCTCACTGGATCTTGTTGACAAAGATACGAGCCTTTCTGGTTGGGGAGGTCATTGCCTGAATCGCACAGCTCAAGGCACTTGTTTGCTGCGCGAAGCTCGGTGGTCCATAAACCAGTTAGAGGCCAGGATGGTTCGCCTCGCCTTGCTGAGATTTCTGCCGCTGCTCCATTACCGGGCAGTTTGCGTCCTCTCCAACAATGCCACGATGGTGACCTATCTCAAGTGCCAAGGCGGTACCAAATGCCTGGGAGTAGCCAAGGAAATGGCCCTTCTCTTTCAGTGGGCAGAGAAGCATCTTCAAACTCTATCGGCGCAGAACATTGCAGGCACATCCAATGTGATGGCAGATTTTCTCAGCCGTCACGCCCTAGATCCCGGCGAATGGGAGTTAGCTCCCTGGGCGTTCCAGAAAATTGTGCAAAAATGAGGTCAACCGGTAATGGATCTCATGGCGTCGTCAGCCAACTCCAAAGCCCCATGCTTTTTCAGCTGCCAGAGGGAGCACGGGTCACAGCTGTGCCTTGGCCCAGCTGTGGCCGAAGGGAGTGCTACTATATGTCTTTCCCCCGTGGCCTCTCGTCAGGAAGGTTCTCCAGCAGATCAGAACACACTCGAGCGCCGTGAATCTGGTGGCTCCAGATTGGCCTCGGAGACCCTGGTATGCCGACCTTGTTCTTCTAGCCCAAGTGGCTCCTCTGCGGCTCGGGGCTCGCAGAGATCTCCTTTGGCAGGGACTGATAGCAATGGACGACCCCGCTCCCTACTCGCTTACGGTTTGGCTCTTGAACGCTGCCAGCTGAGCCACAAAGGTTGTTCTCCTCGAGTGGTAGCGACCTTGCTCAAGGCTCGTCGACCCTCCACATCATGGGCGTACGCCCGCGTATGGCGTATCTTTGAATCCTGGTGCTCACGGCATCGCCTCTCGCCTTGGCGATCTCGTATACCTCAAATCTTCACTTTTCTCCAAGATCGACAAGGGTTTAGCTCTTGGGTCTCTTCGAGTCCATGTCTTCGCCCTTACCTGTTACAGGGGGCCGGAAGACGGCTGTTCTCTTGCGTTGCACTCCGACGTTGCACGTTTTCTTAAGGGAGTTAGGGTGGTATGCCCTCCTATCCGGCCTGTAGTACCACCTTGGGATCTTTCCCTAGTCCTGAAGGTACTCATGGATGCTCCTTTCGAACCACTTAAGGGGGCATCGCTTTGCGATCTGTCTCTTAAAACAGCCTTTTTGGTAGCAATAACCTCTGCGCGTAGGGTATCAGAGTTGCAGGCCCTGTCCTGCCGTGATCCCTATCTCTCCTTCTTGGAAGGCGGTGTATCTCTGCAGACGGTTCCTTCCTTCTTACCAAAGGTTCTAACACCTTTTCACTTAAACTAGCCTATTTTCTTGCCTTGTTTTCCTAAGGGCCAGTCGTCTAACCAACATAGCGATATCTGGAGGCTTGACCTCAAGAAGATTCTCTATCATTATCTAAAAGTGACAAATTTGTTTTGTGAATCTGACCATCTTTTTGTTCTCTTCACAGGTCCTCGAAAGGGGCTAGTGGCGTCGAAGTCTACCATTTCTAGGTGGCTTCGTCAGACTATTGAATCTGCCTATATACTCTGTGGCAAATCGGTACCCTCCGGGCGCATTCCACGCGGGCTCAGGCGTCATCGTGGGCGGAAGGGTCGCAGGTGACCCCTCTTGACATTTGTAGAGCGGCCACCTGGTCCTCCCTCTCCACATTCACCCGTCACTGTCGCCTAGATCTCCAGGCATGGGAGGAGGCCCATTTTGGGGCTAATGTTGTTACAGCGGCTCTGTCTTCCCACCTGGAGGGCAGTTAGCTTGGGTACTACCCGATTGTCTGGACTGGTCTAGCAGGATGATTTGGAAGGGAGAAATTTCACTTACCATTAATTTCCGTTCCTGGAATCCTGCTAGACCAGTCCAGGACCCCCTCCCAGTGTCTTGCATGATCAGTCTTTTTTTATGTAAGAGTCAGGATACTGTTGCAAGTGAGTCGCAACCCGAGCAGTGTTTTCTGCTGCTTCTTCAGACTTTGTTTCTGCTGTACATAGTTACGTTATGTTCTTGTTTTTTCTTTCTTTCCTTGTTGCTTGTCAGAGTATACAGAGGGGTACCCCTAGGGGCATTCCTGTATGTCTGCCCAGTCCCCGGTCAATCAGCTTCTGGTAGAATTTTTTTCTCTATCGCCAACATCTGCTGGCAGGCGGACTTAGCCCAATTGTCTGGACTGGTCTAGCAGGATTCCAGGAAAGGAAATTAACGGTAAGTGAAATTTCTCCATCCCCTTGGCATGGTCACCCCTGTTATATTATAAGGATTTAACATTACTTCCATAGAAAAGGGGGTGAAAATGATTTATTTTTTCCTTTTATTGCAAAGTGTTTAAACTTGCAAGAGCACAAGAATGAATCACAGATTATCATGCATGGATTGTAATGATGTACAAAAATGTACACGTAGCCAGAGGCCTGCCTCCACATCCCCTTCTTCCTTCCCCTCCTATCCTAAACTCCTCCTCCGTACCCCTTGCCTTTTCCTGCCTCCTCATCCCCTTCTTCCTTCCGCTCCTATCCTAAACTCCTCCTCCTCCTCCTCCTCCATACCCCTTGCCTTTTCTTTGAATAACAGCCTCAGTAAATGATCTAAGGGAACATTTCTCCATGCCTTCCTCTTGACATGCTGCAGGGAGGATATTACGTACCGCTTGCCAGAACTAGATCAGAGATGTTCGGACGAGGAAAATGCCGATTCGGAAACCTCCATTAGTACGGAGAGCCTGCTAGAGGACCGGGCGGGGCAGACGGATACCGAAGGTCAGTATTAAGGTAGCGTGTGGAATTACTACTCTTTCTTCTATGGTATTTCATTTTCTGTTCATTTTTACAGCCGAGCACTTGTTTGCCGGGAGTTAATGGTAAGGCTTAAGGATGCACATTTTTTTAGCTGTCATTTACAAGTCAAAAAAAGAAAAATCAAATAATGTGTGTTTGTTTTTCTAAAGGAACATCCCAGTGCAGTGCTCAGCCCCCTGTTCTCTGCTTCAGTGCTCCATCCATGAATGTAACTGGCAGACCTGGTGCTGCTTGCCCTACGGCTTCTCTGACCTTACCTTTGCTTGCCACAAGACGAAGGCCATCCTCCTTTCTAGCCAAAATGAAGAAGGTTCATTACAGGCACCCGCTCCTTCCCACTTCCAACATAAAGCTCCCTCCTGGCATCTGTGCCACAGAGTCTGCATGGAGGACTTCCATAGTGGAGGGAGGTGGGCCAGCCGTGAGGCGCAGAGAGCAGCCCGCAAGGCGGACAGACAGCATCCAGTCAGTGTATATGATGCCAGGCATAGACCTATGCCAGACTCGAAGCTCCTCTGAGGATTATGAACCCACGGCGAAAGTTAAACGCAGGTTTTCTGATCCCTATGCACAGGCGCCCAAAGTGGATGAATCAAACTGAATTATTACAGGCAGCAGGTTTTAACAGGGATACCAGGGTTTCTGACCAAAATGCATGCTTGAAAATTCCTGATTGTGCTTTGAGTGGTGAGAGGCAGCTCCTGTTTCAGCCTCTATGTCCTTCATTGCAGCTCGCTAACGGACTTACTAAGGACCAAGTGCTTTCATTTTATACAGTTTGCCTGACTTTTTAAAATATTTTTTTACTTTAAGTTCTATATTTTGTTTACATAATGTTTTTCAACAGCATAGATTTGACAGAGGACCAAATGTTCCCCTCAAAAACAGAATTCTTTGCACTTTTCCTTAAAAAGTCTTTTACAGGCCTGTAAATAAGGCCTGTACAAATGACAGCATCTGATGTTGAAGGGGGTGACACCAGCGCTTCGTGGCTCCAGTTCGCACAGGTTAAGGAATAGGCCACATATTAAAGACAACCATTTACATGCAGATAAAGAATATGGTAACGTCCTCCTCTTTACAACTTTTCAATTAACTTTATTTAAGGAAAAAAAAAAAGATCACCACTACGGATTATCGTTGCCCATCTTTTGGTTTCTTGAATTCCAGTATAATTGATGGTCACCAGCACTGAGAGGCTGTTCCTTGCACCTGCTATCCTTCCATTTGTCAAAGTGCAGTCATGAAGTGCAAACGGAGGCAGCCCTATAGCTTTGTTGGCTGATACTCAGCAGCAGTCCTCCTACCAGCTCACCTCTCCCAGCTGGCAATCAATTGCAGATATTTTGACAGCGGTGCACCAAGCCCCTGAGAAGTATCTCAAAATTTTAAAACTGCCTTTGTTTGCCTATCCTTTTCCCTGTAATTTCAAAGAAACCTAAGTGAGGGCAGAGCAGTGCTTAATGGGGCACATGCCACCCATTTGGATTGGTTAAGAACGTTGCTGTGATGAAAACCCATTATAGCAGGCTATGATTTTGGAAATGGCATCTGTAATCTGTTTTCAAAAATATTAGTAAGCTCTTTAGTTTTAAAAGCATTTTAACAGATATTTGCAGGGCATGCATTCATACTGCAGTAATGCGAACCAAACTGCTGATGTCATAGCAGAAGTGCCTTTCAATGGAGCAGCTGTAGCGATGTCACTACAGGACTTGCATTATGCAGTGACATTGGATGCCCTATTTCCACTATCATAGTACTCCATCAAAAGAAATGTAAATGAAGTAGATATTGAAAAAAAAAGAGTTGAGTGCCCACTTTTAGGAACATATTTTCTGCCAAACGTAGACATTTAACTTTAAGCAGCCATGAATGAGCCTGAATTCAGGGCCTGCTCTTCATTTGCCTATCTTAGGTATTGTGCCTAGCACTGGAAATTGGTGTTCAGTGCCTAAACCTCATGCCCCCAATGTAACTTCCTTGGACCCATTGACTTTTTTGGTGCCTAAATTTAGCTGTTTATATAGGGAAAATGTTCAATTTGACAGATCTATGTTCCTAACTCCTTAAATTGCCTGATATTCAGCAGCAGCAGCAGCGAACTCTTGTAAAGTGGCTAGCTGTCGCCGCTGAAGGTTAAACTCGGATATTCAGTGCCGGGGCCATATCCAGCCACCCACACTGACTATCCGGGTTGGCCTGATTGATAACGGAGAAGCTAACTGCATAGTGGTGATATTCAGCCACTGCCTGGTTAGCTTCAACAGCAAAAGTTAGGCCAGCTTTTAAGGTACCTAATTTCATTGCTGAGGGATAACCGGACAGGTGCCACTTCCCCTCCATCCCCAGAATGTTAGCGGGCTAGCATCGGGGCATTCAGTAACAATACCGACAGATTTTCAGTGGTACTAACACAGTTAGTGCCATTAAGTATCCTAATTGCCGCAATTAATGTAGTTAGCAGGTCTGTTAACTGCGTTAATCGCTTTGAATATCGGACCTTGGATCTTTTGAATATCTGTCATTGTATTTATTTATATAATGTATGGGATCAATATGTGCAAAAATGATTTTGCTTCAAAAATTGTAGTCTCATTCAAAATGGTCAGTTTTCTATTAGTATGGGTGCCTAATGTTACAAGATAGGATCTTAAATCAGTTGTCTTTGAAAACTGGCTAGGACTGAGCTCCTAAATTTAAGAACCTAACTAGTAGGCCTCTGGGGTTGGAGTAAGGGCAGGAGGCCTAAAGCTGAAAACCAGTGGCAAATGCCTATCTTAGGGGCCTCTTTACTGCATTGCTACTGAGTGGGACCTATGCAAATTAATGAAAGTCACATCAAGATCAGTCAATTAACAGCCAGAGTTTACCATGGCTTAGTAAATCAGGCCCTTTGGCATTAAATCTGCTCATATGAATTGGAGGTCAAAATTTAGGACTTTTAAGGGGCATGTTTACTAAGCAGCGCTGTTAGCACAGACTCGAGCACAAGCTATCTAGCATGTACCAACCCAGCTGGATTTCCACGTTATCTGCTTACCTCATCACAGGGCGGTGCGTCGGATATTGCTGTGCACTGGCTGTCACGACTGCCGATATCATGGCTGCTTCTAATGCCATCTCAAGAGGTAGCGTTAAGGGCAGCTGCATTACCAGCAAACCCTATGGTAGCGTGGCCACTGCCCAAATAAAAACCCTATGGCCATGCTGCATTGGCCACCTCATCTTTCCCTCCCAAAACTCCAGTCCCCCTCCCAACTCCCACCTTCAGAACCACCTTCTCCCCAGACATCATCTCTAAATGGCCTCCATACCCCAAGACACCCTCCCCCCGATCAGGCACACATACCCTGGCCCTCCTTCCAACCACCCCTCCTCCCCCCCCCCCCCGAGCCTTACTCGGAGGCTCACTGGTGGTCCAGGTGGTGAATGGAGCAAGAGCAGTCTCCCTCTGCTCTTGCAGCTTTCTAAATTGTGCTGGTCTTGCGGTACTGACTCCCGTCTGGGGGGGGAGGGTGGTTCTGAAGGAGGGGCACTTGATTAGCAGCACGGGAGGTTGGAAGGGGAAACTGGATTGGCAGGGAGAGGGGACTGTGCCTACAGCTGCTTCTCCCTTCTCTGTAGTGTGTTTCTCTCAGCCTGTGTTCCCTGTCTCGGCGGGTAGGGTGGGTACTTCCTGTCAAGCGGCCATTTTTGCCACATGGTGGTAGTAAATGCTTACTGCAGCTCAGTAAACGTGCCCCTAAGTTCTACAGTCCAATCTTTTAACGAATTTTCAACCACAAACATAGGTTCCTGCATCTGGCTGAAAATTTTTCTAAATGTAGGTATTAGAAATTTAGGACCTAATCTAGGAACTGAGCATTTCTTTGGAAATGGACTCCAAAGGAGCAACTGTGCAGTGATACCAAACAGCTGCCTTAGGCACTTTGGGCCTGATATTTCATAGCGCTGAACTTTAACCTCGGATATTCAGTGCCGGGTTCATATGTGGCCCCAGCATTGAATATCCAGGGTTGCCGCACAGCTGCCACAGACGCTAACCGAGCAACGGTGATATTGAGCTGCTGCCCGGTTAGCTCCTACGGGTAAAAGATAGGCCAGCCTTTGCCGCACCTATCGTTTACCTGCAGGTCGCTAACTTGATAGTGGTGCAATATCGCTGCTACCTGGTTAGTGACTGTTGCCCTCTCCAGAATACCCACGACATGCCCAGATGCTAAGCAGTTAGCTTCGGGGCGTGTAGTGGAGATAATCTGAGATATTCAGCTGCACAAACCATGTTAGTGCTGATGACTATCCCATTAAGTTGCATTTACATGGTTTGCAGGTCTGTAAACCGTGTAAATGCCTTTGACTATTGGGCCCTTCAGTTTTAATCTTGAAACCTGAGTTTGAAAATTGCCCTAACTTTAGGATACTAAATGTAGCTCTGCTCTTTTTTGAATCTATGTGTTAGACACTTACCACTGACATTTTGCAGTAGGTGTCTAACTTATTGCCCTGATTTGGCCCTGCCTGCTTCTTAGGTGCTTACATTTTGGAGCTTAGCAAGAGGGAGATTTTCATTTTGGAAGATCTAGGTGTCTGCCTCCTGAAGTTAGATCTTTTGAACATCAGACCAAAATTACCCTCCTTAAATGCTGTTACAACCAGTTGTTTGTGTTTAGTTTTTACAGTATTGATTAGATGTGATGGGGGAGATTTCACACAGCCCTCCTTCCTAAGAACAGCTGGACACAGCCTGTGCTGATTTTAGATCAGAGGGATCATCTTTCTTTGATGTCGGCTCCAGGAGGCCTTTTGCTGATTAGAGGTGACTGCTGCATAGTCAGTTTGGTCTTTTTTTTTCTGGATCAAAGTGATTTTGTAGGTGGGTCCACGTACTTCCCTGTGCCCTATAAAGGGGGCATGCTTGCCTTCATTGCTTAGCCTGTGCCTGTGTCTTTAATCTGCTTTGTGGGTGTCCTCAGGATGCCTTGATAGAAGATGTGGTCATGTCAACTGCATTCCCTTTTACATGTCTCCAGCGAGGTATGCATACATTTCAAGTTGTTACAAAAAGAAATCTGCCTACATAGCATTGAATACCAAAAATATCCATCCATCCTATGGTACAGAGATGGCTTGCTGAAATTCTTCTAGCAACTGAAACTGATTTTTTTTGTAAAGATTTTTTTGTACAGGTGTTCAGGGTTTCAGTGTTTTTAGTAATTTAAAGTTTGTAAAATAAGACTACAGCCCGAGGACCGGCGCTGTGTTGGACTCTACAAGGAGCCATGAAGAGTCTTCTGCAGCACTGAGTTTGTGGGAGCGTGCAGTTCCTTGTATTTATAAAACTGAGAAGGTACAAGAGCATTTCAGCACAGAGGCCCAATAGCTGAGTATTAGAGTTGTGCAAAGACATTTTGAGGTGTTGTCCCCCCTTTTGTCATTTTGTTTCATTTATTTAATACAAAAGAAAAGAAAAAAAAAATAAATAAAAAAAACAATTACAAAAAATAAGTCTGGTGAGGCCTGTTGTGAAAACAAAATAAAAAAACTTGTCCTGGGCCTTTGTTCTCCTCTCCCCTCAAACCATCTCTTACATTGGCAGTGGCCACAAAGATCTATAAAATGGAGAACCCCATTCTTCGTGGACAAGCAGTAATGAGTCCTCACATATGGGTGACATCCCTGACGGAGCCCCATACGGGAACGCACCACAGCTCCTACTGGAAGCTTTTGGAATGCTCCACCGCGCCTCCTTCCTGCCTGCTGATTTGGCGCCATCTTAGATCAGTCTTTCATTTTCCATGGAGCCCCATCATTCTCCACTTGGTAAACTTTCTTTCCATATTGTCCTACTAGACCAGTCCAGACAAGTGGATTGTGTTCCCATAGCAACAGATTGGTGGAGACAAAGAACCAATGAAAAGCCCAGGTTTCAATGACATCACTCCCATACCTCTATTCGCCTCAGCCACCAGAGGTCCCTTCAGTATTTCTTTGTCTCCAGCAGATGGTGGATGGATTTTCTCCTCTGACGAAAATTCTGAGTATCTGAGAGGAAAAGATTGATTTAAAATGCTCGTAAACAACAGCCTGCAGGTTGATCTCTCACTAGAGTGTGACATGGGAGGTCTTTTCAATAGCCATAGGAGGAGGGAAAGTTGGTTCAGCTCCATGCTCTTACCCTGGATAAGGGCCTGTTGAGCAGCCAGAAATTGGAAGGATCCGGAAAAGTATGACTGCCTCACACAAACTCAATGCCCCCTCCCTCCTCTGTCCCACCTGCTCTCTCCCAAAGACTGCAGAAGACGGGCTCTGCCTGCCAGCCACCTTACATGCAGTGCTGCAAAGCCAGCCAAACAATTCCAGGGGAGAAGAGCTGAGCCTGGCATGGATTCACTGCTTGGGGCTGTCAGGGGATGAGTACCAAGGCTTGTCTTTGTCCTTGTTTGGGGCTTCCAATTCTGTCTGTTGGGGCGCAATTCAGAGTAGACCGCTGGTGACCGTTGGCACTGAGTGGGGGTTTCCCACTTTTTTCTGCACACATTAATAGCGTTTTCTCTATTGTGTACCTGGTGGTCGCATGGTCCTTTATATGCATTCTGCCCAAGCGGTTCCAACACGTGCTCCTACCCTAGTGCCTATAACGTGTATAGTAGTGAAAGTGCAGTTAACGTGTGCTCTTCGAGCTGCTGTGGGCTTAGCACAAGCTGGTGTAACACTTGCCTTAATTCTTATGTCTTCTTCCAGGTGACGTTTGGCCTGTGGCAAGCATGATGCCTCATCTCCGGCTTCTGGATTTTGCTTCAGAGTCATTCCTGGAGGGCCTACTATCCCTTTCTCAGCCGGGGGATGCTGTTAGCCCAACCTTGCATACCTCAGGGCAGGAAGTAGCAGATGGCGCTATGTGTAAGGATATTCAGCCGGCCATAGGATCCAGCATCTGTTCTGTGGGCCTCCCCCCATCCTCTAGGAGATCGACAGCGACTATGTCCCCAAGTGTAGGGGAGTCATTTCCATGAGGATTGCTCTGGAGTCCAGATTGTCCTCCCCAGAATTCTTTCCCTTTGCAGCAGGTCTTGTCATTCCAGTGTAGACATGCAGACCCTGCGGCCTTTTGTTTCCCGCATGCGGAGGATGACTGGGGCTCCACAGAAAATGAAAGACCGATCTAAGATGGCAAAGCGTCCCCAGTATGGGCGCCCCCCAGGGTGGGGTCAGCTGTGGCTTGGATTGAGACGTCTAGATTATATTTCTTCATTGGTATCACTGGGTGCCCCAGCAAGAGTGATCTGTTTGTTAAATGGTTTCAGACTCCATCTTCCTTCCACTGCATCTATTCATTACAAAACTACACATAAATTGCTGCTGCTACATCTCTTTGGAATTGTCTGCCAGCACAGATTTGAACAGAACAAGATTTTAAACGTTTTAAGAAACTTCTAAAAACACATCTTTTTCGAGACTGCTTTCAACCTTCCTTCCACTTTTCCATGAGCTGTTTGCGGACTATGAATTTGGCAGAACTTGGATCCTCTTCCCCTCCCATTCCATCTGTTACCCCCCTTCCCCTTACTTTCCCTTCCATTTGTATTGTTTCTTCTTTTATTGTGGTGGTTTATTTCCTATCATTTGAAATGGATTTCTTAATCTTACTTTTATGTTTTATATATACATTTTGTAAACAGCATAGACTGTTCGCATTTTGCGGTATATCAAATAAAGTCAACCATAACCATAACTGTGTGGTTGAAGAAGTATTCTCGCCTTCAGAGGATTGTGAGGAGGCCGAGGATATTTGCCTGTTCCAGGAGTAGGAACTGGAGCTGTTGATCCCAGGGTCTTATCCACTTCAAGCTTGGCAGAAGCTCAAGTCAGGAACTGAAGAGGCATCTGCTCCTGCAAGGGGTTTGGAAATCCACTACTGTCTTTCAGTAGGTATTCAAGGGCCTGTTCTGGCCAGAATGGGATTACCCCAACTCTCCGCCTAAGGGGCTAAGCGTGTATAAGAAGATGCACACTCTCCTGGAGAAGGAATACATTGTGTGGTAGATATTTCCAAGGTGGATACGCAGGTCATGGTGGTTACAAGATGGACCACCAATCATATGGAAGGTGGATTGGCCTTAAAGGATACTCTGGACCAAAAAATGGATTTGTGTTGAAGAACCAATTCGCCATGACGACTGCTGTTCTGCAACTGGTGGTATTTGCAGGCCAAACATCTCAAGCCCTGCTCCAGTGGATTCAGTCTCTTATGCCAGATGTTTCTACCCCTCTTTTGGAGTCTGCTGTGACCTTCCTTTCTGATGCCATGTTTAAACCATTATTAAGAAGGGACCCAGGATATCAATGCTTGAACCAATACAAGCATTGTGGAACCTGTGTCCCTTGGGGAAACTGCTAGGTACATATGACCTAGATTGGCCACTGTTGGAAACAGAATACTGGGCTTGATGGACCTTGGTCTGACCCAGTATGGCATATCTTATGTTGTGTTCTTATGATCTGGTACTTTTGGTGACCAGGGATGGTGCCCTAACAATGGTGTCATGGTGTTGGATTTGGCTCCGGCACTGGGCAGAGGATATATCTTCCAAAGCCTGGTTGGCCCACCTGGCCTTTAAGGGGAAGCTTCTTTTGTAGCTGATTTGGAGAAGCTGGTGAAGGGCCTGGGCGAGACAAAATCTTACCATCTTCTGGAAGACAGGTCCAAGGGGCCTGTGAAGTGGGCTGGTTGCCCCTCTCTCGTCAGCCTCTGCCTGTCTATTGAGGGCATGCTGGCTGGATCCCCGGAGGTCTTGGGACTCTCTTAGTTACCGACCTTAAAAAAAAAAAAAAAAAAAAAACCTCTTTCTTCCCCTCTGCTTCAGGGCTTCAAGCTCGTTCTCAGTCTTTTCGTGGAGTGCGTGGGCCCAGGGACTCACTGTTTTCTAGAGGAGGACTCTCATGAGTTGTGCAATGAAGGTTTGGGGGCCCTTTTCCCCCACTTCCTTCGGTTGGAGGCAGGCTTCCATCCCATCCTAGACCTAAAAGATCTGAACATATACTTCATAAGAGAAAATTTCAGAATGATTTCTCTAGGCATCCTGCTTCCTTACCTTCAAAAATGATATTGGCTATGCTCCCTGGATCTGAAGGCTGCATATACCCACATACAAATACATCCCACTCACAGAAAGTATCTCAGATTCATCCTGGGGGGACAACACTTCCCGTACCAAATGTTGCCTTTTGGCCTGGCCTTAGCACCTCTTGTTTTCACAAAATGCCTCATGCTAGGAGCTGCTTACCTCTCTGTATGTTGGGAGTGTTTGTCTTCGCCTGTCTGGATGATTGGCTGATCTAGAATACCACTCCGAAGGAGTTGAAAAATCAACACGCTTTACCATTCGGGTGTTGGAACTACTAAGGTTTGTTATAAAGTACCCAATGTCCTACCTTCAACCCACCCAACAGTTGGAATTCATAAGAGGCCTGCTCGACACAGCTCAGGCAAGAGCCTTTCTTCCGCATGACTGACTGCACAAGCTGTGACAGCACCAGTGCAGAAGGCTCAACTGAGCCAGCAGATGACAGCTCGCAAGATGTTAACTGTGCTAAACCACATGGCCTCTACAGTGCATGTCACACCCTTGGAATGTCTCCAGATGACTCAGTAGACCCAGGTCGACTCTGAGATCATCTGTATGTTACCAATCCTCTAGTCCAGTCACTGCATTGGTGGACAATCCATCAGAATTTGCTTAAGGGCCTTCATTTCCAGATTGCTTTGCCATAAAAGATTTTGATGACAGACACATCCAAACTAGGTTGGGGAGCTCAACTTCCTTACAAACCCCTGCAGTGTCTTGGGACTTCAATGTGTTGTTGCACAGCTCATGAAACCTCCCTTTGGGCCGCTCAATTCCTGCCTACTAAAGTTCTTGACCTGGAAATTCTTGTTTCTGGTGCCAGTCACCTCAGCATGCAGAGTAAGCAAGCTTTAGGCTCTAGTAGTTCATCCACCCTATACCAAATTCCACCATAATAGAGCTGTCCTCCGTACTCATCCTAGATTCCTTCTGAAAGTGGTATCGGATTTTTATCTTAATCAATCAATTGTTCTGTCAACATTTTTCCCAAGGCCTCATGCCTACAAGGGGGAAACCGCATGGCACATGTTGGACTGCAAGCAACGATAGCCTTCTACTTGCAGTGGATGAAAGCCCATTGAAAGTCCATCCAGCTTTTTGTTTCTTTTGACCTCAGCAAATTAGGGGCTGCCATTTCCAAATGCTCTCTTTCAATTTGGCTAGCGGACTTTATCTCTTTAGCCTATGCCCAGGCAGGCCTGAGCCTTGATGGTCATGTCACAGCTCACAATGTCAGAGCCATGGCTGCAACGGTGGCCAGCATGTGCTTGGTCTCCATGGAAGAGATCTGAAGGACTGCAATGTGGTCTTCTGTCCATGCATTCATATCTCATTACTGCATAGATGGGGATTCCCAATGCGACAGCAACTTGGCCAATCTGTACTCTGGAATCTCTTTGGGGATTAGAATACAACTCCAACCCCTCTAGGCCCCTTCTATTCTGTCCAGGCTACCAAAAAAAAAAAAGGAATGTCTGCTATTGTAATTTGAGTTGCTATGACCTCTTGCCTTTCTGCAGTTGAGTTTTGCCCCGTTAAGCTTCTCAGTGCCCTCCTCTGTTTTCACCTGTAGCATGGGAGTCCCATGCATGAGGACTCATTCCCACCTGTCCACAGAGAAAAGGTTGTTACTCCATGGGCAGCAGGAATAAGTCCTCACAACCCTTCCACTTCCCAGAGTTGTTATTTTCTACTACAGTTAGGTTTAGGGTTGCCAACTGGCTCCAGGTGCACCTGACAGGTTTGATCCAGTCCTAGGTTTACCTCATTGCATGCAGGGATATGTAGTTCTGATTTCTCCATTTTACTCCATAAGAAAAGGATAACTACAAGTCACTGCATGCAATGGGGTAAACCTAGGACTGGATCAAGCCTGTTGGGTGCATCTGGAGTCAGTTGGCAACTCTAGTTAGGTTATCAGAATGATCTAAGATGGCACCGCAGTGGCAGGTGGGAAGGAGGTGCACAGGCGCGGTGGAGCCTCCCAAAAGCTTCCAGTAGGAGATGGGGAACATTCTCACATGGGGCTCTGCCAGGGACATCACCCATACTTGAGGACTTAGTCCTGATGTCCACGGAGAACACCTACTACAGGTGAATAATCCCTATTTCAAGTAAGCAACTCCACTTTGAGATATTAATAATCCCCAGCCACTCTTGCCTGGTGAAAAGTCTTCATGGTCACAAATGAGATGGAAGGTTGGGGATGGAGACTCGGGGGCTATGAGGAGACTATGTGGGAACGTTTTCATCTTTATTGGTGGGGGGTGGGTTGTGACAGGAGCTAAGGTGTTTTTTAAAACAAAACCATTGAAATTTACAGAATTTTTTTGTCTTGCTTTAAAAAGAAAAAGAAAAAGGAAATCTATTTTGAAATGAAAGCACATCTTTATCAGTTAATAGAAAACGGAGTTTCTTACCTGCAATGTGGTTTCTCCATAAACAGTAGGAAAATGTAGCTATGAACATGCATGGCATCCCTTGCATGGCAGTCACATAGACATTTCAGCAGTTAATTTCTTTCAAACATGATTTCTCACTTCATGTCCTATTGTGCTCATGCTTGAACTGCCTCCCTCCTCCATATCATAGTTGAGAGTAACATTTGATGAGTGGGGTGGAGGGTGGGGGACTGTTTGCATTTTCCTGTTGTCTGCCATTAGGCAAACTAAGCTATTGCCAAGGGTGGCAACTTCGGGGGGGGGGGGGGGGAGGAAGCAAAGAGCACGGCATTCACAGCTAAACAATAGATTTTGATAGCCAAGGGGAGGTGCAAAACTTAAGGTCTGCCTAGAGCACCAACACCTTGAACCAACTTTGAAGCTGGCCCTGCTGCCAATAACCCACAATCTCCAGGAACAAGCAGGAATGTAGTCTTCACATATGGGTATCGTCGGTACCGACGGAGCCCGCGCGGGAACGCTCCCCAGCGTCCAATAGGAACGCTTTTGGGAGCACCCCACAGTGCATGCATGCTGCCTTCCCGCCTCTGTACCTCTCTCACTTCAGTTCTTCGTTTTCCACGGAGTCGACAGGACGTGTACCCTGTCACCACAGAAAATTTCCTTTTATTCTTTGTTTTTTTGTGGTCGCGTCTGCCTTCATTGAATGCCTCCCGGTACCGCCGGTTCTTCTTTCATTTAAAAAAACAAAACAAAAAAAACATATTTTCTTCAGGGGTCTTTCCCCTGTTTCTGGTGCTAGGCACTATTTTGGGCACTAGGCCCACTTTTCTTCAAGCATGGAGAAACCAGCTAGTGGTTTCAAAAAATGCTCAAAGTGTGGCGGTACCATTTCCGTCACCGACACCCATGACTGGTGTCTAAAATGTTTAGGTCCTGAACATTGTCCAACGGAGTGTCTCCTGCACGAGAATGACCAAAAGGGGCCTGCAGAATAGAGCTGCAAAACTCGGTACCCTTTTTGCTGCAGATACAATGTCACTTGCATCGACGTCTTCCAGGGCTTCATCTTCCTCCCATGGATCTCAGGCAACCAAACTTAAGTCTTCTAAGACTGGCCGTTCCTTGAAGGGTAAATCTCCTTCAAAGTATCAAGATGCCACTAGTGTTGCCCTTGAGGATAGTTCACTGGCAAAACAGCCCCGGTGGGAGTCTTCGGGCTCCAAAGCATTAACGGGGCTCCAGGATGTTCCAGAGGCTTCCACCTCTGCAGAACTACTGGTGCCATGTTCTGGGGTTCTAGCCGCTTCCACCGGTACCAACACCCAGGCATTGGCAGGAGCGATGGATAAGAGACTCCTCGCTATTGAACGCAGTCTAGCATCCCTCTTAGCAGCTTCGGTACCGCTAAGACTGCTACAGACAGTTCAACAGGTATCGGTACCGGTACCGACAGTACCTGCTTCGACAGGACTGCTTCCCCCCATGCTGAGCCTTGAGTCTATCTCGGGTATCGGGGATCAGGAACCGAGACATTTCAGTACTGACTTTGAGCGGTACCGATACCATGCGTTACGGGAGCACCCGGTACAGGGTGCCTTTGAGTCTTCTGATTCCAATGACTCTGATGATTCTACCGGTACCAGAGCGAACCTACTAGAGGATTCAACTCCTTCTCCTCAACGCAGGATGTCTCCTCCAGAAGATATGTCCTTCCGGGATTTCATACGTGATGTAGCAAAGGGTCCTGCAATCACTGTGATTCCAGAAAAGGAACCTAGGGCAGAAGAATTAAAAATTCTACAATACCCTATGGCTCCCAAGGAGGCAGCTATGCTTCCCATTCACAAGATCTTACGTGATCTGATGTTGAGAATCTGGGAAACTCCTTTAATGATATCTTCACATTCCTGACACCTTGACACTATGTACCGAGTGCCAAGTTGTCCTGGTTTTCAAAAAACTCCGTTACCACACCATTCAATTGTAGTGGAATCGGCCATGCGAAGAATCAAGAGTGCTAAAACACATTCTTCTAATCCTCCAGGCCGGGAATCCAGGACATTTGATGCCTTTGGGCATCGATGCTTTCAATCCTCCATGCTATCAGCCAGGATCAGTTCCTACATTCTTTATATGGGAATGTTCCTGAAAGAAGTCACAAAAGCCTTAGAGCTCATTAGCCCTTGTGTCTCTGAGGAAAAAAGAGAAACTACCTTATTCTGGTCAAGCACGCCCAGAATGTCTCTAAATTCATGAACCTTTGATTGCTTTGAATGTATTAGCAGAACTTCTGCTGTATCCATAGGAACACGTCGTATTGCTTGGCTTCAAGCATCAGACTTAGAACAGTGGGTGCAAGAAAAGCTGGGAAACATTCCTTGTACCAGAGAAAATCTCTTTGGCAAGGACTGGCAGGACAAGGCAGGACAACATGCCCACTTAAACTAATCGTACCCGCAAGAAATGTGTTCTGTAATAACGTAAAGTATGTATATATGTAAAGCCGCTTCTTATGCAATCAAATGTATATATGTAAGATTCCTCTCAAACAAATCAAATGTAAACTTGTAACCGTTTGCTATGCTAATTACCCATCCCTGCAATCATACTGTATGTTCTAATTCTGGCCTGTACAGCCTCTCCCTTATGTATAGAAAACCGCTGCTGATCGCTGGAAGTAGCGGGATACAAGTGTACGCCAAATAAATAAATAAAATAAATAATAAGGCTAATCAGCTTGAATCTGAAAATACTACCTTGAACAGACTATCAAAGTCTACAGCCAACCCAGCAAACAAGAAAACATTCAAAAAACCCTTTTTCAGTAAGGGTTACCCCTTCTTACACCCATCAAAGCCACTGTCCGCTTCATGTTCCCCTGAAGGGGCAACAACAGAACAGACAGCAAAGAAAGCCGCAAGCTCAAAGAGCTCAACCGACCCAGCAGACCCAACCCCCTCAGGGTCTTTGACTTCTACCTAGAGAACTTAGTCACTCTGCCCCTGAAGGGTCCAGAACCCTTAACCATTCCAGGAAGACTATGTTATTTTGCCAAAAGATGGCAACAAATAACATCAGAAAATTGGACTCTGTCCATTGTACGACAGGGGTACAAGCTTCATTTTCTCAACTTGCCCCCACCTACAATAATAAAACAGTTAAATTCTCAGGCCCCTGGCCTGCACCAACCTCTTGTGGCAGGAGGTCACATCACTTCTCGCTCAAGGAGCAATCGAAGAAGTACCCATACCCCAACAGGGGACGGGGTTTTACTCCCCCTATTTTCTTATTCCAAAGAAGACAGGGAGACACAGGCCTATACTAGACCTCAGAGAATTAAACAAATATTTGTTCCGAGAAAAGTTCAAAATGATCTCCCTCGGGGCACTTCTACCATACCTTCAAAGTCAGGACTGGCTGTGTTCTCTAGTTCTAAGAGATGCATACATGCATATTCTCATCCACTCAGATCACAGGAGGTTCCTTTGATTCCTAGTCCAAGGAAGATACTTCCAGTACAGAGTTCTTCCTTTTGGACTGGCCTCTGCTCCAAGAGTCTTCACAAAATGCATGGCAGTGGTAGCAGCATTTATAAGGACTCTGGGAATATTCGTCTTCCCTTACTTAGACGATTGGCTCATTCGAGCATCCACAGCTCCAGAGGCCAGCTTCGCTCTTTCTCGAGCAATGAGAATTCTTCAATACTTGGGACTGGTCATAAACCTCCCCAAATCTCATCTCACCCCCTCTCAATCTCTCGAATTCATAGGGGCTCGTCTAGACACAAGGCAGTCAAGGGCTTTCCTGCCACAGCCACGCTGTCTACGAATAATACAACTGGCATCTCAAGCATCTATGAAGATGTTCCTTACTGCCTGAGAGATGCTTCAACTTCTGGCATCCACTGTCCATGTGGTTCCCTATGCTCGCCTCCACATGCGAGCAGCCCAGTGGACCCTATCCTCTCAATGGTCACAGGCCTCGGGTCAGCTAATGGACAAGATAAGAAACGCCACATGTTTGATTTCATCCCTACAATGGTGGCAATCTCCAGAAAACCTCCTCATAGGCTCTCCTTTCCAGCAGCCTGTATATCAGGCCACCCTAACAACAGATGCGTCCAAGATGAGTTGGGGGGCCCACTTGCACGATCTCTCCACTCAGGGTCTTTGGACCTCAAGGAGGTTTCCCTTCACATAAACCTCCTAGAGCTGAGAGCCATTTTCAGTGCTATTCAAGTCTTTCAGGCCCATCTCAGCAACAAAACAGTTCTGGTCCAAACCGACAATCAGGTAGCTATGTTCTATGTGAACAAGCAAGGTGGAACAGGCTCTCTGTTGCTATGCAACGAAGCTTTGCGACTATGGGCCCTCGCCAGAGAGTTGCAAATTCACCTGTTTGCAGTATACCTTCTCGGCATTCAAAACTTAAGGGCAGACAGACTCAGTCGAATACTGCTGCCACACGAGTGGTCCCTCCACTCATACCAGCTTGCTCGAGTATTTCAAATCTGGGGAACACCAGATATAGACCTCTTTGCAAGTCCACAGAATGCCAAACTTCCCCAATTCTGTTCCAGAATCCCGGCTCACAACTGTCAGGCAAGAGATGCTTTCCTACTCCACTGGGGTCAGGACTTCCTCTATGCCTTCCCACCCATTCCCCTCATTCCCAAAACTTTATTCAAACTTCAGAGAGACAGAGGTCGTATGATACTCATAGCTCCACGTTGGCCACGACAAACGTGGTATCCTCTTCTTCTGCGTCTCTCTCAAACCACTCCTCTGGATTTGGGGAATGCTCCAGATCTTCTTTCTCAGGAGGACGGATGCTTACTGCTTCCCAATCCCCAGTCCCTATATCTCAGGGCCTGGTTACTGAAAGCCTAGAATTCCAGGATATTAACCTTTCTCAACAAGTAAAGGATATCCTTCTGGCTTCCAGAAAACCTTCCACAAGACGTTCCTATGCTTTTAAGTGGAAAAGGTTGTCTGTCTGGTGTTCACAAAAGAGACTTATCCCCCTTTTGATACTTGTAGAATCGCTACTAAAGTATCTCCTCCAATTATCAACTTCTGATCTAAAGACCAATTCAGTGAGAGTCCATCTTAGTGCTATTGCTGCTTTTCATAAACCTTTTGATGGACAACCTATTTCCTCTCATCCACTTGTATCAAGATTTATGAGAGGCCTACTCTTAACAAAACCTCCCATTAAACCACCACCGGTGGCATGGGATCTGAATCTTGTTCTTGGTCAGCTTATGAAACTGCCCTTTGAACCTTTAGCCACTTCAGACCTAAAGTTTCTTTCATGGAAAGTTATTTTCCTAATTGCCATCACTTCAGCAAGACGCATTAGTGAACTACAGGCGTTAGTAGCTGACCCTCCTTATACAAGGTTCCACCATGATAAAGTAGTCCTCAGGATTCATCCTCACTTTATGCCAAAGGTGGTTTCACCTTTCTATTTAAACCAGTCGGTTTATCTTCCTATATTCTTCCCTAGGCCACATGCCTCCAGTGCGGAAAGGAATCTTCACACATTGGATTGTAAAAGAGCCTTAGCCTTTTATCTCCAAAGAACTAAGCCACATAGAAAATCTTCTCAGCTTTTTGTGGCTTTTGACTCTAGTAATTTGGGACTTCCAGTTTTCAAAAGAACTGTGTCAAATCGGATTGCAGATTGCATATCCTATACATATCAGAGTAAAGGACTTTCTCTCGAGGGCCATGTCACAGCTCACAATGTGAGAGCAATGACAGCCTCAACGGCTATCCTTCGTTCTGTGTCTATTGATGACATCTGCAAAGCAGCCACTTGGCTTCGGTACACACCCTCACAGCCCACTACTGCTTAGACAAGGACTCCCGTCGGGATGCCTCGTTTGGCCAAGCTGTTCTCCAGCATCTCTTCCATACTTAATACAACTCCTACCCACCATCCACGGTTTGGATGCCAGAGGTCCATGGGAGGAAGCATGACCCATCTCACCTGGGTTCGCAGCTTGCTGGGGTCACCCCTTGGCATCTTTCAGCTGGGGAGTCCCCATATGTGAAGACTACATTCCTGCTTGTTCCTGGAGATAGCGTAGTTACTCACCTGTAACAGGTGATCTCCGGGAACAGCAGGAATTTAGTCTTCACAACCCACCCACCTCCCCTAGGTGTCTCTATTTCTTTCTCTACTTCTCTCCTTTGGTCTCGGCTATAAACTCAACTGAAGTGAGAGAGGTACAGAGGCGGGAAGGCAGCACGCATGCGCTGTGGGGTGCTCCCAAAAGCGTTCCTAGTGGATCCGACGATACCCATATGTGAAGACTAAATTTCTGCTGTTCCCGGAGATCACCTATTACAGGTGAGTAACTACACTTTACAGGTAAGAAACCCCACTTTCTCTGGTGACAGCAAGCAAAATGCAGCTATGAACATGGGTGATTCCAGAGCTAAAGGTTGCTACAAATCTAAATACAATCCAGATAGATATAAAGAAAGGTGGTTGGAAATTAACATTAATTAAAAAGATTATAGAGGACTGATTTCTGAGATTACTATCATGTCTTGAGTTGGTATCTAGGCAATAACATTTTGTAAAAGTATGGATGGTGGACCAAGTGGCTGTTCTACAGCTGTCGTGCACAGCAGAGGAATAAAGGTTGGCAGCTGTTTCAGCTTTTGCTCTGAGCTGTTGCATTCCAATTACACCTGGAGATGGAAGTCCTGCTGCATTACAGCAAAATGAAGTATAGACAGAACTCCATTTTATTCCTGTTGGAATGCTGCACATACTAATTCAAAATGTTTCATTTTTTAATGAAATTTTATTTCTGCATTGTATTTTAAACAAACATTCAAAAACAATATGCACTAAAGCAAACATGCAGAATTTTGCATAATTGACTTTTTGACACAGAATTTAGAATTTTGTGTGCGGAGGTCCGGCAGGAGAACCATTTGGAGAGCTAGCAATCCTGGATTAGCTGGATTAAATGTCAAAATAACTGGGAAGATTTCCTGATAGGGTGTGTGGTCTGAAAGTAAAATAATGGCATCTTTCTACAGTCCAAAGTATGCAGAGACTCTTCAAGAGGGAAGAATATAGGCAGGCTATCCTGATTTAGATGAAACTCTGAGACTGCCTTCAGTAGGAACTTTGGGTGAGTCTGGACCACAACTCTGTTAGGTAAGAATTAAGTGTCAGGAGGATAATGTACTAGAGCCTGCAACTCACTTACTCTGCATGCAGAAGTTAATCTCAGGAACAAGCAGGAATGTAGTCTTCACATAATGGGTATCATCGGTACTGACGGAGCCTTCGCAGGAACGCTCCCCAGCATCAAATAGGAAAGCTTTTGGGAGCATCCCACAGCGCCTGCTTGCTGCCTTCCCGCCTTTCTCAACTGTCCCTCTCCAGTTCTTCATTTTCTGCGGAGCCGACAGGTCGCACATCCTGTCACCACAGAAAAAAACTCCCTTCTATTTTTTTTTTGTGGTTGCCTCTGCCTTCCCTCGACGCTACACCGGTACCGCCGGTTCTTCTTTCTTTAAAAAAACAAAACAAAAAAAAACTTTCTTCTGGAGTCTTTCCAGTAATTTTCTCTTCAGGTGCCACGTGCCATTTTGGGCACTAGGCCCAACTTTTTCCTTCAAAATGGAAAAACCCGCTTCGGGTTTTAAAAAGTGTTCTAAGTGTGGCGGTGCCATATCCGTCACCAACACCCATGAGTGGTGCCTCAAATATTTAGGTCCTGACCACTCTATTTCTGAGTGTGTTGCCTGTGGGATGATGTCGAAAAGGGGCCGGCAAAACCGAGCTGCTAAGCTTAGCACCCTTTTTCCCTCCGATGCAGCTTCCGTGGCATTGATGTCTTCCAGGGCTTCGTCTTCCTCCCATGGATCTCAGGTAACTAAATATAAATGTAGCCAGTCCTCAAAGGGTAGATCTCCTTCTAGACATCGAGATGCCCTTGAGGGACTTTCACCGGCAAAATTGCCATGGCGGGAGGCTTCGGCTTCCAAAGCACTAACAGGGCTCCAGGATGTTCTCGAGGCTTCACCCTCAGCAGAACTACTGGTGCCATGCTCTGGGGTACCAGCCGCTTCATCTGGTACTGATACCCAAGCATCGACAGCGTCAATAGACCAGAGTTTCTTGGCTATTGAATGCAGTCTGGCGGCTCTTCTCACGGCCTCGATGCCCCTGAAACCACTTCAGACAATTCAACCGGTACCGGCACCAACTGCATCGACAACGGGAGGTATTCTACCGGGACCGAGTCATGCGTGTCTATCTGGCATCGACAAGTCGGTACCGGAACGCTCCGATGCCGACTTCGATCGGTACCAGTACGGTGCCTTGCACGATCACTCGGATCGGAGATACTTCGAATCCTCGGATGAGTCTGAAGACTCTGAAAGCTCTGCCGATACCAGAGTACTTCTTCCTGAGGATTCCTCTTCTCCTCAGCGTAGGATGTCTCCACCAGAGGATATGTCCTTTCAGGATTTTATCCGAGATGTGGCCCGAGGTCTTTCCATCACAGTGGCTCCTGAAAAAGAACCTAGGGCAAAGGAATTAAAAATCCTGCAATACCCTAAAGCTCCCAAGGAGGCAGCCACCTTACCTATTCATGAGATCTTGCATGATCTCATGTTAAGGATGTGGGAAACACCTCTAACCACATCTCCTCACTCTCGAAGACTCAACACCATGTATCGAGTTCCTCCTTGTCCTGGCTTTCAGAATACTCAATTACCACACCAGTCCATGGTGGTGGAATCAGCTATGAGAAGGATAAAGAGTGCAAAAAGGCATGCATCTAATCCTCCAGGACGTGAGTGTAGGACTCTTGACGCCTTTGGACGTCGAATCTTCCAGGCTTCCATGCTTTCTGCAAAAATCGGTTCCTATATCTTATATATGGGAATGTTCCTTAAGGAGGTCACAGGAGATTTAGAGCTTATGAGCCCCCTCCTTCCTGATGATAAGAGGCAAGATTACCTCGCCCGTGTCAGACATACTCAGGATGTTTCCAAGTTTGTGAATCATGCAGCCTTTGACTGCTTTGAGTACATAAGCAGAACCTCTGCCATTGCCATAGGTGCATGTAGGATTGCCTGGCTCCAGGCATCTGACTTGGAAATTTGGGTACAGGATAAACTAGGGAATATTCTTTGCACAGGAGAGAATCTCTTTGGCAAGAATGGGGTCGGATAACAACAGAAAATTGGACTCTGTCTATTGTAAGAGAGGGGTACAAGCTTCATTTCCTCAGCATGCCCCCTCCTACAATGGTAAGACAGTTCAATTCTCAGACCTCTCTCAATGACTGGTTAGGTCAAGAAGTCACTGTGCTCCTTGCTCAAGGGTAATAGAAGAGGTACCCATTTGTTAACGGGGTACAGGGTTTTACTCCCCCTATTTCCTTATTCCAAAGAAAACAGGAGGACACAGACCCATTTTAGACCTCAGAAAATTGAACAAATTCCTGTTCAAAGAGAAGTTCAAAATGATTTCTCTAGGAACTCTGCTGCCATACCTTCAGAGTCAGGATTGGCTTTGTTCTCTAGATCTCAAGGATGCGTACACGCATGTTCTCATCCATCCAACTCGCCGAACGTTACTTCAGTTTCTGTTTCAAGGGAGGCACTACCAATACAGGGTTCTTCCTTTTGGCCTGGCTTCTGCTCCAAGGGTGTTTACAAAATGCATGGCTGTGGTGGCAGCATTTCTCCGCACCCTAGGAATATTCATCTTCCCTTACTTAGACGACTGGCTCATTCGAGCCTCTTCAGAGCCAGAGGCCAGGGTTCCCCTCTCTCGCACAATGCGCATCCTTCAGTATTTGGGACGTGTCATAAACTTCCCAAAATCCAACCTTGCTCCCACTCAGTCCCTAGAGTTTATAGGAGCTCTGCTGGATACCAGACAGACAAGGGCCTACCTTCCACAGCCCCGCTGCCTTCGCATTGTGCAGTTAGCTTCCCAAGCAGTGCTAAAACCTCACCTCACTGCTCGGGAAATTTTACAGTTGCTAGGCCACATGGCATCCGCTGTGGATATGGTTCCTTATGCTCGCTTCCATATGAGGGCAGCCCAGTGGACTTTATCCACTCAGTGGACTTGGGCGTCAGGTTGCCTGTCAGACAAAATAGCAAACTCAGATCGCCTTATTTTGTCCCTCCAATGGTGGCAATCACCCCAAAACCTTTTGGTGGGGTCTCCTTTTCAGCAACCCCCACCCCAGGCCACTCTAACAACAGATGCTTCACAGGTGGGTTGGGGAGCCCACCTGCAAGGCCTTTCTACCCAGGGTACCTGGACTCCATAGAAGGCCTATTTACACATCAATCTCCTAGAACTCGGAGCAATCTTCCTTGTTCTTCAAGTATTCCACACCCAGCTCAGCTACAAGACAGTCCTAGTTCAAACAGACAATCAAGTAGCCATGTTCTATGTGAACAAGCAGGGCGGAACAGGCTCTCTGTCGCTTTGCAACGAAGCTTTGCGACTATGAGCCCTCGCCAGAGAGCATCATATTCATCTCCTTGCGGTGTATCTTCCAGGCATTCAAAACACTTGGGCAGACAGACTCAGTCGAGTTCTGCTTCCACACGAATGGTCTCTCCATGCAGACCAGCTGGCCAAAAGTTTTCAAATTTGGGGAACCCCGGACATAGACCTCTTTGCAAGTCCGCTGAATGCCAAACTTCTCCGGTTCTGTTCCAGAATTCCAGCTCAGGGTTGTCAGGCCAGGGATGCTTTCTTCCTCCATTGGGGTCAGGACTTCCTGTATGCCTTTCCACCCATTCCCCTAATTCCCAAAACCCTGTTCAAGCTTCAGAGAGACAGAGGTCATATGATCCTCATAGCTCTACGTTGGCCATGGCAAATGTGGTACCCTCTGCTCCTACATCTCTCTCAAGCTCTGCCTCTGGAGTTAGGATCTGCTCCAAATCTCCTTTCTCAAGAGGACGGGATGCTGTGACATCCCAATCCCCAGTCTCTGCATCTCAGGGCCTGTTTGCTGAAAGCCTAGAACTTAACGGTCTTAACCTTTCCCAGCAGGTAAAGGATATCCTTTATGCTTCCAGGAAGCCTTCCACAAGATGCTCTTATGCATTTAAGTGGAAAAGGTTTACCATATGGTGCTCGCAGAAGGGTCGTAACAATACTTCTGGAATCATTACTGGAGTGTCTCCTTCATTTATCAAATGCAGGGCTTAAGACCAATTCAGTGAGGGGACCCAAGATGGCGATTGTGTGACGTGTGTGGTTCGGTGCGGTGCTTTTCCTATGGGTAGGAAACGGAAGTCTAGGGGGGCTAAACAGCCTTCTATAGCCCCTCAGGCTGTGTCGGTATTACCTCCAGCTCTTGTGGGTCCTTTGGACTCTTACTTGGTTTCGGCACCGAGACAGTTGAGTGAAGTTGGGGAGAGTAGCCAGGCTGTGCAACAGTCGGAGGTGGAGTCCTCGTCTGTTGCTTCGGGTGGTGATCTTTCCTCCCCAGGCTCTGTTCGGGCCTCTAAAGTCCCTCGCCAGGATATCGGCGGTGTGGAGCAGCTGGAAGTGGGTGTTGAGTCATCGGACCCCCCTGTTGAGCAACGACAGCCCATGGAGAGTCGGGTGGATGCTGCTCTTCCTTTAGTACAGCAGCAGAGGCCCGAGGTTTTCGGAGTCATGGCAGAAGGTGGAGTTGGGCTGGAGTTTGGCCTGACTACGTCAACCCCGGTGCCGGGCGGTTTACCATCTAATCGAGGGGGCGAGGTTTTACCCGCGTCGCTGCTGGAGGTCCCTGAAGTGGTAGCTTTGGAAACGATATGGGCGGCCATTATGCAACTTCGCGAAGAAATGCTTCCACGGATGTCGAATCTGGCGTCTCAAGTTACCAACAATGATCTGGTTATTTAGGAAAATGTGTTTAAAATAACGAATTTGCAGAAGGCTGTTGTTGATCTACAAACTTCTTCCGTGGCTTTTGAGAAAGAGGTGGAAGTATTGAAGAAGAATATATTGCCTATGACATTTAAATTGGAGGTGTTGGAAAATATGTCTAGAGCTGCTAATATACGCTTGATTAATTTTCCTCGCTCATCTGTAATATCTCCGAGAGATATGTTTAAAATGTATTTAGTAGAGGTTTTGGGTATCCCCCCCGAATCCCACCCTCCTGTGGTTATAATGTATTATTTGCCCTCGGGGAAAAAAGGTTTTGGGGGCGGGGGGGGGGGTGAAGGGATTGTCTAATGGGGATGTATTAAATTTGACTGCAATGTTGGAATCATCTCAGGAAGATCAGGTTGTGCCTTCCACTTTATTGATTACATTAGCGCTGCTTTCTGATAAGGAATGGCTTATGAAGTTATTCTTTAAGAAACACAATGTATTGTTCAAGGGGTTTTCTGTTCGTATGTTTCTGGACCTCTCTAGGGAAACCCAGAGGCGGCGGCGGCGGCAGGATTTTCTCCTTCTTCGACCTGGTGTTCAGCAATTGGGAGGGCTCTTTTTCCTAAAATTTCCATGTAAATGTCTGATCAAGTATCAGTCTGAATCCTTTATTTTTTATGAGCCTTCTCAATTGCTGGACTTTATAAATGCCCGCCATCATATGGTGATGGATGGTTCCCCATTGCCTCTGTATGAGTAAAATGATTCAACTGTTTTACACACTTCCTGTTTCCTGTCGAAAGTTTGGTATTATATTTTTCTTTGGTATTCTCCCTCTGTTGTGGGCTAGATGGGATGAGCATTTTGAATTATTTACTTTTGTATTGCTAGGACTCTTGGTCCGTTATGTTTTTTCCTTGCCCCTTTCAGTTTCTGTTTCAAGATGTATTCTTGATATGTATTATATATATTCATAAATAAAAAATTTAAAAAAAAAAGACCAATTCAGTGAGAGTTTATTTGAGTGCTATTGCAGCTTCTTTCAAACCTTTAAATGGACAACCTATTTCCTCTCATCCTCTCATAGTGAGATTTATGAGAGGCCTTCTTTTAACTAAGCCTCCCATTAAGCCACCACCGGTGGCATGGGACTTAAATCTGGTTCTTGGACAGCTCATGAAACCGCCTTTTGAACCATTAGCCACTACCTCTTTGAAATTCCTTTCCTGGAAGGTCATCTTTCTTATTGCAATCACATCAGCACGTCGCATCAGTGAATTGCAAGCGTTGGTTGCTGATCCTCCTTATACAAGGTTCCATCATGATAAGGTAGTCCTTAGGACTCATCCACACTTTATGCCAAAGGTGGTGTCACCTTTTCATTTAAACCAAGCGGTTTACCTTCCTGTATTCTTTCCAAGGCCTCATGCCTCAAATGCAGAAAGGAATCTTCATACTTTGGACTGCAAAAGGGCTATGGCCTTTTACTTGCAAAGGACACAGCAATATAGAAAGTCCTCTCAACTCTTTGTTGCTTTTGATCCTAGTCATTTGGGACTTCAAGTCTCCAAAAGAACACTGTCCAGCTGGATTGCACAGTGTATATCTTTTGTCTATGAGAGTAAAAACCTTCCTCTTGAAGGCCATGTCACAGCTCACAATGTGAGCCTCTATGGTTCATCTTCACTCTGTGTCTATCGACGACATCTGTCGAGCAGCTACTTGGGCTTCAGGTCATACCTTCACAGCTCATTACTGCTTAGACAAGGACTCCCGCCTGGATGCCTTGTTTGGTCAGGCTGTTCTTCAACACCTCTTCCATACTTAATCAACTCCCACCCACCATCCCTGGTAGGATGCCAGAGATCCATGGGGGGGGGGGGGGGAAGTGGAGCCTTTTCACAAGGGCACACAACTTCTGGGGCCTTCTCCCTGGCATCTGCAGCTAGGGAGTCCCAATAGGTGAAGACTACATTCCTGCTTGTTCCTGAAGATAGCATAGTTACTCATCTGTAACAGGTGATCTCCGGTAACAGCAGGAATTTAGTCTTCACAACCCACCCACCCACCTCCCCTAGGAGTTGTATCTCTTTATCTCTCTCTCTTTCCCTCAGCTTTAAACTCAACTGGAGAGGGAAAGGTGGGAAGGCAGCACGCAGGCGCTGTGGGATGCTCCCAAAAGCTTTCCTATTGGATGCTGGGGAGCATTCCCGCGCAGGCTCTGTCGGTACCGACGATACCCATATGTGAAGACTAAATTCCTGCTGTTCCCGGAGATTACCTGTTACAGGTGAGTAACTATGCTTTATCACCAGAAGTATTGTCTTCCAAGTAAGATGTTGGTAAAGAAGCCAATGCTTCAAAAGGAGAAATCAAAAGTGGGACAAGCACAACCTTCAAATCCCAAGCTGGAAAAGGCATTTTAATAGGTGGTCTTGTGTTCATGAGTGCCCTCCTCCTCCTCCCCCCCCCCCCCCCGAACCTGGAAATCAAATGGTGCAGGTGTACAAGTTTTCCCTTGATGCAATCATGATATGATGATATAGCCACGAAGGGGCCCTTTTACTAAATAACGCTATGTTATGGCAACTAGCGCACATTTAATGCTAAAAATAACAAATGGTAGTTGTAACTGCTGTGTGCGGCCAGGGGCACCAGCATGTTTCCGGCAGTTACCACAGAGAATGGCACTCAATGTGCCACTGCAATGTGCAGTATTGCTGTGGGTGCCCTGAATGCAACTTGTTAAGGTGGCTTTTGGTGCACCCGTGCTAATTGCAGAAGGTGCAGGTAGCAGGCGGTATGTACCTACACACTACCTGCACTAGGATCATCATTGCCCACTCTCTGCCTCTAACCTGTCCCTTCACCACCAAATGCATGATGCACTGATAACGCAGGAATCGGTGCACGCTCGCTGTCCTGGCTCCATGCTGTCTGTCACAGTGGGCTTCAGCACGCGCTTAACACATGATAAAACCTTCACTAACTGCGCAATGCACTTTAATAAGAGAGCCCTTGAGTGTACTCAAACCATGTTCATTTTTAAGGCAGAGTTTGATGGCTGCAACAAGTAGGAAAGGATGTAATGCACACTGCATAAAAGGATTACAATGGTTTTCACAAAATGGACCTATTTTGAGTGATATGATTACACCATGGATGGTTTTCTGGAGGGCGAAAAGAGCTTGTTGGATCTCTTGAGGTACTTGATAAGCAAGTAGAAACCTTTAAATGTCCATGCTGTCAGTGACAGAGATATGAGATTGGGATAAAGAAGCTGTCCTTGCTGTTATGTGAGGAGATTGGGGTTGTCCCCTAGGAACGTCAGCTGATCCATTGCAAGTGAAATCCAGCAAGGGAACCAAATTTGGCATGGACAAGGGGGGTGCCTTGTGGGCAAGTCAGCTGCTTTCCCTGTTACATCTCCAGTGAATTGTGATGTATGGATACATTTCAAGCAGTTACAAAATTAAATCTGCCTACTCAGCATTGAATAGCAAAAATATCCATCCTTCCTATTTGTGCAAAGATGGCTTGCTGAAATTCTGTACAGCTGAAACTTTTTTTCTGTAAAGATTCTGTGTATGGGTGTGCAAGGTTTCAGTAGTTTATTTAAAATTTGTAAAATAAAAGAGGTACAGTATGAGGACTAGAGTGTGTGTTGGACTCTGTAAAGGACCATGAAGAGAGTACTAAAGTGCTGGGTTCGTGGGAACATGCAGTTCCGTCTCTTTTACAAAGCTAAGACGTTTAAAGGGCATTTCAGTACAGTGGCCTAAGAGCCGAATATTAGATAAAGACATTTTGGAGTTTGTTCCTTTTTTTGTCATTTTGATTAATTTATTTAAACATAATAAAAAGGAAATTAAAAAAATAAGTTAAAACCACAATTTAAAAAAAATGTTAGGCCTATTGTGAAAACAGAACATAAAAACTCATCCCAGATCTTTCCTCACCATTTAATCCATCTCTTATACTAGCCAGGGCCACAAAGATCAGTGAAATAGAGAACTTCCATTTTAACACACTAGCAACCCACAGCCATTTCTGTCTTGTGAAGGGTCTCCATGGGGGGGAGGGGGGGGGAATTCAGGTACTATGAGGAGACAACTTAGGATCCTTTTCATTTTTAGTGGTGCTTTATGTGACAAAGCAATTGAAATTTAGAGGATTTTTGTCTTATTTTAACAAGGAAATGAAATTTCTTTTGGAACGAAAGCACATCCTTACTGGTTCTTAGAAGATTACCTGGCAGTGTGTGCACTTTTAAAGAATTACATGCAAATACCCACCTGATCTTGGTGTGCTAACGGAGTACTTGGAGGATAAAGGGTCTCAGCCTGCACAGTTGCACCCCTGCTTGATTCCATGCACATTCCATATTATGTCTCTAATTACATATCTCCGTCCTTAGCGCTAGCTTTTGAATCTGTCCCAGATTATTTAAGAGAGAAAGTGTAATAACCCAAAGTCATTTTGAAAAAAAAAATTGCAGTAGTACTCCCCCTTGCCTCCCCCCCCTCCCCCCAGGGACTAGGAACATGAGCAAGTGTTTAATGCTAACACCTACAAGCCAGAGGAAGGGTCCACATGTAACGTGCTCTGGAGGGAGCTGTGACTGACCTGGGACCATTAGTGTAGTGGATGGACTATATCAGCTGTGGGGCAGAAGGAGGAAAGCACATAGCGCCATATCCTATCTCTGGTTTTGACTGAATTAGGAGCCCTGGGAAGCAGGAGGAAATGACTGGACCCCTGCAAAAAAATAAATAAATGGGCCCAATATTGAAAACGATTAACATGGCTAGCAGACCAGGATATTCAGCAGTACTAACGCAGTTGGTGCGGCTGAACATCCCCAGATGCTAGCCGGCTAGCAGCAGGCTTGGAGCGGACATGGCAGCCACTGATAACTGGCAATATTCAGCCGGTTAACCTTTAGCAGCAAACGTTAGATACCTTAAAGGGTGGCCTAACGTTGTGCCACTGAAGCTAAGTGGGCAATGGCGGACTAGTGCTGCTACCCGGTTAGCTTCCGTGCTATCCAACCGGATCTGCCCCTGGCATTGACTATCCGGGCAGGGGCGGCCCAAGGGGGGTGCGGGGCCATGTGCGGAGACTCGGTGCGGGGCCTCATTTGCATAAGGTGCCTCATTTGCATAAATATTTGCATAATGTTACCATACACTAACTTTTAGTAAACATGCCTCTTAATGAGCATATGGATAAAGAAAGACTAAACAATTTCTACATTACTATAATCCAGTGCCAACCGCCAGGCACAATAGGAACTGCTACAAACACTGCCCATTTAGAACCCATAGCAAACCCGCCGTATCCTAACAGCACTACCAGGACTCACAAAGCACCATACCCTACCTATCAAAAGGCAACACTGCAAATATTAAACCAATACATTTCAGAGAACAATAATACATGACCTACTGGGGAAAGAACAAGTGGCAATGTCAAATAGGAATTACATAAACAGAATACCTCAGCTCAGTTACACATGCAGAACATAGACCATCACCAAACAAGGAATCACAATTTAGAAACAGGAAGACAATAATTAAACTGGGAACCCCAAAAGCCAAACTTGGAATATACAACAACACTGTAGAAATAAAACTATAAATTAATTTCCTCTTGTACTAAACAAAGCGCAAAAATTAATGATGCACATTTCCCAGAGCTGACATATTCCAGTTAATAAATTCAAAATAAAGAGATATTTTTCTACCTTTTGTGCATTTTTTTTCAGTTGCAATTGTTCCAGCCACTTTCTTCTGGTTTCTTCGTGTCTTCTGCTAACTCTCCATCTGCTGTCCATTTGTCCTTTCTTCTGTCTTCTTGGTTTTTTTTTTTTTCCATTCTCTCTCTACATCTGCTTTAACATACTAATCTTTCTCCTTTTGCTCTTTCCTCATTCCTATTTCATCCACTCAAATTTTATCCCTCCATCCTCAATCCCCACTTACTCTCCCAATATCCGGCCAATTGTAGATTTGTCTTCCCTCCCACGCAAAATATTTTTCCCCTCTCCATTTCACTCTCCCAGCTCTATCCCATTCTAATGCTCCCCCAACATCAGCTCCTTTCTAGTTCCAGCCCCACCCAGCATCTGCTCCCTTCTTGTCCCTGCATCAGCCCATTTCCAGTCCTAGTCCCCCATCAGCCCATTTCCAATCCTATCCTAGCCCCACCATCAGCCCATTTCCAGTCCTATCTCCCCCATCCATTTCCAGTCCTATCCGAGTCCATCCATCAGTTCATTTCCAATCCCAGCCCCTCATCAGCCCATTTCCAGTCTTATCAGTTCTTCCATCAGCTCATTTCCAATCCCAGCCACCCATCAGCTCATTTCTATTCCTTTCCTAGCCCCACCATCAGCCCATGTCAAATCCTAGCTCCCCTCCACTCAGCCCATTTCCAATCCAAGCCCCCCATGAGCCTACTTCCAGTTCTAGCCCCTCCATGAGTCCATTTCAATTCAAGCCCCCACCACAGCCCATTTCCAACCTTAGCACCCCCAACAGCCCATTTCCAGTCCTATCCTGGCCCTTCCATCAGCCCATGTCCTGTCCTAGCCCCCCCCCCCACTCAGGCCATTTCCAGTCCTAGCTCCCTCTCCTCACAGCCCATTTCCATTCCAAGCCCCCTCCCCAACAGCTATTTGCAGTTCAAGCCCCCTTTCCACTCAGCCCATTTCCATTCCAAGCCCCTGTCCCCATCAGCTATTTGCCGTTCAAGCCCCCCTTCCACTAAGCCTATTTCCAGTCCTAGCAGCCCCCATCCCATTACCAGTCCTATCCCCCCATCAGCCCACTTCCAGTCCGAACCCCCTATAGCCCATTATCAGTCCTCACCCCCCCCCAGAAGCCCACTTCCTTTCCTAACCCCCTATAGCCCATTACC
This sequence comes from Ichthyophis bannanicus, assembly GCA_033557465.1. NCBI lineage: Eukaryota > Metazoa > Chordata > Amphibia > Gymnophiona > Ichthyophiidae > Ichthyophis > Ichthyophis bannanicus. The sequence continues at coordinate 253,735,543 of CM066039.1, forward strand.
AGTCCTAACCCCCCCATCAGCCCACTTCCAGTCCTTACCCTCCCATCAGCCCATTTTCAGTCTTACCCCCCCATCAACCCATTACCAGTCCTAACCCCCCATCAGCCCACTTGTAGTCTTAGCCCCCCCATAGCCCATTACCTGTTGTAAGCCCCCCATCAGCCCATTACCTGTCCTAACCCCCCATAGCCCATTTCCAGTCCTAATCCCCCCCCATCAGCCCACTTGTAGTCGTAGCTCCCCATAGCCCATTACCTGTTGTAACCCCCACATAGCCCAGTACCAGTCCTAACCCCCCCAGCCCATTATCAGTCCTAACGCCCCCCACAGCCCATTACCAGTCCTAACCCCCTATCAGCCTACTTGTAGTCTTAGCCCCCCCATAGCCCATTACCTGTTGTATCCCCCCATCAGCCAATTGCTTGTCCTAACCCCCCCATAGCCCATTTCCAGTCCTAATCCCATCAGCCCACTTGTAGTCGTACCTCCCCATAGCCCATTACCTGTTTGTAACCCCCCATAGCCCATTACCAGTCCTAATGCCCCCCCACAGCCCATTACCAGTCCTAACACCCCCCATCAGCCCATTTCTAGTCTTAGCCCACCGCCCCATAGCCTGTTTCCAGTCCTAATCCCCCCATCAGCCCACTTGTAGTCGTAGCCCCCCATAGCCCATTACCTGTCATAACTTCCCCCATCAGCCCATTTCCAGTCTTAGCCCCTCCATAGTCTATTACCTGTCCTAACCCCCCATAGCCCATTCCCAGTCTTAACCCCCCCCCATCAGCCCACTTCCAGTCCGAACCCCCTATAGCCCATTACCCGTCCTAACACCCCCCATCAGCCCCTTTACAGTCCTTACACCCCCTCCCCATCAGCCCATTTACAGTCCTTACCCCCCCCTCCCTCCCTCCCTCCCCATCAGCCCATTTACAGTCCTTACCCCCCCTCCCTCCCTCCCCATCAGCCCATTTACAGTCCTTACACCCCCCTCCCTCCCTCCCCACACATCACCCCCTTTACAGTCCTTTCCCCCCCCCCCTCCCTCCCTCCCCATCAGCCCATTTACAGTCCTTACCCCCCTCCCTCCCTCCCCATCAGCCCATTTACAGTCCTTACCCCCCCCCCCCTCCCTCCCCATCAGCCCATTTACAGTTCTTACCCCCTCCTCCCTCCCTCCCTCCCCATCAGCTCATTTACAGTCCTTACCCCCCTCTCCCCATCAGCCCATTTACAGTCCTTACCCCCCCCATCAGCCCATTTACAGTCCTTACCCCCCCTCCCCATCAGCCCATTTACAGTCCTTACCCCCCCTCCCTCCCTCCCCATCAGCCCATTTAGTCCTTACCCCCCTCCCTCCCTCCCCATCAGCCCATTTACAGTCCTTACCCCCCTCCCTCCCCCTCATCAGCCCATTTACAGTCCTTAACCCCCCCTCCTCCCCATCAGCCCATTTACAGTCCTTACCCCCCCATCAGCCCATTTACAGTCCTTACCCCCCTCCCTCCCCATCAGCCCATTTACAGTCCTTACCCCCTCCCTCCCCATCAGCCCATTTACCGTCCTTACCCCCCGCCCTATCAGCCCAGCTAAGTTTTAAAAAAAAAAAACAGAACCCGGCTGCTGCTGCCGCCGCCGCCGCCGTGGCAGCGGCAGAATGGAGAATCCCGCGGGGCCCCCCTGTCCTGCAGTCTTCTATGCGGCCACAGCGCGGCCTTTTCAGAGCCGCGCTCAGGGCGAGTTTCCCTTTCTCGTGGCTCTGTTAATCCCGCCGCGGGGCTGTTGGGATTTCCCATCAGCCCCGCGGCGTGATTAACAGAGCTGCGAGAGGAGAAGCTCTCTCTCTTCGCGCAGCTCTGACAGCCAACGGAGGCCGCATAGAAGACTGCAGGACAGGGGGGCCCCGCGGGATTCTCCATTCTGCCGCTGCCACGGCGGCAGCGGCAGCAGCAGCCGGTTTCTGGGTTTTTTTTTTTAAACTTAGCTGGGCTGATGGGGGGGGGGTGGTAAGGACTGTAAATGGGCCCCGCGGGATTCTCCATTCTGCCGCTGCCACGGCGGCAGCGGCAGCCGGTTTATGATTTTTTAAAACTTTGCTGGGATGCAAGATGTTTTTTGCGCGGGGCCCCCTGAAACGCGGGGCCCTGTGCAAAAAACATTCTTGCTCAATGGACGGGCCGGCCCTGTATCCGGGTATTAGGTTCACTAGCGCCAGCTAGCCGCCACTGTTGAATATTGGTCCCAATGTTTTTAATTGCTAAAAATAAATAATTTATTACTTAACCTTAATGTAGTAAAACTACCATTGATGTGATTTTAGAAACCTCTTGTTTGAGCCAAAAGATGGATTTTGTATGTGTTTTTCTCTTAGATGTTATTTCTGCACCATCTTCCTGGCAGCTATGCTCTGGGGTTTGATTTTGTTAATTTTTACACGCCAGTTTTATAAAAAAAAAAAAAAACACAATTCCTCTGAGCTCTTTTCTCACATAAACATCCATGTTCGTAAGACACTATCAGGTCAATGCAGAAAGCTAATGCCAGTTCGTACGTGTGCTTACACGCATATAACATGAGTTTTACTCTCACAAATCCACATGCCAAATGCAGAAAAGAGATGGATGAATTTATAAGAAGTCTACAAAACCTCTGCACATGGAATGCGCTGTGTATATTTAAATGAGCTGCGCATACTTAAATGATATGTTAATGAGGTCTGCACACAATGCAGAGAAACACATTAGAAATTACTCAATCCGGCATTAACTTTGAGAGCATCATTATTTGTATGCCTGGTCAGGAAGTGACGTTAAACTCTAACACGTCCTTCCCTGTACTCCACGTTGGCTGCTTCGACAGTCTGTGAACATCGGCTTTTCAAGATCAGTGTTTTTGTCTGTGTACATATCATACCAGGGAGTTGGACCGAGGGAGAACATATGATACGCTATACTGGATCAGATCAAATCCATCAAGCCCAGTATCCTGTTTCCAACAGTGGCCAATTTAGGTCATAAGTACTTAGCAATTTCCCCAAAGGACACAGGCTCCACCATACTTGTATTGGGTCAAGCAGTGGATATCCCAGGTCCCCTTTAATAATGGTTTATGGACCTTTCCTCCAGGAACTTGTCCATACCTGTTTTAAACCAGCTAACCTAACAGCTTTTACTACATTCTCTGGTAACAAATTCCAGAGTTTGATTACACATTGATTACCTGCTTATATAGTGGTTGTAAACCGCTCTGATGCCCTTCAGCCTGGGCGGTATATCAAAAATTGCATAAACATAAACAAACATAAACATTGAGTGAAATTTGTTTTTCTCTTATTAGTCTTAAATAGGTTACCCTGTAGCTTCATTGCTACAGAGCCCTAGATATGGTGTATTTAGATTTCAGTAAAGCCTTTGACACCTTTCCACACAGATGACTTATAAACAAACTAAGTGCCCTAGGGATGGACCCTAAAGTTACTGCTTGGGTTAGAAATTGGTTGAGTGGGAAGCGACAAAGGGTACAGGTAAATGGAGCCCACTCTGAGGAGAAAGAGGTTACCGGTGGTGTGTCACAAGGATCTGTCCTTGGTCCGATTCTTTTTAACATCTTTGTTAGTGATATTGCAGAAGGGCTGACTGGTAAGGTTTACCTCATTGCAGATGAAAACAAAAATCTGCAATAGAGTAGATGCTCAGGATGGTGAAGATAACATGAGGAGGGATCTAGCTAAGCTTGAAGAATAGTCTAGAATTTGGCAGCTGAGATTTAATGTTAAAAAAAGCAATGTCATGCATTTGGGTTGCAGCATTCCAAAGGAGCGATACAGTATAGGGGTGACATACTTCTGTCTACAAAAGAAGAGCAGGACCTAGGCATGCTTGTGCATGATCTTAAAGTAACTAAACAGGTACAAAAGGCAATGGCAAAAGCTAGAAGGATGCTTAGGCGCATAGGGAGAGGAATGGCCAGCAGAAGAAAGGAGGTGATACTGCCTCTGTATAAGTCTTTGGTACAATCTCATTTGGAGTATTGTGTGCAATTCTGGAGACCGCACCTTCAAAAGGATATAAATATGTTGGATTCAGTGCAGAGGGTGGCTATTAAAATGATTAGTGGTCTTCATTATAAAGCATATGAGGACAGACTTAAGGAGCTTAATATGTATACTTTAGAGGAAAGGTGGGATAGAGGTGATATGATGGCAAAATTTCACTTACTGTTAATTTCCTTTCTTGGAATCCTGCTAGACCAGTCTACACAAGTGGGTTATGTCCCCCTGCCAGCAGATGTTGGAGACAGAGAAGTACAAAAAGCTTCTGGGAATTCCCCCTTGGACAGGTAAATGGAGCTCACTCTGATGAGAAGGAAGTTACCAGTGGTGTGCCCCAATGATCTGTCCTTGGTCTGATTCTTTTTAACATCTTTGTTAGTGATATAGCGGAAGGGCTGTCAGGTAAGGTTTGCCTCTTTGAGGATGAAACCAAAATCTGCAATAAAGTAGATGCCCAGGAAGGTGAAGATAACATGAGGAGGGATCTAGCTAAGCTTGAAGAATAGTCTAGAATTTGGCAGCTGGGATTTAATGTTAAGAAATGCAAGGTCATGCATTTGGGCTGCAGCAATCCAAGGGATAAATATAGTATAGGGGGTGAAGTACTTTTGTCCACTAAAGAAGAGTGGAACCTAGGTGTGGTTGTGTCTGATAATGTTAAGGAATATTAAACGTATTAGGTACAAATTTATTAGCAACCCTTAGTAAGTAAAGAACTTAAAGATCTAAAGACAAGCTTAAAACTAAGATGCAGACAGCAGTCCAGCAGCAAGATGGGGGCTTTCCATTCTATTGCATTGAGTGTCACATGTATGATTTTCTCCGAGTTGGTGAGAGATCTTACGTGTGCACTAGGTGCAAGGAGCTCTTTGCTCTCAGGGAACGAGTCCATTCTCTAGAGGCTAGAGTAGCAGACTTGGAAGACATAAGAAAGACAGAGAGGTACATAGACGAGACCTACAGGGATATAGTCCTGAAGTCCCACCTCCAGTCTGGCAGCATCCCTATTGCCATGGAGGAGAGAGGTCACGTGACAGGAGAGCATCACCCTTGTGTGGCAGGAAGTGAACCTGTAACTAGGACCTGTCCTCCAGGTGATGTAAAACCCTCTCACACCGAGGACGTTTATCCAGGGCCATGTGCCCATGAGGGGTTAGGACAGCTGTTATAGTTGGTGATTTGATCATTAGGCATGTAGATAGCTAGGTGGCTGGTGGACATGAGGATCGCCTGGTAACATGCCTGCCTGGTGCGAAGGTAGTGGACCTCACGCGCCACCTAGATAAGGTCTTGGATAGTGCTGGGGAGGAGCCTGCTGTCTTGGTACATGTCGGTACCAATGACAGGAAAATGTGGTAGGAGGTTCTGGAGGCTAAATTTAGGCTTTTAGGTAGGAAGTTGAAATCCAGAACTTCCAGGGTAGCATTCTCCGAAATGCTTCCTGTTCCACGTGCAGGACCCAAAAGGCAGGCAGAGCTCTGGAGTCTCAATGCATGGATGAGACAATGGTGCAAGGATGATGGTTTTGGATTTGTTAGGAACTGGGGAACATTCTGGGGAAAGGAGGGGCTCTTCCGAAGGGATGGGCATCACCTTAACTGGGATGGAACCAGGCTGTTGGCAATAACCTTTAAAAAGAAGAGAGAACAGCTTTTAAACTAGATAATAGGGGAAAGCTGACAGTCGCACAAGAGCGTATGGTTCAGAACAATGTATCCTTGAAGGATACTGCTAAAAGCAGAGAGGTTCCAAAAAAGAGTAAAGTTGCCCAAATGCCCTCGAGTATGGAGCAGACAGAGTTTAAAGATCCCAAATTACCCATGCCTACCAATAGCCAAATTAATATGAATAAAATACAGTCTCTAAAATGCTTGTATGCAAATGCTAGAAGTCTAAAAAATAAGATGGGAGAGTTTATAGCACTAAATGAGAGGTTAGATATGATTGGAATCTCAGAGACATGGTGGAAGGAGGACAACCAGTGGGACACTGTGATACCTGGGTACAAACTATATCGTAATTATAGAGCTGATCAAATTGGTGGAGGAGTTGCGCTCTATGTTAGAGAAGGCATTGAGTCAGAAAGGATTAAAGTTTTGCAGGAAACAAAATTTGCTGTAGAATCTCTATGGATTGAAATTCCATGTAAAAAGGGGGAGGCAATGGCAGTGGGGGTGTACTATCGACCGCCTGGCCAGAATGAGCAAATGGATGATGAAATGCTCAAAGAAATCAAGGAAGCGAACAAAAGTCACAGCACAGTAATAATAATGGGTGATTTCAATTACCCCGGTATCGACTGGGTCAGTGTCACGGCAGGACATGCTAGGGAGATAAAGTTCCTAGATGAAATAAATGACTGCTTCTTGGAGCAGCTGGTTCATGAACTGACCAGAGGGGAAGCCATATTTGACCTAGTCCTTAGTGGAACACCAGATCTGGTGCAAGAGATAAGGGTGTAGGGGCCACTTGGCAATAGTGATCATAGCATGATCGCATTTGATTTAATTAATGGAGCAGGGATGGTAAGGAAATCCACAGTACTACCTTTTAACTTTCAAAAGGGAGACTATGATAAAATGAGGAAAATAGTTAAGAAAAAAACTAAAAGGAGCAGTTGCAAAGGTTAAAGACTTACATCAAGCTTGGGTGGTGTTGAAAAATACTATCTTGGAAGCCCAGACCAGCTGTATTCCACACTTTAAGAAAAGTGGAAGGAAGTCCAAAAAAATGCCAGCATGGTTTAAAGGTGAGGTCAGAGAGGCTGATGTTGCCAAAAAAGCATCTTTCAGGAAATGGAAAAAAAAGCCAAATGACGAAACCTAGAAACAGCACAAGCACTGGCAAGTTAAATGCAAGGCATTGATAAGGCAGGCAAAGGGAGAATTTGAGAAGAAGCTTGCTGTGGAAGCAAAAAGGTGTAATAAAGACTTTTTCAAGTACATTTGTAGCAAAAAACCTGTGAGAGAGTCGGTCCATTAGATGATAGAGGAGTTAAAGGGGCACTAAGAGGCGACAAGGCGATAGCGGAGAGACTGAATGAATTCTCTGCTTCGGTCTTTACTGAGGAAGATGTAGGGATGTTACTCATGACTGAAGTGGTATTTAAAGGTGCAGAAGAATTGAAGGAAATATCCATACATCGGAAAGATGTATTACAACTATTAGATAAACTGAAGAGTAGCAAATCACCTGGGCCTGATATACATCCAAGGATGTTGAAAGAACTGAAATGTGAGATTGCAGACCTGCTATTAGTAATCTGTGAACTATCATTAAAATCATCTGTAATATCTGAAGATTGGAAGATGGCGAACGTAACACCAATTTTTAAAAAGGGTTCCAGAGGTGATCCGGGAAACTACAGACCGGTGAGCCTGATGTCAGTACCGGGAAAAATGGTAGAAACCATCATAAAGAACAAAATTGCTGAACATGTAGATAGTCATGGCTTAATGGGAGACAGCCAACATGGCTTTAGACAAGGAAGATCTTGTTTTACTAATCTGTTATGTTTTTTGAAGGTGTGAATAAACAGGTAGACAAAGGTGAGTCTGTTGATATTGTGTATCTGGACTTTCAGAAAGCCTTTGACAAGGTCCCTCATCAGAGACTTTTGGCAAAACTAAAGAGTCATGGGATAGGAGGCAGTGTACTATTGTGGATCAGGAACTGGCTAAAAGATAGCAAGCAGAGGGTAGGGCTAAATGGACAAGTTTCCCAATGGAGAAAGGTGAATAGTGGTGTACTGTGCTGGGTCCACTGCTTTTTGACATATTCCACTTTCCAGGTCATTTATGAATAACGAGTGAGGTTATCAAATTTGCAGATGACACAAAACTATTTAAAGTTGTTAAAACCCCAGAGGATTGTGGAAAACTACAAGAGGATCTTGATAAATGGGAAGACTGGGCATCAAAATGGCAGATGAAATTTAATGTGGACAAGTGCAAAGTTATGCACCTAGGGAAGAACAACCCAAACTATGGTTACACGATGCAAGGTTCCACCACCACCCAGGAAAAAGATTTAGGCGTCATTGTGGATAACATGTTAAAACCCTCGGCACAGTGTGCAGCGGCGGCCAAGAGAGCAAATAGAATGCTAGGTATCATAAGGAAAGGAATGGAAAATAAAACAAAGGATTTTATAATGCCTCTATATCGTTCCATGGTGAGACTGCACCTTGAATATTGTGTGCAATTCTGGTCGCTGTATCTTAAAAAGGATATAGCAATATTAGAAAAGGTTCAGAGAAGAGCCACCAAAATGGTAAAGGGGGATGGAAGGATACCCCGATGAAGAAAGGCTAAAAAGGTTAGGGCTCTTTAACCTGGAAAAGAGACGGCTGAGGGGAGATATGATAGAAGTCTATAAATTAATGAACAGAGTGGAACGGGTAAACGTAGATCGATTGTTTACGTTATCAGAATATAGAAAGACTAGGGGACATGTAATGAAGCTACAGGGTAAACTATTTAAGACTAATAAAAGAAAATATTTTTTCACTCAACGTATAATCAAACTCTGGAATTTGTTACCAGAGGATGTAGTAAAGGCTGTTAGTGTAGCTGGGTTTAAAAAAGGTTTGGACAAGTTCCTGGAGGAAAGGTCCATAAACCATTATTAAGAAGGGACCCAGGATATCAATGCTTGATCCAATACAAGCATTGTGGAACCTGTGTCTTTTGGGGTACGTATGACCTAGATTGGCCACTGTTGGAAACAGGATACTGGGCTTGATCTGACCCAGTATGGCATATCTTATGTTCTTATAAAGTAGCTAAACAGGTTGAAAAGGAGACAGCAAAAGCTAGAAGGAAGCTTGGGTGCATACGGAGAGGAATGACTAGCAGAAAAAAGGACGTGATAGCCCCTCTGTATAAGTCTTTGGTGCGACCTCATTTGGAGTATTGTGTTCAATTCTGGAGACCGCACCTTCAAAAGGATATAAACAGGATGGAGTCAGTACAGAGGGTGGCTACTAAAATGGTTAGTGGTCGTCATTATAAAGCATATGGGGACAGACTTAAGGATCTTAATATGTATACCTTAGAGGAAAGGCGGGATAGAGGTGATATGATTGAGATGTTTAAATATCTCTGTGGTACAGAGGAAGAGCCTCTTTTGATTGAAAGCAAGCTCTGCTATGAGGGGACATGGGATGGGGATGAAAGGGGCTAGATTCAGGAGTGTTATGCAGAAATATTTCTTTATGGAAAGAGTGGTGGATCCGTGGAATAGTCTCCCAGTGGAGGTGGTAGAGATGAGGACAGTATCTGAATTTAAAAAAGCATGGGAGAAACACAGAGGATCTCTAAAGGAAAAAAGGGGACTGTTGTAGTTGTTGATATGGTAGAACAGACTAGATAGGCCAAGTCGTCATTTTTCTGTTTCTACTCCTGGGGTCGTCTTCAGTATCCTCTTGACAAAGCAGAACAAGGAAAGAAGATGCACCCAAAACTATAGGATGCCACACAAACTATGTTCATGATTTGACAGGCGAGCTGTACTGACAAGCACTGTGCCAAAGAAGAGTGCCAAGGTAGTGCCGTAACTGGCCAGGCCCAGAGCCATGCTCATATCTGAAGGCCGGGTCCAAGAGCCAAGGGTGAGGCGTGGACTGGTCTAGCAGGATTCCAGGAAAGGAAATTAAGATTAAATTAGACTTACCTGCTAATTGTAGTTCCTGGAGGAACTCCAGTCTGGTCCCGGAATATCTGGGTTGCCAACCTCCTCTAGCAGCTTTGGAGACTGAGAAACTTTTTTCTTGTGATGTCATCGGTATATAAAGCCTGGCTCCTCCTTTCCCACCAGTTTACCTAATGACAAAGCAGACTCACCAGAGCAACAAGTAAGTAACGAAAACAACTCAACTAAACCACCCCAGGAAACTGCAAAGTCCCAGGGACCGAACTATGTACAAAACAGTCTGTGTTTCAAACTACTGTCCATATGTCCTGAGGTCGCTTGCCCCTCTCCTAGGAAGGTACCCTCTAAAGAACCCCCCCTTAACAGGAAAGGGCCCCAGCTAACCAGCACCCCGCCCAGCAGAGAAAACCAAAATATTGCTTACCAGTAGGACAGCTCTCGCTTCAGGCCACAGCTCGCCAAAGAACCCGGGCGGGATCCGGGACCAGACTGGAGTTCCTCCAGGAACTACAATTAGCAGGTAAGTCTAATTTAATCTTCCTGATCGTCCCTCCAGTCTGGTCCCGGAATATCTGGGATGTAACAGAGCAGTAACTACAATCAATGGGAGGGTTCTGCAAGCCCGGCCTGAAGCACTGCCGCGCCAAAACAGGTGTCCCTACCCGCCTGAACATCCAGACGGTAATGCCGCACAAAGGTATGGAGAGACGACCATGTTGCCGCTTTACAGATTTCTACCGCTGGCACCAGACTGCACTCCACCCACGACGCCACTTGCGCCCTCGCGGAATGGGCCTTCAGACCCTCTGGAACCGGACGGCCACGCAAAAGGTAAGCCGAAGCAATAGCCTCCTTCACCCATCTAGCAATGGAAGCCTTGGAAGCCGCTTCCCCTTTCCTTGTCCCCGCAAAGAGCACAAAAAGCCTGTCCGACTTAAGAAAAGATGCGGTGCGAGCCACATATTTCTTCAAAGCTCGACGAATATCCAAACGATGCAGTCGCTGCGCTACCGGGCCTTTACCTCTCTCCCGAAAAACGGGCAAAGAGACCACCTGATTCAAATGAAAGGCAGACACCACCTTCGGAAGGAATGATGGAACGGGCCTGAACTACCTTTGACTTGCCAAATGATAGAAAGGGCTCCCTGCAAGACAGTGCTTGTAACTCCGAAATCCGCCTCGCGGAAGCCACCGCCACCAAAAACACCACTTTTAACGTGAGATCTTTCAAGGACACCTCTGCTAAAGGCTCAAACGGTGCCCTTCCCAAGGCGTCCAAGACCAAAGGCAGGTCCCATGCCGGAATTACCCTCTGACGAGGCGGCCGAAGAAGCGAAACCGCCCTCAGAAAACGCCACACATCCGCATGAGCTCCCAGCGCCATACCGCGGACCTTACCTCTATAACAGGACAACGCTGCCAACTGTACCCTCAAAGAAGAGGCTGCCAAACCCTTCTGAAAGCCATCCTGCAAGAAAGACAGCACCTGTGGCACCGAGGCTCGTAAGGGAACATAGTTCTTCTCCGCACACCAGGCCTCAAAGATTCTCCAAACTCTGACGTAAGCCAATGAAGTAGATCTCCTGCGCGCCTTCAGCAAGGTGGACACCACCACCGACGAATAACCGCGTGCCGCTAACCGCACCCGCTCAAGAGCCAGGCCGTAAGCGAGAACCGAGTCACTTGGGGCATGCAGAGCAGACCCTTCGTGAGGAGATCCCGACGTACCGGAAGCTTCCAAGGTTGGGCTACCACGAGCCGCACTAAGTCCGCGTACCACGGGCGCCTTGGCCAATCTGGGGCGATGAGAACCACTCGACCTCTGTGCCGCTCGATGCGCTGCAATACCCGCCCGATCAACACCCATGGGGGGAAGACATACAGCAGCTGCCCCTCCGGCCATACCTGAATGAGAGCATCCAAACCTTCTGCCATCCGCTCCCGTCGTCGGCTGAAAAAGCGCTCGACCTTTGCGGATTGAAAAGTCGCCATGAGATCCATTACCGGCAGACCCCAGTGTCGCACCAACATCGCAAACACCTCGGGGTGCAGGACCCACTCTCCCGGGTCCACCTTCACGCGACTCAGAAAATCGGCCTCCACATTGTCCACTCCTGCGACATGCGCCGCCAATAATGCCACCAGATGGGTCTCTGTCCAGTCGAACAAACTCTCTGCTTCGTCCTCCAGTGCCATGCTGCTGGTGCCGCCTTGCCGATTCACATACGCTACCACCGTGGCATTGTCCGAGAACACCCGAACGGCCTTTCCCTGAAGCCACGGATGCAACTCCCACAGTGCTAATGCCACCGCACGTAACTCCAACCGGTTGATCAACCACAACTTCTCCTGGTCGGACCACTGACCCTGAACTAGGCGACCCTGACAATGGGCCCCCCAGCCGTAGAGACTGGCATCCGTCGTCAGCGCAATCCAATCCGGGGGATCCAACCACATGCCTTTTTCCAGACTCCCGGGCCGCAACCACCAACCGAGCGCCCGGCAAGTCCGTAGAGGGCAAGGCAACCTGTGACTCAGAGAATCCCTCTGATGCGACCACCTTCTTAAGAGAGCCCGTTTTGTAATGGCCTCATGTGAGCCCTCGCCCATGGTACCATCTCCAAGGTCGCCGCCATCGTCCCCAACACCTGCAGATACTCCCCGGCCGTGGGACCCTGTCGACCAAGGAACTGACGCACCAAGCGCCGGAGCCCCAGCCCCTTCTGCTGTGGCAGAAAAACGCGCCCGACCTTGGTGTCGAAGCGCGCTCCCAGGTACTCCAGCTCTTGAGACGGGGTCAACCTGCTTTTCGCCATGTTGACTACCCAACCTAGACTCTGCAACAGATCCACCACCTTGGCCGTAGCCGCTACACTCTCCTCTCTGGACTTGGCTCTGATCAACCAATCGTCTAGGTACAGATGCACCAACACCCCGTCCTTCCGCAAGGCTGCCGCCACCACCACCATAACCTTGGTAAAGGTGCGAGGAGCCTTCGCCAGCCCAAAGGGAAGCGCTTGAAACTGGAAATGCCCCATCGAACTGCGAACCGGAGGAATCCCTGATGCTCCCGACGAACCGGAATATGCAGGTACGCCTCCGATAAGTCCAGGGACGTCAGAAACTCCCCTGTTCTGACCGCCGCAATGACTGATCTAAGGGTCTCCATCCGAAAATGAGATACGCGCAGACAACGATTCACCCTCTTGAGATCTAGAATAGGCCGCCAAGTGCTTTCCTTCTTTGGAACTACGAAGTAAATGGAGTATCGACCGCAACCTAACTGGTCGGGAGGAACCGGGACAACCGCTCCGAGACGTAGAAGCCGTCGTACTGTTTCCCGAACCGCCGCGCGCTTCGCTGGAGCGGCGCACGGCGACCGAACGAAAGCATCGACTACTGGCCTCTGAAGTTCTAGGGCATATCCTTCGCGTACTACCTCCAAGACCCACTGATCGGACGTGAGGTGGATCCAGGCCAGATAAAATTCCCGCAGGCGACCGCCTACGGGAACCAGCTCCTCCTGGACCCCCCTGACTTCATTGCGATTTCTTAAAGGTGGAGGGCAAGGACGCAGATGCAAAGCCCCTATTTGCTCCTCGAAACCCCCGAAACCCTTGGGATCGACTAGGGAAATGGCCTCGCAGCCCTGGACTACCCCTAGGCGGAGTGAACCGCCGAAAATCGCGCTGTTGCTGCCGAAGCCCGGGAGCAGGACGGTTCTGCTTCTGCCTATCTTCCGGCAGCCGTCCCCCCTTAGTCTCTCCCAACTCCTTCACCAACTTGTCCAAATCCTCCCCAAAGAGCAGTTTACCGCGAAAGGGAAGCCTACTTAACCGAGCTTTTGACGAACCATCCGCCGCCCAGTTGCACAGCCAGAGACACCGGCGCCCCGCGACCACGGAAGCCATGCTCTTAGCTAACCCTCGGATCAGATCATAATGAAGGTCCGCTAGATATGCCGCTCCGGACTCCAATCTGGATGCCTCCTTGGCCGCTGCAACCGAAGAGCCTCCCTGGATCCGCTGCACCCAGCGCAAACAGGCTCTTGCCACCCAGGCTCCACAAATGGACGCCTGCAAGGACAACGCATTAGCCTCAAAGACCTGTTTCAACAAGGTTTCCAATTTCCTGTCTTGCGCATCCTTCAGAGCCGCTGAGCCTTCTACCAGGATAGTAGTCTTCTTAGTGACTGCCGAAACTGCCGCATCCACCCTGGGGGCCTTAAATAACTCCCGATCTTGATCCAGCAGCGGCTACAGCCGTGCCATCACCCTAGCTCCCTTAAGGGCAGCCTCCGGCATGTCCCATTCCTCCTGAATAATTTCTTTAAACACCCTGTGTACCGGAAAAGCCCTCTGAGTCTTCCGGACCGCCTGTAGCAAGGGATCCTCCAGGGTAGTATCGTCAGCCGGCCCAGCGTCCAGCATATTAAGAGCCTTGAGCGCCTCCGCTATAAGCGCTGGAAGTTCCTCCCTATGGAAAACACGAACCACACGCGCCTGATCTTCCTGCTCCCTAACTTCACCTTCCTCCAGATCCCCTAGGCCATCCTCAGAACGCAAGTCCTCTGACACCACCGACTGATCTAGGAGATCCCTCTCTAGCCTAGCTACCTTGGCACAGACACCCGACGCTCCTGCCGACAAGGCTGAACTTGGCCTCTTGTGCCCCAGCCCCGCCGCAGAAGTACTTGCCACTGGCTCCGCAGTAGAACCGGCCAAAGACTGTTAGAGCAGGACCATGAAATTAGCCGAGAAAATAGAGGCCAAACTTCCTCCTACCGGCTGCTGCGAAAGGGGAAGATCAGGCCCTGAAGTGGTGCTCAAAGCTGGCTCCGCCGCCTCCCGGGACAGAAGAATGGGCACTGGAACCTCCTCTAACACCTCCTGTTCTGCCATCTCAGATGCAGGGACTAACTCCTTGGACTCCAGCTCCGGAGTACAGCCCCTGCAGACCCCCTCTTGTGAGACAGAGCTCCTCTTAGCCCCGCACAAGAGACACTGTTGCTTGGAAGGCATGCTGCACAGCGATCCGCCCCCTAGCCACCCCCCAAGCACCCGAAATCAGAAACAATTTTTTTTTTTTTTTACCCAAAATACCTCAGAATCGCACCCCCGATGTGATTACTGAGGAAAGCCCCCAAAAACGAGGCTCACTGCCGAAGCTACGGGCCCTCAAAGACCGACAGAGCAGACCGGTGAATTTTCCCGCGCCTATCACACGCGGCCTGGCCTGCCTATTCCCGGCGCGCTTACCTCCAGGACCCGTTGCTGCCGAAAGCAGGCTGCGGATTTGCTCTGAGCCGCCCTGAGCGACTGCACTCCGCAAGGGTGAAATCACTCCGGGCTGCCCGCAAGAGCTCTAAGCGCCGGCAGGCAAAGCATCTGCACGCGCTGAGTGTCGGCGAACTCCGGATCCGTGCTTTCCCCACCGGGACGGATCTCGGGCGCCAGTCCTCTCTCCCAGCAGTGGAACAAAACAACAAACACCCCCCCGGTTGCTGCCTGCCCCCCCCCCCCCGAAGGGAAGACTGAGGAGAGCAGAGGACCTCAGGGCAAGGAAAGCAGACTATGCCCCCCCTTCCAGTCCTGTAGGCAGAGGACTTCTCCCTTAAAGAGCCCCTTACCTCCAAAAGTCCCAATGATTTAATCTCCCTTATTTTGTTTCTTTTAAAATATAAATTAAGATCCCAAAAATACCAAATCCTAACCCCTACTTAATCGTTTCTCCAGTGAGCCCTGGAATCCCTGGGCTCACCAACCTCCTAGCTGCTTTGGAGACTGTTAAACTGGTGGGAAAGGAGGAGCCAGGCTTTATATACCGATGACATCACAAGAAAAAGGTTTCTCAGTCTCCAAAGTTGCTAGAGGAGGTTGGCAACCCAGATATTCCGGGACCAGACTGGAGGGACGATCAGGAACGGTAAGTGAAATTTCACCTTCCAAATCATCCTGCTGGACCAGTCCACACAAGTGGGTAGTACCTAAGCTAGTCTCTCACTGGGCAGGAAGAAACAGCCGCCGCAAACACCCTCGTCCCAAAGCGGACTGAGTCACGAGCTTGGAGATCAAAGTGGCAATGACGGACGAAAGTGGATAAGGAAGACTGTTACCACCTGACAAATGTCCAGAGAAGTCACATCTGACAGCTCTGCCCAGGAGGTGGCTTGCGCCAGCGTGGAGTGAGCCTGTAGGCCAGCCGGAATGGGTCACCTGTGCAAGATATAGGCTGATTCAATGGCACGTTTTATCCAGTGGGCAATGGTGGCTTTGGATGCTGTCATCCGCTGACGGGGACCTGTAAAGAGGACAAAGAGTTGGTTGGTTTTGCGGATCAACGCAGTAGCTGTGAGATAATGGCGGAGAATCCGGCAGACATCCAAGGCCCGCAGCCCTGCGTCCACGCTGATGCAGATCTCCTTGAGGAAGGCCCACAAGGAAATGGCCTGATTAAGATGGAAAGGGGAAAGGACCTTAGGGAGAAAGGAGGGCACTATCCGCAATGAGACTGCCTCCCTGGAGAAACTGAGATAAGGACTGCGACATGAGAGAGCTTGGAGCTCAGAGATACACTGGGCAGACATAACTGCTACTAAGAAGGCTGCTTTGAAGAAGAGAGGCTGCATGAGGCTCTGAAGTACCAGAAAGAGGTCCTAGGAAGGGACCACGGACCGCAGCGGGGGTTGTAGGGAACGCATCCCTTTGAGAAATCGGCTGACATCTGCATGTGAAGCTAAGAAGCACCCTGCAATGGGACCCCGGAAGCAAGTGAGGGCTGCTACCTGCATGCGTACCGTGTTGAACGCCAGGCCACTATTGAAGCCATCCTGCAAGAATGCAAAGATGGCAGGAACGGCCACATGCCACAGGGAAATATCAGCCCAAGCACACCAAGACTAAAAAAATGCGCCACACTTGGGCATATGCCAACGAGGTAGAGGAATGCTGGGCTCTCAGAAGGATAGAAATGACCCTGTCAGAACACCCCTTTTGCCCTAACTGGCGCCTCTCAAGAGCCAAGCCATAAGCGAGTAAGGAACTGGATTGTCCATGAACATGGGCCCTTGATGCAGCAACCCCTGGCGAGCCCCGAGTGGAAGAGGAGGAGCTGTCACGAGATGCATGAGGTTGGCATACCACAGCTGGTGAGGCCAGTCGGAGGCCACAAATATTACTGAGCCCGGATGTTGCTCGAGTCTGCAAAGTGCCCGCCTTATCATTACCCAGGGCGAGAAAATATATAGAAGCTAGTTACTCAGCCATGGTTGCACCAAGGCATCCAGACCGCTTGAGCCATGCTCTCGACAGTGACTGAAAAAGGCAGGCACCTTTGCATTCACTGCTGAGGCCATGAGGTCTAGGCTGGGCCGACCTCACCGCCGTACAATGTTGTTGAATGCCCACGGGGTGAGTTCCCATTTGCCGGGAACAAGACATGCCGGCTGAGAAAATCCGCCTGAATATTGTCAACCCCTGCAATGTGCTGGGCTGATAGAGCCTGCAGGTTGGTCTCCCCCCCCCCCCCCAAGGGGAGGAGGAGGAGTAGCATCTCCCTGACCACACCGCAGCAATTGGTTCTGCCCTGACAGTTGAGGGAAACAACCATTGTGGCATTGTCGCACAGAACACGAACTGCACAGCCTTGCAGAAGTGGTTGAAAATGTAGTAAGGCCAGACGAACTGCTCGAGGTGGTTGATGGTCACCCAAATTCCCTGTTTGCGGAGCATGGCAGCTACCACCACCATTACCTTCGAAAAGGTGTGCAGGGCTGTGGCAAGACCGAACATCAGTGTGCAAAACTGGTAATGATCGCCTAAAATGGAGAAGCGGAGGAACTGCTGCTGGTTTCGGCGGATGGAAATGTGGAAGTAAGCTTTGGCGAGGTCTAGGGTGGCTAGGAAATTACTTGTTCACACTGCCTGAATGACAGAACGGAGCGAAACCATGCAGAATCAACGGATTCGCAGATAGCAATTGACGCCTTTGAGATTGAGAATCAGCCAGAAGAAGCCATCCTTTTTGAGGATGACAAAATATATAGAATAGTGTCCTAGCCCTCTCTTTGCCAGAGGGATGTGAACAATGGTCCATAGATATAAGAGGCACTGAAGCGTGGCCTGTACCGCCCTCCATTTGTCGGACGAAGCGCACGGGGAAATAAGGAAGGTGTCTGGAATGGGCATTATGCAGTCGATGGCATAGCCCTGGTGAATGACCCTGAGAATTCACCGGTCTGTGGCAATTTTGGTCCATTCTCTGGAGTAAAGGGAGAGTCGTCTGCTCACTGGTGGTACTTGGGAGGGGGCCACAGGACAGTTAGCGGGAGGCACGACCGTGGTCTGAGAATTTCCCCGAGGACGCATCCTTGCCCCAGCGGTAACCCCGAAAGGACTGAGATCTTGACGCTACTCTAGATTGTGTATCCTGCTGGGGGGCCCTGTGGGGTTGAAACTGGCGTGCCTCCCAAAACTGCAGTCTGGAGCTAGGGCCAGAAGCAGCCCCAAGCCAGAGCGACAGCTGGAAGACCTGGGCCTGTCCTCCAGCAAGCGCTGGGAGTAACCTCCCCAAGGTCTTTTACAAGTTTCTCAAGATCCTCTCCAAACAGGAGCTTGCCTTTAAAGGGGAGACAGGCTAGACGAGCCTTGGAGGTCACATCCACTGATCAATGGCACAGCCACAGCCAGCGACAGTCACCGCTGCAACCGAGCGTGCCCCTAAGCAGAGCAAATCATAGAGTTGACTACAAAGGCTGCGACCAACTCCAGGCGGGCAGCTGTTGAGTCGTCCGGAAGAAGCTAAATCCAGCGTAAGAGGACCCAAGCCCCCATATTTCTGCAAGAGGAGGCTTGTAGAGACAGGGCAGAGAAGGAAAAAGCTGTCTTTAGCAGTCCCTCCACCTTGCGATCCTGTTGATCGTGGAGAGCTGTGCCACCCTCAACTGGGATGGTTGTATGCCTTGCCATGGCTGCAATAATGGCATCCACCTTGGGATGCCGCAGCCAGCTGTCGAGGTCCTCTGGGGCCCAACTGTAGAGGCGCCCCAGCCACCTCATGGTGCGCAGTGAGGCCTCTGGAGAACCCCACTCAAGGTTCACCATTTGTTGGAGCTTTGACGGGAATGGGAAGGACTTGGAGGGTTTGTGAATGCCCACCAGGATAGGGTCCAGTTGGTCCGTTGCCTCTGACTGTGTGATGGGCCCCTGTGAGAGCTGTAAGGCCTCCACTACCTGGGTGATGAGCAAGGAGAGTTCTTCCTTCCGGAAAAGTCAGACATCCTGAGATTGGTCCAGCTCGTCTGCATCCTCGCGGTCTGAAGCAGTCTCCCTGAACTGAGGACAGTTCCTCCCCTCCTCTAGGGGTTGAGAGCCGCTAGAGGTCCGAGCCACTGCCTTCTCACATGATCCCTTCAACCTGGACCCATTTCCTACCGATGCTGACCCTGGCTCAGCGGATGCAGAGGAACTTTCGACCTAGCCTGCACTTCAAAGCTCCCAGCTTTGCTACTTGGGGACATAGGATGAGGATGAAAGGGGATAGACTCAGGAGTAAGGTGTGGAAATATTTATTTATGGAAAGAGTGGTAGATGCGTGGCATAGTCTCCAGTGCTGGTAAAGATGAGGATAGTATCTGAATTAAAAAAAAAAAAAAAAAAAGAAGCATGGGACAAACACAGAGGCTCGCTAAAGGAAAAAAGGGGTCTGTTTTAGTGATTGATATGGAAAGGCAGACTAGATAGGCCATGTGGTCTTTTTCTGCCGTCATGTTTCTATGTTTACTCTTCTCATCAGCATATATCACTTCAGCATTCAAGAAGATTTGAAGATGATGTCTTTTGCTGCTTGCAAGAGCCCAGACCCAGAAGGAAGAACACAGACCCCCCAAGAGGAGCATGAGGAGGTACATGCTACACCCAGCGCGGTGTGAGGCTCTGCAGATGATGCCTATTCAGAAACAGGGCAGTAATGGGTGGACTACCAGAACCAGACAGGCATCTGCTGTCATGCAGATGCTCAACCGTGCACTTTTTTTTTTTTGTGCATGCATTACTGTGCTCCTTAACACTAATGTTTTATGATCATCTTTTCTTTGTGCTGGGATGTTATGTCGGTCATGTGCATATGCTCGGTTTTATGTGTCCCTCATTTGCATATCTGCCCTTTTTTGCATTGATGTGTAATTGTCTGTTAAGGCGCTATGTAGATGCGTAAAGAGTCACTACCGTGTGCATCTAAGACTGGTTTTCTGCATTGACCTGTATGTTGTCATGAGTCAATGTAAGATCTGAATTGTCAGTGATTACCGGACGGAGCCATGTCACTACAGTCCTGTTTTTTTGCACGATTACATGGATGGATTTTATAGTTCTGGGTCTCTAAGGGGTATGTTTACTAAAGTGCGGTAAACGTGAATAACGCGCGTTGTACGATGTTAACGATCGTAAGTGCAGTATAACGCGCGTAATCACGTGCTGAGCGTTAAAGTCATACTACGCGTGTTAACCGTAGATAACGATCGTAAAGCCCCGTGGCATGGTAAAACAATGCAGAAGGTGGAGAGAAGGGGTCAATGGGCGGAGAGTGGGTGGGGAGAGGCCTCCCTCACACCAACGCGCTGAATTTCAGAGCTCAAATGCAATGCGAATGAAAACCTGCCATTAAAAGGCACATTAAAGGGGAGAGAAACCATTTAGGTGTCAGCAATGTACAGCCCAGGCAGGAAAACCCAAAGAGAGTGATAAGTGTGATACATGTGCACAGAACAAAAGGGCACAGAAACACTGAAAATGACCCCAACAAACTGGATAAAAACAATAACCAAGTTGGTCAACAGTGGTATCAATGAGAAACATCCCCCCCCCCCGAGTAAGCTCCATAGAACAGATAGAAACCGTGGAAGGGTCTATAATCCGTACCCAGACAAGGTGAATGGACCCACAGTGAAATAGCGCTGCTCAGGGTATCCTCCACCACCAGACAGGGTGCCTATGGCATGCACATGTCCTGCAACAGCAGGGTGTGCATGTTGGAACGGCAACTGGACAGATGCTGGAGAAGGGGATACAGAGGGCCGCAGGCGGCACATGTCAAGGTACCACCAGGGAATGCACCATCTCTGTGATAACATGGTGGTGCAGTGCACAAAACCACTGTAATCAGAAGCAGAAGGTCACAGGTTCAAGTCCCAGCTGTGGATTCCGCCAACCCACTCTGCATATTTTACCCACTACTATAAAGTCCTAATACAGACAGAACCTTATTTGCAGATGACGTAAACATGCCCAAAACACCTACATTTTACCCTACAGACCACAGACTCCATAAACAGGCGCATTACCTACAGCAGAGTCTCCCAAATGCAGTTCTGGAGGGCCAAACACCATTCAGGTTCCATGCTGCCTCTAATAAAGATGCCTGTGCTGCATATCTATGCACCACCCCCATGGTATTCAGATGTATCTCTTGCATAGCCATGAGGGACAGCATGAAAACCTGAACAGTGTTTGGCACACCAGGACTGGAGTTGGGAAACACTGCCGTAAAGCAGCAGCCAACAGGGGCAGACACACCCGCACCCACACCCACACCCACAGGCCCCATCATCCAAAGCCACCTGGAGAGGCAGGACTTTGGGCTTTGCATGCATCTTCCAATACGAGCACCTGCATACCATAGTAATGCCACCATAAACCTTGGAATAGGGTACACATCTTAAAAAAGGTTGCTATGATTACTGGCAGATAGCAATCCCTAGCTCAAGTACAAGTTTTCTCTGAGTGAGCTGCAGCATAGCAACCTTTCTGATGTCTGTGGAGTGTGCTACAGGTCCTGTGTCTGACAGTGTTTACCAACCTGTGCAGTGACACCTACAGGTTTGCTTACCACAGCCATTCCTGCCCTGTGTCCCGGACCGTTGGGGGGGGGGGGCAGGGCAGGGCTGGGCTGGGCTGGCCAACACCTCCATAGCTGCACAATGGTGGCATAGGTGGGAGTGTGTGTCTGTCTATCAAGTGTGTGGTGTTGGCAAACACCCCCCCCCCCCCAGCCCGCAGTGCTAGCACTGTTGCCAGAATTGGCCTGCCAATGTGCATAATGAGGAGCAAGGTACTGTGGGAATAGGCTGTATAGGGTGGCCTGACCTGGCTGCATCATCTCAAGGCATAGGGCAATGGTTCGGACATTGTAGTGCCCGGCTTCCACCTGCATGAACAGGGTGGCCATAGCATGTCCTGCTGGGAGATCACTCTCACCCTGACTGAGCAGTGACCACTGCATGGCTAGGTTCCCCCATAGTGCTCTATGGCATTTCTCTCATGTGATATATATGGGTTCCCTTTTGGGGCCCAATCACTGACTTATCTGCTTGGTGTGTATGCTGACACCCCTGTTCTGGGTGCCTGCATCTCATCCAGGACCATGCACTCTGGACTAGCTGGGGGACTGTCTGCAGCTAGTATGTGTCTTGCTGTAACACCTCGCAGGGTGCAGCGGCTGGAGGCGTGCTGCTGGAGAATATCAGATAATGTTGGGGGGCAGCTGTGCATTTCCAAGCCTGCCATTTGTCGACTAATGACCTATGGATGTGTAGCGCTCTGTCTGTCCCCCAACAAGACTGGGGATGATGGACCCCTCTACTGCTACCATTGCAGTGAGGTAGACTGTGGATCTATTGGTGGTTGAACCTGTTCTGCACCCTGAGCCCCGGAGGGTGGGTTGTGTGGTGGATCATAAACAACCCCACCCCCAGCAGGTAACCATGCCACCAACACCGGATATGCACTATTTTGGGTGCATAATTGCCCATATAGACTAGACATAAGCGAGACATACAGCAGGACACCGATGTAACCATGGTGTATCCAATGGAACTACAGACAACACACTGATGGGGACCTGCAGCAGGGGGTATGGCATTCCTGAAAGGTGCTGTGGACCTGTTGCTGGCCACCCCACCTCAAACTCAGGGTGGTCACAGTAACCGCACAATGTGACTGTCTGTGGTTACTCTGTACCAGTGCCACACATTGTTCCCCCTACTATGCAGAGGTGCTGCACATGGTCATGGTCATATGTTGCGGTTCCCCCCCCCCCATCACCTAGGGCTGATGGGGGAGGGGGAACTGCAACATATGACCATCTGTACACTGCTGATTTGCATGTGCAGTGCATCATGGGTGTGACTGCTCCAATCCAACCCTGTGAACCCCTGCAGATGGACTGCGTGGTGAAATGAAGCCCCTCTGTCAAATACACACAAGCTCTCCATTGCTTCCAATGCCACCCTGACATATAACCAATCAGGGACTCCCCCTGTGCTGTTCCCACCACACACCCTCCGCAATCTCTCTAAACAAAAGGGGCATTAAAATTGTGTGATACATCTCCACATTGAGGACATATCTAGCCAAAGGAATGTGAATGCACCCTAATGTGAGATGTGTGCAGGAGAAGGTGGTATAAAACATGATGCCGACGCTGCAAAATGTAGCAGCAGTACTAAGAAGTGGGGTTTGTAAAGTCCAGCTCCTGCTCACAGGCTCTGATAGGCAATAGGCCAGCACAATCAGAGATGGTAGAATTAATGTTAGGTGCAATACACCCTCAAGGATATGTAATCTACAGTGCCCACACCTGAACCAATGCACGTAGTAACGCTCGCCCAGGCTGGAACCAACGCACGTATTCACGCACGCAGCAACGCACGTATCCATGCGTGGTGACATGCCCATAACAACATGTGGGTATGCACGTGGCTACGCAGCACTGATACAGTCAGAGCAAATGGCAGCCATGTCGAGGAAGCCAGCTTTTGGTGTGCCTCAGCGGACAGTGCACTTTATAATGTAGTCTGTGTGGTGCATTGTAGGGTGCCTTCTGCAGCACCTTCGGTTACGCCACTGTGAGGGTGTGTTTGCTGGCAACACTACTGGAAATAAACAAAAAATTGCCTCCTCATTCACTACGTACTGTACAGGGTGATGCCTGGGCCAGCCTTCTGCATTAGGCACACTGGGGACTCGAACCCATGCGGCCTGTATCAGCGGTCTGTGATGTAACCATTATGCTACAGCTCTGTTTCAGTGATTTGTGTCTGTACGCCTTCTTAGGCTTAACGCGCCACGGCGCCCTGTAACGCTCGTTAGTTTTTGGAACGCGCGTTAGCGGTAACGATGTACCGCCCATGTCCTTATTTGGTGTTTCTGTCTTTACTGCGGCTCCTAACGCGAATCGCACTAACGCACTTTAGTAAACATACCCCTAAATGTAGCAGGGCAAAGCTGGAACT
This sequence comes from Ichthyophis bannanicus, assembly GCA_033557465.1. NCBI lineage: Eukaryota > Metazoa > Chordata > Amphibia > Gymnophiona > Ichthyophiidae > Ichthyophis > Ichthyophis bannanicus. The sequence continues at coordinate 253,759,533 of CM066039.1, forward strand.
GTCTCAGCCTGTACCCCATAATAGGAGCGCCATCTGGTAAGATAACCTTTACCCTAAAACAAGGCATCCCCCAAGGTTCCAGTTTATCCGCACTACTGTTCAACATCTTCCTCCAACCTGTTTGCAAGATTTTCCAAACCTTTGGAATTCAGTACCAACTATATGTAGACGACATGTGTTTCACCCCATTCAACCTAACAAACCCTAATTTCACTAGGCTAAGCGAATGTCTCATAAGCCTAAAATCATGTCTCACACAACATAACCTCCTAATTAACCAATCTAAAATTGTAGCTCTCCAAGTTTTTTCCAATATTTCATACACCCCCCCCCCCCCCCCTCCAACCCTTACTATTGGAGACCTCTCAATTACTATAAAGAACCAAGTGAAATATCTTGGCATTATCCTCGACCAGAACCTCACCTTCTCAGATCAGATAAAGAGACCATGTAACACTATATATGCAAAACTACGTACCCTTAGAAACCTCCAACCTCTCTTAAACCCTTATTCCTTCCGCAATGTCTGCCAGGCCCTTACAGTCCCATCTCTTGACTACTGTAACCTTATCTACTATGGTCTTCCCAAGAACAGCATATATCCTATCCAAATGGCCCAGAATACAATTGCTCGTCTCATATCTAACAATCCTAAATGATCCCACCACACCAGTCCTACATGATCTCCACTGGCTTCCCATTCAATCCAGAGTTAAATTCAAAGTACTTAGCCTCACACACAAAATAATCACCAATGACTCAGCTCCTTGACTCCCCTCACTCCTATCTATCAACAACAGAACACATTGCTCTACTACCAAAACCCTCCTTACCATCCCAACTAACAAAAGATATAGCAATCAAGCTGAATGTAACCGTACCTTCTCCCTCTATGCACCTTCATTATGGAATACCCTACCTCATGATCTACGAAACTGCTCTGACCACTCTTGAGTTCCAGAAGAAGCTAAAAACATATCTCTTCCTCGAACATTTTTCCCTACCTCCATAGTCCTCTGCCCTTTATTCCTCTTCCTCTCTCTTACCCACTAAAACTAACTCGTACAACCTTGCTGCAACTGTACATTCCTATGTAATTAGTTGATTATTGTAAAAAGTTTAATACTGTTACGTATGTTCCCTTGTTTTTTGTTCCTTGTAAACAGTTGAAATATACTGTCTTGTTGGTTCATGTAAACCGTCTTGAATCGCAGAAAGACGGTATATAAAAACTGTTAAATAAATAAAAACCTTACAAATGCGTTTACTAGGAATCACATCTGTCAATGTTCAAAAAGCAGCCATAGAAAACTGGATTTGCCCACGTCTATTTCTTGGCTCTTTCGCTTCCTCTTTGCTCAGGTTTTAATTCTAGTTCTATTAGTTTTATATTTCCTTTTTGTGCTTTTGGAATAAAAGTTGACACGAATATGTATAATATAAATAACAGTACAAAGTTTGCAAATCTTTTATGATTGAAAATTGATGAGGTGAGAAACATTCTTCTTTTCTAGACGAAAAAGTAAGTACTCTCATCATTAGTCCCCGCGAAGCCGCATGACACGGTTACCACTTCCTGCACGAAACCTTATAAACATCTTCTGCCCACAATGAGGATGGTCGCCGCCACGCTCTCACTGCCAGTTCCAGGCTTCTGCCTGCACTCGAGAGGGCCACGCCCCCCCCCCCCCCCCCCGTTGCTCCAGCATTTCCGCCCAAGCCCAAGATGGTGGCGGGAGTAGGCGTGTAAAATTGAAGGAAGTGCCTTCTCAGCGGGTTTTGCTATGGTGGGTTCCCGGCTGGAGCTGAATTTCCTGCGACTGCTCTCTCGCTGTGAGTCCATGGCTTCGGAGAAGAGGGATGAGAGCGAGTGGCGGCTGGAAAAGGTGAGATAGCAGACCTTGTTTCTCCCCACGCCGCCTTCCATCCCGTAGTTTTGGACCGTCTGCTTCATTGAGTACTGGAAGCTACCATTAAAGAAAGGGTAGACTTAATTTCTTAGCCGTGTGTACGTTTTGGTGACAGAGGGAGTCTTTGCCTCTTTCCTCACATCTATAAAGGGCTCTGGCAAGCTCTTACACATATCAGTTCTCGGTATTGACACTAGTCCATTGACAACCCACAGAGGATCCAGATTATTATTTTACTCCCCCAGCATGTTTCACGTGTTAACGCGAGGGAACATAGTAGATGGGGCGCTGAAACAACCACAGAGCTGCCCCTTCACTGTGTTTAGGGAGGAGTAATTTGTGTCAAGTTTAGCACATTCAATTATTTTGAAAAGTTGTGCAAGGGTGTTGAATGACCTTATGTATTTGTATATTAGGGGAAAGGGGCAGGTTGAATGGGTCTTGGTGGATTTAACTCTACCCTGTTCTCCCAACCCCATCCAGCTGGAGGGGAGAGTTCCTTTTCAGAGGGGTTATTAGGTCCTGGAGGAGTCCCTCTCAATGTTGTGCCTTGCACTCTACCATAACAATGGGACTATGCAAGATCCATTGAAGGAGTGGATGTCTCCTGACTTCGTGGCTGCCTCTAGAGGCAATTGTCTATCTATGGGGAAATCTGCACTTGGGTTTACTCCAATTGCATCTATGGACTTGTAATTCCAGTTTTTCTACGAAAGTTAGGCTTGAGGTGTTGCTACAAGATCATAGAACAGTGGCCAGGCAGATTTTCAGGATATCCACAATGAATATGCATGAGAGAGATCTGGATGCACTGCTTCCATTGTATGCAGATCTATCTCATGCATATTCATTGTGGATACCCTGAGAACTTGACTGGCCTGGGGGTACCCGAGGACTGAGTTGGGAATTACTGCCATAGAAGATGCAGAGTCGGTGAGGAGGAAAACCAGGGCTGGCTCAAACTGTCCCACATAACCAGGGCTGGCCTGTCCATTGTGCCAGAATGTTGTTTGCACAGGGCCCCGTGCCAACATCATCCCGCATATTTATTTATTTAAAGCTTTTCTATACCGCACTCTTTAAAATCAGTGCGGTTTACAAGTAACATTTATTTGTACAAAGCGGAAGCAACCTGCTTTGTACTTACATTGAACAGGTACTGCAACTTGGATTTAGAACTGGGGTAACTATATACAATCTGAGCAATGTGTCATTGAGCTGTTGTAGCGACATGACTTGCTCTAAAAACTATGTACAGGATTGTCAGTTATTTACAATTAGATAGTTAGGCTGATGAGTGCGGTTGCCTCAACATGATTAGGGTTGTGCTGGTGGTGTTGTCAAGGTGGGGGTATGGTGGGTGGAGTTGTATCGTTGGCATGTGAGTAATGTAGAAGAAAAAAGATGGTGTCTTAATGCCTTCCTGAATTGGGCATATTCGGCAAAGTTGGCTTTAGAGGGCTCCTGGCAGGCCCCGGCTCACCTCTTACAGCCGCCAAAGTGAAGAGCATCATTTTTCTTCTCTTTGGTGGCTGTGTTATATAGCAGGCATGTCCAACTTTGAACAGGCCGTGATCTACTTTTTCTGGCCAAAAGTGCCGGTGATCTACCACCATGAAAATTAAGTTTCAAATTAGTTTCAAATTAAATTTTAACCCAATAAAGTTGGAGGATTCCCCTCCCCCCATTTTCAATGAACCTTCTGTCATTTACTTAGATGTGATCAGCTGTTAAGCAAATTAAGCAAAAACAAAACAGAGACGAAGATCCAGTAAGAATTGCAAGGGGAAATGGAAAGTACATTTTTTCTTAATGTTTTATTGAGTAATAATTTTCTTTAACTGTCTTAATAACTTTCTTTAACTTTTATTGAGTAATTTGTGTTAAATTTAGGTTGAGTATTGTGCAAGATCAGCCTGTATCAATCTTTAATATTTCGCTCTTGCTCATTAGTGAGACGTCTGAGCCTGCATTTCATCCACCCGCTTTTTGAAGTTGGGTGAATATTGCGTGAGGGCCAGTCTCAGGGAATCCTGAAGATGTTCATTTGTCATGTTGGAACGTTGTGTACCCTGTCATTTTCAGATGGGAAAACGCAAATTCGCACAAATAAAGTTGAACCAAAACAGGAGTGTACAGCTTCACTGCATCTTCTCAAGTTGGAAAATTTGTCTCTAGGCACTAGCTTCCAAAACGATTCTTGCTCAGCACGAGTCTTGAGAAAAATGTCATTTTTAAGGGTTAATATTTCGTTTTCAAGAGATGGCTTGTTCAAGGAGTAATTTTTACTGATAGCAGCTGCAGTTTCTTTAATGTCCACATCTATTTTGAATGGGTATGACAAGTACTCCACAACTGTTCCAATTTTTTGGAAGTCACAGAATCTGTTTTTGAATTCCTGGATAATAGAACAGATTTCTGTCACATACTACTTGTTCTGAAAAACAAAATTTGGATATTGTCCCAGATGGTCCTGCGTATTAGGAAAATGATCAAAAGTGTTGTTTGCGAGGTCAGTCGTCATTAGCTCAAATTTGCTCTTGTAGGATGAAACTGTACTCATCATCTCGCCAATGCATTTGTTTTTACCTTGTAGTTCAAGGTTCATATCACTTAGTTCGCCTGTAAAGTCAGCAAGAAATGCCAGATCACATAATCACTCCTCATCTTCCAGCTCTGCTTGGTCATCTCCCCTCTCCTTCAAAAAAACTTCTTATTTCATTTAGCAAATCACAAAATCTTTGCAGAAATTTATGCCTATTTAGCCACCTTATTTCTGTGTGCAAAATGATTTCCGCTGCCCCTTCATCAAGAGTAAGATTGAAAAGCCATCTTTTGAAGTGATCTTCCACGAACTGAATTTACAAATTTGAAAGTGATGTCCATGACAGTCTTTGTATTGAGTCTCTTGCTTGCCAAAACTTGCTGGTGAATGATGCAGTGGTAAGAAAGGAAATCTGAGGCGTCATCATGCTGTCTACAGAGGGCTATGAAACTGTTAACCTCACCTGTCATTGCTCTTGCTCCATCAGTAGTGATGAAAACAAGTCTATGTATTGGAAGATTACACTTTGTCACAAAAGAATGGAAAGAACTGAATATTTCCTGACCGGTAGTTCTCCCTTTTAAAGAAATCATTTTAAGTAGTTCTTTAACACTGAAGTCTTCAAAAACCATCCAGATAAAGACTAGTAACTGCGCTATGTCTCTTATGTCTGTAGATTCATCCAGTTGGAGGATGTTTCAAATTGTGTTGCTTTCTCACTCCAACAATTGTTCAGTTGTGTCTCCACACATCTTTTCAATTCACCGCACGACGGTGTTTCTTGACAATTGTACATCTTGAATAGCAGCTATGATCTCTTTCTTATTTTTAAATCCTTCAAAAAGATTGTCAGCTGCTTCAAGAAAACAATCTTTTACAAATTCCCCTTCAGTGAAAGGTTTGCATTTTGTTTGCGATCAGGTTGCTGACTGAAGGGTGCTATGGCTGCATTGACCGAATGTGACCTGGGCTTCGCCATCAACTGTTGCTGAGTAGCCAATTTCGATTTAAGTTCTTTGAGCTTCAGTGTACGAATTTCACTTTTGGGTGGAAAATCAGCATCAAACTTATTGCTATGCAGAGCCTTATAATGACGTTCCAGATTACCCTTTTTGGGCAAGGATACTGGGGCGTTACAAATTAGACAACACTTGTCTTTCACCATGATGAAGAAGTAGTCCATTTCCCATTCATCATGAAAGTGGTAGGTTTTGCTCTTCTTTGGAAAACTCATCTTTGTTATACTAGGGTGGCTAGATGTAAGAAGGCCAAATCTACTAAGTTAGTATAAACACTGGCTGAATCTGGTCCAAAACTGTCACTGTCCCAAAGTATTAAAGATCAACAGGAACTGAAGACCTCTGGATGAAGTGCAATACAAGGACTGGAGATGCCAAAACTACACATGCAGTTCTAAAAGTAAAAATAAGAATTCATCATACTGGCACCAATAATCAAATACCACCAAACAATCATCAAAAAAACTCAAAACACCTGTCCAGCAAACCAGATAAAATCAAATACTGCCAAACAAGTTAAAATACCACCACACGCGATTTAATAAATTCTGCACACAGTGTAGAATCAACACAAAGGCAAGGCAAAATAAAATTGCAGTGTAGAATTGACGCAAAGGCTAGGCAAAATAAAATTGCAGAGGCAAGCAAAAGTCACAGTGGTTTGAACCAATTCGAAGGCAAGGCAAAGGCAAGTTAGAACAAAATTGAAAAAGCCTGTCAAAATCACCAAATTCTTGACACTTTGTTGTGTCTGCCCAAAAACATTTAATTAAAGAGAGCTATAAAGCGACCAACGACCAGTACACGATACAACTAATATGGTAAGTGTATTCAGGTAAAGCCCGGGCATTAAGGGGTGTTGGGGCAGGAGTGGGTGATTCTGAGAGGCAGGAGACCAGGTATGATGCCGGGCCTGTGGTGTCTCATTGCGGGGTGCCCGCATGGGCGGTGGCCCCCTGGGGTACCCACAAACTATTGGCACGAAAACAAGTGCCCCCAATACACCCACAGGCAAGATTCTCGCAGGCAGGGAAAAAAGACAGGCAAAGGATCAGCAGCAGCGGCAAGCCCTTGGCAGACGACCTTCCGGCATGAGCTCTCTCCTAGCGACGGGGCGAGCTGCTGGAGAGATGGAGCCAAGTGGGGCTGACGATCTACCTCTGACCCCTCCGATCTACAGGTAGATCGCAATCTACCTGTTGGACATGCCTGTTATATAGTATAGGCTGCTGGCGTGCTGAAGATCAAAGGGAATTTCCTCTTTCTTGGCATTCGGTGTGCCAGTGACCTATACTAGAACACAGCTGCCGAAGTGAAGAAAAATGGCACTTTTCACTTTGGCAGCTGTCAGAGGTGAGCCAGGGCCTGCCGGGAGCCCTCTAAAGCCAGTCATACAGCCACAGGGCTCTTTTGTGGGGGGGAGTTAGGACCAGAAATAGCTGATGGGCGGGGGGCTTGGACTGGAAATTGACTGATGGGGGGGGCTAGGATAGGACTGGAAAGGGGCTGATGTGGGGGATGGGAGAATGGGACTAGAAGGGAGCGGATGCTGGGTGGGGTTGGAACTAGAAGGGAGCTGATGTTGGGGGGGGGAGGACTAGAAGGGATGGGGTTGGGGGAGTGAGGATTTATTAACTGGAATATGTCAGCTCTGGGAAATGTGCATCATTAACGCCTTTGCATTTTTGTTTAGTACAAGAGGAAATTAATTTATAATTATTTCTCCAGTGGTGTTGTACATTCCAAGTTTGGCTTTTGGGGTTCCCAGTTTAATTATTGTGTTCCTATTTCTAAATTGTGATCCCTTGTTCTTTATTTGGTGACGGTCTATGTTCTGCATGTGTAACCTAGCTGAGGTATTCTGTTTATGTAGTTTCTATTTGACAGTGCCACTTGTTCTCTTTCCCCAGTAGGAGATGTAGTTGTATTCTCTGAGATGTACTGGTTTAATATTTGCAGTGTTGCCTTTTGATAGGTAGGATATGGTGCTTGGTAGTGCTGTTATGATACGGTGGGTTTGCTGTAGGTTCTAAATGGGCAGTGTTTGTGGTACTTCCTAATGTGCCTGGCGGTTGGCACTGGAGTATAGTAATGTAGCAATCTGGTAGTCTTTCTTTATCCATACACTCATTAAGGGGCATGTTTACTAAAGTCGGTGCATGTTAACATTATGCAAATTGTTATGCAAATAAGGTTCCATAATGAGTCTCCGCAGATGGCCCCGCACCCCCCTTGAGCCATTCCTACACATAAGAGAAAAGGTCATGTGAAGAAGATGATCAGATAGCACTCTTATTTCTAAATGACATTGCCACTAGCTCACTTCATACCTAGTGAGCTGATTTTAGTTTCCTGTCTGTAACTGCAGGCCTTGACAAATTTTGTTTGGATGTAAGAGCTGTGCCAAAATCTTAGGAGCCGGTGTCTGTGGCCCCCTCGTGCAACACCCCTTGCCTCTGTTCTCCACTGATATTCTTCCATTTGCAAACTCATATATTATGTCTAAGGAGGGAGAAGTGTTTGAAGAGAGATGTTAAAGTTATAGTAACAGGAGCTGCATGAGGCATCTTTAGACAGAAATAAATAAATAGCAAGTGTGTGTGTGTGTGGGGTGCCTCTGTGTATGTTTATGGTTTATTGAGATTTGATATACCGTCTTTGGCTAGGAAGACAGAGCAATTTACAATAATATCAAATACAATTCACATGTATAAAAGGAAAGGAACTCCATAAATTGACAGAATAGATAGGAACAGGAAAGGACAGAAAGACAATCTATATAGACAGAGGACATGGCTTCTTTGAAACTGCAGCTCACGGGGAAGGATCTACCATATGCTTGTGTGAAAAGGTGGGTCTTGAGGAGACTCTTAAACATGGGGAAGGAAGGCTCCAACTGTAGCTGGAAGGGGAGGCAATTCCATAGGATGGCCACAATGTAGAAGAACGCAGAGACAGCTGAGGGGGGATATGACAGAGGTCTATAAATTTAATGAATGGAGTGGAACGGGTAAATGTAGATCAGTTGTTTAGACCATCAAAAAGTAGAAATACTAGAGGACACACAATGAAGCCATAATGCAACCCATTTAAGACTAATAAGAGAATTTATTTTTTTACTCGACGCATAATCAAACTCTGGAATTTTGTTACCGGAGGATATAGTAAAAGCTGTTAGTGTAGCTGGGTTTAATAAAGGTTTGGACAAGTTCCTGGAGGAAAGGTCCATAAATCGTTATTAAAGAGGACCCGGAAAATCCACTGCTTGCCCTGGGACAGCATTGTGGAACCCGTGCGCCTCTTTGGGAACTTGCCAAATAATTGTGGCCTGCACTGGCCACTGTTGGAAACAGGATATTGGTCTTGATGGATCTTGGTCTGACCCATTGATGCATTTGTTGTGTTCTTATGTGTAGATTTGTACTTTGCACATAAGGGGAATCGGGCAGTTGTCGTGCAGAGACCTGAGACTCCGTTGGGGTACGTAAGAGAAGGTCAAGAAGGACGGGAAGTGTAGTGCACCATTGTGAAGGGTCTTGTGTGTGAGTGTAAGGATTTTGAATTGCATCCTCTGGGGAATGGGGAGCCAGTGGTGTTGGATGAGTATAGGCGTGACGTGGTTGTATTTCCTGGCATGGGTAAGAGTGCGAATGGCAGTATTCTGTATTGTTTAGAGGCATTTCAACTGATGTATGACTGTAGCACAGAGGTGGGGTGCCTGTTTGTGTGTGTGTGTGTGTGTGTGAGTGTGTGTGTTCTTGGGCGGGGGGAGGGGTGAATGCACCTTTTAGCATATCTAGAATGTGTCCGCTTTGTTCCCATGCATTCATCTCTTTAACCTCTCTTGCACTCTTCCTCTTCCTTGCTCCCTCCTCTCTAGTAATCACACCCCTACCCTCTGTTCCCCCATCCTCTTTCCTTTTTTATAAGCTATTGACCCTTAAATTTTGCTGCCTCACTTACCACCCCCTCCCCCGTATAACTTTTTTTTTTTTTTTTTTTTTTTCCTGCAGGGGATGGGATCCATGCAGGCAGCCTGCTGCTGCCGAACCACGATTGTGACCTTCTCATCCCGTTCTGCCCATGGGGATATGATCTTCTACGGGCAGACAGATGGGCCTTTGCTGTGATCACAGCTTTCTTCTGCCTGGGGGGGGGGAGATCCTTGCAGGCAAACAGAAGAGGTCTTGCACACGATTGCATTTTTTTTTTTAAGAGGGTGGGCAAGAAAATCTAAGGCGCCGGGTGTAAATTCTGTTCGCCATGGTGACCTGAATGCCTGAGATATGTTGACCCTGCCTTATAGGCAATATGTTTGAGCCTAGGACAGAAGGAAAGGCTACCACAGTGACTCCCTTCACCCTTTGCTGGCCATAGAGCAGTGCTGAGAGGTAGGTCTTGGAGGAGCTTTCCTGGCAGGCAAGAATGCATATATATGTGTTTTCCATGCATGCTGAGTGGGGTAGAGGGCATGGGGAGAGGGCCAAGAGTCCTTTCTGCAAAATATGCTTGATATGACTTAACGTGGCAGATGAGTAAGCTGCTTTATGATGTCAGAAGCAAGGACAGTTCAGCCGTTGGTATCTTGGTAATACATTTCTCAAAGTAGAAAACAAAGCCCATCCATATTCATATCAACATCATACTGATAAGGTCACATCTAAGGAAATGCCTGGAATTTCTTCCCTGGCGTGGCCTAGTCCTTAGCAAGAGATGGTAAGACTTGTAGACATTACGGTGCTGAGCTTAGTTTCCCAGCAGGGTGAATGGATAAGGGATGTAATGTAGTAGTTTGATATTAGCGCTGCTTTTGATACATTGAGTCACTGTATATTGTTGAAGATCTTAGCAGATTTGGGTATTGGGGCCTCAGTTTTCAAATGTTTTTTTTTCTTTCCTGGCGGGTAGGGTTCAAAGAGCCCAAGTAAGAGATGTTTTTCTTTCAGGAATTGGTCCCATCAATGTGGTTCTTAAAGGGCTGTGTTATTCCCTTATCTTCTCAATGTGTATCATCTTCCTTTATGCTGAAAAATTCACTTAATGGGGGTTATGTTTTATCCCATTTTTACTACAGTTTTGAGATCCATTATTGATCATTGATGTGGAAAAAAAGCTGAGCTTGCTCCAGAAATGGTATGCAGTTGTTACATTTTAAAGCTAAATGCAGAGAAGAGCACCTTTTAATTGGGCAGTCTATACCTGCTTCACAGTTTGCGAATTGGGGTGATGGTTTATGGAGTGAATTTCAACAACTGGGCCGCAACTTAGGAGTATGGTTGGATGCTCAAGGGATGGAAACAAATATTGACATTCATTGATGGCAGTGGTGAGAGCATTGATATTACAGTAGTCTAACTTAGGTGATATGGTGTTAACAGGATCGCTTCAAAAAGCGATTCAGTGCTTAACACATGATTCAGAAGACAGCCATGTACTGTAGATAGTGGAGAAGTTGTCCAGATTTGATCTCATGTCACTGATACTGGTTACTGGTGCAATTTGGCATACAATATAAGATTTTGATGATGGCTTTTAAAGTTAAGATCTAGCAAGTTCCAGTTTATTTGCCTGGGATCAGGCAAATTTGTGTTAGCGGTATCATTAGACCTAACTGCCACATTTCAGTTGGCGGATCATACCTTGCTCATACCCCGTCTCTTTGAGACAGGAATACAGGCTCCGTTCTCTCATCATTTTTCAGTAATCTGTCATTCCGCTTTGATTTCAGGACAAAGCAGTATATAAATCCTTTTAAATAAAATAAATAAATTTCCAGGTGTGTACCCAGCGTAACTTATCAGCGTCCCATAGTCTCAGATAGAATTGAGCCTTGGGGTACACCCCATCTCCCCTTCTCTTCAATATATTTATTAGTCCTCTGATCACCATAATGCAGGATCAGAATATATCAGTTTGTCTATGCAGATGACATCTTACTTTTTACATTCCACAGATGAAATTTTGCCTGTTCTCCATCCTATGAATACATGTTTAGAGAATATCTCATGCTGGCTGAAAAATAATTCCCTAAAGCTTAAGCCAGTGAAACAGATGGGCATTTGGTTTACAGGATCTCGGAATTGTCTCGCTCTGTCTCCAGATCTAGAGGGTGCACCTCTGCAATTACATACAGTACTAGCATATGATATCTTGGAAGTGCTAGATGCTGAATTCTTCTTTTCACCGCTGCTCGCAAAAGTTGCATAAAGTGCCGCTTGGCATTATGGCGGTTTCGGTCTACTCAACCATTTTTAGATATATCTGCTCACGAAAGCATAATAGTGCACACCATGCTATCAAGGTTAGACTACTGCAATATTGCATATTTAGGACTCCCACAATATCAGTTAAAGCGCTAAACACATACACTTCAAAATACAGCGATATGTGTCCTTACTAGGTCTTGAAAGTTTGAGCATGTTATACCACTTTTCATAAAACGTCAGTGGTTGCCCATTACCTCACGCATTCTGTTTAACGCGCTTGCATGAGTTCATGAGGCAGTACATGAAATAGTCTCCAATTATCTATCAGGAGTAGTTTACCTTATATACCCCGACACGAATGTTATGTTCTGTCAATGATTTTCGTCTATATTTTCCATCTCCACTTGTCAAATATGACCATACTCGGAAATTGGCATTCTTTGCAGCAACCACTCCTCTTTGGAATAGTCTACTGGCTTCTGTCCCTACCGATCATAGCTATAAGAACTTTAAAAAAAGCCCTAAAAATGGATTTCTTTGAAGAGGCTTTTAACACATCATAGTAGTGGGAGGAGTGGTGTCTGGAGTGTCTGAGTTTTGTTGTTTTGTAGAGGATGATTGGGTTTTTCCTCCCGCTGTTACCCTTCTTTGGTTCTGTTACCCAATTTTCCCCCTACCGTTTTTTCTGTGCTTGTTGATTTGTGTATTTTTTCTCCCTCATTTCTTTAATTAAAAATGGAGTTTTTCTTTTATGTGTCTTATTATGTAAACCACATAATTTGTAAGACAGTGTTGCAGTATATCAAATAAAGGTTAACCGTAACCATTTGCAGTATAAATTCTAAGAATATACCGCTGAACAAGGTGTTAATTTTTTGAGCATTCCAAGTGTAAGGGAGGTCAGATTTAGCTGTTTTTAAGAAGAAATAGAAACAGAGAAATATGATGACAGAAAAAGACCATGGCCTATCTAGTCTGTCCTTCCATATCAACAACTACAACAGTCCCCGTTTTACCTTTAGAGATCCTCCGTGTTTGTCCCATGCTTTTTTGAATTCAGTTACTGTCCTCATCTCTACCATCTCCACTGGGAGACTATTCCATGGATCCACTACTCTTTCCGTAAAGAAATATTTCCGCATATCACTCCTGAATCTATCTCCCTTCACCCTCATCCCATGTCCCCTCGTAGCAGAACTTGCTTTCAATTGAAAGAGGCTCTCTCCCTGAACATTTATGCCACGGAGGTATTTAAACATCTCAATCATATCACCTCTATCCCGCCTTTCCTCTAAGGTGTACATATTAAGATCCTTCAGTCTGTCCTCATATGCTTTATAATGAAGACCACTAATCATTTTAGTAGCCACCCTCTGCACCGACTCCATCCTGTTCACATCCTTTTGAAGGTGCGGTCTCCAGAATTGCACACTATGCACCAAAGACTTATACAGAGGCAGCATCACCTCCTTTTTTCTGCTAGCCATTCCTCTCCGTATGCACCCAAACATCCTAGCTTTTGCTGTCACCTTTTCTACCTGTTTAGCTACTTTAAGATCATCAGACACAACCACGCCTAGGTCCCGCTCTTCCTTTAGTGGACAAAAGTAATTCACCCCCTATACTATTATTGCTCCCTTGGATTGCTGCAGCCCAAATGCATATCCCTTACATTTTTTAACATATTTATTTTAGACATGCTTTTGGTTTGAAAGGCAAGATGGGGTAGGCGGAGTTGTACTTTATCTTAGAAATGTTTTTTGATGTTTTATTTTAGGATAGGATTGAGTGGGAAGTTATACTCTTGCTTTAGTTTACAGAAAGTTTCCAACTTACGTAAAGCTATATTTACATAACTCGGAGCCATGTTATAGTATACACAATAATAAGCGACAAAATAATAATTTTTCTTACTATGTTTTCTGTTGATTTTGAATAAAAATAATACTGTGGGGGAATCATCCACACTGGAATCACTTTCTTAGGCAAGGATAGTGGCTCAAGAAACAGACGATGGCTCTCTTCCAGATGCAGGGTCATTGCTGATGCTCTGTTGTTCTTGTCTCATGATAAATCGGTCAAGAGAAATTTGAACAGTTGCCCTTTCCTTCTTTTCATACACCTCTTTATAATACGAGAAGGCATTGTTGACTATGGTCCAGAAGTCAACAATGCTGGAAGCCGCCCTCTGTGGAGCTTGTAAAAATCTGTGTCTCATTGGTTGCAGTAGGGAGGTAGTGTTGGGGAGGTAGACCACTTTCAAGTTTGGAAAGATGTCATTGAAATGGATGGGGTGGCTGGGTGTATTGTCTAAGATGACCAGAATTTCGAAAGAGAGGTTGTTTTCCTGACAGTTCTTTCCCACTTTGGGCAAAAAGCAAGTCACAAACCAGTCCTCGAATAGGAGTATAATTACCCATGCCTTTTTGTTTGATCAGAAATGCCTTTGTGAAGCCTTTCAATGCACGAGGGTTCTTAGATGTGTGGACAAGTAAAGGCTTTACCTTGTATGTTCCAGATGCTTTATCCCCCCCTCTCCCCCCCCACAAAAGCGTGACCCTCTTCTTGGAAGCTTTGTGCCTGGGCATGGTCTTGTCCTCCTTTGAAATGTACATCCTAGATGTCATTTTGTGGTTGAAAAGGACAGTCTCATAGGAGCTGAAAATTTGTTCTAGAAGATAGGGCCCTTTGTCGATTTTTAAGCCACTCAAGGTATTGTTTTGCTACCTCGGCATCACACTTGCAGCCTCTCCGGAAACTTTCACGTGGTGAAACTCTTCACAATTCCTGAAACGCAGACACTAACCCCTGCTGGCCAAAAAAGGTTTAAGTGCCATCTAGATACTTGGCCTTGATCTCTTCAAAAAGGCTTTTGGTTTTGGCCTGAACTAACTGCAGGCTTAGGGGAACACACTTTTGAGCTTGATCTTCCATCCAAATTGACAATTTCCCCATTTCACTAATGGCTCCTTCACATTTTTTTTTTTTTTTAGTGATTTATTGTTGCCTTCATCATAGAAGTACCTTTTAGCATGCTCTCTTATGCGGGTGGCATCTTTGATGGTGGTGTTTGTAGATTGTGCATAGCCAAGTTCACGAGTAATGGAGGTGATTTTCATTTTGGTCTCCAAGTCGATGACATGACACCTGTGAGAAGGCTCTCCCTTTCAACCGGCCATTGTTAATGGGAACTTGCTTTGAGTTGTTGCCACGTGTTGAAATTTAAAGCATTTTCTCGCAGTTGACAGTATCTGTACGTTACCATAAGTTCCATAGATATTTTGTGCATGTCAGAAATTTTCTATGTAGGTCCGGATCGACGTATGTTGGAGCTACACAAGTCGTGGTCCTTCTGTATTTGACTTGTAAACCACAGGGAGCTCATTTTGTATTTGCGCAGGGCTTTTTTTTTTAGGGGAGGGGATGCAGTGGTACAGCGTACTGGCACCTTTTTCATTGCCTGCTAAAATTGACCCTTGGTCCTCATGTATTAATGAGACTTGCATATTAGTACTGGCACCTCCCCCACCCCCCCTAAGAAAAATGTACTGGAATTGCGGTATATATATTTCAATAAATATCAATTTTAAGACCAACTGTTCAGCCCTAGAATCATACTGCTACAAAGGATCTCTCACCAGTGGGCCCAGTGAAAACTGCAGGGTCAAGCTCCATATGTTCCCATTCCTCCCAAATATTACACTTTCCTGGGCTAATGGAAGCTGTTGGGCTTTTTTTCCTTAAGCCTGAATGTCATAGAGTAATCACATGTATATAATTTACTGAGTTTGTTCCTGCCATGAGTTCTGTGCATATTTGTTGGCCTTTATTTCTAGATAGCTGCTTGATTTAGAATGAAATCTGAATCCTATGACAGTGTAACAGCACTTAGATATGTTCTAATTAAATCCTGTATTGACAACCCTAAAGGGCCACCTTAACCATTAGAGCAGAGTTGGCAGTCACCGAGTCTTGCAATGTCCTAGAGTTAACAAAGAGCAGCCGCAGTCAAAGCAAGAAAATGCAAAAAACATCAGGGTGTATTTTTACCCCCAAGTGCAATGGGCAATTTTCCCAATTTGCCTTCATCGTGTGTGTATGTTATCTATGAAGCATAGTTCAGTATTTTAAAGTATTAACATCAAATTCCATATTGTCCTGCTAGACCATTCCAGACAAGCGGGTTATGTTCCCCTACCAGCAGATTGGAGAAACAGAACCAATGAAAAGCCCTGGTTTCAATGACATTGCTCACACGCCTCTATTCGCCTTAGCCACCAGAGGTCCCTTCAGTATTTCTGTCTCCAGCAGATGGTGGATGGATTTTCTCTTCTCTGAAAAACATGTGAGGATTATGAGGAAAAGATTGATTAAACTCTCGTGGAGGCGGGACAATGCTGCACGGAGCCCGTCGAGAGACAGGAAGGCTTCGCAACAGCTTCACAGGCACAGCTGCGGTTCCTAAGAGGCAGGGAACCACAGCTGCAGAAGAACAGGGCAGTAACAGGCAGACATAGGGAGAGGGGACAGGGAACCTGCAACGGGGCTGACATGGAGGGAGGGGCGGACTGACATGGATGGATGGAGGGAGGAAGGGATGGGGGGGCTGACATGGACAAAGGGGAGAGACAGGGGGACATACTGGACAGACGGGATAAATGCTGGACAGAGGGGAGAGACAGTGTAGATTAGGATTATAATGGGCTGATGGGGGGGCTAGCACTGGTAATGGGTAGATCGGGTGGGGGGCTAGGACTGGTAATGGGTTGATTAGGGTAGGCTAGGACTGGGAATGGACCGATCAGTGGGAGGTTGGGACTGGTAATGGGCTTATAGGGGGGTAGGACTGGTAATGGACTGATGGGGGGCTAGCATTGGAAATGAGCTGATTGGGAAGGCTAGGATTGCTAATGGAGTGATGGGGGGGGGTAGGACTAATAATGAGCTGATTAGGGGAGCCTAGCACTGGTAATGGGGTTGAGGGGGGGGACTAGCACTGAAAGTGAGCTGATTGGGGGGGCTTCAACTGGAAATGGGCTGATGGTGGGGAGGGGAGGATAGAGCTGCTGGCCTTGGAAGAAAACTGGGGGCTAGGGCTACAAATGAGCTGATGCGAGGGGATGGGAGAATGGGACTGGAAGGGAGTGAATGCTGAGAGGGGCTGCCATGGTATTTGGACAGAAGGGGACTGGAAATAGGCTGATGGAAAGAAGTGAAGAAAACAAAAGAGGAGATAAGAAATGGCAGATGGACCATAGACCACAGAGAGAGCTAAGAGAAGACAGGAAAGCAGAAGCCTCGGATCGGGACCAGCATGATCAGAGAATAAATTGGTCAGACAACAAAGGTAGAAAAAATAATTTTATTTCATATTAGTGATTTGACTACAAAATCACCATAATTTTGAAATCAAATATTGTTACTTGTTAATTATTGTGGTTTAAATAAGTAAATTTTATAATTAAAAACATATTACAAAGGCCTATAATATATTAATAATGCAACAAATTATTACAGCGACAATGCGTTAACGGTAAAGGAAGAGAGACGCATTTGATTTTATCATTGGGGGTCATCACAAGTTGACCAATGATAAAAGGGATCACAGTACAAAAAAGGTTGAGAACCACTGCTCTAGGGGTCTGTGGCAGCTGTGCCCCTTAGTGTTGAGGGGTCATTTCTGAGAGGCGAGCTTCTGGACTCCAGATTATCCTCTCCGGAATTTTCATTTTTTAGCAGCAGGCTTGATCCTTCTGGTGTGGAAATTCAGACCCTGCTACCTCTGGGTGCCTCTAGGCATAGTCTCGTGTGGGACAGTTAGAGAGTGGAAACCCTGTTTGATTGCCTTTGGCTAAGCATCCCTGGTGTGGGGCGCCCCCTGGAGATGGGGAACAGCTGGGAACTGTCAAAAGATTTTGACTAGGATATTGGACTCTGACGTGGATGTAGAATTACTCTCCCTTCAGAAGACTTTGAAGAGGTCGGTGTAATCTGCTTATTCTAGAAGGAGGAGCTGGCAACTAGGGATTGCTAGGGTGAACTTGATGGATGCTTCTGGTATGGAGCAGGAGCCGAAGGTACACCCTCTCCTTCAAGGGGTGTGAAAATCCACTACGGTCTTTGTTTCTGGATGTGATCAAGGATATGATCTGGTTGGAGTGGGACTCTCCCGTCTCCCTACCTAAAGGGTTATGGATGTGTAAGAAGATCTCTGCTTTCCCAGAAGAGGAATGTGTTGAATACTTTGGCATCCCAAAGTGATGTGCAGGTCATGGCGGTTACCAGACGGACCTCCATTCCTATGGACGGCAGATCAACCTTAAAGGATTTTCTGGACCATAGGGTGAATTTGTGATTGAGGAGCCAGTTTTGCCATGGCAGCGGCAGTTCTGCAGCTGGCGGTATATACCAGCCTGAAGTCTCGAGCCTTGCTCAAGTGAATTCAGTCTCTTCCTCCAGATGATACTACTCCTCTTTGGAGTTTGCTATGGCCTTCCTTTATGATGCCAAATATGACCTGGTATGTTTGGTGACAATGGGTGGTGCCCTGACGACTGCATCATAGCACTGGATTTGGTTCCAGCACTGGGTATTGGACACGTCTTCCAAAGTCTGGTTGGTCCAACTGGTTTTTAAGGAGAAGCTTCTGTTTGGAGCCAATTTGGAGAAGCTGGTGAAGGACCTGGCAAGACAAAATCTACTGCCTTCCAGAAGACTAGTCCAAGGGCCCTGTGAAGCAGGCTGGTGCCTCTTCTCTTCAGCCTCTGCCCGTCCACCAAGGGCACACGGCTGGATTCCCGGGGACTCTGTTACCATCCTGGAAAACCTTTCTTCTCCTCTGCTTCTGGGCTTTGGCTCGTTCTTAGTCCTTTCATGGAGTGCATGAGCATAGGGACTTGCTCCTTTCCAGAGGAGGACCTTCCCGGGCCTATTTCCTGATTCCTTCAATTGGAGGCAGGCTCTGCCTTTTCTTTCAGGAATGGGCTCAGGTTGCCAAGGATCACTGGGTGCTAGACACCATTTAGAGCGGCTATGTCCTGGAATGCAGAGAGCCAATTCCGGATGCCTTCATCATCTCCCCTTGTGGGTCTGCGATCAACAGTGCCTCTGGGCAGATCACCTTGGATAAGTGGGGCTAGGGCAGATACTCTATCTGTTTTCATGATGCCCAAAAGCGTGCTACTTTAAAGGGTTTGACGTTCAAGACTCTCTTGTTTTCTTGGTTGTGACTTATTCCACAAGGTGGATTTCTGAGCTGCAGGCTTGCTGAGATCCTTATCTGTCTTTTTCAAGGAAGCATTCAGTCTGTGCTTTCCTTCTGCCTAAGGTACTTTCTCCATTTCACATGAACTAAGTGGTATGCCTGTCCTCCTCCTCTTAAGGCGTAATGTCAGGGTAAGAATGTTTGCCTCATGGTTGTCCAGAGGGTGCTTTTCCAGCCCTTGAAGGTTATGAATTCCTTTTGTATGTTTGACCATCTTTTTGTGCTGTTTGCTGGCCCACACAAAGGTGACATGGCGGCTAAGTCAGCTTTGGGGTGTTGGATTAAGGAGGCCTTTGCCTCAGCATATCTGTATGGAACCAGCTGTTTCTGGAGGGTTTGCATGCCCATTCTATCTGAGCAAAGGTGTCGTAATGGGCGGAGCGGAGCTCAGTAGCCCCTGCAGACATTTGTTGGGCAGCAGTGTAGGCATCACTTTCTACTTTTGTCGAGCATTACTGCTTGGATGCCCACGCAAGGATGGACACAGCCTTTGGCTCAAGGGTTTTGCGAGCTGCTGTGTCTTCTTCCCGTCCAATGGCGTTGTAGCTTTGATACATCCCACTGGTCTATCAGGATGATATGGAAGGTGACATTTTTACTTACAAGTTAATGTCCTGTCCTTGAGTCCTGCTAGACCAGCCCAGGGCCTGCCTCTGGAACTGTATTGCTTTGTTCTTCTGCTGGATCCACTGTGATTTTTATACTTTTGGCTCTTCAGGTTCATTGTTTACTGTCAGACTTATGTTTTATTCTTTCCTGTACATAGTTCTCTACTGTTGATCACTCATTGTTGCCTATGGTTGACGTTGTGTGAGGCTTGCCATGTTTCTTCCATATGCTTTGTGATGAATATTGAAGAGATCTCTGGTGGCTGAGGCGAATAGAGGCATGGGAGTGATGTCATTGAAACCTGGGCTTTTCATTGGTTCTATGTTTCCACCAATCTGCTGGTAGGGGAAACCACCCACTTGGCTGGACTGGTCTAGCAGGACTCAAGGAAAGGATATTAATTGATAAGTAAAATGTCACTATGCAGATGACATCTTGCTGCTTTTCCACCTTTCATCAGTTGCCCCAGATCTGACCCCTATCAACTCTTGTGTCTACCTTGTAGCATTTTGAATGTGTGACCAACCATCTCAAACTCAATCCCACCATAACATCCACTGTCTGGCTTTCAGGTCCGCTCACTCCTCCTGCTTTGTCCTCTGCACTGGATGGCTATTCTATTTCCACTGTCCCTTCCCTTAAATATCATTGGATTATTCTGGACTCTTCTCTCACATTGCCTTATTAAATGGTCCTTCTTCACACTCCACTAAATATGTTCCATTCATCACTCCTCCCTGGTTCTTCGGTTGTCACCCTTCTTTTGGCTTTGGTTATTGCACAGTTAGATTACTGCAACGTCATCTATTCTGGTTTACCTTGCTACCAATACAGGCATCTCCAATCAGTTCAAAACACCGCTATTCATCTACTTCACTGTGCCTCTAAATTCGATCATGTGTCCCTTCTATTTATCAAATCATACTGGCTTCCTCTTACCCATCACACTCACTTCAAACCTCTTATACTCAATCACGAGATCTTGCTCTCTGGCACCCCAGCTTATTTATCCTCTCTCCTCATCCCCCATGCTCCTTCTCGCGTCCTTCGGTCAATCCAAGGTAATCGTCTTCATCTTTCCTCCCCAGAACAGGCTTGCCTTGAGTCCACGCATCACACTGCATTTTGCTTTTTTGGCCCAAGTCTGAAACTCCCTTCCCACCAATCTCCGTCTCCTCCTATCCTACTTTCAAATCTGCTTTAAAATCCCACTTGTTTCAGCTTGCTTATGACCTTAGACCGCAATAGATTTTACCTCCCCCTTTCCACTCTCGCCCCATTGTCCCTTCTCTCCTTACTGGCCTATCATTTTGAATGGCATTCTTTTCTTTTTCTGAATTGTTTTTAATGTAATTTTATTTTCATTTTGTACACCGCTCTGACGCTTCAGAGGTTGGTATATCAAATACCAATAAACCACCTTATACGTTTTTACAGGGTTGTACTGGGAAAGGATGGTGTTTGAATGGTCATGTTTGTTGGGGGAGGTCTAGATTGCTGGAAGTTAATTGAGGTGGAGGATATAAGGCTGAAGATTCACCCAGAGTGCTTAATACCTTTTACAACTACTCTGCAACTCATAAAAATTCCACTTGCCATTACAATCTAAGCTTGTTTTTCACATTGCTGCTGGAATCAAAGACCAGCTAGGAGTGTGTGGTGCTTTCTTTTGTTTTACTGTTGCACAGATCTGACGACATCCAGATTATGATTTCATCTGTGGTATAAAGTCCGAGACTGGCTTAGCAGGTTCCTCCTGCTCCTTTGGACTTGCAGCTCAATCAAAACTGGATTCCACTTAGGGCTACAATGACGTGGGCCTTCACTGCAAACTTCCTGAGGTATTTCTCATTTTTATGACCCTCTCCCAAGCTAGCCTCAACTATTGCAGTGGCATTGTAGCCAGGAGCTACAAACCACCAGTCCTTCAGGAATAGAATATGCGTGCACCATGAGTCCGACCTTTATGTGCATGCTGCAGCTTCCCCAACCCCATTTGGCCTGGGGAGCAGAACCCGAATCTCCCACATGGCAATAACCTGTACTGCTGCTGATCCAGTGCTCACCTTTCCTATGCCAACCATAAGGCTCTGTAATAACCTAAATAGCCAGCAAGTAGCATTGCCCAAGCTTTCTGCTCACATGCAGTTAGTCCTTTGCTCCTGTGGAGCTGTAAATTGCTTCTGTATTGTGTGTCCTTTATTAAAATTATATTGTCCCATCTGCCATATAGTGCAACCTTTGTTACTTTTTGGTACCTGTGGGCAATCTCATTTGTAGCCGACAGGGTGCTGTTTAAGCCCCAGAAAACTAGTCCTGGTTTTTGTGGTGATGTTCGTCTTGATTAGATTGTAAGCTCTTATGAAAAGGGATTGTCTTACATCTATATGTATAGCGCTGCATATGTCTTGTAGCCTCTATAGATGATACGTCATAGTAGTAATAGCTCTCAAAAGCTGGTCACAGATGTATTTAAGCTAATCCAGTAGAAAGGCATAGTCTATAACTTGTTTGTTCACTCTATATTTCCAAGTTTCACTTTAAAACTTAACTGGGCACTAGGTGTCAGCATTGCCCTATAGCTAGGGAAGCCAATGCTATCACAATTGACTATTTAATAGCATTTAGCTCACACCTTTCCAGTATACTGTAGCTGAAGTTGAGTTACAGTCGGGTATAGTAGGCATTTCCCTGTCCTGAAGGACTTGGGTCTAAGTTGCTGCAAAGCCATTTAATAACAAGTGGGGAAAGCATGCAGAGCATGGCTCATGGAATTCTTCCAAACTCTTCTGTGTGGATGTTTATCTGGTGTATGTGTTTGTAGGCTGGTATGTGAGCTTGTATGCCTGTCCATGTATGCATACTTGCATGTATATGTTTGTGTGTGTGCAGTTTATATGTTTTATTTCTGTGTGCTTCTGTTATCGGGGCAGACGATAAGAAGGGAGGGCTGTTTGACAGGTGTAATTCAGCGATCATTATGTTACTGTGAATCAGTGTTTGTATGTTGTATCAGTTGGAACAGCTTTTAGATAGAAATTGAGGCACTTTTTTGTGTGTGTGATGGTGGGGGGGGGGGGGGAAGGAGTGGGTGGGGCGTTTCATTTCTCTTGGACATTACATGAACTTTCCCAAGCTCCCCACCTCTTTTTCTGAACTAGAACAGCCTTCCAATTGGCTGGAACCTACTCACAGACTCTGCTCCTAGTTACATTAGAAGCAAGCAGAGCAGGCTTACTGACAAAGGAAGTGTGGGGGGGCCAGGATTAGACGACTACAGATAGAAGTTTTAAAGTATGAAAAATGTGCAGACATATTAGCCATCCGCATGGGCGTAGTTTGGCTTCATTGGGGGGGGGGGGGCGCAAAGGGTGGGTGATATTTGCGTTTAATTTGCATATTAAGTATGGTCATCTTTAAAAAAAGAATTACTAGATGGATAGGAAGCCAGTATATCAAACAGGCGAGGAATGAGCTGGCGCCCCCAGGATACTCGGAGGGAGCAGAGGTTCTCATTCGGTGTCTTTGCCAAAAAAAGGAAAGCAGCATATTCCCAGGCTATATAATTAAAATGCAACAAAAATTGTAGCTGTTTAATTATTTAGCTTGTCACTCCTCCAATAGTGGATGCAGAAGAGAACTGGGACATTTCACCATAGAACCCAACATACAAGAAAAAAAAATGGATTCCAGTGTCATTTTTTAACAACCTCTCCAGTACCAGGCAGATTGTAAACTAACACAAAACCCTACAAAAGTCACTGAAGACCTATAATGCAAATCAGGGTCGCGGGAAGGAGTGGCCTAATGGTTGGGGCAAGTTACCTCGGGCTGGAGGGCCAGGGGTTTGAATCCCGCTAGAGGACAGCAACCTTGGGCCAGAAGAACTGGGGTTTCTAGTCCCATAGGTGCTCCTTGGGCAAGCCACTTAACCCTCCATTACCTCAAATACCAAAGCATAGATTGTGAGCCCTTCGGTGATAAGGGAAAAATATATATACAGTACGTGCATGTACACCGCTTTGACTGGTAGAAAAAGCAGTATATAAGTCTAGTTAAATAAATAAATCTGCCATATCATAATGACAGCTTCTAAAATTTACACACGAGCCTACCCAAACAAGAGCAGCACTATAAATTATTGCAGTGGGCGTCTTGGAATCATGTGCTTGTGGCCTTCTCAGTGCCTCTTCCCCCTCCCCCTCCGCCCCCCCCCCCAATTTTCTCTTATGCTGGTCTCATGTTCTCATCTCACAAGACCAGTACCAGATTTCCTATACAATGTGGCATCGTTAGACAGGAAAACAGATAAGTTTATAGTTAAGATATTAAGTGTCTGTATGTGTGTCTGTGCTGCAGAACTGGGGGAGACGCTGTGTGGTGTGGAGGTGAGGTGCCTGTATGTGTTCTAGGTAGAGGGGAATGCACCTTTCGGCAGTACCTTTCACTCTTCCCTTCCAACCCTTCTCCTGCTGGATCCACTCCTCTGTTATCCTTCAGATTCTCTCCCCCTTCACTAACCACCCTAGCACTTCTATTCCCTCCCCATCCTCCTTTTCTAAATAGGCCACTGTCCCGGCCTTTACATCACTTTCTTCCTTCCTCCCCCCCAAAAAATATACATTTTCTGCTGCAGGCCATGACCACGACCTTCTTCTTCTCATCTGCCCACTGGGGATTGGACTCCTGCAGGTAGACACTTAGCCTCTGGACCTAAACTGCGGCCTCCCGCTTCTCTTCTGCCTGTGGGGATCCAATCTCCCGCGGGCAGATAGAAGGTGTCTTTGCCACGATTGTAGCCATACACTTTTCTGCATGCGAGGATCCCATGCCCCACAAGCACAGAGAAGGGTATGGCTACAGTCGTGGCAAAGACCCCTTCTCTTCTGCCCATGGGAGATCGGATCCCTGCAGGCAGACAGAGGGTCACCCCCCCCCCCTCGACTGGGGCAACTTGTTTGAGGGAGCAGTGTTCCCCAACCCCCCCCTCCCAACTACACCCATTGCCATCCGTTCAGCTTCCAGATATTAATGTAAAAATTGGTAGAATCCTGAAAAAAAAATCTTTCAACGTTTGAAAGCTAGGTATGTTCCTATTTTGCCAATTCCTTAATCTACCCCACCCTTGGCAACAAAGGTATTTGTCAGTACACATAGAAACCAATAAGAAAGCAGTAAACATAGCTTTCACAGGAAAAATAGCAAAGAAAATGAAATATATATGTGAATACTTTCAAATGCAGCTAGGGAATTATTAACCACCCCTGTATTTTGTATGAGTGTGTATACGCGTGTGTGATATGCATTGGTTGTGTCTGTGGTTGGGATAGCTGGAGGTGGTGGGGCATTTCTGACTGACTTAGTTTTAGGGATAGGGTCAGATGTGGGGAGGTAGTTTTGGAAGGGGGGTAGGTTGCAGGACAGTGGGGCAGTTGCGGGGGATAATTGTTGGGGCTGGGGCAGCTTGTAGGGTGTTGGTACAGCTTGGGAGGTAGTTTTTGGAGATGAGGATAGTTGACAGGGTAGTTGAGTGGCAGGTTTTCCCTGTAGGGTAGTTTCTGAGTTGGGGCTGTTTTTTGGGAGTGGGGTTAATTTTTGAGGGTGGGACAGTTTGCGGGGTGGTGAAGCGGATGCAGGGGGTTTTGTGGAATGGGATATTTTGCGTTGTAGTGGGGTGTACTTTTAGGGTGGGTGGGGCAGTTTTGGAGAGTATTTTTGTTTTGTGGTGACAGCATTTTGGGGGGGGGGTTAAAAGAGTAGTTGTGAGGGACTATTTTGTGAAGGCTGAAGCAGTTTTTAGTGGTGAAGCAACTGGGGGGGGGCAGTTTTTTGTTTTGGAGGCATTTGGGGGGGCTGGCAGAGTAGAGAGCAGGGAGAGAGCATCTGAAAGGAGCAGTTCTCTAGCTGCTGAGCCTCACTGTGTGTATGTTGCTACTCATCAGAAGCTGGAACTCCTCCCATAGAAATATGTTGGGATAGTTTTTGGGGTGTGGGGCTGATTTCTCTGGAACCCATGGTCTAATTTGACCCATATTTTAACTTTTTGAGTCTTTCTACCATGTAAGGTTTTCATCCATTGCATTAAATTTCCGGGAAATAAGTAAAATGGTTTTCAGATATGCAAATAGTCTTTATCTGCCATCATTTTTTGTGATCCTATCTCCAGGAACAAGCAGGAATGTAGTCTTCACATATGGGTATCGTCGGTACCGACGGAGCCTGCGCGGGAACGCTCCCCAGCGTCCAATAGGAACGCTTTTGGGAGCATTCCTCAGCACATGCATGCTGGCTTCCCGCCTTTCCAACTGTCCCTCTTCAGTTCTTCATTTTCCGCGGAGCCGACAGGACCCATACCCTGTCATCGCAGAAAATTCCGTCTTTAAAATTGTTTTCTTGTGGTCGCGTTTGCCTCCGCACGACGCCTACCGGTACTGCTGGTTGTTTTTTTTTCAAAAAATGTTATACTTTGAATTGTTTCTCTTCAGAAACTTTTTTCTTTTTCGGTGCTAGGTGGCATTAGGCCTCATATTCCTGAAACATGGAAAAACCAACTAGTGGTTTTAAAAAATGTACTAAGTGTGGCGGTACCATTTCTGTCACTGACACCCATGATCAATGTTCCCTCTAATTTTCTGTAGGCTGTGTGCACATAAAATATCCGCTGTGCAGCTTTTGAAGGAAGGTTAAATTTTTGTGCGCAACATAACGACACTCGGAGTTATATACTTTAAAATTTGACTACATGTCAGAATACAGTATGTACAGCACATTGATTGCACTAGAAAATATTGTAGAACTTGTGAAAACCGTAAATACACAAGAACTTTTAAATTTTAAGACGTCTGTGTTTTCTATCAGAATCAGAACCGTGATTTTTGTGCTCTCTGTTGTAAAGTATGTGCGCTCGCTCGGCGAGGTGTGTGCGCGTGCACACGTGCACAGCTTAGAGGGAACAGTGCCCATGATTGGTGTCTTAAATATTTAGGGCCTGAACATTCTCCATCTGAATGTCTCTCCTGTATGGGGATGACTAAGAGAGGAAGACAGAACCGGGCTGCAAAGCTCGGTACTCTCTTTTCTTCGGATGCCAGATCCATTGCATCGACATCTTCAAGAGCCTCCTCTTCCTCCCATGGATCTCAGGTAACTAAACAAAAAAGCCGGTCCTCAAAGGGTAGCTCTCCTGCTAAGCATCGAGAGGCCATTGGAATTAAACATAGAAATATGATGACAGAAAAAGACCACATGGCCTATCTAGTCTGTCCTTCCATATCAACAACTACAATAGTCCCCTTTTTACCTTTAGAGATCCTCCGTATTTGTCCCATGCTTTTTTGAATTCAGTTACTGTCCTTATCTCTACCACCTCAACTGGGAGACTATTCCATGGATCCACTACTCTTTCCATAAAGAAATATTTCCGCATATCACTCCTGAATCTATCTCCCTTCACCCTCATCCCATGTCCCCTCGTAGCAGAACTTGCTTTCAATTGAAAGAGGCTCTCTCCCTGAACATTTATGCCACGGAGGTATTTAAACATCTCAATCATATCACCTCTATCCTGCCTTTCCTCTAAGGTGTGCATATTAAGATCCTTCAGTCTGTCCTCATATGCTTTATAATGAAGACCACTAATCATTTTAGTAGCCACCCTCTGCACCGACTCCATCCTGTTCACGTCTTTTTGAAGGTGCGGTCTCCAGAATTGCACACTATACTCCAAATGAGGTTGCACCAAAGACTTATAGAATTGCCCTTGAGGGAACCACACCAGCAAAACAGCCCCTGCAGGAGGCTTCGGCTTCCAAAGCATCAATGGGGCTCCAGGACGTTCTCGAGGCCTTGGCCTTGACCTCGCAAGAACTACTGGTGCCATGCTCAGGGGTCCCGGCCGTTTTCACCGGTACCGACACCCAGGCATCGGCAGCATCAATAGACCAGAGGTTCCTCACTATCGAACGCAGCATTGCAGCTCTTCTCACAGCTGCGGTACCGTTGACACCTATGGTTCAACGGGCATCGGTACCGACATTGATACCGATGCCGGTACCTACACCAGTACCGATAACACCGGCCCCGGTGTGAGTTCTTGCCATGCCATCTTTGGCTGGAATCGACAGATTGGTACTGGATCAACTTGGTACCGACTTCGATCGATACCGGGACCGTGCTTTGCATGAGCATCGTGGTCAGGAATACTTCTAATCCTCCGATTCCGAAGACTCTGACAATTCTGCTGGTACCAGAGGGTTTCTCCTAGAAGATCCCTCTTCTCCTCAACGCAGAATGTCACCTCCCAGAGGACATGTCTTTTCAGGATTTTATTCATGATGTGGCCAAAGGCCTTACAATCACGGTAGCTCCTGAACAGGAACCCAGAGCAAAGGAATTGGAAATTCTCCAGTATCCTAAAGCTCCAAAGGAGGCAGTCACTCTGCCCATCAATGAAATTCTTCATAACTTGATGCTCAGAATGTGGGAGACACCTCTGACTACATCTCCTTATTCTAGGAGGCTTGATACTATGTATTGAGTTCAGCCATGTCCTGGATTTCAAAAGACTCAGCTGTCACACCATTCAATGGTGGTGGAGTCAGCCATGCGTAGGATGAAAAGTGCAAAGAGGTCGTGAATGCAGGATTCTGGACGCTTTTGGGCACCGAACCTTTCAGGCTTCCATGCTTTCAGCTAGGATCAGTTCATATATACTATATATGGGCATGTTCCTCAAAGAAGTTACAGGAGACTTGGAGCTTATGAGCCCACTTCTCGCAGATGAAAAGAGACAAGACTTTCTTGCTCTAGTTAAGCATGCTCAAGATGTCTCCAAGTTTGTGAATCGTGCAGCCTTTGACTGCTTTGAATGCATCAGCAGAACCTCTGCTATTGCCATTGGGGCATGACAGATTGCCTGGCTTCAGGCATCAGACTTGGAGGCTTGGGTACAGGACAAGTTAGGCAACATTCCTTGCTCGGGAGAGAATCTCTTCGGCAAGAACTGGCAGGAAAAGGCTAATGAGTTAGATGCTGACAATACCACTCTAGATTGTCAAAATCTACAGCCACTCCAGCCAAAAAGAAGCCTTATTAAAAAATCTTCTTTTAGCAAAAAGAGGAAATTTTATCCTTCCTATACCCAGCAGAGTCAAACTCGGGGTCAGGTTGCCCAAAAGGGACAAACTAGACAGCAAAAGAAGCCAAAAGGCCCAAGAGCCCAACCAGCTCCTCGGGTTCAGCCCCCTCAAGGGCTTTGACTCCTTCCTAGAGAGCTTAGCCTTCCTGCCTCTGAGGGGTCCCCAACCCCCCAATATCCCAGGCAGATTATGCCACTTTGCCAACAGATGGCATCAGATAACAGCAGAAAATTGGACTCTGTCCATTGTAGGAGAGGGGTACAAGCTCCATTTTCACAGCAAGCCCCCTCCTACAATTCTAAGGCAATTCAGTTCTCAAACCTCCGCAGACAATCTGCTAGATCACGAGGTCTCAACACTTCTTGCCCAAGGGGCAATAGAAGAGGTACCCATTCTTTAACGGGGTGCAGGGTTCTACTCCCCCTATTTTCTTATTCCAAAGAAAACAGGGGGACACAGACCCATTCTAGACCTCAGAGACTTGAACAAATACCTGTTCCGATAGAAGTTCAAAATGATTTCTCTTGGAACTCTTCTGCCATACCTTCAAAGCCAGGATTGGCTTTGCTCTCTAGACTTAAAGGATGCATACACTCACATTCTGATCCATCCAGATCACAGGAAATTCTTGCGATTCCTTTTCAGGGGAAAACATTTCCAGTACAGGGTTCTTCCCTTTGGTCTGGCTTCAGCTCCAAGGGTATTCACAAAATGCAAGGCAGTAGTAGCTGCATTTCTGCGAACCTTGGGGATATTCGTCTTCCCTTACTTAGACGACTGGCTCATTCGAGCCCCTACAGTTGCAGAGGCCAGCACTGCACTGTCTTGCACAATGCAAATCCTCCAATACTTGGGATTGGTAATAAACTTCCCAAAATCCCAACTTGTTCCTTCCCAATGCCTGGAATTCATAGGGGCCTGTCTAGATACCAGACAGGCAAAGGCTTTCCTTCAACAGGCCCGGTGTCTTCGCATAATGCAACTAGCTTCTCAAGCAGCAGGGAAATCCTCCCTAACTGCTCGAGAGCTACTACAGTTGCTGGGACATATGGCATCCACAGTTCATGTAGTCCCATATGCTCGCCTCCACATGCGAGCAGCTCAGTGGACCCTATCCACACAGTGGACACAGGCCACAGGACATTTGTCAGACAAAATAGTAAACTCTCAACAACTAATTTTGTCCCTCCAATGGTGGCAATCACTAGAAAATCTGACAGTGGAGTCTTCTTTCCATCAACCCCTTTTTCAGGCCACCCTAACAGATGCATCACAGGTGGGTTGGGGAGCACACCTGAATCATCTCTCTACCCAGGGCACCTGGACTCCACAGGAGACTGGTCTACACATAAACCTCCTGGAATTAAGAGCAATCTATTTAGCTCTTCGAGTATTCCATGCCCAGCTCAGCTACAAGACATTCCTAGTTCAGATGGACAATCAAGTAGCCATGTTCTATGTGAACAAGCAGGACGGGACAGGCTCTGTCGTTATGCAACAAAGCTTTACGACTGTGGGCCCTCGCCAGAGAGTATCAAAGTCACCTTCTAGTGGTATAT
Organism: Ichthyophis bannanicus; assembly: GCA_033557465.1. NCBI lineage: Eukaryota > Metazoa > Chordata > Amphibia > Gymnophiona > Ichthyophiidae > Ichthyophis > Ichthyophis bannanicus. Next base: position 253,789,782 of record CM066039.1, read on the forward strand.
TTTCCAGGTATTCAAAACCTTTGGGCAGACAAACTCAGTCGAGTACTGCTGCCTCATGAGTGGTCTCTTCACCTAGACCAGGTGGCAAAGATATTTCATCTCTGGGGCACTCCAGACATAGACCTCTTTGCAAGTCCTTTGAATGCCACACTTCCCCGGTTCTGTTCCAGGATTCCGGCTCACAGTTGTCAGGCAAGGGATGCCTTCCTCCTTCACTGGGGTCAGGACTTCCTCTATGCCTTCCCACTCATTCCCCTCATCCCCAAAACACTCTTCAAGCTTCAGAGAGACAGGGGTCGCATAATTCTCATAGCGCCACGATGGCCATGCCAGCATGGTATCCCCTGCTTCTACATCTCTCTCAAGCTGCACCTCTGGAGTTAGGGTATGTTCCAGATCTCCTTTCCCAAGAGGACGGGACGCTATGGCTCCCTGCATCTCACGATCTGGTTGCTGAAGGCTTAGACCTTCAGGATTTCAACCTGTCCCAACAGGTAAAGGATATCCTTCAGGCTTCTAGAAAACTTTCCACAAGAAGATCTTATGCCTTCAAGTGGAAACGTTTTACTATATGGTGCTTCAAGAAGGGGTTAAACCCCCTTGTCATACCTTTTGAATTGATACTAGAGTATCTCCTTCACTTATCGAATTCTGGTCTAAAGACCAATTCAGTAAGAGTCCATCTTGGTGCAATTGCAGCTTCTTATAAGCCTCTGAATTAACAACCAATTTCCTCTCATCCAGTCATATCCAGATTTATGAGAGGTCTTCTGTTAACCAAACCTCCCATTAAGCCACCACCAGTGGCATGGGATCTAAATCTAGTTCTCTGGCAGCTCATGAAGCCGCCTTATGAGCCTTTAGCCACTACAACCCTTACGTTTTTGACCTGGAAGGTCATCTTCCTAATTGCAATCACCTCTGCACGTCGCATTAGTGAACTGCAAGCTTTAGTGGCTGATCCTCCTCATACTAGGTTTCATCATGATACGGTTGTTCTTAGAACTCATCCACACTTTATGCCAAAGGTGGTTTCGCCTTTTCATTTGAATCAATCAATTTATCTTCCTGTGTTTTTTTTCAAGGCCTCACGCCTCTAATGCAGAAAGAAACCTTCATACTTTGGATTGTAAAAGAGCCTTAGTCTTTTACCTACAGAGAACACAGCAACATAGAAAGTTCTCGCAACTTTTTACAGCTTTTGACTCTAGCCATTTGGGACTTCCAGTCTCTAAAAGAACTTTATCTAAATGGATTACCCAATGCATATCCTTTGCTTATGAGAGTAACGGTCTTCCTCTTCAGGGCCAGGTCACAGCTCATAACGTGAGAGCCATGGCAGCTTCCATGGCTAATCTCCACTCCGTGTCTATTGATGAATTTGTCGAGCAGCCACCTGGTCTTCGGTACACACCTTCACAGCTCACTACTGCCTGGATAAAGCCTCCTGTCGGGATACCTTCTTTGGCCAAGCTGTTCTTCAAAATCTCTTTCAGACCTAATTCAACTCCTGCCCACCAACCCTGGTGGAATGCCAGAGATCCATGGGAGGAAGGATGCCTATCTTTCTAGGGGGGCACCTTCCTGGGGCTATCTCCCTGGCATCTTCAGCTAGGGAGTCCCCATATGTGAAGACTACATTCCTGCTTGTTCCTGGAGATAGCGTAGTTACCTGTAACAGGTGATCTCCGGGAACAGCAGGGATTTAGTCTTCACAACCCACTCACCTCCCCTAGGAGTTGTCTCTCTATCTCTTTGTCTCTTTCCTCTCTCCCTCTATCCTTTCACTCAGCTACAAACTTAACTGAAGAGGGACAGTTGGAAGGGCGGGGAGGCAGCATGCATGTGCTGAGGGATGCTCCCAAAAGCGTTCCTATTGGACACTGGGGAGTGTTCCCGCGCAGGCTCCGTCGGTACCGACGATACCCATATGTGAAGACTAAATTCCTGCTGTTCCCGGAGATCATCTGTTATAGGTGAGTAACTACGCTTTACAGCCTCCGTCTAGTCTGCCCATCCAGACCAATTACTAAGCTTTACAATCCTCACTTATCCCTCGGAGATCCTCTGTGCTTATCCCATGGTTTCTTGAATTCTGATACCATCTTTATCTCTGCTGGGAGGCTGTGCATGCATCCACTGCCCCTTTCATAAAGAAATATATTTCCTTGGATTACTCCCTTTTTTTGCTCTTTTACCCTCATCCCACGCTCCCTTGGTCTCCTTTCCATTGAAAGAGACTCTCTATGGAAGTATTTAAATTTGTCTATCATATCTCCCATTTCCTGCCTCTTCCAACATATATATATTTAGGGAATCAATATTCAAAAGCACTTATCCAGTTAGCAGCACCTGCTAAGCACCACAGCGCCACTATATGGATAATGCAGCAGAATATTCTGTGATCGCTCCAGGACAGTCCAAGAGCAGAGCTGCAATTTGCCCGTACAGCAGTGCCAACGCTGACCACAGTGACCAAATATTCAGCACCAGCCAACAGCTTCAACACTACCTCCTTTGTAGAGTCCTCCTTCCTGTTTTTTTCCTCTGCCTTTCTGTCCTCCTCTAAGCTCTGCTAAGCATGAGCAAGGAAGGAAGGAAGGTTCTACTTTATTGCATTGTTCTATATGACTTGTTCAGCCTCGTGAAACCACCATGTATGAACTAAAAAGAAGCCTGCATTTTAATACATTTTATAATCTGCTTATCTTCACAATTCTAAGCGGAGCACAGAAATACATTCATAATATAAAATAACATTAAAACAAACACAAAAATTCAAAAGCTAATTAGATCTTTTTAGAGATGGGGATTTAATGTTGTCATGAGAGGCCTACCAGGATTGGTGCAAAGCATCCAGGTAGGTGTTTGCTCAGTCTTGTGCTCCCCCACCTCTCAATTAGCTTTCTGGTCCGTAGCACCCCTCCCCCCAAATATGTTAATTAGGCTCAACTATCATGGTTTTTTTACATGTATTTATATATTTAAATTTAGCTCACACCATTTTCATTGGTAGCTCATGTCCTGCCTATGTATTTCCCTGTCCCCAGAGGCCAGCAACAGATGTTTAAATTTACTTGTTTAAGGTCACAGGGGCAGCCAGAGGGTGATCGCCCCAATACTGCCCCTTCCAGAACAATTCCATAAAAATGCGTAGTTTGAAATGATACTTTCAAATATTAAACTTTATTTTCTATAGATAAATGTAGTAAGTTTAGTTCCTAAACATCATTTATCTAGATGAATTTGCTATATGAAAATCACCCAACCACCTTGCAGGTAAAGGTCATGCTGATGCTTGAGTTTGTGTGACTATTGGGATCTGTTGTCTTGCTTTGACGACAGATGCTCTTTGCTGCCATCCTAGGTGACTGCCAAATCTACCTGATGGCAAATGGGTCCTGGGACCTAAGCCCTACTAGATGAAGGTGGGGATGGGAATAAAGAGGAAAGCATATCTACTGATGGCTAATGTAATTCTGTGTCTCTTTATAGTATGTAGCTGCTCTTGAAGAAATGCTCGTTGCTCTAAAGAGAGGTCCAAGGTAAGGTGATTCCAATTTCTAAATCTTTTAAGATACCTTCGCTTTCCTACAAAAAGGAACGTATGATTTTTAGGTTTTAATCAGTAAATGTGGCTAAAACACTCCCTATGCAGAAAAGATACAAATTTTAGATGTTTGTTGAATAAACATTGGAAAAATGCCCCGCGCCTCGTACTCTCTCTCCCTCTTCTCTTGTTGGTTTGGATCCTTCAGCAGCATTTGTTTTTCTGATCTGTAGGAGTCTTCGGGACTGCTTCAAGGTCAGGTTTTGTTCGTACAGCGTGTTTGTTTGTTTTTTCATAATGGTCAAGATTTCTATCTCAAATATTTTACATTTCATTTGTACTTGATATACCTCATAACTTACAAGGTCTGTGGTTTACAATCAAACATAAGGGAGGGGCGGGGCAGACGAGCAAATAGAAATCAAGAAATCATTGAGGGGAGAATAAAAGGGTACAACACAGCAATATGGTTAGACACAACAAAAGGAGACTGGACTCCAGCTAGTAGCAAAGGGTAGGCTAGAGATCAGGAAAGGTTAGCCTAAAATAGTGTATCTTGAGTAGAGATTGATGTTTCCAGCCTAATGTCTAATGGGAGCACATTCTGTGATGTGGGAGATATGATGCTAAAACAGGATTTTCTAGTAGTTTTGAATTGGATGCTGGAATGAGGAGGCATAATTAGATTATGCTGGTAGGAGTGGAGAATGTGTTTGGGGGGGGCTAAGAAGAGTGGCAAGCCAGCAGGGCAGTGATACCATTAGGCGAACTAGGCAGTCACCTAGAGCGCCACCCCTCTGGAGACACGACTGCTGCTCCACTACAGGGCCTGCACAATGCAGCGCTGAAGCCTGAGGTAAGCGCTGTCATGATTTTTAAGCCATTGCTGCTGTTGCAAACCCTGGAAAGGAGCAGTAATAGGGGCAGGGGATAGTGAGGGGGTGGGGAGATGGAGGGCCCGCCTAGGGCGCTTCCATTTGTTGCACCGGCCCTAGAAGACCTGCTATGCAATAATGAACCTTGAAGGGGATCCTGTAGGTTAGGGGAAGCCAACGCTCATTGCAGAAATGGGATGGGGAGTTACATAACGATATTGCCTGGAGCCTAAGAGTAATTTGACAGAGGTTTCTGAATTGTCTAAAGCCTCCTTAATTGAATATGTGTTAGACCTTGACACAAAGTTACATAGTGAAACTTGGGGATCACAAAAACCAAAACGAGTTTGCAGCGAGTTTGTGTCTAAAATTGGCACAGAGTTGGTTCAGTATAAAAATGGATTTTTTTGATGACCTTAGGAATCTGCATATTGAAAGTTAATCTCTGGTCAAAGATTATGCTGAGGATCTTGACAGACTCTTTCAAGGGGAGTGTAGTTCCACCTATAGTGGGGCCTTACAAAAGGCGGTGAAGGGACTGAATGCCAAGAAAACGCAATAACTTTGGATTTTCATTGTTCGGTTTTGAGCTATTACTGACTAGCCAGTCTGCAGTTTTATTAAGCTTAGCTGTGATATTAGAGAGCAAGAGGGGAATGGTATCTAAGGTAATGAGATTTTATTCAAGCAATGCATCAGCCTAGCTAATTATCACAAGCAGATAGCACCAGTGTATATCACAGGAGAAAAAAGAGCTTCAAACAGGGTCACTGGCACATCCTTTATGCTCAGTAATGTGCCCCCTTTTTATACAGGTCTGGGAATGAGATGCTTATATTTTCATGTTCTCTGCTGTATGGCTTCCAGCTCCAAAAATAAAAATTGCATAACTTTGCGTTTCTATTATATAGAATTGTGTTTATTTGTGTCTGTGTGTAGATATGTTTTTATGGATTTGTTCTGGTGTTTTTGTTCCTGCACAGTGAATGTAGACAGTTGTGATTTGGGAGATCAGAGAGAATCTCCATGATTTCAGTCTGTGCTGAGCAGAAGCTGACTGGATAAACCAGTGATTCTTAATGAAACTCCGAACAAAGCTGACATAGAAGCAGGATGGTGGGGGGAGAATAGGTTCACCCCAAAAAAGGCAAACTAAGGGGCCTGTTGCTATGCCTCACACATAGGAATAACATGTAGTGCATGCTAATGTTTAGTAAATAGTCCTCTCAATTGTTGCTTAAATTAATGTGCCATACTGGGTCAGACTCTATGGTCCAGCCCAGCATCCTGTCTGCAACAGTGGTCTATCTGGGTCGCTTGGAAGTATCTGGCAGATCCTAATAGAGAGAGTGATTTTTACTCCTAGAAGTAGCAATAGAAGAGATGGCAGCCCTCACATTCTGTGCTGGATTTACACCTCCAGGTTTCTTTTGGGCATGTGGACAGCTGGGTGCTTCTCCCTTCCCCCACCCAACCTTCAGTGGGATGGCACTGCAGCTAATGATATAAAACACAGCAGGGCAACTGCCTAGAGGCACTTGCCTACTCCATCTTTTGGTAGATTTGCCTTACCCATGTCTATTTGCTAATGGACCTGTCCAGAAAATTGTCCAAACATTTTTAAATATTGCTAGTTGAAGAGCAGCCTAGTGGTTAAAGCAGCAGTCTGGTGACCAAGAGACTAGTGTTCAATTCTTACTAGCAGTCATTGTGGCCTTGGGAAAGTCATTTTACCCTCCTTTGCCTCAGAAGAAAGGACTGGCAATCTACTTCTGGTCACACCTTGCCAAGAAAACCCAAGGCTCCTGGGTCACCAGGAGTCAGCATTGACTCGACAACATCCATTGCGGTCTTGACCTCATTCTTCAGCAACAATTTCCACAGCTTATGCATTGACTTTAAAGAATACTTTCTAAAATTTGATTTGAATCTGCTACCCATTGGCTTCTCAGTGTGTCCCTTAGTATTTGATAAGAGTATGTGACCATTCCCTATTAACTAGTTCCACCCCATTTGCAATTTTATAGACCTCTGCCATATCCTCGCTGCCGTCACATCTCTTGGCCAAAGATCCCCAATCTGTTTAGCTTCTAAATGGTCTAGCCGGATATAATCAGCCACAGAGATAGGTGTCGTCATTCTTGATGGCACCAAGTCAGACTTGCTCTCCCAGAGCTCAGAGTTTAGAAAACACCTCTGAGCATGTGCGAGAGAACCTCGCCTGTGTGCCTATTGCCTCTCCCCTTCGGTCTTCTTCATCCCCCCCGGCCAAGCAGGACAGAATTTGCTCTCCCTTTTTTTTTTTCTTATTTCAGAGTTCTTTTGTTAATTTTCTTCATTTTGGTTTTACTATTCCCCAATGAAGCTCTCACTTGGTTTGCAGCTTGTTGTGCTGTGAGGGCTTGCGTGCATCAGTGATGCTGAGAGCTAAACTATCGGTAGTTTAACTACTGGCAGGGTCTCCCAAGATGGACAGGTCTCAGTTGAAGTGCCAGACCAAGACAAACCACCCATCTGGGCAGCAGCAGAATGGGATAGTGTTGATGGCAGAGGATCACATTTTTGTGACAACGGCAACAACACCAAACTTAAACTGCGCGGAAGAAAGGCCCGGCAATCTACTTCTGTATCTTGCCATGAAAACCCAATGGATAGTTACAACAAAACAAATTGTGCTATGGTGCTGGAAGATGAGACCCCCAGGTCGGAAAGCACTCAACTAGCTACTGGGGAAGAGCTGAAGACTTTTCAGAGTAAAGCCAGCATTTATGATGTGGTTGGATCAAAGCCCTCGGGAAGTCTGACTGACTGCTGATGTAGCTGCGCATGAAATGAGAGTCAGAAGCTGTAAAGATGTCTTACATATTGGAACATGGAACGTACGAAGCATGAACCAAGGGAAGTTGGAGGTGGTCAAGAATGAAATGGAACGTGTACAACTTGATCTGTTGGGTGTCAGGAAACTGAAATGGACTGGCATTGGGCACTTTGCATCAGATGATCACATGGTCTACTATGCTGGAAATGAAAGACAAAGAAGAAATGGTGTTGCATTTATAATAAAGAAGAAATTTGCAAGAACTGTAATGAAATACAATGCAGTCAGCGAACACTTAATCTCTATTCATCTACGAGGATTGCCTATCAACACAACTATAATTCAAGTATATGCCCCAACAACAGCTGCAGAAGAGAATGAAATTGAAGAGTTCTATGAACAAGTACAAGCTGAAATTGACAGAACATGCAAACAGGATATCCTGATAGTCATGGGTGATTGGAATGCAAAAGTTGGCAACAAAGAAGAAGGCAAAGTAGTTGGAAAATATGGACTTGGCAACAGAAATGAAGCTGGAGAAAGACTGATAGAATTCTGCAAGACCAATGATCTATTCATCTCAAACACCTTCTTCCAGCAACACAAGCGGCGACTGTACACATGGACGTCACCCAATGGATTGTATAAAAATCAAATTGACTACATCTGTGGAAGTCAACGATGGAAAAGCTCTATAACATCAACCAAGACAAAACCTGGAGCTGACTGTGGTACAGATCATCAACTACTAGTATGCAAACTCAAGCTAAAGTTGAAAAAGAGCAAACCACTCATGAATGCAGCAAAAAATGACCTTGAGAATATACCACTGTAATTGAAAGACTGCCTGCAAAGTCGATTTGCTGCTTTAGATACAAATGACAGAGCTCCGGAAGAGTTATGGAATGACATCAAGAAGGTTGTGTTGGAAGAAAGTGAGAAGTCTCTACAAAAGGTGAAAAAGCAAAAACGGCCAAAATGGATGACGGAAGAAACTCTGAAAATTGCCCAGAAACGCAGAGAAGCTAAAGCCAGAGGAGAAAGAAAGAAAGACAATCGCAGAACTCAACAGAGATTTCCAATGTGCAGCAAGACAGGACAAGGAAAAGTACTACAACGACACATGCAAGTAAATAGAAGCAGAAACTATTAGAGGAAGAACAAGATCGGCTTTCCTAAAGCTACGAGAGTTAAAGAAAAAGTTCCAGCCTCGAATTGGAATGTTGCAAGATGCTCAAGGTTCTATGTTGAATGATGCTGAGAAGATCAAGAAAAGGTGGAAGGAATATACAGAGTTTTTATATGATAAAGATCACGTGGACCAACAGCTGTTTCAACCTGTACCTTATGATCGGGAACCATTGGTGATGAAAGAAGAAGTTGAAGCAGCATTGAAAGCCTTATAAAAGAACAAAGCACCAAGCATTGATGGCATTCCTATGGAAGTATTGCAGCAATCTGATGCAGCTGTTACCATACTTACAAGGCTCTGCCAAGAAATATGGAAGACCACATCATGGCCAACTGACTGGAAAAGATCTGTATTTATACCAATACTAAAGAAAGGTGATCCAACTGACTGTGGAAATTATCGAACATTCGCTCTGATCCCACATGCCAGCACAATTCTACTGAAGATTATTCAAAAGACTACAACCATACCTGGAACAAGAACTACCTGAAGTGCAAGCAGGGTTCAGGAAAGGGCGAGGAACGAGAGACATCATTGCGGATGTGAGATGGATCCTTGAAAAGACTAAAGAATACCAAAAGGATATCTATTTGTGCTTTATCGACTATAGCAAGGCTTTTGACTGTGTAAACCATGAGAAACTCTGGGCCACATTAAGAAGCATGGGTATACCAGAACTCCTGATTGTTCTCTTGCGCAATTTGTATCTTCGCTATGCTGATGATACTACATTACTGGCTGAAAGTGAAGATGATCTGAAGCATTTGCTTCTCACAATCAAAGAACATAGTCTCAAAATGGGCCTGCACCTTAATGTAAAGAAGACAAAGATCATGACAACTGGCATAATCAACAGTTTCATCGTTGAAGGAGAAGAAATTGAAATCGTGAACAACTTTAACCTACTTGGATCAACTATCAATAAAGAAGCAACAAGCAGTCAAGAAATCAAACAACGCATTGCTCTTGGCAGAATGGCTATGAAAGACCTAGATAAGATTCTCAAGAGCAGAGATGTCTCTCTCCATACAAAGATTCGACTTGTTCAAGCCATGGTATTTTCAATAACATCATATGGATGTGAAAGCTGGACAGTGAAAAAGACAGACAGGAAGAAAATTGATGCCTTTGAATTATGGTGCTGGCGGCGAATACTGTGTATACCATGGACTGCCTGAAGAACAAACCAGTCGGTACTAGAGGAGATCAAACCTAAGCTTTCTTTAGAAGCTCAGATGACAAGACTTTGACTTTCATACTCTGGACACATCATGCGACGAGAGAGATCATTAGAGAAATACATCGTGCTTGGCAAGATAGAAGGTCAATGCAAAAGAGGAAGGCCATCAATGAGATGGATCGATACAATAACAGCAGCTACAAGTACCAGTCTGTCAACAATGAGCCGCCTGACTGAAGATCGAACACAATTTAGGATAGCTATCCAGAGGGTCGCCATGAGTCGACTCCAACTCGACGGCACTTAACAACAACAACAATGAAGCTCAGCTACAGGTACGCTGTAACTCCCAAGGGACCCAAACTGTGTGCCTTCAAGATGTTTTCTGTGTGAGAGAACTGCATAACAGCTCAAACTCCCAAAGGGGCCCAGACTAGGTACCCGTGGGATATTTTTTTACGAAAGGAGTATCTGTTCACCAGCAGCAACTCGTGGGGGTCCCAACCTAGCACTCCTGGGAGATCTTTCTGTGAGAAGAGATGAGAGATCCACTTACACAGCTCAAACTCCCAAGAGGCCCCAGACTAGGCACCTGTGGGATGTTACTGTGAGAAGAGAATCATCTCAACAGCTGCAGCTCCCAAGGAACCCCTGTATCCCCATAGGCTTTCTTCGGTGACCAGAGCACTGTTTAAGTACTCGTAACTCCCATAGGCCAGCACGTGTCAGACAGGTTTGCAACTCACAATGGGACTCGGGACTGATGCTCCCTGGAATGTTCTTATGGAGCAGGAAATGCCTTACAAATAGGACTATATCAGCCTCCAGTACTCTTATGGCTTGTATGACCTGCCTGATCCTGTTCCCACCAAAAGAACACATCCAGCTAAGGGAACTGAACCTGTTCTGCCCTCCCCAACAGCAGCCAGATGGTGGTGAGCTTAGCTAACTTAGGGATCGCTCCACCTCCCAATATTTATGACCGCTTTTTGCTCCTGGGTAGCAATCACATGACTAGACGCCCGATTCCCGCAACTTCCCAGCCTTCTGACAGATACAAAAAAAAAACAAAACAGGTGGTGACCTCACGGAGTCTTCATGCCTCTCCAACTCTGGCATTCCAGACTGCCGCCATCAGCCTATGCAGGAGCACGATTTGGTCTGCCTGAACTGCATTCTGATGATGACCTGGCTATTCCCATTGATTGCGGGGTGGTTCCTGCTTCTCCTCCACTGGAACAGCTGCAATCAAAGGGTCAGCACATTCCCTGTGTCCACTCCAAGTGCAGGCACTGAAAAGCATGGTCCATGTGAGATGGCCTCCACCCAGCTCAGAGTGAGTGTATTCCGGTTTCTGTCCCACTTCACAAGGCTGGAAGGGTGAGGGCGGTATTGTCTGCAAGCCAGGAACCTGCTCCTTGGCGGATTGGGCGGTTCCCCACCACTGCTTCAGCGCATGGCATCCTGCCTCCTTTAAAAAAAATAAAAATAAAAAAAAATAAAAAAAGTGTGCATGGCCACGGGCACATAGGCGCTATTGTTGGCCAACAAATAAAATAGATAAAGAAAAAAAGACAGTCCCGTGGCTTGAGATCAGTCAGACATCTGAGCCTCTGTGCACCAATGGACCTGCATCCAAAGCCCTGATGGGTGTCTTCAACTGGACTCCTCACTAAGGGCTTGCGTAAGACTGTGCATGGGTTTTGGGGGACCCGGTTTTTGGGGGCTGTGCATTCTTAGTTGCCCAGAGGGCCTGCTTCCATGCATAGGGGGGCTCCCCCTCCTTTCTCTCTGCCTTGCCTCTGGAGGCTCCCACGAAAGCCCCCATGAACTACAGTCTCTGCCTAGAGGAGCTGAGGAGCTGCTCCCCCTTTTTCTTTTCCCCATGCTCGAATCAGCAGACATCAGAGGGACCATGGGTGGCTTCCCCACACAGCCCTTCCCTGCAGGCGGCAATTGGTACCGCTGGTAACAAGGACCTCAACCCAAGTGTCTTTGCATAGTCAAACATTAAAAACCAGAAAAAAACGAAGGGAAAAGCAGTGTACGGGGGGTGGGGGGGGGAGGTTGGCGATCCCACTTCAGCCCATCTCCTCTCATACTGTGACCATAAAAGAAAACTGGTACAAGGTTACAGTGAGAGATACAATTTTACTGGAGTATAATACTAAGATATTTCCCTCAGTGGCAAAAGGGTACTGGAGAGAATGTGGGGAGGAGGGCTCCTTTTTTCACATATGGTGGACATGCCCTTGAATACAGCCTTTTTGGGTAAGGGTTAAATTGTGGATACAGTAAGTAGTAGGAGTGGAGGTGGACCTTTGGGTGTACGTGTTGGGGTGGTGGAGAGAGGGAGGTCCACAGCAAGAAAGAAGGCAAATAATGGCATGTTTTTAAGTGCTGCGAGATGTGACTTAGCCTACAAGTGGAAGCAAATGGGGCCCCCATTACTGGAGCATTGTGTGGAGAGGCTCTGCCAGATGTATCTAATGGGAAAAGTTAACAGCTATCTGCAGACAACGCTTGACAAGGTTTGAGAGTGAATGAAAGAAAATACTGGACTATTTGTGCAGAGAGGGAGGGAAGTGAGGGAAGCAAGGAACTAAGAGGGATAAAGATGGATTGTAAGCTGAATGTTTTCATAGTTTTCTGGAAATATTATGGCTATCATATATTTGTTGAAAAGGTGGTTGTTTGTCGCTGATATCCATGCAATAAAAAGTTACAACCCCCCCCCCCAAAAAAAACAAACAAATCCCAAGCAAAAGTCAGTCAAGTAGACTATAGGACCACAGACTCGACCCATAAGTCCCCTGTCCGACACTCCCGTCCATCGAGCTCTAGCACATGCACACACACATCTGAGATCCAACGTCCAAGTCCTATCAAGTTTCCCAGGGGGGAATGGAGTGGGCACACTCCCTTCCCTATGGGACCAGTTCATAGATAGACTCAAATAGCTGTGCACTTGCCTCCACAAGGTGCCATCGTCACAGGCTCACAATGCGGTCTGCATCTTTACCTTTATTTTACACTTGATATACTGCCCACGTCGAAAGATTAGGGCAGTTTACAATAAAACATGTCAACGCTTACAGAAAGGAAAAGAACGCCAATCAAATATAGGAAAGCAGTAGAGATTAATAGTGACAGGCCAAACACCTGCCTCCTCAGTGGTGGGAACCAACTGAGAACCCATTCCTAACAGCTAGTGCGGTTAATACTGAACCAATATTGCTGGCTCCAAGACCAGAACTGGGCTCCAACTCAATTCATGCTGTAGATGGAGTCCCCCCAGCGGTGAGAGGCAGCAAAAGACCAGGGTTTGAATCCCATAGACACTCCCTGGGACCTTGGATAAGTCACTTAACCCTCTATCCGACAAGAAAAAAAAAAAAGGACCAGCCAGCACACTGGCCTCCCCATCTGCTTCCATGGCAGTTCCACCTCCACGGGGATTGAGTTCTGCAGGACACACATTGCCATGGAGGGCAAGGCAATTGCAGCAGTGCTTTAAAAGCCTCTGGCACAGCATTGCTAAGAGTAGGCCTGCTTAGCATAGGGACCTCCACAGTATGCCTCTCTGACTCCTCTGGTGGCTCCACTTCTTCCAGTGAAGGTGAGCAAGCTCAGCAGAGCAATAACCATAATCTTGTAGAGGATCGGCTTCAAAAGAGAACTCGTGCACAGTCCTCTTTCCCCACAACTGACATAGCCAGTGGGGAACTGTCCCATGCCTGACTGGTTTATGCCAGTGCTTTTCCTTCCCAGCCATCTGCAGTAGCTCCCTCAGGCAGTGGCTCAGTCGGGACGAGAGCTGTCAAGAATCATCGCTAGACTGATCTTTCAGTCCAAACATGGTATCTACAATCTGTAGGTGCCGAGTACTGAATTAATTGACACCTTGTGCTACAGGCGCCAACTTGTCCTCTCTCAGCTGCAAGTGCTGCGGACATTCTTCAGTGTTCCCTCTTTCCCAACTCTGTACACCTCCTTGATTGTTGACAAAAAGGTGGCATATCAACAAATATTAAACCATAAGCCATAAGAGATGACCTGCTTGTTCTCTGTGCCATGTAGGCACTGTGCCCAATTCAGTTTGTGCCCAAAATGCGAACGCGCCCCTCCCTTTTCAAAAAAATAACATGGGGGTGAGCCTTCAGTGTCGATGCTAGCTGTCCCCCCCCCACCCCAGCACAGGAGCAGCTACATATGGTGGGTGGGCTCCTGTTACCTGTGAGCTACCTCCATACAAGCAGTGAGTATCCCTCCAGGGCAGGCAGGCGGAAACCATCTAGTCACCTGAATTTGCCAGTACCTTCTGGGGATCTACTTTGTGCCTCTCGAACATGGGGTAAGAATTCTGTTTGTTCTCAAGCATCATCAGTCCAGTACACTCAGTATCCAAACACTCTGTCACTTTGATACATCTCTTTCGGTCATTACTAGGCCCAACTCCACCACCCCAGTCACTTGGTCCTCATCTCCAAGCAAGGCAACGGCGGTCCCCCAGTCCCTACAGCAGGTCTACGAAGGGGATGCACAAAGTTTATCCTGTGAACTACCATCCACATTTCGACCAACTTCACAGTTAAGGCCAGGCCCTGCATGTACTGAAGCTCTCCCATCCATGCTGTCTCTGTGGGCCATATTGCCCAATTTCGCTTCGACTTCCCATCATGAAATAATCTGATTTAAATATGAAGTGCTCAGCCCAGCAGCCTCAGGCAGCCATGTTGGTCTGGGCTCCCTTCACCTAAGTCTCCGGAATCCCCATGGGATGTCATACCCTGATACTTACATGATCATTTTCCCCACTTACATTTACAATCCCTTGCGTCCACTCTCGAAGGGAAATCCTGGAGCCCAGAACTTGGTCGGTAGGTGGCAATCTACTCAGTACCTTGCCCCCAACCTCTCCGTTCCGGGCATGCAACAAACACCCCTACTCCTGCCCCACAGGTCTGTGGTAGATGTCACTCATCTTCCCCCACATAGCCACTCCATCCATGTAATGCATCCTGGACTCCAGAAAGTAACTCTTTGGCACAGTTCAAGTACTACAGCACACATTAGCAGTAAATTTGACAGACTGACTTTATACTCCACACACCAGGACTGAGGTTCGTGACTGTCTGTCTGGGTATGTGCTAAGCTAACCCACTGGGGGTATTGCCCTCACCTCATCCCTCTGGATCACACCTCCCAATTCAACCCTGTGGTCCTGGGTTGTCCTGCAGTCACGGGATCAGCACACAGATGCATAGGGACACAGCCTCACAGTACAAATGCTTCCTCCCACTCTAAGCCTTATTGACCAACTTTCAGAAAAAGGAAGAGGAGAAAGGTGGAAGGAATATGAAGCATTCCTCTCCGCCATAATTGGGACATACAGAAAAAGTGGTCTGACCAGCAACAGCTGCCACATTAGGCGGGGGCCTCTGAAGTGGCGATGGAAATGGCTGAACTCTCCAAACCTAAGCTCCATATACTTCTGGATGAGGAACATAGTCATCTTATGTCCCAAACTGTGGGACGATTCCCCTCCATATCCAACCAAAGACCTCCTCCATGGTAAACCCTCCCAGAGATGACAACAGAGCGAAAAGAACCCTGCGTTACCCTGAACAACTGCGGTCATCTAGAATTCTCCAGAAAACAATGTTGCTAACAACCAGACACAGTCACTATTGCTATCACTATGTACATCTCCCTTCGAAGGGGTCATCCTTAGTGACCAGCCTTCCAGATACTCCTGAGATACTGACTTTGACTTGAACCCACCGCAGCATGGTTCCCCGGGTGCAAGGGGCCCTCTGTTGTTCCAGATACGTCAGCCCTTGCACCCTCAGCTTGGGATTCGCCCATCTGTGTGGCTGTTTATATCCGGCTTGTCCATGGAGAAAGTATGGTTGCTTACCTGTAATGATGGTTCTCTATGGACAGCAGGATAAATCATCCATACAATCCCTCCCCCCTCCTCTTTGGTTGAAGCTTCTGTAATCCTCATCCAGATGTTGGCTGTAATTCTCAACAGAGCTCACTTAGGCTCTTGGAGGGATTGAAAGTAGGGGAGCAACAGGCACACAGGAGGGTTTACTCGCACATGCTCAAGAGTTTTCTAAACTCTGCTGGGCTCCGACCTGGTGCCATCAAGGATGACAACACCCATCTGTGCTGCTGATTCATCCTGCTGTCCATGGAGAACCATTGTTACAGGTAAGCAACCTTACTTTCAACCCAGTTGAAAAGTAAGTATTCTAACTTTGGCAAAACCTTTATCCCGATTGTAAATTTATAAATCTTGGAAGCTAAGCAGGGTCAGGCCTGATTAGTACTTAGATGGGAGACCATTTTGGAATACCAGGTGCTGTAGGCATATTGCATGGAAGAAAGGCCTAGCAATCTACTTCCAGTTGCACCTTGCCAAGAAAACCCAGGGGTTAATCACAATATGGACAGCTATCCATGGGGTCAGCAAGAGTCAACATCAACTCAACAGCAGCTTTTCAAAGGCAATCTGGGAATTATCTATCCGAGAAATGGTTAGAAAAAATTATGCTTTGAAAACAGTCTTTATTTTTGTTAGGTGGTGGTTTATTATAATCTTCCCTGCTTTTTGTTTAAAAAAACATCCTTAGAAAAAGAAAATCATGCAAAACGCAAAGCTTTGACATGTCGTCATCCTACATTTCGTGGCCTAGATAAAATAATCTGTTCCCCGTTATGGAAATATGCAGGTCAGTTTTCAATCAAAAGGAGTACCTAATCTGAGTAGCCAGATTTTGGCAAATTTTCAGTCTCCCCTGCACAGAGAAGAAAAAATATTGCAACGGTGTTGTTGGACAACTGGCTGTTCTTCCTGCTTCTTGCTTACCGGTTTGTTTTGTGGGAGGTGTGGGAATGGTTGTAGTTTGGCAATTAATGACCATGACCAGTTGCAAATGACAAGTAGAGGGAGAGGATGTGGAAGGTTAAGTAAACTAAGCAAATCCTGGGATGTTCTCCTCCAATACAGTGCCATTCAGGTCTGTTGGGTGCACAACCTCTTTGTTATGTCTTGACTGGGAAAGGCATTTTTTTGCTTCCATCTTTCCCCTGCAAGCCTGGAGATAAAAATGACTCGTCCAAGCTCTCACAGGGAGTCCGTAGAAGAAGCGCATCAAGAACTTATGTCCCCAGACTTTGCCTGAATCACAGCTCAGGTCACTTTCTGCTCATGATCTGTAGAAGCGGTCATATAGTTTGATTTCTCCTCTTGGCTATGTGCACATGTAGCCTAATTTATTAAACTGCTGTAGACCTAGTAAAGTTTAATATTTTAATTCCAAGACACTGGATGGTCTGTGGCGTGTTAGCACCAATAAACTGTGACTGGATGTGCTCAAGCTCTGTTGAAAGTGTGGTAACATCTAGGAGAAATTTTGATGGACTATTAATGCACAGTTGTGTGATCTTTTCTGACCAGTCATGATTTCCAAGTGGTGTGTTATGAAGCGTCTCGCTCCCTGACACATTTCCAGTTGTATTTGCATAGTTGCTTTTTTAAAGTATCCTGAAACTTAACCCTTTCCAGGCCGGTACCAAAATACTGGGGACCCAAAATTCTGACCAAATGGCCGAGCCCGAAATATTCGGGATCAGCGCAATGACGCAGATACTAAATATTAAAGAGCAAAATACCGGAAGCTAATGACAACACACATTTTGACTAATGAAAAGAGAGTTGTGCTAGTGTTTCTATTTATACACCAGGCCAAAACAGCCAGAAAATAACCTGCAAATAGGTCATTAGCAATAGGTCATTTAGAATTAAAAGCAAAGTAAACAAGATGGAGTCAACTGGTAAACGAATGCATAAAGAACAATATAAAGCTGACAAAGTGATTAGGTTTCTCACAGAAAGTGATGGTAACAGTAATAGCAGTGGCGAAGATGTCATTGATAATGAAACTGAAGATGTTTTCACAAAAAATGTGGACTTTGAAGGCTCGGATGACAGTGACCCAGATTCAGTAGCGGCCACAGCTGAACCTCCAGGTTAGCAATTATTTGCAGTCATTATTTATGTCACCTATATATCAGCTATGTCTTTAGATATAACAAAACACTAAATGTCACATTTATATTGATAAATTGTTCAGTTTGAAAAATGTCAACTATAATAAAACATTTTCATTTACAGTTGTGGCCGCGGCTGAACCATCTGTAAATACAAACCCTCTTGGCAGAGGGAAGCTTTGCCGTCGTACTGCAGACCGTGGTGATAGTGCAACTACATCACAGGTACGGACAAGAAGAAGCAGTCTTCCATGGAAAGCAACTCCAAAAGACGTCCGTCAGTTTCCTTTCATTGCACAACCAGGCATAGCCAAACGTATGGGTGTCAATGCAATTAAATTGGGCTTCTACAAGCTCTTTGTTACAGATGAACTAATTTCAATGATTCTTCTTGAGACAAATCGCTATGCAGCAGAACTGTGTGCTAAAATACACGCTGACAAGCCTCATGCCCAAATGAGAAAATGGCAAGACATTGACCATAATGCTATATGGAGAATGTTGGCGTTGATGATGGCTATGGGACTAATCAAGAAGCCTATGATCGACTTGTACTGGTCAGGTCCACAACTGTTAGAAACTCCATTCTTTCCATCAGTAATGAGCCGAAATACATATAAGCGAATATTACAGGCCCTTCACTTTCAAAACAATTCAACACAGAAACCCGAGGGTGATTGCATTTGGAAGCTTCGTCCATTCTATGACATTATCACAAAGCGATTCCAAATTGTTTATATCCCAGAACAAGACGTTTCAATTGATGAATCTCTACTGCTTTTCAAAGGAAGGTTATATTTCAAACAATACATACCTACAAAGATACCTACAAGATATTATAATGCCTCTATATCGTTCCATGGTGAGACCGCACCTTGAATATTGTGTGCAATTCTGGTCGCCGTATCTTAAAAAGGATATAGCGATTTTAGAAAAGGTTCAGAGAAGAGCCACCAAAATGGTAAAGGGGATGGAAGGCTACTCCTATGAAGAAAGGCTAAAAAGGTTGGGGCTCTTTAACCTGGAAAAGAGACAGCTGAGGGGAGATATGATAGAAGTCTATAAATTAATGAACGGAGTGAAACGGGTAAACGTAGATCGATTGTTTACCTTATCAGAATATAGAAAGACTAGGGGACATGCAATGAAGCTACAGGGTAAACTATTTAAGACTAATAAAAGAAAATATTTTTTCACTCAACGTGTAATCAAACTCTGGAATTTGTTACCGGAGGATGTAGTAAAGGCTGTTAGTGTAGCTGGGTTTAAAAAAGGTTTGGACAAGTTCCTGGAGGAAAGGTCCATAAACCATTATTAAGAAGGGACCCAGGATATCAATGCTTGAACCAATACAAGCATTGTGGAACCTGTGTCCCTTGGGGAAACTGCTAGGTATGTATGACATAGATTGGCCACTGTTGGAAACAGAATACTGGGCTTGATGGACCTTGGTCTGACCCAGTATGGCATATCTTATGTTCTAAATGCTCAAGATTTGGCATCAAATCATATGAGCTGTGTGAGTCACGTAGTGGATACACCTGGAAGTATATGCTATACGCAGGTCAAGATGCAGTTCTAAGTGATGGTTTACATGGCAGTAGCTACTGTATTGTGCTGAATCTGATGGATGGACTGCTTGATCAAGGCTATCGATTGGCTGTGGATAACCACTACAACAGTCCAGAACTCTGTATGGATCTGTATGACCGAGCAACATCCTGCTTTGGAACTGTACGATCCAGTTGAGTTGGTATGCCTACTGACCTGCGTCTAAATGTAGATGGAAGCAAATTGAAACGAGGAGATGTCACATATCGTACAACAGATAAACTGCTAGCGCTTTGCTGGTATGATAAGAATTATGTAACAATGTTGTCCAACTGTCATGATGGCTCTGTAGTTGACACTGGAAAAAGAGATCGTAATGATCAGCCAATTCGAAAGGCACAAGTTATCATTGACTACAACAACATAATGGGCGGTGTAGACAGAACAGATCAGTTATTGGAGTATTATTCTTTTCTGCGCAAAACTGTAAAGTGGTACAAGAAAGTTGCCTTTCCTCTGTTGGACACAGCAGTACTCAGTGCTCAGATACTCTGGAGCAAGTCCCACCCAGAGGAGAAAGTGACAGGACTTCCGTATGAAGCTTATCTTGGCTATCATTGAAGCAGTTGGTCCTGATGCTAGTGCATGTGATGCTGGTGGCCGACCAAGTACTGGTGTTTCCCCATTTTGTTTGAGTGCTAGACATTTCCCTAGTCTCATTCCACCAACTGAGAAGAGAACTACCGTATTTCAAAAGTGTCGCGTGTGCAATGAGAGTCTCGGACATCGTCATGTTGCTGGTGACAATCGTAAACGTGTTGAAACTAAATATCACTGTGCTGACTGTGAAAATGTACCTCTCTGTGCTGCACCGTGTTTTGCATATTTTCATAATAATGAAGATCTTAAATAACTTGTAATTTTTATGATCAGTTAAAATTAAATCGAATGTATGCAACTAATAACGATTGCTTTTATAAATAAAGTGCACCTATTTTCATGTTTTTGAGCCTTCAGTTATACATATTTGTGTTGCTGTCTCATTTTTCTATCAAATGGTATATAATACATGACCATAGCAGAAAGAAAATCACTGTTATAACATATTGAATAAGACAGGTACAATTTTCCTGAGATATGGAAAAATTAACCGGGCTGCAGAATGTGGATTAGAAAGTTAAAGGGAGCCTTGATAGGGTTAAGAAGAAATATTCAGAGCTGTAGGATAATTTTTAGCTTAAAATATCAGTAATCTATTCTGTGCAGGGCATGGGGGATCTGTGTAAAACACCTGTATGGGGAGTTACTGTTTGACTGAACTGAAATTGATGGACAGTGGGGTCTCTTGTATTCTCTCAGTGGTTTTTTTGAATACTTTGGTTCAATCAGTTTATTCCTTTTTTTTTTTTTGTAGTAAACCTACCCCAGAGCTACTGAACGAATATGCAAGGAAGGTGGAATTTTTAAAGGGCCTATTGGAGACAGAAAAACTGGTAAATCTGGTTGTGGTTCTCTCTGACTGAGAGTTATAAATGTGTGTGAGAGAAGCTTGATGGCTAGTAGAGAATGTGAAGGCAGGTAGACCTTATGGCCTGTCTGTCCAGTCATGCTCCCTTCTTAGGCAACCTCTCTTGATCTCTGGCTTTACCTGTTGTCCTCCGTTTTTTTTTTTTCTCTCTGCTTTCTTGAATCTTTGCATCCATCAAATGCTTGTTTACTGTTTATCCTACCTACCTTCAGCCTCTTTCAAGAGTTTGCCTCAAAAATGCTTGCTTTTAGTCATGTCTTTAGAAGTCTTTTGAATGTTTTTAGACGTGTTTGTTGTGGGGGGGGGAGGGAGGGAGAGAATACAATAGAGTATACACCAATTTCTTAAAGTCCAGGCTATCAAAACCACCCTTAACTCTTGCTTCAAACACCACAGCTTCTGTGGTCAATATTTAAGGACCTAAATATGTATACGGGTCATATGCAGAATTGGGGGAGTTTGTTTTTTTTTTTTTTTAGTTTAGTTTTTGTGTGTGTGTGTGTGTTTAAAAAAAAAAAAAAAAGAAAACCATCATCTGCCTCCTTTTTTTCTATAGTCTTCTCCCACTGAAAAGGCGTTGGCGAATCAGTTTCTAGCACCAGGGCGGACACCAACCACAGCCAAGGAGCGGATGCCAGCAACCAAAACTGTACACCTACAGACCAAGGCACGCTATACTGGCGAGATGAGAAGCGAGCTGCTTGGTACAGTACGTCATCAGGGTTCATCTTGCGGAGGGGGGAGGAAATCTTAGAGGGGGGGAGGCCAATTCCTCTTCCCACTAGAAATGATATTTATATCTTAACTACATTCAGGGAGAAAATGTAAACTTTTTGTACAGTAAATTAGTGGCTTTAACATAATCTTTTGTGCTTGTTTTAAATTAAGTTGGATTCTCTGTCGGGTGTGACATCTTTCTGAATGATCTACAGGTAGTGATGTGCACTGAGCTTTTGTCAACATTTTGATCCTTTTTGGCTGCAACCCCCTGTGATGTCAAGAGCTCGCATACATGTGGGGTAATTTTATAACAGGGCACATACATTAGTAGGGCAGGAAGGTGTCTCTCTTATAAAGATATATAGGTGCCTGTGTGTTTTTATAAAATACTAGCACAAATCCTGCAGAAATCAAACCTAGGTGTCTACTTGGGAGCAGTCAGGCACAGAAAAACGTTGACAGGTTGCCCCGAGACTGTCCACTGTGCCCTGAGCCCCAGAAGGAAAGAACTGGAAGCTAGTTCCTACAAGCAGGAATCGCCATGCCCTAGGAGTTGGGAGAATCCCTAGAGGCAGGAGTTTGTATGACTCAGGAGTTGGAAATAGGGCAGCCTTCAGGTCAGTGGGAAAGACCTTTTGACTGGAAGAGAGTAGCCAGTGAGTTTCCCTGGGAACATTTCCAGTATGCGTGGGCCTTCTGGACTCTCTGCCTAACCAGAATGAGGAACCCTGTGAGGAAATGGAAGTAGACCCATGGGAGCAAACACCCTGGAGCTCTGCTGAGGACACCGAAATGGAATTCCTGGAAGTGCGCTTCTAAAGACGGAAGTGAAAGGCAAAAGCAAGAGGAAGGACCCAGAAAGAGGTTGGCAAGTAGTGAGTGTGAAAGAGTAGTCATGAGTGGGTGCATCTCACTCTGCTCTCATGTACTACCTCTCTGGAAAAGGGGGAGAGAGAGAGAGCAAAGTCTTAGCCAGGGTGTGTGTGAAGCCAAGTGACCATAGTTTTTTTTTTTTTTTTTTTTTGTGAAGAAGTATGCACTAGTTGCAGGGGCAGCTTAAGGAATTCCCCTCTGTCTTGTGAGAATGGGACCAGAAGGCTCCTGCCCCACAGGACTCTTGTGCTGGAACAGACTGCAGAGGCTCTAAACCTTGGAGAAGGCCCTGCTCAGTTTTGAGTTAGGTTTTTTTATTCTTTTCCTTTCTTTTTGAGTGAATTTGGGAAGGCTGAACTGTAAAGCCAAGATTGTAAGAACACAGTAGTATGTTGGGGCCAATTTCCTTTCTGCCTTATTTATTGGGAAGGATTGAACAAATATTGTGGACAGAGTTTGGAACCCAGCAAGAAAGTGGAACGTTGTAAAGCTAAAGTTGGCCTTTAAAGGGGCCGAGTATGCGTTTTCCCCATACTCTGCAGATTGTGTGTTTTTTGTTTTTGGGAATGGGGGTGGGGCTGTGCCAGAAACAGACCCTCCAGGAATCCTAACATTGCTTTTTGTTCATTGTATTTTTCTTATTGCAACCCGGGAAGTCAATTTTATTTACTTTATTTGACTGTTAGAGTAATATATATCTTGAAGTCGGAGTGGTTTACAGTTAGCATTAAGTGTTGTACATTTAAGTCCAGCAAGGTTAAATAGAACAAATTAACTTTTGGAAATTAGGAAGGGTGGCGTAGGTGAGCAAAGTATGATGTGACACTGTGCGGATAGTTTCGTAGGTCTTCGTTTGATCTCTTAAAGCTGAGGAGACATTAACTTTGGGGTAGGTTTGCTAAGTGGTGCTAGCGTTGTACGCGCAGTATGTTCGCTAAGGTCCCATTGAATAACTCGGGACCTTGGCGCACATACCACACGTGCACGCTAGTGCTGCTTAGTAAACCTATCCCTTTATTTCTTGCTGAGTGTGACAACTTGGACTTTAAGTACAGTGTTGAGAAGAACCCAACCACGCCAGAACCTGCATGCAGGGTCACCTGCGTGCAACTGTGCACATGAGTGTACTTTTATTAAACAAAAAACACATGTAAAAGCACTCCTCTTCCCACACCCCTCCCTTACTCCTCCCCTGACCATGCTTACTCTACAGGTATGTGCCTATATTAGGTATGACCTATTTTTGAGATCTCTTCCATGTGTAAATCAGGATTTTACTTGCGGAAAAGGTTTATAGAATTACTCCTACACTGTCGCCTTTGGGTAATTTCTGATGGTGATTTCATTTAAGAGGCAACATGACCTATAGTATTGACTTAGCTACAGGAACTCTGCATAACTAAATTAAATCTGGAAATAGTCTATAACTGAAGATTTATTTTTCTCTGTTTGGCTAAGAACAAACATAGGAACCAAAACCTATCCCTTGGTCTTTTGGCTGAGATTGAGAACCTGTTTGATATATTGGGGCAGGGGGTTAGGGGTGAAAGTGTTAGCCTGCTACTCAACCCTACTGGATACACAAAACCTTTTAGATCAGAAGTAGTAAACCACCAGGAAGGGTGGGGAAGCCACCTGCTTGACTCCTGACTGCACAGAATATTTCAAGAAGAATTTGAAATAGTCCCGGTATTCTACTTTCCCAATTGGAATCTAAACTGTTAAGGACTGCATCACTCTCTGCTACGGGTACCACCTTCTGTGGTGTACCTTTATTTTGCCCGTTAGTGTGGCTAAGAAGCTTTTATATATTTGACATCTCTGACATACTAGGAAACCTAATTCATTAGTTTATCCCTCAATCAAGGATAAAAGATTTTCATTACTGAAATATAATACTACCTAGGTACTAAATATGTAGATTTTAATTCTGTTTTATTTCCTTCCTGCCAGCGATCCTTCTCAGACAGTGGTAAGAGCGCTTTATGTTTTATTTGTACTATAAAAATTAGTTTATGGAAAAAGCTGGAAAGTTGAGCACAGATGTTGCATGCCATATGATGGACCACCTTCAAACCCTTCAGGGATGTTCACCAGCTGATCACCTTTCACAAACTAGCAATGTACCATCTTTATTTTAGAAGTTAACATTGGCAGGCATGTAGCAGCATAATGTTGACTTTTAAAGAGCACCTCTACTGCTGTTTGTTTTTAACACAGGGCATTTGTGGTGTTGTCCCTGTTTAAAGGAAAAAGGGAGCTCTGGTCTGGGAAAATGCACTTACTAGGTTTTGGTCTTGGGGTAGAAAGTAATGCCAGGACTAGTTTTAGGGTAGTACCATTTGATGACATGCTACGAGGAGTGCATCTGTCCCACTTCTGCCCCAACCTGCCTTTTCCATTCCAAGCATGCTGGAGGAACAGCACATGGCCCAAATGATCCAACTTGCCCCCTTTGTCTGGGGTGATGTGGCGTGGCCAGAGTTGGGGGATGGGGGTGCTGCTCGATCACTGCCCAGGAGGTCACTTGCCCCAGAGCCAACCCTGCTTTCTGCTACTTTCTCTGGATAATATTTCCAAATGGTTCTATCGTATGGTATTTTATGCACTCTACTTTTAAAACTGAAACGATTTTCCTTTGCAGATTCTGAAGATCTAAATCTACGAAAACGAAAGTAAGTAGCATTTTAATGTGCCCCCATTTTTATCCACTGCTGGGTAGAAGACGGAACATGATAGAAGCTGATGGTCCTTTTATAGTAACATATAATAGATGGCAGCAAAAACGAGCAGATGGCCCATCCGGTCTGCCCAGGTATTCCAGTCCACACAGATGATGAATAGAGCCTAGCTGCCACCTATAGAGTGTAATTTCTTGTAAGAAATCTCTCCTCATCTTTGGTGGCTTGTTGTGTTCCCCATTTGTATTCTGCCATCTCAAGTAAATGAGCATACATGATCCCCAGCACCCCTCCCTTCACCTGTCCATTTACAACGTTTGGTAATAGTCCCATCATGTCCACTGCCTGGGTCTCTTGGACTACCAAGAGGGCGGCTACTGCTGGGGAAACAATCTGCACTTGTAAGTACTTAACCTCCTGAGAAATTCTCTATATCTTGGGGTAAACAGAATTCTTTGGGTTAAAATTTATAACATCTGTGTGTGTTAAAATTCAGTGTGGGCTTTTTTTTAAAGTCAGGGCATAGTACTTCAGCAAAATTAAGCCAATTAGGATATATCTGAATAGAGAGTGCAGAATAGAGTAAATCTTCTTTGAGTATACAGAGAGAAATTGTTTTCTAGAGACCTCTTACAAAGAGGCCTTCCAGTTAGGAGGCAAGAGAACTGTGAGACTGTTTGTTTTAAATAGGTGTTAAAGCCAAATGACCGATCATAGGGAGAACTTGAAAGGCTCCCTCTATCAAACTCAAACTCAAGGGCATTATGAATCACCCAGGAAATTAAGAGATTGTCTTAGAAGCACAAATATAAATAATTATCCCTCCCACCCATCCCATGCATAATCCTCGATTCATTGCCTCCTAAACCAGTTAAAGGGAAGGAGGTGATCTTACTCACTTTGAGGTTTAACTGATTATCTTCATCAGCAGGCTATTAGACCTTAATTTATTCTTAAGTCCTTGCAGTTCACCTTGAGATGAACACTAAAAGTCCTATCTCCAGGAACAAGCAGGAATGTAGTCTTCACATATGGGTATCGTCGGTACTGACGGAGCCTGCGCGGGAACGCTCCCCAGCATCCAATAGGAAAGCTTTTGTGAGCATCCCACAGCGCCTGCTTGCTGCCTTCCCGCCTTTCCTACTGTCCTCCTTCAGTTCTTTGTTTTTCGCGGAGCCAACAGGTCCCATACCCTGTCACCGCAGAAAATTCCTTCTTTATTCTTTATTTTTTTGTGAGGAAAAACCAGTACTGGTTTTAAAAAAATGTTCTAAGAGTGGCGGTACCATATCCGTCACTGGCACCTATGACTGGTGTCTTAAATGTTTAGGCCCTGACCATTCTCCATCGGAGTGCCTCTCCTGTAGGAAGATGACTAAAAGGGGCCTGCAGAATAAAGCTGCAAAACCCGGTACCCTTTTTGCTTCAGATGCTATGTCCGTTGCATCGACGTCTTCCAGAGCCTCATCTTCCTCTCATGGATCTCAGGTAACGAAACATAAATCTAGCCGGTCCTCAAAGGGAAGATCTCCTTCTAGGCATCAAGAAGCCATTGGCGTTGCCCTTGAGGAAACTTCACTGGCAAAACAGCCCCGGCGGGAGGCTTCGGCTTCCGAAGCATTAACGGGGCTCTAGGATGTTCTCGAGGCCTCCACCTCGGCAGAATTACTGGTGCCATGCTCTGGGGTTCCGGCCGCTTCTACCGGTACTGACACCCAAGCATTGGCAGTGTCGATAGATCAGAGGTTTCTCGCTATCAGACGCAGTCTGGTAGCTCTTCTCATGGCTTCGATACCGTTGAGACCGCTATAGACGGTTCAACAGGTACCGGTACTGACGGCACTGGCGGGTATACTCCCCATGCCGAGTCTTGAGTTTGTCTCTGGCATCGACAGATCAGTACCGAGACACCTCGATACCAACTTCGATCGATACTGGTACCGTGCTCTGCACGAACACCGGGATCAGAGCTATTTTGAATCTTCCAATTCCGATGATTCTAATGACTCTGCCGATACCAGAGTACTTCTTCCAGAGGAACCATCTTCTCCCCAATGCAGAATGTCTCCTCCGGAGGACATGTTCTTTCAGGATTTTATTCGTGATGTGGCTCGAGGCGTTGCAATCACGGTAACTCCTGAAAAGGAACCTAGGGCACAGGAATTAGAAATCCTTCAATACCCTAAGGCTCCCAAGGAAGCAGCTACTCTGCCTATTCATCAGATCCTACATTATCTTATGCTGAGGATGTGGGAAACACCTTTAACCATTCCCTCCTTACTCTGAGGCTCGATACAATATATCAAGTTCCACCTTGTCCTGGCTTCCAAAAAACTCAGTTACTACACCATTCAATGGTAGTGGAATCGGCTATGTGTAGAATGAAAAGTGCAAAGAGACATGCTTCCAAACATCCAGGCCATGAGTGCAGGACTCTCGATGCCTTTGGGCGTCGATGCTTCCAAGCTCTCAGCCAGCTCCTGTATCCTATATATAGGAATGTTCCTCAGAGGTCACAGGAGACTTGGAGCTTATGAGCCCCCTTCTTCCTGATAATAAACGACAAGACTTACTTAAGCTTGTCAGACATGCTCAGGATGTTTCCAAGTTTGTAAACCGTGCAGCCTTTGACTGCTTTGAATGCAGCAGCAGAACCTCTTCTATTGCCATTGCTGCACGTCGGATTGCCTGGCTTCAGGCATCAGACTTGGAACTTTGGGTACAAGATAAATTGGGAAATATCCCTTGCACAGGAGAAAACCTCTTTGGCAAGAATTGGCAGGAGAAGGCTAATGAGATAGATGCTGACAATATCACCCTGGATAGATTGTCAAAATCTACAGCCAACCCAGCCAAAAAGAAATCTTATAAACAAAACCCATTTTCAGCAAAAAAAGGAAGTTTTATCCTTCTTATGCCCAGCAGGGGGCACGGTCCAGTTCAGGCTGCCCAAAAGGGACAACAGCAACAAACTAGACAACAAAAGAAGCCAAAGGGGCCGAGAGCTCAGCCAGCTCCACAGGCTCAGCCTCCTCAGGGGCTTTGACTCCTACCTAGAGAACTTAGCCTTCCTGCCCCTGAACGGTCCAGAACCCCTAGCCATTCCTGGCAGGTTGTGTCATTTTGCCAACAGATGGCACCAAATAACAGAAAATTGGACTCTGTCCATTGTACAAGCTTCATTTTCACAGCATGCCCCCTCCTACAATCGTAAGACAGATCAATTCTCAGACCCCAGTCAACAATCTCTTAGATCAGGAGGTCACAACACTCCTTGCTCAAGGAGCAATGGAACAAGTACCCATTCTATAACAGGGTACAGGGTTCTACTCCCCCTATTTTCTTATCCCAAAGAAAACAGGAAGACACAGACCCATTTTAGACCTCAGAGAATTGAACAAATACCTGTTCCGAGAGAAATTCAAAATGATCTATCTGGGAACTCTTCTGCCATACCTTCAAAGTCAGGATTGGCTTTGTTCTCTAGATGTAAAGGATGCATATACTCATATTCTCATCCATCCAGATCACAGGAAATTCCTACGGTTCCTGTTTCAGGAAAAACATTTCCAATACAAAGTTCTTCCCTTTGGTCTGGCTTTGGCACCAAGAGTATTCACGAAATGCATTGCAGTAGTAGCTGCATTCCTGCGAACTCTAGGGATATTTGTCTTCCCTTACATAGACTGGCTCATTTGAGCCCCCACGGCTCCAGAAGCCAGCTCTGCTCTGTCTCGCACAATGTGAATCCTTCAATATTTGGGATTGGTCATAAACCTCCAAAAATCCCATCTTATTCCTACTCAGTCCCTAGAATTCATAGGAGCTCGTCTAGATACCAGACAGTCAAGGGCTTTCCTTCCACAGCCCCGCTGTCTGCGTATAGTGCAGCTAGCTTCCCAAGCAGCAGGGAAGACTTACCTGACTGCTCGAGAAATGCTCCAACTATTGGGACATATGGCATCCACTGTACATGTGGTTCCCTATGCTCGCCTCCACATGTGAGCAGCCCAATGGATCCTATCCACTTGGTGGACACAGGCCACACGTCACCTGTCAGACAAAATAAACTCACGTCGTCTTGTTTCGTCCCTCCAATGGTGGCAATTACTGGAGAACCTTCTGGTGGGGTCTCCTTTCCAGCAACCCCTATTCTAGGCCACCTAGACAAGGTTTTAGATGGTGCTGCACAGGAGACTTCTGTCTTGGTACATTTTGGTAACAATGACATAGGAAAATGTTGGAGGAAGATTCTGGAAGCCACATTTTAGAGTTTTAGGTAGACAGTTGAAATGCTGAACGTCCAGGGTAGCATTTTCAGACATGCTTCCCGTTTCTCCAAGATGTTTGTTCTCTACACATTTTCTGCAATCAGTGGATTTTGATTTGTGTGTGAGGATAGCTATATAGGATTAATTATGTAACATAACTGTTTGTTTAAGACTGCAGATTTGTTCTCCGTAATTCATGCATCCCCCTTGCTATCACAGCAGCAGAATGGAAAAGTCACATGGTTACTTCTCGCTGAAAATGACTTAAGTCTTCTAATGGATTCCATTCTAACCTTGCAAAAGAATGTTTGAAGAAAACACAGCCTTCTCTATTGAACCACTCTAGAGTCTTAAGCTGACCAGCAGCTTTCTCCGGAAACCAGCAGGGGTATGCAGTCGCACTCATTGGTGAAGTCCCCTGGACTGAGCCTTAAGCAGATCTCCTACAGTTCAGAGAAGCTTTGTTGCTTCACTGAGCATATGTGCCTGCTTCCCGCCTGCTTGTGCTGAGAGACACTGGTCAACATTGAAATCGTTACTGATTTTAAAAGGCCCTAATCTGTAGTATCTTGGTGAGCTGAACACGAATATAACATTAAAACAATTTTATTGGCTCTCGTTTTGAAGATATTGCATGTAGTTCATTTTTGACATTTCATCGTGTAAATTTATCCAGTAGGACATCAACAACATCCCAAATAAGCCTTGTATGATGTAATATTGTATCACATTGCATAATACCAGCATGCACACATCATCCAGAGTTGATTGCATCATTTTCTGATGCAATGCAATACTACTGCCAGACGGCTGCTGAAGCCATCTGACGTCAGCAGTGTACTATACGCAGTCGGAAAGGTTGAGCATTTAAAATATTTCAGACTGTGTGCGAGACAGTTTAAGCTACTGTTATATGTAACTTTTATTAATTATATAATTTTAGCCATTTAGGTACAATACAGAACAGTAATGCCGCGAAAGTGCGTTAATACCGTTGACAATTTCTGCTACATTTGTGGGGAAGTGACATTTGCCAACCAGAAGAAAAGTATCACTTCTCAACTGAAGAATGCATATCATCTTTACTTCGGATGCAAGATTGGTGACCAAGACAAACCTTGGGCCCCGCATATATGCTGCGCTACATGTAAAACACAGCTTTCACAGTGGTTAAATTGCAAAAGACCATCAATGCCGTTTGCAGTCCCCATGGTGTGGAGAGAGCCAAGCAACCACATAAATGATTGTTACTTCTGCTTGGTTCCTCCTCTTTCCAGCAGAATAACGAAGCGAAAGAAGTCGAGCATAGTCTACCCAAACATTCTGTCTGCATTGAGACCAGTTCCACATGGTGAGGGACTTCCTATTCCAGAACCTCCATCAGAATATTCTCTTGGTTCATCTAATGAGGACAAGGGTGAGCCGACCTGTTCTTTTCCTGGTCCGTCAGCATGCAGTGACCCAGATTTTCACTGGGATGCATATCAACTCCACACAGAATAACACAGGAAGAACTAAATGACCTGGCTCGTTTATTTGGATTTATTCAAGAACAAGGCAGAATTGCTAGGATCAAGACTCCAACAATGGAATCTTCTAGAAGAAGATGTCAACATTACTTCATATCGAAAGTGCCACCAGCAGTTGGAGCCTTTCTTCAGAAAGGAAAGTAATCTGGTATTCTGTTCCGATATTGAAAGCCTCATGAATGCCTTAAAAATCACTCGTGACCCACAAAATCCTGCTCACCACCCCTTCACACCAAACTAGGTTTGATGAAAAACTTTGTGATAGCCATGGACCGCACTTCGCCAGCTTTCCGATACCTGCATGAAAAATTCCTTCGACTCAGCGAAGCAAAGATTAAAGAGGGAGTTTTTGTGGGTCCTCAGATTCGAGAGCTCTTCAAAGATGACCGGTTCAACAACTTGCTGCAGGGTGATGCGAAACAAGCATGGAATGCTTTTCGCCTAGCGTCAACAAACTTTTTCTGGAATGTTAGGGCAGAAAACTACAAGGAACTAGTAGAAGACATGCTGATGAGGTATCAGAAACTTGGCTGCAATATGTCTCTAAAGATCCATTTCCTTGATTCTCATCTCGATTTCTTTCCTGACAACTGTGGTATGGTTAGTGATGAACAAGGCGAACGTTTTCACCAGGATATCGCAACGATGGAGCAAAGATACCAGGGAAAATGGTCCACTACAATGCTGGCTGACTACTGCTGGACACTCCCCAGAGAAGCTCCTGAACAGCTGTACAAGAGACGGGCGAAAAAAATCTAAGAAGTAGTCTATGACTTAGGTTTTTTACAGGTATTAACCGAAGGCCTATTGTATTTACTATTGACATGCATTTCGTGATGTAAACATTAATTCTTGTAGATTACAAAAAAACTAGAGCCAACTTTGCAATTTCACTGTCATATTCGTGTTCAGCATATAAAAATCGATGATAAATGACTATTTTTATTTCAGTAACATGACTTTTGTAAAAATTTGTTGACCAGTGGAATCTTTCTTTACCGTGCAAAAACCTGCACGGGTATCCCCCTCTCTCCCTTTCTGCCTGCATTTTTACCTGTTTGTTTTTTTTTAAGTAGTCCCCTTGGTTGGTTCCCTCACTGGTTTGTCTCTGCTTTTGTGTTCTTTCAGATGCATGATTTTTTTTTTTAAACTGTCTGGCAGGAGAAAAGTTAAACGTTTCTGCCTGCAGTTGTCGGAAGATAAACATTTTTGCCCTCAGTTTACCATCGGGCTGTCAAAACTTACACGGGTCTGCCTTCACTTTACCACCAGACTGCTGTAAAGTGCTTTTTCAGATGCCAACTTTGACAGCTGACATAATAAAACAAAAAAACACGCTGTTAGTCAGGAAGCTGTTTCCTCACTGTTTAGAACCAGGCCTTTGCTCTGTCTACCACCCCAGTGGGGCCAGCTCTAAGGAGCTGTTTCTGTCTTTTTTGCTAGAGCCAGGCCTTGCTCGGTGTCGTCCACCTCTGCGTGGCCAGCTGTCATGTCAAACTCCTCAACTTCCTTCCCCCACTGGGCCCAGCTCAGGGGAGGTCTTCAAAAGCGGCCCCAGCACAGTTGTTGTTGCCCCCAGGCTCGCCTGTAGTGTCTGGGGCATCCCCTCAGTTGCTCCTGCTGTTGGGTGGTATCCTCCTGAACTGACTCCACATACATTGGCTTCCTCTGGGGGACATGCCTTTGTTGGGTCAAAAGGCTCAAGCCAAGCATAAGCACCAGCTCCCTCCAGCACAGTTGGGAAAGCACCATTTAAAGAGTAAACCCCTGCTCTCCATGCCTGACAGTTCTCCCTTTCTCCCCCCTGCCCCCATTCGGGAGGCTCCACAGGCTCCTCAGTCTTCCCTTTTACTCTTTTTCAGAAGTTTCTTCAGGACAGTGCCGCACTCCTACAAGTCTCCCTTCAAAGGGTTGATGCGCAGCCTAGTGCTCCCTCAGATCCCCAGCTATCCCTCACACCATATGTCCAGGGTTTGCCTCTCATTGACTGGCGCACGCCTGCACCCCTCAGTGAGGACTCTCGTTCCCTCCTTTCTTATCCTTGGGAACCATATGAGTCCTACAAGGAGAACCCTCTTATGATATCCCCAGAACAGAATATCCAGGTCTTTCCTATCCAACGTTCCTCTAAAAACTCTCACATGCTCTGGCTCTGAGTGTCTCTCAATCCCCTACTAACAAGTGGTATTTTCACTCCATTGTAAAAGTTTGCAGTGCTCCCAAAGAGATCCCTGTACTCCAGATCCTCCAAGACCTGCTATCTTCCATCTGGAAGACCCCATCCTCGGGTATTGCTATGTCTTGGTGCATCGACCTCAAATACAAGGTCCTGCCCACTCCAGAATTCCTTCATGCTAAGCTTCCCCATCAGTCAGTCGTTTCTGAGGCAGTCTTTAAAAAAATCCAAGAGCACTAAGCTGCCATCCCAACCTCCTTCAGGGAAAGAGCAGCGCATCCTTGATACTGCGGGGCATAAATCTTTCCACAGTAGTACTCTTGCTATGTGCATACTATCTCATCAGTTATGTATGCTGCACTACTTTCATGGCCACCTCATGCAGCTGAATGATTCCCCCTTAGCGGGTTCAGCTTCTATGAATGTTGACTTTTATATGAATCCCTTTACTATGTTGTTCTTGCCACATATGATGCCTACGACTCTGTGGCCTAGTCTGTGGCAATGGCTATTTCAGCCAGATGCACTGCATGGCTTAGAGTCTCTGGTCTCTGTGAAGACCTTCATGAACGCTTGGCAGATGCTCCCTGCCAGGGCGGCAGCCTTTTTGGATACAAGGTTCAGTAGGGGGTCTCTGAGATTAAGGACCATTCTGCCACTGTCTGAGAACTCTCAGCTCAGCCGGCAGAGGCAGCTTCCACCTCCTGTCGCCCCCTCCCTGCCATCATATCGCTGCCCCTACCATTACAGTTACTTTCAACAATTTTAGCCAAAACAGTGTTACCAGCCCTGTTTGCAGCAGCCCCTCTCTCAGGCTCAGGGCCAGCCTTATCAAGTATACCCCCAACAGGGTCACCTCAAGAGAGGAAATACCAGATGCTCTTGTAGACTACCCTTCCCAAGCCCTCCCCCGGTTTTTGACTATCTGCTGGTGGGTGGACACATCTGCCACTTCAGTGGTCTGGCAGTCCATCACCATGGACCGTTGGGTTCTCTCCATTGTCCAGTGGGGGTACAAGCTTCCCTCCAAAGTACCACCGCCACCCCTAGTCATGACCAACCGTTCCCTGGAGTAGCACCCCAACTAGCAACAGAGATAGCTCAGCTCCTCCTCAACTATGCTATCAAGCTATTCCCACTTCCCGAGAGGGGTCAGGGGATTTACTTCTGTTTCTTTTTGATTCCCAAGAAATCCTGTGTCCTTTGGCCGATCCTAGACCTCCATCATCTCAACCTTTTCATCAACCAGGAAAACTTCAAACTGTATTCTCTGAGCACAAACTTTCCCTTGCTCAGTCCCTGGGATTGGCTTGCTTCACTGGACTTCAAATATGCCTACACCCACATCTCCATCCACCCTCATCACTGGAAGTTCCTTTGCTTCACCTTCCTCGACAACTACTATCAATACTAAGTTCTTCCTTTTCGACCTCTCCTCCGCTTGTGCGTTTTCACGAAGTGTCTCATGGTTATCGCAGCCCACCTTTGCCACCAGGGCCACTGTGTTTACCCCTACCTAGATGACTGTGACTGATCTTGGGCACCTCTCAGGACACCACATCTTGAGTTGTGCAGGATACTGCTTGCAGAACCTCAGCTTTGTCCTCAATGCAGAAAGGTCCAAGCCCTTCTCTCAACAAAGTCTGGACTTCATCATAGTGCATCTAGACCAGGGGTTCTCAATCCTGTCCTCGGGACCCACCTAGCCAGTCGGGTTTTCAGGATAACCACAATGAATATGCATGGGAGAGATTTGCATATAATGGAGGCAGTGTATGCAAATCTCTCTCTCATACATATTCATTGTGGTTATCCTGAAAACCCGACTGGTTAGGTGGGTCCCGAGGACAGGGTTGAGAACCCCTGATCATGAACGCTGCAGCAAGGGTCATCCATGGAGCCTCCAGAAGTGACCACGTGACACCTCTGCTGATACAATTACATTGGCTACCTATCCAGGCTAGAATTGTCTTCAAGACACTGTTAATCACTTTTAAAGCTATTAACAAGCTCTCCCCTGAGTCAATAACGGCCCTCATCCATATCACATCTCCTAATAGAGCAAGGAGATCCACAGCTACAAACACCCTAAAAGTCCCGAAAACATTAACAGCGTGCACAACATCTACAGCCAATAGGGCGTTTAGTATCAGTGCACCAAGATGCTGGAACGCATTACCTCCAGATATCCGGGCGATTAAGAGCCTCACACAGTTTAGGAAAGCCCTTAAATACCATCTTTTCAATAAGTACCTCATAGAACCCAACCTCACCCACTGAGACAGAGATGCAACCCGCCAAGCAATTATATGGTTTCCCAACAACATGCTAAGAAAGATTCCCTAACCCTTAGTGGTGCATTTGTTTCTATGGTATTCATGATCATACGACTTTATGTAGCAATATTTGTAAATAGTTTGCCACTGTTATACAAGTTTATGTAGCAAATGCTGTAAATAGTTTACCCCTGTTATCCAAGTTACTTGCCCTGTTATCTGTAAACTCTTACATGTTAACTGTACTGAGCATTTTTGTTCCATGTAAACCGCGCTGATGCCGAATAGTGCGGTATATAAGAGACTGTAAATAAATAAATAAATAAATAGACACTCTACAAGCCAAAGCCTGCCTTCCCATTCAGAGGGTTTGGGCCTTACAGCTACTCTGCATAACCATGGCCACATGCCCATTAGTGCCATCTTGCCTGCTCCTACGTCTCCTGGGGGACATGGTGGTGACTGTACATGTAGTGCCACTCATCTGCCAGCACATGTGCCCTCTGCAGTGGCATCTCAGACTCAACTGGTGTCAATGCTCCCATTATCTCCATGTCAGGATTTCTCTCAAAGGGCCACAATGAGCAGTCTTCCTCCGAACCTCAGGTGGGGGGCAACCCCAGGAACGGACATTCTATATCAATGTGCGGTTTGCTATGCCCTCCGGGTTTTTGCCAACAGCTTGCATCACAAGATTGTCCTGGTATGCACCGGCAACCAAGTTTCCATGTTCTGCATCAACGAGCAAGGCAGTACAGGCTGCTCCTTCTCTGCCATGGGGCCACGTAGCTCTGGACCTTTGCCTTTTCCATAGACGCTATGTTGCGAGCGACCTATCTTCCAGGGACTCGCAAGCAGCTAGCCGACAAGTTGAGCCTCCAGCTGGACCCACACGAATGGTCCCTTGATCCTGCCATCTTTCAGAACATATTTGCTCATTGGTGGACACCGGAGGTGGACCTTTTTGCCTCTGGAGACCATGTTAAGTGTCCCATCTTCTGCTCCTTTCGTCCCTGCCTCCAACGGCGGGCGTTTGATGCTTTTCTACTGGACTGGTCCCATGCTCTTCTGTATGCCTTTCCTTCGGTCCTGGTCAAACAAAGATGCATCATTAGTCATTCTGATAGTACCTTATTTATTTATTTGGTTTTATACCGCACTATTCAAGATCAGCACGGTTTACAAAGTAACAACATCATACATGGAACAGTTTACATTTAACATATTGCATTTAACATATTGAACATGTGAACAGGATCTAATACTGGGGAACTGTTTACAGTCAAATAGGATCTTGAGTATGATATTGATGGAGACACTTTAAGTTATGTGGCCGAAAGCGAGGTGGAATAGGTGTGTTTTGATTGCTTTGCAAAAGGTGGTCAAATCTGATATGAGATGAATAGGAGCAGGTAGGGAGTAGGGGTGAAAAGGGAAAAGGCTCTGTTCATGGCGAATTGGGAGGTTTTTCTGGCTATGGATGAGATGGTAAGAGTGTTTACCATATTTGTTCTTCTCGCTCTGTTGTCAGGAGTCCAATGTAGGAGATCTTCCAGTGAGGGTGCTGATAGGTGGTGGAGAATTTTGAATGTTATCAGGAGAGTTTTGTACTTGAGTCGACTGCTTATTGGGAGCCAGTGAAGTTGGATTAGGAGAGGAGATATATGCTCATATCTGGATACTCCATAGATGGTTCGTGCTGCAGTATTCAATGCTAATTGTAAAGGATAGATAGAATATCCAGGGAGTCCTTGCAGGATAATATTTGTGTAGTCAAAGAGCGGGGTGATCAGGGTGCGGAAGTCAGTAGGCTCAAATAAGGGTCTGAGATGACGGAGGGAACGTATTTTACGATAGACGGACTTTGTGATGTTGCTTATATGGGGCTCCATTTTTAGGGATTGGTCAAGCATGTTTAGATTTCAGTTCAGCATTCTTAACCTGCAGAGTTGTCGGGGGTATGAATGTTAGTACTTTTGTGACCAAAAGGACTTCTGTCTTTTTATAATTCACATTTAGGTTGTGCGCAGCTAGCCAGTCGGAGACAGCATTGAAACAGTCAATGATTCTGGTGAAACTTGGGCTTTCTCCTAGGACAAGCACGATGAGTCAGCTACACCTGGTGACGTCATCCAACAGCACCGAGATGGAAGTCCTCTCTATAGCTCAGAAGGGCTTTTTGCCAACTAGCTCTACCCATCGTCCCACCCCTAGCTGGCCAGTTTTCACTTCTTCCGCCTTGCATCAAGACGGACCTCTCTCTTCTCCTTACAATTCAATCACTTCAAGCAACTTTCTTACCTTCAGCGATGCCCAAACTGGGTTTTAAGAAATGTCTGGTATGCTCCAGAAAGATGAGCAATTCTGATACTCATCAAAAATGCCTCCGCTGCCTGGGAAAAGACCATCCGGTGCATGATTGCCCCCAGTGTGCCCAGATGTCGCCCAGAGCCCTCAAGTCCCGCGGACATGCTCTTTGTAAGTTTCAGTCTCTGGATCCTGCTTCAGACGCTGTGAACAGCAACAAAGATCCCAGACGCGGTAAAAAAACACTCTTCGGGGCAAAGATGCCTGTAAGTCTTCCAACCCGGCTGCAAAAGTGTCTTCTAAGAGATCAGAGGCCTCTGTCCCTGGCAATCTTCCCCAGCTCTCCTCTCCTGACTGCGCGTCTCCGGAGGACTTCTGCACACATAGGGACTCTACAGGAGGCAGCCATCTTGCTCCCAGCAGCACCCCGGCTTCCTTCTCTTCAGCGATTGGACTGCCGGCTTCTTGTCCCACTCCCCTATGCTGATTGGCTCCTGCCATCCTACTGCATCTATGCTCCTTCTTGGTGCTGACACTACAGCAGCCGGAGGACTTCCCCCAAACAGACACAGGAGCAAGAACACTGGCAATAGCGTCTGCAGACACCCCCACAGACACTCTCACCATCGGGGCCTATGATCGGAGTGGCGAAACCGGCATTGCAGCAGCTCCAGCCCCAGCCCCAAACAAGGAGACACAGAAGCAGATATTCACAGGAACTTCCCTCCTCTTCGATCTCCAGTGTCGCCCTCTAGCCCTAGTGGCCTGCCATCCTCAAGGGACGAGGGATTGACCCAGGCAACCTCTTCTCTGCCCCCTCCAGTGGCCTCCCTCCCAGTAGTCCCTATGGCAGGGCCCCAAGGAGCCAACAAAATTTTCAGATTTTTCTCAGACAGCTTCAAACAGTGGTCTGCAAACTAAGGTTCATGGGAGAAGATGGAGGGAGCCTGCCCTTCACTCCACACGACCATGCCCCCCTGGACGAACTAGACCTATCTGCGAACTCTACCGCCGGTGAAGAGGAAGCGGCCACCATTCAAGAGCCCCTCTATCCTTGGAGGAGGCCCTCGTGTCCCCGGAGGCAACCAATGCCCCTAGCTGTGACCCACAACCGGCCAAACCAGAGGACCTATCATACCCCTTCTGAGCTATAGAGAGGACTTCCATCTCGGTGCCGTCAGATGACGTCAACAGGTGTGGCTGACTTATATTGCTGTCCATGGAGAACCCCCGTTGGTAACCTCTCTTTCTGTTGAGAAAGGAGTGTAGAGGAGCACATCATCTGTGTAGATGTGGTAAAGGATGCCGAAGGACTGTATGATTGTACATAAATGGCCCCACCAGCTTTGGTTCCCCCATCTGCTGGCGCTGCTGCAGGTTCCTCCCATATCTCTGGGAACTCAGCCAGATCTCCTGACTCAACATCAAGACTACCTTCTACATCCCAACCTTCAGTCCTTTATCCCTCATGGCATGGCAGCTTCAGGGCACCAAGCGTTGATTTCTTCACTGCCACAGAATGTTCTCTCTGTTCTCATTGCCTCCTGAAGACCACCTACGCAGCACTTGTATCAGTGAAAGTGGGCCCACTTTGTCCACTGTGCCGCATCCAATGGACATGATCCAGTTAACTGCTTGGTGAACCAGCTTTTCTTATCTCTTTCATCTGTCCCATTCAGGCCTACAGACAAATTCAGTGTATATTCAGCTTTTGGCTATTGCTTCTTCATATGACCCTGTTGATGGCAAACCCATTTCAGTTCATCCAGTGGTTTCTGGGTTCATGACGGGTCTCATGAACACTAATCCACCTGTCTGACCACCTATGCCAGCCTGAGACCTTAATGTTGTTCTGTTTCACTTGATGCAACCGCTGTTTGAGCCTCTTCTGTCCTCTTCACTAAACACCTCACCTGGAAAACAATCTTCCTCATTGACATTGCTTCCCCAGATGTTTAGGGGAGATTCAAGCTCTCATGCATTATTCCCCCTACACACAATTTTTCCTTGACGAGGTCGTCTTCTGGACACATCCTAAATTTTTCTCCCGAAATTGGTCTCTGACTTTCACATCAACCCAGACCATAGTACTCCCTGCCTCTTTTCCGAATGCTTCTGTTGGCTTCCCGGAGGAGAAATTGCATACCTTGGAGTGCAGAAGGGCTCTTCTCTACTACCTGCATCTTACTGAGCCCTTCGCAAATAGTCTCGGTTGTTTCTGACTTTCAGTCCCAACAACCCTGGACAACCGGCAGCAAAGCTGACCATTTCCTCCTGGATTGTGGACTGTATTGCTTTTTACTATGAGCAAGCAGTTCTCCCTTCTCCAGGGTGTGTTGCCCCTCACAGGCTCAGGGCCACAGCCACTTCCGTTGCCAGTCTAGCCACCTGGTCATCCATCCACACCTTCACTAAACAATACATTTTGGATCGTTCTTCCGTGAGGGACTCTGCTTTTGGGCAAGCTGTCCGGAATGTTTTGCTGCATGATTTTACTCCTCCCCTGAGCTCAGTATGGGGCCACCCAGTTTACTCGGCCATTTCAGGCATCCGTAGCTACACGATGGGGCGGTCCCTAGCTCTGGACTCAGCAATGAATGTGACTGCTTTCCCCTGCTTGCCTCCTGCCCACCTTTCCCAGATCACGTTAAAAAACAAAAACAAAAGAAGAACACCATTAAAAGGAAGCCACAGCAGTTGACTTCAACACATGGACTGCTGTCACCTCTTCATGAGTTTTTGTCTTGGTTCTGCATTGCTTTAGTACAAACTGATTCTCTCAGCACAAGCAGGCTGTGGAAGCAGGCACACATGCTCAGTGAAGCAACAAAGCTGCTCTGAGCCGGTGGGAGATAGGCTCAGGCCGGGGGACTTCACCAATGAGTGTGACTGCATATCCCTGCTATCTACGGAGAACACCTGTTACAGGTAAGCAACTGCGCTTTTACTCTTCATAGAGGTCTGGCAGCTGAGAAGCAATCTGCCATGGAGCTGGATGAAGTCC
The DNA here is from genome assembly GCA_033557465.1 of Ichthyophis bannanicus. Lineage (NCBI taxonomy): Eukaryota > Metazoa > Chordata > Amphibia > Gymnophiona > Ichthyophiidae > Ichthyophis > Ichthyophis bannanicus. Next base: position 253,830,374 of record CM066039.1, read on the forward strand.
TGCAGCGCCATCACAACCTGCAAGAGAAACTAGCAGAGGAGATGCTGAGCTTGGCCCGCAACCTGAAGAACAATACCCTGGCAGCCCAGAATGTCATCAAGCAGGATAATCAGGTACCGCTGGGGCCAGAACTTAAGAGTAAATATATTTGGAGCACAAGAGCATAAGGCAGTACACATGTCTTTCCTTTTCTGTTTTTCTTAATTGAAGTATGCTCTCGGGAGGGGGGGTGGGGCATAAAGCCAGACAAAATTCATATTGAAAATTAATATCGGCTTAAGGCCTGCTTTTTGCATTGATTCTATACAGATTTGCATCCTTGAATGCAGATTACAACAAAAAAAAATCTGAAAATCAAAGACGAGATGTCTTTGAATGCTCCTGAATGTCTACAGTGGCACCTACTCCTGCCTTGATTTTCTTGTTTAATCATAATTTTTAATTATCTTTAAATAGGTATTTATACCTTGGTTCTATCCCACAGGAGTTTGACGCAGTTTACAATAATTAAAATATCATAAAAATAATTCTGTTAAATCTACAATTACAGCTTACTAATTCATTTGTATTTTCACTGTTCAGTTGAGCATCATCCTATCATATAGTTTTTAATCTTTAAAATCTTTTTATTTTTTCCCAAATCTGTTTTACTGAGTCATAACCCAGAAGTAAATTTTCTAAATAACCTTTTTAGGTTCATTATGTGCTGTTCTGATCTGTCCTTAATGTAAACAGCCAAGGGGTGTGTGTGTGTGTGTGTGTGTGTGTGTGTGGTCCCCCCTTTTCCTGGCGACAGTAGGCAAAATCCATAATCATGGGTGCTGTCCCTCAAGCAGCAGCTCTGCGAACACTTCATAAGCTAGTTTATTTCTAAAATTCTCCTACCTGATGTCCCACATCGCTCGTGTCTGCATCTACCCCACAGATGCAGATCCAGCAACTTGACTTTAGATTTGCAAGTAATAACTCGCAAAAGAGCAAAATCGCAGATCCAAATTGAAGTCCTGATGTCCATGAGGCACAGCTTCTGTCCTGCGGGAACATCTATAATGTACTATCCAGTAATAATAAACCTTCTAAAGAAGTGACTTCACTAGTGCAAAATCTGTTGGGGGGGGGTGTGGCAGGTCTGCACAAGTGACCATTTATTACTCAGGAGAATAGCAACTAGTAAGCTGGGCTAAAACACAGAGAAAACATAAAGATATAAATCAGTTGAGTCCAAAAGGTAAGCATTGTACTGAAAGCAGCCTTTGCTTGCTCTCGAACCAGTTCTTGAGAGGACTTCCCAGAAGGCTTCCTCAAAAGAGGCATAACCCTCTTTAAAGACAAGCAGCCGGCCCCCACTAATCCTCTAGCTGCTACATCTGCTTTTGTTAATGCTCCTGCATAGGAGAAAGGTTGCCAAGTGGGTTATTCAATGCCTTTGCTTTCACCTGAATCTAATGGTATTTTCCCCTGCACCTGCACAGAATGATTAAAATATTTTTACTCCAGATGGTTACAAAAGAGCAAGAGATGATGGTCTGCCACTCTTATGGCTCAGACTCGCAGTATTCCACATCAAGAAGAAACTGCAAAGCTCTTGGAGGGACACTCTGACCTGTCATCTTCTTTTCCTTCTTTATCCTCTGAAGGATTCCCCAGCTCAAAGATGTTTTTGCTTAAAAATATCTCATGTGCTTTCCCTTGCACAAAATGGTATTCCAGCGTGGCTATGATTTTTCTCTCCATCATAAAATCAGTTAAGGCACCTAAACAGAGTTAGACATGCCAATTCATCAAGTGTTCCAGAACCTTCAGATGGTTATCTGGTAAGTCCCTCTGTCTCCTACAATGTCCAAATGCCTGGATGCCAAGTATAAGGTCCACCTTTCCCCAGGTCAACAGAGACCAAAATTGCCTCACCTTTCTGTAGTGGTGGAGGCCACTCTTCAAAAATCAGTCCCTGATTTGTGAGACTATCTGTCCTCCAGGCAAGGAGTCTAAAATCTTAGATTCAGTAGATTAGAAAAGTTTTATTGCAGCTTAGGATTGATTCCTGATAGTGACACATCAGCTTCAGATGATGCACTATTGTCATTTACTGATGTCAGAGGCCTCCTTGGTACTTAAAAAGCTGTCTTAGGAATTTGCCCAGATCTTGGCAGTTTTGATGCTTAATATTGAGGAATGTGACTTGCACCTCATCCATTTTATTTTTGATGCTTTTGAATCAGCTTCACGAGCAACGACTGTAGACATTGCTGCACACAGAACAGCCTGGCTTCATGCATCTGGCTTCCAAGAGGATCCTCGCAACCAGTTGTTAGATGCTCCATGTTTAGCAGCTATCTTATCAACAAAAAGACTATCGGATACTGTGTCTCAAATGAAGAATTACTCGTCCATTGTCCATGAATTGTCTGCTAAATCTAGTGATGGCTTTGCAACATTCCATAAGGTTAAATTCACTACCTTCGCAGTGCAAGTTCCAACCTCAATGTTATCGCTATTACAGTAGGCGCTACCAACCTTATCAAAGATACATCCATCAACACATGCAACTTAACTCAAAGCAATGTGTCACTTCCTCTACAGGATAGGAAGCATGGCCTATTTTTTAACTATATCTTAGTAGGGGGAGACTCCTGTGCATCAATTTTTGACAAGTTATACAGTACTCACAACACAATCTCCATTTCCTGGAGCAAAGGCTTACTGTACACATTCCCTTCTTTCCCTCTAATATCAAGGATTATACAAAAGGTAATTCCTTATCGTCACTCCAGTCCAGTCCCTTTACTTCTGGGTTGCGCAACCCTTCCAGCAGCTTGGAGGCTGAGCCCAACCTTTTTGGAGGGGGGGCGGTATAAATACCACTGGGACCACCCACCAACTCCAGTATTCTCAGCCTCCAAGCAGCTGGAGGGTTCCGTAAGCCTAGGGCTTACTGGAGTCTTCCTAATTCTTTTTAAAAAATACCTTATTACTTTTATTATCTTTAATTTTACTTATCTTAATTTCCTCTGTGTTTTCTTTCGTTTAAAATTAAGCAGTCTCTGCCTCTTTAATTGCTCCTGCCTGCTCTCTCCTCTCTCCCTCCCCCCCCCCCCCCCCCCGGCGGGCCGGCATCGGAGGTGATCTGTGCTAGCAGTACCGAGGAGCGTTTAGCTAAGCTCTGCGGCTGAGATCCGGCTGTCTCCCGAGGATTTCCTTGACCGATTGGTCCTACCTCGCGCCGAAGCCCTCCCGGAGGCTGAGCGCTTGAGGCAACGCCGGGAAACAGATTCTGGACGCCGGACCCGTCCTGCAGCTAAAGGACGCGGCGGCGAGCCTCGGGCCTCCCGATCGCGGAGGGGAAGCGGATTTCGACATTTCAGCCAGGACTCGACTTCCAGTTCCCTGCGGTTCCCGGAGGGGAGAATAAGCGGCTCAGAGGACAGACTCGCGATCCCCCGTTAGGCTCCACGTGGGAAGGCCTACCACGTGTAGAGCCAACGGGCAGGGATCGCTGAGCCGGGCCCAGTCAGCACGGCAGCTGCAAACTGCAAGTATATTGCTAAAAGGAACTTATTTCATTTTAATCTAATTTAAATTTAAATTTAAATTTAGTTTAGTTTGTTTGGTTTATGTGGTTTTAATTAAATTTTTACATTATCCTCCTTGCATCGGTTTTGGTTGGGGTTAACATTGCAAAATTAATAGAGGGCCTTTCAGCTGCTTTTCTCTCGGAGAGATCTTTAGCCCGCTGAAGGAGAGAGCACCTACACGGGCCTATCGGTGCAGTTTGCTGAGCCTTAGGCCCGTTGCTCAGGCCCCTTAGGAGTTAGGGCCTTGATAACTGGAATCAAGAGTATGGCGGCCAAACCTAGATGTCCTTCCTGCGGCACGCGCAGGGGCACTTCCTCGGAGGCAGGAGTCTGCAGGGCTTGTGCTGCAGTAGCTGCCTCCGTGGAACAAGAAATGAACTTGGCCATAATCCAGCCCTCTCAGGGGTCTGCAGACTCCTTAGAAGGGGAGGGGGGTCCCAATTTCCTCCCTCAATGTCTTCGGATTTACCCACCCCTCCTCCTCCCCCTTCGCCACCCCCATCTGGGACAGGGGGCGCCGGGGATTTTTTCTCCCCAGACTTCATTCTTTTGCTCCATAAGGCTTATTGCCTGCGGAAGCAGGGCTCAGGGACAGGAGAAGCGGGTCTAGCGGCAGAAGCCAAGCCCAAGAGGGCTTGCAATCCAGACCCGGACATTCCACCTAAACGTCCCCGTCTGGGCCTTGAAGACTCCCTAGCGTCCCTCTCCCAGGGCACCCCGGAGGAGGATGGCTCTGACAAGGACTGGGATGAAGAAGAGGAAGAGCTGGAAGAAGGAGAGATCCCTGAAGAAGATCATTCACGGATAATTCGAGTCTTTTGTCGGGAGGAGCTTCCAGCACTAATTAATGAATCCCTAAAAGTCCTCAATGTGGCCTCAGACTCACCAGCAGAGGAGGAGGCGCTGGAGGATCCATTAATCCAGGCCATTAGGAGATCTCAGAAAGTTTTCCCTGTCCACAGAGTAGTGCGTCAGATGATCCAAGAAGAATGGGATCAACCTGAGTCCAGTTTAAGGGGAGTCCGATCCATGTCTCGCCTATACCCACTTCCAGAGGCAGACAAAGAGCTGCTGAAGTCTCCCAGGGTGGATGCAGCGGTATCAGCAGTCACCAAGAAGACTACTATCCCAGTGGAGGGCAGCACTGCCCTTAGAGATTCTCAAGACAGAAAGCTAGATACCCTCCTTAAGCAAGCCTTTGATGTGAGTGCCCTTGCCCTGCAGGCCTCGGTGTCGGGAGCCTGGGTGGCAAGAGCCTGCTTAAGGTGGTCACAACAACTTCAGGCAGCAGAGGGACAAACAGGCGAGGCTCAGGCCCACTCTGCGAGGTTGGAATCCGGAGCAGCCTACCTGGCGGATAGTCAGTATGACCTCATCAGAAGCCTAGCCAAAAACATGGCCTCGGTGGTGGCGGCTAGGCGCTATCTGTGGCTACGGAATTGGGCGGCGGACGCCTCCTCGAAGGCACGCCTGAGCCGTCTTCCCTTTAAGGGGAAACTGTTATTTGGAGAAGATTTGGAGAAGTTGGTTAAGGACCTGGGCGAGTCCAAGGGGGGCAGGCTGCCTGAGGATAGACCAAAGCAAGGACGGCCCCTAGCCCCAGTGCGTACCCAGCCCAGGGACTCCCGAAGGTTCCGTCCAGCCAGGTCAAACTCCTTTTCCAGGGGCCGGTTTCCCTCGAGGGGACAAGGTTTTAGGGGGTTTCGAGGAGCAGGCCGAGGCTTCGGGGGGTCCTCCTCCTTCTCCTCCTCCCAGGGTAATAGAAAACAATGAGGTGACGGGGGGCCAGGGGGAAGAACCGTCGGTGGGCGGTCGCCTAAGGCGCTTTCTTCCCGCCTGGTCCCGGGTCACGTCCGATCAATGGGTCCTAGAGGTTATCAAAGACGGCTATGCTCTCGAATTTGCGAAACAAATACACCCAGCCTTTGTTCAATCTCCCTGCGGTTCTTCAGCAAAGAGGGCGGCGGTAGAGTCTACTCTCTCCCGTCTAATAACGCTCGGGGCCGTGGTCCCGGTACCACCAGACCAGTGCGGTTCTGGTCGGTACTCGATTTACTTCGTAGTGCCAAAGAAGGGAGAGTCCTTTCGCCCGATCCTGGATCTAAAACAAGTCAATCGCTGCCTCAGGGTCCCACATTTCCGGATGGAGACCCTACGCTCAGTCATAGCAGCCGTAAGGGGCGGGGAGTTCCTAACGTCCCTCGATCTGACAGAAGCCTACCTGCACATCCCGGTCAGGGCCTCCCATCAGCAATTTCTGAGATTCGCAGTGCCAAGGGGCCACTTTCAATTCCAGGCCCTGCCTTTCGGCCTAGCTACGGCTCCAAGAACGTTCACCAAAGTGATGGTGGTAGTGGCGGCCTCCCTACGAAAAGAGGGAATACTGGTGCACCCCTACTTGGACGATTGGCTAATCCGGGCCAAGTCGGAGGAGGAAAGCCACTCCATGACGGCAAGAGTGATCCAAGTCTTAGAAGAATTGGGCTGGGTCATCAATCGAGCAAAGAGCAAGTTGACTCCCTCCCAGGAACTCGAGTACCTCGGGGCAAGGTTCGACACCAGCAAGGGCAGGGTATTTCTGTCTCGGTCAAGATCAAGAGAACTGAGACTGCTAGTCACGCAGTTCCTGGCAAGACGAATCCCCACGGCGTGGCATTATCTTCAGGTCCTGGGAACAATGGCAGCGGCGATAGAGGTGGTGCCATGGGCCCGAGCCCACATGCGGCCATTGCAGAGGGCTCTATTGCGTCGATGGTCGCCCCAGCACCACCCCTTGACAATGCAGTTACCTTGCGCTCCGCGGACCAAACAGACTCTACGCTGGTGGCAGTGCCCAAGGAACTTGGATTGCGGGATGCCTCTCGAGCCCCATCAGTGGCTATTATTGACGACGGATGCCAGCCTAGTAGGCTGGGGAGCTCACTGCAAGGACCAGTTTGTCCAGGGCAACTGGACTCCGCTGGAAGCACAATGGCCCATCAACAGACTAGAATTGCGGGCAGTCGGCTTAGCGCTCAGGGCTCTCGAGGCCTTAGTGCAAAAGAGAGCAGTTCGCGTTCTCTCCGACAATGTCACCGCGGTGGCTTACATCAACCACCAGGGCGGCACCAGCAGCCCCGCCTTAGAAAAGGAGGCGGGCACTCTGTTCCAGTGGGCGGAGACTCGGTTGGAAGCCCTGTCAGCCCAGCACGTAGCGGGAACGGACAACGTCACCGCAGATTATCTCAGCAGGTGCAAGATAGACCACGGAGAGTGGGAACTGGACCAGGAGACCTTCAACCAGATAGTGACACGTTGGGGCCTCCCAGTCATGGATCTCATGGCGAGGTTCTCGTCCGCCAAGGTGGACCGATTCTTCAGCCGACGAAAGGAAACAATGTCCGAAGGCCTGGATGCCCTGTCACAGAAGTGGCCCTCGGAGGGCCTGCTCTACATTTTCCCTCCCTGGGTTCTGATCGGAAAGGTTCTCCAGCGCGTGGAGTCTCACCAGGGCTTCGTAATCCTCATAGCTCCGGATTGGCCTCGCCGCCCCTGGTATGCGGATCTGGTGAGATTGATCGCCGACCAACCCTGGCGGCTCCCTTGCAAGAGGGACCTCCTGAGGCAAGGCCCGGTTCGTATGCCTCACGTGGATCGATTCTCGCTTACGGCTTGGCTATTGAAAGGGCGAGGCTCCTGAAGAGGGGTTATTCAGGAGCTGTCATCTCGACCCTGTTGAACGCTAAAAAGCGCTCAACCTGCCTCTCCTATGTTAGGACTTGGCGCATCTTCGAAGCATGGTGTGCAGAACACTGACGGAAACCCCTTTCCGCCTCTGTCCCAGAGATCCTAGAATTTCTTCAGGCAGGATTTGACAAGGGTCTAGCGCACAGCTCCTTGCGAGTCCAGCTAGCGGCAATCGCGTGCTATAGAGGTAAGGTCCGCGGCAAGGCCCTAGGGGCACACGCAGACGTCTCCAGATTCCTAAGAGCGGTGCGACGCCTGCGACCTCAACGGAGGTCGGTCATCCCCTCTTGGGACCTCAACCTAGTGCTTAACGCACTGACCAGGGAGCCTTTTGAACCAGGGAAGAGGGCCTCCTTAAAGGACTTAACCCTGAAGACAGTCTTTCTGGTCGCTATCTGCTCAGCAAGGCGAGTCTCCGAGTTGCAAGCGTTGTCCTCTCAGCCCCCCTTCCTATTGTTTCTCAAGGACAAGGTAGTGCTGCGAACGGTCCCTTCCTTCTTGCCTAAGGTCATCTCTCCCTTTCATGTGAATCAGGCAGTTAACCTCCCGGTTCTCCCCGCCGAGGGGCTTGAAGGCAGGGATAGCAAACTTCGCCTCTTGGATGTCCGGAGGACCTTGAAACGCTACCTCTCCCGCACAGCCCCCTTCCGGAAGGCCGAGCAGCTATTCGTTCAGTTCGGGGGTCCCCACAAGGGGGAGGCGGCGGCCAAGGCATCCATCTCCAGATGGATCAGGGAAGCGATCGCTTCCGCCTACATACTGAAAGGGAAGCAGGTGCCTCCGGGTCTCCGAGCACACTCCACCCGGGCACAGGCTACCTCATGGGCAGAATTCGGTCTAGTTCCTCCGCTAGATATCTGTAGGGCAGCAACTTGGTCATCGCTGCATACCTTCACCAAGCATTACAGGCTCGACATACAGAGTGCGGCGGACACTCGTTTTGGTCTGGCGGTCCTTCAGTCCGGTATTCCGGAACCCACCCAGGATTGAACTGCTCTTTTACATCCCAGAAGTAAAGGGACTGGACTGGAGTGACGATAAGGAAAAAGTAATTAGATCTTACCTGCTAATTAGTGTTCCTGAAGGAACGACAGTCCAGTCCCTGATCCCACCCGGTTAGGACCTCACAGTCAGACGGAAGCTTTGAGCCGAGCGTGGGGCCAGTTCGGGGTGAAGGAATGCGGGAGAAAGTCTGATTCGGCAGCCTCAGGCATATCACCTCCTCCCATAAACATTTCTCCACTCATGCTCTCTACTCTCTATATATAAAAAAAAAAAAAAAAAAAGTTAAGACATATATAGTCTATGTGATGTTATTTAGGTTCTTATGTTATATAGGTCCTTATGTTATATAGGTCGCTAATGGAATTCCTTTAGGTCTGCTTTTTCATTCGATTACTGGAGTTGGTGGGTGGTCCCAGTGGTATTTATACCGCCCCCCCTCCAAAAAGGTTGGGCTCAGCCTCCAAGCTGCTGGAAGGGTTGCGCAACCCAGAAGTAAAGGGACTGGACTGTCGTTCCTTCAGGAACACTAATTAGCAGGTAAGATCTAATTACTTTTTCAGGACAACTTCTTGTAGTTTCACACTGGCCTCAGCAAATCTGGTTTCTGTGTTTTGATTTTGCTAGCATCAGACCAATCAATATTCCTAAGGGACAAACCCATTGCCTCATGCAACACTAGAGGCCTTATCTTCACCCCAGTTTCAAATCTGTCACTGCCAGCCTCTATTGAAAGGTTCCTAATTGCTAATTTACCAGTATCACATGAGATCCAGCTTCAAGAAAACCATGCACCATTAATCTTATTGCTCAAAGTGGTCTCTGAACAATTTTATTCCTCCTTCCTTTTACATCATAATACTTGTTGCATCTCTGACTGTACTTCGAAAATAAACTCAGTGAGAATGTACTTGATGGCTATATTACATGGAGGGAAATCCTGTACCTCTACACCCTTTGATCTCCAGGTTCATACAAGGACTCCTGAACACAAGACCACTGATTAAGGTATCTATCCCGGATTGGGACTTTGTATGTCATACTGGGCTAACTTTTGACCTTACCTTTTTTTTGAGCCATTGCCATCTGCAGCCCTGCAGCATCTCACTTAGGTGGGCGAGAGAGGATTTTTCTTGTAGTAGTAACTTCTGCACTACCATTAGTAATCTGTGACCTATCATTAAAATTATCAATAGTACCTGAAGATTGGAGAGAGGCCAATGTAATGCCAATTTATAAAAATGGTTTCAGGGCTGATCCAGGAAACTACAGACCAGTATGCCTGACGTCAGTCCTGGGCAAAATAATAGAAACCATTGTAAACAAAATTATTGAACATGTAGATAGTCGTGGTTTAATGGCAGAAAGCCAGCATGGATATAACCAAGGAAAGTCTTGTCTTACTATCTCATATTTTTTGAAGGCGTGAATAAACAGGTAGATAAAGGTGAAACAGTTGATATAGTGTCTCTGGATTTTCAGAAACCGTTTGACAAAGTACCTCATGAGGAGCTCTTGGTGAAATTAAAAAGTCATTGGATAAAAGATAATGTACTATTGTGGATCAGGAACTGATTAAAAGAGAGAAAGCAAAAAGGGCTAATGGGCAATTTTCTCAATGAAGAAAGATGAATAGTGGAGTACCCCAGGGATCTGTGCTGGGCCCATGGCTTTTTAACATTTTATAAATGACCTGGAAATGGGAATAATGAGTGAGGTGAAATTTGCAGATGAGACAAAATTATTCAAAGTTGTTAAAACACAAGAGGATAGTGAAAAATATGCAAGAGGACCTTCAAAAATTGGGAGATTAGGCATTCAAATGGCAGATGAAATTTAATGTGGACAAGTGCAAAGTTATGCACTTAGGGAAGAATAAGCCAAACTATGGTTACACATTGCAAGATTTCAAATTTTTAGGAATCTCTGCCCCAGGAAAAGGATCTGGGCATCATTGTGGATAATACATTGAAACCTTCTGCCCAATGTGCAGCGGCAGCTAAGAAAGCAAATAAAATGCTAGGAAGGAAAAAAGAATGGAGAATAAAACAAAAGATATAATGCTGCTGTATCGCTCCATCGTACGACCACATCTTGAATATTGTGTGCAATTCTGGTCACCATATTTTAAAAAGGATATAGCAGAATTAGAAAAGGTAAAGAGAAGAGCGACCAAAATGGTAAAGTGGATGGAAGGATATTCCTGTGAGTAAAGGCTTAAAAGGTTAGACTCTTCAACTTGGAAAAGAGACGGCTGTGGGGAGAGTTTATAGAAGTCTGTAAAATAATAAATGCAGTGAAATAGTTTTTTATTCCTGTAGAAAGACTAAGGGACATGCAATGAAGCTACAGTGTAGCACATTTAAGACTAATTGTAGAAAATATTTTTTCATTCAATGCATAATCAAACTCTGGAATTCGTTACTAGAGGATGTAGTAAAAGCTATTAGTGTAGCTGGTTTTAAGAGATTTGGAGGAAAAGTCCATAAACCATTTTTAAAGAGGACCAGACATATCCACTGCTTATCCATGGGACAAGCAGCATGGAATCTGGATATCTTTTGGGAACCTGACAAGTACTTGTGACCTGGATTGGGCACTGTTGGAAACGTGATACTGGGCTTAATGGACTCTTGGTCTGACCCAGTATGGTATATCTTACATTCTTATGTTCTAAGTTCATTATCCTCTGTTCACTCAGTTCTTTCCCAACTGAGGTGTTCTCGGGACTTGCCTGAAGTTTCTACCAAAAGTAGTTTCCAAATCCCATCTTAATCAGAAATCATACTGCAGGTTTTTTCTTTCAAAAGCCACATACTAACAAAGGAGAAAGGCCTATATTATACCTTGGACTAGAGGGGGGATGCATATTGTGCTGCTTTCATGCAATTTAGGAAATCTTCCCAATTATGTGACCTATAAGCCTGCTAATCTAATTTGCCAGTGAGCAAGTGTACCCTCTCCAAGTGGATCTCCGATTTGACTAATTATACCTGGAGATGGAATTCCTACTGTAGTAGAACAAAAAGAAAATACAATCGGTTCAGAGCAAAAGCTCCAACAGTTCTGAATATTTGTTCCTCTTCTGTTTTGGACATTTGTAAAACGGCTACCTGATCCACAGTTCGTACTTTTTATGAAGCATTATTGCCTAGATACAGCTTGAAACATAATGATTTTGGACATCAGTCTTGCATAGCATTTTTAAATAATTTTCACTTTCCAACCACCATGTACAGTATCTACCTGGGTTACACTTAATCGCCTGGCAATCCTGTGCTCTGGAATGGTCCATTTTGCCTGGTGTCACCGAAGAAAGTAGTTCCTTTCCTGTAATGTGGGTTCTCTGCAAACAGCAGGAAAGTGCAGCCACACTTCCTCTCCACTGATTCGCTATGTCCCATCTCTGCTATGATACAGATTGGAGGGGCTGTTGAAGGCACAAGTGGTGTGGGTAGGAGAGAATTTTAAAAGTAAACTAGCTTATGAAGTGTCCACAATACTGCTGCTTGAGGGACATCACCTGTGTTTATGGTTGCATTTTCCGGCTATCTACGGAGAAAGTGTAATTCCTCTTCGTCTCTCTGGGCCAGTCCAGGAACAGAAGGGTTGTCAATCCCATTCAGCAGCTGAGGACTGGAAACTGAAAAGTTTCTCCTGTCAGACCATCTATCTCCCGGTGACGTCAGCTACTCAGTCTTTCAGTCCTCAGCAGCTGAATAGGACGTGTTGCCTGTTAGGCTCCCGGAGAGAGGGAAGTTTGCTCCGGGGGATGATACCAATATTTTTCGAGTATTTCGCAAGGAGGAGCTGGGTGCCCTCATTGCGCAGTCATTAGCAGTGCTTAATATTGTCCCCCCAACGGTCCCACAGGAGCCCTTGGAGGATCCTCTGTTACAGGGGTTTAAAGTTGACCAGCGGTGTTTTCCGATCCATAGGGTGATCAAGCAGATGATTGAGTCTGAATGGTAATGCCCGGAGGCGTCCTTGCGGGGTAGTCGGGCCATGGGTTGACTCTACCCAGTGCCGCAGGAGGAAAAGGACTTGTTGCGCATGCCCAAAGTGGATGCCTTGGTTTCCGCGGTGACAAAGAAGACCACTATTCCGGTGGAGGGTGCCGCGGCCCTCAAAGATCTTCAGGATAGGAAATTAGAGCCCATTCTGAAGCAAGTTTTTGATTCCTGTGCGCTGGCACTGCAAGCGTCCGTTTGCGGGGCGTATGTGTCGCGGGCTTCCATCCGTTGGCTCCAGGGAGAGTCAGCGGCTGACAAGGAGGGTGCCTTTGGGACAGAAGGGGCAAAGCTGGAGTCCGCTGCCGCTTACTTAACGGACGCCTTCTACAACTTGATTCGGATTTCCGCGAAGTCTATGGCGTCGGTGGTAGCCGCCCGTCGGTTTCTCTGGCTGAGAAATTGGGCAGCGGATTCCTCTTCTAAGACTCAGCTCAGTAAACTGCCCTATAAAGGTAAGCTACTTTTTGGGGAGGCTCTGGAGAAAATTGTGAAAGATTTAGGAGATTCCAAGGGTGGTCGCCTGCCGGAGGATCGCCCTAAGCCGTCGAGGCCCGGCTCAACTCCGGGGTCCAGTCAGAGATACTCGCTGGTTTCGAGGTCCTCGCTTTGCACCGTATCCGAGAGGTCGGTTTGGAGCGCGCGGTCAGTCCTTTCATGGAGCGCGAGGGTTTGGCAGAGGATTTTTGTCCTCTCGGCAAAATGCCTCCAAAAAGCCGCAATGAAGGGCGGCAGGTCCAGGCGGAGGTGCCGGTGGGCGGTCGGTTGCAGGGTTTCCTCTCCATCTGGACCTCCATTACCACGGACCGTTGGGTTCTAGAGATTATCTGCGACGGTTACGCGTTGGAGTTTGCTCAGCCTCTACCACACGCCTTTGTGAGGTCCCCGTGCGGGTCTCCAGCGAAAAGAACGGCGGTGCGGGAGACACTTCTGCGGTTGCTATGGCTCAAAGCGGTTGTACCGGTACCGCCAGACCAGTGCGGCTTAGGTCGATACTCTATTTATTTCGTGGTCCCCAAAAAGGTGGGATCCTTTCGTCCCATCCTCGATCTCAAACATGTCAATCGCTGTTTGCGGGTGCCTCACTTTCGCATGGAGACTCTGCGCTCTGTAATTCGGGCGGTGCAACCGGGCGAGGTGCTCTCAGCCGTAGACCTCACGGAGGCTTACCTTCATATTCCCATCCGAGCGGACCATCACAAGTATCTGCGTTTCGCGGTGCCCCTGGGACATTTTCAATTTCAGGCTTTGCCCTTCGGTTTGGCCACGGCTCCTCGGACCTTCACGAAGGTCATGGTGGTAGTGGCAGCTGCCTTGAGGGAAGAGGGGATACACGTTCACCCCTATCTCGATGATTGGTTGATCCGAGCTCGCTCTCAGGCAGAGTCGGTTTCTTCAACGGCTCGGGTGGTGCAGGTCCTGGAGAGTCTCGGTTGGGTGATCAATCTGGCAAAGAGTCGGTTATTGCCGACTTGTTGCCTCACTTATTTAGGGGCGTTGTTCGACACTCAGCTGGGTTCGGTGTTCCTTCCCGAAGCTCGAGTCCACAAGCTTCTCGGGCTCCTGCGGGCCTTTCTACGTTCGCCGGCTCCCACCGCCTGGAAATATTTACAGCTCCTATGGTCCATGGCGGCGGCCTTGGATCTGGTTCCGTGGTCCAGGGCTCATATGCGTCCTCTTCAAAGCTTCTTCCTGAGCCAGTGGTCTCCTCAGCTCCATCCCCTGCACTGCAGGTTGCCGTATCCGCAGTCAGTGGCGTCCACTCTTCAGTGGTGGTTAGATCCCACGCACCTTCAGGCGGGGGTTCCCCTAAAAGAGCCCGATTGGCTGTTGGTCACTACGGATGCAAGTCTAGTAGGGTGGGGAGCTCATTGTCAGGCTCAGGTGGCGCAGGGCTCCTGGACTGTGGCGGAGAGCAAGTCGCCCATCAATTTGTTGGAGCTCGGGGCAGTGCGGTTGGCCCTGTTGGAGTTCGAAGGCCTCGTTGTGGGCCGAGCGGTTCGCGTCTTCTCAGACAATCTGGTAACGGTGTCGTATATCAACCGGCAAGGGGGCACGGGCAGTGCCGCCTTGTTGGGGGAGAGCCAGTTGCTACTGCTCTGGGCGGAGGAACATCTGCTGGCACTATCGGCGGCACACGTAGCGGGAAAGGACAATGTGCAAGCCGATTATCTCAGTCGCCATACCTTAGATCCCGGAGAGTGGGAACTGAATGCAGCGGTCTTCCACGACATCACCGTTCGGTGGGGTCAGCCGGTCATGGACCTCATGGCGACCTTCTCCAATGCCAAGGCGGGTCGGTTTTTCAGCCGACGCCGGGAACATATGTCGGAGGGCCTGGACGGGTTGGTTCAACCCTGGCCGGAAAATGTGTTACTTTATGTGTTTCCGCCATGGCCAATGATCGGAAGAGTGGTTCAGCGAATTGCGGGTCACGAGGGTACCGTGATTCTCATAGCTCCAGATTGGCCAAGGAGACCGTGGTATGCGGATCTGGTGCATTTACTGGTGGAGCGCCCTTGGCGCTTACCCATCCGGGTCAATCTCTTGTTTCAGGGTCCGGTCTTGATGCCACAGGTGGATCGGTTCTTGCTTACGGCTTGGCTATTGAGAGGGAGCGCCTTCGGCGGAGGGGCTACTCCTTGGCAGTGATCGCGACTCTATTGAAGTCCAGGCGTAGATCCACTTCTCTGGCATATATTCGCGTGTGGCGGATCTTTGAGGCTTGGTGTGCGGAGCGGGGGTTGCGCCCGTTCTCCGCTCCCCTTTCGGATATTCTCGCCTTCCTTCAACGGGGGCTTGATAAGGGTCTGGCGTTTAATACCCTCAGAGTTCAGCTGGCGGCACTGGCGTGCTACAGGGGTAAAGTACAAGGCGTGGCGTTGTCGGCTCATCTGGATGTGCATCGCTTCCTCAGGGTGGCGCAAATTATTAAGCCGCCCATTCGTTCCGTGATGCCGGCTTGGGATTTGAATTTGGTTTTGGAAGCCTTAACGCATCCGCCTTTCGAGGCGGGTAATTCCGTTAGTTTACAGCATCTTTCTTGGAAAACGGTTTTTCTGGTGGCCTTGTGCTCGGCACGTCGGATTTCGGATTTACAGGCACTTTCTTGTAGGAACCCGTTCCTTCACTTCTCGGCTGAGAAGGTGGTTTTGCGACCAGTTCCGTCCTTCCTTCCTTCCTAAGGTGGTGTCGGAGTTTCATGTGAACCAGCCAGTTTCCCTTCCAACTTTTTCCTGCAAGGAAAGAGGGGAGATACCGCGCTCGTTGCGCCTCTTGGATCTGGGCCGGGTGCTTAGCAAGTACCTTAAACGGACAAAACTGTTTCGTAAATCGGATCGCCTTTTCGTGCTTTTTGCAGGTAGGCGTAAAGGTCGGGCTGCTTCTAAAGCTTCTATTGCTCATTGGGTGAAGCGGGCGATAGCGGAGGCATACGAGGTTAGCGGGCGCCCGCCTCCTGGGAATCTTAAGGCTCATTCTACCCAGGGGGTGGCGACATTGTGGGCGGAGTTGGCCTTAGTGCCTCCCGTGGATATCTGTCGGGCGGTGACGTGGTCTTCCATTCACACTTTCGCTAGGCATTATCGCTTGGATGTGCATGCCAGGGAGGATGCAAGCGTTGGGGCTGCAGCTCTTGTGGCCGGGCTCGCTGGTCCCTCCCGTGTTTAGGAACTGCTTTGGTACTTCCCTTCTGTTCCTGGACTGGCCCGGAGAGACAAAGAGGAAGAAGAAATTAGACCTTACCTGCTAATTGTCTTTCCTTGAGTTCTCTCCGGGCCAGTCCAGGACCCACCCTTTGTAGTGGCAAGCTGGCACAAGGACCGTATTGCTGGCTGCTTTTGCTTCCCAGGGTGGCGGACAGGAGGGGGCATTGATAATCTTCTGTAGGTGCACGATAATAGTGTATTAAAAAAAAAAAAAAAAAAGGAAAACGAAAACGATAAACCTAACTTCATGAATGGGACGAAATGGAACCGGGAGGATGTGAAGCTAGATTACCTTTACCTTGGAGGTTTTGTTTGAATGTACATAGTTCCTCATTGGTTTTTTGTTCATTTCTGGATGTGTTTGGAGTTTGTGGCTGCTTGGACATTAAGTAGACTGAGTAGCTGACGTCACCGGGAGATAGATGGTCTGACAGGAGAAACTTTTCAGTTTCCAGTCCTCAGCTGCTGAATGGGATTGACAACCCTTCTGTTCCTGGACTGACCCGGAGAGAACTCAAGGAAAGACAATTAGCAGGTAAGGTCTAATTTCTTCTTGCTTCCCCATGACAGGGTTCACCATTGTCCTTGACTATAACAAGAGGAAATGCAGTTTATTATCCAAGTGGATATGGTTTGTTTTGATGCTGGCTGACCAGGATTATTTGGGTTGAGCCAATGCTTTTTTTTGTCATGTGCAAATATAGAAGATCTCTCTTGCAGTCCAACGTGTGAAGTGTTATCTCCAGGAACAAGCAGGAATCTAGTCATCACATATGGGTATTGTCGGTATCGATGGAGCCTGCGCGGGAACGCTCTCCAGCGTCCAATCGGAAAGCTTTTGGGAGCATCCCACAGAGCCTGCGTGCTGCCTTCCTGCCTTTCCCAACTGCCTCTCTCCAGTTCTTCTTTTTCCGTGGAGCCAGCAGGTCGTGTTCCTGTCACCGCAGAAGAATTTCCTTATTTCTTTATTTCTTCTTGTGGTTGCGTCTGCCTTCCCCGACGCTCTACCGGTACCGCCGGTATTTCTTTTCTTTAAAAATTTTTTTAAATTTTTCCATTCTTTTATTTTCTTCAGGTGCACCTGTCTTTTTGGGCCTTAAGGCCCAGAAATTTCCTTAATATGGAAAAACCTGCTTCAGGTTTTAAAAAGTGCACAAAATGTGGCGGTACCATTTCCGTCACCGACACCCATGAATGGTGTTTAAAATGTTTAGGTCCTGACCACTCCATCACAGATTGTGTGTCTTGTGCTATGATGTCTAAAAGGGGTCGCCAGAATCGAGCTGCCAAGCTCAGTACCTTGTTTCCCTCTGATGCAGCTTCGGTGTCATTGACGTCTTCCAGGGCTGCTTCTTCTTCCCGTGGATCTCAGGTAACTAAACATAAGTCTAGCCGGTCCTCAAAGGGTAGATCTCCTTCTAAGCATCAAGATGCCTCTGGCGTTGCCCTCGAGGATTCTGCACCAGCAAAATTACCCCGGCGGGAGGCTTCGGCTTCCAAAGCACCATCATCGGGGTTCCAGGATTTATTTATTTATTTTTATTTTATTTATTTTATACACATTTATATACCGCATCTTCCAAAGTTCAGTTGCGGTTCACAGTGAACAATAATTAACAAAGCAAGTTTGTTTTACAGGGAACGTCATATTATAACAGAACATATTTACAAGGAACATCATATTATATATAGAATATACAGTCTAAACAATGTGAGATAATACAGAACAGAATAAACTATATACAATTTTATATATGTATATATATATACATGGAAGTGAAAGGACATAAGCTGTGAGGTCATCATGAGTGTGCTATCTGTGTGGGTTAAAGGGTTTTTGCTTGAAGCAGATACCTGTTTAACCTTTGTCTTGATGTTCTCCAGGACATCTCCAGGATGTTCTTGATGACTCGGCCTCGACAGATCTCCTGGTGCCATGCTCTGGGGTACTGGCAGTTTTCACCGGTACCGATTTCCAGGCATTGGCAGCGTCTATGGACCAGAGAATTCTATCCATAGAACGCAGTCTAGCGACTTTCCTTGTGGCATCGACGCCCTTGGTACCACGACAGACAACTCCACCGGTATCTGTATTGCAACCGGTACCGATAGCATTGACATCGGCATCGATGCCGGTACCCTGTCCTTCGATGCCTGCTGGTACCGATTCCCCGGTACCGGTTATTCCCGATACCGATTTTGCTCAGTACGGGTATCGGGTTCTGCAAGAGCATCCAGACAGACGATACTTTCGATTCCTCAGAAGAATCTGAGGATTCTGAAAGTTCTGTCGATGCAGCGATGATGCTTCCACAGGAGTCCTCCTCCCCTAAACGCAGGATGTCTCCTCCAGAGGACATGTCTTTCCAAGACTTCATCCGAGAGGTGGCTCGGGGCCTGTCCATCACTGTGACCCCTGAAACAGAGCCAAGGGCCAAGGAGTTGGATATTTTACAATATCCCAAAACTCCTAAGGAGGCAGCTACCCTACCCATTCATGAGATTCTATATGATCTCATGTTGAGGATATGGGAAACACCACTTACCACCTCTCCTCATTCTCGTAGGTTAGATACTATGTATCATGTCCCTCCTTGTCCTGGTTTCCTTAAAACTCAGCTTCCCCACCACTCCATTGTGGTGGAATCTGCTATGAGAAGGATTAGAAGTGCAAAAAGACATGCCTCTAATCCTCCTAGGACGTGAATGCAGAACTCTGGATGCTTTTGGACGTAGAGTCTTTCAAGCTTCCATGCTTGCTGCAAGAATCAGTTGCTATAGTCTCTACATGGGAATGTTCCTAAAGGAAGTTACTGATCATCTACAGACTTTAAGTCCTTTCATCTCTGAGGATAAAAGGCAGGAGTTTCTCACTTGGCTCAAACATGCCCAAGATGTCTCTAAATTCTCCAACTGTGCAGCCTTCGACTGCTTTGAATGTATAAGCAGGGCCTCGGCTATTGCCATCGGTGCATGTAGAATTGCTTGGCTCCAAGCATCTGATTTAGAGCTCTGGGTACAAGATAAATTGGGAAATATCCCTTGTACTGGTGAGAACCTGTTTGGTAAAGATTGGCAAGAATAAGCCAATGAGATGGATGCTGAAAATTCCATTTTGGATAGACTATCCAAGTCTACTGCTGATCCTGTTAGGAAAAAGTTGTTCAAGAAAACATCTTTTTCTAAGAAGAGATTTTATCCTGCTTATGGTCAGCAGGCATCTTCTGCAGGTCAGTTTTCAACCAAACGTCAGCAACCACCCAAACAGAAGAAAGCAAAGGCTGCTAGGCCTCAACCGGCTCATCAGCCTCAGCCTCCTCAGGGCCTTTGACTTTCTGCTAGAGAACTTAGCCTTTCTGGCTCTGGAAGGACCAGAACCGTCCACCATTTCAGGAAGGTTATGCCATTTTGCTCCCAGATGGGGGCAAATAACAGCAGAGCATTGGACACTCTTCATCATAAGAGAGGGGTACAAACTTCATTTTTCAAGCATGCCCCCTCCCACAATAGTGAAGCAGTTCAATTCTCCAACCTTTCTCATTGACCTGTTAGGTCAGGAGGCTACCATCCTTCTTGCCCAAGGAGCAATAGAAGAAGTGCCTCTTCATCAACAGGGCACAGGGTTCTATTCCCCTTATTTTCTTATCCCAAAGAAAATAGGGGGATACAGACCTATCTTAGATCTCAGAGAATTGAACAAATTCCTGGTCAAGGAGAAATTCAAAATGATTTCTCTCGGAGCTCTGCTTCCATACCTTCAGAGTCAGGATTGGCTTTGTTCTCTAGATCTCAAGGATGCGTACACCCATGTTCTCATCCATCCAACCCACAGAAGGTTCCTTCGGTTCCTGTTTCAAGGAAAGCACTACCAATACAGGGTGCTTCCTTTTGGTCTGGCCTCTGCACCAAGGGTGTTCACGAAATGCATGGCTGTGGTAGCAGCATTTCTACGCACTCTGGGAATATTCGTCTTCCCTTACTTGGACGACTGGCTCATTCGAGCTCCAACACAGTCAGAGGCCAGGACTTCTCTATCCTGCACAATGCGTATCCTTCAGTATTTAGGGCTGGTCATAAACATGCCAAAATCCAGTCTACTCAATCTCTAGAGTTCATAGGAGCCTTGCTGGATACCACGAAGACAAGGGCCTACCTTCCCCAAGCCCGTTGCCTTTGCTTGGTGCAGTTAGCTTCTCAAGCAGCCCTAAAGCCCTTTTTAACTGCTCGAGAAATGTTGCAGTTGCTAGGCCACATGGCATCCACCGTGCATGTGTTACCATATGCTCGCCTTCACATGAGGGCAGCTCAGTGGACTTTATCCACCCAATGGACCCAGGCATCAGGTTGCCTGTCAGACCGAATAGCAAACACAAGTCGTCTCATTTTGTGTCTCCGATGGTGGAAGTCCACTCAAAACCTGTTGCTGGGGTCTCCCTTTCAGCAACCTCTGCCACAAGCAACTCTTACAACAGATGCTTCTCCAGTGGGTTGGGGAGCTCATCTGCAAGACCTCTCCACCCAGGGCACTTGGACTCCACAAGAGAGTTGTCTACATATCAGTCTCTTGGAGCTCAGAGCAATCTTCCTTGCTCTGCGAGTGTTCCACACCCTGCTCAGCTACAAGACAGTCCTTATCCATACGGACAATCAAGTAGCCATATTCTATGTGAACAAGCAGGGGGGAACAGGAGAGCATCACATCCATCTTCTGGCAGTGTATCTTCCAGGCGTTCAAAACTCTTGGGCAGACAGACTCAGTCGAGTTCTCCTTCCACACGACTGGTCTGTCCATGCAGACCAGGTGGCCAAGATTTTTCAACTTTGGGGAACCCCGGACATAGACCTCTTTGCAAGTCTGTGGAATGCCAAACTTCCCCGGTTCTGTTCCAGAACTCCGGCTCAGGCCAAGGATGCTTTCCTCCTTCACTGGGGTCAAGACTTCCTGTATGCTTTTCCACCCATTCCCCTAATTGCCAAAACCCTCTTCAAGCTTCAGAGAGACAGAGGCCACATGATTCTCATAGCACCACATTGGCCACGCCAAGTGTGGTACCCTCTGCTTCTACATCTCTCTCAAGCTCCCTCCTTGGAGTTAGGGTCTGCTCCAGATCTCCTATCTGAGGAGAATGGAATGTTATGGCATCCCAATCCCCAGTCCCTGCATCTCAGGGCTTGGTTGCTGAAGGCCTAGATCTCCAAGATCTTCATCTTTCTCAGCAAGTGAAAGATGTTCTTTATGCTTCTAGGAAACCTTCCACTAGACGTTCTTATGCTTTCAAGTGAAAAAGGTTCACTGTTTGGTGTTCAGAAAAGGGTCTTAACCCCCTTGCTATACCTCTAGAATCTTTACTGGAGTATCTCCTCCATTTGTCTAATGCAGGCCTTAAGACAAATTCAGTAAGAGTCCATTTGAGTGCTATTGCAGCTTCTCTTAAACCTCTAAATGGACAACCTATTTCCTCTCATCCTCTTATACCAAGATTCATGAGAGGCCTTCTTCTACTAAGCCTCCCATTAGACCACCTCCGGTGGCATGGGACTTGAATCTGGTTCTTGGGCAGCTCATGAAGCCACCTTTCGAACCCTTAGCTACCACCTCCTTGAAATTTCTTTCTTGGAAGGTTATCTTTCTCATTGCAATCACATCAGCACGCCGCATTAGTGAATTGCAAGCACTAGTAGCTAATCCACCTTATACAAGGTTTCATCATGACAGGGTAGTCCTTAGGACTCATTCACACTTTATGCCTAAGGTGGTCTCGCCTTTTCACCTCAACCAGGAGGTCTACCTACCTGTCTTTTTTCCAGGACCTCATGCATCAAGTGTAGAGAGGAATCTTCATACCCTGGACTGTAAAAGAGCTCTGGCTTTTTATTTACAGAGGACACAGCAACACAGAAAGTCTTCTCAGCTTTTTGTTGCTTTTGACGCTTCTCATTTGGGACTGCCAGTCTCCAAGAGAACACTATCCAACTGGATTGCTCAGTGTATTTCTTTCGCCTATCAGAGTAAGAACCTTTCTCTGGAGGGCCATGTCACAGCTCACAATTTGAGAGCCATAGCAGCCTCAGTGGCTTATCTGGACTCTGTGTCTATTGACGACATCTGTCGAGCAGCCACTTGGGCCTCGGTTCATACCTTCACAGCCCATTACTACTTGGACAAGGACTCCCGCCAGGATGCCTTGTTTGGTCAGGCTGTTCTCAAGCCCTTCTCAGGGACACACAACTTCTGGGGTTTCTCCCTGGCACCCAAAACTAGGGAGTCCCCATATGGACTAGATTCCTGCTTGTTCCTGGAGACAGCATAGTTACTCACCTGTAACAGGTGATCTCCGGGAACAGCAGGAATTTAGTCCTCACAACCCACCCACCTCCCCTAGGAGTTGTATCTCTCTATTTCTCTCTTTCCTTTCCCTCTCTCTCTCTTTGTCTCAGCTTTAAAACTCAACTGGAGAGAGGCAGTTGGGAAAGGCGGGAAGGCAGCACGCAGGCGCTGTGGGAAGCTCCCAAAAGCTTTCAGATTGGACGCTGGGGAGCGTTCCCGCACAGGCTCCGTCGGTACCGACGATACCCATATGTGAGGACTAAATTCCTGCTGTTCCCGGAGATCACCTGTTACAGGTGAGTAACTATGCTTTCTCTGGGGAAATGTGTGTGTGTGGTCCTGGAAAGAAAGCTGGTTCTGATTTAAGATGAAAACTGTATACAACCTTGGGGAGGAATTTCAGGTAGGTTTGGAGGTCAACTCTGTTATGTAAATCTGAGTGTACTTAGTGTAGTGCACTGGCGCTTGGATGTTTGCTGACCCGTCGTGTAGAAACGATTGCTACCAGAGACCTGTTTTTCCATGTGAGGTGCTTGAGTGATACTGAGCAGGGGAGGTTTGAAGGGTGGCTTCATGAATTCAGACAAAACAGCGTTGAGGTCCCACACAGACAAGGGTGATATGATTGGAGCCTTAGTGTTCATAAGCCTTCACATGAATTGAGACACTATGGGGTGCACCAACAGGGGCTTCCCCGCCAGAGGAACATGGAAAGCTGAGATTGCTGAAAGACAGTACCTGACTGAGTTAGTCCTCGGGCCTGCATGAGACAAGGACTACAGGTATTCCAAAATTCTGTTGATGAGACGGTAGTCTGGGTTGAGATTATGAATCTTGGCCCAATGTACAAAATGCACCCATTGTGTAGCTGGTTTTCTGGAAGCTAAGAGGGCTGCGAGTACATCTTCTCAGAGGTCCATCATGTTCTTTTTTCACTTATGAGAGGTTGCGGAGGTTGGACTATAGAGACATTGAGTGTTTGTTGGTTGTGGAGAAACAGATTGCTCTCCAGCAGGAGCGGGAGTTCCTCTGTCAGGGTGAGGAGATGTGGGAACTATGCTTGCCTCATCCAGTTCGGAGCTATGAAGATGACATTGGCCCTTTCCTCCCTTATCTTGATCAACACTCGAGTGAGAAGAGGGAAGGAAGGAAAGGCAAAAAGAAGCCCCTGGTTTCAGGGGATTGCAAAGGCTCGTATGCATAATATCGGGGGCTGCAGTGAATGGAGTAAAACAGTGGGTACTTTGTGTTTTCTGCGGAGGCAAATCCATGTGCAGAGTGCCCCACTTGTCAGATGCACCAAATGACCTAGAGATCAATGAATCACTCATGAGGATCCAAGTGACGACTGAGGGAGTCTACCAACTGATTCTGTAGCCCTAGTAAGTAGGTGTCCTGCAAGATAGTTCCCGTTGACTTGGCAAAGAACCAGAGATGGGCCACCTCCATGGCAGAGGAAACCCAAGCCTCCCTGCTTATTGATGTAGAACATGGTGACTTTGGTTGTTTGTCTATATCAGAAGGATCCGATGATGCGTCCAATGTTGGAAAGTCATGAGTGCATACGGAACTGTGCAGAGCTCTAGGACATTATGTAATGTGCATTTGTGGTATGACCAGACTGCTTTTGTGGTGAAGTGGAGCAGATGTACTCTCCATCCATGATGGGAGGCATCAATTGCGAGGGTATGATGAGGCGGTAGGACCTGGAAGGTGGAGCCCATGTTTAAGTTGGATGCCACGGTCCACCATCGGAGTGAGCATCGATGAGCAGGTGAAGTGGTGAGATGCATAGGAACTCTCGTGCGAAAGGACTGCAAGAGCTGGATCCAGTTGAGTTTGAGATGCCATTGTAATGGCCACATGTAGAGCCATACTAATGGAAGAACATGAACAGAGGCTGCCATGTGGCCTAGGCAGTGAAGGATGAAGTATGCAGAGGCCCGGGTGCATTGGAGCAGATAGGCATTAAGTTGATTGAGGGCTAGTGTCCTGTCATCTGGAAGGTATGCTCTCCCTGTCACTGTGTCTCTGCGGAGAGTCAAATTAGGTACAACTGCCCACAGGCGAACAGGAAATGGAGGGAGCGGAGCAGAGCGAAAACACCTCTAAAAGTCCAAAACAGCTTTAATGTCCCCTACACTTGCAGTGTTTTGGCATGTATGCCTTCCTCAGGGTTAAGAGAACCTCCCACAGAAAATGATAAAAATATTAGTGAAAAATAAACACATAATACAGCAACATTAAAAAACTAATACGTGAACATAAAAACAAAGCATCCAAAGTAAAAATTAAAAATCAAGAAACAAATTATCAGCTGCGCAATAAAACATATGATAAAAGCATAAACGGAGAGTGAGATGAAATCAAGTAAAATACATTATAACATCAGCAAAGAGCTGTACATGCATGAAAAACAAAGAGCCATTTTGAGAGTGTGAGGTCCTAAAAGACCATAGAGACAAGGAGGAACAATATAAAGACCCCAATTGTGATGGCATGAGAACCCATATCACTATTACCCATCTCTTGAGGCCCCCTCCATTTCTTCAGGAACAGCCCAGTCCCAGCTCTGTGCTTTTTTTGCTCTTAAGGCAGTTCGTGCAAGACAGCACTGCCCTACTCCACTCTGCCCACCCAAGGGAGGACCTCCCCTCTCCCCATCTCTCCTTCCGTCAAATGGCACCCTTCTCCTCCTCTTGAACATGTCTGCTCTTCTCTAGGCTCCGCTGCAATGGCTGCTTACCTTGGCAGAGGAGGAAGCAGCGTGAGAAGGTACACCTATGTGCTTTGTTTTTGTTGCAGTCTTGCCACTTTTTGTCTGCAGCTGATTTCTTAGCTTTGTCCATTGTAGCTTTACCTCCCTGGTCAGCCTGTGACAATAGTGCTGGAGAGCAGGGGGTGGATTGGCGATGGTTGAGCTGTGGCTCCTAGAGGAGAGGACCTGAGCTGCCTCTGAGTTTGCTGGCATGGGGGTGGCTGTGGTGCCCCCCCCCCCCCGATTGTGCCTTATCTGGGCTCAGTGGGGGGGGGGGGGTGACGTTGCCTGCTGTCCCAGCATGAGAGACAGGGCCACTGATGAATGGTCAGGAGTGAGGTTGGCAGCAGCAACTGTGGGCCCCCCCCCCCCCCCCGAATTGTGTGGCTGAAGTGCTAATACTGCTGAACGCTGAGAGTACAGCTGAAGGGTCGCTTCTGATCCACTGCAGAGCATTGAGGAGTGTCTGTGGCGGCAGCCACCAGGCCCCCGACTCGCACGGCCATCATAATGAGAGAGCTGCAATCCAAAAACACTAGCAACAAAATGTATTTAATTTTTTTTAAATGCTGCGGATTTGTTATCGCATCAGGCATGACTGCAGGCAGGAGAAGAGAACCAATAGTAGGGTGAGGCACTGAGAAGGGAGGGAGGGATTTATTTATTTATTTATTTATTGAACGGTTTTATATACCGCCTTTCAGAAAAATCAAAGCGGGTTTACATAGAACAAAACTTGAACATTACATTGAAACTTTTTCAAACAATTGAAATTACAGTGAACATTAAATTGTATATAATAAAAATGGTAACTTGAGGGTTACAATGCTGAGTAAATGCTGATTAGGTATATAAATAGTTTAAACATATATACAGATTTAAATATTTACAAGGAATTTGGCCTCTCAGATTTGGAATAAAACTACCCAAGATTTTGAAACTAGAGGTGCATCACTTGCTTGTCAGGAAAAGCAGAGTTTCTTACCTGTTAACATGGTTTCTCCAGATACAAGCAGGGGGGACAGCATGCTGCTGCGGAGAGAAGAAACTGAAGGGACCAATGGCAGTACAGAGCGGGAACTACAGGCAGGAGAAGGCATGCATACTCAGACGTCCCAAAGACTTCTCTGGGCTATGAGAGAGCCCAGCACAATGGCTCCATCCAGGATGTCGCCATCACAGTGTGTCTCTGTCCCCCCTGCTTGTATCTGGAGAACCCATGTTAACAGGTAAGAAACTCTGCTTTTCCTGACAAGCAAGTGATGCAACTCTAGTTTCAAAATCTTGGGTAGTTTTATTCCAAATCTGAGAGGCCAAATTCCTTGTAACTGCCAACTCGTTTTGAGGATGGAAATTTAACCAACCATTCTTGCTGAGATCTCAGAGCACTGTGTTGCATGCTTGTTCATATAGAATGGACCATTTCCCCCTATTACTTTCTGAATCATGATTAAAAGTTTAAATACTACGGTCTTCCTGTTTCACTTTAACTGCAGTCCTTTACTATAGGAGTTGCTCTGTCTCCCCTCTTAACTCTTAGCCGCTGTTAGTTGCTGTGTTCAGGGCCCGTCCCGATGTTGCACTCTAGACAAACCTTAAGCCTTCATGCCCTGACTGTCGGAATCTACTTTTTAATTTTAAATGTCCTGCCCTTTGCTGGCTGCTCCCCTCTACCCTCCCCTCCCCTGAAACTGCTGCCATAAGTAACTGCCTAGTTTGCCTAATGGTTTGGGCTGGCCATGGCTGTGTTTTGTAGCAGTTGCAGACTGGCTAAAGACTTTTTTTGTAATTCCCACAACGACCAAGTTGTACTAGTGTGATCTTGAAGTAACATAAGCTTGTATTATTATTCTTAAATCAGGTTCTGATAAATATATTTTCCTTTTTCATGCAGGCCAGGTGAATCCAGACAAGTGGATATAACCTGGAATAGCTCTGGAGTTGCTCAGTATTCTCTTTCTCCAGCAGATGGATACAGGGAATGTGCAGTGGGAGGATCGGCTCCTGTGGCAGAGGCCTAAAGGGGCTACGGTCACAGTAAAAGCCAGGAAGGAAAGAAGTAGCAGGGGGGCACTGGCCTTTGGAGTCCTGTGCTTATTTAGGAGGCAAGCATCTGTGTGTTCCCTAAGGAAAATCTGACTTGGAAGAACCCCCTTATAACCAGCGTGGCGAGTAAGACCAAGCTGGGGCTTTTGTGGCTCTGTGGAAAGATTATGGACTGCGACATTGGTAGTTATAGGTGCTTGCAAGGAGGGAGAAGCATCATGAGGGTAGCCGCCAGCCTTAGAGAGACTCTCCATTAAAGCTAGGAAGCAGAGCTAGATCACTGGTACAAGTGAGCCCTGACTCATTTGCTGGGGAGGCTGGTCAAGGTCTCAGATGGTGAGTACTGTGCGATGAAATAATGCATCGCTAGCTTCAGTCTGTATGTGCTGGCAAAGAATCAAGACAGTTGGGAAGTTGTGTACAGCAGGCCAAAGTCATGTGGCTATTTGTCTGTGGTTAGGCAGCAGGAACCTTACTGCAACTGGGAGGAGGAAGGGTAAAGGAAAGCTTACTGCAGCCAGAGTGTTCAGAGCCTGGGGGAGTGTTGCAGGTAGGCATCAGCCCATTGGGCAGCTCATCTGGCTTAATACCAGAGTTATCAAGTCAGCTAGCTAACCCCTAGTAACCCTTCGGAATATACAAGGGCTCAAACTAAGAGGAAAACAGTAGTGGCGATGAAGCTGCAGATTCCTTGCTGAGACAGTAACTGGAGTCTCCCTTCTCCCTGGTAGCTGGGACACTTTATTTATTTATTTAACAATTATTTCTATACCGCTCTTTCACAAGTATCAAGTGCGGTTTACAATGAACAGTGTGTTATATGGTATGGATAGTATCATACCAAGTCATTTTACATAGAACAGATGAACTAGGTACAGATAACAGTATAAAGTTTAAACAGTAAATTATTAAACTATTATAACATATACATAGTAAATATATACAAATTGTATCATATGTCGCGTGTGGTTGTATACTTTATATAAGCTTCAGGCACGTGGGTATATGTTGTTTGAATTGTAGTAGTTAACCTGCGTCTCTTTGTGTCGTCTGGCCAGTCTCTGATCCTTGGTTGTAATGCAATGAGAATAAATGGGTTTTCAGTTTTTTTCTAAATTCCTTTGTCTGATAGTGAGCGAATGTTGTCAGGAAGGTTATTCCAGAGGGTAGGAGCTGAGTGTGAGAATGCTCTCATGTTGGTTTGTTTTTTTGCTTTTGTGTAGTCTTTTGGTACTGCTATAGTGTTAGTGTTTCTACTTCTTTGTGATCTTTTATCTATTTCTATCTTGATGAGTGTATTGAGTATAGTTGGCGCTAAGTTATTTATTAGTTTAAATGTTGTAAGTAATATCTTATATTTTATTCTGCTGTGGATAGGTAGCCAATGGAGTTCGGCTAATGTCGGTGTGATATGTTCAATTAAGCTTATATTCATTATTATCCTTGCTGCTATGTTCTGAGTTAGTTGTAACTTTTTAATATTTTGCTTTGTGATGCCATTAAGGATTAAATTTGCAAAATCAAAGTGTGGGGTGATGATGGCTTGTATTATGGTTATGAAGTCTTGTAAGTGGATTAATGGTCTTAGTTGTTTCAAGGTCTTAAGTTTGTAGTGTATGTTTTTTGTTAGATATTTTATGTGAGAATCCATGTTAAGTTTATTGTCAAGTATCACACCCAGGTATTTTATTTCCTTTTTTATGTTGATCTCATGGTTATCAAGTGTGATGGTGCTTGGGGGTGTGTATGTTTGGTTTTTAGTAATATATAGAACGTCAGTTTTTGAGTAATTAATGTGTAAGTTCTGTTCATTGAGCCATATTGTTAGTTCTTTAAAGCACTCTGTTATCTGTTGTAGTGGAGGGTGTGGGATTTTAAATGGTAGGTAGAACATTATATCGTCAGCGTAAATATGATAATGAACGCTATGACGTTTAAAGATATTGCTGATTGGCTGTAGGTAAATGTTAAACAAAAGTGCTGATAGTGCAGATCCCTGTGGGAGGCCTTGTGTTTGGTCGAATGTGTTAGATGTCTGGTTAAGAATTCTTACTGTTTGGGTTCTGTTTGATAGGTAGGATTTGAACCAGTTATGGACAGTGGATGTAATTCCTATTTGTTGAAGTCTGTTAAGCATTGTTATGTGGTTTACACTGTCAAATGCGGCAGAGATGTCGAGGAATACTAGGATGAAGGCTTGTTTTGTGTCATCGATTCCTCTTAGTAAGGTGTCATAAAGGACTGTTAGCAGTTCTTTATCTATAAGGAAGGCTCTTAGAGGCATCTCAGCTGAAGATTTGCTAAAGGAGAAGAGTGGAACCTTGCAAAAGCAGCCTCACACTTCTGATTAGCACACCTACAGAGTTACAGTATAGAAATGTGTTTCCTTACCATTCCCCTAGATCAGTGGTTCCCAACCCAGTCCTTGGGTACCCCCAGGCCAGTCAGGTTTTCAGGGTATCCACAGTGAACATGCATGAGATAAGATCTGTTTGCACTGCTTCCATTCTATGCAAATCATCTCATGCATATTCACTGTGGATACGCTGAAAACCTGACTGGCATGAGGGTACCCAAGGACTGGCTTGGGAACCACTGCCCTAGATGTATCCTAGTCCCCACTTGTGTTGTCTGTCTTGACTAGCCTGTAAGCTCTTATGAGCAGGGACTGTCTCTTACATGTCTTTCTACAGTGCTGCGTACAGCTTGTAGTGCTATACAAATGATATAGTGGCAGCGGCAGCAGCTTCAGTCTGGGAATGTGCTAGATCTAGCAAAATGTGTACAAAGAGAGAGAGAGAAATCGTATCTTGTTGGTACTGTGTGCTTGTCTGTCTCAGGCTGAAGGCTTATGATCCAGCAAACATTCTGCTAAGCAGTGCTCTTAATTGGAACCACGTGTGGAACGAGCGCCACGTGGCTGTTAATTATTCAAAGCTCTCAGGACTACAGCTCCTAGGTTCAATGAAGTTAAAGGGGAAGTCCCTAGATCTTACCCTAAGCTGGACACAAAGCAGAAGTAGACCCCCTGCTGTGGGGAAGGGGGAGATGGGGGAAGGCAGACAGAATGAAAAACAGTAACTTTGAGCTGAGTTGTGATCTAGTGCCATCTTTGGTATTACAGTGGCTCTTGTATACAACACCCCCCTTCTCAGCAGCACAGCTCAGATATTTGGGGATTTGATGAGAGGGCATTCTCCTTCAAAACCACTGCCTAGAGACTGACAAGGAAAGTTTGCAGGAGATTGTAACATAGTAAATGATGGCAGATACAGACCAGTATTGTCCATCTAGTCTGCCCAGTAAGATGGCACCCCTCCCAATGTCTTTGTTTAGGGGTGAACCCACTGCTCCATATAGGACACCCCTATTTGTTGAGAAATTAGATGGTTCTGTTTATTTTGATTTTATCCTTTTGCTGTAAAGGGATCCACTGTGTCTGTCCCATACCATTTTGAATTCTGTCACTGTGTTTGCCCCCACCACTTCCATCGGGAGGGCATTCCAAGCATCCACCACCCTTTCCGTGAAAAAGTATTTCCTGACATTGCCTTTCAATTTACCACCTTGCAGCTTCATGTTATGCCCTCTAGTTTTACAGCTTCCCCGTCTTTGGAAGAGGTTTGTTTGTTTATTTCTCTTTATGTATTTAAAGGTCTGAATCATATCTCCCCTATCCCTCCTCTCCTCCAAAGTGTACATATTTAGGTCTTCAAGTCTCTTCTCATAAGGCTTCTGACGCAGGCTCCAAATCCTTTTGGTCGCCTTCCTCTGAACAGTTTCCAGTCTTTTTACATCCTTTGCAAGATACGGTCTCCAAAACTGAACACAGTACTCCAAGTGAGGCCTCACCAGTGACTTGTACAGTGGCATAAGTATCTCTTCCTTTCTGCTGGTAATTCCTCTTTGAATGCAGCCCAACATCCTCCTGGCTTTTGCCACTGCCTTGTCGCACTGTTTTGCCACCTTGAGATCTACAGAAATAATCACACCAAGGTCTTTCTCCTGATCCGTGCACACCAACCTCTCACCCCCTGTCGCGTACATTTCCCTTGGATTTCTGCTACCCAAGTGCATGATACTGCACTTCTTTGCATTAAATCTTAATTACTAAGCATTAGACCATTCTTCCAGCTTTTGTAGATCTTTCCTCATGTTAACCACTCCCTCTGGGGAGTCGACTCTGCTGCAAATTTTTGTTCGTTCTTTTTTTATTAGTTTGTTTATTTGTTCATTATTTTTTCATTCGTTCTTTCTTTCATTTGTTCATTTTTCATTGATTCGTTCGTTCCTTTTTTATTCATTCGTTCGTTGTGTTCTTTTTTTTTGTTTGTTTCTTTTATTCGTTCATTTTCATTCAGTCATTCATTCTTTCTTTTGTTCTTTATTTCTTTCATTCATTCTGCTGTTCGTTCATTCGTTCTTTCGCTCGTTTGTTCATTTTTTTCGTTCATTCTTTCATACATTCTTTCGTTCTATCTTTCGGTCATTCTTTTGTTCATTCTTTCATTCATTCGTTCTTTCATTCTTTTATTCGTTCGTTCTTTCATTTGTTCATTTTTTCGTTCATTTGTTCATTTTTTTGCTCATTCGTTCATTCTTTTTTCATTCGTTCATTTTTTTCGTTCTTTAGCTCATTTGTTCAATTTTTTTTGTTTTTTCTTTTTTTCGTTTCGTTTCGTTCTTTTATTCATTTTTTTGTTCATTTTTGCTTTCTCTTTCATTCGTTCATTTCGTTCATTCATTCTTTTTCGTTCGTTCATTCTTTTCATTCTTTTTCGTTCGTTCGTTCTTTCATTTGTTCATTTGTTCATTTTTTCATTCGTTCATTTTTGTTCGTTTTTTTCATTCGTTCTTTCATTCGTTCATATTTTTGTTCATTGGTGCTTTCTCTTTCGTTCATTTTTATTCATTTTTGTTCATTTGTTCATTCTTTCATTTATTTGTTCATTCATTTTTCATTCGTTCATTTTTTCTTTTTTTCGTTCATTTGTTCATTCTTGCTTTCTTTTTTTCTTTCATTTGTTCATTTTTTCGTTCATTCTTTCGTACATTCATTCATTCTTTCGTTCATTCATTCTTTCATTCATTTGTTCTTACATAGAAACATAGAAACATGATGACAGAAAAAGACCACAAGGCCCATCTAGTCTGTCCTTCCATAACAACAACTACAACAGTCCACTTTTTACCTTTAGAGATCCTCTGTGTTGGTCCCATGCTTTTTTGAATTCAGTTACTGTCCTCATCTCTACCACCTCCACTGGGAGACTATTCCACGGATCCACTACTCTTTCCGTAAAGAAATATTTCCGCATATCACTCCTGAATCTATCTCCCTTCACCCTCATCCCATGTCCCCTCGTCGCAGAACTTGCTTTCAAATGAAAGAGGCTCTCTCCCTGAACATTTATGCCACGGAGGTATTTAAACATCTCAATCATATCACCTCTATCCCGCCTTTCCTCTAAGGTGTACATATTAAGATCCTTAAGTCTGTCCTCATATGCTTTATAATGAAGACTACTAATCATCTTAGTAGCAACCCTCTGCACCGACTCCATCCTGTTCACATCCTTTTGAAGGTGCGGTCTCCAGAATTGCACACCATACTCCAAATGAGGTCGCACCAAAGACTTATACAGAGGCATTATCACCTCCTTTTTTCTGCTAGCCATTCCTCTCCGTATGCACCCAAGCATCCTTCTAGCTTTTGCCGTCGCCTTTTCTACCTGTTTAGCTACTTTAAGATCATCGGAGACAACTACGCCTAGGTCCCGCTCTTCTTTAGTGGACAAAAGTACTTCACCTTCTATGCTGTATTGCTCCCTTGGATTGCTGCAGCCCAAATGCATGACCTTACATTTTTTAACATTAAATCCCAGCTGCCAAATTCTAGACCAAGCTTAGCTAGATCCCTCCTCATGTTATCTACACCTTCCTGGGTGTCTACTTTATTGCAGATTTTGGTATCATCCGCAAAGAGGCAAACCTTACCAGACAGCCCTTCCGCTATATCACTAACAAAGATGTTAAAAAGAATCGGACCAAGGACAGATCCCTGGGGCACACCACTGGTAACATCCTTCTCCTCAGAGTGAGCTCCATTTACTTGTACTCTTTGTCGCCTCCCACCCAACCAATTTCTAACCCAAGCAGTAACTTTAGGGTCCATCCCTAGGGTGCTCAGTTTGTTTATAAGTCGCCTGTGAGGAACAGTGTCAAAGGCTTTACTGAAATCTAAATACACCACATCTAGAGCTCTCCCTCGGTCCAACTCCCTGGTCACCCAGTCAAAGAAATCAATCAGATTTGTCTGACAAGACCTGCCTCTGGTGAATCCATGCTGCCTCGGATCCTGTAATCCGCTGGACTCCAGAAACCTCACTATTTTCTCTTTCAACAGCGTTTCCATTAATTTACTCACCACCGAAGTTAAACTAACCGGCCTGTAGTTTTCAACCACATCCTTACTTCCGCTTTTGTGTAAAGGCACCACATGAGCCTCTCTCCAGTCCTTTGGCACCACTCCCGACTCCAACGAGGCATTGAAAAGGTCAGTCAGTGGAGTTGCTAGAACGTCCCCAAGTTCCTTCAGTATTCTAGGGTGTATCCCATCCGGTCCCATCGCTTTGTCTACTTTAAGTTGAGCTAGTTTCTCACGAACACAGTCTTCTGAAAATTGTTCAAGATGTCCCTCGCTTCTGTTCTTATTTGTGGGTGTTTTCTGAGGTCCTGCTCCTGGTTCTTCATCTGTGAACACAGAACAAAAATATTTGTTTAGCAATTCCGCTTTATCCTTATCAGCTTCTACATATTCCCCCCCCTGTACCCTTGAGTCTGACAATACCACTTTTTCCCTTCCTCTTCTCACTAATATATCTGAAAAATGTCTTATCTCCCCATTTTATTGCATTGGCTATTTCCTCCTCCTTTTGAATCTTTGCCTTCTTGACTACTTTGCTAGCTTCTCTAAGTTTTTCCAAATACAGATGCCTGTCTTCCTTTCTCTGTGATCTCTTGTATTTCATGAAGGCCTCCCTCTTTTTCTTCACTTTTTCAGCTACTTCCTTCGAAAACCATAGCGGTCTCCTGTTCCTTTTGCCTTTATTTACCATTTTAACAAAAAGGTTGGTTGCCTTTAAAATACCCCCTTTCAGTTTTGCCCACTGTTGTTCTACATCCCCCAGCTGTTCCCATCCCACTAACGACTCCCTGAGGTATTGGCCCATCTTCGCAAAGTTAGTCTTCCTAAAGTCTAAGATCTTCACCTTGGAATGGATTCTAACAGCCCTAGTCCTAATACTGAACCACACCATCTGGTGATCACTGGATGCAAAATGATCTCCCACTACAACATCAGAAACACTTTCACCATACACGTGTGGTGTCTGTTACCAATTGCCTGAATAGTTCTCCCTGTAGAGAATCCAGGATCTCCTTACTCCTAGATGATACTGCAGCAGGAAAGTGCCAATCAACATCTGGCATATTGAAATCTCCTAGCAGTAGCACTTCCCCTTTCCTAGCAATGCTGCGTATGTCTTCAATTAACTCTCTGTCCACCTCTTCCTCTTGTGAGGGAGGTCTGTATATCACACCAATGCAAATAGATTTCTCTTTCCCTCTTTCTAGTTTAACCCACAATGCCTCCTCTCTCCCTTTTAAGCTCTGTAATTCCAAAGCTTTAATAGTAGTTTTTACATATAGTGCTACTCCTCCTCCCCTTCTTCCTACCCTGTCCTTTCTGAATAAAGTATAGCCAGGTATAGTTACATCCCAGTCATGGTTTTCTGTGAACCATGTTTCTGTAACTGCCACTAAATCTAAGTCAGCCACTCCCACCAAAGCTTCAACTTCAGAGATCTTATTTCCCATGCTACGGGCATTAATACACACTGCTTTCCATATGTTACCCCTGTTACCCATTTCCATAAAGGTATTTAATGTATCACTTACCTGGGGGCTTTCACTTACCTGGGGGCTTTCTTCACCCATCCCCAACGAATCTAGTTTAAAGCCCTCTTCAGTAGATTAGCCAGTCTACTACCAAAGATGTGTTGACCTTTCTTGGACAGATGGATGCCATCTCTGCTCTGCAACCCTTGGAACAGCATCCCATGGTCTAGGAAACCAAAACGCTCTCGAAGACACCATCCACGCAGCCATGCATTAATCTCCAGGATGCGAGCCTCTCTGCCTTGGCCTTTACCCTCAACAGGGAGGATTGAAGAGAACACCACCTGTGCACCTACCTGCTTCACCCTCTGTCCCAGAGCCATGAAGTCACTTTTGATACGTTCTGAGGTATACCTGGCAGTATCATTTGTTCCAACATGGATTAGCAACATTGGGTAATAGTCAGTGGGCTTGATGAGTCTCGGCAAATTCTCCGTAACATTTTGGATCTTGGCACCAGGCAGACAGCATACCTCTCTGGACATCAAGTCTGGTCGGCAGATGGACGCCTCAGTACCCCTCAGAAGAGAGTCTCCAACCACCACTACCCTTCGTTTCCTTCTGGTCACTGATTCTGCAACTATGGGGTACTTGAACTCTGGTTCTTCCCTTTCCAGGGATGCTTTCACCTCCTCCACTTCCAGGGCTGCATAATGGTTCTTCAATTCAAGGGCTGGAGAAGTTGGATTGGTGATTTTGCAGGCTCTGGTGACTTTTGTCCAACCATCGACATTCTGTTGACACCCATCTTCTCCTGTGCTGGAGAGCCTGGTTGCTGCAAGCAGCATCTCATCAATGTACTTCTCACTGTCTTGAATGCTCCTCAGCCTCGCCACCTCCTCTCTGAGTTCCTCCACTTGTTTCCTCAGAGCTTCAGCATGCAGGCACCCTGCACATGGAACTGGTTCTTCAACTGGCAATAGGGCCTCTGTCTGGACCGAGGCAGAAGCTGTAACGGGGGCAACAGCTTTAGCAATACGATTTTTCCCAGCCATTGTTCTGTTTGTGGAGCTTAGGTATCTGTTAAAGCAAAAGAGAGAGATCTACGAAGTACCAGCTGGTTTCGCAGCTGTCCTTTCAGAGAAAAAGCAGTTAAATCTCTTTAATTATATTCAAAATGTGCTGGTCCAATTCACTGTGATTTGATAAAGGGGGAGGTGCCCTATAAAGCAAGACTGCTCACTAGGGGTGGGTGGGAGTCGGGGTCGTTCGTTCATTCATTTTTTGTTTTCTTTTATTGTGACCAGAAATTGCTAACGTTGGGAAGGCCAAGGTGCACCAGGGATGGTTGCACTAGATAAGCACCTGTGCTCATCAATACTGGCTAAGGTTGCCTGATCTGGGGAAGACCAGGGTGCATGAAGGCTGTATGTGCTGGATGAGGGTTAGAGTTTGCCATTGATGCCTGGGCTGGCAAAAAGACATTCATTGAGGATATTGGCGCTATTAAGTCTGGCACTAACAAAGCTAACACTCAGCGATGCACTCTGGTCAGCACTTGTTGATGCTGGGCTATATTAGGACCAACATGCAACAATAGTCCTGCTAGGTCAGGGCTAGCATTCGGCAGGGCTTGCTTGACTTAGATACTAAACAATGCTCATCGTGCTGGGTAAGCTCCAGCAGCCAGTAAAGCTGACAGTAGTAGGTAAGTGCTAGCACTCATTGATGCCATTTAAGATCAACATTCATCAGATCCGGCTACACCAGAAGTGTAACTGGTGGCTGTCATTTTACTGGCGTTAACTGGAGCCAGCACTCCTTGTGAGCAATGTGGGTGCCTACACTGGATAGATGTGGCGATTGGCAATGCGTACGGCACTGGGTTAGTGCTGCATTGAGGCTAACCCTCTCTGACATGTTGCTTAGAGGCTACCATTCATCTGGACAGATCAAGCTTAAGGACCATCACTCATGATTGCATTGAAGTTTTTGGAACAGGAGAGAGACTAGGACGATTTGGTGTCAATTGCATTAGGTGAAGCTACTGCACAGAAATGCCAAATGCACAGGAGCTGTATGAACATTAGTAAAGGTAAGGTGCAGTTGACGTCTAGCAGCCAGCGATGTTCCTGATGTGTGCATTAAGGCTGATTTGCTGAATGACACCGGCATCTACCGGTGACTGGTTGCACTAGACAGCTGTTATACCTCGGAGTAGACACTATGTATGGCTGGTGCTGTTGGTACTTACGGAAGGTAGCCAGGGCTTCTGGATCATTGCAGCACTTGGCAGGGAAGATGTGTCCTGGATTTGCAAGCACTAACAAGTCTGAGCCTAGCATGGCAACTATAGCTGCCTTCCATACACATAAGAGGTCACTATGACATATCCCACTTGTCTGGCATGAACGAAAAGGAAAATTTAGATTATGCTTACCTGATAATTTTTCTTTCCTTGGGTCCTGCAGATCAGTCCAAGTCCCCACCCTAGAAGACCATGGTGCCTAAGAAATGGAGGCCAATAGGCAGCCCATGAGATAGTGGCATATTGCGAGATGCCTTACTGGGTTGAATGATTGCAAGCCCAGTACTACTCGGAATTGAGTAATCTAGGATACTCTTTTGGGATTCTGGTAGGAGTGTATGAAGATGTTATGGCTGGGTAGCAGCTATGATGACCCTATGGGATAAAAGATTGCCTTTATAGAATTTAGAATATCTTAGTAGCGGTGGGTCCTGCTGGATGTTCTGTGGCAACATTTTCATAAGTAAAAAACAAAAGATAAATAAATAATTTATCTTTGGTATACAACAGGATGTTACAGGTAGTACTCAAAATGGGCCTTAGCTTGGATAGAAAATATTGAACAACTTCTGGACTGCACCAGGCTATATAGAGAAGTCAAGGACTGTAGCTTTGTCTCCATCTGCTGGCAGGACTCAACAACAATTATCAAGTCAGCATAACTGAACATTGTGAATATCATCTTTTTACAAGTGTTTCTAAGCAAACCTAACTATTTTCCGCTGTTTGGCTTCTAGAAAACACGATCGCTTTGGGTGAATTGAATCCAAAAACATTTTAAAAAATCACAATTTAAGAAAATTGCTTAAAAATGCAAATGTGCTGTGTTGTGTTCTGTAACACATTGATCTTAGGATAGCAGAAGCTGTTTAGTTGTGTTTACTTTGCTGAGGGTGAGTAAAACTGATCTATTTTTCTTCCACCTTCTCCCTCTCCAGACATTATCAAATTCCCTACGAATGGCAGACCAGAATCTGGAGAAGCTAAAGACTGAGTCTGACCGGCTGGAACAGCATGCAAAGAAGTCTGTCAACTGGCTGCTCTGGATAATGTTAATAATAGTCTGTTTCATCTTCGTTAGCATGATCCTCTTTATCAGAATCTTTCCAAGATTGAAATGATGGCAGACGTGAGCGGCAAGTGGAGGAAGTCTCTTTGCTTTCAGGAAGTTCTGTTGTGATAGGCTGCATCAGGAACCAGCACAGTGATTTCAGGACTGGCAATAAGCTTATTAATCTGGGTTTTCAGAAGTTGCATCTTTCATCCAGGGTGGAGATGGGGACAACCCAGCAGCTTATGTCTGATACTTGGACTTCACAAAAGCTTCCAAAGGAGATAAGATGAATGACCTTTTGATACTAGTGAAGTGAGTTTTGTGCATTTAGCTTTTCCTGTATTCTCAGAAGTGCTGGCAGGATGACTTTATACATTACCCTTGCAGGCATTCTTTGCCCAAATGTCCTCTGTCAAACAGGCTAAGAGACCCAATAGAAAATGAGGAAAGCCAAAATTCTTGATGCACCCTCAGATCTCTTGTGTCCCTGATAGTACCCCTTCCCTCTCACTGGCTGTTACTCAGCAGTGAATAAGCTGTTGGCTTTCCTGATGGCTTCAGGTCTATGGGGCATGTAGAGATCTAAATTAGTTAAGAAAAGCTAAGCTATAGTGCACAGCCATGAGTGCCTCACAGTTTGTTCCCCACTGACCCAGCCCCATGTGCTATGGACAGGACAAGAACACAGATAATGTTTGATTTTGCAAGATGATGTTCTCTTCTACCCTTTGATGTCAGTCGTTATCAACAACCTTTAAACTGAGATTTTGAGCCCTATGAGATTTTGCCGTATCAGTATTTAAACAGAAGCACACCCCCACACAAATGGGGGAGGTCCCCAACAAAACTGAGTTGTATCTTTACCCAACAGTAAGGGTACAAAGCTTTGCTAAAAAATAGTGATACTTTATTATATGTATGTATTATATGTATGAAAAACACACAAAAAAACATAAAAGGAATTCATAAAACTGAACATGTTTTGGCTTACGCCTGCATCGGGGCATATATTTATTAACTGTTCACAAGGCAAAGGATCACCTATATTAAATAGCCAAGCTTCCAAATCTGTCAGCAGTAGTTCTTAAAGGAGACCAAGTAAAAGGTGACAGAGCAAATAACATAAC
The DNA here is from genome assembly GCA_033557465.1 of Ichthyophis bannanicus. Classification (NCBI taxonomy): domain Eukaryota; kingdom Metazoa; phylum Chordata; class Amphibia; order Gymnophiona; family Ichthyophiidae; genus Ichthyophis; species Ichthyophis bannanicus. Next base: position 253,869,911 of record CM066039.1, read on the forward strand.
AAATTTTATGTAAAACATCAAATCATAACAAATTATAAAAATAAAAAAGGAAGATTTACTTCTTAGTATCCTATATCACAGACCAAATCTCAAAGGACACTTCTATAAGCAATAAAAACGCACAAACCCATGTAAAAGAGAACCAACCGCTAGATGTGTCCTTTCAGAACCAAGCCAATAAGAGCTATAGTTAGGATGTGAGAACCTACTGTAATGAGGATAAACAAGCCTTTAAAAAATTGGGCCAATCTTGACAGAAGATACTAGCTGCCTTTTGGGTCCAAGTGTTGTCCATCAAATATATAAAGCAATATTAGACAGAAGGAAAAAAGAAACGGGGGGAAGGGAGGCAAAAGAAAGAGAAGCCCTTATTTGCTTGAATCTTTTTAATATGGGTTTATGTTTTTGTATTTGTGTGTTTTTTTTGTCTCTTATGTTCATTATAGGGGTGTCCATTTGTGGCTGGGCTCTGATATAGGATATTAGGGAGTGACATCCTCCTGGGGAAAGCATATTCTTAATATTCTTTTTTGTATTTGTGTTTTTGGTGGAGTTTTTTTTTAAATAATTTCTTAGGCTTAGATAGGACACATTTTATAAGACATCAATCTCCTTTTAATTTTATCTTAGAATTATCACCAACGGATTTGGAAGATCCTGTGCTTTGTGAACTATTTGCTAATATATAGTTGCCCCTGATGCAGGCCTAAGCCAAAATGTTTGTTTTTCATAAAAATAGTGTCAATTTTATTTTTAAATAAAAACCTTTGTACCTCCTACTGATGCCTAAAGCTACTGCTCTTTTTGTTTTGTCATTGTATCTATATGCAGCTGCATCCTGGGATGGAGCAGAAGTAGAATCCACAGCTTTGTACAGAAATTGGCACATTTAAATGGGAAGGGGGGGACAAAATGGAAAGAGGCTCCATTATGATATGAAGATATTACAATAGCCATTCTTTTCCTTTCTTTTTTTTGTACCTATCCCTGTTGGTCAAGTTTTAAGTGGGCATTTTTCAAGTAATCTGCCTCATTCTAAAATATACAAATTCATGCTGATTGCCACAGAGAGGCTTCTCTTTTTGTGTGGATAAAATACTTAGTTTGCACCTGCTGTTTTGTGTGTGGGTGGCTTAGAGGCATAAAATAGCAGATGTATGTGTGCAAATGCCATACCTTACACACCACCCCTGACCTAAACATGCCTTGGGGCACTTGCAATCTCACTGAAGGCACATGCACTGGGGGGAGCTTATGCATGCTTTTTGGGTGGGTAGGGTTACCTGGATAAATGGCTTTATTGGAAGTATGTAAATACTTTAGGTTTGGATCAAGGAATGAGAAATATGAGGTGGTGGGGGGTAACAGTATGTACAGTAAGCTGTTGTAACAAACAAGTTCACCAAAAAGAAAAAAAAATTGAGCATTTCATTAGAGCAGGTCTGATCCCAGCTGCAGAGCGAACTGATGCGGATTCAAGGGCTCATGTGCAAACTGTATAGAAATCTTAAAGTTAATCATCGTTCAAACACTTTATTGTAGAATAACATAAAAAGTACAAAACACTTAACAATGCTTATAACAGACATGTGCAATAGACCAGGTTAATGAGAACATACATCTCAAGACTGACTATCAAAGTAAGTCAAGATTAAGACCAAAGTTATTATTCAAATAACAAATAGTTCAGAATTATCAAAACTATTCAGTCAGAAAGAAAGAGAAACCTGGTCATAAGTAGAGTCATAAAAAGAAGAGAACAAAGAAAAGTAAGGAAAAAATAAAACACAAGAAGGGCCAAAAAGCTGCATCAAGCTAACTAACCCACCCTCAACCCCCAGGGGACCTTATTGAAGGTACAGTAGATATCAAATGGTTTCCAGAGTTTCTCAGTATAGGTTGTGCTGAGAAGCTTGGTAGGTCAGCCTTTCTCCATTTTATAATACAACAAAAGAGAGTGCCACCAAAACTGAATCGTAAGGAAGTTAACTTCCTTACAGTTCTTCAGGATAGATTAAAAGCTATAACTAGACAGATATCATAAGTTGAAATTAGATTTGGATAATCCACATATAGATATTGCAGAATGCAGCATTACATTATGGTAAGACAGATGGGTCTTAAGTCTAAAGACCTGAGATATAACATGTCCCATTTCATCCCAAAAGCCTTTGACTTTTGCACACTCAAAAAAACAAGTGTGCAAAAGTACTAATTTAACTTTGACAGTGCCATTATAAGGTAGAATTTAACAATCCAGCTCTATTCATTTTCACAGACGTCCATTGAGCACGATGTGTAAGGGAATAGAAAGATTGGTGCAAGCTAGCTGAGTAAGAAGGACGTCCAGTCCACTCCATCTGAATGGGGCATTCCTGTTCTAGCTTGTATGCAAGATCTTAGGCTCCTGATAAATCATATTCCTAAGGAGTTTATATGCTTGAGAACCAATGTGTTCAGTTTCCCAAAAGCGATCAGAATACATATTAATATCAGAGCAGATTGATGCAGAAAACTCAGCCACCCTGTGCTTTTATACCTCTTTTCTCCAGGTCAAAGCAGTTAAAGACAGATAATTATAACCATTTAAAGCGATCAGCTGGCCCCCAATTAAACTTTGAGGGCAAACTGCTCCCATGTACATAATTTCCCTCCCATCAACACATGATCTAAAGTTCAAATCCCTTTATTACATTAAGTCGGCCAAAAGATAGGATCCAAACCTATTTTGAAACATGGCTTCATCTTACAGATCCTCGACCGTTGTGAGAGCATGGCTGGCTTAAGGGGTTATAGCACCCTGAGCCAACATTTGCTTTTGCACCCCCCCCCATCCCCCGGTCCAATGATAAATTTTCAGTCCACTGACTTAAATGCCACCCTCCCATTTAACTTAATTTGTGCATTCTGTGTCACTATCCCTATACAAAGTGGCATTGTATTCTCCAGGAACAAGCAGGAAGTCCGTCCTCTCATATGGGTGACGTCGGCGCCGACAGAGCCCTCGCAGAAGCATTACCCCGGCTTTCAAGGAAAGCCCTTGGGAGATGCACACACATGCATGGTCCACTTCCCACCCAAGGATGCCATCTTGCCTCAGTCTCCTTTTTTCCACAGAGCCCTTTGGACGTTGTCTTTTTTTCCCTGGAAAAAGTTGGATATTTTTTTTTATAGTTACATTTTGTCTGGTTTGCATACCAGTTCCTTCCCGCCTCCGAGCCAGTTCGCCTCATCATTGCTCCCTTGGGTTTGTCTATCCATTTTTCACTTTTTTAATTGAGGTCTGCCTCGGCCGGCGTTTGTGCCCTTTTTCAGCCGAAGGCCTTGGACCCCTGCTGGGATTTTTTTATTTTATTTATTTCCAGTCTCTTCTATACCGTGCTATTCAATACCAGTGCGGTTTACAGTGAACATAGAACTACACATTTCCTTGGGTACTTTGTGTTTACAATGAACAGGGTGTTTAAACTTGGATAACAGGGGGTAACTATTTACAATCTTGCACAAGGCGGGCTCGCATCATTTTGCTTAGTCCTGGGAGCTTTGTGTCGGACCCATGGAGTGGAGTGGAGTGGCCTAGTGGTTGGGGCAAGGTACTTCAGGCCGGAAGGTCGGGGGTTCAAATCCCACTAGAGGACAGCAACCTTGGGCCGAAAGGACTGGGGTTTCTAGTCCCACAGGTGCTCCTTGTGGTCTTGGGCAAGCCACTTAACCCTCCATAGCCCATGTTCCCTGTAAAATAGTTCTCTGTGTGCTGTGCTTTCCTGTCTAATCAATGTGTTTATACCTCAAAAAATTTCCTGTCATGATTTGACAATTTCCAATCTGTAATCAAACCGCTGCTGATCACTGGAAGTAGCGGTATACAAATGTATACTAAATAAATAAAATAAATAAATGGACGGGGCTGTTCTCCAGGACCAAGCAGGAAGTCAGTCCTCACATATGGGTGACGTCGGCGCTGACGGAGCCCTCGCGGAGCAATTTTCCCCAGCTTTCAAAGAAAGCCTTTGGGAATTGCAGCGCGCATGCGCGGTCCTCTTCCCGCCCAAGGGTGCCATCTTGCTCAGTCTTCTTTTTTCCGCGGAGCCCTGCAGACATTGTCTGTGAATCCCCGCCAAAAAGTTGATTTTTTTCTCTTTATTTCTCTTTTTTCTTCAGTTCGACGCCGGTTCTTTTCCCGCCCGGACTCGCGACGCCGGTTGCGAGTCTGTTCCTTATTTTTCGGTTTTTTGTCCTTCGTGACAGATTTCGCACCTTTTTCCTTTTTCCCTGGCAGCCCGGTCTTTCGACCTCGCAGGGGCCCTTTTTCCCCCGATGGCTGCCAGCGGCTTTAAAAAGTGTGACCTCTGTAAGAAACTCATGTCTCTTACAGACACTCATGACTTCTGCCTCCGCTGCCTCGGACCCGATCATGACTCCATGATCTGTGGTCCGTGTGGCAAAATGTCCTCAAAAGCGTTGAGGAGTCGGCAGCATCAGCGGGAGCGTATCTTCTCTGACTCTGGCCGGGCTCGGACCTCATCAGAGGCTTCGACGTCTCGGGACTCTAGTCCTGAGCATCGTCAAAGTTCCTCTGAAAGGGGGTCTCCTACCCGGGAACATCATCGGAAGAAGAAACCCGCGAGGGCGGGATCGGTGGACGCTCCTGGTCCCTCGAGGGCCAGGTCGCATAGCCCCGATTCCCGTCCCGGGTCCTCGGAGGTGGAGAGGCCGTCAAAACATCCTCGACTCGAGGTGGACTTGCCCGCTCACGTGAGTACTGTTGTCCTCGTTGACTCGCCTCCGAAGGACCCGACGACGTCGGGGCCCGAGTCGGGGGCTGCTGGGTCTCCTGAGCTCGGACTCAGGTTGACGGCCTTGGAGAGCAGTCTGACTGCCTTCATGGACCAGCAGAGGGTATTGATCGCTGGCCTCGCCGGTGTTTCTGCCCTGACCGCCGGGACGTCGACCTCCAAGTCGACCCCGGAGACCGAGCCGATCCTCGAGTCCATGAGGGCTCGAGTCGATCCTCGGTCGAGGTCTCCTTCGGCCTCCCGTGCGGGACCGAGGTCGTCAACGCCGACTCCCTCGGCGTCGGAGCGGATAGCATCGGTGCCCGCCCGACCGGAGCCGCTCGACTCCTCCTCCGAGGAGTCGGCCTGGGAATCCGAGGACGAAGAGTCACCTGGTTCCTTTCGGACTCGGTGTGTCCCTTCGGACTCCCCCGAGTCCGAACCTCGGAGACGGTCCCCCCCGGAGGATACCCGGTTCTCGGACTTCGTGAGGGATATGGCCAAGGCTTTGGCCTTCCCCGCGGATCCCGAGGAGGAACCTCGAGTCGAAGAACTCGATGCCCTCCAATATGACTCTCCCCCGAAGGAGGCCTTTATTGTACCGGTTCCTCCGATGCTGGAACGACTTCTCTTCCGCATGTGGGAGAGCCCAGCGTCGTCGCCGGTGTTAAGCAAGCGGGTCGATTCCATTTATCGAGTCCGCAAGATCCCCGGCTTCCAAAAGGCACAACTACCGCACCATTCCATGGTGGTGGAATCGGCCATGCATAGACTTAAGAGTCAGAAAATGCACTCCTCGGTGCCCCCTGGTAAGGAGGCCCGAAGCCTGGATGCTCTCGGTAGGAAGTGCTTCCAGGGCTCTATGCTTGCTTGTCGAGTCCAGACCTACCAGCTCTACATGGGCATGTATCTCCGAGACCTGGCTAAAGAAATAGCCGGGTTCTCTGCTGGTCTCTCCGACGAACCTTTTGCAGAGGTTCCAAACCTTGTCAACTGGTATTCGAGAGTGCTCCAAGTTTATATCTCGAGCAGCCTATGATGGTTTTGAGGCATCGGCTCGAGTAGCTGCGGCCGGCATCGGTGGACGCCGCCAGGCTTGGCTTCAGACGTCCGACCTCGAGCCCTGGGTGCAGGACAAGTTGGTTGATGTCCCCTGCCGAGGTGATAACCTCTTTGGCAAGCCCATGGATGAGAAGGCTGCACAAATCGAGACGGAGACTCTCACCAGGACGCGTCTCTCCAGGAAGACCTCTGCCTCTTCTCAAAAGAAGAAGGGCTCGGGGAAAAAGCCCTTTTACCCGAGGAAGGCGGCTGCCTATAAATACTACCCTCAGTATCAGGCCTCAGCAGCTCCCCCACAGGGAAAGCAGGCCAAGGGACGGGGTAATGGGTCCCGTAGGCAGCAAGCCCCCAAGCCTGCACCACCGGCCCCTGCTCAGCAGGGTGGGGGTTTTTGACTTCATCAGCATAGCCTTTCCCCCTCAGCTGGTTTCTCTCAGCACAGGAGGCCGGCTGGTCCACTTTGCCCACAGGTGGTCCAACATTACCACAGATACCTGGGTACTTCACATAGTTCAGAAGGGCTATCTTCTTCACTTTCACCAGGTGCCTCCCTCCTTCTTTCCAGGGGAGCCTCCCAGACTCCCTTTGCACAGGGACTTACTCCTTCAGGAGTTAGCAAGTCTCGTTCAGGAACAAGCCGTGGAACCGGTGCCCCACCACCTGAAGGGTCAAGGGTTTTACTCCAGGTACTTCCTGATTCCGAAGAGGACAGGAGGCCTCAGACCCATCCTGGACTTGCGAAACCTCAACAAGTTCCTTGCAAAGGAGAAGTTCAAGATGCTTACCCTTGGAATCCTGCTGCCCTACCTCCAGCAGGGAGACTGGCTATGCTCCTTGGATCTAAAGGATGCGTATACTCATATCCTCATTCATCCAGACCACAGACAATATCTCAGATTTGTTGTGGGAGGAAATCATTACCAGTACAGAGTACTGCCCTTTGGCCTATCCTCCGCCCCCAGGGTGTTCACCAAATGCCTAGCAGTGGTGGCGGCCTATCTAAGACTTCAAGGTATTTTTGTGTTCCCATACCTGGACGACTGGCTAATCAGAGCCCCATCTTCTCCAGAGGCCGCTCAGGCCACTGATCGCACTGTGGCTCTGCTCCAGCACTTGGGTTTTGTCATAAACTTCGCAAAGTCCACTTTGCTCCCCTCTCAAAATCTCGAGTTCATAGGCGCCAGGTTGGACACACTTCAGGCGCGGGCCTTCCTCCCTCTGGACAGGGCCCAGCGGCTCATGGATCTCACCAGCCACTTTCACAGCAATGTGCTGGTCTCCGCCAGGCACTTTCTGCGACTGCTCGGCCATATGGCTTCCACGGTCCATGTGACCCCCAATGCCTGACTGAATATGCGTCCTGCTCAGTGGTGCCTTCGCACTCAATGGCATCAGGCCACGGGGAGCCTTGCGGACTCAGTACAGATCTCCGACCAGCTGGTCTCATCTCTGCGATGGTGGCTTCATCTACCAAACCTAGTGCTAGGGGTGGCTTTTCAGCCCACTCCGCATTCTCAGGTCCTGACGATTGATGCTTCCCTCCTGGGTTGGGGAGCACATTGCCAAGGGTCATGTACTCAAGGCCTCTGGAATCCTTGGGAGTCTGCTCAACAGATAAACTTCCTGGAGCTCAGAGCCATCCGCCTAGCGCTCAGAGCCTTCTCTCACCTGGTGTCCCACCAGTCACTGCTGATACAGACGGACAACCAGGTTGCCATGTACTACGTAAACAAACAAGGCGGAACAGGCTCCTTCCTCCTCTGTCAGGAGGCGTAACAGCTATGCTCTTGGGCAGTCCGCCATGGCATCCTCCTCAGGGCTGTCTATCTCCCAGGTCAAGAAAATTGCCTGGCCGACAAGCTCAGCAGGATCCTCCAGCCGCACGAGTGGAGGCTGGATCCGAAGGTGGTTCAGCAAATTTTTCTCAAGTGGGTTCTCCCCACCATGGATCTGTTTGCCAGTCCTCTGAACCGGCAGCTGCCCAGATTCTGCTCTCGACAGCCGCATCCTCTCAGAGTAGCGGCGGATGCTTTTCTGATTCCATGGTCCACCGGCCTCTTGTATGCCTTTCCTCCCATGCCACTGGTGTCTCGGACGCTCTTCAAGGTTCTCAGAGACAAAGCATCGATGATCCTAGTGGCTCCCCGGTGGCCGAGACAACCTTGGTTCCCGCTTCTAATGCAGCTGGCGGTGGACACTCCTCTTCCTCTGGGGTTTCAGCCCGACCTCCTGTCGCAGGATCAGGGGACTCTCCTACACCCCAACCTCCGGTCCCTTCATCTGATGGCCTGGCTGCTGAAAGGGTAGTCCTTGCTCCTCTGCAGCTACCTCCAGATGTGGAGGAGGTCGTCTTGGCCTCCTGGAGGCCCTCCACCCGGAAGTCCTACGCTCTTAAGTGGCGTCGGTTCTCCGTCTGGTGTACTCATCAGTCTCAAGATCCCTTCTCCTGTTCAGCATCAGTGGTCTTGCCGTACTTGCTCTCTCTCTCTAACCTTGGACTTAAGTCCAACTCGGTCAAGGTCCACCTCAGTGCTCTTTCTGCGCATCACATGCAGGTGGATGGTAGACCTCTTTCCAGCCACCCTCTGGTGGCTCGTTTTCTCAGAGGCCGCCTTCTCCTTAAGCCACCTTTGCGCCCGCCAGCCCCGGACTGGGATCTCAATGTGGTTTTGCAGCGGATTACCTGTCCGCCTTTTGAGCCTATGGCTACCTGCCCACTTCGTTTTCTTTCGTGGAAAACCTTGTTCTTGGTGGCCCTCACTTCTGCTAGACGCATTAGTGAGTTGCAGGCCCTCGTATCTGATCCTCCTTACACTAGGTTCTACAAGAACCGGGTAGTCCTACGGACTCACCCTAAGTTTCTTCCCAAAGTGGTATCCCCTTTTCACATCAACCAGGAGGTGGTACTTCCGACCTACTTTCCCAGGCCACACTCCAGCCGAGCTGAAATGGTCCTGCATACCCTGGACTGTAGAAGGGCGTTGACCTTCTACCTTGACCATACGCGGGAGCACCGAAGGACTGTTCAGCTCTTCGTGTCTTATGACCCCAACAAGTTGGGGCTCCCTGTCTCCAAGCGTACTCTGTCCATCTGGATTGCTGACTATCGCTTGGGCTTACGAGGCAGCCGGCCTCGTGTTGGAAGGTAGAGTCATGGCTCATCGTGTTCGGGCGAAGGCTACGTCGGTGGCTTACCTCCGCTCTGTTCCATTGGCAGACATCTGCCGGGCCGCTACTTGGTCTTCAAGCCAGACTTTTGCAGCCCATTACTGCCTGGAGAGGGAGTCCCGCAGGGACAGTGCTTTCGGACAGGCAGTCCTCCGTAACCTCTTTGAGGTATAGGCAACTCCTACCCTCCATCCCGGATGTTGGGCTACCGGTTGGAGACATATTCAGAGAAGATTCCTTCCTTCTGTGCTGCTGAGCTAGAGGGAGCTCATTTTGGGCTTAGGGTCTCCAGTAGCCTTAAGCTTGGGAGTCCCATATGTGAGGACTGACTTCCTGCTTGGTCCTGGAGAAAGCGTAGTTACTCACCTGTAACAGGTGTTCTCCAGGAGCAGCAGGAATCAGTCCTCACAACCCTCCCTCCTCCCCTTGGAGTTGCAGTTCTATGCTTTTCTTTTTGCTAATTTTTTGCTGTCTTTTAGCTATGTCATCTGACTGAGCAAGATGGCACCCTTGGGCGGGAAGAGGACCGCGCATGCGCGCTGCAATTCCCAAAGGCTTTCTTTGAAAGCTGGGGAAAATTGCTCCGCGAGGGCTCCGTCGGCGCCGACGTCACCCATATGTGAGGACTGATTCCTGCTGCTCCTGGAGAACACCTGTTACAGGTGAGTAACTACGCTATATGGGATGCAGGGACCTCCCTTTTTTTTTTTTTTTTTTTATGGCCTCAAGTGGCTTCAAAACGTGTGACTTCAAAAAGTTGTCACTTACCGATCCACACAATTGCTGCCTCCGATGCCTTGACCCGGAGCACAATAACTCAGACTGCGAACTCTGCAGAACAATGACCCCAAGGCCTTAAAGAATCGCCATCAGCAGCAGAAAATATTTTTCATGTCTTACTCTGCCATGGAGTCTCTGATAATACTATACTCCAGGGCCCCCTCTGATACCTCGGTGCCCCACAAAGCCAGAGCCTCCTCAGAGTCCCGCGGCTGTGGCTCCTCTGAGCGGAAGTCCCTGGAGGTGGAGCATAAGAAGAAGATATCATCAAAGACCGCCTTGGAGAATGGATCAGGGAAGAAGGTGAAATCCCACCCCAGGTCCCACAGCCCCAGCTGCAAATCCAAGGAGTTGGGGCAGAAGTGCCCTCCAAGATGCCCCACAAGGAGTCTTCGGCTCCTGCTGACCAGCTTCGGGCCTCCGAGGCCATCCTCATTGAGAACTCCCCCTCGATAGAACAGATACTGGGCCAGAAGTCCTCTGCCCACGCCAAAGGCTGCAGAGTCAACTGACATGGAGACCAGAATGGCAGCCCTAGAGAGCAGTATATCTACACTAGTGGCCATGCAGCAGGCGTTTATGTCCAGCTCGTTCGGTTCATCTGCCCTGACGACTGGACCCATGACATCGAAATCTTCCCTGGAGGTTGAGCTGGTCCTCGAGTGCCATCGGTCTCAAGTGAGCCCCCGGCCCCAGTCAAAGTTCTGGTCCTATTCTTTGGGACACCAGTCCTCCCTGGTGAGTGCTCCTGGCTTAGACAGACGATCCTCCAGAGGTCCTGCACTGTGGAGAGTGGTCCTCAACCGAGGTGATCATGCGGCATCAGACTCGTACTCTGACTTCGAGTCCGAATGGGAGACAGACGATGAAGAGTTCACGGACATGAGGCAACACCATGATGTGCCCTCGGACCAGTCTTCCCCAGCGACTCAATGCCACTCCCCACCCAAAGACATTGTGTTTGTTGATTTTGTGAGGGATATGGCAAGGCTCTTGTGATCAAGACCTAGGCCGAGGAGGACCTGCAAACCGAGGTATTGGAGGTAGTCCAATATGAGGCATCCCCAAAGGAAACCCTTATGGTGCCCCCGATCCTTGACTGTCACCACCTCCTCTAGATGTGGGAAACACTGGCGTCGGTACCGGTTGTCAGAAGGATGTCTTGATGCCATATACAGAGTACGCCGGAGCCTTGGGATCCAAAAGGCCCAGTACACCTACGCACCATCATGGCGCATCACCACTCCATCAAGGGGAAGCTCCTCTCGGCTCAGCCCCTTCTGTCTTGGTTCTTATGGGGCCTCATGTTGTCCAAACCCCCCATCCGCCTCCCCATTGGCAGAATGGGAACTTAATGTGGTGCTCTTTCAACTCACTAAGCCTCTGTTTGAGTCTTTAGCTACCTGCCACCTGCGGTACCTCTCTTGGAAGGTCGCCTTCCTGGTAGCACTCGCATCAGCTCACAGAGTTAGTGGGCTCCAGGCTCTGATGGCAGGGTTTCCTTACACGAGGGTTCTACAGGAAGAGGCTCCGCACACACCCTAAGTTTCTGCCGAAAGTGGTGTCCTCAATCGACCTCAATCTTGAGGTTGTGCTCCCACCTTTTTTTCCAGGCCTCATGCTGGCAGGGTAGAGACCAATCTCCAGGAACAAGCAGGAATGAGTCTTCACATATGGGTACGTCGGTACCGACGGAGCCTGCACGGGAACGCTGCCCAGCTTCCAATCAGAAAGCTTTTGGCAGCATCCCTCGCGCCTGCGCGCTGACTTACCGCCTTCTCCAGAGCCTCTCTTCAGTTTTTGTTTTTCCGCAGAGCCGGCAGGACGTCGTCCTGTCACCGCAGAAACTTTTCTTTTTAATTACTTTAATTACTTTAGTTTTTTTCTTGTGGTTGCGGCTGTATTTCCCGCTGCCACCGGTATCGCCGGTGGATTTTTTGACTAAATTCGGAGAAACCTTTTCTTCAGTTTTTTGCCTTAACTTGTTGGGCCTACCAGGCTTCTTCATTATGGAGCCTTCTTTTCCTAAGAAGTGCATTCGATGTGGAAACACCTGTTTCCTTTTAGACACCAATAGTTGGTGTCTCAACTGTGTGGGTCCTGACCCTTTTTCTCCTGACTTGTCAGGGGATAATTTTGTGAGGAAACCTTCAGTTTTTAGAGTTTCGCTCGATACCGTTTTTTCCTCGGCAGTGAGGGTACCCGGTTTCTCTACTTCACAGGATCAGGTAACCCACAAACAGTCTGTTAAGACTAGTCAATGCTTGAGTGGTATGTCCAATGCCCAGCATGGTGACGACTCCGGTCTTACCCTCAAGAATCCATTGGCATTACCCCTGCGGGAGTCTTCGGGCTCCAAAGCGTTAAAGGGGTTTCAGGTTGTTCCTGGGGCTCACCCCTCACAGAACATACCTGAGCCATGCGCGGGGGTGGTATCCGCTTCGAGCGGTACCGAGCCTCCGGCATCGGCACCGGTGTCGAGTGTTCCACTCTTCACCAGAGATCGTCATCGGGCATCCTCGGTACCTTCGGGACCGATAGATACGCACCGCATTGACTTCTCTCAATCCCAGCCGTGTACGGTGCGGGTATCCGCTTCGAGCGGTACCGATACCCCGGCATCGACTTCGGTGTCAAGTGTTCCACTCTTCACCAGGAATCGTCCTCTAACATCCTCGGCGCCTTTGGGGCCAATCGATACGATACCGATGGACATTTCCATATCTCAGCCATGCTCCGGGACGGAACCGGCGTCGATCGGTTCCGATACCCTGGCATCGGCATCGAGGTGGACCGCCTTATCCTTTGCAAGGGGTGGTCATCGGGTATCCTCGGTACCATCGGTACCGATCGATGTAACCCAGGCTGCCTTAGTGGTATCGGCATCGCCGATACTGCCACCAGCGTTGGAACCCTTGCGACATGCATCGATAGCCTCGCTTTCTTCGATGCCGAGTCTTGAACCAATATCTAGTCTCGAGGACTGGGTACCGACGCGTCCCGGAACCGACTCCTGTCGTTTCCAGATAGGCAGTTCCGAAGATCCTAGCCATAACTCTCTCATGATCTCGGTACCACTGCAGCAGTCCCCGATGGCAACTTCAACTGCTAATCCTGTATCAGTATCGATGTCGATGCCTGTTCTTGCACCGATTCCACCGATGCCTAGTTTGGAACCGATACCTGGCATTGATGCAGTACCCACTGCCTCTAAGTTAACATGCCAGTATCCCTGTCCATCTACTAGGTTTCTCTCTTCACACCACTGTACGTCCTCTGGTGCTCAGTCTCTTTCTTTAGCCTTACCAGGGATGGTTCCCATAGGAGATCAGTCTTTTCAGGCTTTTCTCCTGGATATGGCAACCTTTCTTAATATCTCTATCCCTGGTTGTGATGCTACTCATGGCTCACCGGCACAAATGGAAAATATGATGCTTCCTTTACATCCTGCTCTGCAGGATCTCCTTCTGAGGGTCTGGAAATCGCCCTTACGACTTCGTCTAGTTTCTACAGACATTGAGGTTCGGTACCGGGTGCCACCCTCTCCAGGGTTTCAAAAGCCTCAACTTTCTCATCGTTCCCTTGTAGTGGAATCAGCACTGAGGAAAGTTAAGAGCAAGAATAAGCATTCTTCTTATCCGCCAGGTCGTTCTTCAAGAACACGCGATGCTTTTGGTCGTCAGGCCTTCCAAACCTCTATGCTGGCCTCCAGAATTCTTTCATATATTTTTCACATGAGTCTAACACTCCAGGAAGTCACAGAGAAATTGTCTCTTTTGACCCCTTTTTTACCAGAGCCCAAGGCTACTGATTATTCCTTGCTCATCAATCACAGCCGGAATATAACCTGGTTCCTGTCTCGTGCTTCTATAGACTCTTTTGAGTCCGTTAGCATATCCTCTGCTATTGCCATTGCAGCACGTCGCAGAGCCTGGCTTGAAGCTTCAGACTTGAACAGATGGGCACAAACTATACTGGCTCATTCTCCTTGTACAGGAGAAGGTCTCTTCAATAAGGAGGCTTTACGTCAGGTTGCTCAATGCTCCACTGACTCTCCTTCCACTAAAGACCATTCTAAGCCACCTCCTTCTTCAAGAGGTAGGAAATGTCCTACCAAACCTTCTTTCCCTAAGAAAAGAAAGTTTCATTCATCTCCTGCCCATCATTCGGCTGTACCTAAACAAGGGGCGCCTCAGCCTAGTCTGAAGTCCTCCAGCTCTGGCCAGTCTCAGCATTCCCAGCAACCATAGGGGCTGGGAATTGTAACCTACAGTTCACTTCTACCCATTAGAAGTTTATTCACTGTGCTTTTCTTTTTCAGTGTACTAACCTGTCGGAAATGTTTTGTTCAGGGACTACAGACTTCTCCTCTTCTTACTTTCTAGAAGAGCAGTTGCAACTATCCCTTGATAGTTCTATCCCAACTGAACATTTTTTCCTTCAGTTGACTTACCCTATGGGTACGTCACCCTCCAATTACTTGCTCACCCTCTCAACCGGATTTTTTCCTTGACTGAGGGGTACTATACTGAAAAGCTTCTCTAGCAAGCTCGTTCCTCAGACAGGGAGAAGGGATATCTCCTCTCTTTTCTTGTCTGTTTTTCTTTATTCGGCACAGGACAATCTCTCTGCTGTTTCCGTCAGCAGCTGTGCCTACAGGAGTTACAGTAATTGTATTACTGGTACTTTTTCCAAGTTCCAGTCCCTTGTTCAAAAATTTGTCTAGCCTCAGTAGTGATTCCAAGCTATTCGTCAGCTATCTTGGATCCTCCTACTCGTTAGGCTTTCTCACATTATTCTAACCATCTCCTCTCCTAGGATATGGCAACACATCGGTGGCATGGGACTTAGAGAAGCTTTCTACTATGAGGGCCTTGCTATAGAGCATTGACCTTGTCTCTGAAGCTTCTCTATTAGTAGGGAAAAGCTTATAAACCCTTCCCATGCCTGTGAGGGTTCTCCACACCCTCTAGCCTGGGGTGTTAACACGAGATATAAGTTCTTCTGCGTGAAAATCCAAGGCTGATGTTTACGCATGCTACCTCTGGGTCCCTCCAGTAGGTCCCTCTGGTATCTTCTTCTGCGTTTCTGCACATCTACCATATCAGTGTTCTGTGGAACTCCCGCCTTGTTTCTTACAGATTCATATGATCATCTGTTCTCACGCGAACATCACGGTTATCTTGTTGGATTGCCTTCCTGCATTCCTCAATCCACGGAAATAGATTCTCTATACATATCCCAAGTGGGTTCACCCTCTTGTAGAGCGAAGAATCCTTTTCTTTTATATTCCCCATGTACAATTATGGGGCTGGGTGGTAGACATGTATCTTCAACCTGTTGTCTTGTATGTAGCATCTCCATATATGTCTACATACCTATATTATTACTCTGGTGGTGCAAAACCATGCCCCACAAATTTATATATATTTAGGTATATCATATCTATATATCTATATATATATTTTGATACATTTCTCCACCCATATCCTAATATACACATCTGGACATATGTGTGTGTGTGTGTATATATATATATATATATATATATATATATATATATATATTCCATCCGTATATATATGTGTCTGTTGGGGGGCTTCTTAAGGGTTGATCGGTCTTACACACTATCACCCTTACTGTCTATACTACATGTTTTACCTCCTAGAGGTTTTAGACAGTCTATCGCCCTACTTCCCATACCATATTACGATGCAGAAACTGTTAGGCACCAATAACCACTTTGGTGCTAACATCTTCCATTTTTTCTTTAAGTCCTTGAAGCATCAAGCTTCAATATTTTTTCCTATCTCTCGCCAGCTAGGAAAACAGTGTACATCTTTATCTTTGAGTACACAGCTGTTCTCCTTGGGAATAGGGGTTTTTCCAGTCCCCCTCTTCCCGCCAGGACTGGGCTAGTTCTCCAACTCCGTCAGTCTTCTTCCTTTAGTCCTCAATGTTAATGACCTTATGCCTAAAGAAGTTTTCAGCTTTTTCCCATAAAGCTTTTCATTGAAGACCTGACGTCTAATCCTACCCAGTTGACACCTGGATCGTCTACTACCTCCAGGTCTGGACCTTCATCCTCACTACTGGGAGGTCACCTTGAAGATTCCGCCACTGCTTATCCAGTAGACTCCATCATGCTTTCTACTTCCTACAATACAGTAGGTAAGCTGCATATTTTAAGTATACATTAAATGTGTTTTAATGCTACTCATCATATATACCAAGGACTCCTGTAGTCTGTAGGACCCTCTAGTCCTTGGCTATGCTGTTTCTTTCCTCACAGCTCCTTTATTGTCAACTCCTACCCTCCATCCCACATTGGATGCCGGGGATTCCTGGAGACAAAATGTACCCCTGGTCCAGGCTCTTGCATTTTTATGGGATCCTCCCCCTGGCATCTCCAGCTAGGGAGTCCCCATATGTGAAGACTCATTCCTGCTTGTTCCTGGAGATAGCACAGTTACTTACCTGTAACAGGTGATCTCTGGGAACAGCAGGAATTAGTCTTCACAACCCTCCCACCTCCCCTAGGAGTTGCATTTCTTATCATCTTCTTCCTTTTCTCTCCTCGCCTTTGTCTCAGCTTTGAAACTCAACTGAAGAGAGGCTCTGGAGAAGGCGGGAAGTCAGCGCGCAGGCGCGAGGGATGCTGCCAAAAGCTTTCTGATTGGAAGCTGGGCAGCGTTCCCGTGCAGGCTCCGTCGGTACCGACGTACCCATATGTGAAGACTAATTCCTGCTGTTCCCAGAGATCACCTGTTACAGGTAAGTAACTGTGCTTTCTCTATATTCTGGATTGCAAGAGAGACCTGTTCTTCTACATGCAATGAACCCAGGGCCACCGCAAAGCTCAACAACTTTTCATATCCTATGACCCCAGCCGACCTGGGCTCCCAGTAACTAAGCGAACTCTGTCTACCTGGGTGGTGGACTGCATTACCTTTGCCTATGAACAAGCGGGGATCCCACTGAACCAGAGAGTCATGGCATATCGCATCAGAGCCATGGCTACTTCTGTGGCCAATTTTTGTTCCGTACCCATAATGGAAATTTGCTGGACTGCCACCTGGTCTTCAGTCCATACATTCACAGCTCATTACTGTCTGGAGAGGGGAGTCCCAACGGGACAGCACCTTTAGCTAGGCCGTACTCTGTAATCTTTTTGTGGTGTAGGCAACTCCTGCCCTCCGACTCTTCTATGTTCATGCTACCGGAGTGCTGGTGTTCATTGGATACTTGAGTCTTGCGAGAGCCTCTCCCTCAGAACTTGACTGCTGCTGGTCATGGCTCTCCCTTTGCAGGTTGCCATGGCATTTCTCTTTTGGTTACAGGTTCTTGGTAGCTTGTTTGTGGAGAAAGCTTAGTTACTCACCTGTAACAGGTGTTCTCTGGGGCCAGCAGGAATCAGTTTTCATAACCCTCCCGCTTCCCTTAGAGTTGCTTCTTTACCATTTGATATTTTTGCCGTCTTAGCTATGGCATTAGACTGAGGCAAGATGGCACCCTTGGGTGGGAAGTGGACCACTCATGCCTGGTGCATCTCCCAAGAGCTTTCCTTCAAAGCTGGGATGATGTTTCCGTGTGGGCCCCATTGGTGCCGAAGTCACCCATATATGAGGACTGATTCTTGCTGTCCCTGGAGAACATCTGCTACAGGTGAGTAACTATGCTTTATCTGTTTAAGTTAGGCCTGATATTCTGTAGATCTAAACTAAATGTGTAAATTAGCTGAATAGTAACTGAATATTGCCACTATCTCTAGATAAATTTTCTGGCCTACCCTTGCTCCTCCACTAACATGCCCCATGAGTATACAGATAATATCTGGTCATTTTGCTATTTATCAGCCTGATACTATGTATATTTTTTCAAAATACATGGCTAAGCTAATTCTGATTTGCCAGCGAATGCCTAATTACTTTTGAATAATTATTCATTCATATGGAACATTCCCCAATTCATTGATAAAACTCTGCCAACAGCAGATGCAGAGCAGAAGTAGGGTGTTTCACTATACAACTCAACATACAAAAACACCTCTCTTCAAATTCTAGTCTCGCATCAGTGACACCACCACTAACTCCCTCCACAGCTGACATAAACACAAAACCCTGCAAATGGATACGTGACACCAGCATCAAGAACCCATATTGCACCAACCCTATGTATGGAAAATCAGCACTGCAAATATTCTAGAATACCAGTAACCTCCAGATGGCAGAAGAGAAAAAGCCAAACTGCTACAGGTTCCTAGAGAGAACCTACATGTTAAGGGTTCCTGTTATCTCTGCTGCACATGGGAAAAAAAACTACAAAATTTGAAATGGTAAAACCCCAAAAACAGACACTGAGATGTGAAACGTGGCAGAAAGAGAAACAACAATATGTTTCCTCTTGTAATGAACCATAAGAAAGGTACGTTTTCAAAGCTGACCTATTGCATTCTCTGACACTCTTTCGTACCTACCTTGTCTGAACATTTTTATTTTTCCACTTGACTTGGTCCCAATCTCTGTTTTCTACTTCCTCTTGTTGGTTTTCTTCTAAGTGCTTTTCCAGAATCTCATTTCTGTTTCTTCACAATCCCTGTCTTTGTCCTTTTATGTTCTACATCTCTCTCTGACATTGATCCTTCTATTTCTCTCATTTGCTTTTATACCTAACTATAGAAGAATGGAATGACGCTTTCTCCTTCCTTCAGTCTCCCTCTGTTCACTGCTCACCTACTTACTAGCTTTCCATTTCCTAACTTTACTTCCCTAGTCTTTCCATTCCATATCTGTCTTAATCCTTTGCCAGTATCCAGTGGTGGGATTGGCCAGTTTGTGTGAACCAGTTCCTGCTACAGGCTGTGTTTGCTGAACTAGGCCAATAACGGCATTCTGATGGTTTGATAGCAGGTGGTGGCATTGGGCCACTAGACCACCAGGGAGTTGCTGCCCTCTGGTGGCCATCAGCAGCCCGAGCATGCAGCACCAGCAATGCAAATGCGTGCTATGCTGCCACCTGCTCGGTTCTGTCAGTGGCGGGATCGATTCAAACTGGTTCCTGTTTGGATCAAATCCTGCCATTGCCAGTATCCCATCATCCCCTTCTTTCTGGTCCTCTATTTCCTCCCTCTGTATGTTCCCGCCTCATTTACCACCTGCTTATCATCCTTTTAATCGGCCCCAGTTCATTCCCTAGTACTGATTCTCTCCTCACCTCCACATCCTTTCTTATGTCTTACACCCATCCAGGCTTCCATTTCTCCTTTCACGTCTCCCATTTCTACCCTCTTTCACCACCTTCCAGGAGGACCTGTCCCTTCCTATAGTTCTTGTCCACTCCATAGCACTCTGTCCTTTTCAACTGTCCCCCACCCCTCCAAATCTTTTAAATATTCTACCCTCCCCATATTTCTGAATTTGGTGTCTCAGCCCTACTCATGCCCCTCCCTCCCCCCATCACCTTGTCCTCCCTGTTCTACTCTGGTGAATTTCTTTAGTCCCCACTATCCCCCTTCCCCCAAGCAATTCCAAGTCCCCACTCACAATCATGCCCAAGCCCTGAGTCCCTACAGAAACTCCAAATACCCAGCTTATCTTTGTCTTTCTTCTGTTTTCTCACCCAGTCTTAGTCTCCACCTGTCAGAGTTCTTGCTTTTCCACAACTGTCTCTAGTACCTGTTGTCCTGCTTTCTAATAATCCCCTTCCCCAGCACTCACTCATTTACTTCCTTCTACACTATTCATTAGCCTTGTCTTTCCTCCTCCTTACCTAGCATGTGTCCTTATACCCCACCCTCTCAACTTTCCTCTGGTTGACTTTGCTTCTTTCCCACTCCCTACACAATCTGTTATCCTCTCCCTTTTTATTTCCCCAGCGTCTCCCTCTTTTTCCCCACCCCGACCCTAGCATTTGCCAGCATTAGCCCCCTTTCAGTCCCAGATTGCCACTATCAGTCCTAGCTGTTTCCTGGCCCCATTCCTCTAGCCCCAGTATTTACCTATTCCCAGACCCCACAGCCTCCTCCCTCATGCTCAGTATTGCCCATTTCCAGCCCCAGACCTCCCACCTGCCCTTGTATCATCCCATTTCTAGTCCTAAGCCTCCAGCCCGAATATCAGCCCATTACCAGGCCCCCAGCATCACCCTATTTCCAGTACCAGCCCTGATATCAATCTATTTCTAGTTCCTTCAGTTACAGCCCCAATATCAACCCATTGCTAGTCCCCTCCCCAGGCCATTAGCCCATTTCTGGCCTCTTCCCCAGTTGTAGTATCTGCCCATTTTCAGCCGCCCTGTATCCCCTCCTTGCCTGCCTGCCTGTCTGTATTATAACAGTACAGCCATAGGAACATTTGCTTGTCCTCCCCTGCCTGTATTAATACAGCTGCAGGAACATTTGCTTCCCCCCCCCCCCCCCCCACGGCGGCTGTATTAAACAATACAGTTGCAGGGACATTTGCTTTTCCTCCTGTGGCTGTATTGATGCAAAGCACAGCTGCAGGAGCATTTACTTTTGCTCTGACGGCTGTGCTATACTTAAGCTGTGGTGCCGATGGCTTGAGCATAGCACAGCCGTGGGAGCAAAATGCTCGTATGGCTGTGTTGGCAGAGGGCAGGCTGGAAGAGAGCCAGTGAGGGCTCCTGCTGGGTGTGCTCCGCCCCAGTGTCTCACTGGCTCACCTCTTAAGCTGGCCCTGTGTGGCAGGGTAAGGAAGGGTTTATTCATATGAACTGTCTTGGAGTCCTGGTGGACAATAAAGTCCAATATACAGCAGTTGCTTAAAAAAAAAAAAAAAAAAAGGGAATATGTGGGGTTATTTAAAAAGAGATGGAGAACAAAACTGAGAATATGAAGTCTCTATATAGTACACTTGGGGAAATCTGTGCATGGTATTTTACAATTCTGCATGGTTTTATTAGTTAATTTTTGTGCAGAATTCCCCCATCATAAAGCCTAACTCCTCCTCTAGACCAGAAATTCCCTCTGCCTTTCCCCTCATCATTTCTCTCCCTCAAATCACAGCTCTCTCTTCTCCTTTCTTCTATTAAGATCCCTACTTCTGTCTGTTTCTAAGGTCTACCCTCATGCACATTCCTCCCACCTCCCCTCCCTTATCCCTACTTACCACTCCTTCTTTCTTCCCAGGCACCTACCTTCACCTTTCTTTCTCCCCTCCCCCTTGGCCTACACCTTTCTCAAGCTCCCAGCCACTTTCCCTAGCCTCACCATTGGCCTATCTTTAGCCACTAGGCCCCCTCGCTCACCATCAATCAATTTCCAGTGTTAGCCACTCGCCACCTCTGCCCTATTAAAGTGACATTATTTCCTAACCAGGCTCTACAGATCAACAAACAGTAAGGATTTGAGGTTTTGTTTGTTTTTATTATATTACATTGCTAGCTCTCTGACTGGGAGCTCTTAAAAGGGTTTTTTTGTATATTTTTTAAAGCAAGGTTACTTTCTTTTTGGTGCTTTAGGGGACCTTTCCTTGAGCACAATAGGTTGCTGAACTCTAGTAACCTCCTCAGGTTTAGAAACTGCTAACACCTAATCAGGTGTTAGTTCCTTCCCTACCCACCCCGACTCCCACCCACCCCTAGTGAGCAGTCTTGCTTTATAGGGCACCTCCCCCTTTAACAAATCACAGAGAATTGGACCAGTACATTTTGAATATAATTAAAGAGATTTAACTGCTTTTTCTCTGAAAGGACAGCTGCGAAACCGGCTGGTACTTGGTAGATCTCTCTCTTTTGCTTTAACAGATACCTAAGCTCCACGAACAAAACATTGGCTGGGAATAATCATATTGCCCCCGTTACAGCTTCTGCCTCGGTCCAGACAGAGGTCCTAATGCCAGTTGAAGGACCAGTTCCATGTGCAGGGTGCCTGCATGCTGAAGCTCTGAGGAAACAAGTGGAGGAACTCAGAGAGGAGGTGGCGAGGCAGAGGAGCTTTCAAGACAGTGAGAAGTACATTGATGAGATGCTTCTTGCGGCAACCAAGCTCTCCAGCACAGGAGAAGATGGGTGCCAACAGAATGTTGATGGTTGGACACAAGTCACCAGGGCCTGCAAAATCACCAATCCAACTTCTCCAGCCCTTGACTTGAAGAACCATTATGCAGCCCTGGAAGTGGAGGAAGTGAAAGCATCCCTGGAAAGGGAAGAATCAGAGTTCAAGTACCCCAAAGTTGCAGAATCAGTGACCAGAAGGAAACGAAGGGTAGTGGTCTTCTGAGGGGTACTGAGGAGTCCATCTGCCGACCAAACTTGATGTCCAGAGAGGTATGCTGTCTGCCTGGTGCCAAAATCCAAGATGTTATGGAGAGTTTGCCGAGACTCATCAAGCCCACTGACTATTACCCAATGTTGCTAATCCATGTTGGAACAAATGATACTGCCAGGTATACCTCGGAACGTATCAAAAGTGACTTCATGGCTCTGGGACAGAGGGTGAAGCAGTTAGGTGCACAGGTGGTGTTCTCTTCAATCCTCCCTGTTGAGGGTAAAGGCCAAGGCAGAGAGGCTCGCATCCTGGAGATGAATGCATGGCTGCATGGATGGTGTCATCGAGAGCGTTTTGGTTTCCTAGACCATGGGATGCTGTTCCAAGGGTTGCAGAGCAGAGATGGCATCCATCTGTCCAAGAAAGGTCAACACATCTTCGGTAGTAGACTGGCTAATCTACTGAAGAGGGCTTTAAACTAGATTCGTTGGGGATAGGTGAAGAAAACCCCCAGGTAAGTGAAAGCCCCCAGGTAGGTGATACATTAAATACCTTTATGGAAATGGGTAACAGGGGTAACATATGGAAAGCAGTGTGTATAAATGCTCGTAGCATGGGAAATAAGATCCCTGATGTTGAAGCTTTGGTGGGAGTGGCTGACTTGGATTTAGTGGCAGTTACAGAAACATGGTTCACAGAAAACCATGACTGGGATGTAACTATACCTGGCTATATTTTATTCAGAAAGGACAGGGTAGGAAGAAGGGGAGGAGGAGTGGCACTATATGTAAAAACTACTATTAAAGCTTTGGAATTACAGAGCTTAAAAGGGAGAGAGGAGGCATTGTGGGTTAAACTAGAAAGAGGGAACGAGAAATCTATTTGCATTGGTGTGATATACAGACCTCCCTCACAAGAGGAAGACGTGGACAGAGAGTTAATTGAAGACATACGCAGCATTGCTAGGAAAGGGGAAGTGCTACTGATAGGAGATTTCAATATGCCAGATGTTGATTGGCACATTCCTGCTGCAGTATCATCTAGAAGTAAGGAGATCCTGGATTCTCTACAGGGAGAACTATTCAGGCAATTGGTAACAGACCCCACACGTGAAGGGACCATACTGGACTTGGTACTTACCAATGGTGAAAGTGTTTCTGATGTAGTGGGAGATCATTTTGCATCCAGTGATCACCAGATGGTGTGGTTCAGTATTAGGACTAGGGCTGTTAGAATCCATTCCAAGGTGAGGATCTTAGACTTTAGGAAGACTAACTTTGCAAAGATGGGCCAATATCTCAGGGAGTCGTTAGTGGGATGGGAACAGCTGGGGGATGTAGAAAAACAGTGGGCAAAACTGAAAGGGGATATTTTAAGGGCAACCAACCTTTTTGTTAAAATGGTAAATAAAGGCAAAAGGAAAAGGAGACCACTATGGTTTTCTAAGGAAGTAGATGAAAAAGTGAAGAAAAAGAGGGAGGCCTTCATGAAATACAAGAGATCACAGAGAGAGGAAGACAGGCATCTGTATTTGGAAAAAACTTAGAGAAGCTAGCAAAGTAGTCAAGAAGACATTTTTCAGATATATTAGTGAGAAGAGGAAGGGCAAGAGTGGTATGTCAGACTCAAGGGTGCAGGGGGGGGAATATGTAGAAGCTGATAAGGATAAAGCGGAATTGCTTAACAAATATTTTTGTTCTGTGTTCACAGATGAAGAACCAGGAGCAGGACCTCAGAGAACACCCACAAATAGGAACAGAAGCGAGGGACATCTTGAACAATTTTCAGAAGACTGTGTTCGTGAGAAACTAGCTCAACTTAAAGTAGACAAAGCGATGGGACCGGATGGGATACACCCTAGAATACTGAGGGAACTTGGGGACGTTCTAGCAGCTCCACTGACTGACCTTTTCAATGCCTCGTTGGAGTTGGGAGTGGTGCCAAAGGACTGGAGAGACGCTCATGTGGTGCCTTTACACAAAAGCGGAAGTAAGGATGTGGTTGAAAACTACAGGCTGGTTAGTTAAACTTCGGTGGTGAGTAAATTATTGGAAACGCTGCTGAAAGAGAAAATAGTGAGGTTTCTGGAGTCCAGCGGATTACAGGATCCGAGGCAGCATGGATTCACCAGAGGCAGGTCTTGTCAGACAAATCTGATTGATTTCTTTGACTGGGTGACCAGGGAGTTGGACCGAGGGAGAACTCTAGATGTGGTGTATTTAGATTTCAGTAAAGCCTTTGACACTGTTCCTCACAGGCGACTTATAAACAAACTGAGCACCCTAGGGATGGACCCTAAAGTTACTGCTTGGGTTAGAAATTGGTTGGGTGGCAGGCGACAAAGAGTACAAGTAAATGGAGCTCACTCTGAGGAGAAGGATGTTACCAGTGGTGTGCCCCAGGGATCTGTCCTTGGTCCGATTCTTTTTAACATCTTTGTTAGTGATATAGCGGAAGGGCTGTCGGGTAAGGTTTGCCTCTTTGCGGATGATACCAAAATCTGCAATAGACACCCAGGAAGGTGTAGATAACATGAGGAGGGATCTAGCTAAGCTTGAAGAATGGTCTAGAATTTGGCAGCTGGGATTTAATGTTAAAAAATGTAAGGTCATGCATTTGGGCTGTAGCAGTCCAAGGGAGCAATACAGTATAGGAGGTGAAGTACTTTTGTCCACTAAAGAAGAGCGGGACCTAGGCGTGGTTGTGTCTGATGATCTTAAAGTAGCTAAACAGGTAGAAAAGGTGACGGCAAAAGCTAGAAGGATGCTTGGGTGCATACGAAGAGAAATGGCTAGCAGAAAAAAGGAGGTGATAATGCCTCTGTATAAGTCTTTGGTGCGACCTCATTTGGAGTATAGTGTGCAATTCTGGAGACCGCACCTTCAAAAGGATGTGAACAGGATGGAGTCGGTGCAGAGGGTTGCTACTAAAATGATTAATGGGCTTCATTATAAAGCATATGAGGACAGACTTAAGGATCTTAATATGTACACCTTAGAGGAAAGGCGGGATAGAGGTGATATGATTGAGATGTTTAAATACCTCCGTGGCATAAATGTTCAGGGAGAGAGCCTCTTTCAATTGAAAGCAAGTTCTGCTACGAGGGGACATGGGATGAGGGTGAAGGGAGATAGATTCAGGAGTGATATGCGGAAATATTTCTTTACAGAAAGAGTAGTGGATCCGTGGAATAGTCTCCCAGTGGAGGTGGTAGAGATGAGGACAGTAACTGAATTCAAAAAAGCATGGGACCAACACAGAGGATCTCTAAAGGTAGAAAGTGGACTGTTGTAGTTGTTGTTATGGAAGGACAGACTAGATGGGCCTTGTGGTCTTTTTCTGTCATCATGTTTCTACAAGAAATGCTTCTGCTGCCGGGTAAAGACCATCCAGTCCCCACTGCTCACAGAGGTCCCTGAGAGCGAGAAAAGGATGTGGACATGCTTGAAAGAACTCTTGGCTCTCTCTCCTTTAGTGGCAGCAGCACTGGATTCCAGTAAAATGGGGCTTAAAAAGCGTTCCAGTCAAGCAGTAGCCCTCATGGCAGCCCAGGACGTGCCTGAGAAGGCCTCTGTCCCCGGCCAGCCAGTCTTCCAGCGCCTCCTCCCTCTGCCTCTTCCGACACTCCAGAGACCATCCGCACACGTGTGGACCATGGGGGCAGCCATCTTGCTTCTGGCCATGCTGCCTGCAAGTTGCTGCCCCCTCTGCAGCGATTGGACAGCAGCCACTCAAGCCGGCGCCCCCTCAACAGCGATTCGACAACAGCCTCTCCTGTCTTACCCTGACTGCCCTCAGCGCTGATGGAAGAGAGAATCTTTTTCTACCCCGCACTGGAGCCAGCGCCAAAGCTGCTTGAGCTCTGCCGTGCACAGAGACAGATGTACCCTGACAGCCTGAGCACTTGCGGACTTCGGGGAAGATGCGGCACAGATAAAGGTCTGCAGATAGGCACGGAGCAGCTGGAAGAGGGGGGTCTAAGTACAAAGAAAACAGTGCGAAGATGGTGTGAAAGCATTTCATAGCGCAGGAGATTCAGCTACTCCTCCACTCCCTAACATTCCTAACCCTGGTACTGCGTTTCTACGGGTTATTACAAGCTGGAAAAAAGGCATATCGAGATTGACGTGCATTTTATTCCTCACTTGAATCCCTCTCAGGCTACAGCTCCAGAACAGCAACTTCTTGAGACCCCTGCTGTTCTGAGTTGCAGGTCCTGCAGCGCAGAGTTGCCCAGCCACAACCGGTAGGCAAAGTCCGGTGGCTTCCACACACTCATCAGACCGCCATCTAGATACGACTGTGTCTGCAGCATCAAGGACTCATTTACAGTAGAGGCGAAGAGGCAGCGTCCATACAGATCTCTGGCCACTTGAGAACAACCACTGCCACAAGAGACTGACATCTATACCCATAACAGAGACAACCCTGGCCACTGCTGAGGATGTCATGTATCCAGAAATCCTGTGGAAGGTCTCCTCGGTCATGAGAATTATTTCCACAGATATAGACGACCAATGCCCGGAGACTCAAGCAGTCCTAAATTCTTAGAAGCCCCTAGTGCAGCAGCAACCCTGCCAGTCCACCCCCGTGATGTGGAAGAATCTCTTGATGATCTGGCAGAACCCAGCTACTGGTCCCGCCACTGCCTAGAAACTTGACTCCAAGCACAAGTCCAACCAACAACTCCATAGTGGGGAGTCAGCCTTAAAGCGGGTTAGTCCGCACGTACCCATGCAAACAACCCACCAGGAAGGGATCTTAAACTCCGGGTTGAGTTTGGGAAACAGGCTTTCCAAGGGGCCACGCTGTCAGCGAAAATAGCGCACCAGCTTCAACATGCCCTATTCCAGGACATCGTTGTGCAAACCCTCAAATCCACTACTTCATCCCTTGCCAGGGAGGCTCAAGCATCTGCAACCGCAGCCTTGGCTGACCTGCAGGAATGCATGACGCATTAAGTCAGGGCGGCCTTCGATGCGTTTGCAGTCCCTGCTGTGCGGGCTGCAGTGTCAATCTCGGCTTGCCAACTGGCGTGGATACAGGGCTCTAGACTTCGTGATGACACACACGACTGCATCGTGTACGCATCCTGTGTAGGGGACTCTTTGTTCGATGATAAGGTGAAGGACACCATGAGTGGTATGAAGGACTGAGGCGCTACAGGACTGAAGTGCTACATTGCAGACCCTTGCTAGGAAGGGCTGGAGCAAACTTCAACGTCCAGCCGGAAAGGAACCTACCATAAGTACTCCTCAACCTCTAAACACTATAAAGGTTACAGCTCCTACTGGAAGTGGCAGGCTCCTTGCTACAAGCCGCAATCCCGAGGCAACAGAAGTCTATGCTGCCTGGTGCAGTAAAGGCTAACCCCTCATTTGACACCAATGCACCAGCCACCCTCTCCTCCGGGGATGGGCTGACTGCCTATATAAAGGCATGGGAATCCATCTCTACGGACAGATGGGTCCTGCACATCATCAGGGAGGGTTACAGAATGAGATTCAGCCCCTTAAAACACAAGCCACCTCAGAGCAACATGTCAATATCAACACGGCGATACTATCTCTTCTAACTGCCAAGGCTATAGAGCCAGTGCCAGCCAGCGAATGCTATACCGGATTCTACTCCAGGTGCATGGAGTTCGCCCCATCCTGGACCTCCGGAGACTCAACAGGCACGTCATGAAAGAGAAGTTCAGGATGCACACTCTCGCCTTGATCTTACACAGGGGAATGGCTTACATCCGGAAATTCCTCCACTTCCAGATTCAGGACAAACACTACCAATACAGAGCCCTGCCTTTTGGCCTATCCTGGCCCCACGGTGGCCCACCTCAGAAAGCAAGACATTTGTATATTTCTATACCTAGATGATTGGCTGATCTCTGGTCGGTCCCCGAGGGAGACAGAATCCGCTGTAGAAAGACCATATACCTGCCATCCTGCCTGGGTTTCGGGCAAGACCTCCCAACAACTGGAGTTCATTGGCTAATCGACACGACAGTGGCAAAAACGTATCTTTCATATCCCCGGATGGACGCTATCATCAGCCTGACCCGACACATCTTGTCAGCCCAACAGACATCATCACAGACCTTACTTCGCCTCCTAGGGAACAGGGCGGCTACTACATTCGTCATACCTTTTTCAAGATTGCACATGCGTCACCTACAATGCCACCTGCATGTCCATTGAAGACAGCTCATGCAACCTCCCAAAAACGATTCCACCTGGACACAGCTATGAAGAACTCACTAACCTTGTGGGCCAACTCGGAGAACTTGGCGACAGGTTGCTCACTACAACAACTCCCAAATCAGCTGACGCTTCACTGGTGGAATGCGGGGCACACTGTGGTCAGCTCTACACCTAAAGAGCATGGACGCAGAAGGAGCACTCGCTACACATCAATCTGTTGGAACTCAGAGCACTCCACCTTGCCCTCTGAGTTTTCAAGAACTGATCCAGGGAAAGACAGTCCTGCTACAAACGGACAATCAGATTACCATGTTTTACAACAAACAAACAAGGAGGGATAGAATCCAGAAAACTATACAAGAAAGCCCTCAAGCTCTGGAAATTCGCATGGTCCAGACACTATCCCATGGACCTCTTACTTTCCGGGGAACAAAGAATGAGCTGCCGGACAGGCTCAGCCGACAGACAGATCTGCACGAATGGTCCCTCAACCCCTGCTCTTCCGGAGGTGAAGGCAACCACAGATCGACCTGTTTGCCACAAGGTCCGATACGATATGCAGCCACTCCTGTTCCAAATGCCCTTCCAACTGCAGGGTCACCTCAGATGCCATCATCGTATTCTGGGGGTGTGATCACCAGTATATACCTTCCCACCCTACTGCTCATCTCAATGACCATCCAGCACATCATAGCGGACAAGACACAGGCCATACTCATAGTACCCTGACTGCGCCAGGTGTGGTTCTCCTACCTCTGATGCCTGCGTGCCTTCCCCTGAAGCCAGACCTCGTCTCCCTAGTTGGGGGGGGGGGGGAGAGATCGCTTCTCACCAGATTCTGGTCCGCACGGCGGGGCCTGTAGCAGTATAGGCAGCCGCAGAGGAAGAGGGAGTAGGAGAGGAGCTGATGCAGTACAGAATTTACAGAACTGAATGTGAAACACTGGTGTGAGTATATATTTGGGAGCAGGCTGTGCCTTAGAAACAGAGTCCTGTGGGAAGTAGCAGCTGTTAGCTAAGGAATGGGTTCTGTAAATTTTATCAGAAGAAATTAAACATTTCTATGAGTGACACTGTATCTGCATCATTCCCCTTCCCAAGAAGTAGAAGACCTTCAAACCGAGATCTTCTGCATATCAGAAGTGTGAGAGTTTCTTACCAATCTGTCTACCTCAGTACGCACCACGCTGTTGTTGTTATGATCAATATACTATGCCGTTGGTATCATAGCCAGTAACTGTAAGAAGCATTAGAAGCTTTTCGTTTGCCTTACCCCTGACGAAGTTTTAACGAAACACGGCCTGTGTCGGGTCGGCAATATGTATTGGTGATATTAATAAAGTCTTCTTTGCTCTACAACTATTTCCTTGGGGTTTGCCACGTTCTCTGACTGTGTTCCTTAGTTTGACGTGGTCCTTTGCTCCCTTGTTGGACTGTGACCAGGTATCAGTAGTTCTCCATTACTTCCCTTCTCCATGAGGGGTTGAAGGCACAATCGATACAGGTGCACCTCTCAGCGATAGCTGCACTCCACAACCATGAGGGAGGTGATACCACCACTAAACATCCGCGGGTAATGAGATTCATGAGAGAACTGAACAATACTCGGCCACAAGTTCGGGCCCTGGACCCCACTGGGACCTCAGCACTGCCCTCAATGAGCTAACAGCCACCCTTCAAACCCTACACTCTGCAGAGTTGAAGTATGTCTCTTAGAAGACTTTGTTCCTAATAGCCATTACCTTGGCTAGAAGGATCAGTGAACTGCAAGCCCTGGTTTCAAGAACCGCGCTTCTCTGAGGATGTATTCTAAGTTTGTGCCAAAAGTTGTGTCCGCTTTCCACATCAACCAGTCTATCTAGCCCCTCTGCTTCACTTACAGCCCCATGCCTCTCCTGAGGAGGGACAGTTGCACACCCTCGACTGGGTAAGGGCGCTGCTCATGTACCTCCACCAGACAGCAGCCCTGCAGAAGGGCACTCAACTATTCGTGTCCTACGATCCCAACAAGCAGGGTTGACTGGTCAGCAAAAGAACACTCATATCCACCTGCATCGCTTTTTGCTTTGAGAAGGTGGAGCACGGCAGCACTGAGAATTAATGCACATCACCTCAGAGCACTAGCGACCACCATTGCGAACCTACACACCGTATCAGCAGTGGACATCGGCAAAACTGCAACCCGGTTCTCGGTTCACACCTTCCAGAGGCATTACTGCCTCGACCTAGCAGCGGGCCACGACTCCGTTTTGCGAAAGGCGGTCCTATCTACGTCAGAAACCCTCTCTGCCAAGTGATTTGGCTCTTGCGCTAAGCCAGACTATGCTTGACGGACATGCTGTTTGCATGAAATTATTGCGCATCTACCTATTATGTCTTCTTATTGCATAAATTGTTTGCATTGTTAGCACTATTTGCACAATTGTTTGCAGAGTGACACAGAGTACCCTTCGGTTGCAGGGCTTTCCTTGTTGCCGTGATTGTAAGATTGCACAGTAGGCTAATGCATCTGCCAGCAAATCTGACACAGGTTAGAACAGCACGTAATACTGTGTATTGCACACATGTTATGTTTGATTAAATCATATTGAATAAAAACACTCCTCTGTTAGCATGGCCTTCCCCCCCCTACCACAGCATGTCACAGCTTGGGAGGCACCAGATGTGGTTGACTCATCCTGCTTGTCCTAGGAGAAAGCGAGGTTACTTACCTGTAACAGAGTTTTTCTGTGGACAGCAGGATAAGTCAGCCACATCATCCCACCCTCCTCCCCTATCTAGGGGTCGACCTGAGATTTCCAATAGCACCTGCGCCCTAGCTGCAAAGATTCAGTTAGTGATGCACTGGCCAGCTAGGGGCGGGCTCAGGGGTTGGGCTAGTGGCTCATACTAAGAAGGGCAAAAGCCCTTTTGAGCTATGGAGAGAACTTCCGTCTCGGCGCCATCGGATGATGTCACCAGGTGTGGCTGACTTAGCCTGCTGTCCATGGAGAACCCCTGTTACAGGTAAGTAACCGTGCTTTACTGCAAGATACTATGGCTATGATTCTGAGCTAAGACCCGAGGCTTCATGCAAGCCTTTGTCTGGCCACTGAATGGTGCTATCTAGCAGCATCCAGGGTTTCTTTTACCTAAAGATTATGGAAGAAACAAAGCTTCACTTTGTGGTTAGCAATTGTTGGACAGACCTTTTATTGAAACACCCAAAATTTTGCAGAGCAACAGAGTTAATCCATTCAGATCACGATCTATTTCTGTCTTCATTTCTGAGAGGCCAGTTTATGTAGTAGTGTTGTAATACAGAAAGTTCCTGCTTTTCCACTGTGTTCTCAAAATAAACTTTTGAGTTCTCAAAACAGTCAGTTATCAGTTAGGGACTGAGACGTAACATTCATCTAAGACACATCAATCTCAAAAGACAGAAGACTGATGCATGTATTCTTCTATTCTGCCGATTGACCCTCCCTTCCCAGCGTTCCATACTACGTCTAGTCTCTACATTTAGGCTTCGCTGATATCAGCAAGTCCTTGCTTCATTTCTCACAAGTAGCAATAGCAAGTTCCCTCATGTACAGACTTCTTAGTTTTCAACATTGCCTTTTGGGCCTGACATCTTATTCCTCCTTGAAGAACAGCTGAGTCTCAGCCTGAGCTCGTCTCATATTCAAACCAAATGTAAGACAGGCTTGTACGCACTCTCTCATCCCATGTGCAGTATGAGTTATTAAGATGTGTGCTTGCACAGTAGACAGAGAGCCCTATCTCTAAAGGAGAGCTTGTATGTCATAAGAACATAACATAAGAACATAAGATATGCCATACTGGGTCAGACCAAGGTCCATCAAGCCCAGTATTCTGTTTCCAACAGTGGCCAATCTAGGTCATACGTACCTAGCAGTTTCCCCAAGAGACACATTGGTATTGGTTCAAGCATTGATATCCTGGGTCCCTTCTTAATAATGGTTTATGGATCTTTCCTCCAGGAACTTGTCCAAACCTTTTTTAAACCCAGCTACACTAACATGTGCTGCCTCTTTTTAAAATATTTCCTTTATTAAACACCATGCAAAGTACGATGAAGAAGATCAGTATGATGTATAGCATTCCTTAAGCACACAAAAAGTAGACCATGGACTGGAGGCACTACGCAAATGTGCAATGTTCTTTATTGGAAAATGCCCGACTTGGCCAAGTTTCAGTTAAATAGCCTTTGTCAAAGGTCCAAAACGGATACAAACACCTATACAAAAACATAATTATGAATTCCAACATAAACGAAAACCACAGATGTACATGTAAAAGAACATACCAGACTCCAAAATTTGATGGTTATTTTTTAAAACAAAAGTTATCAAATGATAGATGCCCAGTGGCAGCAATCATATAGAAACATAGAAATATGGCGACAGAAAAAGACCACATGGCCTATCTAGTCTGTTCTTCCATATCAACAACTACAACAGTCCCCTTTTACCTTTAGAGATCCTCTGTGTTGGTCCCATGCTTTTTCGAATTCAGTTACTGTCCTCATCTCTACCACCTCCACTGGGAGACTATTCCACGGATCCACTACTCTTTCCGTAAAGAAATATTTCCGCATATCACTCCTGAATCTATCTCCCTTCACCCTCATCCCATGTCCCCTCATAGCAGAACTTGCTTTAAATTGAAAGAGGCTCTCTCCCTGAACATTTATGCCACGGAGGTATTTATACATCTCAATCATATCACCTCTATCCCGCCTCTATAGAGAAAGAAAAATCATATGAAACATTTCATCAATGTGCATGAACACACAAATAAAATTACATATATATTTCAATGAGATCTTTTTACATAAATAATATGCCATCCAATAAAAAAGATCAACTTTAAATTCATTAAGAAAAACAACCCAAAGAAATTAAATCTTTACACTGATATCATACATAAAAGCTTTTATATGAAAGGGGTTGCAGGAGGATTGTAGCTAATAGACATATCAGAAAATAACAAATAAAAAAGCATTGAATACTGCTAATTAAACCATGTCTTAAAATATACATAATAAGAAATAAATAACTAATAAAAACACATGGAGCACTATTTTTCTAAAGTCCTTACAAAGCACTGAGATTAGGTAAATAGAATCGGCTAATGTCTGTAGCGAAGTAAAATGGGGAGTGCTTTTAGTATAACTAAAACATGGGGGCATCGTTTCTCAAAAGTACTTTCAAAGCACCGGAGTTCATATCATATAGCAAATTATTAGGAGCAATTGACACTAAGAGGGATGAATGCTATTAACAGTCTGTGTGTAGAAGAGCATAAAATAGTCAAGATGGTATGACATTACAACTGTATCATACATAAATCATTGTAAAGAATGACATTATAACCCCAAAGTATTTTTATTATATAAAGGCAACCCTATCGACTATAGCAAGGCTTTTGACTGTGTAAACCATGAGAAACTCTGGGCCACATTAAGAAGCATGGGTATACCAGAACACCTGATCGTACTCTTGCACAATCTGTACATTAATCAAGAAGCAACAGTTCGAACGGAACAAGGAGAAACAGAATGGTTTAAAATAAGCAAAGGTGTAAGACAAGGCTGCATACTTTCCCCCTACTTGTTTAATTTATATGCAGAACAAATAATCAGAGAAGCAGGATTGTATGAAGACAACAGAGGTGTGAAGATTGGTGGAAGACTCATCAACAACCTTCGCTATGCTGATGATACTACATTACTGGCTGAAAGTGAAGATGATCTGAAAATTTGCTTCTCACAATCAAAGAACATAGTCTCAAAATGGGCCTGCACCTTAATGTAAAGAAGACAAAGATCATGACAACTGGCATAATCAACAGGTTCATCGTTGAAGGAGAAGAAATTGAAATTGTGAACAACTTTAACCTACTTGGATCAACTATCAATAAAGAAGTAACAAGCAGTCAAGAAATCAAATGACGCATTGTTCTTGGCAGAATGGCTATGAAAGACCTAGATAAGATTCTCAAGAGCAGAGATGTCTCTCTCCATACAAAGATTCGACTTGTTCAAGCCATGGTATTTTCAATAGCATCATATGGATGTGAAAGCTGTACAGTGAAAAAGACAGACAGGAAGAAAATTGATGCCTTTGAATTATGGTGCTGGCAGCGAATACTGTGTATACCATGGACTGCCTGAAGAACAAACCAGTCGGTACTAGAGGAGATCAAACCTAAGCTTTTTTAGAAGCTCAGATGACAAGACTTCGACTTTCATACTTTGGACACATCATGCGAAGAGAGAGATCATTAGAGAAAGACATCATGCTTGGCAAGATAGAAGGTCAATGCAAAAGAGGAAGGCCAGCAATGAGATGGATTGATACAATAACAGCAGCTACGGGTACCAGTTTGTCAACAATGAGCCGCCTGACTGAAGACCGTATACAATTTAGGATAGCTATCCAGAGGGTCGCCATGAGTCGACTCCGACTCGACGGCACTTAACAACAACAAAGGCAACCCTATTCAAAAACTTTAAAACCACCCAGATATACAATCAATAATACCGCTCGAATTGTGGATTATACAGGGATTTTTAACCACCAAATGCATAATCAATCATAGCACCCTTAATGCAGATTAACCATGCTTATCAATAGAACACATCCCAATTTTAGATCAAATTTGTTTTATTAAAGGAACACTACCAGCCCCCAACAGGGGTTATAAACAATGTACAGAGAAGAAATACAGGCAGAAACAAGCCAGAACAAACAACATGTTTACATTTTACCACCCCCCTAGGCACGATCCCCAGCCCCAACAGTGCTCAGAAGGGCAGAAACAGAAGCTGGGTTATCCCCCCCCCCCTTTCCAAATTCCCCCGTTGGCCCAGAGGGAAAGAGAAAGGAAAAGAAAATCAAAACTAACAACTGTGAGGGTTCTACCCCCCACCCCCTCATGTATGAGTAGAGGTGCGCACGAGCGCTAACACATCCCCTCAGGGAGGCTCGGGGTATACTCTTCTCCCGAGTCTCACTGTTAACTCCGAGAAGGTAGGGAAAAGCAGGCAAAACAGAAGCTGACCCCCACCCTCCTCTTCCTCCCCTCCCCTTCCATGCCCCCCCCTTCCCCCCCCTATAGCCCCCTCCCTCCCCTTTCCCCCCCCACCCCATCCCCCCCCCAAAGACTGAGACAGGCGCACCTGACCAGAGAACCAACTACCCGCCCAAAAGGGGCTGTCAATGGCCACCAAGAATTTGACTTCGAGTGTGACGGGGTAAAGAATGCAGGTGGGGCCCCCACGCAGACAAAAACCGCTGCCAGCGTACTGGATGCCCCCTAGCTCGGATCCGCTCCATCAACAGCACCTCATGCAGTCGCCCCCTCCAGAGGCCGTACGTCGGTCCCCTTGCATCCATCCACCGGAGCAAAATGGTCATCCTCACTACCACCAGCACCAAACGCAACCATAACCAAACCACTCGCCCCAACCGCTCTTCACAATCACTCTCCCACACATCCAGCACACCATTCAGAGCCGTAAGAGAGATCGGGCTGCCTACACACCCAGTTAAATATGTCTGCACTTTCCGCCAAAAAACTTGCACGCGGGTACAGACCCACATCATATGCCCCAAGGTCGCCCTCTCTGCACCACAACGGGGGCAGCTATGAGTCCCAGCAATCCCTGCTCGCCACGCCCGCAATGGGGCGTAGTAGAGCCGACGCACCAACTTGTACTGCATGTCCCGAAAGGACACCACGGAAAGCTTGGGAATAGCAGACAAACCTTGCAACAGCTCTTCGCTCGTCACCTGACCCTCCAGCTCCCGAGTCCAGGCCGCTGCCAATTCATCCAAGGCTATAGGCAGGGCTGATTCCCATAGTGTTTTATGCAACCAGGCCACCCGTGTTCCCTGCTTCCCTCCCAGTAACGACACCTCAATCTTAGAACTTACCCCCCCCCCCCCCGAGCGCCTCCTGGGGTATCGTGCGAACATAGCTCCGAAGCTGCACATACCGAAACGCATCCCGCCCGTCTAGAGAATAATGTCGACACAACTCCGGGAACGGCAGCAGAAGCCCCTCAGGCGAGAACACATGTTCTAAATTAATGATCCCCAACTTCGCCCAGCGCGTGAACGAGCCGCCCTCCAGTCTGGGCAAAAAATCACCGTTCCCCTGAATGGGGAGATAAGGCGAGTAGCAGGCGGAGAGCTTTTGACCACTACAGAAAGAGTGCCACCCCGTCCGAATCGGATCCACGATAGAAACACGAAGCACGCGAGCCAGTCCAAGGGGCTTCCTGGTATGCAGAAGATATCGCGGGTGAAAAGGCTTCACCGCCGCCTGCAGCATCCCCAAGGGGGTATACTCCTCCAGATCCCATAGCCAATCTCGGGCGTACCGCAATAGGCAGGCCATATTGTATTTACGTATGTCAGGTAATCCCATGCCCCCCAAAGACCAAGGCTGGCACAGAATTTCCGCCCGCACTCGAGGCCGTCGTCCCCGCCACAACAAACGGTTCACCAAGCTCTCCAATTTCTTCCGATCCGACCGCTGCAACTGCAACGGCAAGGTCTGCAACAGATATAAGATTTTGGGAAACAGTGTCATCTTATAGAGAGCAACACGGCCTCCCAGAGACAATGGGA
Organism: Ichthyophis bannanicus; assembly: GCA_033557465.1. Classification (NCBI taxonomy): domain Eukaryota; kingdom Metazoa; phylum Chordata; class Amphibia; order Gymnophiona; family Ichthyophiidae; genus Ichthyophis; species Ichthyophis bannanicus. The sequence continues at coordinate 253,906,764 of CM066039.1, forward strand.
GATCCCGCCATTTATCAACACTAGCGGCCACAACATCCATTACTTTGTCAACATTCAAGCGGTAGAGATCATCTAAAACGGCCGGGATCATCACTCCCAGGTATTTAAAGTGTCCAGTTTCCCACTTCAAAGGGAAGTCCCCCTGCCAAGCCGTCGGACCACCCGGGCCTAAGTACATCGCCACCGATTTATCCAAGTTCAGGCGAAACCCGGAGGGCACCCCATATTCGTCAAAGAGTTGTAAAAGGTGTGGGAGGCCCATCTGAGGGTCCGCCAGGTGCACAAGAAGGTCGTCTGCGAAAGCAGCAATGCGAAATTCAAAGCCCCCCACTTGGACCCCCTGGACATGAGGATGAGCCCGAATCCGCTGCAATAGGGGTTCCAAGGTTAAGAGGAATAGAAGGGGAGATAGGGGGCAGCCCTGCCGAGTCCCTTTCTGGATGGGAAACTCAGTGGACATGGTGCCATTAACCAAAATGGCTCCGATCGGGTCCGCGTAAAGGAGCCTCACCACCTTGACTTAGAAGCCCGTGAACCCCATAGAATCCAACACTTGGTACATGAAGTCCCAGTTAACCCTGTCAAATGCTTTCTCAGCATCGAAACTGATGAGCATAGACCGCAGCTTAGCCTCCCGTCCCATACACATAGAAAGTAAAAGCCGTTGCAAACTGTAAGCTGCGTGGCGGCCACGCACAAATCCCACCTGGTCCTTGTGGATCAAGGCCGGCAAGATGGGCGCTAACCGGTCTGCCATAATCTTCGCTAAGATCTTAATGTCAACATTTAGGAGAGAGATAGGCCTGTAGGAGCCCGGTAGCAACGGGTCCCTCCCCGGCTTCGGGAGAACGGTCACCAGCGCCTTATTCGCCTCATAGGGAAAGGTGCCCCGGCCAACCAAGTCCTCGAAATAATAACCGGCGAGAGGGGCCGCCACCACCTCCCCCAGGGACTTGTAGAACTCTCCCCGCAGGCCGTCCAATCCTGGAGCTCGGCCATTTTTCAAATTCCTAATCCCATCCATGACTTCATTCAAGGAGATAGGCTTGTTCAAAGTCTGAACTTGGTCAGCCGTCAACCTTGATAAAGAACATCTCGCCAGGAAAGCCCGACCATCCTCCGCACCCCCTCCATCCCGAGCATAAAGTTGCCGGTAGTAGTCAGAAAAGACCCGTTGAATCGCTGTAGTATCTTTACATAGAGACCCATCCGGGCGACGAATCGCCCCGATGTGTCGAGCCCCTCCTACCGGCCGCACCAAGGCGGAAAGCAGCCTTCCCGCCCGATTGCCATGCTGGTATAATTGATAGCGGTAGTACATCATGGATTTTTGAGCCCTTTGGTGTAGGAGCATTTCCAACTCGCGCTGAAGCTCTCGCAATTGGCGCCCATGGGTAGCCGTTCTATCCGCCGCTAGTCGCCGCCGCGCTCTGCCTAGCTCGCGTTCCAACAAAAGAATTCTATGATTACGGCGTTTCCTCATGGAGCTATAATAACTAATAATCTCCCCCCGCATGACCGCCTTACCCGCCTCCCAGAGGAGAGCCGGAGATGTCTCTGGAGTATCGTTGATTGCTTCATAGTCCCTCCACCGATCCTTAAGGTAGCCCCCAAACGTAGCATCCCCGCAGAGTTCCAAGGGATAGCGCCAGAAATGATGTCCAAAAGGAGCGCGATTACAGAGTTCCAGGGTAACCATTGCATGATCGGAAATAATAGGAAGGCCAACCGTTGCAGCCATCACTCGATTAAACAGGGATTCCGAGATCAAGAAATAATCTATGCGGGACCAAGTATTGTGGGCTCGGGACAAGTGGGTATACTCCCTATCTCCAGGATGTAACACTCTCCAGATGTCCAAGAGGTGGTGTGCCTCGGTTATCCCCAGCAATCGCCGCTGACTTCTACGGTCCCTACTCCCAACCTGCTGAGACCGGTCCACACTATCATTCAGGGCAGTGTTAAAGTCCCCACCCAGTATTACCTGATAACCGACCGCCCCTGCCACCAGTCTTTCCAGAGTTTGATAAAAACCAATCTCATAAACATTGGGGGCATATACAGAACCCAAAACGACCTTGGTGCCCTCAAGCATTCCTCGTGCCAGAACGTACCGGCCATCCGGGTCAATATCAACTGACTCCTCGACCCACCCCACCGGCTGGGCTATTAGAATGGCTACCCCCCGCTTCTTTCCTACGGCTGGGGCACTGTACACCCGAGCCTTATAGCGGGAGCCCAATTTCGTGTGCTCAGCCGCCGTCTGGTGGGTCTCCTGTAGCAAAGCGACTCCAATCTTCCGTTTTTTAAGTTGCTGCACTAATTTGTATCTCTTTATTGGGGAGCCGATACCACAAACGTTCCAGGAAGTAATCTTCAAGCCACTATTCATTATTCCCATCAGTGAAACAGCTCCCAACATGAACCATCAGCCTCTGACGGTGGTGAGAATCCCCCCAGCCTAGGATCCCCCCCTCCGGGTCTGCCCCCCGTCCAGCCCAACACACCTGGCCACATTCATAACATCTGTACGCTCCATGCCACTTGACAATGTCCATCATGCATCCTGTCACAGACATCCCCTCCTCCCCCCGAATCAGACAACCCCTTGCGCCACTAAGAACTACCCAACATCCCCCCTCCTCCCCTACCCCCCACCCCTCTAACCTACCCCTTTTCCCCCAAGCATTCAAACCCTTATCCCCCTCTAAATCCCCCCCTTGACCCTCACCCCCCTTCTCCCCTCCCAGCCATCCTCCCCTACCTCTCCCGGCCAGTCTAACCCTGGTCGGACACCACCTGTTGGCACCGGATCCATACCCCCCAACCCCCCCAACAGACTCAACACATTCAGGCAACATGCCCATCTCTGGCCCCTTAACAATTACAATATCTCCTCCCGCCCACCCAAGAGGAGCAGAGAAGCAAAAACCCCCTACCCTCCACATTTGGTACCCACGGTTCAGTGTAGAAAGGCGAGAGCCGGAGGAAGCCCACAGCCCACATCCCAAACCCCCGGGTGCCAACGCTCATCTCAGAAAGCGCGGGAGCGGCGCCATTGAGAAATCTCATAAGGTGTTGTGCTCAGCATCCCGGAATGCCGGGCGTGCCACCCCCTCTCTCCCCCCCAGGTGCAATCCCATCACCCTGCCATGTACAATACCCAACATCAAGAAACAGATTAAATAATGCATAATCAACATATAATCAGTATCCCAGGGTACATGGGAGCACGGACAGTCGCACCAGGAGGCAGTAATATAGAATGACATGGAATAAAGGAGCAATAGCAGGAAATAAAATTAGCTGCAAGAAATATAAGCAGAAGAATAAGGGTAAAAACGAAACGGTGGAATAGAGAATAATGACACAGGAAACAAGAAATAATGAAAGCTAAAAGAATGAAAATAAAGATAAAGAAAGAAAGAAAAGGAATGCGAGGGAAAAGGAAAATTAAGATGGTAAAATAAAACAATCTCCTGTATCGGCACTCAGCCGGTTCTATAATTGGGTGGGCCGCCAAGGCAGCAGAGCAGTTCTCATAGGAGCACCCCAGCAGGCCCAGGCCCAAAGTAAATGTCTCACTTCAGGCAGTCTTCGCGGACGAGACCGCAGAGGAGCAGCTCACGTCCTCGACCGCCGCAACTTGCTTCCAGAGGCACAGCCCGCCTCATGTGTCGGCCACTGACTGCTCAGCTAGGCGGGCAAGAAAGGCCCCGGCCTCTGCGGGGGTTCCCCAGAGATACGCCTGCCCCTGGTACTCCACCCGCAGCCTGGCGGGGTACAGGAGGGAGAAACGCAGGCCCCTGCCCGCCAGCTGCGCGCAGACCGGCGAGAAGGCCTTGCGTTGCTGGCTTACCAGCGCAGAATAGTCCTGGAAGACCAGCAGAGAGTCCGCATCCCCAGATCTTCGCCGGTGCCCGCGAGCCGCCTTCAGAACCAACTCTTTTTGGCGGTAGTCCAGGAAGCGGGCGATGACAGCACGTGGCCGCCGGTCCTGCTCCCGCCTGTGGCCCAATCGATGCACCCTCTCCAGGGCAATAGTAGACTCCACTGCCTCAGGCATGACCTTGGACATCCACTCCTGCAGGTATGCCGGGAGGGCGCTATCTGCGATGTTCTCAGGGATGCCTATAAACCGAAGATTCTTCCGGCGGCCCCGGTTTTCCAGATCGTCAATCTTCTCGCCCTGCAACTTCACCGTCGCCTCCAAAGCGCGCACGCGGGCCTCAAGAGAGTGTTGCTTGTCCTCAAGGCCGGAGATCCGGGTCTCAGCATGTTCCATACGGTCTGTAAAATCAGTGATACTTTGGGCCACCGACTATATTTGAGCGCCCAGCTCCCGGAACCGACCATCCAGTGCCCGCGCCACTGCAGCGCTCACCTCATCAACCATGCCCTGATCTCCCTCCGATCCCGGGCTCCGGGGCGCCCCCTCCGCCATCTTAGGATCGGGAGCACGTGTCTTTCGGGATGAGGATTTCGCGGCCATCGGAGGCGCCCCGCCGGTCAGAGAAGGCACCGAGGTACGCTGACCACTTTCCTTACTGCCCCTTGGTGGGATAGAGGGCATGCAGTCTCGGTAAATTAGAAAATTAAGGTAGTTAGCGGGGTATGGGACCTGGAGCCGATCAGCACACAGCCAGTCAGCTCATGCCCAAACCGGAAGTCCATCCCGATTTTAAAACAGCAATTCTCTTACATATTCTCAGATGGAAAAACATAGAAGCGTGATGGCAGAATAAGACCACATGGCCTTTCTAGTCTGCCCTTCCTTATCAACTACTACAACAGTCCCCTTTTTTCCTTTAGAGATCCTCTGTGTTTCTACCATGCCTTTTTGAATTCAAATACTGTCCTCATCTCTACCACCTCCACTGGGAGACTATTCCACGCCCCTACCACCCTTTCTGTTAAGAAATATTTCCGCATATTACTCCTGAGCCTATCCCCTTTCACCCTCATCCTGTGTCCCCTCATAGCAGAGCTTGCTTTCAATTGAAAGAGACTCTCCTCCTGTGCATTTATGCCATGGAGGTATTTATAATTTGAATGTTTATTGGCATATCAAAATATACACATTTCGCTCTACAATATCTCACCATTACCACTACTATACAGATTCCCATCTTCTAACACACCTTCTGCTAATACATACATCCAACTCTACCCTAACGGGTAATCAACAAACAATACAATACTATAATACTTCTCTACTAACAAAATGTGATTAGGTTCTTTTCATCAACCCTTTACAACATTCTTAGCTTCCAAAGCCATTTTTAAAGATTTTTAATCCCCATTCCCCTTCCCCCACCCTTATCCTTCCCCCCCCCCCCCCCCCCCGGGAGGCATCTCATCCCTTTTAAGAAATCCAGCAAGGAGGCCCACGTTTTATCAAATCTCTCTTGCTTCTGGTGTCGCACTGCTGTTAATTGCTCCATCAAAACAATACGTCTCAATCGACTCTTCCACTGCTCCAGGCCCGGCAATCTATTCTGCTTCCAAGCTCGAGCTATTTCGCTGCGGGCAGCCTGAATACATGCCCGTATCGGGCGTTCACTTTTCCTAAGAGCTCCCTCAGGCCACATACCTAGCAAACAAAATCCCATATCCACCCCAAGGTCCACCCCAAACAGCCCAAGGATCTGTTTTCCCACCCCCTCCAATATACTTGGGCCTGCGGGCATTCCCACCATATATGTATGAAGGACCACTCCCCCCCCCACATTGCCTCCAACACCTATCAGATGCTCCTGGAAACATCCGGTGCAACCGCACCAGTGTATAATACCACCGATATAGCAACTTGTAGGAAGTCTCCCGCACTGCCACCCGACAGTGCCTGGCGCCCAATATTCACATGCACTCTCCGCCATTCCCGCTCATCCAGTTCCCTTCCCAAGTCTCTCTCCCACTCTCCCTGGTGTAAATATTTCGTAGTGGATCTCTCCCCTAACCCTCGATACAATAAGGTTAACAACCCTCTATTTTTCTCCCACCCCACCCACGACCCAACCCTATCATCTGTTGCCCCTTCCCAGCTCGCTCTCATATCTTTTTGTTGTAGGAAATGTCTCACCTGCATATGTGGGAAAAATCCCCACCGTGCAGACCATATTTCACCCGTAGGTCCGGGAAGGATATCGACTCTCCCTCCACTATAAATTTGTCAAAGGTGTCTAACCCCTCCCTCTCCCACCGCTTAAAAACCCCCTCCCTGCCTGATATGAAGCCCGGCATTTCCCTCACCAGTACCAACACTGAAAAGTCCGATCCCGGGGCAAATTTCCTCCTTGCTTTGCGCCACTGCCCTATCAAATGCCACATAAATGGGTTCTCCCTCCATCTCCCACCCGGGGGTGGGCCCGGTATCCAAGGTAGATACAACAATCGAGTTCCCCCCCGGCCCAGTACTGTTCCACCTCCCTGAAGCGCTTGGAGGGTCCATCCTTCTTCCTCCACTCAAACACCTGGTGTAACTGTGCCGCCAGATAATACCTCCCCAATTCAGGTACTCCCAGTCCCCCCCCCCCTCCCGAGTAGCATACATCACCCGTCTATTCACCCAAGGCTTACTGTTCCCCCATACAAAGACAAACACTTGGCTCTGCAATTTACGTAGTTCTGTTTGGCTAACCCAAACCGGCAATGATGGAAACAATTATAATAGGCGCGGTAAGAAATTAATCTTCAAGGCCACTATCTTCCCCAACCACGACAACTCCACCCCCGTCATCTGGCCATATCTTGTCAGAGGGATTCACTGTAACCTGCACTCCAAGATACCGGATAGACCGGGAGCCCACCGAAACGGAAAGGAGGCCTGTATGCTCATGATCACCTGAGGCTGCAATGTAAGCGACAGCGCCTCCTTCTTATCCCAATTAACTTTAAACCCCGATAAGCTACCGTATTCCCGTAACTCACGCATTAAGATCGGAAGGGTAGTAAGCCGCAGTGTCAGGGTGAACAGCAAGTCATCAGCAAACACCTCTATTCCCATAATATCCATCTCTATTCCCATAATATCCTGCACCGACCTTATCCTAACAGCCAACGGCTCCATAACCAGCGCGAAGAGCAATGGGGACAGTGGCAACCCTGCCGCGTCCCACATCCCAGGGAATAAAGCCCAGAGTACCCTCCATTTACCAGTACCGTTGCCTCCGGTGACGCGCACATTGCCTTTATCCAGGAACAAAACTTGGGACCTAAACCCGCATGATCTAAGACTGCCATTAAAAAATCAAAGTTCACCCTATCAAAGGCCTTTCCCGCATCGATCGAAAGAAGCATAGCCTCTGTTGTTCCTTATGCGCCAACCACCCCAACTGAATCACTCTCCTGATCCTATCCGCTGGTTGCCTACCTTCAATAAACCCGGACTGATCCGGATGGATCAACCCTGGCATGCACGATCCCAAACGCCTTAGCCAAAATTTTTACATCAATATTCAGTAGGGATATGGGACGATATGATCCACAAACCGTTGGGTCCTTCCCCGACTTGGGAATCACCACTATGGCAGCTTGGTGCATCGATGCCGGTAGCCCCCCCCTCCCCCACAACACTGCATTAAAGACTCTCTGCAGGATAGGTCCCAATTCCCCAGACATCTTTTTATAGAACAGCCCCATGAAGCCGTCAATTCCCAGCGCCTTAACTGGCACCAACTGCTTAATAACTCCCAACACTTCCCCTAGATCAATTTCTGCTTCCATCCCCTCCCCCAGTGACCTCTAACCTTGCACACCCCCTCCCCCATTTTGCAAATACTTTTTAATATCCGCCTCTGCCCCTATGGGTTCTGCTGTATAGAGTCCCTTATAATACTCCTGAAACTGTTCCCGAATGTCCCTGGCTTTATACATCATTTTGTCCTGAGGACCTTTTATTTTTGCAATTGTTTGTTTCCTTTGCAATACCTGTATTTTATTGCTCAAAAGCTGGCCCGATTTTATTGTCAAATTCATAAAACCTTTGTCTTGTCCTCTCTAGTTCAAAGGATATCCTTTCCAATTGGAGGACATTTAACTGCCGTCGAGTTTCTTCCACTTGGCCCCGCAACCTAGTACCCTCCCTCTGTTTATGGACCCTCTCCAACTGACCCAGTAACCCCGTAAGACGCTGAACTTCCTCCTCTCTCTCCCTTTTACGCTGTGCTCCCACCTGGATTAAGTGGCCTCTTACCACCGCCTTTAGTCCCATCCCATAAAACTCCTGTTGTAACTTCGCCATTATCATATAGTTCCATATACTCACTAATCACTGATTTTAAGCATTGGACAACCTCATCCCCCTGAAGGAGGTAGTCATTCAACCTCCAGAAGGTTCTCCGACCCGGATCCCAAGGCGAACCAAACCATCCCTCCACCGGGGCGTGGTCCAACCATGTAGCCACCCCAATCTGTATTTTATCCATTGCCTCCCTCCAATACTTGTCCCCAAGCAAATAGTCTATCCTACTATATGAGGCATGCACTACTGAATAGAAGGTATAATCTTTATTCTGTGGATGAGCCAGTTGCCAAAGATCTTCTAACTCAAATGCCTGCATCCACTTCTGGAAGGTCCGCACCCCCATGTCCCTCATCCCCCCCCTTCCCTGTTTGTCCGTCTAATGCAATATTGCAGTCCCCCCCCCCCCCCCTATCAGGAGCTGCCCATGAACCTTCCCCTCCAACCACTTACCCATTTCCTCCCAGAACCCCCCTGACCAATATTAGGGCCATATACCGACACCAACATTTATTTATTTTATTTTATTTTTATTTCTTATATACCGCGCTATTAAGATCAGTGCGGTTTACATTAGAACTGAACAGTGCAACAATGCATTAATATCACAATGTGCTTACATAGAACAAGGGAATAATCAAGAATGGGATAACAGGGGAAACTATTTACATGGTATATACAAAGTATTTACATAGAGTTAAATACACTAGTAATTGAGATCTACGGTGAGCATAGCTAGGTCAGGTGGGAGCATGGGTAGAACTAAAGGTAGAGGAGCACCTAACCATTCTCATGTTGGGTTAGGGTGTTGGGGTAGTTAAGGTGTGGGGTGAGTGCGAACGACTTATGTTTTTCGGGACTGGTTTCAGGATAGTGAATTAGAAAAAGATGGTGTTTTATTGCTTTTCTGAAGGAGGTGAGGCTGGATATGGATCGAATACAAGTGGGAAGGTCATTCCAGGCTGTCGGAGCATAAATCGAAAAAGCTCTATTGGTAGTTGCCTTCGTGCACCTTGTGGTGAGCTTAGGTACCGTTAGCATGTTCAGTAGTGCAGGTCTTCTGATTCTGATGTCGGGGATGTTGTTAAGCAGTTTACTGATTGGTGTGGGAGATTGATTCTTCAGTGCATTGAAAGTCATGACCAGTACCTTGTATTGAATTTGGGCTTGTAGTGGTAGCCAGTGTAGATTTTTCATTACTGGAGTTATATGTTCCGATCTTGATACCCCTGTAAGAACCCTAGCAGCAGAGTTCATGGCCAGCCGAAGTGGGCTGAGGGTTGCTTGTGGAAGGCCATGGAGGATGGTGTTCGCGAAGTCTATGTGTGGGATCACTAGGGCTTGAAATATGGTTCGATAGTCTGAAAAGTCAAGTAGTGGGCGGAGGTGGCGCAGGGTTCGTATTTTGTGGTATATTGCTCTTGTAACGGTCTTTACATGAGTTGTCATATCCAATCGCTGATCTAGGGTGATGCCTAGGTATCGAATTGTGTCTCTTGTCTCTCCCCCCAACATCACCGTCTCTCCCCCCAACTCACCTATTACTCCCACCGCCCTCCCATCAACCCTCTGAAAACACCTCCCCACAGTAAATGGGACATCATTACGAATCAGTATTGCTACGCCTGCTTTCCTATGATTCCCCCCTTCTGCCGCAAAAAACCCTTGAAATTTACCCGAATTCACCAATCACTCATCACACTGGCGCAGGTGAGTTTCCTGCAGAAATACCACTGCCTCTCCCGGAGTTCCCTCCACAACATTTTCCTTTTCTGTGGAGAGTTAAGCCCCCGCACATTCAAACTTCCCACCTTCAATCCAGAAACCATTCACTTCCCCTGACCACCCCCCTACTCCCTTTATAGATGCCTCCCCTCCCCCTTCCCCCCTCCCCCCAACACACGGAGCTCCTCTCTGCTAATATCCGAGGAAGCAACTCACCCTGGGACGCTGTATTTACCCCCTCCCACACTCATACTAATACAAACATATAAACTATCCTACATCCAGAACACATAACACATCGCACATCGGCCCCCCCATTACCCGCTCTACCCTCTGATGCGGCAATCACTTACTCTCCACGTCACCTCCCCCCCCCGCCTCCCCCCCTACAGACAAAATCAAACCTACTTGTTACTAAGTCTCTGGTTCATGTGGTCATTGTTTTGGAGGTTATTCAATTAATCTCTCCATTGTCCACTCCTCCAGGCTTCCTCCGAAGTCGTTGTCCCTTCACTAGTATCCTCTCCCATCCAGTATGTGCCCCTCTGCTCTCAAATGTGTCCAGGGTCTTGGCCTGCTCTGGCAAGTGAGGAGCACCCTCTCACCGCAACGTTTGCCAAGCCGCCTCCACTGTTTGTACTCAGAACCCCCCCTGCCATTGATGTTTCCACAATAGAGCAAAGGGGAAAAACCATCGGTATTTTGCCTTCTCCGCCCGGAGGTACTGCGTGACTGGTTGCATCTCCCTTCGTCGCTGTAGAGTCCCTGCTAATAAATCATGGTACACCTCCACCATCTGATCTTCCCACTAGAAACTCCTCTTCTTGGTTGCCACTTGCATCACCTGCTCCTTTTGTGCATAGGAAGACAAACAGGCCACAATGTCCCTCAGCCGTCCAGCCCTCTGCGGTCCCAGCGCCCTGTGGGCCTGTTCCACCACAAGGGCCTCTCCCGCAGCAGTACCCCTCACTTCCTGTAAAAGGAACAAACACACCTTCTGCACTACTGCAGCCGCATCCGCAAAGGCCTCCGCCTCTGATCCGCACATTGTTCCTCCTTGATCGATTCTCGAGGTCCTCCAGCTTATCGCGCAGCAATTCCTTCTCTGTCTGTAAACGCTGCAATTGATCCCCTGTTGCAGAATCTTTCGCCGTCTGCTGCTCAGCTTGCTCCTCCAGCATTTCAACTCTATGGCCCAACTCCTGCACATCCGATCAAATCTCTGCAAGCGATTCTTTAATCTCACCTTGGGTGGCAATAATTTCATGCTTCAGGGACTTCATCCATCCCCAGATTTCTCCTGTCATGCAGCCTTCATCGGCCCGCTCCAACTCATCCTCTAAATCATCACCCGACGCCATGTGCTCTGGCGGGTCCTGCACCTTTCTCTCTTCACCCTCTGCATACAGGGACTTATATTTCGCCAGATTTTTCTTCGCCGACATCGCCATCATTTCGGGGCTCCGCTGTCACCTGCACTTTCGTGTGGGAGGGGGCATGTGGTGCACTTTTTCGCCATTTTGTCTGCGTCCTGACGGGAGCTTGCTAACTAAGCTGCCATCTGCCGGGTGACGTCACTTCCTCCACGCCATGGAGGTATTTAAATGTCTCAATTATATCTCCTCTATCCCACCTTTCCTCTAAAGTCCTCATATGCTTTGTAATGAAGACCACTAACCATTTTAATAGCCACCCTCTGCATCAACTCCTACCTGTTTATATCCTTTTAAAGGTGTGATCTCCAGAATTGCACACAATACTCCAAATGAGGTCATACCAAAGAATTATATGGAGGTACTATTGCTTCCTTTTTTCTGTTGGCCATTCCTCTTCTTATGCACTCAAGCATCCTTCTAACTTTCGCCGTGATCTTTTCTATCTGTTTAGCTACTTTAAAATCATCAGACACAATCACACCCAGGTCCTGCTCTTCTTTTGTGGACAGAAGTACTTCACCCCCTATACTGTACTGCTCCCTTGGATTTTTGGAGCCCAAATGCATTACCCTGCATTTTTTAGCATTAAATCTCAGCTGCCAAATTCTCAACTATTCTTCAAGCTTAGCTAGATCCCTCCTCATGTTATGTACTCCTTCCTGGGTATCTACTCTATTGCAGATTTTGGTGTCATCCACAAAGAGGCAAACCTCACCCGACAGGTGTTCTGCAATATTACTAACAAAGATGTTAAAAAGAATCGGACCAAGGACAGATCCCTGTGGCACACCATTGGTAACCTCCTTCTCATCAAAGTGAGCTCCATTTACCTGTACCCTTTGTCGCCTCCCACTCAACCAATTACTAACCCAATCAGTCACTTTAGGGTCCATCCCTAGGGTGCTCAGTTTGTTTATAAGTCGTCTGTGTGGAACAGTGTCAAAGGCTTTACTAAAATCCAAGTACACCACATTTAGGGCTCTCCCTTGGTCCAACTCCCTGGTCGCCTAGTCAAACAAATCAATCAGCTTTGTCTGACAAGACCTGCCTCTGGTGAATCCATGCTGCCTTGGATCGTGTAATCCATTGGACTCCAGAAAGCTCTCTCTCTTCTCTTTCAGCAGCGTTTCCAATAATTTACTTACCACAGAGGTTAGTCTAAAGAACGCTGAACCATGGAAGAGATGTGTTCCTGAAATGACAGGGCAGAATCCAAAGTGACACCGAGATAGCGAAGGGAGGGGATGACAGGAATGGGGGAGGAGGAGAGCAGGGGAGCGGTAGAGGGAATGGGGCCACCGAAAGTGAACCAAATTACCAAAGTTTTGGATAGATTGATGTGGAGGAAGTTGGTGGACATCCATGAATCCATGGAGGAAAGACAGGAATTAAGTGGGGAGAGATCTGGTGAGATTGGGTCAGTGTGATGGAGGAGGAAAACATCATCTGCATAGTAATAGGCGGAAATACCGAATTGCTGCACCAGGAGAGTGAGGGGGACTAGAAAAACATTGAACAAGAGGGGAGCTAGGACAGAACTCTGAGGAACACCACAAGTGAGCAGATGAGCAGGCGAAGATGACGAACCAGAGAGAACTGAGAAAGATCTGTTGGTCAAGAAAGAGTGGAACCAAAGGAGAACAGAACCCAAGATCCCAACATCACGGAGACGAGTGAGTAGAGTATGGTGGGTCGACAAGATCAAAAGTGGAGGACAGGTCAAGTGAGACCGCAATAGAAATAGAACCATGATTTTGTGCAGAGTGGAGTTCATTCAGGATAGAGGAGAATAGATTCTGTGCTGTGACCAGGACAGAAGCCAGATGAACGGGGGTGAAGGGAGAGGGTGGCATCGAGGTGACGGGAGAGTTGGGAGAAGACCAGTTTCTCTAGGAGCTTGGAGAGAAAGGGGAGATTAAATATGGGACCCCAATTAGCAGGGACAGAGGGATCCAGGGAGGCCTTCTTAAGAATAGGTCGGATTAAAGCATGTTTCCAGAGGGATGGGAATGAGCCAGAGAGAAGACTAGAATTTAAACATGGAAAGGATGAGGGGGACAAGGGCCAGAGAGGGGTCAGAGAGCCAGGAGGAAGGAATAGGATTGGAAGTACAAGTTGTTTTGCGGGTGGAGTCTAAGGCCTTAGATAATTCTGGGAGAGTAATGGGGCAGAAGGAGGACCAAAGGAGGAGGAATATGGGGCCTTCATGACTAGAGGGAGAGAGAGGGGATGATGGGGTGTGTGGGGCAAGAGGGAAAGGATGAGCATAAGGTAAGAACCTTATTAGTGAAGTGCACAGCCAGTAGTGCTGGATCGGGAATAGACAGGAGCGGAGCTGGGGAGGTGAAGGAGCGGGAGACAGAAAGGGAGCGCAGAATTAGAGTCAAGCTGGAGAGACGATCTGGAAGCTGAAGAAATGAGAACAGAGAAATAGGCCAGTTTACTAGAATGAAGAAGAGAGCAATAGTGACTGTGGAAGTAATGATAATGAGCCAGATTATCAGAGGAGGGATGCTTGCGCCAGAGACGCTCGGCTCTGCGGAGGTAGGAGCGATGAAGGAGGAGCCCAGGATGATACCAGGGATGGGTATATGGACGGCGTGCACCGGAAATAGGCTGAAGAGGCGCGAGATTGTCTAAAGTGACTGAGAGGTAGAGTTCCACAGCTGGGCTTGGGAGTTAGGGGAAAGTAGGTGAAAGTCGGTGGGGAAGAGGGAGTTGGAGGGAGGGAAACGTGACAGGGTCGTGGCGTTGATGTGAGCTCCAAGGTGGGGGTGGTAGCAGAGGGAGAGAAATGGGAAGGAGGACAAGGAGTGGAGAAGAAGAGACAGAAATGATCGGACCAGGGGACTGGGAGAGAATGGAAGGCAAAGGGAGCAAGGGGGGAATTCTGTGGGAACAAAACCAGGACACTGGATAAAGGAGGGTAGTAGCTTCGGCCTATCTTTTGAGAAATCATACTTTTCTGGAAGGATTAAGGGCTCACTCAACCCAAGTGTATGTGGTGTTCAGTCCCCCCAAATGACATTTGTCAGGCAGCGATGTGGTCTTCCCCCAGCCTTTGTCAAACATTACCAGCTAGATTCGTATGTCAGGGCAGGCCAGCTTTTGGTGCAAAGAATTTAAAGGCAGCCATGTCTTTTTTCCACCCAGCGAAACTGTAGCTTTGGTACTTCCCACTGGTCTGAACTGGAATAGCAGGATGCTCTGGACAGTGCAGTTTTACTTATCAGATAAATTCCTTTCCTGGAGTCCTGCTAGACCAGTTTTGGACCCATCCCACTGTACTCTTTTTGTCTGTGATTTTGCTCTTCTCAGATTATACTTTTTATGGCAAATGTCTTGTACATAGTTCTAGAATTTGAATCCTACTCTTTCGATCCTCAATTTCTGTGCTGTCAAGGAGGTTGTGTTTGTATAGGGTGGCTTTGAGTAGTTTGACTTTTACCAAATGCTTGTTTACTAATACTGAAAGGTGTCCCTAGCTGCACCAGCACAAATACCAGTGATGATGTCACTGGAAGCTTCTAATCTTTTCTCTGCAGGGCTGTAGCAAGGGCTGTGCGAGCAGAGCAACTGCACAGGGCGCAAGTACAGAATGGGCACCAATATCTTATCTGGGCTTCCAAGAAGCTGAAGAAGAGATACTATGCATGGCTGGGGTGGAGGGGGGCTCCGGATTTATTAGTTGCACAGGGCGCATTACGGTCCTGTTTCTCTGTCTCCAACATCTGCTAGCAAGGGGATCTGGTCTAGCAAGACTCGAGGAAAGGAAATTATCACGTAAGTAAAATTTCTCCATTCTAGCATGAAAGACTAAAAGAGAAACTAGGATGAAACAACCCCAATTTAGCTACCAACATGATGACACTTTTTAAGTTTATTATATTTTTTATTTGTCTGTTATCTTTTTATAAGAGTTTGCTTGTAGTAGGTTTGGATATGCCTAATTCAAGGGTTCCTTTACTTCTTACTATCTTCACTAGGTCTGGGGTTAAGGCCAACTAAAGATAAACTAATCTAGTTCTTAGGCCAAGGCTAGCTCATGAATTTCCATTCTAGATATTCCAAAAACATCAGAGCACTAGAAACCAGGCATTTTTTATTGACCGCAGTTGACTTATAAATGCAAAAGCTGAATATTTATTTATTTGTATGCTTTTCTATACCGTCCCTTCCAGAGATCAGGGGCGGTTTACAGAGAACATGGTAAACATCAATTACATTGAACATTTTTGAGCACATAACTATTTTACAGAGAAAATATTAACTATTTTACATTGAGCACATATTCATTATTTACAGAGAATAGGACAAATATGCACATCAATAATAAACATATTAACTATTTACAACAGCCAGAACAGGACTGTCTATAGTTCGGTGGAAGGAGTATAGCGGGGTTATCAGTTGGAAAGTGCAAGGGAGAGTGGGACATGCGTTGGGTAGGGTAAACTTGTGTTAGGTGATTTGTGTACTCTTGTGACATCTGCTCGGGGGTGAGCTGTAAGTTGTGATAGTGCTGGGTGAAAAGGTATGTTTTAAGTTCCTTCCTGAAGGTTAGAAGGTCTTTAATCTCTCTTAGGTTGCATGGTAGTTTGTTCCATTGACTGGGTGCATAATAAGAGAAGGCAGTATTGCTTGTTACCTGCTTTGTTTTTCTTACAGAGTCAGGGATTAGAAGCATGTTAAGGTTCACCCTTCTTCTCATTCTGTTTTCTGAGGGGGTCTGGATTAGGGTTGCTAAATGAGAAGGGGCTATTTCGTTAATGAGCTTGAATATAGTGACTAATGTTTTATATTGAATCCTACTGGCAACAGGTAGCCAGTGGAGAGTGTATAGAATTGGAGAGATGTGGTCGGATAGCTTGGCTTTGAAAATAATCCGAGCAGTAACATTTTGGGCCATTTGTTGTATGTGAAGGTTTTTCTTAGATGTACCTTGAAATAAACCGTTGCAGAAATCTAGGTGTGGCATTATAAGTGCCTGGGCAACCGTTCTGAAATCACCAATGTCAATGAGGGGTCTGAGTTGCTGAATGGTCCTAAGTTTAAAGAATATAGTTTTAGCAGTTTGTTTTATATGAGGTGTCATGCTTAGTGTTTTGTCAAGGATAACTCCTAGATATTTTACTTCGGATTTGACTGGAAGGGTGTCTTTGAAAAGCAATTAGGTATGTTTTAAAATAAATATCAAGGTTCTGCTAAACATTCCATGTTCATCATAAGCTGTTTTTTTCCTATAGGGTAGTGATCAATCTGAAAGTGTATCAATGGGGTAAAGAGAGCTATTCCCCTGCCTGCCTTTGACACTGCACTCAAGAATATCTGGCCCTCGTGTGCTCTCTCTACCTAGTCATGTGACTGCAGAAATGAAACCTATGGCATTGAGTTTCTTAATAAATGATTCTGTTTAAAAATCAGTCCCACATTTCCATATTCACGAGTCTGACACTGATTAGGAAGGAAAGGCTTCTTTCTCAAACCATCGCTTTTTCAATTTTTAATGAAAAAAATATTTTTATTGTAAGTACTAGTGTGAAGGAGAAGAAAAGGCATTTATTGTCATAGACTAGCTCCCCTGTCCCAGGAATGTCTTTTTTTTCTAGCTGTGAAGAGGGAGCCTGCACATTTTTCACAGTGGATGAAAAGTAGATGGATTCTTACACTGTACGCATGCTTCTAACCGCAAAACACCAGGCTAGCTTCTGAAGTGTGTTTTTTGTGCTATATAGGTACTTAACTTCCAGTTAGATGGTAAATTTTCTTTGCATTTTTTTTATCTCATAAGCAAGCATTGTAATTGGGTTTTATGATCTTGGGCAAGTCACTTAACCCTTTATTGCCTCAGGTGAAAACTTAGGGGTATATCTACTAAACCAGGCTATCTGCTCCTAGGTTCTTTATAGCTGTACCTGAGGCAACTTCCTTTTTTGTTTAACGCATTACCATGGCCTGGTATAATGCGAAGAGAAAAAGAAATCTCTCAAAATCCTCATAGCCTGCCTTCACCCACACTCGTGCTCTCTCCGCACCTCCTGCCATCACCCAGTGTCTGTCTCTCTTTCATAGCACCCCCCCCCCTCCCCCAATTACCACTCTGTCTCACCATTCCTGCCTAGAGAACAAACATTTCCAGCCATGTGCCTCCTTCTCACCTCGATCTCCTTTTTACAAGGAGTTTGAGCCTGTACTGTGCCGGAAGGTTTTGCTGATCTCGCCCGTTTAATGTCTCACAAGACTTGAAACCGTAAGATCAGTCCAAACCTCCTCCACTGTGCAGCCTACGCTCTTTGCAGAGAGGGGTAAGGCAGCACTGGGCATAAAAGAAACGTTCTGGGCCCTGAAATCCTGAATGCTAGGATGCAATTTTAGATGCCATGGTGACTTGGCACCTGGGCTTTTGAGCTCTGTAGTAGGGACATGCGCTGCTGCCTGGTTATGGCAAAATAGTGAAAGTAAGGCACAGCAAAGACTGCTAAGCGGGCAATGCCTGAGCATTACTGCTGCCCTGTTAGCTTCCTGGCAGTCTGGGCAACCTGGATATTCAGTGCCAGGGCCGGATATGAGCCAAGCATTGAATGTCCCCATTTACTGCATAGCAGCAGCAGCTGCTATATGAATAACAGCCCCGTAGGATAGTTTGCAGTGGCTTGATATGCATAGTGCTGCCGCAACGTGCCGCAGCAGAGCGAGGGTGTTTTGTCCAACTGTGTGGAGAGCAGTGGCCTTCAGTCCACGTTTCATACAGCTAATGCAGCCAAATTTAGGCTAGCAAAAAGGCTGTTCTACATGTATACAGATCTGTACGAGAGCTGACTGAATATCGCCTGCTATTCTGAATAGCGATGGTGCTCACTGCTCTGTTGGTACCTGTTGACTACGTTTCAGCCCTGAAAATGAGCACAGGGCTAGCTCTCGACCGGTGTTACAAAATGGAAGTGTAAGCGCCTTCTCTCAAGGTAGCTTGTATGGGTTTCATGTCACTGCTGTGCTCCTGCATCAAGTGATCGGCAGAGGTGCACCTAATACCACCCATTGAGGTGGCAATAAGTGCAACAGCACTAGGGAGTACACTACTACTAATAATAATCATTTGAATAGTGCTATAAAGTGTGCATAGCACTATACATATAGATGTAAGATACAGTCCTTGCTCATCAGAGCTTACAATCTAATCAAGACAAAACGTATGGAGCCCGATTCCACTATGGGCATGTCAGGGCTGTCTGGTTGGCCCCAAGCAGGACAAGCCCTGTGATGGCTCAGCATGCTCCTGCATATAAGTCCTGCCCACGTGCACCACTATCCCCTGCAGCACCGGCCCCGGGCTGGGCAGCCAGAACCTAGATCAGTTGGCAGAGACCTACCATGCAGCCCCACAAGTCGCCTTGCAGAATCGGGGCCATAGTGAAACTGGGGACTAGAGTATGGTAAGCTACACATAAGTAGTGGACAAGAGAGTGAGGAGCATCAGGATCCAAAGGCGGCTTCAAAGAGATGGGTTTTTAGCCTGGATTTGAATAGGGCTGGAGAAGGGGCCATAAAGCTGCCCGCGTTACCCGTGATATGCACACTCTGCCCTTGAACACAGTCTCTGCCCCAATCTGCGCTTTGTGGGTAACGTGGGATTTTTAGTACGGCTGTATTTTTGGTGTGCGGTATATTTTGCCACTGTACTTGTGTGCGCTGAACCCTGCGTTATCCAGTAGCACACTTTAATAATTATGTCCCTAAATGTATATATTTAGTGCCACTCACTATCTCTATAGTGGTGCCGAATGCTGTATATGTCTTATATTTAAACGCTGTGGCTGGTCTTTCAATATTGGCCTGACTTTTAAATATGAAAAACTTGTTTTAGTTTTATATCCATAAGAACATAAGAAATGCCATACTAGGTCAGACCAAGGTCCATCAAGCACGGTATCCTGTTTCCAACAGTGGCCAATCCAGGTCACAAGTACCTGGCAGGTTCCCAAAAAGACACACAGGTTCCACAATGCTTGTATTGGGGCAAGCCGTGGATTTCCCAGGTCCTCTTTAAAAATGGTTTATGGACTTTTCCTCCAGGAACTTGTCCAAACTTTTTTTTTCAACCCAGCAACATCAACAGCTTTTACAACATCCTCCGGTAACGAATTCCAGAGTTCGATTACGTGTTGAGTGAAAAAAATATTTTCTCTTATTAGTCTTAAACGAGTTACATTGTAGCTTCATTGCATGTCCCCTAGTCTTTTTACTTTTTGATGGCGTAAACCTTTTGATGCCTGTTTTACTCCATTCATTAATTTATAGGCCTCTATCATATCTCCTCTCAGTCATTTCTTTTCCAAGATGAAGAGCCCTAATCTTTTAAACCTCTCCTCAAAGGGATATCCTTCCATCCTTTTTACCATTTTGGTGGCTCTTCTCTGTACCTTTTCTAATTCCGATATATCCTTTTTAAGATATGGAAACCAAAATTGCACACGATATTCAAGGTTTTGTTTTTATTCTCCATTCCTTTCTTTATGATACTTAGCCTTCCATTTGCTTTCTTGGCCACTGCTGCACACTGGGTGGAGGGTTTCAACGTGTTATCCATGATGACGCCTAAATATTTTTCCTGGGTGGTGGTTCCTAATATGGAACCTTGCATTGTGTAACTCATAGTTTGGGTTGTTCTTTCCTAGGTGCATAACTTTACACTTGTCCATGTTAAATTTCATCTTGCCATTTGAATGTCCAGTCTTCCAATTTATCAAGGTCCTCTTGCAGTTTTTCACAATCTGCTTGGGTTTTAACAACTTTGAATAATTTTGGGTCATCTTCAAATTTGATTACCTGACTCGTTATTCCCATTTCCAGTTCATTTACGAATATGGTAAAAAGCAACAGACCCAGCACAGATCCCTGGGGTACTCCACTAATCACCTTTTTCCATTGAGAAAATTGGCTATTTAGTCCTATCCTCTGCTTTCTATCTTTAACCAGTTCTTGATCCACAATTGTACATGGCAGCCTATCCCATGACTTTTTAATTTTGCCAAGAGTCTCTCATGAGGGACCTTGTCAAAGGCTTTCTGAAAATACAGTGTATCTGGATCGACTGGCTCACCTTTATTTATTTATTTATTTATAGCTTTTCTATACCGCGCTCTTTTTCATCAGCGCGGTTTACAATGAACAAGAATACTCACAGCAAGCAACAGGTTTACATGAAACAGGAAAATTCAACTGGGCTTCAACTTGGTGAAACTATGTACATATATGTTATGAAATTATATACAATGAATAGAGATTTTATTAACGTCTTGTATAAATAATATATTTACAATTTTTCTTTATCTACCTGTTTATTCACACCTTCAAAAAATATAACAGATTAGTAAGACAAGACCTTCTTTGGCTAAAGCCATGTTGGCTTTCTCCCATTAAACCATGACCATCTATATGTTCAGTAATTTTGTTCTTTATAATGGTTTCTACCATTTTACCCAGTACTGATGCTGGGTTCACTGGTATGTAGTTTCCCGGATCACCCCTGGAACCCTTTTTAAAAATTGCTGTTACACTGGCCATTTGCCAATCTTCCAGTACTACAGATGATTTTAATGATAGTTCACAGATTAGTAATAGCAGGTCTACAATCTCATATTTCAGTTCTTTCAACATCCTCGGATGTATACTGTTCAGTCCAGGTGATTTGCTGCTCTTTAGTTTATCAAATATTTGTAGTACATCTTCCCAGTTTATCAATATTTCTTTCAATTTTTCTGATGCATTTAAATACCACTTCAATCATGGGTAACTTTCCTACATCTTCTTCAGTAAAGACTGAAGCAAAGAATTCATTCAGTCTCTCCGCTATGGCCTTGTCCCCTCTTAGTGCCCCTTTTATCCTTCTATCATCTAATGATCCAATTGACTCTCTCACAGTTTTTTTGCTACAAACTTTTATTTATTTAACAGGATTTATATCCCACTTTATCCTGAAATCAAAGTGGTTTTCACTTTAAACGAATTAGACTCAGAATCAGAGTGCAGAGGTGTCGGCATGCAGTGTTTGTCTAGTATTGAGTGTGTAGGTGTAAGAAAGGTGTAACTTGATTATAAGATGCAATATATACAGGGTGAGCTATCTACAATGTACTATATACAAAGAGGAGGTGAGGGGGAGGTTAAGGCGGGGGGAGGCGGGAGGAGAGAGGCAAAGGCAAGGTGGGGGGTGGTGGTTTCATGAACAATTAAGTTGAAGGGGACCCTGGACAAGCTATGTGATGTTGCTATAATGCTCTATGTAGAGTGTGGTCTTAAGTAACTTTCTAAAGTCCTTAATGTCCATAGTTGATCTTAAGCCATCAGGGAGGGAATTCCATAGGGCAGGTGCTGCCAGGGATATTGCTCTCCATGAGGTGGTTTGTCTCATTTTGCTCTCCTTGAGGAGGTTTGTCTCTTTGGGGGTTGTGATGGTGTCCATGGTGCCCCTCCTCCTGGGTCTGGGGTTTGAGTCAAAACTGATGATGGACTGCAGACTGTTCGCTGAGAATTCTTGTTTGATTTTGAAGATGTTCAGTATGGTTTTATATCGGACGCGAGAGTCGATTGGAAGCCAATGTAGAAGGTTCATAATGGGGGTGATGTGATCATGTCTTGCGGAACCAGCTATTATGTGAGCAGAGGTGTTCTGTGCCAACTGCAGGGGCCAGAGTGTGTGTTTTGGGAGCACAGGGTAAATGTGATTACAGTAGTCCAATATGGGTGTGATGTTGGCCTGACAGTACAGAAGTAATCTTGGGAGAGAATTGGCTTGAAAAAAGTTTTTATTATGCATTTTTGCTTCCTCGCTTTGTTTTTCAAATTCTCTCTTTGCCTGCCTTATCAATGCCTTGCATCTAACTTGCCAGTGCTTATGTTTCCTGTTTTTGTCATTTGACTCCTTTTTCCATTTCCTGTGAAATGCTTTTTTGGCTACAACTGCCTCTCTGACCTCACCTTTAAACCATGCTGGCAGTTTTTTGGACTTCCTTCCACTTTTCTTAAAGCATGGAATACAGCTGGTCTGGGCTTTCAAGATAGTATTTTTAAACAACAGCCATACTAGATGTAAATCTTTAATCTCTGCAGCTGCTCCTTTTAGTTTTTTCTTAACTATTTTCCTCATTTTAACATAGACTCCCTTTTGAAAGGTGGCTTTCCTTGCCATCCTTCCTTCATTTATTAAATCAAACATGATCATACTATGATCACTATTGCCAAGTGGCCCCAACACTCTTATCTCTTGCACCAGATCCTGTGTTCCACTAAGGACTAGGTCCAAAATGGCTTCCCCTCTTGTTGGTTCATGACCCAGCAGCTCCAAGAAGCAGTCATTTATTTCATCAAGAAACTTTATCTCCCTCGCATGTCCTACCATGACACTGACCCAGTTGATATTGGGGTAATTGAAATCACCCATTATTATTACTGTGTAACTTTTGTTAGTGTCTCTGATTTCTTTGACCATTCCATCATCCATTTGTTCATTCTGGCCATGCAGTCAGTAGTACACTCCCACTGCCATTGCCTTCCTCTTTTTACATGGAGTTTCAATCTATATAGATTCTACAGTATATTTTGTTTCCTGCAAAACTTTAATCCTTTCTGACTCAATGCCCTCTCTAACATAGAGCGCAACCCCTCCACCAATTTGATCTACTCTATCATTGCGATATAGTTTGTACCCAGGTATCACAGTGTCCCACTGGTTGTCCTCCTTCCACCATGTCTCTGAGATACCTCTTCCTCAAGTGCTACCCGGAAGATGGTAAAACAACCCCTCACCCACAACAACGCTTCACGGACACATGTAACCACCCTCAATGTGTTGTATATACGTGCAAATACTTTTTCTGTTAGCCATTCAGATGTAAATAGTTAATACTGTTATCAAAGTTATTTTACCTGTTCTATGTAATTACGGTGTAACCCCCCACTGTAAACTCTCCTTGTTCCATGTAAACCACACTGATATCGAAGAGCGTGGTATATAAGAAAAATAAATAAATAAATACCAATCATATCTAACCTCTCATTTAGTGCTATATATTCTAACTCTCCCATCTTGCTTCTAGTATTTGCATACAAGCATTTTAGAGGTTGTATTTTTTTCATAATAATCTGGTTATCGATAGGCAGGGTTAATTTAGAATCTTTAAACTCTGTCTGCTCTGTACTTAAGGGCATTTGGGTTACTTTTGTCTTTGATGTGCCTTAACTTCAGTCTTTTGCTAGTATCCTTCAAGGATACATTGTTCCAAACCATGCTCTCTTGGGCGTTTGTTGGCTTTCACTTATTATCTAGTTTAAAAGCTGCTCTATCTCCTTTTTAAAGATGAATGCCAACAGCCTGGTTCCATCCCGGTTAAAGGGGAGACCATCTCTTTGAAAAAGCCCCTCCTTTCCCCAGAATGTTGCACAGTTCCTAAGAAATCCAAAACCCTCTTCCTTGCACCATTATCTCACCCATACATTGAGACTCTGGAGCTTTGCTTGCCTTTTGTGTCCTGCACGTGGAACAGAAGCATTTCGGAGAATGTTACTCTGGAAGTTCTGGATTTCAGCTTCCTATCTAAAAGCCTACATTTGGCCTCCAGAACCTCCCTACCATGCTTTCCTATGTCATTGGTACCAACATGTACCAAGACCACAGACTCCTCTCCAGTGCTATCTAAAACCTTAGCTAGGTTGCACATGAGGTCTGCTACCTTTGCACCAGGCACGTATGTTAACCTGACATTCTTAAAGTCCACCAACCTCCAAGCTATCTACATACCTAATGATTGAATCACCAACTATAAATAGAAATTACACTTACCTGGTAATTGTAGTTCCTGGAGGGTCCAGGTTAGTCCTCCACATCCGGGTAGTGCACCTCCTCCTGCAGCACGGAGACTGGACCAATCAGAATCTTGTTCATGATGTACTCTGCTGGAGCTCCCATCAGCCCCCCAGTGAACTAGTAACAAAGCATACTTAAAGAAGCAACACATGAATGAAATAGAAATATTAAAACTTATCATAACTACCTCCCCTCACAGAAACGAAGAACCCCTCCCCAAACGAGGAAGCCAAGACTTTGCCCATTGCTTCTGCCGCCCATCTGAAACCAGAGGCAGACGCGACGAAAAATAGAAGAAAGTAATATTCCACCGCAACACGGCGAAGCCCTAGAAACCCCCAACCGAAGGATTTCTCTAAAATGCCTGATAGGACTCACCGTTGTCTTGTAGAAAACGCGCCGGACGCAAAAAGCACTGATAGAAAACATGGGAGGGAAGGAGGACTAACCTGGACCCTCCAGGAACTACAATTCCCAGGTAAGTGTAATTTCTATTTCCTGAGCGGTCCTCCAGGTTAGTCCTCCACATCCGGGATGTAACAGAGCAGTTATGAACGGGCGGGACCTTGCAATCCGGCGCGCAAAACCGCCGATCCAAAACAAGCATCCCGAGCGGCCAACACGTCCAAGCGGTAGTGTTTGCTGAAAGCGTGAAGAGACGACCAAGTAGCCGCTTTGCAAATTTCCGCCGGCGGAACCAGACTATGTTCTGCCCAAGACGACGCTTGCGCTCTAGTAGAGTGAGCCCTCAAACCTGAAGGAACCGCACGCCCTTGTACCACATACGCAGAGGAAATCGCTTCCTTAATCCACCGAGAAATAGAAGACTTAGCCGCAGCTTCTCCTTCCCGCACCCCGCCAAATAGCACAAACAATCGATCTGACTTGCGGAAAGCTTCTGAGACCTTCAAATAACGACGCAGTACCCGTCAGACATCTAAACGATGCAAGCCTGCTTCCGAATCACCCACCGCGTCAGAGTGAAACACTGGGAGAAAGACGGACTGATTCAGATGGAAAGGAGAAACCACCTTCGGAAGAAATGACGGAACTGGTATCAAGACTACCCGATCTTTAGAAAATGACAAAAATGGCTCCCTGCACGAAAGCGCCTGCAGCTCCGAAATGCGTCGTGCCGAACAAATAGTCACTAGAAACACAGTCTTCAGGGTCAGATCCTTTACCGGCGCCCGCCGAAGCGGTTCAAAGGGCGGACGAGCCAAAGCTTGCAAGACCAGATTCAAATCCCACGGAGGAATTACAATCCTGCGCGACGGTCGCAGCCGGAAGACCGCCTTCAGAAATCGCCGGACGTCCGTGTGCATCCCAAGAGACATCCCTAACACCTTACCGTGGTAGCACGCAAGAGCCGCCAGATGGACCTTTAAGGAGCTGGCGGCTAGCCCTTTATCAAAACCGTCCTGCAAAAAATTGAGAATGATGGCAATAGACGCTGTCGCCGCCCGAATCCCACGGCGCGAACACCAGTCCTCAAAAATGCGCCAGACGCGCACGTACGCGAGGGAGGTGGACGTCTTGCGAGCCCGCAGCAGAGTAGAGATAACCGCGGAAGAATAGCCCTTCTTCGTCAGGCGAGCCCTCTCAATGGCCAAACCATAAGCGAGAACCGATCCACTTGCGGCATCCGCAGGGGTCCCTGAATTAACAGATCCGGAAAGACCGGAAGCCTCCAGGGAGACCCGACGACCAAACGCACTAGATCCGCATACCAAGGACATCGGGGCCAATCCGGAGCCACGAGCAGTACCTGACCGCAATGCGCCTCGATGCGCTGGAGCACTCTGCCGATTAACACCCACGGCGGAAATACATAGAGGAGACCGCCCTGCGGCCACGGCTGAATGAGGGCGTCTATCCCCTCGGACATGCGCTCCCTTCGCCTGCTGAAGAACCGACTTGTCTTGGCCGACTGAAACGTCGCCATGAGGTCCATGAGCGGAGACCCCCACCGGCAAACTATTTGCGCGTAGACCTGCAGGTGCAGCTCCCACTCCCCGGGATCCACTTGCACCCTGCTGATAAAATCCGCCGTGACATTGTCCTTCCCAGCGATATGCGCTGCTGAAATCGCTGGCAGATGGAGCTCGACCCACTGGAACAACGCCTCTGCCTCGGCCTCCACGGCCGCACTGCCTGTGCCGCCCTGCCGGTTGATGTATGCCACCGTCGCGGAGTTGTCCGAGAGTACTCGAACCGCACGGCCCTGCAGCGTCGACTCGAAAGCCTCCAGCGCCCTCCGCACTGCACGGAGCTCGAGTCGATTGATCGACCAAGAGGCTTCCTGGGCTGACCATATCCCCTGCGCATAACTCCTCTCGCAATGGGCCCCCCAGCCGAGTAGACTGGCATCCGTTAACACCGGGACCCACCGAGGCTGTTTCAGGGGCAGACCCGCTCGCAACGTCCGGGGGCACCTCCACCACAGTAGCGCCCGACGAACCCCGATCGGACAAGGCAACCGCCTGTTGAGCGACTCAGTCTGGTTCGACCAGTGACGCAACAGGGCCCGTTGGAGCGGACGCATGTGAAACCTGGCCCATGGAACTACCTCTAGAGTGGCCGCCATCGTCCCCAACAAGCACAGGTACCACCACGCAGAAGGAGCGGGCATCCCGAGGAAGGAGCGCACGAGACCTTGCAAGGCCCTGACACGCCGGGGCGGCAAGCAAACCAAACCTCTCGCCGTATCGAACTGAACTCCGAGATACTCGAGGCACTGCGTCGGCACTAACTGACTTTTCTTCTCATTGACCACCCAGCCGAGAGACTGCAGAAGCGTCACCACCTTCTCTGTAACCTGCAAGCTCTCCTCTTTGGACTTTGCGCAAATCAACCAATCGTCCAGATAAGGGTGGACCAGGATGCCCTCCTGCTGCAAAGCTGCGGCCACCACTACCATGATCTTGGTGAAAGTGCACGGCGCCATCGCCAACCCGAAGGGCAGAGCCTGAAATTGAAAGTGTCCCCAGGGGAAAGCGAACCGCAGGAAACGCTGATGACCGGATTGAATAGGAATGTGCAAATAAGCCTTGGAGAGATCCAAGGAAGTTAGGAACTCTCCTTGCTGCACCGCCACGATGACGGACCGCAGGGTTTCCATGCGGAAATGAGGAACCCGGAGACAACGATTGATGCCCTTGAGATCGAGAATAGGCCGGAGAGACCCGTCTTTCTTTGGCACCACAAAATAAATAGAGTAGCGCCCCAGACCGCGCTCGGCAGACGGCACGGGTACTACCGCCCCCAGGGCGAGAAGGCGATCTAACGTTAACCGAATCGCCTGCTGTTTGTGCTGGCCCCTGCTGGGAGACAGAACGAACGAATCGCGAAGTGGACAGGCAAACTCCAGGGCATAGCCTTCCCGGATGACCTCCAACACCCACTGATCCGAAGTTATCCGAGCCCATGCCGACAGGAAGTTCTGAAGCCGACCCCCGATAACCGGAGCCGTCTCCGGAAGCCGCCTGGCGTCATTGCGGCTTGCGTGAAAAGGAAGAGGAAGCCGAAGAGGCGGCAGGGGCAAAGCCCCTTCCCGCTCCCCGGAAGCCACGAAACCCTTGAGAGCGGTATGCAAACCTACCCCGCTGGGAACTCCACAAACGGGAAGACCGAAACTTCCAAAAATCCCGCGACGGCCCCCACGGAACCGAAGAAGTTCGGCCAAGCTTAGGCCTATCCTCCGGAAGTCTACCACCTTTGGACTCCCCTAAATCCTTCACCAACTTATCAAGATCTTCGCCAAACAACAATTTACCTTTAAAAGGCAATTTACCGAGACGCGACTTAGAGGAAGCATCAGCCGCCCAATTTCGCAACCAGACAGACCGGCGAGCCGCCACCAAGGAAGCCATACTATTAGCCAATGTCCTAATCACGTCATAGTGAACATCTGCCAAGTACACCGACCCAGATTACAAACGGGTCCCTTCCAACACCCTGTCTGGTTCCAAGCCGGATTCATGTCCTAAACGCTGAGCCCATCTTAAACATGCTCTCGCCACCCAGGCTCCACAAATAGAAGCCTGCAGAGCCAGGGCATTAGTTTCAAAGGCCTGCTTTAACAAACCATCCACCTTCCTGTCCTGCGGATCCCTCAAAGCCGCACTGCCTTTGACTGGGATGGTAGTCTTCTTGGTGACCGCCGATACTAGGGCGTCAACTTGCGGTGACTTAAAACTGTCCTTGTCCGCAAGCGGGTACAAGCGGTGCATCGTATAAGTGCCCTTTAGCCCCGCTTCGGGCTGATCCCATTCAGTCTGAATCATCTGAGCTACTACACAATGCACAGGAAAAACCACCTGAGAGTCCCTGACGGCTTGAATTAGGGGATCTTCTAAACCTTCCTCCTCCGTCGAAGGAACTGAAGCCAGATTGAGTGTCTGAAGAGACTCCTTAATCAACGGAACTAACTCCTCTCTGCGAAAAACGCGAATGATTCGGGCCTGATCCTCGGGGTCCGGGATTTCCCCCTCCTCCAACTCTTCATCGATGTCGTCGGCCTCCAGCGCCAGCTCAGTCCCGCGCCAGTCGATGCCGTCACTCTCAGAAAGGCGAGAGCGTTTAGCTGGCCTTGTGAAAGTCTGCTGCCCCTCCTCACCCAAACGGGAGGGCAGAGACCCCTGAGAAGGTCCGGCCTCCGGAAGCTTGCCCAGACGGCCCAAGCGGAACGCCTGATGCATCAAAAGAACAAAATCCGGTGAAAAATCTATAGAGGAAGGGGTAGAACCACCCTCGGGCAGGGCCCCCTGCTCCTTGGGCGCCACAGGAGAAACGGGCGTTTGAGGACCTGGGGGGGACTCCTGGTCAACCTGCCGAGCCGGACTAACCGGCTCCAACAGAGACTTGCCTTCCATCTGAAGTTCAATATTAGAGGAGACTGACGCACAGCCCTTGCAAACTCCAGACTCTGAAACAGCTCCTCTGCGGGAACCGCAGACCAAACACTGTGGCCTTGCAGCCATAGAAACAAGGAACTACGATGCTAATAGGTCCAAATAGAGCAAAAAAAACCTAAAATGGCTTTTGTCTTTTTCGTTTTTTTTTTTTTTTTTTTTTAAATTCAAATGAAGACAAAGGGGATCCGGAGCGTAGGCCCGAACAACTAACCCAGCAGGTACCGGCCAAAAAACCCCAACCCGCAGCAGTCCCCGAGCTCGGGAAAAAAACGCGGGAAAATGAAAAGAATGGTGGCGTGAAAAAATGGCCACCGGCAACGATGGCTGACAGAAAAAACCGGCGGGAAACCCAGCAAAGACCGCGCGTGAGCAGCAGCCCGTCGAAAAAGAACAAAAGGAGCAAAAAGCACCGTCGGTGCGGGAGACTCACCCCTGGACGCCGGAGGGCCGATCGTTGAAGGATCGCAGAGGAAAATAAGCCCTGCGGGGCAGCCCCGAACAGCGGAAGAGTAACTCACTCAAAGCAGCAGCATGCCAGAGCCGAGAACAGCCTTCAGCCGGCGGGACAAGCCAAACAACGGGGCTGCCAACAAGATCTCACCTCTGTACAGTCCAGGAGGGAGAGCGACAATAATCCGCTGCCTCCAGCTCCCTTGCAGATGGCTGAGAGCAGAATCGGGCAGACTTGGCTCCTCAATCGGCCCCCCCCTTTTTGTGAGCTGTTGCAGGGAAGTTAAAGGGACAGCTACAAATAGAAAAGAAAGAAATATAGCCAAATAAACCCACAAGAAAGCTAACTAGTGCTGCATCCAAGTCACTAAGTGAGCCCAGCACTAGGCTCACAGGTCCTCCTGCTGCACGGAGACTGGACACACTGGGGGGCTGATGGGAGCTCCAGCAGAGTACATCATGAACAAGATTCTGATTGGTCCAGTCTCCGTGCTGCAGGAGGAGGTGCACTACCCGGAAGTGGAGGACTAACCTGGAGGACCGCTCAGGAACGGCTTTTCTAACCCTTCCCTCATGGGCCCATGGCCATGGAGAAACCATCTCAGTGTGAGAGGGTTTTACATCACCTGGAGAACATAATGGGGGGGATGACATAATAGGGGTAATTTTCCATGGACTTGGTAAGCTTTATATATAAAACTTTTCTCACACACACACAGCAATATCAATATAAAGCTTTTTCCATACATAAAACGTATGTCTGTGGAAAAAATCCATATTAGTGTATATGTATATATATATAATGAGGGCAGATTCCAAAACCTATTTAGTGAGGTAACTTGTGGATAGGAAACAAAGTTTAATATTTAGAAGCATGGAGGGGGATATTCAAAGGGGCTAACATGGCTAGCAGACCTGCTACCCATATTAATGCCCTTTTCTGGGATACTGAGCCGCTGCACGCCCTGGTGCTAGCCTGGTAATATTGAGCTGCTACCCGGTTATGGTAAAGTGGTGAAAATAAGGCACAGCAACGACTGGCCTAACCTTTGCCGCAGAAGCTAATCCAGCAGTGACTGATTATCGCTGCTGCCCACTTAGCTTCCTGGCAGTCCAGGCATTGAATATCTGGGTTTAAGTTTCAACGGCAATGGCTAGCCACGGCCGCTGACTATTCCTCCCATGATGTCTAAGTTGTTTATAGAATTGTTCTGAGGAAGGGGTAGTGCATAGGATGATGATCAGTAGTAGTAGTGGAGTTTAAGTATGAAAATGTTAGGGGGGGCCTGAATGTTAAGGGGGGGTGGGGGGAGAGAGCACTAAAGGCTGAAGGTTCAACTAGAGTAGACCATCTAATATCCTGAAACCAAATCAGTTTCCTTTCCCTTCTATTCTGAGAGTCCTAGTAGGGTGATGATCTAATCCATCTCCCCAGCATTCCCGGTGCAATCTCTTCACTTCAGGGCCTGTTTATCTCGTGCATCCATTTCCCCCCCCCCCCCCATCCCTTAAGAGTTGGGAGTAGCAGAAGCAAAGCCCATACACCTTCACCCTTGCTCCACCCTTTCTGCATTGGGATGCACCCCGGGGGTCTTTCTGCCATATAAAGCAATTTTTGCCTTATATGGCAGACAGATCTCACTCCGTGCCATGGGGTCAGGTGCTACTATTTTCCAAGATTGTGGCACGGGGGGGGGGGCAGGTGGGTGTGGCACTGCTCCTCCCCCCCCCCCCCTCCCGCCAAGATGTGGGAAGGGAGTATTGAGCTGCTACCAGGGGTTTGGAGGAGGTGGCGGAGTTGCTGGGCGATCGGGTGAGATTTTTTTTAGAGGTTTGGGAGATAGGTGTCATCAGTGATGGCAGGGTTGGGAACAGCAGTCAGGCAGTCTGCCTAGTTATCTGGGATGAAGTGTCAAACTACCTCAGATGACTTTTTTCGGTTTTTTTTTTTTTTTTTTTTTTTTTTTTTTTTCAATCCAATGCAATTGCAGAGGTGCCAAACTGTTGCACACAGGGCTCTGGGTTATGTGTCTAGCTTACTCTCCTTCTTTAGCTTATTTGCGTGCTCTTTGTTTATAGCACTGCTGTGCAAAACATCAGTGTTAAACTTGTGTTAGAGATCCCTCTGCTAGAGCTTTAGCGCTGGGCTGTAGTGCAGCTTTTCTGTATTGAGCTGTGAGTCAGAAGTGACTTAGGGGTGTAGTTACTAAAGTGTGCTGACGTTAATGTGTGTTGTTAGTAACCAGGGCTGGCCCAACCACTAGGCAAACTAGGTGGTCGCCTAGGGCAGCCAAGTCTGGCGGGCAGCAAAAGCAGGTCATTGAAAGCTAAATAATAGATTTTGACAGCCAGAGGGGATGTAAAGCTTGAGGTTTGCCTAAGGCTCCCACCCTTTGGACCAACTCTAGGGCCAGCCCTGTTAGTAACTAGGCTCCATTGAATAATATGTGTTAATATTAGTGCCCTTTTGTAACTAGACCCCGTAGTGTTAACCTTGAAAATATGGCACATCATACTGTAGGTGCCTAATTAAATTGAGATGGATGTTTTAGTAAGAACGTGGGTATTTTTCTTAAGGAAAAGCAGCATAATCTGGCTGCTAGTAGCCAGGTCAGTTACTAGATTTTTTTTTAATTTTAATTTTCTTTTTAGTCACATAACCTTGATAGGCAGGGTCTATCTAACCTCACCTAACATTTGGCTAAGATAGACTGAAACCCATGACCACCTGTATTTAATTAAAGTCCTCTAACCTCTGGGCCACCAATGACACTGAGGCTATTTTCTCTGCCCTTTTCACGCTCTTTCTGAAACTTGTAAAACGGACAGGGTCAGCTCAACACTTAAAGGATTTGAACCCGCAGCCTTCCAGGTGGAAAGGAGGGCCACACCCTACTCTCATCCAGTAATACTCACCTGCCTTTTCCTCCCTTATTTCTAGGCTCAGTTATCAGACAGGGCAGCCCAACCCTAAAGGATTTGAACCTACACCCTCCCAGCTAGACAGCAAGGCCTGGCCCCTATCCAGTGGGCCACTTATCAACTTCTAGTATGTGGTCCAGTGACGTTACTATGTGGTCATGGTCACTCATACAAAGTCATATTTTAGCATTATTTTAGTGATGGCAGAACAGAAGGCATCTTAACCTGAGCAGGAGCTAATCCCCTTTGATGAAAAGAAAGGAGTATATATGTGTACCATCCTCTGGCCTGCAAGAAGATTACAGAATGAAAACTTGAAAATATAACAGTGCCTAAGAAAAAAGCTTTAAAAATGTCTTTCTTCCTGCTGGACGCAGGCATGTCCCATCTTGGAAATATTTCTTTTTCTTTCCCAGATAGTGGGATCCATTCCTTTTCCTCCCAGTTGTGGCCTCTGGATTTTGAGTTCGCCTGCCTCCCTGGGCTCCTCTCCTGCCCTGGAAGAGGTTATAGATTGCTTTCTGCACATCAGGTTCCTCTCTGTACATTGCAAGGCCTCCCTGATGTCAACAGAGGCCCCTAGGGGAGAAGAGGGCAAGGGGAGGGGAGAGATTTGGAGGATCGGTATTTCGATTTCTGTCATCCACTCATGAAATAGAGTGAGTAGGCAGAATCAGACACAACCAGTGCACAAAAGGTCTCTGAATATTCCCTTTTGGAAAAATATTAAAATGAGAATAATCAACAGTGTGACGTGCATGCCACAGTGAGTTGTAGGCTTTTAGTGGAGGAGGGCAGCGTATCAGTTTGGGCACATTTTTAATGATCTATTTCCTGGCATTTCTGAGCCCTGCAGTCTGTATTTTTGGGGGTCTGGGACGCTGAGCAGCTGAGAGCACTTTCTGTATACCTAGGAAAATCAGCAAACTTGGTAAAGCCTCAGAAGGAGAGGGGGGGGGGGGGGCCCACTGCTTTGCCTGGAAATTTTTTTACAGATAATCTGGGTTTAAATGATAAAGGTGACATGCTCCAGTCCTGGGATTACATTGTTTCATTTTCTCTCTTAGTTGCCCTGGTCTTCATCTTCCTTTCTCTTCTTCCTAAGTTTTGTCCCTCCTCTCCTCTCTCTTTCTTCATCTCCCTTATGATCTCTCATACAGTAGGGCTGCTTAAAGGGAGACCAACAGTCCTTTCTGCCACACCCGCCAACCATCATTTCACTGTGCCTCTGGGGGTTTCATTTCGCCTGGCAAGGGTTGCTACTTCTATTACTGCTCATCAAACTTCAAAACTGAATCTCCCTGGAAGAGCAGGAATGGGGAAGGTTTATGAAAGTACTTCAGAGATAAAGTTTCAAAACCTACTGTTCAGGCAATGGAATTCTGTTTTGCCTGGATAATCTACAAACTACAAATGTCTGGATACACTTTTGTGATACATATCACAACAGCTGTGATTCCCATCTCTCTCTGGCTGACACGTATGGGATTTGGAGGGTTAGTTTCCTTGCAAAAAAAATATGAGGATGGTGACCTTGTACATTAAATTGCTTACAAGCCTGTAAGGATGTCTGAATACATTTGAGCAGTGCAGAAACTTTCAAGCTTAAGGACACTGAAGGCCATATTTACCAAAGGATGCTGATGATGAACGAGGGTTTACTGTGCATGCGATATCCGTTCACACACACTAAAAGCGCAGTGGTACTAAAGGTCCCACATTAGTTGCTTAGCGGTGGTTGGGGCGGAGTGTGGGTGGTGATTCTGCATTGTGTTTAGCGTGGGTGTAAGCACATGCTCGCTGTCGATGTCACAACGTAGATACACTTACCACCACCTCAGTGGGTAGTGGAAACTGCACCCAGGGTAATTGCGGCAATCATATTAGCACAGCGGTGGTGCTGGACCCTGTTCTCTGGAAACTGCTTTCACCCAGTGAAAAGCAGTATATAAACCTAGCTAAATAAATAAATAAATAAAATAAAATAACTGCATGGGTACATGCTATCCATGCCCCCAATAAATAGTGGGGCCTAGCACTACCCCGTGCTAATTCTTTAGCCCTGAACATGCAGTAAATTATCATGTTTTAGTAAACTTACCCTTTAATGGACTGCAATTTTGGGATGAGCTGGGCTCTATGTCTTGTGTTTTTAATTTGTCTGATTTTTTTTTTGTATATTTTTTAAAGTTTTCTAGAGAGTCTTTCTCGGGAGGTTAATTTAAATTATATTTATTGTATTATTGATGATGCTATTGGGTGTTGTAATAATTTGTTTCTTCTATAAATGTGGCCGTGGCTCCCTCTTTTTTAAAGAATCTTTTATACATAATAGCTTAACTTTGTTTTGGTGTTAACAAAATATATTTTCTGTATTAATGTTTTGAACTGTTTACAATTTTGCGTTACATCACTTATGTAGAACGCTAAACAAAGGCAAAAGCTGGCAACCTTCATGGAGTGGCAGGTACAGCTGTAGCCATCGAACTGGGCAGAGTCAATGGACCATGGTAGTCTTTCTTTGCCATCATTTGCTATGTTAAAGAATATTAAGCTAGCTTTCTCATACTGCAACTGACATAGCTCAGCCCTTAATTTTACAGCAAAAATGACAAAATAAACTCCTCCATCCCTCCCTCACTTTGTAGAGGTTTTTACTGTTGATACCTGTAGATCACCTCCAGTATGCACAGAGAGGACTGGAAGATTTAAATAGTCGTCCTGAGGACCGGGAGATGTCACATTTAACAGGGCGGGCCATGTGAAGACTAGGCTACCATTCCATTCTCCCTGAATCTTGAAGGTGACCTTCACCCTAAGAAAAGTCTGGAGCAGGGGTTCTCGTCCTTTGGATACAGACAGTCAGTTGAGTTTTCAGGATATTCACAATAAATTATGCACAAGACAGATTTGCACACACTGCCTCCCTTGCATGCAAATCTAACAAATGCATGTTCCTTGTAGATATCCTACAAACCAAACTGACTGAGTGTATCCAGAGAACTCGGTTCAGAACCACCAACCTAAGGGTATGTTTTCAAAGCTTGGTTGGGAACTATACGGGTAAACTGGGGATCACATGGGCAAGGGCAGTGTTAGTGAGTAGCAATGGATTGAAACAGCCCCCACGATGCAAACAGGAAGTCTGCCATCAGAGGGGGCAGAAGCAGACAGCCTCGCGGCACCAAGATTTGCAGGTAAGCAGCGTGGGGCTGTTTCAATCCATTACTGCTCTGTAGGTCCTGTGAGGGGTGACAGTGGCAGCGATGAGGAGCAGGGGACCAGCCTGGGGAGTGCAAGGGGTGATGTTTGCCTACGGCAGTTCATCTCCTTGCACTGGCCTGCCTGTAGGCAGATTTTGGGGCCCCCACACTAAATTTATGTCCTAGGCCCTGCATATCTAACACTGCCCCTACCCATATGATCCTCATTTTACCTGTGTAGTTCCCAACCAAGCCTTGAAAACATACCCCTAAATTGGTGGTTCTGAACCGAGTTCTCTGGATATACTCAGTCAGTTTGGTTTGTAGGATATCCACAAGGAATATGCATTAGTTAGATTTGCATGCAAGGGAGGCAGTGTGTGCAAATCTGTCTTGAGACAGAATTGGCCCTCTGTGGCTTGGAGGCCCAGGGCAACTGCCTGTTTGCCATCTCCTAACACCGGCCCTGCACATGGAAAGAGTGACCCAATCCTCCCAAGTAAACTTTTAGCCACGAGAAGTACTCATGGAGCTCTAACTAGCAAAGAGAAATCTTTGCAGGGGAGCAACCTACATGCAGGTTTAAAAAAGTATGGGGGGGTAGGTTGAAAAACCAAATTTCCACCATTGTTTTAAAGGCAATATAATTGTAGGCATGTACCTTTTAATTGTATAACAAGCCAAGATTCAAGCAGAAGGTTAAGTGGGGATTGGATGGATTCATTACTGCCTTCACTTATTACGTATCAAGGCGCTTCACAGTTTAAAATTATTCTGGAAAATAAGAACTACAAATAAAATAGTGCAGGAATAGTACAGACAGAAAAAAATGACTAAATCCAGTGCTGGCTACAACTAGGCAGTGGCATCCTACTGAACCTGTATTACTTAGTCCGCGGCACTGCAGGAGAACATCACAAGAAGAAAAAAAGGCTCTGCTTGAGGGTCCATGTGTCTTGCAGAGACCTTGGCATTAAGGCTTATTCCTTTTTTGATCTTTTTATATTGGTGACTCCTGCTGTGCAATCATGGAAATTGCTTTCAAAAAGGCGACCTTTGACTCAAGCTGGCCGCCAAGTGGGGAGCTAGGATGCAGCGCCAGTTCATTCTGTCTAATTTACTTCTAAATGGTGTCCTGTTTTGCGGTGACTGTGAGTAGCAGCTTGGAGTGCTGACATAAAGAGCTCCAAAATAGAACAGGTTCTTTTTTTAAGGTACACTGGCTCATCTGTTGCTTTCCAGACAAATCAGACGACTGCATGCTAGGAGCGTAGCACAAAGACCCTTTTCAGGCATGACCCCGCTCTTGCAGCATGTCTACTGGTGGTGAGAGGAGGGGAGCTGTCTCCTTGAGCTACCCTGTGATCTAAAAACAGATAAATACATAGAATAAATATGAGGCATGCACAGAGAATCCTTGGCCAAGTTAGCATGAAGGAGGACCCCAATGGTTAGAGCAGTGAGTGGGGGAACCAGAGAAATCAGGGTTCAGCTTCCAATGATGTATCTTAGGCAAGTTGCTTAACCCTCAGGTACAAACTTATGGGCTGATGCATTAAACTGCACTATGATATAGCATAGCGGTTTGCTCAAGTTTTCCCATGCTAGTTTTCCTCCTGATGCAGAAAGACTTCCAACATGGTAAAATGTAAAGCAAAGTTACTGCACTGAAAAACAGTGCAGTAGATATGTGAAAAACCAAAAATCAAATTGTTTTCGATGTTTAAAAATTTTTTTTTAAAAATACCGTGCTGAGACTTGGAGCAATTTTTTACTGTTCTCTTTACCCTAGCTCAGGGCTGGCATAGAGGTGCACCCGGGAGCAAAAGGATCATCTGAGGTGAAGTTTGACACTTAGGTGACCCAAGTAGCCTGTGGGGTCATTGCATACAGCCTATCTGTGGCCTCCTGAACCAAACTGACATGGATTCCTGTGCATAGGCTTCTGACCTTGTGATATCACAGAACTTACTACAGTACCTGCCAAGTGCCTGTGTGTGTACACTAAAAGACCTATTGTTCTTTTGTTCTGTTTATATACAGAGAACCAGACTTTCAGGCCTTTCTCAACCTGATAACTGTTTCAATGATCTTGGAAGATGCAACATTTTATGGAACCAGCAGAAATGCACACTGGGACGTAGACCATCTTCAGCTGCATTTTTTCTCATCGTGTACACCATACTCTTCACATGATTACCTCATGATCATTGCTTCCTGATTTGCTCAACCAGCCTGGTGAGCTCTAGGGTTGCCAACTTTTTCACAGAGAAAAACCCGACACCTGTGGCTTGCCATGCTCCACCCATTCTCTGCCCCTAGTCCCACCCCTGCCCTGCCCCCAGCCCCACCCACAAAAATTACCGAGGAAACGTGTAGGCTAACTTCCTTGGTCAGATAATAATTAAACTGGGAACCCCAAAATCCAAACATGAAATGTACAACACTGGAGAAATAAAACTATAAAGTAATTTCCTCTTGCACTAAACAAAAACGCAAAGATGTTAGCAATACACACTTCCCAGACCAGACATATTCCAGTTAATAAATTCAAAATAAAAAGTATTTTTCTACCTTCTGTTTGGGCGTTTTGTTTTCAGTTGCAATTGCTCCAGTCACTTTCTTCTGGTTTCTTCGTGTCTTCTGCGAGCTATCCATTTGTCCTTTCTTCTCTTTTAGATGTTTTCCATTCTCTCTCTATTTCTGCTTTAACATACTGATTGTTTCCCTTTTGCTCTTTCCCCCAATTCTTTCCTTATTCCTTTATCATCTGTTTAAATTTCACCCTTCCATTCTCAAGCCCCTCTTACTCTCCCAATACCGGCCCATCATAGACTTTTCTTCCACACAAAATATTTTTTCCCCTCTCCATTCTCATTCCCCATCCATTCTAGTCCTCCCCCCAAATCAATTCCCTTATAGTTCTAGGCCCACCCAGCATCCACTCCCTTCTAGTCCCATTCTCCCATGCCCCACATCAGCCCATTTCCAGTCCTATTCCAGCTCTTCATCAGCCCATTTCCAGTGCTAGCCCTCACATCACAGGCCATTTCCAGTCCTAGCTCCCCCCCCCCCAATCACAGCCCATTTCCAGTCCAAGTCCCCCATCACAGCCTATTTCCAGTCCTAGGCCCTCCCCACCATCACAGCCCATTTGCAGTCCGAGTCCCCCCGCACCATCACAGCCCATTTGCAGTCCGAGTCCCCCCGCACCATCACAGCCCATTTGCAGTCCTAGCCCCCCTAATCACAGCCTATTTCCAGTCCAAGATCCCCCTTCCTCCACCACAGCCTATTTCCAGTCCAGGTCCCCTCCACCCCCATCACAACCCATTTCCAGTCCATGTCCCCCCCCATAACCCTTTTACAGTCCAGGTCCCCCCCCCATCACAGCCTATTTCCAGTCCAAGTCCCCCCCCCTTAGCCCTTTTCCAGTCCAAGTCCCCCCCTTAGCCCTTTTCCAGTCCAAGTCCCCCCCCCTTTAGCCCTTTTCCAGTCCAAGTCCCCCCCCCTTAGCCCTTTTCCAGTCCAAGTCCCCCCACCTTAGCCCTTTTCCAGTCCAAGTCCCCCCTTAGCCCTTTTCCAGTCCCCGTCCCCCCCCTTAGCCCTTTTCCAGTCCAAGTCCCCCCCTTAGCCCTTTTCCAATCCAAGTCCCCCCTTTAGCCCTTTTCCAGTCCAAGTCCCCCCCCTTAGCCCTTTTCCAGTCCAAGTCCCCCCCCCCCCCTTACCCCTTTTCCATTCCACGTCCCCCCCCCCTTTGCCCTTTTCCAGTCCAGGTCCCCCCCAACACAGCCAATGCAGTCCTTGCCCCCCCCCCCCCCCGACCAGCATCGCGGCTGTCTGAGGCTTCAGAGGGAGCTGGGGAAGCCCGCGCGAGGCCCCGGCTCCCTCTGTACAGCCACCAGCGTGAAGAGCCTTTTCCTTCACGCTGGCGGCTGTTCCTGTGAAGCCGCGAATGCTGGGAAAGGTTAAAGGGCAACCTTTAACCTTTCCCAGCATTCGCAGCTTCACAGGAACAGCCGCCAGCGTGAAGGTAAAGGCTCTTCACGCTGGTGGCTGTTCAGAGGGAGCCGAGGCCTCGCGCGGGCTTCCCCGGCTCCCTCTGAAGCGGAGAAAAGCCGTTTTTTTTGCTCTGGCCGCTCCCGATCTTGCGGCCAGAGTAAAAAAAACGGCTTTTAAAGGGCCGGTTTTGCCTCTGCGCCGGCTTGGCCGTGGAAAAACCGGCCAGGCCGGCTGAAAACCGGCCAGTTGGCAACCCTAGTGAGCTCTGATCCAACCAATTACAGGGATGTGAATGAGCCTTGCCATCAGCTCAGCAAGTAATAAAATATGTACAGAGACAAAGGCTTTGAGCTGTTAACCACCAGCATGCCTTTTGCCATTTGCTTTTACCAAAGACATTTCATTGTCACCCAAAGCTACTCCTCCATTACTGAGGGACAGCTCAAGATTTGGCCAGGCATCTCTGGGTACTTTGTCATCTCTTTGTACCTATGCAAGCCAGAAGAGTCTTATTATAGGCTGCTTGCTGCTTGCCTGGACTGTGTTACATAAGAACATAAGATATGCCATACTACAGGGGTCTCAAACTCAAATTGCTTTGCGGGCCAAATGAGGACTTATAAAGTAAACCGTGGGCCGCATTGTCAGAAGTGACGTTTTGTGGCAAAGCGAGCACCACACACATACACAACATACATCGCAGCAGCTGCTCTCGTTGCTACACAAAAGCTGAACTTACCCTTCAGGCTGCTAGACAGACCCGATTCCTCTCCATAACTGCTTAACACACCGGAAAAGGAAGAAACGGTCGCTCGCAAACAGCGTGTTCTGTTGCACGGAAGGAGTTTGTCCCCACGCCCAAATGCATCACGGGCCGCACAAAAGTCTCTCGCGGGCCGCGTGTTTGAGACCCCTGCCATACTGGGTCAGACCAAGGGTCCATCAAGCCCTGCCGGGTTCCCAAATGTATATACTTTCTATGCTGCTTGTCCCAGGAGTAAGCAGTGGATTTTCCCAGTCCTTTTTAATAGTGGTTTATTAACTTTTCATCCAGGAACTCATCCAAACCTGTTTTAAACCCAGCTACACTGACAGCTTTTACTACATCCTCCGGTAACAAATTCCAGAGTTTGATTATGCGCTGAGAGAAAAAATATTTTCTCTGATTAGTCTTAAATGTGTCACATTGTAGCTTCATGGTGTGTCCCCTACACTGTTCCCTCTAAGCTGTGTGCGTGTGCGTGCGCACACACCTCGCCGAGCGAGCGCACATACTTTATAACAGAGCGCACAAAAATTACAGTTCTGATTCTGATAGAAAACAACACAGACGTCTTAAAATTTAAAAGTTGTTGTGTATTTACGGTTTTCACAAGTTCTACAATATTTTCTAGTGCAATCAATGTGGTGTACATACTGTATTCTGAAATGTAGTCAAATTTTAAAGTATATAACTCCGAGTGTCATTATGTGGCGCACAAAAATTTAACCTTCCTTCAAAAGCTGCACAGCTGATATTTTATGCGCACACAGCCTACAGAAAATTAGAGGGAACATTGGTCCCCTAGTCTTTCTACTTTTTGAAGGAATAAATTGATCTACATTTACCTGTTCCACGCCATTCATTAATTTATAGACCTCTATCATATCTCCCCTCAGCTGTCTCTTTTCCAAGTTGAAGAGACCTAACCTTTTAAGCCTTTTCTCATAGGGATATCCTTCCATCCCCTTTACCATTCTGGCTCGAGACATCATGGAGAATAAATCTTGCCTCATCCATGGAACAGAGTCATGCCTGGGACCGCAGACCTGGAGCTGACTGCTAGCATTGGTCTTTATTTCTCCTTGGCTTGGGGTCAGGTAGAGACAGAATGGTTTGCTTATGCTTTCATAAGTGCAGGGCAGACCACGTAACTTGATAATTAGTGTTAACAAATTCTTATATAAACAACTACTAAACCTTTATCAGTTGCTGCTATGAATCATTCTTATATTCTTTATTAATATACAGATACATATTTAGATAAAGACCATGCATCCTATCCAGTCTTTCCATCCATAAGAACTATTAACTTTTATAATTCTTTCCTCTCCTTCAAAGATCCTCTGTACTTATCCCATGCTGAATTCAGATGCAGTTCTCATCTCCACCACCTCCACTGGAAGACTGTTCCCACGCATCCACCTCCCTTTCTGTAAAGAAATATTTCCTCAGATTACTCTGAGTCTATCCCTTTTCACCTTCATCCCATGAATCCTCAGTCCAGAGCTTCTTTTCACATGGAAGAGGGTTACCTCCTGTGCATTTATACCATAGAAGTACTTACTGTAAATGTCTCTGTCTTCTCTCCCCTCTCCCGCCTTTCCTCCTAAGCCTACATAGTGAAATCTTTAAGTCCATATGCCTTATAATGAAGACTATTGCATTTTAGTAGCCGCTTTCTGGACCAAGTCCATCCTATTTATATCCTTTCTAAAGTGCGGTTTCTAGAACTGTACATGTATTCCACATCAAGGGGGATTAACCGATACAGTACAATAGCAAAAATGATCTCCATTGTATTCTTTAAGACCCACTTAAGCCAGTGTTAAAAGAAAATAATACATAAGGAACTTAAACCATTTTCCCTTGAATGAAATTCTCCAGTTGATCCGATTCAAAGAAAACATATCTCTTACCC
Organism: Ichthyophis bannanicus; assembly: GCA_033557465.1. Classification (NCBI taxonomy): domain Eukaryota; kingdom Metazoa; phylum Chordata; class Amphibia; order Gymnophiona; family Ichthyophiidae; genus Ichthyophis; species Ichthyophis bannanicus. The sequence continues at coordinate 253,949,203 of CM066039.1, forward strand.
TGATAAAATACCAAACACGTACAAGGATATTGAAGAAAAAACAAAGCACCTAGAGCCAGAACTCTAGGTCTTAGCTCCAATAGTGCCTTCCTACACTTTTCTGTGATCTTAGAAACATCTGGAAAAACCTGAATAGCTTGCCCGGTGGCGTAGCCAGACCTGAGTTTTTGAGGGGGCCCAGAGGAAACATGAATGGGTACTAGGCATCAGAACCGTACCGAGTGTAAATTGCGCCCTATGCGACTTGCACATCGGGCGCATGCCCCCCCCTACAGTGGGAGAGAAGAGGCGCGCCCGATGTGCAAGTTGCCGGCATGCTAAGCAGATCTGTCCCTCCCTGCAAGCTTAGCATGCCGGCGAGAAGGCTTAAGGGGCGCATTTTAACTGTCTGTCATTGCCTGCTGCCGCTGAGAGAAGAAAAAGTGGCAGTGGCAGCGGCAGGTAATGGCAGACAGCTAAAATGCGCCCCTTAAGCCTTTGCGCCCTGTGCGGCCGCACCGCTCGCACAGGGCTAGGTACGGTCCTGCTAGGCATACACGAGTCTGAGCCGCACTAGTTACACTGTAAAGCCTTAGAGTGCACCTGCTGACAGATTTTCAGGTAAACCGACTGCAACATTAAATCAATTGCTGAACATATATATAAATACATATAGTACTGCGTACTGTCTGCCACCATGCCCATAGAATAACATGGGTGCTGCAGCAGATAGCACATGCTAACGTTTAGGAAACATAATCCACAATATGCACATTGTAATTTATAAAATATATTTAAAACAAAGAGAAAGCTGTCAAGTGTTATAACACAGCAGTCTCTCTTGGCTGGGCCTGATTTTTGGTCTGACCCAGCATGGCATATTTCGTTTTTATGTCACTGTGTGCTGCTAAGATGTTTCCACGTACTATCAATTATGCAGAAAAGAATATTCAAATTTTGATGTCATCTCATTTCAATGATAAACTCCTCACCCTGAAGGACACGGAACTGTAAGGAACACTCAGCACCTGTGAGGTAACCTTGTCATTCCCAAATAACCATAACTCCCAGGACTCTCACAGCAACAACTATACCTTGCAAGAAACAGGAATACTATATACTAATATACTATCTACTGGGAAAACATAAGCTGAAGTGCAGCAGATCCCCACAAACTAGCAGACTACCCACACCTTGGTCACCCATGCAGAAGACAAATATACACCTTCACCAACTACAGAATAAGGGACACAGATTAAAAATAGAAATATGTAGACAAACGCTAAACTGGAAACCCCAAGGAATCAGCGAGCATGCCAAAGAAAGAGGAAAACAGAAATGCGCTTCCTCCTGTACTGTACAACATGCAAAAGATATCAGAGATGCACATTTCCAAGAACTGATCTCCTTCAAAAGAATGAACAGAAAAGAAAACTGTACAATCCTGGGGGAAACAGGGGGATGAGTGCAGCAGCGAGAGCTCCAGAGAGCTGCTGGGGGGCAGATGGAGTGCAGAGCTGGAGGTTCCCCAAACCTGAACTTGCAGAATCTCTCACTTCAGTTACACAAAGAACCAAGGCAGACTTTCACCAAATATCACAAATTACCGATGTGCAGAAAACAACTGAAATGAAACCTGAAAGAAACCACTCTGTACGCTGTACAAAAATTAAGAACTAGAAACAGAAATGCATTTCCTTCTATGCTAAGCCAAGCCCCAGTCATTGCTCTTGTGGGGGGGGAGCGGGGGCTGTTATGTTACATACTGTAGCACACCCCCCCCCCCCACAAGAATAATGCACAGGACTCCGAAGCTTCAACAATATGTCCCCATGATAAAAGCTCAGCCATCTTACCCAGAACTGCACAAATTACTGTGATCCTTCGGCCAGTGCTGGTTTCAGACTTACATCCCAAAGCAATGTGGATTTGTGGTCCCAAATTCTGCCCAATGAAATCAGTGCTTCGAGTCCCATGTTGCATCAGGACAAAGTTATTAGAAATTCAGGACTGGCCTTAAATCTCCCTCCTGGAATATGGCAGCTCAGTTCACTTGAGCCATGTGCTCTCTTTCGGCTCCCACCCACCTGGGCAAACCGCAGAGTGCAAAGACTTAGCTCATACTATCCCCTTACCCCACCCCCACAAAAAAGTTGTATCACGGTTCCTTTTTTAGAGGTCTGATTACTAAGATAGTTTCCCATTTTCTAAGGAAAAGAAAGCTTATAATAATCACACTCAATGTGCCACACACTCACACCACCCCCAGCAACCCTTGATGCAATTTCCTTTTTTGCTTCCCATATCACCTTGGCCTCTCCTACACATCATAATGACCCTCTGTTTCCCTCAATCTCTCTATCACACAAACACACATCATAACACTAGTTTACAACAAAATATTTTTTTTCTCCATCAAAAGTGAAAACAGGTTTTCCCAGAGTGGTGTTTCATGTTGTTTCTAAATCTGTGATTAGTTTTTCTGCAGCACACAGGGTTTTAGAGATATCATCCACAGACGTTTCTGTAAAATGTTACATATTGTAAACATTGAAAAAGTCAGATATCACATGTGCTAATAATTATATTTGGCATGTTTGCATGTAAGAAGTGCACTAAAAGTGTTTTACAGAAGACTTTCTGCTTTGACGTTTGTCAGGATTGTCACAATACAACATCCAGCAGTAATCTGCCATCATGCTCTCATCCCAGAATCCTTGGTAACGTTTTTCCATGGCCTGAATGTCTTGGCGAAGCCTCTCAGTCTGTTCACCACTCACTTCACCCAAGTTTGGTGGAAAGAAGTGAAGATGTGAGTGCATGAAGTGCATTTTCAATGACATGCGGCAACCAAGCTTATAATATGCGTCAAGTAACCTCTGTACTCAATCAATATATTCTGGTGATTTGTGATTACCCAGAAAGCTTTCTTAGATCCACTTAAAGGCTTGCCACGCTTCAAGTTCCAAAGCATCCAGGCATTTTTCAAATTTTTCATCCTTCACATCACGTCTTATTTGTGGCCCCAAAAAATGCCTTCTTTCAGTCTTGCAGCAGTGATCTTTGGAAATTTAGAAAAAAGATACTGAAATCCTTTTGAATTTGTTTGCGCCATTCTTTTCACAAAATTTTTCATTAAACACAGTTTTATATGCAAAGGAGGAAGCAAAATGTTTGCTAGATCGACTAATAGAACATGACTAACACTGCTGCTTCCTGGATCGGCAGTTCTTAAAGGCCAGTTGTGATCAGCATAATGATCTTTGACAGCGTGACTGTCCCGGAGGCAGAGAAAACAGCAATATTTGGTAAACCCACCTTGCATGCCCATCAGCATGCCAATAAGATTCCACCCAAATCTTCCACTGGCAATTGACATAGTGTATAGATTGGAACAATATCTGCAGGTTATCATATGTCTCCTTCAGGTGGACAAAGTGTGCACGTGAAATAGACGGCTCTATGTTGTCATTATGAATAAGAACGGTCTTGAGGCTTTTTGCTGAAGAATCAATGAATAAGTGTCATCCGTTGGTTTGTGTACCTGTGAAAGGGCTCCAAAAAGTTCATCGATATCGTTGCAATAACATATTAGACCGTCTTCTTTAAAGAAGATTGCTAAATTACGGTTGCGCAAGCAATAGTGGTAAATGATAACATTCTTTTGAAGTAAGTTCTTTTCCCTCAGCCTTGAAGCAAGGAGTTCCGCTTTATCTTTTGAGAGTGCCAAGTCTTGTATAAGATCACTAAGCTCTTCTTGGCTGAATTTCTCTGAGTTGCCATTGCATTCATCTGGCACAGAGTCTGCATCTTCTGACTCTTTAGGTTGGCCTCCTCTTGCACCTTCGTCTAATTCCATTTCATCTGCTACAGAAGGCAGCTCGTCCCGTGGAGGGACTGGAACAGGAGGTGTTTCATCATATGGGACTAGTTGCATTGCCACTTAAGATTTGGATTCACAATGTCGTGCTTGTTCTTCGCAGAGAAACCTGTGATATTAACCAGACAAAAATAGCAGTCGTCATTATGGTTTTTCGGCTCCCTCCATATCACCGCTATAGCAAATTGGCATTGCTGTTTTCCTTCCATTTAAGCAATCACGTAGTCCATTTGCATAGGCAGGGCAAATGATGTGAGGTGCCCATGGCTTATCCTGGTCACCCAGTGGGCATCCAAAATATAACTTGTACATTTTGTAAAGATCTGACGTTATGGTAAGACATTGAGATACAGCAGCAAATGAACCACAAACGTAACAAAAAACATCAGAATGATTTCTACACTGCCTTGGTATGATTATTTTATTTCTGATGATTTTTTCAGTGTTAATATTATCAAATACAGAATCAAAATAATTAACCTGAAAAGCAAAATAAATACCAGTCAATATTGATACAGTAATTACTGACACAGTTTGTCAATTCGGCTACTATAGCAAAACCTCCGACACTATCTTTCAAACCTGACGTGATACAACAAAAACAAAACTGGTTTTGAACATTGTTCATCATAGGTTATCTAATAGGATAACACTATGATATAATGGAGTGGAGGAGTAGCCTAATAGTTAGAGCACTAGCTTGGGAGCCAGTGTTCAATTCCCACCAGCACTCCTTGTGGTCTTGGGCAAGCCACTTAACCTTCCATTGCCTCAGAAAATCCACGTTATCAATGTCCCTGTTTAATGTACATTACCAAGTTTAAGTTACAATGTAAACTGCTTTGACTGAAATGATAAAGCAGTATAAAAAACTGTTAAAATAAATAAAATCTAATACGCATGAAATTATTTGTGATTTTTTCATGTTGACCAGTAATAACACCCTACTTCTCTGTAATCTACAGACCTCTGACTCAAATTGAAGAGATAGATAACGAATTGATTATAGATATTGCCAAGATAGCAACAAAGGGGGAAACAATCATATTGGGTGACTTTAATCTACCCGATGTGGATTGGATTACTCCTTCTGCAAACCTGGAAAGAAGCAAAAACATTGTGGACGCTATCCAAGATGCATTACTTAGACAAATGGTGATGGAACCAACCAGGGAAAGCTCAATGCTGGATTTGGTGCTCACCAACAGTGATAGCATGTCTAATGTCTGGGTGAGTGCCCCTGTGAGCAACAGTGATCATCACACGGTGTGGTTTGAGATAAAAGCCAAGGTGCAATCCAATCATAGCAAACTCAAACTCCTAAACTTCAAAACCACTGACTTGAATAAAATGGCCGAGTACCTAAAGGAGGAGCTGACAGGGTGGAAGGGGATAAGGGAAGTGGAATTGCAATGGGCTAAACTAAAAGGGGCAACAGATAAATATGTAAGAAAAGTAAATAAAAACAAGAGGAGAAGGAAACCTATTTGGTTTTCCAAAGAAGTGGCTGATCAAATAAGGGCAAAAAACACAGCTTTCGCAAAATTCAAAAGCTTGCAAACAGAAGAACACAGAAATGAATACAGGATCAAACTCAAGGAGACAAAAAGAGAAATAAGGATAGCAAAATCAAAGGCAGAGGAAAAGATGGCTACAGATGTTACGTGCAGCGACAAAACTTTCTTCGGGTATATTCAGGAAAGGAAGAAGATCAGAGGTGGAACTGCAGGACACAGAAGTGCTGGAAATGGACTTGTGGAAAATGACATTGATAAAGCGAAATTACTAAACAAATACTTCTGCTCTGTTTTTACTAAAGAAAATCCTGGAGAAGGACCACCTGTGACTCATAAAAATGGGAATGAGGTAGATACCACACCATTCAGAGAGGATGAGGTTTTAGAACAACTTGCAAAACTGAAAGTGGACAAGGCCATGGGACCGGATGGGATACATCCCAGGATACTGAAAGAGCTCAGAGAGGTTCTTGCAGGGCCGTTAAAGGATGTTTTCAACAGATCCTTGGAAACAGGAGAGGTTCCTCAGGACTGGGGAATGGCTGACATCGTACCTCTACACAAAAGTGGTGACAGGGAAGAAGTGTCAAACTACAGGCCCGTGAGCCTTACCTTGGTGGCAGGAATTATAATTAAAGCATATAAATAGTATAATGTTTATTGTACATAGTTATCCCTGTTATTCCATGTTTTATATTCCCTTGTTCTCTGTAAACTCGATGTTACCTGTACACATTGCAGTATATTTTGTTCGATGTACACCGCGCTGATTTTAATAGCGCGGTATATAAGAGATGTTAAATAAATAAATAAATAAAAGTAATGGAGATGCTCCTGAAAGAGCGAATAGTGAACTTTCTCAAAACCAGCGGGTTACAGGATACAAGGCAACATGGTTTTACCGAGGGACGATCTTGCCAAACAAATCTGATTGAGTTCTTTGACTGGGTGACCAGAGAACTGGATCAAGGACACGCGATGGATGTCATCTACCTGGATTTCAGCAAAGCCTTTGATACTGTCCCTCATAGGAGGCTTATCAATTAACTCAGAAGTTTGGGGATGGGTCCCAAGGTGGTAAACTGGATCAGAAATTGGTTGACTGACAGACAACAGAAGGTGATGATAAATGGATCTCACTCAGATGAAAGGAAGGTGATTAGCAGGGTGCCTCAGGGTTCGGTCCTAGGCCCGGCACTGTTCAATGTATTTGAGTGATATTGCTGAAGGACTGAATGGAAAAGTCTGTCTTTTTGCAGATGACATGGAAATTTGCAACAGGGTGGACTCCACCGAGGGAGTGCTTAACATGAGGAGGGATCTGCAAAAGCTGGAGGAATGGTCTGATGCTTGGCAATTAAGATTTAATGCGAAGAGGTGCAGTGTCATGCACCTGGGTAGCAGAAATCCAAGGGAAATGTATGCGATAGGGGGCGAGAGGTTAGTGTGCACGGAGCAGGAGAAGACCTCGGTGTGATTATTTCTGTAGATCTCAAGGTGGCAAAACAGTGCAACAAGGCAGTGGCAAAAGCCAGGAGGATGTTGGGCTGCATTCGAAGAGGAATTACCAGCAGAAAGGAAGGGGTACTAGTGCCACTGTATAAGTCTCTGGTGAGGCCTCACTTGGAATACTGTGTTCAGTTTTGGCGACCGTATCTTGCAAAGGATGTAAAAAGAATGGAAGCTGTTTAGAGGAAGGCGACCAAAATGATTTGGAGCCTGCGTCTGAAGCCTTATGAGGAGAGACTTGAAGACCTAAATATATACACTTTGGAGGAGAGGAGGGACAGGGGAGATATGATTCAGACCTTTAAATACTTAAAGAGAAATAATGAACAAACAAACCTCTTCCAGAGATGGGGAAGCTATAAAAGTAGAGGGCATAACATGAAGCTGCAAGGTGGTAAATTGAAAGGCAATGTCAGGAAATACTTTTTTACTGAAAGGGTGGTGGATGCTTGGAACCCCCTCCCGATGGAGGTGGTGGGGACAAACACAGTGACGGAATTCAAAGTGACTTGGGACAGACACAGTGGATCACTTTACAGCAACAAGATTAAATAAAAATAATCTGAACCATCTAATTTCTCAACAAATAGGGGTGTCCTACATGGAGCGATGGGGGGAGGAGCGGTGTGTTCACCCCTAAACAAACAAAGAAACAAAGATATGGGGAGGGGTGAAGACATGGGGAGGGGTGCACCTACTCCTGTCATATTGCTGGGCAGACTAGATGGACCATACTGGTCTTTATCTGCCGTCATTTACTATGTTACTAATCTCTTTCTCGATCTCACTCTCACACAACCATAATTATGTAACATCAATCTGTTGTAAGATATTTAGTCTTCAATTACTCCTTGTTTATACCTCCAATGTTACAACTTCTTAGCTGTACTTATAATCAGTTCTTTTGAGTTTCCTTTGTTTCATGTACATTGTTTAGCTCTATGTAAACTGCTTTGATTTATTGATAAGGCGGTATAAAAAACACTCAATTAAATGTAATGACGTTCTGTTTCCCCCATTCACTCTCCCTCCCTTGCACCCACACACATACACACCCACACATCATAATAACTCCCTGCTACTCCCAATCACACTCTCACACACCCACATCATAATGACCCCCCTGCTACTCCCAATCACTCTCACACACCCACACATCATAACCACCCCCCAGCTTCCACCAATCTCTCTCACCCCCACATGCACACATCATAATGTTCCACATCCCACAATCTCTCTCTCTCTCTCTCTCTCACACACACACACACACACACACACACACACACACACACAACATAATGACTCCCCTGCTTCTCCTATCTCTCTCTCTCTCACACACACATCATAATGACTCCCCTGCTTCCCCCAATCTTTCTCTCACACAGACAAACACACACACATCATAATGACACCCTGCTTCGCACACTCTCTCTCTCACACACACATCCACACACACACACACATCATAATGACACCCTGCTTCTCCCAATCTCTCTCTCTCTCTCACACACACACACATCATAAGGACACCCTGCTTCTCCCAATCTCTCTCTCTCTCTCACACACACACAAACACACACACACACACACACACACATCATAATGACACCCCTGCTTCCCCCAATCTCTCTCTCTCTCACACACACACACACACACACACATCATAATGACACCCTGCTTCTCCCAATCTCACTCTCTCTCTCTCACACACACACATATCATAATGACACCCCTGCTTCCCCCAATCTCTCTCACACACCCACAAATGCATCCACACACTCACACCCACATCTTAATGACACCCCTCCTTCCCCCAATCTCTCTCACACACAGATCATAATGACACCCCTGCTTCTCCCAATCTCTCTCTCTCTCTCTCTCTCTCTCTCTCGCACGCACACATTTATTTATTTATCATATTTCTAAAATCAGCGCGGTTTACATTTAACAAATTGCACAAAGCAGCAGAGCATGCGGTGTACATTACATATAACAGGTTTTACAACTTGTGTTAAACAGGGGTAACTATATACACTATATACAACTAATCTGTTCTACCGTTCACATCTTAATGACACCCCTGCTTTCCCAAATCTCTTTCTCACACACATCGTAATGTCCCCCCTGCTTCCCCCAATTTCTCTCCTCACACACACAAATCATAATGACCCGTCTACTTCCCCCAATCTCTCTCTCTCTCTCACGCACATATATATATACATACACACACACACACATCTTAATGACCTCCCTGCTTCCCCCAATCTCTTTCTCTCTCTCTCACACACACACACACACACACCTACATCTTAATGACCCCCTGCTTCCCCCAGTCTCTCTCTCTCACACACACATCATAATGGCCCTCCTTCTTCCCCCAATCTCTCTATCTCTCACACATACACACATCATAATGACCCCTTGCTTCCCCCAATCTCTCTTGATCTCTCTCTCATCATAATGACCCCCCTGTTTCCCCCCAATCTCTTTCTCTTGCTAATCATAATGACCTCTGGGCTTCTCCAATCTTTCATGACCCCTTTTTTCCCCGAGGCCCAGTCTCTCTCTTGATCCTCCTGCAGAGCCAGTCTCTCTCTCAACCCCTGCACCCAGACCCAATCTCTCTCTTTCAACCCTCCCCCAAGACCCAGTCTCTCTCCAGCATACCCTCCCCCCCCAGACCCAGTCTCTCACAGACTCTGTAGCAGTGGGATTTTCTTTCTTTGTTGCGAGGCTGAGCTTGCTATCAATTACAGCCATCGGTGACTCACTGCTGCTGGCCCTGCTATGGGAAGAAACTAAAAAATGTGGCATTTGGCTTTCCTTCAGACTTCCTCATTTTGGTGGGGAAGCCTGAATAAAAGTGAAATGTCACATTTTATGGCCCTGTCCACATTGGGGCTGGCAACAGTGAGCAACTCATGGCTGAACTAGCTCAGCATTGTTTATGGCCCCAGAATCAGCAATGACAGTGGCAAAAGGGGGGGGGGGGGCAATTGGAATGAGGCAATCTTTACTCACCTATCCCCAGCAGAAGCAATGAACAGAGCACAATACAGTTGCATTCCACTGCCACTGCCACAACTGCTCCATATGTTGTCATGCACCTGGCGTGATCAGTGCAGCTGTACCTGTCCTGCACAGTAAGTATTATAAAAGTTTTAATAGCCTATGGACTTTTTAGGGGGCTGTGTACACAGGCTCAGGGTGAGGTACCTACAACTGACAGAGGAGGAGGTTTACCAGAGATACAGACTGGATGGGGCAGCACTGAATATGCTGCATAACCGAGTTGTGCAGCATATTCAGTGTGGACCTTGAGCCCACCACATCTAGAAGCCAGGCCCTGCCAGTGGCCGTGATGATTACCACTGCCCTGGGATTCCTTGCAACCAGCAGCATCCAGCATGTTTTAGGGGCAACTGTCAGAATCATGCAGCCCACTGCCAGCTACTGCATCTGAACATTCACCAGGGCCCTGCTGCAGAGGATGTGCCACCTCATAGCTCTTCCCAGCACACAGCAGAGGTGTCAGGAGACCATGCAGGCATTCTACAGTGTTGCTGGTTTCCCATTGGTGCTTGGATCTATAGACTGCACCCACATCTTACTGCGGGCACCGCGGCTGGAGCAGAGGGCATACCAGAACAAGCATGGGTACACATCAATGAACATGCAAGTCATTGTGGATGCCAACATGGCCTTCACAGATGTTTGTGCCCACTACCCAGGGTCCTGCCATGATACATTTATCTTTGCACAGTCTGGCCTGGGACAGGCAGCAGCCAGGGGTCAACTTGGAGATGCATGGCTGCTAGGTGAATGTGCACATGTGTGAGCCCCAGGACAGGCCCAGAATGGATGCCTGCTGCAGTCTGATGCTATGGGTACTGCAAACAGGCAATGATAAATGTATACAGTATGTATTGCACCACATGAGCACCACTGCACACCATCTATAGCAGCCCATACACCATACCCAATGCACATGCTCACAGCTCAATTTGTCCTCACAGGTGACCATGGGAACCCCCTGAGAACCTGGCTGCTGACCCCAGTGCACCACCCCAGAAGTTGGCAGGAGGAGTAATACAACAGTGCCCACCAGCAGACACGGGCGGTTATGGAGCGTGCAATTGGGGTGCTGAAGAGCTGCTTCTGGTGTCTTAACAGGAGCGGTGGTCAACTCCTCTACAGTCCGGAGTGGGTATGCCAGATATTTGCTATATGCTGCATACTCCACAACCTGGCATGGATGCATGGCATGCCAGATCCAGAGCCAGCAGATGTGGAGGAGTGGGATGTTGCAGAGGCAGCAGATGGTATTGAGGTCAAGTCCGGGAGCCAGCAGCAGGCCAGGGCATTGGCCCACCATTTGCAGGTGATACAGGAAAGCTTCTGAGGTGACTGCCCTGCACCAGCACCAAGGTTGTACATACACAAATACCAATTATGTACCCAGTATCATGTAATGTGCACTGAAGGACTCAATAAAGTGCCCATTACAATCCATTGTGTTAGAGTGTTCTTTATTTCCCCCCATGTGAACCCCCTTCCTCAGGGATCCCTGCTGGCCATGGGCGCTTGCCCACATGTGCACTGCAATGCAGTGGAGCATTGTCAGAGGACGTGCTAGTGGTGTCACCACTCTCCCCAGCAGGATGGTTTGACGGACATGGTGCCAGGCTAGCAGGTGGCTGTGCAGCTGCACTGGCGGTCCCAGCACCCACCCTCTGTGCCTGCATGAGGCCCACCAAACTGCACAGGGAGCCAGCTATAGATGCCTGGTATGCTACTATATCCCACATCAGCCACAGGTGCCCCTCCATTGGCACTCCACGTGCTGTCTGTGGCCCTGCCACTCCTTGCGCTCAGCCTCCCTGACCTGTTCTGCAGTCTGCAGGTCCTGCCAGATACCCTGCAGTATGCTCTCAGTGCCTGCCACCAGGCGCGCACCCTCCTGTCGTAGCTCCTGGTCCAGGTCATCACTCCCTGCATGCACTGGTTGCTCCTGGATGGTAAACTGTAGCTTGGCAAGTGGTGCATCATCTGCAGCTGTCACCAAAAAACTGGCAGTCACACTGGCCCGTCCCTCCTCCCTGGGTTGGCAAGCACAACAGCCCCTCTGCACTGGCCATTGCAGTGCGCTGCTCTGCATCACTGGCTGGCATACCAGCATCAAGGGCTGTGTTGCACCCTGGTTGGTCACTGGCATCTTCCATGGTGGGCTGTGAGGCTTCCCCTGGTACATTGGTCCCAGGCTGGGAAGGCGGTGTACCTTGTGGGTCTGTGGGAGAGCAGAGGTTAATGACATGGCATGCTGTCATGGTCCAAGAGGTGGCACCCAGTCCACCACAGTATCAACAGCTGGTGCACGGCCCACACTTACCCACGCCACGCAGCACCTGTGGTCTGACAGACAGACAGGCATGGGCTGGGCGGACGGAGGCACAGTGGGGACACAGACATGGCTGTTGCAGCCACTCTGTGCTATGGGGCACTCCTACTCACCCCCCCCCCCCCACGTGTGCCTGTGGTAGAGCTGTAGAAGCCCAGAACCCCTGTGATGGCAACCTCCTCCGCATACTGCAGCACCTGCTTCTTCAGTGGGGTGAGGCTGCATTGCTGCACAGGCAGCAGACTGCTGTTGCTAGTCCTCTTCTCCTTTGCTTCCTGATGGACCGTACACCACTTTTTCTTGAGGTCCTCTATGTCGCAGTTGTGGCGGTGTACCACATTGACCCTGTTTGTGATGTCCTGCCATTCTGCCTGCTGGGCATTGGCATCCTCAGCCATGAAGATGGCAGTTTGCTGATGCAGGATGAGCTCCAGGGCCATGGCTGTCTTGTATGGGGTGAAGTTGGCCTTCCTCATGTGCTTTGTTGCTGCCAGTGCCTTGTCAGCCATCATGAAGCAGCAATGTGATAAGGCGGCTTTTGCTTACCTGTGTAGGTCCTCTTATGCATATGCAGGTAGAGAACGCCCTGTTCAAGGCATATCTGGTACATGCATAGGCCCATGGGCATTTGTGACGGCTCGCTGCTGTAGGATGCCATATCCGCATAATTCTGAGAAATGGCATGATAGGCATGCAGGGATGCCCAGACTGAGATACCTGGGTAAGATGCATAGCACTATAGACGTACATGTCGACCATAGCGTGCACGCCCCAATGGTATGCCTTTGCGGGCCAGGGGGTGTCTTGCATGTGCTGTGCTTCAGTATTGTACTGTCTGCCCAGGTAGGGGCCCTCTGCCATACCCACACAGGATGGCCATTTCAGTCTGTCCTCCACTCCAACTACTGTAGTCCCTTTTTCACAATGCCCATGGAGCCCTGGACCACCTCCGCTGGATTCCCTCCCCTGTTTCCCCTCCTCTGGTGACACCAAGTGACATAAAGAGCAGAAGCATGATGAAAGGCACTATCAGATCCAGGGATGGCATAAAATTGACATTAAATCTTTTTTCCTTTCCACAGTAGGCCTTTCCTGCCCATCATATTGAATGAATCTTTCTGTCCCTGCTCCTTGCTTCTCTTTGACTCCCCAGATTATGCTTCTCAATCTCTCTTTGACCAGAGCAGAGACCAGATCATTTTTTACCCATAAGCACCGCACTAGTGCTGGCCTGCAGGGACCAGAGGGAGGGGGATGCCTGAGTCACAACATGGAAGGAGGAGCAGAGGCTTGACTGCTCCCTTAGAGGCTGGCACAGAAGAAGAGGGAAACTGTAGCATCAGATTAACTACTAGAAGTTGGACAGAGCATGGAGGCAGAATTAATTAAAGGCTGACAGGGGCCAGCCTGGGGTGCATGGAAAAGGGGGGTTAGACATTATTGTTTCTCAAAATCCAAAAAGCCAGTGTAAGGAACATAAACAGCCAATGGAGGAAATGCTATAAAGGCAATGTAATAGTCCCCCTACCAGAGCCCAGTACCATTCTGGCAGCCATGTTCTGAACAGTCTGCAGCCTACGCAGCAGCAGCCAAGCACCCATTCCTTCCACCCTGCTGCATTCTACACATGCAGTAGACTTCCCGTATTGGTATGTCAGTCTCCATTTCTAGTCCTATTCAAATCAAGGCTAAAACCCACCTTTTCGAGGCTGTATTTGGATCCTGATCCCCCTTATTCTCCCATTTAATACCCATGCGCGTTTTAATCATTCCCTATAAATGAAATCCCTTTGTCCCTTGTTGGTTCTGTTTGTGTGTCTTGAATAGATTGTAAGCTCTGTCAAGCAGGGACTGTCTCCTACGTGCATGGGTACAGTGCTCTATATGTCTAGTAGCGCTATAGAAATGATAAGTAGTAGCAGTAGGGAAGGAGAAGTGGCCTAAGGGAAGGAAGATGGTGGTCAATATGGGAAAGATAAAAGGAAGTTCACTCACGAATGTTTGGCCAGGACCCTTAAGCGATTAAAGCAAGCAGGATAGCCCAGGTTCCAAGCTGACGAGTGTTTCACTGCATTAGGACCCAAGGAGACTTGATACTGCAACTGAAGTCCAAGGCCCGTTAGCACCAGGACAATATCAGCACACACACCATGGAGCCAGGGTAGCGCTACAGGCACTGTTCAGCTTATGGGTTGGCACAAAAAATCAGAGCCAGGCAGAAGTTCCAACCTATAGCAGAGCCTTCAGCCCTATAAAGAAGAGGCAGAGGCAGTTCCCCTCCTGTATCTACCTAGAGTGATGGCAAAGACCTTGATGTAGAGCGATAGCAGAGATAGCCCTCCCTCCCCTGTCTTTGTGTAAACTGCTGGCAGAACCCCCCCCCCCACCTCCCCCTCTCCATCTCTATGCAGAGCAGAGTGTTAGTAGAGACAGACCTCCCAACCTCAAGTGATTCTATGAATTGCTCCTGTTGTGTCAGTCACAAAATCGGCAGAATTGAAGAACATAAGCACAATTAACTTCTCAGCACATTTCCCCATTGAGTTTTCTGTTGTTATGCTGCATTATAGAACGGCAGAGATCTCAGTAGCACGATCTTCATAATGAGCAGTACCACCCATAGCTCCATTTCATAGAATAAAAGCTTAGCAACACAACTATTGTCACGTCTCTGGGGTCACTTGGATATCAGCCCTTCCTCTGCCTTTCATTTAAGCCTCCATTCCCCCCAACCCTCCCCCACCTTTCCTCTCTCTTCCTTTGCCCTCCAGCTCTCTCTCACCTTTCCTTATTTTAATTTCCACATCCCTCTTTCTTTCCCCATCCCTGCAGATTTAGTGCATAAGTACAGGATTCCCCTGACTTCTCCCTTAATTCTCAATGCTGGGACCCTGGAGTTCCCTAGCAGGTCTGATATCTGCCTCTGCACAATGAATACGATCTATTTGTATAAATCTGGCTGAAGAGCCACCTAATTTTCAAGTTCTTGCCAACCATTGGGGCACATCCTCCCATCCCTATTTCCCTCTCCCCCCTAAAGCACAGGGCATCATTCAGCCTAGTTCTGGCCCCACCTGAAACCTAGGGGTATGTTTACTAAAATGCGTTAGTGCGATTCATGTTAGGAGCCGCGGTAGAAACACAAACCCCAAATAAGGACATGGTCGGTACATCGTTACCATCAATGCGCGTTCCAAAATCTAACGAGCGTTACAGGGCGCCGTGGCACGTTACCGCGCGTTAAGCATAAGAAGGCGCATAGACAGAAATCACCTAAACAGAGTTGTAGCATAATGGTACCTGCACTGACCGCTGATACAGGCATCATGGGATCGATTCCCCAGTGTGCCAAATGCAGAAGGCTGTCTGAGGCATCACCCTGTACATTACGTAGTGAATGAGTAGGCATTTTACATTTTTTTCCAGTAGTGTTGCCAGCAAACACACCCTCACAGTGGCGTAACCAAAGGTGCCGTAGAAGGCATCCCATAACGCACTCCATAGGCCACATTATAAAGTGCACTGTCCGCTGAGGCACACCACAATGTCCCCGATAGAACATCCTAAAAGGCAACCTACAGTGCGCCAGAGAAGGTGCCGCATGGGGCGCCTTATGAGGCACTGTAAGGTTACAGTACGCTGAGGGGTTGTCACTGGAAGCACCAATGTACATTAAAACTATACAATGCTACAGACAGCCCTATAATATAAGCCCACTGTGGGCCTGAACCCATGACCACTGGCCCCACAGGCATTGAAGGAACCACTGGGCTGCAGCCCCATAGCTGTGAACAACTCCCTGGCTGGCTACTGAAGGGCGTCAGGCCACCACCCAAACCGCCTGCAGTGTTGGCCAGGATCTGGGTCAACGCAACCATACCCATGGTGCACTGCACATGCAGATCAGCAGTCCAGAGATGAACACAAGAAGGGGTATGTACCCACACAGTCCCCTGGCACGGTAGGGCGAAATGACTGTGTGCAGCACTGTCATAGAGTAGCAACAGACAGTAGCCCAACAGGGTGCCCCATAAGGAGCTAGAAAAGGTGTCCCATAAGGCAGCTTGAGCCATAGCACAATGGTTAATACATTGTTAGATGTTGCAAGGGTTGTGAGTTCTATTCCCCCTGTGGGTCTAAGCACAAAAGCTGCCTGCAACATCACCCCCCACAAACTGCAGTCCCTGATTTGTATAACCAGGCACCACTCCAGTAAAACATGAGATATCCCCCTATTTTTGTCGGGCACAACCAACCAGAGAGGTGGGAGAAAATGCCCACCTCCCCTTATTGGGAGGGCCCCTTTATTCTAGAGAGCCCCAGCCCTCACAATGATAAAATAGTATGAATCCACACCCAGGACCGGGTGAGAAAAATGTACAAAGTCAAATATACACACAAATCATTTACTGAAGGCAATAAAACGTCAAACCGTGCTGGAACCAAGGCAGTTAAGAACGCAATTGTCACGCCATCGTACTCCACCAGCAAACGCCACCACGACATGCATTTCTCGTACCAATTGCGGGCCCGGTATATGGGGGATGGAGCCCTCTTTTGGGGCCTGCAGCATCCTGGGGCTATGGTTTGTCTTTTGTGATCACAAACAGGGCCAGATAACATTGGACAAGGATGGGGGATGGAGCCCTCTTTTGGGGCCTGCAGCATCCTGGGGCTATGGTTTGTCTTTTGTGATCACAAACAGGGCCAGATAACATTGGACAAGGATGGGGGATGGAGCCCTCTTTTGGGGCCTGCAGCATCCTGGGGCTATGGTTTGTCTTTTGTGATCACAAACAGGGCCAGATAACATTGGACAAGGATGGGGGATGGAGCCCTCTTTTGGGGCCTGCAGCATCCTGGGGCTATGTTTTGTCTCTTGTGATCACAAACAGGGCCTGTTTCCATGGGCCCAGGATGGGGGATGGAGCCCTCTCTTGGGGCCTGCAGCATCCGCGGATGTATTTGGGCCTTGTGTTAGTTGACAGGGGCAAGTGACAGACCCCTGTTTGTCTCTTGGCCTGAGTGGTGGGCCTGTGGTTTCCTGTGGATAGGGCACATCCTTGGGCTGCAACAGCGCCCCATACCATACCAATGTGGTCTGTAGTGCACCTCTGCCATGGTTGCAGCTACCCCCTTGGGGCTGGGGGGCTGTTTTTGGGTGTGTGACAGACTTTGCTACCAGCTGGACGCGGCAACACCTGACATTCCCTGGCAGTGCATAGTTTCTTTGTGCTTTGGTTACAGGGTGTTTTTTTCCACATCATCAGTTTATTTATTTTATTTATTTAGTGTACACTTATATCCTGCTACTTCCAGCGATCAGCAGCGGTTTGCTATACATAACAGTATGGTTGTACAGGCCATGGATTAAAACATACATAATGATTCAGTACAGGACACAAACGTTCAGATTACAGGTTTACACTTGATTGCAAGATATTGATTACACATGTATGTACATATTTACAGGTTGTCGGAGTCTATAGGTGTTTGACGTGTAGTGCTTTTTCCCTGTGCATGGTGCAAGAGTTTATGTGGGATTGAAGTGTGTCTGGAAAAGATGCGTCTTTAGCTTTTTTCTGAATACCAACAGGTCACTGATTGCTCTCAGTTCGCATGGTAGTTGGTTCCATAGCAGTGGCGCTATGAATGAGAATGCTCGGTTGCTGGTGGTTGCAGATACAGCTCTCAGGCTAGCCGGAACAATGAGGGTATTGAGGTGTGTGGTTCTTCTGCTTCTGTTATTTGGCTGCGATGTGATAAGGGCGTTGAGAAACGAGGGTGCTATATTATGAATGAGCTTGAATGTGGTGATTAGGATTTTGTATTGTATGCGTGCAGTGATGGGGAGCCAATGTAGGTCCATTAGAATTGGTGTGATATGCTCCTTCAGGCCTTTCCTCATGATTAATCTAGCTGACACATTTTGCGCCATTTGGAGGATGTTGAGGGTTTTTTTAGGCAACCCTTGTAGTATGGCGTTGCAGTAGTCCAGGTGAGGAATGATGAGGGCTTGTGCAACGGTCCTAAAATCTGAGTGCTCTATGATGCTATGTAGTGGGCGCAAGACTTTTATTTTGTGGAAAATGGCTCGATTGGTAATTCGGAGATGCTTTTCCATCTTTAGGTTGCAATCCGGTGTCACGCCCAGGTATTTTAGCTCGCTCTTTGTGGCGTAGACATTATTGTTCATGGTGACTGTAGGTGGTGGGTTGAAATCTGTTTTTTTGGAAATGAACATCACTTCGGTCTTTTTGTGATTAATGGCCATGTTATTCTGTTGCAGCCAGAATTGTAGCTCACTGAGGCATTTTTCCAGTTGACTGATGTTCGGGTTGTCTACATCAAGTTGAGCATTAGGTCATCAGCACAGATGTGATAACTGATCTGGTGTTCCTGGAATGTTTTACAAACTGGCCGTAGATTAAGGTTGAAGAGGAGGGAAGACAGGGCCGAGCCTTGAGGTATGCCTTGGGTTTGGGGGAAAGTTGCGGCCTTCTCGTTGTTGAAGTGGACTTGCTGCATTCTGTTGTTTATGTAGGAGGCGAACCATTTCAGAGGGGCACCTCTAATGCCTATGGAAGCGAGTCTGTTTAGGAGCGTGGGGTGATGTACGGTATCAAAGGCGGCTGATATGTCGATGAAAACGAGCATGAACATTTTGCTTCTGTTTTCCAGTCCTTTGAGAAGCACAAGTTGGGGTGCCTGTCCCCATGCACTTACCTCACGTGGGTAGTCAGAGCTCCTGTTGTATCTGTGAGACAGACGCTCCCAGGCCCTCCTGACCCTTGCTAAGTTCTGCCTCCTGGATGAGCCAGGAAATAGGCGCTGCTGG
Source organism: Ichthyophis bannanicus (assembly GCA_033557465.1). Classification (NCBI taxonomy): domain Eukaryota; kingdom Metazoa; phylum Chordata; class Amphibia; order Gymnophiona; family Ichthyophiidae; genus Ichthyophis; species Ichthyophis bannanicus. Next base: position 253,968,324 of record CM066039.1, read on the forward strand.
CGGAGGCAGAACAGCTCTGTGAGGAGATAGAGGTCTCTGTGTGTAAATGCTGGCTTCCTTGACATGGCTGCCATTTGCTCCAACTGTATCAGTGCTGCGTAGCCACGTGCGTTAGTGAGGGCGTAGCCACGTGCATACCCACATGTTGGTATGGGCGTGACACCGCGCGTGGATACGTGCGTTGCTGCGGGCGTGAATACGTGCGTTGGTTCCGGCGTGGGCGGGCGTTACTACGTGCTTTGGTTCTGGCGTGGGCACTGTAGATTACATATCCTTGAGGGTGTATTGCACCTAACATTAATGCTACCATCTCTGATTGTGCTGGCCTATTGCCTATCAGAGCCTGTGAGCAGGAGCTGGATTTTACAACCCCCACTTTTTAGTACTGCTGCTACATTTTGCAGCGTCAGCATCATGTTTTATAACACCTTCTGCTGCACACATCTCACATTAGGGTACATTCACATTCCTTTGGCTAGATATGTCCTCAATGTGGAGATGTATCACACATTTTTAATGCCCCTTTTGTTTAGAGGGATTGAGGAGGGTGTGTGGTGAGAACGGCACAGAGGGAGTCCCTGATTGGTTATATGTCGGGGTGGCATTGGGAGCAATGGAGAGCTTGTGTGTATTTGACAGAGGGACTTCATTTCACCATGCAGTCTATCTGCAGGGGTTCACAGGGTTGGATTGGAGTAGTCACACCCATGATGCACTGCACATGCAAATCAGCAGTGTACAGGTGGTCATATGTTGTGGTTTCCCCCCCCCCCCCATCACCTAGGGCTGATGGGGGTCCTGACCATGTGCAGCCCCACAGCACCTCGGCATGGTAGGGGGAACAGACCATGTGTGGCACTGCTACAGAGTAACCACAGACAGTCACATTGTGCGGGTACTGTGACCACCCTGAGTTTGAGGTGGGGTGGCCAGCAACAGGTCCACAGCACCTTTCATGACTGACATACCCCATGCTGCAGGTCCCCATCAGTGTGTTGTCTGTAGTTCCGTTAGACACAACGAGGTTACATCGGTGTCCTGCTGTATGTCTTGCTCATGTCTAGTCTCTATGGGCGATTATGTACCCAAAATAGTGCATATCCGGTGTTGGTGGCATGGTTACCTGCTGTAGGGGGGGGGGGAAGATTATGTACCACCACACAACCCACCCTCCAGGGCTCAGGGTGCAGAACAGGTTCACCCACCAAAAGATCCACAGTCTACCTCACTGCAATGGTAGCAATAGAGGGGACCATCATCCCCAGTCCTGTTGGGGAACAGACAGAGTGCTACACATCCATAGGGTAATAGTCGACAAATGGCAGGCTTGGAAATGCGCAGCTGCCCCCCAACATTATCTGACATTCTCCAGCAGCACGCCTCCAGCCGCTGCACCCTGCGAGGTGTTCCAGCAAGACACATACTAGCTGTAGACAGTCCGCCAGCTAGTCCAGAGTGCATGGTCCTGGATGAGATGCAGGCACCCAGAACAGGGGTGTCAGCATACACACCAAGCAGATAAGTCAGTGATTGGGCCCCAAAAGGGAACCCATAGATATCACATGAGAGAAATGCCATAGAGCACTATGTGGGAACCTAGCCATGCAGTGGTCACTGCTCAGTCAGGGAGAGAGTGACCTCCCAGCAGGACATGCTATGGCCACCCTGTTCGTGCAGGTGGTGGCCAGGCACTACAATGTCCGTGCCATTGCCCTATGCCTTGTGCTGATGCAGCCAGGTCAGGCCACCCTATACAGCCTATTCCCACAGTACCTTGCTCCTCATTATGCACATTGGCAGGCCAATACTGGCAACAGTGCTAGCACTGAGGGCTGTGGGGGGTGTTTGCCAACACCGCACACTTGATAGACAGACACACACTCCCCACACCTATGCCAGCATTGTGCAGCTATGGGGGTGTTGGGCAGCCCTGCCCACCACAACGGTCCAGGGCACAGTGCAGGAATGGCTATGGTACGCAAAACTGTAGGTGTCACTGCACAGGTTGGTAAACACTGTCAGACACAGGACCTGTAGCACACTCCACAGACATCAGAAAGGTTGCTATGCTGCAGCTCACTCAGAGAAAACTTGTACTTAAGCTAGGAATTGCTATCTGCCAGTAATCATAGCAACCTCTTTTGTAAGATGTGTACCATATTCCGAGGTTTATGGTGGCATTACTATGGTATGCAGGTGCTAGTATTGGGAGATGCACGCAGAGCCCAAAGTCCTGCCTCTCCAAGTGGCTTTGGATGATGGGGCCTGTGGGTGCGGGTGTGTCTGCCCCTGTTGGCTGCTGCTTTACGGCAGTGTTTCCCAACTCCAGTCCTGGTGTGCCAAACACTGTTCAGGTTTTCATGCTGTCCCTCATGGATATGCATGAGATACATCTGCATACCATGGGGGTGGCGCATAGAAATGCAGCACAGGCATCTTTATCAGAGGCAGCATGGAACCGGAATGGGTGTTTGGCCCTCCAGGACTGCATTTGGGGGGCTCTGCTCTAGGTAATGGGTATGTTTATGGTGTCTGTGCTCTGTAGGGTAGGATGTAGGTGTTATGGGCATGTTTACATCATCTGCAAATAAGGTTCTGTCTGTATTAGGACTTTATAGTGGTGGGTAAAATATGCGGAGTGGGTTGGCGGAATCCACAGCTGGGACTTGAACCTGTGACCTTCTGCTTCTGATTACAGTGGTTTTGTGCATTGCACCACCATGTTATCACAGAGATGGTACATTCCCTGGTGGTACCTTGACATGTGCCGCCTGCGGCCCTCTGTATCCCCTTCTCCAGCATCTGTCCAGTTGCCGTTCCAACATGCCCGCCCTGCTGTTGTGGGACATGTGCACGCCATAGGCACCCAGTCTGATGGTGGGGGAAACCCTGAGCAGCGCTATTTCACTGTGGGTCCATTCACCTTGTCTGGGGACGGAGTATAGACCCTTCCACGATTTATATCTGTTCTATGGAGCTTATTCGGGGGGGGGGGGGTGTTTCTCATTGATACCACTATTGACCAACTTGGTTATTGTTTTTATCCAGTTTGTTGGGGTCATTTTCAGTGTTTCTGTACCCTTTTGTTCTGTGCACATGTATCACACTTATCACTTTCTTTGGGTTTTCCTGCCTGGGCTGTACATTGCTGACACCTAAATGGTTTCTCTCCCCTTTAATATGCCTTTAACGGCAGGTTTTCATTCGCGTTGGAATTGAGCTCTGAGATTCAGCGCGTTAGTGTGAGGGGAGCCTCTCCCCGCCCACTCTCCGCCCATTGACCCCTTCTCTCCGCCCTCTCTCCACCTTCTGCGTTATTTTACCGCGCCGCGGGGATTTACGATCGTTAACTACGGTTAACGCGCGTAGTATGACGTTAACGCTCGTTGGCGCGTGATTACGCGCATTATACTGCACTTACGATCGTTAAAGTCGTACAATGCACATTATTCACGTTTACCGCACTTTAGTAAACATACCCCCTAGACTCGTTTGGGGGCTACAAGAAGTAAAGAACTGCCTCTCTAACCCTCTAGCAAAGTTCCTCCTGTTTTAAGATACCATTCAGACTTTAAGGAGGTAGAAAATGGCAGAACAGCTTTGAATATCACACTAATGAGGTTATTTTAGAAGCTGGATCTGTGGACATCCCCAGCGTGAGGACATTGAAGTCTGAATGGGGGCCGTGGTGGAGGCGTGGCCAGAGCATTCCCAAGAACCTGGACATCCAGAGTTGCATCTACGGATATACATGCTCCAGGCTTCCCTGGTCCTAACTCACTACTCTATCCTAGACGTCCAGGTTCTGGAATACTAGGCCAGAAATATCTATGTTGACGCCCCCGCAAACATCCATATTGCGCACGTCCATGTTTGTGAAATCGTGCCTGAACTTGCTTTTTTTCAGATGTTTTGGCTTGGACGTCCCGGATTGCACTTGGACATCATTTCTAAATGCCACTTCACAGTATTATAGAAAATGCTTATTATTCCTTTGATCCAGAGCTGCCAAGTTACTCAGATCCAGGACTAAGATTTTAGGCCAGTTCCAGATTTATGACATCCCCACCATGGTGCATTACGGGATTTGCAGTACTGCAGCATTTTTCATTTTGTTAGATACTGATACAGTTTTTCACCTTTTTGAGAGAGTTTGGTTCATTCCAGTGAGTCTCCTCTATTTACAGCTCCTGTCCTGTGTTGTTTTGCACTGTAAACTCTCATAAACTATTTTTTGTCATAAAGAAATATTTACATACCTTAGAAAGAGAATTGTATACCCTAGTTTTTATTTTGTCTGCCCCCAGAGTTGGTTCAAGGTATTGGCACCCTAGGCAAACCTTAAGCCTTATGCCTCCCTTGGCGACAGAATCTATTTAGCTTTGTATACCCTATTCTTTGCTGTCCCGTCCCTGCCCCAAATCTGCTTCTCTAGGCAACTGCCTAGTTTACCTAATAGTTGGGCTGGCCCTGGGCACTATGCACGTTTTGGGTAGTAAAAATGCAAAAATACAAATACCATACTGCATTGCAAGGCAAATTTAAAATCAGAACTGGCAAAAAATCTCACTCATGGAACTGGGTAACGGCAACTCTGAACCCAGCTGAACTCAGACTGCTTCAGGTCCTCCCACAAAGAGATTTGGCAAGGCTCCAAGTGCTACCATGGAGGAGAGGAAATTTCAGTTGCAGATTACTCTCACAATTAAGAACTCCTGTTTTTTTTTTATTTTTCCTGTTTACAAAAGCTATTGTTTTCCTTTCAGAGGGTAACAGAGTTAGTTAATGGCTCTTTGGGAAGCAGCCATCAACTCTGTTACCCTCTGAAAGGAAAATAGCTTTTGTAAACAGGAAAAATAAAAAAAACAGAAGTACTTAATTATGAGAGTAATCTGCAACTAAAATTTCCTCTCCTCCACGGAACTGGGTCACATGGCAACTCTTTGTTCTCTAAGAGGGACCCTACTCACTATTTAGTCTTTCCATGCTTTCTGTACTTAATTGTCATCTTTTCTCTGCTGTGTCTTGGATTTCATCTCTAACTCTTGAGAACTATTTTTAAAAACACATGCATGAACAAATAATAAATTTATATACATGCATCAACTGTCTGAAAATTGCCTTCCTTCAATACACTTCCACAATGGACTCCAGAAAAATCTGTGTTTGCTTCCTTCACCCCACCCTCCTATCAACTCTGCTAACAAACGCTTTCATTCATACTCATGACACAAACTCCTACAACCCAATACCCATCATACATAACCCCACAAGATACAAAACTAGTCCAAAATGTGGCAGCTAGAATAACTATGAATGGTAACTCAATGGAACACATCACTCCAACACGGTATGCTCTCACCCAATAATAAGTCACATCAGAAACACATCAAATACAGATCCAAACTATATGGATACAACAAAAGACAAACCTACACAGTCCCCCCTCACTCAATTAAAATGCATATTTATCAATGTAAGATCTATAAGAAATAAGATACCAATAATTACTGATCTACTCAAGGACAAAAAAACACACATCCTATGTGCCACTGAGACTTGGTTCTCACCTGCTGACAACATTTTAATAAACCACTTACAAATTCAGGGATATGACCTATTTAACTGCTGCCGGGAATCAAAAAGAGGCGGGGGTACTCATACTAAGCAAAAAGAACTCAAACTTACCCCTACACAACAAGCAATTTAGATGGAATGGATTTCCTTGAAATAGGGAACAAGAACATATCGCTTTATCTCATATACGAATGAAAGAAAGAACGAATGAATGAAAGAACAAATGAACGAATGAATGAAAAAAGAATGAATGAAAGAACAAAAAAAAAGAATGAATGGATGAAAAAACAAATAAAAGAATGAATGAAAGAAAGAAAGAACGAATGAAAAAAATGTACGAAAGAATGAATGAATGTATGAAAGAATGAACGAAAGAAAGAATGAACGAATGAAGGAATGAACAAAAGAAAGAACAAATGAATAAAAGAATGAAAAAAAGAATGAATAAAAGAATGAATGAATGAAAGAAAGAAAAAATGAAGGAAAGAACAAATGAACGAACAAAAGAAAAAGAATGAAAAAATGAACGAATAAAAATGAATGAAAGAAAGAACAAACAAATACATGAAAAAATGAACAAAAAAATAAATGAATGAAAAAAAGAATGAACGAAAAAATGAATGAATGAAAGTAAGGAGGAACGAATGACTGAAAAAAAGAATGAATGAATGTAAGAATGAATGAAAAAAGAACAAACAAATGAAAGAAAGAACAAAAAAAAGATTGAATAAATGAATAAAAGAAAGAATGAAATAAAGAAAGAACAAATGAATGAAAAAACGAATGAATGAAAAAGAATGAACGAAAAAAGAAAAAATGAAAGAAAGAATGAACGAATAAACGAAAGAATGAATGAATAAATGAATGAACGAATAAAAGAAAGAATGAAAGAAAACCCCCCCCAAATGAACGAAAAAATGAACAAATGAAAAAGAATGAACGAATGAACGAAAAAAAGAACAAATGAAAGAAAGAACAAATGAACGAATAAAAGAATGAATGAATGAATAAATGAATGAAAGAACGAATGAATAAAGGTTAATGCCAGCAGCCTGGTTCCATCCCGGTTAAGGTGAAGCCCATCCCTTCGGATGAGCCCCTACTTTCCCCAGAATGTTCCCCAGTTCCTAACAAATCCAAAACCCTCATCTCTGCACCATTGTCTCATCCATGCATTGAGACTCCAGAGCTCTGCCTGCCTTTTGGGTCCTGCGCGTGGAACGGGAAGCATTTCGTAGAAATCTACCCTGGAAGTTCTGGATTTCAACTTCCTACCTAAAAGCCTAAATTTAGCCTCCAGAACTTCCCTACCACATTTTCCTATGTCATTGGTACCGACATGTACCAAGACAGCAGACTCCTCCCCAGCACTATCTAAGACCTTAACTAGGTGGCTCGTGAGGTCCGCTACCATTGCACCAGGCAGGCATGTTACCAGGCGATCCTCACGTTCACCAGCCACCCAGCTATCTACATGCCTAATGATCAAATCACCAACTATAACGGCTGTCCTAACCCTTCCCTCATGGGCACATGGCCCTGGAGAATCTTCCTCGGTGCGAGAGGGTTTTACATCACCTGGAGGACAGGTCCTAGTTACAGGATCACTTCCTGCCACACCAGGGTGATGCTCTTCTGTCACGTGACCTGTCTCTTCCATGGCAACAGGGATGCTGCCAGACCGGAGGTGGAACTTCAGGACTATATCCCTGTAGGTCTCGTCTATGTACCTCTCTGTCTTTCTTATGTCTTCCAAGTCTGCTACTCTAGCCTCTAGAGAACGGACTCGTCCCGTGAGAGCAAAGAGCTCCTTGCACCTAGTGCACACGTAAGACCTCTCACCAACTGGGAGAAAATCATACTTGTGACACTCAATGCAAAAGACTGGAAAGCCCCCATCTCGCTGCTGGACTGCTATCTGCATCTTAGTTTTAAGTTTGTGTTTAGATCTTTAAGTTCTTTACTTACTAAGGGTTGATGTGGATGCTTATACTAATAAATGTGTATCTAATACGTTTAATATACCTTGTTCACCTGAAGCTTAATTATTTATTTATTTATTGAAAAGGATTTATATACTGCCTTCTCCTGTAATCAAGGTGGTTTACACAGCAACCAATCGAAGTATAATGACATTTGTGTGTGCATGCAGTGTTATATAGTGAATGTGTGTGTGTGTAAGTTGGCATTGATTCGTGGTGGGCTATTTACAGCGTGCACTACTTTACAATGTTATATACATGAATGAGAAAGGGAGGAGGCTTGGTATGTATTAATCTCAGGTCCTTAATGTATGACTGATTTGGATAAAGAGCTGCACCTGAGAGCAGCTCCTTTCCTATAAGATGTGTAAGTACCTATAAAGCTATGATTATCCCAGGGGTGGGTGGATGTTGGGGAAGGAGGGAGGGAGGGAGGGAAATAAGACTTATTAAAAGAGGGCTGCTACACAGTACCCTGTCCTGTGCTTCTGAAGTAAGCTGTGACCAACTTCCTGGGTGATTAACAGTTCTTGCTTGGATAGAAGAGTCTTTCAAAATGGCCTTTTGACCTGCCACCTGGCTTTAACACCTATTGAAAACGTTTCATAGGTCTCTTGCCCCCTAGGTAGAAGGCCTCTTTGTAAAGGTCTCTAGAAGACTTTATTTGTTGCTCAAAGAATACTGACCCTGTTTTGCCTTTTATGCTAAGTTATATTCTGATTTGATTTAAATTAAAGCTCTTTGCTGCTGCTAGGCTCTGAGTTACTATGAAATTTAAACTAGGAGCTCTCTGCTGGGTTCTAAATCTAACATGAAAGCTCTCTTCTGTGTTTTAAATTTAAACTTAAACTACTGCTACTAGGCCCTGACTGATTTAACAAATACAGTGGGTTCACAGATTAATCAGCTTTAATCCAAAGAAGTCCCTTCAGAAAAATTCCCAGAAGTATATACTCACAATTGCAGATCTCTCTCCAGAAGTAGCAGTCCCCTTTTCTAGTCCTTCAAGACATCGGCCCTAGAATATGTAAAGTGGGGGAGCAGTCTAGTGGTTAGAGCAATGGGGTGGGAAACAGGGAAGCTAGGGTTAAAAACATAGTGCTGCTCTTTGTGGCCTCGAGCAAGTCACTTAATTCTTTATTGCTTCAGGTCCAAACTTAGATTTTAAGCTCTCCAGGAAAAGGGAAACATAACGTTTCATGAACTACATACAAAAACTACCAGATGGGCTAGACTACAGAATATTAAACTTTCCTAGAATCATAGGAGCCAATTGTTCATAACAATTGAGGGGGAAAGGGGCGCTATACTCAACGCAATTTCTCCTTCCATAGACATAATGAAAGAGTTTTCTCAGTATGGTTTTATGGAACTTGATATATTGGCTTTATAATCAAAAGAAAAGCGGTTTACAAAATAACAATTAATGAGTAAGAGAGTATAAAACACAATATGACTAATGCACACTAGGGAGGGAAACAGAAGGGAACGCAATTTGAGACAGGAAAGTGGGGGAGAAACTCAGGAGGGGAGTTTCAGGCTGAGGACGAACGAGGGTTGCCCAAGCACCTATGGTTAGAATGCCACTTTTGCAAGGCTAAACAGGTATATGGGTCATTTATTTAAGAAGGTCTTGTTACTATTAAAGGGATGGGAAATTTTCAAAGCTACTTACCCTGTCTGAAAGCCTCCCTCGGTCAAACTAGAAGTCCACATGGTCTTACACAGAGCAGGTTCTTTTATTCAGACTACAGGTAGATGCAGAAAGCCGGCGCTGAAGTCGCGCGCTGTTAGTTGTTTATGTGTTTTCATAATATGAAATTTCCATGCTGATATGCAGCAAGGGGTGTGTATGCAAATGAGATCCACACAAAACTTCGAAGCAAAGTTGAAAGGAGGGAAGCCAATGCAATAGATGCGCTACAAGCAGTCGTGTATGCATGCGCGCGAATTTCAGATGCTCGCGTTATGCACAGAGGGATGACAGGCTACTCCGACAACATTTTGGGATAGTCCAATGCCCAAAAAGTTGAATGTAGTGAGTAATGTTGCCAGCCCTGGTATGACATGCTCATGAGCTGTAACTGGATCTAGATCATCTTTAATTTCCTCATGCAAGGACAAGATTGATCGTGTGCATAAACGGTAGTTATGCATGACACGCCTCTCTGGGAGTCTATCCAGTGCTGCCCTTGTTCGAAATAGGCGCCATCTGCAGGGTCTCATGATGTGAGGTTGACCCTGTACGTCCTCATCCTCCTCTCTCATGCTCGGTTCTCTGTTCTCCCCATGTCTTTGGCTAATCCTTACAAGCAGCAAAGCCACTAAAGGATAAGAAGCAAAAGACTGTTGAGGCCACGGACAGTCCAGAACGATGCTATTTTCCTTTGGAGATACCCTTGTAAATGTACTAAATGCTTTCTAGGGGCGAGATGTATCTTTTATGATCTTTTGCAGTAGTCTTTTCTGTCTACAAGAATGACAATCTCAACACCTAGTCAGTTAGGTAGAGCTGTGATGGCTGTTTTGAATGACATCTGCTTATTTCCTTTTTCCTCTTCCTGAATCTTGAGTTGTATTATATTCTCTTCTTCCCCCCTCCCCCCCCCCCCCCCCCCACATATCCTCTATGGACTAACTTAATTAAGGATACTTATTTTTCTAATCATGTCTGTAAATATTACTTGTAATGAATATTTTCCTATTATCCTTCCTTATATTTCTTTGAAGGCAATGTTTTGGGTTTGCTGTATAAGAGAAATTAATAAAGATTGAGTAAAAAAGAAAAAGGAATTTCAGGAAAGTTCACAGACTTTGTAAATGATTCCATGACGCCTAGGTAAAAAAAAAAAAGTTCAACTCATGAACAGTTGAACCTACTTGAATTTCAGTGCAAACCCTTTGCAAAGTAAAAAAAGAAAATAATTTTACGCTTATAGGGAGGTGCATCCGTTTAATAAAAGTGTAGAAATCAAGCAGATATGAACTGGGTCCAAGAGAGTCCACCTATCCCTAGGGCATGACATAATAGTGTGGTCCCTGATCTAGCAGAGTTTGTCCTAGATGTGACCAAGCCATAATCCAATAACCTCGCTGCAGTGCAGTAAAGAATTTATTATTGTCCTTCACTTCTTCCCTAGCAAACTGCGTTATTTGCATATCCCTCATCATTTAGTATTGTTTTTATTTCTTTTTCCTTAGGAAACGCTTGGCCTTGACAACGCTGGACACAAGAACGGTAATACGTGGGTTGCCTCCTTCCCACTTCTCAAAGTCAGCTTCCTTCCCGAACTTGGGAAACAAGCAGACAGGATTCAGTTGTTTGTACAAAGAATACAGACTGTTTTGGGTTGGTTTTCTTTTTGCTCTGTTGCTATGATATGATAAACTTTCACCTTTATGCTGTTACTGTTTGTTCTGCTTTGCTTTCCTCTAGAGGTGAAGATAACATGGAAAGTCCCATATGTAAAAAGGGTGAGGCTAGTCATTTCTAACACCTCTCACCACTGTTCCCTCTAAGCTGTGCGCGTGTGCGCGCGCACACACCTCGCTGAGCGAGCGCACATACTTTACAACAGAGCGCACAAAAATTACAGCTCTGATTCTGATAGAAAACAACACAGATGTCTTAAAATTTAAAAGTTATGTTTGTAATTACTAGAAATTTCCCGCTTCATTTAGTAATCATCTATTTTCATTTAATTTGATTAAAATCAATGTGGTGTACATACTGTATTCTGATGTGTAGTCAAATTTTAAAGTATATAACTCTGAGTGTCGTTATGTGGCGCACAAAAATTTAACCTTCCTTCAAAAGCTGCACACAGCGGATATTTTATGCGCACACAGCCTACAGAAAATTAGAGGGAACATTGCCTCTCACACACATAGAGCTAATGTTATAACTGGACACCAGTGAGGAAAGTCCAAAAACATTAATTTTATGCTTGTTTACAGACAGCATAGGTGCCTATGTGCCTTTATAAAATAGGATCAAACAATGACCCTCAGTAGTGCACAAATTCTCTCTCGCAAATTTACACCTGCCTCAAGGAACATGTAAACATGTGTGTGTGTGCACCAGCTCCAAGCAAACCGCTCCCTCGGGAACGCTTACGTGCAGATCATGTAACAGTAGGGCACTATCTGTTCTGCACCTACTTTTTACCTGTGTAAAGCTTTGCTGTAAAAAAAAAGCTTTATAAAAATTAACCCCATATTTAACCTAATGGATTCCTAGTCTTCTTTCACACTAATAAACCATGGAATGAGGTATACCTTCATAATCATCCCTGAAAGATCTTTCTCCTTGTATCTTATTCAGCTAGGCAGGGTCCTACTTGGTATTACTGAACCAAGATCATGTGTCCATCAACATCTTCTACTTTGGCAGTCACCTCCTGACCTACTTTGCTTTTTGCCATCCTACAGTTAGCCTGGCTAGTGTCATCTCGCTATCTTCAGAACAGAACACTAGTTCTTGATAAATAGTCTACAGGATGTATCACTTCCATTGTCATAGCAAAAGCTTAAGAAAGTTTCATTTTTACATCTAGTTATTGATTTGATCTATTTATTTCACATATTTATTATCTGTTCCAGGGTAGGGCACAATAAACACACATAATCAGAACAAAAAAAACACACACTAAAAGGCCATTTTACCATAGTGAGATCAGGTTTCGCACTTACTGCGTGTTAGATGCAAAAATCAATGCACAGTAATTATTGGGAACATTTCCAGCATGTTCCCATATAGTTACTGCACAGAAATATATTTTGCCATGCAGGAAGGATGTTAATTATGCAGATGCACTTATTGTCTCCTAAATGGGTGGTAGGAAAGGGCATCCAAACTATTTTCACCAGTGATAAGGGTACAGTAACATTCACTATCGGCAATGTGCAGTCCATATCCATTCCCCATCTATAAGCTGCCCATATCCCACCCCTTAATAAGCTATGTTAGTGTTTCTCAAGCCAGTCCTGGTGCATCCCCTAACCAGTCTGCTTTCTAAAATATCCATAATGAATATGTATGAAACAGATTTGCAAGCACTGCTTCAGTGACGAAAGATCTAGTGTGGGGGCTCCAAGCAAAGGTTTGCTGAGGACCCCGCTATTGTCATCCTCCCTACTCCAGCAGCGGTAGCCCTGTGCAGAAAACGTAAATTTGTTTGCCGCCCTGCCTCCATACCTGGCCCGGAGGTGTTCCTCCTGGGCTGAAGTCTGGTAGTGCAGCAGTTATTGCGAGACCGCTGCTCTGCAGTGTGGGCCCGCTTCCTGCCCGAGCCTCCCTGCATTGTGGGGTCTGTTTGGGCAGAATTTATGCCACCACACTGCCTCCACCACATGCAAATCTATCTCATGCATGTTCATTATGAGTATCCTGAAAAGCAGACTGGCGAGGGGGTACACCAGGAGCGCCTCGAGAAACACCAGGCTATGCACTTAGCATACAACAGTTACAGGCTCATGTGCAAACAGTTGCCAGCTACTAATTCACCTGCTGTTAAGCCCCAACTCTGCCCCTAACTCGCCCACTCTCTGCATTAGCATGTGATTGCCAGGTAATGTGCCAGCTACCAGCCACCAAAAAGCATATTAATTAGCAATCGCGTGCTAATGCTGCGAGTGGGAGGGCTAGGGATGCAGTTTGGGTCTGGAGAGTATACGATTAGTGAGCGATCACCATTAATGTGGCAATTAGTACAGGTGCACCTAATGATACCTCTATAGGTATCATTAGATATACCTGCATTAATTGCACCAGATGTTAACTTATGCATTCACACATTAATTGACGGGAACAAGCTGGCTATGCCCCCGATGAATAATGCAAAGGCTTTGCACTTACTGTGCATTAAAACATGCATTGAGTACAAACCTTTAGTGGGATTTAGTAAAAGAGCCCTTAATGTAGTTCAGTGGTAGCAATACTTTAAGAAGATAAGAACATAAGATATGCCATACTGGGTCAGACCAAGGTCCATCAAGCCCAGTATCCTGTTTTCAACAGTGGCCAATCTAGGGCACAATTACCTAGCAGTCTCCCCAAAAGGCAAAGGTTCCACAATGCTTGTATTGGGACAAGCAGTGGATTTCTAAGTCCCCTTTAATAATGGTTTATGGATCTTTACTCCAGGAACTTGTCCAATCCTTTTTAAACCTAGTTACACTAACAGCTTTTACTACATCCTCCAGTAACGAATTCCAAAGTTTGATTATGTGCTGAGTGAAAAAATATTTTCTCATATTAGTAGTATATGGGTTACACTGTAGCTTCATTGCATGTCCCCTAGTCTTTCTATATTCTGATAACGTAAACAATCGATCTACGTTTACCCGTTCCACTCCGTTCATTAATTTATAGACTTCTATCATATCTCCCCTCAGCCGTCTCTTTTCCAGGTTAAAGAGCCCTAACCTTTTTAGCCTTTCTTCATAGGAGTATCCTTCCATCCCCTTTACTATTTGGTGGCTTTTCTCTGTACCGTTTCTAATTCTTCTATATCCTTTTTAAGATATGGCAATCAGAACTGCACACAATATTTGAGGTGTGGTATCCTCATGGAACGATACAAAGGCATTATAATATCCTTTGTTTTATTCTCCATTCCTTTCCTTATGATTCCTGGCATTCTATTTGCTTTTTTGGCCGCCACTGAATACTGGGTAGAGATTCAAGTCCTCCAGGACTCAGGCCAACCACCCGCCAGGGAAGGACTCTAGACTCCTGGACTACGTGGGAAAGAAAGTCTTCCAAGGGGCCATGCTCAGCACCAGAATTGCAGCACACCAATTTCAACACGTCCTCTTCCAGGATGGGTTGCTGGTGGGCCTCAAAGACAAGCTCTCAGCCCTGCCTAAGGAACTTCAGGCAGATGCCACTTCATCCATCCAGGATCTGACTGAATGCAGCCGGCACTTAGTTGCTACCACCTTTGACTCCTTTGACACCGTTATCAGGACGGCTGGCACCGCCATATCTGTGCAAAGGTGGGCCTGGCTAAAGGCCTCCGGCCTAAGGAAGGACACCCACGACAGAACTGCCGACGCACCCTGCGTGGGAGATTCGCTACAGCGAAAAAGTCACAGACGCTGTCAACATCCTCGAGGATTGCAACACCCTCCAGACCTTGGCAGTGGATGGCCTCGAGCACCACTCTACCACGCACAAAGGCGGCTACCACCAGAAACCCTATTACAATCATGAGCGCTACAACTCCACTCGCAAGTGGCAGGCCCCGAGGAACTACAGGCAACCCTACCCGCCCTCTAGCTTCCAGAGGCAAGCCCAGAGAGAACGCAAAGCCAAGAAGCAGCCATCTGCACAGCCGACTAAGACCTCCTTTTGATATAGTGGGTCCTGCATCCAGGATGGACAAGGGCAAGACTCCTCCCATGGGGGGCCAATTATCGGGCTTCCTTCCAGCCTGGCAGGCCATCACCACGGACACTTGGGTGCTGCAGATCCTGAAGGAAGGGTATCGTCTACGTTTCACATCCCCTCCCTGCCAACTCTCAAGGCCCTTAAGCAATACACCCACGCACCTCTACAGCACCATGTCCGCCCTGCTGCAGCGCCTCCTCACAGCGCGGGCCATCGAAAGAGTTCCAGACAGCGAGGTCAACTCTGGCTTCTTCTCCAGATACTTCCTCATCCCCAAGAAATCGGGAGGGGTTCGCCCAATTCTAGACCTCCGCAAACTCAACCGGTTCATCAGGAAAGAGCGCTTCAGGATGTATTCCCTCAACTCCATCCTACCTCTAATCTGAACAGGAGACTGGCTCGCCTCCCTGGACCTGCTGGAGGCGTACTCGCACATTCCCATCCACCACGCTCACAGAAAATTCCTTCGCTTCAAGGTCAGGGATCAGCATTACCAGTACAAGGTTCTCCCCTTCAGACTGTCTCCAGCACCACGGGTCTTCACGAAGTGTGTCGCTGTGGCTGCAGCACACCTCCACAAACAGGGCATTGCCGTCTTCCCATACCTCGACGATTGGATCCTCGCAGCCCAATCCGCCCCAGAGGCACGAGTAGTGATGCGGAGGACCACCAAGCTCCTATCAGACCTCGGATTCCTTCTGAATTTGGAGAAGTCCCAACTGGAGCCATGCCAGAAGGTGCTGTTCATAGGCACAGTCATCGACACCAGAGTCGCGAAGGCCTTTCTGCCCGAGGATCGCGCTCCGACTATCAGATCCTTAGCCACAAAGATATCAGCATCCAAATGGACTTCGGCTCGAGCTGTCCTTCGCCTCCATGGGCACATGGCCGCAACTACGTCAGTCCTCCCACTGGCGAGGCTCCACATGCGATGCCTCCAGTGGCACCTTCGCGACCACTGGAAACAGCTGTCACAGCCTCTGACCATTTATTTATTTATTTATTACAATTTCTTATATACCGCGCTATTTAGCATCAGTGTGGTTTACATTATAACTTAACGACCATAACAACAAGCTGTCAGGTTTACATCGAACAGGAGTATAAACTTGGAAAACAGGGTTAACTATATACATAATCTATTTACATTGGAAGGATAGATAAAAGTCAAATAATGCATGTAGGTCTTTTCTAACTAAATTGGGTCAATTCCTGGAGGGTGCCCCTGTCCGATTGGGTAAAGGAAAGTCTCCATTGGTGGACTCTCAAATCCAGCCTCACACAAGGAAGGAGTCTCCAGCAGCGCCCGCACCAGATTGTCCTCACAACGGACGCCTCTTCCACAGGTTGGGGGGCACACTTCCTCCACCTCAACATGCAGGGGACATGGACCTCAGAGGAACGGACCTTCCACATCAACCTGCTCGAGCTCAGGGCCGTCAGGTATGCCCTGATGGCATTTCAGAATCAGCTCAGAGAGAAAGTCATTCTCATCCAAACGGACAACCAAGTAGCAATGTTCTATCTGAACAAACAAGGGGGCTCGGGCTCCCGATCCCTTTGCAAGGAAACACTAGCGATTTGGTCCCTCGCTCTCTTCATCGGATCCCAGATACAAGCATCCTACCTTCCTGGGGAGGAGAACGTCCTTGCTGACAAGCTCAGCAGACAATTGGAGCCCCACGAATGGTCCCTGAATCCAGAAGTGGCCCAGGACATCTTCCAGCAGTGGGGGACCCCACGCATCGACCTCTTTGCGATGGAGAGCAACACGAAGTGCCGCCACTTCTGCTCAAAGCGCCCTTCCAGCAATTGCCTAGCGCTGGATGCATTTGCCATGTCATGGGGGGACTGGTCTCCAGCGTATGCCTTCCCCCCCAGCCCTCTGATCTCTGCAACGCTGCAGAGGGTCATCTCAGGCAAGGCACGGATCATCCTGATCGCCCCATACTGGCCCCGCCAGATGTGGTTTCCCCTCCTTCTCCGCCTCTCCCTGGAACCCCCAGCGAGGCTGCCCTTGTGCCCGGATCTCCTCACCCAGAACAACAGGAACACCCTACACCCCAACCTGCAAGCCCTCGCCTCGTCAGCATGGAGATTGAGCGGGGACACCTGTCAAACTTAAATTTGCCTGTTGAAGTCCAGGACGTAGTCCTGGCAGCAAAACGCCCATCCACATGCAAATCCTATGGTCTCAAATGGAAACGTTTCTCCATCTGGTGCAATTCCCGAGGCCTGGACCCGGGATCATACCCCATTCCCATGATCCTCAAGTACCTCACTTCTCTCTTCGAGAGCGGCTTGAAGACGCAATCCATCAAGGTATACCTTTCGGCGATTGCATCTCTCCACTCCGGAGGAGCGGGGGATAAGGCCTCCATGGCATCCCTTCCCATTGTGGCTCGATTCATGAAAGGCCTGGCCAACCTTCGGCCCCCACTGTGTCCACCGGTGCCAGCCTGGGACCTTAGCACCGTCCTCCAACAGCTGACACTGTCACCCTTTGAGCCACTGTTGACATCGGAGATGAAGTTCGTCTCTTGGAAAGCGCTCTTGCTCATCGCAATAACATCTGCTTGGAGGATCAGTGAGCTGCAGGCTTTAGTGTCCCACCCGCCGTACACCCTAATCCACTGCAACCGCGCATCCCTGCGCGCAAACCCAAAGTTTCTTCCAAAGGTGGCTTCCTCATTTCACATCAACCAAGCCATCGACCTTCCTTCTTTCCTCCCGGAACCGCATGAGTCTGATGAAGAGCGGAGGCTCCACACCCTAGACTGTGTCAGGGTCCTGCGTGTCTACCTACAGAGAACAGCAAGCATCGGACAAGGGTCTCAACTTTTCATGTCCTATGACCCCAACAGGCCCAGAAGGCCCGTCACCAAGCAGACACTGTCCGTCTGGATTTCGAGTTGCATTGCCTTCTGCCTGGATCGGGCCGGAGCCCTTGCAGGGGACCCTGTGGGAGTGGACCAACTAAGGGCGCTAGCAGCATCCTTTGCCAACTTACGCTCTGTCCCTGTGGCTGACATTTGCAGAGCCGCCACATGGTCCTCTACACTAACCTTTCAAAAACATTACTACCTGGACCTGGAAGCGCAGTCCGACAGTGTCTTCGGTCGTGCTGTCCTCGCGGTGAACGTGGGGAATGTCCCTGACGTGGCTCAGAGCGGCCAAGGACAGAAGGCGCGCTCAACCTAAGGACTGTTGTTATGGACTCTATCGACACTCACTCTATCTGCACTGCTAGTGCATAGGCCGTTTAAGCCCTTTTGCACACTGTTTGCACATTGTCACTTGCACGTTGTATGTTTGGTTAGCCACTGTTTGCACTTCATAGCCTGTGCACTTTCTCCTGCACTGGTTTTTTTGTCATGCTCTATATGCACTGTATTAGAATGTTCTATTTAACAATAAAGCTATCTCATTTACTGTTCTGGCTGCACATGTTCTGTTCGGCCCCCCTCATTCACCTCAGCGCACTCACGTGGAGCTAGGGAGTCACCTGGTGTGGCTGACGCTTCCTGCTTGTCCATGGAGAAAGCGAGGTTACTTACCTGTAACGGGGGTTCTCCGTGGACAGCAGGATAAGTCAGCCACACATTCCCACCCACCTCCCCTGTCTGAGGGTGACCGACCGGCTCGCACCCTAGCCTGAAGGCTGAGCTAGTTACGTACTGGCTGGGCTAGGGGCGGGCTGGGGAGGTGGGGTCTCCTACCTGCTCAGAAATCTGAGCTTTGAGAGAGAATACCTCCGTAGATGGCGCCGCCCGGAGGACGGCACCTGGTGTGGCTGACTTATCCTGCTGTCCACGGAGAACTCCCGTTACAGGTAAGTAACCTCGCTTTCTGTGTCATCCCCAATAACATAGTAGATTTCAGAAGAAAAAGATCAGTTGACCTATCCTGTCTACCCAATTGTTCCCATTTACACTAAAGATACATCCGAGCTGTCAGCCACAGCTTGACCTCCTACAACATCCCTCTCCTTATGCAGGGTAATCCTCTCTCTTCTTTGGTTTACACCATCTTAGGAGAAGAGCATACAAGATCCCTTCAAGCACCTTTGTCAGGCCTAACCACAAGACTCTGTAATCACCTAAATAGCCAGTAATGAACAAAATAGAGACCCAATAAGAAGAAATTAGACCTTACCTGCTAATTGTCTTTCCTTGAGTTCTCTCCGGGCCAGGCCAGGACTAATGGGTGATCAATCCGTTCCAGCAGCTGGGGACTGAATACTGACAGGTTTTACTGACAGCTTACCCAGCTCCCCCTGGTGTCACAAGGTCAGTCTATCCGTACAAAGCAGTGACAAAAACAAACTAGAACTAGACTACCTCCAGGCAACAAGGAAGCTATAGAAAACTACATGGAAGAGAAGACAAAGGAGAGGCCATCCCCCCCAGATGAAGGTCACGCTTACTCCCGTATCCAAAAAAAAAAATTTGTTCGGTTTTTCTTTTTTTCTTATTTTGCAACCCGCACGGTCGCACGGAGGAAGCCCCAGAATCGCCTTCCAACAAGAAGCCCCATAGAGGCACGCCTCTAAGGCTAGCCCATTCTGAGCCACATCCTAAGACTCCGAGGGAACGCCCCTCACGCTCGCAGGCTCGCAGACAGACAGGGCGGGCCCTGGCCTGTCCCGGAGAGAACTCAAGGAAAGACAATTAGCAGGTAAGGTCTAATTTCTTCTTCCTATTCGTCTCTCCGGGCCAGGCCAGGACTAATGGGTAGTACCAAAGCGGTACCTAAAGTCGGGAGGGCCCTGCGAGCCCCGCAACAATCGCCGAGGCCCCCACTCTGGCATCCTCCCGTGCCTGAAGATCCAATCTATAATGTTTCGCGAATGTGTGCAGAGAAGCCCACGTCGCTGCCTGACAGATGTCTATCGGCGGCACCAGCGCATGTTCTGCCCAAGAGGCCGCCTGCCCTCTGGTCGAATGAGCTCCGAGGCCCACGGGAACAGGCTTGCCCTTCGCCTCATAGGCAGCTCGAATAGCATGCTTCACCCAACGCGCAATAGACGCTTTCGTAGCCGCCTTTCCCTTAGACGACCCCCTGAAAAGGACAAACAACCGATCGGACTGTCGAAACGACTCCGTCGCTTTCAAATAGCGACGCAGCACACGCCCTAAATCCAGACGCCAAAGCGAATGATCCAGCTTTCCCCCTGACGGTTCTACAAAAGTGGGAAGCGACACAACTTGGTTCATGTGAAAACTAGAAACCACCTTCGGTAGGAAGGACGGCACCGTACGCAAAACCACCTTTTCCGTCGAAAAATGAAGATACGGCTCCCGACAAGACAGAGCCTGAAGATCCACAATTCGCCGTGCCGAGCACAACGCCACCAAGAAGGCGGTTTTCCAAGACAATTCTCGAAGGTTTCGAGACCCCGGTGCAACAAATGGAGGTTCCGTCAGCGCTTGTAAAACCAAATTCAAATCCCAAGGAGGCACGACTGGTCTCACGGGAGGCCTAATATTCTTGGCCGCCCGCAAAAAACTGAGCACATCGGGATGCGAGGACAGAGAACTACCCTGTACCTTACCCCTATAGCAAGTCAGCGCTGCCAGCTGAACCCGCAGTGTGCTCAGAGCCAGTCCTTTAGCCAGACCCCCCTGAAGGAACTCTAAGATGTCTGGAAGCCCCGCTCTCCAGGGCGGCACACGGCACTCACTACACCACGCCTCAAAAATTCTCCAAATTCGAATGTATGCCAACGAAGTGGACCGACGCCTAGACTGCAACATAGTGTCCACTACAGACTTAGAGTAGCCCCTACGCCGCAAACGCTCCCTTTCAAGAGCCCAGCCGTAAGCAAGAACCGATCCACCTGCGGCATGAACACGGGCCCCTGCCGTAACAGGTTGAACCGGAGAGGCAAGCGCCAGGGAGGAGCCACTAGAAGTCTCACGAGGTCGGCATACCACGGGCGCTTGGCCCAATCTGGAGCCACGAGAATCACCGTCCCCTTGTGGCTCGCAATCCGTCGAATGAGCCGCCCCAAGAGCGGCCATGGAGGGAACACGTAAAGAAGCCGATCTTCCGGCCAGGGCTGCACTAGACCATCGAGGCCCTCCGACATGTGCTCCCTGCACCTGCTGAAAAACCTCGGTGCCTTGGCATTGGACAGGGTCGCCATGAGATCCAGGACAAGCTGACCCCACCGCCGCACAATCTCGCGAAAAACTTCCTCATGCAACTCCCATTCCCCCGGATCCAGGAAATGGCGACTGAGGTAATCTGCTTGAACGTTGTCCTTTCCAGCCACATGCGCCGCAGAAAGCGCTACCAGATGGCTCTCGGCCCAGTGAAACAATAGCTGACTCTCTGCCAGCAGCACCGCGCTGCCAGTGCCCCCTTGCCGGTTTATATAAGACACCGTGACCTGATTGTCGGAAAAGACGCACACTGCTTTGCCCTCGATCATGTCGACAAAGGCCAACAGCGCCAAGCGCACCGCCTGGAGCTCCAGGCGATTGATCGACCAAAGGCTCTGCTCCGCCGACCAAACCCCTTGCGCTAACTGCGTCAGACAATGAGCCCCCCAGCCGGAGAGACTCGCATCCGTCGTGAGCAAGACCCACTCTGGAACAGCCAGAGGAACACCGGCGTACAAGTGAGCAGGAGCCAACCACCATTGAAGACTGCTCTGGACCTCCGGCGGACACGGCAGCCGGCGCGACAGAGGGTGAAGTTGCGGAGACCAACGAGACAATAATGCTTGCTGCAGAGGACGCATATGTGACCTGGCCCACGGAACCAGATCCAGAGCTGCTGCCATCGATCCCAACACCTGCAGGTATCTCCAGGCGGTCGGAGCTTTCAAGCGCAGGAACGCCACCACCTGAGCCACAAGCTTGCGACTGCGCTCCTCCAGAAGAAAAAACGAACCTACCGCCGTGTCGAATAAAGCCCCGAGATAGGTTAACCGCATGGTCGGTTGCAAACGGCTCTTTCCCCGGTTGATAACCCAACCGAGCTGCTCGAGAAACTCCACCACCCGAGCGGTAGCTACCAACGACTCTTCTCAAGACGCCGCGTGGATAAACCAGTCGTCGAGATAGGGATGGACCTGAATCCCTTCCTTTCTCAGAGCCGCCGCCGCCACAACCATCACCTTGGTAAACGTCCGCGGCGCCGGCGCCAGACCAAACGGTAATGCCCGGAATTGAAAGTGTCCCATGGGAACCGCAAATCGCAGGAACCACTGATGGTCCCGCCGAATCGGGATGTGCAAATAGGCCTCCGACAGATCTATGGAAGTAAGCACCTCGTTCCGGTTTACCGAATTGATAACGGACCTCAGGGTCTCCATCCGGAAATGAGGGACCCGTAACGCCCGATTCACGTGTTTGAGATCCAGAATGGGCCGAAAAGAACCTTCCTTCTTGGGCACCACAAAATAAATTGAGTACCGACCTAAGCCACATTGGTCTACCAGCACCGGGACCACGGCCTGCAGGCGAAGTAATTTGGACAGAGTTTCGGAGACCGCCTTTTGCTTCGGCAGTGGACCGCAGGGCGACAGAACAAAGGCATCCGGCAAAGGTTGCGCGAACTCCAGTGCATATCCATCTCTTACAATCTCTAGGACCCATTGGTCCGTCGTTATTCTGGTCCAGGCGGAGAGGAACTGCTGCAAACGTCCCCCTACCGGAACTTCCACCTGGACCAGTGAACCTTCATTGAGGCTTCTTACCGGCTCTCTGCTGAGCGCTAAAGAAACCCCTATTGAACGGGCGGGCTCCTCGAAAGGACTGCCCCCTGGACACAAAACGTCCCCTCTGATAGGGAGCAAAACGAGACCCCCGGAATCTGCGAAAATCCCTGCCGTGACCTCTCTGCACCGAACCCGGCTTCGAACCCCTAGGACGGTCCTCGGGCAGACGACCGCCTTTGGAGTCCCCTAAATCCTTCACTATCTTCTCCAATGCTTCCCCAAAGAGTAACCTTCCCTTGTACGGAAGCTTGCTGAGCCGTGCCTTGGACGACGCATCAGCCGACCAATTCCGAAGCCAGAGGAAACGTCTAGCTGCTACTAAAGAAGCCATAGATTTCGCTGAAATACGTACTAAATCATAGCAGAGATCCGCAAGATAAGCCACCGCGGATTCGAGCTTAGCCCCATCCGCAGCTTCATTGCCTCCCTTATCCAATGGCGTCTCACCTTGAAGCCAGCGGATAGAGGCCCTGGACATATAGGCTCCGCAGATGGAGGCCTGAAGTGCCAAGGCAGTGGACTCAAACGCCTGTTTCAGAAGCGCCTCCAACCGCCGGTCCTGTAGGTCCTTGAGCGCGGAACCGCCTTCCACGGGAATGGTGGTTTTCTTGGTGACCGCGGAAACTAAAGCATCCACCTTGGGCATACGCCACAACTCTTTATCGTCCTGGGGCACGGGGTACAATCTAGCCATAGCGAGCCCCCCCCCCCCGTAAGGAAGCCTCCGGGCATTCCCATTTGGACTCTATCATTTGCTTAATTACCCTATGAACCGGGAAACAGCGTTGTTCGGAGCGAAAACCCTGCAACAGGGGATCCTCCAGGGACTCCTGCTGCACCGCCGGCAGCACCAAATTAAGAGCCCCCAGCTCCTCTCTACGAAACATGCGGAAGACATTGGGATCCTCCCCTGGTCCCAACTCCCCCTCCTCCAACTCACTAGGCCAGGAATCAAAGCCTGTGTCGGAGAGAAGCTCCCCCTCCTCAGCAACCTGGGAGAGGGCACCGTGCCCCACAGTGGCCCCAACACCCAGATCCAAGCCCTGTTCCCCGGAGGAAGGGCCTTCCCCAGGATCACCTACTGAGGGCAGCAACTCTTGGCTCCCCTCCGAAGCTGATCCCAGAACCAGCTGAGAGGATTTTAAAAGATAAGCCTTGTGCATAGCCAATATGAAGTCCGGGGAAAAGAAGGAGCCCAAAGCCTGTTGAGAGGCAGGAGAAGACTGCGGGTGCAACTCCCTAGCGTCCCCCGAGGCAGAGGAAGCTTTGCGGGACTTAGATTTACTCTTTTTCGTCGCGGTTTGCAGCGTGAGAGAAACGGCCGGCTCACCTAAAATGGCTGCCGCTCCCGCTTTTTCTAAGGAGCTGTGAGAGGGGGCTAACAAGTCTCCCGAAGCTTTCCCGTCCATAGTGAAGCTCCAAAGAAAAGCCCAAAGAGCACTGCCAGTAAACCTACCAGCTCAAAAAACAAAAGAAAAACAGACCGAGGGACCAACAAGCAAACCTACCTCAGAGCCAAGCAAGGAAACAGACGGTAGCAGCGCTCACCAAACAGACTGCCCACCTCTCCGGGGCAGCCGCACTGCCCGGCACTAAACCGCTGCTAGCGGAAGGCCGGCAGGCAACGCGATCAAGAGGAAGAGGACTCTGGGGCTCCCAGGCCGAATTCCTGCACGGAGGAGACAAGCTCGGTAGAGAGGCAGGCCCTGCCTCGACGAGCTCCGTGTCGGGAACGGCAGAAGAAAGGAAGCCGCAGCTTACAAGCCTCAAATAAGTAATTTCGTTCTGCCGCCCCGAGCACAGTGGGGAGAGAGGATCGCGGTATTACACCGCTGTGCACCTGCGATAGAGGGAAAAACTGCCCTGCTAGGACAGAAAAAACCCCCAAGGCCAACTCAAACCTGGCCCCACTCCTAGCCTTCGATTTCAGTCTCCTCCTAACGAATCACAGAGATATGGAAATCTTCTAAAACCAGTAGGAAGTGTAGATATATGCTTTTTTTTTTTTTAAACAACACCAGCAAATTCTAATAACAGGGGAGCTGAGCAATCAGACGTCCTATCCAGCTGCTGAGGACTGAAAACTGACCTTGTGACACCAGGGGGAGCTGGGTAAGCTGGCAGTAAAACCTGTCAGTATTCAGTCCCCAGCTGCTGGAATGGATTGATCACCCATTAGTCCTGGCCTGGCCCGGAGAGACGAATAGGAAATACAATTCACTCCTTTGCTTAGACACATACATTGATCTGATACTTTCACTTTAAAAGAAGGCTCCCTGCAGAGTGATTAATGTAGAATTTGTCTGTGGAGTTAAAAATCACATATCAAGGGTGATCTGCTCCAATCTAAAGATAGTTTCTTTTTGTGCTTATAGATACTTTATTTATTTGACTTTTTAAAAATGTTTTATTTATTTATTAACACAGAACACTAGGAATTACTTCAGCCCCAAAAAACGTGGAGGCAAGATACAGGAAATACTGAACACCCACAAGCAGACTACGAGAGGCGATAGATAGCACGTCCTAGACAGCAGCATCAGGCTTAACACCCTCCCTAAAAACAAGAAATTATAACAATTGCTTGAGTTTAAAAAAAAAGATAATCTTTCACTTGAAAGGAAATAATACAACGGCAAGGAAATTTAAAAATAAATGAAGCTCCCAGCGCAAGGGCCCTTTGTTTTAGAGCCAAGAACCCCTGTCGCCATAGCTGTGTCTCCCAAGAGAAGTCAAGAAAAACCTGAACTTCTGAACCTAGAATAAATGTAGCCATATTTCTAAAATATAGATGAAAGACCATGTTCCTGTCCGGCTCAAGTGCACAAGTCACCAGCAATATTGATCTCTCCGTCGCTAGCTCCAAGGAACTTTCAAGAAAATTTGTTAAATCCAGTAACTCCTGCGAAACCGAAGGTTCACTGGGCTGCTTAGCCAGTATCTTCAATGACAAATGTTGCACATGAGCCACCGGGTGCAAAGACTCCAGAGGAATCTTTAAAACCTCCGTGAAGTATCTGCGCAGCATATCACTAGGTGCTACAACTGGAGATCTGGGGAAACTGAGGACGTGCAAATTATTGCACCTACTCTGATTCTTCAACTTCTCCAGCTTACGAACTACCAGCATCTTTTCTTTAACAATAGTAGCTTTAAAGTCTATGTGTTCTGCGCACCATATCTCTAAGAGACCCAGCCTTGCTGGTTCTGCTCTCAAGCAAGACCCTCCACAGTCCCAGAAAGAAGTCCAACATCCTCTTTAACTTTGCCAACAGCCAAATTAAGGGAAGAGGTTAAACCAGTGATGGCATCCCATAGTAAATCTACGGTTACCACTGCAGGTCTCTCACCAACACCGCAAATAGGAACACCAATATCTCAGTCTCCAACAGGCAGTTTCCCCTCTCACGACCTCTTGAAGTAGTTCTTGCAATTCCAGCAGCACCACCTTCTTTTGGAGTCCAGAGTTAACCCGGAACTGCTCAATGCCCCCCTCCCCCACCCAGTCATTTCTAGGTCATGGCGGAGCAGCTCATTCTTCAGGGCTCAGAAAAACGCCTTCACTGCTCAGGTCTGGCATTCAACAGCCAGTTGGACCGGCTGAGAGGATGCTCGCATCTCCCCACAGCACAAAAGCATCAAGGAACGATTGAGCAAACTGGCAAAGAAGCCAAAGGTGCCGAGGTAAGCTTCTTCGGCTTACACTTCCTCAGTGGTATGTTGGGAAGCGCCCCATTGCAGGCTCAGAAGTCGACCTTGTGCAAGAGCGTCTGCGGGAGAGTCTCACCATGACGCCATCTTGCCCCTTGTTTATTTGAATTTAGTTCATGCATTTTCAATAGCAGTAGTTCAAGACAAGTTACATTCAGGTAAACAAGGTATTTTGCTGACCCTGGATGGCTTTTAATCTATGCTTATACCTTAAATTGATCGACTTGGTTAGAAATTGGTAAGTGGGAGGTGACAAAGGGTATAGGTAAATGGAGCTCATTCTGAGGAGAAGCATATTACCAGTGGTGGTGCTGCAGGGACCTGTCCTTGGTCTGATTTTTTTAAACATGTTTGTAAATGATATTGGAGGACTTTTTGGTAAGGTTTGCCTCTTTGCAGATGATATGCGGGTGAAGCTTGAAGTATGGTCAAGAATTTGGCAGCTGAGATTTAACACTAGAAAATGCAAGGTCATGCATTTGGGATGCAAAAATCCAAGGGAACAATACAGAAAAGGGGGTGAAGTACGTCTATCCATAAAAGAAGAGCGGGGCCTGGGGGTGATTGTTTCTGATGATCTTAGAAAAGGTGACCGCAAAAGCCAGACGGGTGCTTGGATGTATAGGGAGAGGAATGGCTAGCAAGAAGGATGTCATAGTGCCACTATGAAAGTCTTTGGTGAGAGCTCATTTGGAGTATTGTGTTCAGTTCTGGAGGCCACACCTTCAAAAGGATATAAACAGGATGGAGTCGTTGTAGAGGGTGACTACCAAAATGGTCAGTGGTCTTCTTCATAAGGCATATGGGGACAGACATAAAGATCTCAATATGTATACTTTGGAAGAAAGGCAGGGGAGAGGGGGTATGATAGAGACATTTAAATACCTCGGTGACATAAATGCAGAAGAAAAGAGCCTCTTTCAATTGAAAGATACTCTGCAATGGCGGGGCATAGGCTAAAGGTAAAAGGAGAGTAATTTGCAGAAATATTTCTTTATGGAAAGAGTGGTAGATGCATGGAATAATCTCCCATTGGAGACCAGGACTATATCTGACTTCAAGAAAGCATGGGACAAAGCATGGGGGATCTCTATGGGGAAAAAAGGATTGCAAAGTTTAGTAGTTGGTATGGAAAGGCAGACTGGATAGGCTGTATGGGCTTTATCTGCCATCTTTTTTTCTATGTTCTAGAAGTGCCCCATATAAGAAGCTTGGGTAGGCTAAGCCTCCCAGCCCCAACCACTATATTTCTCCTTTCCTCCCCCTGCCAAATTGCAGCCACCTTTGCCATGATTCAGGACAAAAAGAGCCTTGTCCCCTCTTCTCTGCCATTGCCACCTCCCAGGACCCATCACTTGGCAGGCAGCGGCATTGGCGAAAAGCACAAAGCAGGTGAGATATTGACTCTGTGTGTGCCACTGCTAGCTGGCCCACCCCCCACCCCTTCAACAACTTCCTGTAGTTGGGGGGTAGGACTGGTACAGCTAGCAGCAGCACTGCACAAGGAGTCAACGTGCATGGCCTACTCTGTTTTGTGTTTTCTGCCGCTGCTGCAGCCCCAGGTGACATGTCATGCTGGGACTGTTAAGGCTGTTAAGCATGCAGAAAAAGCCTTTTTTAAAATTACCTCATGACACACCCTCGCTGCTATCTGGTCATTTTCGTATGTAGCCAGGTATGTGACGATCCGTTCTACACTGTTATTGCTGTTTTACACAGGTATGCGGTGCCTATCTGCTGCCTAATGCTTCAAATATCGGGCCCCAAAATTTCATTCTGTAAACTATTTTAATTTACATTTACAACTTTGAAATGGTGCCCCTCACGCTTGCTGTTTGGTTTTTGAAGAGTCCTTATTTTGTAGTAGGTTGTGATTAGGCTAAAATCCCTCAGCGGAGGAAAAAGCCCAACTTCCGGAACTGTCAACCTAACATCTTTCTTACTCATAACATATGACCTGAAAGTTGCCAGTTTCAGAAGGATACAAGGGTTGCTATTTATATTTCTGGCCTAATAATGAAAAAACAAATATTTATGATCGAAATTGGTTTTATTGTTTTTCAAAATATTCTCCATGAAGATCAATACACTTTTTTGCATGCGTTTGAACCAATTTTCGAAGCACTTTTTCCATTCCGATTGAGGTAACTCCAAAACATGCGTTTTGAATGCATCAACCGTATCTTCGGGTGTTGAAAATCGTTGACCACGTAATTTGTTTTTGATGTGCGGGAATAAAAAGAAGTCATTGGGTGCCAAATCAGGGCTGTACGGTGGATGATCCATCAATTCGATGTTTTGGCTGGTCAAAAATTCCTTTGTTTGAGCCAATGTGTGAGAGCTTGCATTGTCATGATGAAGAATTATTCGCCTCTTCTTCGACTTTTTCCGAATTTCTCCAAAGACTTCTGGTAAACAAATGGTCATGTACCATTCAGAATTGACCGTCCTACGTTGCTGTAATGGCACTGTCGCTACGTGACCGGTAATGCCGAAGAAACAGGCAACCATTTGCTTCAATGTGCTTCTTCCGCGAACAACTTTTGTTGGATTTGACTCATCTTGGAAGACCCATACAGTCGATTGCTGTTTTGTTTCGGGCTCATATGCATAGATCCATGATTCGTCACCTGTGTAGATGTTATACAGTCTTTGATGCACTTTGAACGTATTTTTTCAACATTTCCTTGCACTAATCGACACGAGCCTTCTTTTGAGCGTTTGTCAGATTATGCGGGATCCAACGCGAACAAATCTTTTTTACGGCCAAATGATCATGCAATATCTTATTGATGCTTGTCATACTAATGCCCAAAGATGCCTCAATCTCACGGTATGTCACATGACGATCTTGCTTTATCAGTTCACACACAGCATCGATATTTTCTGGCACAACAACTGATTTTGGACGACTCTGACGGAATTCGTCCTGGAGCGAACGTCGGCCACGATTGAATTCGTTATACCAGTTTTTTATAGTGCTGTAGGATGGTGCTTTATCGCCGTATAAAAAATTAAGTTCATCGATGCACTCTTGTCTTGATAATCCACGTCAAAATTTATGAAAAATAATCGCACGAAAATGTTCACGAGTTAATTCCATTTTTCGCCCGAGATGAATTTTTCAAGTTACTGTAAACAACAAATCACGCTCAAATGATAAAATGTTATGAATAAGGTTATGTTCAACAATGTCAGTGTTCCAATGGAACCATTGGATGGCGCCTGGCAACACTTACCTGTTGAGTTCCGCAGAGTTCAGTTCTGGCCCCTCTTCTGTTTAACGTCTTCCTTGCTCCCCTCACTCTTCTGGTACAGCAATCCGGTGTTTCAGCATACTATTATGCGGACGATATTCTTCTCCTCTACCACACTTGCCCGCTCTCACCCGATCTCTCCCCTCTCAATTCCTGTCTATCCTCCATTGCTTCATGGATGTCCTCTAACTTTCTTCACCTCAATCCTTCCAAGACCCAAGCCATCTGGTTCACCCTCGGTGGCCCTATCCCTACGGTTTCCCCCTTGCTCTCTTCCACCTCCATCCCTGTTGTCCCCTCCTTGCGTTACCTCGGGGTCGTCCTGGATTCAGCCCTGTCCTTCCGTGAACATCTTTCTCTTGTGGTCCAGCATTCTTTCCACTCTCTCAGGCAATTGCGAGCTCTTCGCCCCTTTCTCCCTGTCTCTGCCTTGACCACCCTACTTCTTTCCCTTACTCTTTCCCGCTTGGATTATTGCAACGTCTGCTTTGCCGGTCTCCCCCAATGTCAAATCCGAAGGCTTCAACTTATTCAAAACATCGCTGCCCGGCTTCTCACTAATGCTTCCCGTTATGATCACATCTCTCCCCTTCTTATTGATCTCCACTGGCTCCCCATCTCTTACCGGATTCAGTTTAAAATCCTCACTTTTGTTCACAAGGCAATACACACTGGTGTGCCATGCTCTCTCTCTAACTTGGTCCGTCTTCATGCTCCTCAACGTTCCCTGTGCTCTATCCACGCCAATCGTATGTTTCTTCCTCCCCCCCCCCCCCCCGCCTCTGCTCACCTCGAATCCACCCGTTCCTCTGCCTTTTTCTTCCTTGGTCCCCGGCTCTGGAACTCGCTCCCTCCTGCCCTCCATCTTGAACTTTCCTTTAATAAATATAGAGCAGGTCTGAAGACCTACCTTTTTTGCACGGCCCACGATCTTCCCTTCCCCTCCTCCATTCCCTCAGACACCTCCATAAGCTTGTCTCGCTCTCCCCAGTTTGTTCGTCCGTCTGTCTCTGATCTACTCATGTGTTCTCTCTCCTCTCTCTACCTCTGTCCCTTTCCTATTGCGTTAATGGAGTTCTTTTTCTTCTATCCTTTGTTTCCAGCAGCATTGTTATGACTCTTATTTTAAGCTTGTTGTAAACCGCGCTGGTGTCTTTGGCGTGTGCGGTATATAAAGAAACAAATAAAGATAAAGATAAGGCCAGAAATATAAATAGCAACCCTCGTATTTGGAATAGCATTTTGGAACGCTTGTGGAGGCAAAGAGGGGCATGTCCTAGAGTCTCCTTAATCTTTAAGCCTGTCCTTCTAGAAGCAGGACAGTTGACCAGTCTATAAAACAAAGATTAAACACATAAAACTACTACAGAACTGAATGCATAAGCCATTCGCTGGGAAAAAATTATAGCGAGTGCTGTATTAAAATCAAATGGTAATTCTCAATTGGTATCTTGAAATTGCATTGTGTTTTCTTGCCTTCAGAACCCAGCATATCCTTTGGTGGAGCATCATGTTAACCTTTGCATGTGCTCCAACACTGCTATTGGAACATCAAAGGTCCTGTGGGTGAAAGGCTACCCAGAGCAACGAGCCTCAGGAAAAGGAAATGCGTATGTCACAGCATATGAAGTACACAACTGCCAGGAAGCACATCCTCAAAGGGGATGAGGGAGCGAGTCAAGGAAGTGTGTTGGTGATGAAAGGAGAGTGGATAAGCTAAGCCATGGATAGCTGCTCTCGCATGTCACAGATGCTACTTCCCTGAATGCGCTGTCTTTGTCCACCTCCTTCCTCTGAGATTCTGAGCCATGGAGCTGAGTTGGCCTGATAGCGTCACTGAGGCACATTTCCCTGGAGCTCCTGCTTCTTGTTGGAAATCCTTCTCCATGTGCCAGAGTCTCAGACTGTGAATAAACCTGCAAGTGGGAGGCTTGAAAGGAAGCATAGATCACACTGTGGCAGGTGCAGGCCTGTGACCCACGGTGTCTGACATAGGCAGGCCAGCATGGCTAGCTTGACCTGTAAATGAGGCCTGTGGAGAGGCATATAGGATTGCACATCCCCCACTATGCTGCTATTGTAAGAAAGAACTCAGTAGAAATATTGAATTAGCTTAGGTAAGCAGAACTGCAGAATTAAGAAATGGAAAAATACAGAAAAGACATGTTTAAAAGTTACTGATAAGAAAAAGTACATTTGCAGAGAAATAATGAGGAGTGCTGACAGATGAGTTACAGAACCTTGCTCTTCTGCACGCACAAATTGGTCCCATAACCTTGAGAGTGTGAAAGTAACAAGTTGATGAACTGACCATTGTAATTGGGACTAGAAGGGGGGCAGGCAGGTGTCATGCCCACAGAAGGGACATAATTGGAGAAACTTATCAGTACCGGGACCAATAGAAGAGGTACAAGAGGTACGGGAGGTTACCGGGACCAATGAAATGTTTTTCTATACCTAGAATGGAACAGAAGTCTATAAAAGTTGTTGTAATGCTTGAAAACTTTGCTCAGCCATTTTGAAATTGCCTTGCTTGAGACTTGTGCACAAATAAATGATTTGGACCTTCTGAACAGACTCCTGGTATCATTGGTTTGTCTGCGCTTTGCTGCTACATATTCCTTGGTGCGTTGGCCGGGAAGTTGTGGAATCAAAGTGTATATAGGGCAATATACCACGACTTTCCGCCTCTATAGGCTTGGTCCTGCCGGGATCGCGCCCTTCCGACGAGGGCCGCTCCCTGGCGCCACCGGTCCCTTGTATCGGAGGGAGCTGGTCGGACCTCGGCGGGTGCCGGGCCCGGTTGGAGCCAACGCCTCGAACCCGAGTGAGGGGAGTCCGAGGTCCAACTCATGCGCCTGCTTGGGAAGTTTGAGGACCGGATCCGGTGAGTATAGTTTTGATTTTGGGTCTAGACAGAAATAGAAAGAGCAGTACTGCCATTGGAACTTTGGAATTTGTAATCTCGAGATATTGGGAATTGGTAAGAGAGCATGATCAACTCTCAAGGAAGAGCCGAGTAGCCTGGCATGGGAATTCGCTAGGTGAAACCCTCATCCTTTTTGTAATTGGGAAAAGACTAGTCAGAACAGATAGAAATGAATGCATTCTGGGATACGTTGCTAGCATGATTGTGTGAACGAAGTGTGAATGAGAGGTCTGGCAGCACGGACCAAGTGAAGGCGGACCCCTGATTAGCGCATTTCCTGACCGGGCGACCGCGTTCAGGTCGCGAAAAGGGGGAAGCGATTGTCGTCTTGTCTTGTTATTTGTATTCCCTATACGTTTCCAGGGCCGTGAGGACCCCTTACCCACGGTCCGCCCTCCTTTTCCCTTCTGTCTGTTGTTGCGCGCACACATCGAAATGGGAGGGGCGGGGTCTACTAGAAACACTCCATTAGAATGTATAATCGCACATTTTAAAGAGGGATATTCAGGAGATTATGGTATTAAAATGACAGCAGCCCGTTTGCAGATTTTGTGTACTAGGGAGTGGCCCGATCTAGACCCCATCTGGCCCCGAGAGGGAACGTTCACTGTAGAGATTATCCAGTCAATACACCGTAGAGTGCGGGTAGCGCACCCCGATCAGTACCCCTATATAGATTCCTGGTTAAGTATTTGTGAAGATCCGCCCTCCTGGGCGCAGCGCTGTTATGAGGAACAGTGCAGAATAATGTTAGCTAAAACAGATTCTAGACAGAAAACGGAACAGCCTAGAATGAAAGAGCAGGATAAGAAAGCCACGAAGAAACCCATCCTGGCAGATCCTGATTCCCCAGAAGTAGTCCTCAGGCAGCCCCGAACCCCAGGTCCAGTAAGAGTAGCCCGGCGTCGTCCTGCCCCAGAACCCCAGAGACGGCCAGAGCCGAGGCGGGACCCAACCCCTGATCCCCCTCCTGGAGAAGAGAAAGAGGAAGAATTAGTGGAAAGAGAAGTGGAGGACGTAAAAAGTGAGTCAGAAGCGGAGATAGAAGAAGGAGAAAGAGAAAATTCCCCAGAAGAGGAGGAGGACAGTGTACAAATAATCGAGAAAGCCAGCGCTAGCACTAGCAAGCCAGTGAAAGAAAAACCCAAAGCAAAACCAGTTGAGAAAAAGAAAGCGACTCCTGCAAAGGCAACGACAATAACCCTTAGATCCCAAACAACGCCTGGGACAGCCAAACTGTTTCCCTTAAGGCAAGTCCCGGGAGTGCCCGTAAAGAATGATAATGATGAAGTGGTAGCGGGACCCTTAACTTATGTGTATATTCCTTTCTCTACAACTGATTTGTTAAATTGGAGGTCGCATTATGCCTCCTATACTAGTAAGCCCCAGGAGCTGACAGAATTAGTAACTAGTATTATGGAAACTCACCAACCCACTTGGCCAGATTGCCGTCAGCTCCTGACCACCCTATTCACTACAGAAGAACAAGCGAGAATTAGAAAAGCAGCTATTGAATGGATGGCAGAAAACCCTGCAGCTCCGGCGCAGGGGCAGAATATAATAGATCGTAGAGAAGCAGCTCAGAGAGAATTCCCGAATGAAGACCCCCAATGGGATCCAAATACAGATGAAGGATCCACAGCCCTAGCCCGCTTTCGCCAAGGCTTTTTACAAGGCCTGAGAAGGGGGGGCCAAAAAGCTATGAACCTTTCCAAAGTCACAGGAGTTATCCAAGGGATAGATGAGAGCCCAGCAGATTACTATGAAAG
The DNA here is from genome assembly GCA_033557465.1 of Ichthyophis bannanicus. NCBI lineage: Eukaryota > Metazoa > Chordata > Amphibia > Gymnophiona > Ichthyophiidae > Ichthyophis > Ichthyophis bannanicus. Next base: position 254,002,671 of record CM066039.1, read on the forward strand.
ATTAACTGAAGCATACAGAATGTATACTCCCTATGATCCCGAGGCACCAGGAAGTTTATGTATGGTGAATTCTGCTTTTGTAAACCAGTCTCAACCAGACATTAGACGCAAATTACAGAAATTAGAAGGGTTTGCGGGCATGAATGCAACACAGTTATTGGAAGTCGCTCATAAAGTGTATGTGAATCGTGATACTGAAAGACAGAGAGAATGTGATAGAAAGATGAAGAAGAAAGCTGATTTTTTGGCTGCGGCCATAGTTGAAAAGAAAAGGGGAGGTGTCCCTAGTCGAAGGAGCAGAGGAAGAGGGCGGGGTCAAGGCGGAGGCCGGACCCAGAGACTAGGCGTGAACCAATGCGCCTATTGCAGAGAGGAAGGACATTGGAGAGATACGTGCCCGCAACTCGAAGACGCCCAGCAAGATGACGACAACGATCATCAGTGGCGAGAAGAAAGACGAGGCCGTCCCCGAGGCCGAGGAGGAGCCAATCGAGAACAATTCCAGCGAGAGAGAGGAGGAGGAGCCATTCAAGCATTGGCCACACAAGCCCATGATGAGGATGACGTGGATTAGGACAGACCGGGCTCCAAGTTTGCTTTAGGTCTCCAGGAGCCTATGGTCGGAATACAAATAGGAGACCAAATTATGAACTTTATGGTTGATACTGGAGCAGAGCATTCAGTAATAGACAAAAAGATAGCCCCATTCACTAAAAAAGCAGTCACCATTATAGGAGCAACTGGTGCCAAAGCCACAAAGTCTTTTCTTCAAAACCGAATATGCAGTCTAGGAGGACAGCAAGTAACTCATCAATTCCTTTACATGCCCGAATGTCCAGTACCACTACTGGGACGAGATATGCTAGCCAAGCTTCAAGCACAAATATCTTTCTCTGAGCAAGGAGAAATGCAAATGACAGTTAATTCCCAAACCAAACCAGCAGGAGTAATGCTGCTGACAGTTCCCCGAGAAGAAGAATGGAGATACTACATTGATGATTCTATCCAAGACACCTAGTTTGAACAAACCTTAAAGAACATTCATGCACCACCTGGAGTATGGGCAGAAGGCAGTCCCCCAGGCCTAGCCAAACATATAGCTCCAGTGATTGTAACCCTCAAGCCTAGTGCTACACCAGTGCACGTCAAACAGTACCCTCTCCCAAGAGCCGCAATTGAAGGCATCCATCGCCACCTACAGAGATTGCTCGAGTATGGCCTACTAAAAGTATGTCAATCCCCATGGAACACCCCACTTTTGCCAGTAAAGAAACCTGGGACAGATGATTATCGCCCAGTGCAAGATTTGAGAAGAGTAAATGATGCAGTTGAAACTATACATCCAGTTGTACCCAACCCTTACACTCTTCTAGGACTGATACCTGCTGAAGCTACCCATTTCACTGTACTGGATTTGAAAGATGCATTCTTTTGCATAAGATTAGCCCCTGTAAGCCAAATATTGTTTGCATTCGAATGGCAGGACCCCATCTCTGGAAGAGGGGGCCAACTCACCTGGACAAGATTACCCCAAGGATTCAAGAATTCACCTACCATCTTTAGTGCTGCACTAAATCAAGACCTTTCAAGCTATCCAGTAGCCCCGGGGAAGAGAGTGCTTCTCCAGTATGTGGATGATCTGTTGATAGCTGCCGTATCAGAAAGTGAATGTATACTAGCCACCAAAGATCTCTTGCAGTTACTAGATGAAGCTGGATACAAAGTTTCCAGAGCCAAAGCACAGCTATGTCAAAAAGAAGTGAAATACTTGGGTTTTCGTATTACCCAAGGAAGCAGAAGATTAGGCAGAGAAAGAAAAGAAGCCGTATGCAGAATTCCAACTCCAACAACCAGAAAGCAAGTCAGAGCCTTTCTGGGAGCAGCAGGATATTGCCGAATCTGGATACCCAACTTTGCCCAAATTGCCAAACCACTGTATGAAGCCACAAAAGGAGAAGAGAAGTCACCACTGGAGTGGGGACTTGAGCAGGATACAGCCTTCCAGAAGTTAAAAGAAGAATTGATGTCATCACCAGCACTTGGACTACCAGATGTCCACAAACCTTTCCACTTGTTTGTACATGAAGCACAGGGAAATGCCCTAGGCATGTTGACTCAGAAATTGGGAAATTGGGAGCGACCTGTAGCCTACCTATCGAAACAATTGGACCCTGTGGCCAAAGGATGGCCACCTTGCTTGAGAGCAGTTGCAGCTACAGCGCTATTAGTGAGTGAGGCAGACAAACTCACACTAGGACAGAACATACGAGTCACTGTGCCACATGCAGTCCTTGCCCTTATGGAACAAAAAGCAAATTATTGGCTCACCAATTCCCGAATGTTGAAGTACCAGAGCATGTTATGTGAAAACCCACAAATACAACTTGAAGTGAGCCATGCCTTGAATCCAGCTACCTTGATACCCATTAGTGAAGAACTCCCAGAACATGACTGTATCGAAGTCATGGAAACTGTGTTCTCTAGTCGGCCTGACTTAACAGATGTGCCCATAGACAATCCCGACCAGATCTATTATGTTGATGGGAGCAGTCTCATCCTTGACGGACGACGCTGTGCCGGATATGCAGTCGTCACTCAACACGAAGTAGTTGAATCATCAGCTCTAGCCTCAGGCACATCAGCCCAGAAAGCCGAATTGATAGCACTCACCAGAGCATTGTTGTTAGGGGAAAAACTTGTGCTGAATGTATATACAGATTCCAAATATGCCTTCACTACCTTGCATGCCCATGGAGCTCTCTATAAAGAAAGAGGACTCATCACATCCGGAGGAAAATCAGTCAAATATGGTCCCGAGATATTGATGTTACTTGATGCAGTCTGGGCCCCAACACGTGTAGCTGTCATGCATTGCAGAGGACATCAAGCAGGAAAAGGAGAAATTGCCCGAGGAAATAGATTTGCAGATGCCTCAGCACGACAAGCAGCTATGACAGGACAGATTGCCCCACAAGCCATGCCAATGCAAGCAGCATTGTTTCCAGTACCTTTGAATCTATGGACTCCACGATATACCACCAAAGAATTAGATTACTATTGTGACAAAGAAAATGGAGTATTGAAAGATGGATGGATTGAGCTGCCACCAGAAGAGGGCAGTCAACCTCCAGGACGAATAATAATTCCTGAACTGTTAGGACCATCCTTTGTCAAAGCTTTCCACGAAGCCACCCACTATGGGAAGAGTGCTATGGAGAAAGCACTCAGACCACATTTCTACATCCCTCTGATGACAACCATATCAGCCTCAGTAGCACGTCAATGTGTAACTTGTGCCAAAAATAATGCCAAGCAAGGCCTTATTACAGCACCCCGAGTTCAGTCAGGAGGTGTCACCCCCATGCACAACCTCCAAGTTGATTTCACCGAAATGCCAAAAGCCAATGGATACCATTACCTACTAGTATTAGTTTGTACTTTCTCTGGGTGGGTAGAAGCCTTCCCAACCAGAACTGAGAAAGCCCGAGAAGTTACCAAAGCCTTAATGAGAGAGATTGTCCCCAGATTTGGAATCCCAGCAGTAATAGGGTCAGACAATGGACCCTCATTTGTCTCCCAAGTTACTCAGCAGTTAGCAAAAGCTTTGCAGATACAGTGGAAACTCCACACTGCATACAGACCTCAGAGTTCAGGGAAAGTTGAGCGAATGAATCGTACCTTGAAAGCCCAAATGTCTAAGCTTTGTCAGGAGACACACTTGAAATGGCCCCAAGTGCTCCCCATAGCTTTACTCAGAATACACTCAGCCCCTGTAAAGTCAACAGGATTTTCCCCTTTTGAAGTTTTGTATGGTAAACCCCCACCAATAGTGCAGGGAGTCAAAGGAAGTTTAGCCCAGATCGGTTCAGAGGTAACCAGGCAAGAACTCCTAGCTCTTAGTTTTGTTCTGCAGACTCTCCATACGTGGATCCAAGACCAGTTGCCTATCAACCTGACGGAACCCTTGCATCCCTACCAGCCTGGAACTTCGGTGTGGATCAAAGATTGGAAGAAGATACCGTTGGAACCAATGTTCCCTCTAATTTTCTGTAAGCTGTGTGCGCATAAAATATCATCTGTGCGGCTTTTGAAGGAAGGTTAAATTTTTTGTGCGCTACATAACGACACTTGGAGTTATATACTTTACAATACAGTATGTACACCACATTGATGTTAATCAAATTAAATGAAAATAGACGATTACTAAATGAAGCGGAAAGTGATTATTCCTGCTATGTGTTTGACTACCTTAGTTTTTATCTCAGACCGGGAGTGGCTACACAAGATGTATTTTTTTTTTAGGAAGAGGAATCTTTATTTCAAGGGCTGTCTGGTCAGGATTTTTCCAGACCTGGCTAAAGAAAACCTGTGTCGCAGAAGGGACTCTCTTATTCTGTGTCCCTGGGTTTTGCAGCTGGGAGGTGCTTTTTTTTCAAGTACCCTTGGCAAAGGCCTTGCGAAACACCAGGGAGAATTTTTTAATATCCTTTGCAATTTATTTCCTTTTAACATGTTCGTAAGTCACTGGGATCAGAGAAAGACAGTTCTGTCCTGCGATAGTGGAGAACCAGTTGCGTTTAGTTTCAGCTTTCCTATAAGAGCATTATGTTTTATTATTTTCTTTTCATCATGGATCCCTATATTGTCAGCTAGAGCTGGTGTTGCTAGACATTTTCTTTATGGATGTATTTCCTTCTTTACAGGATGTGTTCTGTTATTTTAGGCAATCCCTATTTCTTAGAAAAGGTGTGTTATTGCTTGCATTTTTTTAAATTGCATAAATATAAACAAAATAAGAGAAAATCACCACCCCAGAAAGTTATGTACACCCTGACAAACACTAGTAAATATTTTCACAGGAGTCACCAAAAAGAGATAATGTAAAAAACTAAAATAAAACCTCCAATGAATTGTGAATAGGTAAATCCATTTCTGCATACCTTTTAACTAACTGCTTTTCATAAACATCTAATTTTTAAAGGCTATACCTAAACAGCAGCACAACCCTTTTTTCTAAGGCCCTCGATCACTGATCTATAAGCAATTAAAATCCTTTACACATAACTCAAAATCATGAAGGCAGAAAGTCTCCCAAGAACCAAAGTTTGCTTTTTTTTTCCTGTTAGTTTCCAGCACCCCACATCTACACTTTCTATGCTGGTCTTCCAAGATGACAACTCTCCCCCCTCCCCAGCCCGCCAATTGTCCTCTGACTGCTTAATTTGTACATAAAGAATGCATATTGAGAAATTATGTATTCTGTCATTTGACGCACCTCATCTCTGGTTGAAAGAAGAGAGAAAAGTGGGGGCAAGTCAAGGACATTTTCCCTCTTTCACAGAGTTCCTATGCCTGTACTCGCCAGCCCTATGGAGAAACCACCTGAAATAAAAAGGAAAGGGGGCAAGAACTTAGAAATCCCACTCCTCATTTCTTAAGTGCTTTCCTAGGTAACCCCTGCGACATTCTTCACCTTCTCATTAAAACACAGATGAATAGTACCATTTAGAGAAGAGCAAAACACACACTGAAATTCTATGGGGCCTTACACAACAGGTAAGAATGGTGTCAGGGAAGAAATGGCTTTAAACAAACTTTCTGAAGAAAGTAGTCAGTGACAGTTGTGAGAAGAGCATCCTCAGTAGGAGCAGCAGTCCCACAGTGTTTTTAACATGCTCCTTCCTCAAGTCAGACGGGGTTTTTTTCCCCGATACAAACCACTTTTTTAGCCACAGTTAAAATTTGAGGTATACTATTTTCCTTAAGTCCTACATCAATAATTCTACTGAACACAAGTACAAAGTTTAATCATGTAGAAACAAAGCGGCAGATGCGTGAAAATAACGAAGCCAGAGAAGATGGCATTAAAAGACAGAATCTACAGAACAAGGTCTCGTTAAGTCTAAAATTAACTAAACGCCACCCCAACAAAGCAGCAGGGCCGAGATAACACCTTCAGGAAGCTAGAGAATACTGTGAAACTCCAGCTTTCCTCTCTACTGAGAGAACTCCCCATATTGAGAAATTATGTATTCTGTCATTTGACGCACCTCATCTCTGGTTGAAAGAAGAGAGAAAAGTGGGGGCAAGTCAAGGACATTTTCCCTCTTTCACAGAGTTCCACTTGCTCCCATAACCAGTGGGACACTGTGATACCTGGATACAAACTATATCGTAATGATAGAGCTGAACAAATTGGTGGAGGGGTTGCGCTCTATGTTAGAGAGGGCATTGAGTCAGAAAGGATTAAAGTTTTGCAGGGAACAAAATATGCTGTAGAATCTCTTTGGATTGAAATTCCATTTATGAAGGGGAAGGTGATGGCAGTGGGAGTATACTATCGACCACCTGGCCAGAATGAACAAATGGATGATGAAATGCTCAAAGAAATCAAGGAAGCTAACAAAAGCCACAACAGAGTAGTAATAATGGGTGATTTCAATTACCCCGGTATCGACTGGGACAGTGTCACAGCAGGACAAGCTAAAGAGATAAAGTTTCTAGATGAAATAAATGACTGCTTCTTGGAGCAGCTGGTTCATGAACCGACCAGAGGGGAAGCCATACTGGACCTAGTCCTTAGTGGAACGCCAGATCTGGTGCAAGAAATAAGGGTGTTGGGACCACTTGGCAATAGTGATCATAGTATGATCATGTTTGATTTAATCAGTGGAGGACAGATAGTAAAGGAATCCACAGTACTACCTTTTAACTTTCAAAAGGGTGACTATGATAGAATGAGGAATATAGTTCGGAAAAAACTAAAAGGAGCGGTTCCAAAGGTTAAAGACTTACAGCAAGCTTGGGTGTTATTTAAAAATACTATCCTCGAAGCCCAGACCAGCTGTATTCCACGCATTAAGAAAAGTGGAAGAAAGTCCAAAAAACTGCCAGCATGGTTTAAAGGTGAGGTCAGAGAGGCTGTTGCTGCCAAAAGAGCAACCTTCAGAAAATGGAAAAAAGAGCCAAATGATGAAAACTGGAAACAGCACAAGCACTGGCAAGTTAAATGCAAAGCATTGATAAGGCAGGCAAAGCGGGAATTTGAGAAGAAACTTGCTACGGAAGCAAAAACACGAAATAAAGACTTTTTCAAGTACATTCGTAGCAAAAGGCCTGTGAGAGAGTCAATTGGACCATTAGATGATAGAGGGGTAAAAGGGGCAGTAAGAGGAGACAAGGCTATAGCAGAGAGACTGAATGAATTCTTTGCTTCGGTCTTTACTGAGGAAGATGTAGGGGTGTTACCCAAGACTGAAGTGGTATTTAAAGGTGATACTGCAGAGGAATTGAGAGAAATATCGCTACACCGGGAAGATATATTACAACTATTTGATAAACTGAATAGTAGCAAATCACCTGGACCGGATGGTATACATCCCAGAGTGTTGAAAGAACTGAAATATGAGATTGCAGACCTGTTATTGGTAATCTGTGAACTTTCATTAAAATCATCTGTAATACCTGAAGATTGGAGGGTCGCCAACGTAACACCAATTTTTAAAAAGGGTTCCAGGGGTGACCCGGGAAATTACAGACCGGTGAGCCTGACGTCAGTACCAGGGAAAATGGTAGAAGCCATCATAAAGAACAAAATTACACAGCATGTAGATAGTCATGGCCTAATGGGAGACAGCCAACATGGCTTTAGACAAGGCAGATCTTGTCTTACTAATCTGATCTGTTTTTTTGAAGGTGTGCATAAACAGGTAGACAAAGGTGAGTCGGTTGATATAGTGTATCTGGACTTTCAGAAAGCTTTTGACAAGGTCCCCCATCAGAGACTTTTGGCGAAGCTAAAAAGTCATGGGATAGGAGGCAGTGTACTATTGTGGATCGGGAACTGGTTAAAAGATAGAAAGCAGAGGGTAGGGCTAAATGGCCAATATTCCCAATGGAAAAAGGTGAATAGTGGAGTACCCCAGGGATCTGTACTGGGTCCGCTACTTTTTGACATATTCATAAATGACCTGGAAAAGGGAATAACTAGTGAGGTAATCAAATTTGAAGATGACACAAAACTGTTTAAAGTTGTTAAAACCCAAGAGGATTGTGGAAAACTGCAGGAGGATCTGGATAAATTGGAAGACTGGGCATCCAAATGGCAGATGAAATTTAATGTGGACAAGTGCAAAGTTATGCACCTAGGAAAGAACAACCCACACTATAGTTACAAGATGCAAGGCTCCACATTAGAAACCACCACCCAGGAAAAAGATTTAGGAGTCATCGTGGATAACATGTTAAAACCCTCCGCCCAGTGTGCAGCGGCGGCCAAGAAAGCAAATAGAATGCTAGGTATCCTAAGGAAAGGGATGGAGAATAAACAAAGGATATTATAATGCCTCTGTATCGCTCCATGGTACGACCGCACCTTGAATATTGTGTGCAATTCTGGTCACCGTATCTTAAAAAGGACATAGAGTTATTAGAAAAAGTACAGAGAAGAGCCACCAAATTGGTGAAGGGGATGGAAGGCTACTCCTATGAAGAGAGGCTAAAAAGGTTAGGGCTCTTTAACCTAGAAAAGAGGCGGCTGAGGGGAGATATGATAGAGGTGTATAAATTAATGAATGGAGTGGAACGGATAAACGTGGATAAATTGTTTACGCTATCAGAATATAGAAGGACTAGGGGGCATGTAATGAAGCTACAGGGTAAACTATTTAAGACAAATAGGAGAAAATATTTCTTCTCTCAACGTGTAATCAAACTCTGGAATCTGTTACCGGAGGATGTAGTAAGGGCTGTTAGTATAGCTGGGTTTAAAAAAGGTTTGGACAAGTTCCTGGAGGAAAGGTCCATAAACCACTATTAAAAAGGGACCCAGGATATCAATGCTTGGCCTAGTACAAGCACTGCAGAACCTGTGTCTTTTGGGGAAACTGCTAGGTACGTATGACCTAGATTGGCCACTGTTGGAAACAGGATACTGGGCTTGATGGACCTCGGTCTGACCCAGTATGGCATTTCTTATGTTCTTATGTTCCCCCAGGGTGAAAAAAAGAAGACAAATAAAAACACAATCTGAAATACACACAAGAAACACACATCCCCACCCCCTTCCTAAAAATAATCGAGGCTGCCGCACGCAGGCCCAGACGGTTGTGCTGGGCTCGAGGCCTCGGCAGGGAAAGCGTAGTTACTCACCTGTAACAGGTGTTCTCCAGGAGCAGCAGGAATCAGTCCTCACATATGGGTGACGTCGGCGCCGACGGAGCCCTCGCGGAGCAATTTTCCCCAGCTTTCAAAGAAAGCCTTTGGGAATTGCAGCGCGCATGCGCGGTCGCCTTCCCGCCCAAGGGTGCCATCTTAGCCAGTCAGATAACATAGCTAAAAAAGACAGCATAAAAATTTGCAAAAAAACTAAAGCAGATGATTGCAACTCCAAGGGGAGGAGGGAGGGTTGTGAGGACTGATTCCTGCTGCTCCTGGAGAACACCTGTTACAGGTGAGTAACTACGCTTTCTCCAGGACCAAGCAGGAAGTCAGTCCTCACATATGGGACTCCCAAGCTTAAGGCTACCGGAGACCCTAAGCACAAAAATGAGCTCCCTCTAGCTCAGCAGCACAGAAGGAAGGAATCTTCGCTGAATTATTACCCATCGGTAGCCCACATCCGGGATGGAGGGTAGGAGTTGCTCAGACCTCAAAGAGATTACGGAGGACTGCCTGTCCGAAAGCACTGTCCCTGCGGGACTCCCTCTCGAGACAGTAATGGACCGCAAAAGTCTGGCTCGAAGACCAAGTAGCGGCCCGGCAGATGTCTGCCAGCGGAACAGAGCGGAGGTAAGCCACTGACGTAGCCTTTGCCCGAACGCAATGAGCCGTGACTCGACCTTCCAAGGAGAGTCCGGCTGCCCCATAAGCCCAAGTGATACAGTCCGCAACCCAGATGGACAGAGTACGCTTGGAGACCGGGAGCCCCAATTTATTGGGGTCAAAAGACACAAAAAGCTGAGCAGCTTTACGGTGTTCGCGCGTACGGTCAAGGTAGAAGTTCAATGCCCTTCTACAGTCCAGGGTATGGAGGACCGTTTCAGCTCGGCTGGAGTGTGGTCTGGGAAAGAAGGTCAGAAGTACCACCTCCTGATTGATGTGAAAAGGGGAGACCACTTTTGGAAGAAATTTTGGATGAGTCCGTAGGACTACCCTATTTTTGTAGAACCGAGTGTAAGGGGGATCAGACACGAGGGCCTGCAATTCACTTACGCGTCTAGCGGAAGTGAGGGCTATCAAAAACAATGTTTTCCAAGAAAGAAAACGGAGAGAGAACAGGTAGCCATAGGTTCAAAAGGCGGACAGGTGATCCGCTGTAAAACCACATTCAGATCCCAGTCAGGCGCTGGCGGGCGCAGAGGTGGTTTAAGCAGAAGGAGACCTCGGAGAAACCTCGCTACAAGAGGGTCGCTGGAAAGAGGTCTGCCGTCCACCGGCACATGATGTGCTGAAAGAGCACTGAGGTGAACTTTGACGGAGTTGGACTTAAGTCCCAGATTAGAGAGGTATAGCAAGTACTGCAGGATCACCGACACCGGGCAGGAGAAGGGATCCTGAGACTGTTGGGTACACCAAACGGAAAAGCGACGCCATTTAAGGGCGTAGCATTTGCGGGTAGAAGGTCGCCGAGAAGCTAGGACGACCTCCTCCACCTCTGCCGGCAGAAGAAGGGGAGCAAGGACTACCCTCTCAGCAGCCAGGCCATTAGATTGAGAGATCTGAGGTTGGGGTGTAGCAGAGACCCCTGATCCTGAGTGAGGAGATCCGGTTGTAACCCCAGAGGGAATGGATCCTCTACCGCTAATTGCAGCAGGAGTGGAAACCACGGCTGTCTGGGCCAGCGAGGGGCCACCAGGATCATGAAGGCTTTGTCTCGGAGAACCTTGAAAAGAGTCCGAGAGACTAGCGGGATGGGAGGGAAAGCGTACAGAAGGCTCTCCGACCATGAGAGTAGAAAAGCGTCTGCCGCAACTCGAAGGGGATGTGGCTGACGAGAGCAGAAGCGAGGAAGTTGCCGGTTGAGAGGGCTGGCAAAGAGATCCATCGTGGGGAGGCCCCACTTCAGAAAGAGCTTCTGAACTACCAAGGGATCCAGGCGCCACTCGTGCGGCTGGAGGATCCTGCTGAGTTTGTCCGCCAGGCAATTTTCTTGGCCTGGGAGATAAACTGCCTTGAGAAGAACGCCGTGACTGACGGCCCAAGAGCAGAGCTTCTGTGCTTCCCGACAGAGAAGGAAGGAGCCCGTGCCCCCCTGCTTGTTCACGTAGAACATGGCAACTTGATTGTCCGTCTGGACAAGGATGGACTGGTGAGAGGTCAGGTGGGAGAAGGCCTTGAGAGCCAGGCGGATCGCTCTGAGCTCCAGGAAGTTGATCTGCTGAGCAGACTCCCACGTGGTTCCGAGGCCCTGAGTACGTGCCCCTTGGCAATGTGCTCCCCAGCACAGGAGGGATGCATCTGTCGTCAGCACCCGGGCCGGCTGAGGTGACTGGAAAGGCATGCCGAGTACCAGGTTCGGCCGATGAAGCCACCACTGGAGAGACGAGATCAGCGGCTCGGAGACGCGCACTAGGTCTGCTAGGCCGCCTGTGGCTTGTTGCCACTGCTTGCGGAGACACCATTGAGCAGGCCGCATATTCAGGCGGGCATTGGGGGTCACATGGACGGTGGAAGCCATATGGCCGAGTAGTCTCAGGAAGCGCCTGGCGGAGACCAGGGGCTGGCTGCGAAAACGGTCGGCTAGGTCCATGAGCCGTTGAGCCCTGTCGAGCGGTAGGAACGCTCGTGCCTGAGGAGTGTGCAGCCTTGCGCCGATGAACTCGAGATCCTGTGAGGGGAGCAAAGTGGACTTTGCGAAGTTTATAACAAAGCCCAAGTACTGCAGAAGAGTCACCGTGCGGCGTGTGGCGTTGGTGACCTCCGGAGCGGACGCTGCTCTGATGAGCCAGTCGTCGAGGTACGGAAAGACATAGAGGCCGTGAAGCCGGAGATGGGCCGCCACCACCGCGAGACATTTTGTGAAGACTCGCGGTGCGGAGGACAGGCCAAAGGGTAGTACTCTGTACTGGTAATGATTTCCGGCCACCACAAACCTTAGGTATTGGCGGTGGCTTGGGTGGATGAGGATGTGCGTGTAGGCATCCTTTAGATCCAAGGAGCATAGCCAATCTCCCTGCTGGAGGTAGGGCAGAAGGATTCCAAGGGTAAGCATCTTGAAATTTTCCCGCACGAGGAATTTGTTGAGGTTGCGCAAGTCCAGGATGGGTCTGAGGCCTCCTGTCCTTTTTGGTACTAGAAAATACCTGGAATAAAAGCCTTGACCTCTCAGGTGGTGGGGCACCGGTTCCACCGCCTGTTCCTGTAGAAGACCTGCTAACTCCTGAAGGAGTAATTCCCTGTGCAGAGGGAGTCGTGGAGGTTCTCCCGGAAAATAGGAGGGAGGGACCTGGTGGAAGTGGAGAAGATAGCCTTCTCTCACGACTTGAAGCACCCAGGCATCTGAGGTGATGCTGGACCACCTGTGGGCGAAGTGAACCAGCCGGCCTCCGGTGCTGGGAGGAACCAGCGGAGGGGGAGAGGCTATGCTTAAGGAGTCAAAAGCCCCCACCCTGCTGAGCAGGGGCTGGTGGTGCAGGCTTGGGGGCTTGCTGCCTACGGGACCCGTTACCCCGTCCCTTGGCCTGCTGGCCCTGTTGGGGAGCTGCAGGGGCCTGATATTGGGGGTATTGTTTGTAGGCAGCCGCCTTTCTCGGGTAAAAGGACTTCTTTCCCGAGCCCTTCTTTTTCTGGGAAGGGGCGGAGGTCTTCCTAGAAAGCCTAGTCCTGGTGAGAGTCTCCGTCTCGATTTGTGCAGCCTTTTCAGCCATGGGCTTGCCAAAGAGGTTTTCGCCTCGGCAGGGGACATCGACCAACTTGTCCTGCACCCAGGGCTCAAGGTCAGACGACTGAAGCCAAGCCTGTCGGCGGGCACCGATGCCGGCTGCGGCCACTCGAGCCGATGCTTCAAAGCCATCATAGGCTGCTCGGGATATGAATTTTGAGCATTCCCGAATGCCAGAGGACAAGGCCAGGAACCTCCGCAAGGGTTCCTCGGACAAACCAGCGGAGAATCCGGCTAGCTCTTTAGCCAGGTCTCGGAGATACATGCCCATGTATAGCTGGTAGGTCTGGACACGACACGCAAGCATAGAGCCCTGGAAACACTTCTTACCAAGGCCATCCAGGTTACGGGCCTCCCTGCCAGGAGGCACCGAGGAGTGCATCTTCTGGCTCTTAAGACGATGCATGGCCGATTCCACTACCATGGAATGGTGTGGTAGCTGTGCTTTTTGGAAGCCAGGGCTCTTGCGGACTCGATAGATAGAATCGACCCGCTTGCTCAGGACCGGCGAGGAGGCCGGACTCTCCCACATGCGGAAGAGTAGTCGTTCCAGCATGGGAGGAACCGGTACAGTAAAGTGTTCCCTGGCGGGAGAGTCATACTGGAGGGCGTCGAGCTCTTCGGCTCGAGGCTCCTCCTCGGGATCCGCAGGGAAGGCCAAAGCCTTGGCCATATCCCTGACGAAGTCCGAGAACCGGGCATCCTCCGGGGGGGACTGCTTCCGAGGTTCGGACTCAGGTGAGTCCGAGGGGACACACCGAGTCCGAAAAGAATCAGGTGACTCTTCCTCTTCAGACTCCCAGACCGACTCCGACGAGGAATCGGTGGGGTCGGCCCGGGCAGGGCGCAGCGCCTGCCGCCCCGACGCCGAGGGAGTCGGCGTCGGCGACCTCGGTCCCGAACGAGAGGCCGAGGGTGACCTCGACCGACTCGAGTTCGCATGGACTCGAGGATCGGCTCGGTCTCCGGGGTCGACTTAGACGTCGACGTCCCGGCGGTCGGGGCAGCGGCGCCAGCGAGGCCAGCGAGCAGTGCCCGCTGCTGGTCCATGAAGGCAGTCTGCTCTCCAAGGCCGTCAACCTGAGTCCGAGCTCAGGTGACCCAGCAGCCCCCTACTCGGGCCCCGACGGCGTCGGGCCCGACGTCGGCGGTCTCGGAGGCGAGTCCAGGAGGACCACAGGACTTACCCGAGCAGGCAGCTCTGACTCCAGGCGAGGTCGCTTCGAGAGGTGCTCCTTCTCCAAGGACCCGGGACGGCTATCGGGGCTATGCGACCTGGCCCTCGCGGAGCCAGGAGCGTCCACCGACGCCGCCCTCGCGGGTTTCACCTTCCGTCGATGGTCCCCGGAGGGAGAACCCCTGTCGGAGGAACTCCGGCGACGGTCCGAGCTGGAACCTCTGGACGCGGAGGCCTCCGACGAGGTCCGGGTACGGCTGGGGTCAGCGAAGATCCTATCCCGCTGATGCCGCCGACTTCTCAACGCTTTGGAGGACATTTTGCCGCAGGGCCCACAGATCATTTCTTCATGATCCGGGCCCAGGCAGCGGAGGCAATTGTCGTGTGTGTCAGTTAGTGACATATTTCGGTCACACTGACCACACTGCTTGAAACCACTGGCAGCCATCGGGGGAAAAAGGGCCCCGGCGAGGTCAAAGGACCGGGCTGCCAGGGAAAAACCGAAAACGAAACTGACTAAGTCAGAAAAACCGAAAAAGAAGAAGAGGACTCGTGACCGGCGTCGCGAGTCCGGGCGGGAAAAAGACCGGCGTCGAACCGAAGGAAAAAAGAGAAAATTATGAGTAAAAATCAACTTTTTCGCGGGGACACGACGGGTACGTCTGTAGGGCTCCGCGGAAAAAAGAAGACTGGCTAAGATGGCACCCTTGGGCGGGAAGGCGACCGCGCATGCGCGCTGCAATTCCCAAAGGCTTTCTTTGAAAGCTGGGGAAAATTGCTCCGCGAGGGCTCCGTCGGCGCCGACGTCACCCATATGTGAGGACTGACTTCCTGCTTGGTCCTGGAGAAGAACCAGACCATCACTCACACCGAAAAAGGCCTCGCACCAGAAAGCCCCACACATTCCCTCTCCGTTCGTGCAAAGTCATATGTATATTGTGGTGGAGAAGCAGGCTCAGAAAGCAGTGAGAGAAAGAAAAAACAGACTTTTTTTCCTTTCCACAAAGAAACTGCAGGCAAAGGAAGGGTTAACTCTCAAACTAAGGACAGAGATTCCCTGCAGAGAAGTGCAGACCTAAGAACACACCCTGTTCCCATGGAGATAGAGGGAGGAGAAGGGAGTGGTTTGGAGGCGGAGTCAAGACCCATAGGACAGCCCCAAACATTTAGGCATGGAAGTTGCACACACAAAGAGGATGAGATTCAGATTGGGACGGAGGTTGAGAAACAGACGGAGACGGAGGCTCAGTTTCAGATTGAGATTGAGAAGCAGCAGAAACAGACACGAGGGAACAAGCAAGGAAGCACAAGAGAGAAACAGTCTCGGGCAGAGAAACAGAATTGGAAGGAAACACGGAAGCCACTTGCACAGAAGCAATTGAGAAGTAGGAGCAGAGAGCTGAGAAGGACAGTGGAGAACTCAGGGGAGGAGTCCTCAGAGGAGGAAATATTCTCCCGAAGTTCTTGGCTTAACTCTTCTCCTAGTAAGGAGTCTACAGGGAGGAAAAACACTACAAGCAAGGTGAGCCCTTTACAACTCTTAAAAGAGCTACTAAACAAAGAAGGTTTTTCCTGCCCTTCCCCCACAAGCTCACGTAATGCTAAGGGTACCTGGGAGAAGCTCTTGAAGGCTGTACAAGACAGAAAGGCTTCTCAGGAGGATACCAGAGAAAGCAGTTACCAGAGAGAGTCTAGTGTGGAGGAGATGGACTTGGGGGACAGTGTGGATTCATGCAGTGTTTCAGACATGGAGATAGACTGTGCAATTTGTGCTAAAGAGGAGTAAAGGAACCAAATAGCGTTTGAAGAGCTGAAGGAATCCCAGCTGCTCCTAATCAGTGAATGTGTCTGTGTTACCTTGTGCTGGAGTAAAAGAACTGAATGAAGTTTATTACCTGGAAAAAACCAGAAGTTCTTTTACAAGGACATTTTAAAAAGCCCATTTCTTTTAGCTGTGCTTTTAAAAGTAGCTGGCCTGATTAAAGCTGCTTGGAAAGAAAGCTGGGTAGAAGCTAAAAGCTTGTAATATAAATTGAAGAAAATTCTATTGCTGTGAAAAAGTATCTGGGTGGACCAGGAAGCCTTGTTAGACCTGCTGTGAAAGTAACAGGGGTTTATAGCGCCTCCTGGAGACCAGGAACAAAATACCGATGTAAATAGAGTTTTATGTGAAAGAAAGATTTAAAGCGGTACCAAGCCAAGGACTGTATAATAGGCTTGTGTTGTATTCTATGGAGAAGTATCCTGAACTTTAATTTTGTATGCTTCAATCAATTCTTACCAAAGAATTGAATCCGGTTAGGAACTCCTTATTTCTAAAATAAAGAAATATTCCTGTGACCTTTGGCACTTGGCTCCAATCCTTTCGGGGACGCAACTACACGCTATTGGGCTGATTCAAACAAAGGACGATCGGGCGCTCCCCTTACCACTAGGCAACCGCCTGGCCACACGGGGGGTGTCCGACAATATTTATTTATTTATTTATTTGTCCTAGATTTGTATACCGCTACTTCCAGCGATCAGCAGCGGTTTACTTGCGTAGCAAGGGTGTCTGAACAGTACAATTTAAGTATACAATCTGATTTCCGTATATACAAACCCCACCGCAACATCCTGGGCACCCGAAACATCCAAAACAACCACCCACGCCTCCCCCTCCCACCTGTGCACTGACACACATACACGCACACTTTCGTACACTTATAATTCGTGGGCCCGGGAGTACACGCGCTGCGAACCCCGACAGCACCAGGCAAGGGCGGCGTGCGGCACAAAGAACACTGCGGCCGGAGTGGACGGGGGGCACGGAGAAGAGGCCACAGACGCCCAACATCTCCATCCCCCTCACCACAAATGCCCACTTACCTGCATCCAGCGCAGCAGCGATGGGGTACTGCTGCTGGTGGCGGGGTGACGGTGTGGGAGGCGGAGGTGGCTGCGGCGGGGCTGGGCGCAGTACAGACATGCAGGCAGCCCGCGAGCGGGAGAGATAGAGAAGGACGACAAAGAACCCCAAATCGAGAAGCTGCCGCTGCTTGCTCTTCCTTGCCCAGGCCCGCCGCCTCCTCTTCCTCCTGTACTCTAGTTGTGTAGGCTCTCGCGATGCCTCACGGGGACTCACAGTCAGATTACTACAGATATGCAAAAAGAATAGATATGCACTCACCTGCTCCGCTGCCGATAGCCCGTCCCCAGGCAGCAGTCCCGGAGCACCGGTCTCCTCTTCTTCGCTGGTGCGGTGTGTTGCTCTCGCATCCAAGGCAGCACGTGGCACTGAAGGCTGGCTGAGGGAGGGATCAAAGGAGGTGCGTGGCTGGCAGGCAGGCACAAGAGCAGAAAGAGGCTGGCTTGCTGGCTGCCCCTCCCTTTTATTTCCCTCTAGCCTGTCATGATTCGTCAATCGTCGGTCACATGTGAGAGGAGTGAGGGCAGGGGACTCAGTGCAGACAGAGGAAAGATTCGGAAGTGACGAAAATTACAGAATGGCAGTAGATTGGTGGTGCAGCCGTGGCCTTAAAAAACCCAAGGTGTGAAAACTCATGAAATCAGTAATTTTTGTGCGCTCCTTTAAAAGTTGTGTGCGCTCGCTCGGCGAGGTGTGTGCGCGCGCACACACGCACAGCTTAGAGGGAACAGTGGTTGGAACCCCATTGGAAGGGACCGTACACCGTCATCCTGTCTACCCCAACTGCAGTAAAGGTAGCCGAGATCGACGCCTGGATCCACCACAGCAGAGTCAAGCCCGCCACCGATCCTGAACCAGAGCGGTGGACAGCAGAGCAGCACCCTGATGTACCCTTGCGAGTTACTTTGAGACGGCAACCAGCAGCATAGACACTTCATCACAAGTGCTTTGCAGTAGCCAAGTCTTTCGAAGAGGATTGCTGTTTTCCATGCAGCAACAGTTTTGTTTCAACGAACCCAATTTGTGTGTGATTTGACACACTACTTTGAGACTACATTGACTAAGCCAGACTTCACCAGCCAACTGAATTGCTAAGTTGGTTAATGTGTGTTGGACATCTTGAGGATCTTCAATCAACACTCAGCACCTGTTAAATTGCTTCATTAGCAAACGGGACGAAGAATAATAGACCGTCGTGATCAAGATCAGCAAGCTGAGGATTCAGAAGAACTCCAATCAACATCAACATGTATCTTTGCTTCTGCTTTGCCTTGGTTGCCTTCTTTGGAGGTTTTGAACAGACTTATGCTCTACCTCCATGCACCGCTTGCATTACGTCTACTAGAACTGGACTGAAAGTAACTCAGACTTTGCTTTACCATTCTTACTATACCTGCAAGGGAACAATAACTCGGTGTATCTATAACACCACTGAACTAAATGTTTGCACTCATGGCAAAATCAAAGCATGCTATAATCCGCATCAGAATCCATCCTATTACACGTTGGAAATAAGATGGAAGGATGCAGATGGACCTATATTAGCTGCTACACCACCACTTAAGGACATTACTAAACCTGCTGTTTTGAATTTTGATGCATGTAATGCTATTAATAGAGATAGTTATTCCACCTGTGGTACATGGGAGAAAGCGTATCGAAATGACCATAAGTATATGTGTCCAGAAGGTGCCACAAATTGGTGGAAGTGTACAGGTAAAACAGGATCAGGGTATAGTACTGCTACAGCGGCAGATTACTATTGCCCGTATTGGGGATGTGTTTTTTATGCTACCTGGAACACTGGTATAACTGATGAGAAAATAGATAAGCGGATGGCTACTCTAACCAAGCCAACCACAAATGATAAATGTCAGAAAGATGCTTGCAACCCCTTACATTTGCGTGTACATAATCCCCATGCATGGAAACAAGGATATAAGTTTGGTTTACGTATTGCTGGAGGAGCAACAGATCCAGGGACCATTGTGTATATTAGATTGAATACTCAAGCCCACAAGTCATCTAAATATCATATTCATAATACCTTTTATGAAGCTATGCATGTAAATAAGTTTGAGATCCCTCACCCTTCACAGAATTTGTTTCTAGAATTAGCCGGAGCAGTAGTATCTAGTCTTAAGATCACAGATTTTTATTTCTGTGGCGGAACCCAAATGGGAGACCAATGGCCCTGGGAAGCCCAAGAATTGAATTATTCCATGATTTACAACCAAACTGAGTTACACAAGACTACCAGTGAATGGGTGTTAGCGCACTCAATCGTTGGACGTCTTTGCTTTGCCAGAACTGGACCCCAGTTCACCCAAAAGGTAGGACAGCTGGTCTGTCTTAGCCAGAAATACTATAATGCCACGATTAAAAAGACAGCATGGTGGTCAGGAATCAGACATCCTGAACCTCCTAACCCATTAGCTAGATTTCCTGAACTTGCAGGTCTATGGACTAACCTCGCCAAAGTCCAAGCCTGGCAAGCCCCACCTGGCCTATATTGGATCTGTGGAAACCGAGCATATGCACAACTCCCGCCACAATGGGGAGGAGCATGTGTCTTAGGAACCATCAGACCTTCTTTCTTCCTGTTAAACACTGAACATGGAGAACAATTAGGATACCCTGTATACACAACCCACAGACACAAAGGAGCATCAAGACAGAAAAGAGAAGCCTTACAGATAGGCAAGTGGGAGAAGTGGCAAGGTGATGATTGGCCGCCAGAAAGAATTATTGAGTATTATGGACCTGCCACTTGGAATGATGATGGTATGTATGGTTATCGTACCCCAATTTATATGATTAATCGTATTATTCGCTTACAAGCAGTAGTTGAAATAATAACCAATGAAACTAGTCATGCTCTCACGCTCTTAGCTAGACAAAGTACTCAGATGCGCACTGCCATATACCAGAATCGCTTAGCACTTGATTATTTGCTAGCAGCTGAAGGAGGAGTATGTGGTAAGCTGAATTTAACTAATTGCTGTTTGAAAATAGATGATAAAGGTCAAGTAGTTGAAGAAATTGCTAAAGATATGCAAAGACATGCTTATGTGCCAGTACAGACTTGGCACGCCTTGAAATTTCCTAACTGGTTTGCTAACCTTTTCTCTTGGCTGGGAGGATTTAAGACTTTCATTATCTTAGTACTAATCCTTGTTGCTGTTATCCTCTGCTTACCATGTTTAATCCCATGTTGTATGCGTTCCATTCATAGTGCTATTGATAGTACAGTAGAGCGGAAGACCGCAACTAAAATAATGGCTTTATACAAAGCTAGCCCTAGTAAGAATCCTTTAATCAGGATGTGATTCTTCTAAAAGTGATTTAATTCTCACACCTTATTAAGTAATAGGGTGAGATTAATCAAAGGGGGGAATGTGGCAGGTGCAGGCCTGTGACCCACGGTGTCTGACATAGGCAGGCCAGCATGGCTAGCTTGACCTGTAAATGAGGCCTGTGGAGAGGCATATAGGATTGCACATCCCCCACTATGCTGCTATTGTAAGAAAGAACTCAGTAGAAATATTGAATTAGCTTAGGTAAGCAGAACTGCAGAATTAAGAAATGGAAAAATACAGAAAAGACATGTTTAAAAGTTACTGATAAGAAAAAGTACATTTGCAGAGAAATAATGAGGAGTGCTGACAGATGAGTTACAGAACCTTGCTCTTCTGCACGCACAAATTGGTCCCATAACCTTGAGAGTGTGAAAGTAACAAGTTGATGAACTGACCATTGTAATTGGGACTAGAAGGGGGGCAGGCAGGTGTCATGCCCACAGAAGGGACATAATTGGAGAAACTTATCAGTACCGGGACCAATAGAAGAGGTACGAGAGGTACGGGAGGTTACCGGGACCAATGAAATGTTTTTCTATACCTAGAATGGAACAGAAGTCTATAAAAGTTGTTGTAATGCTTGAAAACTTTGCTCAGCCATTTTGAAATTGCCTTGCTTGAGACTTGTGCACAAATAAATGATTTGGACCTTCTGAACAGACTCCTGGTATCATTGGTTTGTCTGCGCTTTGCTGCTACAACACAATAAATAAATTTTATTTATTTATCTATTTTTTCTATACCGCCCCTTCCAGAGATCAAGGGCGGTTTACATTGAACAGTTAACAATTTTGTATATAATTTTATATAATTATGTATATAACAATTTTGTATATAAATAAATATAAAACTTAAAAAACAGACTGTGTTATTTTCTCTTTGTTACAGATTAGATATGGTATATTTGGATATACATATCCATAAGGATTGATGGTAAGGTATGTGGACAGAGTGAATGAGATAGACAGGCAGAGATCAATGGTACAGATGGACAGAGTGAATAAGCTGGACAGATCATGAATAGAGAGACAATTATTTCCCAGGGCACAACAGAAGGTAGATGTGGGAAGGGCTTGGATCTTATAATTTTAGTGAAGTTGGGGTATGATGCTCTGTGTGTGTGTGTTCATTAAGAAGAGTCTTAATGCCATTAAAGTACCCCACTACATATGCCTCCCATGCAGTCCCCCTGAACAGCTAAGGGCAGCAGTGTTTGGAACCCTGGTACAACTTACCTCACAATCTGTCTGGTGTGTGGGATCTTATTTGTGACATCATAGCCAAAAAGGACCAATTGGATATAGAGAGAGTGTGGTAGTTGGTGATGCAACTGCTCTTCCTGAAGTTCAGAGGATTCCCAGGGGATCTGCTTAAAGAACTTAAGGACTGAGAAGAGTGAAATGGGAATCAGTGCATGCACCTTGATACAGGACACAGACAGGTTGTGACTTTAGCACACAGGAGAAGGTGTTATGCACCTATTCCACTTGCTGATCTGGAGGAACCATGCTACAGATCGAAGGGATAATTCCATTTTCTCACCTGTGCAGCTGAAACTGGCAATAGTGATTCTTATTAGGAACAAATTGTGTAGGTAGTTCACTTGTTTATTGGAAGCTAGGCTGAGCATACTGGAAGAGTAGCCTAGTTGTTAGGGCAGCAGCTTGGGACCAGAAATACTAGGGTTCAAATCCCACTTGTGTTTTCCTTGTAGTCTTGGGCAAATCACTTAACCCTCCACTGCCTCAGGTACAAATTTAGATTACAAGCCCTCTGGGGACAGGGAAATGCCTACTGTACCTAAATGTGCCTTGCCTTGAAAGGTGTGAGCTAAATACGAAAAATAAATACTTACCTGACATGGCCCCAAAGGGCTCTCAGATGGTGACAATTTTGGTCCCTACCAGCTTGAGTTTTATTTGACATGTTGCTTAAGAGCTAAAGGTTCCATAACCCAACATCAATCCCCTGAATTTTCCAAGCCCCCTGAACGTAACTTTAGAAATAATTACTCTCTCTGGAACTTTGGGGCTTGTTTACAAAGCCGTGGTAGCGGCTTCCGCCCGATATCGGAGCCGCGGCCCCATTTGAGTCTGTTAACATTTTTTCTTTTGCAAGACTTCCTGGGTTCTGGACCAGTAATAAAGGTACCATGAGTCCTAGAAGACTTTGGGAAAGAGACTTACCAAATCAGATTAAGTCCCCAGTTCATTCTTAGTTCCATGATTCACTATCATTCTTCATTCTGATGCTGTGTAAAAACACCGTCTGTCATCTCCAGAAGTCATCTGGAAAATCACCATAATCACAAACACTACTGATTCAGTTGGACATCTAACAAAAAGCACAAAACACTTTCCAATGCCCAGAGTTATCTGAGATAATAGGTCTGATTTATATTGTCTTATAATTTAAGAAGGATGTCAAAGCCCTTTTACATTCTTAAAGCATTTTTGCAGTTATCCAGTTATGAAAAATACAGGACTGGGAGTAGATCCAGTTGCTATAGCGATTCTTTGGGTCAGTCCTCACTATTTGCGTTCTGGTTTCATACAGAAGAATCAGGAACTACAGATCCCACGGTGTGCTGGGGATGTGGGCTCAAAATCCCAGGAATGGATCAAGAGTTTTCCCTTCCAGAAATTGGGTCTCATCCCATCATTAAAAATGATTTTGCCACAGTTACATGAAGTGGGAAACTCAGCTGCCCTTCTGGGTCTGGTAGACGTCAGTGGGGGAAATTGAACCTGGATTATAGAAATATAGACAACGATGGCAGATAAAGACTTTATGGCTTATCCAGTCTGCCCATCCATGAGAAATATTAAGTTCTACAATCCCTTCTCCTTCAGAGATCCTCTGTGTCTGTCTCATGCTTTCTTGAATTTTGAAACAGTCCTTGTCTCCACCACCTCCACTGGGAAGCTGTTTCATGCATCCACCATCCTTTCTGTAAAGAAATAGACTCAGGAATAATTTGGGGATAAATCTCCTTTCACCTTCATCTTATGACCCCGTGTTCCAGAGCTCCTTTCAACTGGAAGAAGGTCATCTCCTGTGCATTTATACCATTGAGATATTTAAATGTCTCTATCTATTAAACTATCTTTTAAACGCCTCTCTCGCCTTTCTTCCCAAGTATACATATTGAGATCTTTAACCCTATCCCCAAATGCCTTATGATGAAGACCCCTGCCATTTTAGTAGCTGCCCTCTGGACCAACTCCATGTTGTTTATATTCTTTCAAAGATGTGGTTTCCAGAACTGCACACAATATTCCAAATGAGGTCACACAGAGGCATTTTCACCTCCTTTTTCCTGCTGGCCATTCCTCTACTTATGCACTCAAGCATGCATCGGGCTTTTGCTGTTGTCTTTTCTACTTGTTTGACCACTTTAAGATCATCAGATATGATCACCCCAGGTCCTGCTCATCTTTTGTGCATTGAAGGACTTCACCATCTATTGTGTATTGCATTCTTGGGTTTCTGCAGCCCCACTGCAAGGCCTGCTATTTTTTAGCATTAAATCTTAGCTGCTAAATTCTCAACCATTCTTGAAGCTTTGCTAGATCACTCCTCATATTGTCCACACCATCCAGGGTATCTACTCCATTGCAGATTTTGTTATCATCCACAGAGAGATATACCCTTCCTAACAGACCTTCTGCAATATTGCTTACAAAAAATGTTAAAAAGAATAGGACCAAGGCTCAATCTCTGAGGCATGCCACTGATAACACCCCTATCTTCAGAGTGAACTCCATTTACTACTGCTCTATGGCATCTCCAACTCAACCAGTTTCTAACCCAGTCAATCACTTTAGGGTCCATCCCAAGGGCACTCCGTTTATTTATAAGTCATCGATGAGGAATGGTGTCAAAGGCCTTCATGAAAACTAAGGGGCTTGTTTACAAAGCCACGGTAGCGGTTTGCGATCGTTATCGGAGCTGCGGCCCCATTGATTTCAATGGGGCCGCGGCTCCGATAACGATCGTGAACCGCTACCGCGGCTTTGTAAACAAGCCCCTAAGTATACCAAATCTAATGCTCTTCTCCAAATTCATTTCTCTGGTTATTTAGTCAAAAGATCAATCAGATATGTCTCAGATCCTGTAATCATTTGGATTCCAGAAACCACACCATCCTCTGCTTTAACAGTGTTTCTATTAATTTACTCACCACAGAAGTCAGACTAATCATTCTGTAGTTACTAACCTCTTCCTTACTTCCACCTTTGTGGACAGGAACCACATTCACCCATCTCAAGTGCTCTGGGATCACTCCCGACTCTAAAGAAGCATTGAAAAGGTCAGGCAGTGGAGTTGACAGCACTTCTCTTTCAATACCCTCGGATGAATCCCATCCAGTCCTGTCGCTTTGTCCTCTTAGTTTTGCTAGCTTCTCACAAACAGTCTCCTGAAAATAGTTTGTTTTACCTCGCTTCCATTCCCATTTGTGCTTCTTTTCAAAAGTTCTATTCCCAACCCTTCATCTGTGAACACAGACCTGAAATATTTGTTAAGCAATTTCACTTTATCCGCATCAGCCTCTACATATTCCTCCCCTTCTCCCTTGAGTCTCAGAATGCCACTTTGCACTTCCTACTTACATAACTAAAAAGAAGTCACCAGCATACCTAAAAAAAAAGTATTGTCCCCATGTTTTACTGTACTGACTATTTTTCTTCCATTTGCATCTTTGCTTTCCTAATGACTTTACCAGCTTCCTTAGCTTCTCCAGATATTGTTGTTTGTCTTCCTTTTTCTGTGATCTCTTACAGTATAGTTTATGAAGGCTACCTTCTTTTTTCTTACCTTTACAAGCTATTTCTTTTGAAAACCATAGTGGCATCTTTTTTCCTTTTATTGTTATATACTTTCTGAACAAAAATATGTGTCACCCTTAAAATATTTTCTCTCAGTTTTGCCCACCTGTTGTTCTACTTCCCCCAGATGTTTCCATCCAGCTAACAACTCCTTGAGGTATTTCTCCATCTTTGCAAAGTTAGTTTTCGTGAAGTCTAGGGCCCTCACGTTTGAATGAAGCATCTCCACCCATGTCTTAATATTGAAGATCACCATCCGATCACTGCAGGCCAGATAGGGTTGCCAATTGGCTCCAGATGTGCCCAAGAGGCTTGATTCAGTCCTGGGTTTAGCCCATTGTATGCAAGGACATGTAGTTCTGATTTCTCCATTGTACTCCATAAGAAAAGCAAGACTACATGCCCGTGCATGCAGTGGGTAAATCCAGGACTGGATCGAGCCTGTCGGACACATCTGGAGCCAGTTGGCAACCCTAACGGCAGATGATCAACCCACTACAACATCAGCAATACTCTCCCTAATTGTAAGGGCCAAATACAGTATTGCCCCCTCCTGCATAAGTTCTGTTACTAGTTGGCAAAACAGTTCTCCCTCTAGAGAATCCAGGATCTCCCTACATTTAGATGATGCTGTAGCAGAGATATCCCAATTAACATCTGGCACATTGAAATCTACCAATAGTATTTCCCCTTTCATAGCAATATTGTGAATGTCTTCAATTAAATCTTTATCTATCTCTTCTGCCTGCGAGGGAGGTCTATATATTACACCAATGTAAATAGATTTTCCATTCTCTCTTGCCATACTAACCCATATTGCTTCCTCTTTCCTTTGTAAGCCCTGCAGTTCTGTGGCTCTAAAATTATTATTTTTTTGCATATAGAACCACTCTTCCTTCCTTTCTTCCTACCTTGTCTTTCCTGAGTAGATTATAGCCTGGTAGAATTATGTCTTAATCATTCTTTTCTGTGACTGCCATTATATCCAAGTCAGTCTCTTCCATTACATCTCTCTAAATCCAAAACTTTATTTTGTATACTATGGGCATTAGTACATGCAGCTCTCCATATATTGCCCTTTTTTTATTTATTTACATTCTCTTATATACTGTGCTATTCTGCATCAGTGCAGTTTACATTGAACAAACTGAAATTACATTGAACAGGGCATTATAACTTGGAGATAACTATTTTACAGGGAACATGGGCTATGGAGGGTTAAGTGGCTTGCCCAAGCCCACAAGGAGCACCTGTGGGACTAGAAACCCCAGTCCTTCCGGCCCAAGGTTGCTGTCCTCTAGTGGGATTTGAACCCCTGACCTTCTGGCCTGAAGTACCTTGCCCCAACCACTAGGCCACTCCTCCCTTTTCTATACTATTTTTTAATGTTTTACTTACCTGGGGTCTTTGTTCACCCATCCCTAATAATCCTAGTTTAAAGTCCTCCTCAGTATATAAGCCAGTTTGTTGTGGAAGACACTTCTCCCCTTCACTGATAGCTGGACGCCATCTCTGCTCAGCAGCCCTTGGAAAATCATGCTGTGGTCTAGAAAGCCAAAATGTTCTTGATACACCATCCATGTAGCCAGGTATTCATCTTCAGGATGTGGGCCTCTTGCAGAGCCAGGACAGGAGTATTAGATACCCTAGACAAACCTTCAGCTTTGTGCCCTCTTGCAATTAAGTTTTAACACTCCCCCCTCATTATTTTGATAATTAAACTTGATCATAATCATCTCAAAACCATTCTTCTTCAAATAATCCTATAAAAATACATATGTGGACATCATACTTTTACATTTTCAACTTTGTTTTGTAAATGTCTACATAATAAGGGAGACTTCCAAAAGACATGTACAAGGGAATCTAGACTATATGCAAACTGCCTATTCTTCTTGTGGGTAAAAGCACACATTGATGAGTCTGAGTTTGTGTTTTGCTTTGACTGTAGCTGCTTTTGTTGCCCCCCAGAAGCTGTTTTCCTAGGTGACTGCCTAGTTTACTTGGTGATTGAGCTGACCCTGGTCTCTTACCATTGGCCCTAATCCTCAACAGGAAGGATTGAGGAGAACACCACCTGCACACCTAACTGCTTCCTTTTCTCCCAGAGCCACAAAGTCACTTTTAATACACTCAGGT
Source organism: Ichthyophis bannanicus (assembly GCA_033557465.1). Classification (NCBI taxonomy): domain Eukaryota; kingdom Metazoa; phylum Chordata; class Amphibia; order Gymnophiona; family Ichthyophiidae; genus Ichthyophis; species Ichthyophis bannanicus. The sequence goes on from CM066039.1 coordinate 254,029,963, forward strand.
GGGAACCTGGCACTATCATTTGTGCCAACATGGATGAGTAACATCAGATAATAGTCGGTTGGCTTGGCGAGTCTTGGCAAATTCTTTATAACGTCTCAGATCTTAGCACTAGGCAGACAGCGCACCTTCTGGGGCATTACTGTATGTCTGGACTGCAGGTGGACGCCTCTGTACCCCTCAGAAGGGAATAACCAATCACCACTACCCTTCACTTCCTAGTGGTTGCTGATTCTATGGTTTTGGGGTTTTTGAGCCCTGATACCTAGTGCTCCTGGGATGTTGTCACCTCTTCCACTTCCAGCATACCAGCTCCTCACTTCTAGGGAAGGCTATCCTGATTCTTTTTGATCCCTAGCTCTAAGGGCATCTTTGGGCACTTACAGTACACTGAAGTCAACAGTGTTCCATGACCATGGCCGCCTCATGCATTAATCATTTACAAGGGCTTGTAGTTTCTTAACTAAGTCCTACACACTTCCTGTGCATCCTTTCCTCTTTGCATGAACTCTGGAGATCTTCATGAGGATTTATTGGAATTTTTGCCTCCATTGTTTAAATGACGTGAAGGTTTTATGTAAATTGCTTTTTTACTGCGGTTGAACTTTTATGATGCCATTTTGCCAGGATCTCTCTGTACAACAGACCTCATTCTGAAAGGACCTTCTCCCTGTTAAATATCTTTCTTGCAGCAAGGATAAGATAGTGCTAGAATAATTCCTTATATAGTCCTAATAATTTTGCCTCTGACACATCCTTCAATCTTATCTAGCTACATGTTGTTAAGTCTGTCATAGGAACAATGGAGATGTGGGAACCAATCCTATTTTTTAACCCCTTCAATCTATGGACTTTAAGGAACGTCCACAGATAAAAAGAAATAAAACCAAACATAGTTCTGCTTACCCCTGAGGATTCACGTTCCCCTTATATTTCCATGAAAGACAGTTTTTCAGATATTTGTGTTATCACTGCACATGCCTACCCTGACACTCTCCCCTCCCCCCCAGCTAGTTGGATTTTCAGGATATCCCTAATGAATATGCATGATATATATTTGTATGTACTACCTCTAATATATGGAAATATATGTGATATTTATTTATTAATATTATCCTGAAAACCCAACTGACTGAAAAGGGAGAGGTGCTGGGGCCACCCAAAGACCAATTTGGGCGTCACTGGCACAAGAAGAGAATTCACTGGAATAGTTAGAGTTGACATTGAAGGAAATACTGTTTATGTACATGCTGTCATTTTAAGACAACAGGAAAACATTAGCAATAATTGCTATATCGTTTTGTGTTACTACACAAAAACAACTAACAGCTTATCATTTGCGTTGTTTATGTAATGTTAGTGCTTGCTATTTTTTGACATCATGCAAGTATTTTTGCAAATAGCACAAGCTAAAACATTTGTTGCAAGCGGGCTAGGCTAAATTAGGAGGGGACTAGGAAAATAGATGCAACAATCCTCTGATCCCCTAGGCAGTTGTGAATGAAAGCCCTTGCGCCAACTGAGCTGGAAACTCAAAAGGAGCAGAAGGATACTAGTGGACCAAAAAAAAGACTATACAATTTAAAATTCTCAAAAGCTAATTAGGAAATATATTCTTAGTCCAACAAAAAGGTATTTACATATATATTTTTTTTTTTTTTGTTTTATTTGTTAAGTTTTATTTCTCTATTCACAGACTACTAAACAAACAGCTAGAGATGTCGGTCTAGATTCAGGGAAAGGATCTATTTCTTTCACGCTTTCTCATTCCTCTAAGGACCTACTATTCTTGCCTCTCCATCTCTCACAACACTAAATTCTCCAATGATGCCCCTCCAATTTTTTTTTTCATTTTATTTCATTTTGCTTTTTAAATTTTTTTGTTTTTTTCTTTTATTTAATATTGTTTTCTGCATAAAATTCATTTTACATGGATAAATCCTCTTTTGACATACATAAAATTGAATTAGGTGCATAAGATCCTAATTTATGTGCATAAATGAAACAAAATAAACGAATGCTCATCTGGAACTTTGTTGTCAGCGCTGAATAGTAGAGGGTCTTTTGACTGAACTCTTTCTATCATTATCCCAAGCTGTTTTGCGTTAGATATTGTGTAGTGATGCATATTTGGCATAGCTTCATTCATATATTAGATCAGAAAGCATGCTGACAGGATGCTCTTGGTACTTTCCTCTTTGTCCTATGTGCACTGTTCCTTGCTGTCTGTCAATGCTGGAGGAATCTTCTGGCACACCAGGAGGAAAAACTGGAGCCAAGTCCAAGACTTTCTGTTTTATGTGTTGTGTTAGAAACCTGGAATCTCTGAACAACACTTTTTCTCCATTGCCTTGTCTCCCCCACTACCCTTTGCTCCTTCTTTCTGAATGTCTAATGACTCTTCAAAACATTCTATCCCCTTCAAAGGGGTTGTTGTGAAGCCAAGTGAGAATTTAGTCATTCAGCAGGACATCACAACTCTTCTGAAGATGGTCAGGTGGACTTAGATGTGGCAACAGGTTACCCTCTTGCACATTCCATGATTTGGCTGAACAGAGCTATTTGCCCCTGGAAGTTAGACAGATGATCCTATCTGGGAACCTGTGAAAAAAACTCAAGATAATAAAAAGCTATTTTTTGATCTGCTATTTCCTCCTTTTTTCCTAATTCACTAGGGACAAGAGCTGGAATTCTGATGACATGAACCTTCATTTGCAACTACTCTGGGATAGTAATCCTCTTTTAATAGGCCTTCCCTCACATTATTTCCTAGTCTGGCCCTTCTTCCAGCAGTCTGTATCACAAGCTGTAAATCCATCTAACAGAATGTCACACTGAACGATGGCCATAACTCTCTCCCCACCAGCAATTGTGAATGCCGCCTCTGCAGCATCTCCAGCTGACCCAGGGAGCAAAAGACACAATCCAGAAACTAATCCAGGAACCCTTAAGCACAGCACTGACACTAAACCATCTAGCAAGCTTCTAATATTACCGTATTTGAATGCTCTGGGACATCATTATACCGCTTAGGCTAATGTTCACTGTTGTGTCTAGAATCTCTTATGTTGATCTAACTCTTTTTTGAAGAAGTTCTAAACTCCTTCCTGCAGTTTTACTTAATGATCTCTTTGTTACAGAGTGAGCTTGTTCTAATGCACACAAAACAAGATACAGCACAACTCCGGAACAGGGTTTTATTTTGTATATCTTAAAGCTCCTTTTACTAAAGCCTGCAAAGGATTTGCAATTAATATGCCAAATGTGAGAATGGTCAGATGAGCAGACTATACATTTTTATAAATAATAAATATTTCTTTTTGTAAACAAATGCATATTAATTGCAAAGCCTCCGCGTTAGCTGTCGGAGGGTGACCAATAAGTTGCCGCCAGCTAACGCTTGATGAGCCATTCGAATGTACACTCTGCGAAGGCGGGTTCACTTAATGACTCCCATAGAGGAGTCATTAGGTGAACCCGTGTTAAGAGCCCCGTTGCTGCTGAGTGCATGACAATGGCCCTGACATTAGTGGTAATGTGCTTTCTACACTCACTCTCCACCCATCCCTCGCCCCATCCCATGATTGCCGATTAACATGCATTATAGCATGCGATGGCAGACACGCTCGTGTGTTAGTATTCCCAACTGCCGGTTGCCACACAAAAAGTGTTCATTAATCAGCAAACAGGCTTTAATAAAAAGAACCCGTAGTGAAAGGATCCATGGGGACGGACATTTGATAGGATTTCATTTATCTGATTTGAAAAAAATCTAAGAAAATACAACTATACAATTTGTAACCCTCCTTTGCTTAACCCCTCCCCAACCTAAAATGTTTCACAAACAGCCAAGTCATGAGTTGTTTTCAAAAATGCAATCAACATGGAATACTTGAACCCTAATTTGGTTATCCTCCAGATCTTCATTAAGTTATTATCAATATCCCTTCTATTACCCCAGTATCGACTGGGTCAGTGTCACGGCAGGACATGCTAGGGAGATAAAGTTTCTAGATGAAATAAATGACTGCTTCTTGGATCAGCTGGTTCATGAACCGACCAGAGGGGAAGCCATACTGGACCTAGTCCTTAGTGGAACACCAGATCTGGTGCAAAAAATAAGGGTGTTGGGACCACTTGGCAATAGTGATCATAGCATGATCGTGTTTGATTTAATTAGTGGAGGAGGGATAGTAAAGAAATCCACAGTACTACCTTTTAACTTTTGAAAGGGAGACTATGATAAAATGAGGAATATAGTTAAGAAAAAACTAAAAGGAGCAGTTGCAAAGGTTAAAGACTTACATCAAGCTTCGGTGTTGTTTAAAAATACTATCCTGGAAGCCCAGACCTGCTGTATTCCACGCATTAAGAAAAGTGGAAGAAAGTCCAAAAAACTGCCAGCATGGTTTAAAGGTGAGGTCAGAGAGGCTGTTGCTGCCAAAAAAGCATCTTTCAGGAAATGGAAAAAAGAGCCAAACGATGAAAACTGTAAACAGCACAAGCACTGGAAAGTTAAATGCAAAGAATTGATAAGGCAGGCAAAGCGAGAATTTGAGAAGAAACTTGCTACGGAAGCAAAAACAGAAAATAAAAGCTTTTTCAAGTACATTCATAGCAAAAGGCCTGTGAGAGAGTCAGTTGGACCATTAGATGATAGAGGGGTAAAAGGGGCAGTAAGAGGAGACAAGGCTATAGTGGAGAGACTGAATGAATTCTTTGCTTCGGTCTTTACTGAGGAAGATGTAGGGATGTTACCCAAGACAGAAGTGGTATTTAAAGGTGATACTGCAGAGGAATTGAGAGAAATATCGCTACACCGGGAAGATGTATTACAACTATTTGATAAACTGAATAGTAGCAAATCATCTGGACCGGATGGTATACATCCAAGAGTGTTGAAAGAACTGAAATATGAGATTGCAGACCTGCTATTAGTAATCTGTGAACTTTCATTAAAATCATCTGTAATACCTGAAGATTGGAGGGTCGCCAATTTTTAAAAAGTGTTCCAGGGGTGATCCGGGAAATTACAGACCGGTGAGCCTGACGTCAGTACCGGGGAAAATGGTAGAAACCATCATAAAGAACAAAATTACACAGCATGTAGATAGTCATGGCCTAATGGGAGACAGCCAACATGGCTTTAGACAAGGAAGATCTTGTCTTACTAATCTGATATGTTTTTTTGAAGGTGTGAATAAACAGGTAGACAAAGGTGAGTCGGTTGATATAGTGTATCTGGACTTTCAGAAAACCTTTGACAAGGTCCCTCATCAGAGACTCTTGGCAAAACTAAAAAGTCATGGGATAGGAGGCAGTGTACTATTGTGGATCAGGAACTGGTTAAAAGATAGAAAGCAGAAGGTAGGGCTAAATGGCCAATTTTCCCAATGGAAAAAAGTGAATAGTGGAGTACCCCAGGGATCTGTACTGTGTCCGCTACTTTTTGACATATTCATAAATGACCTGGAAAAGGGAATAACTAGTGAGGTTATCAAATTTGCAGACGACACAAAACTGTTTAAAGTTGTTACAACCCAAGAGGATTGTGGAAAACTGCAGGAGGATCTGGATAAATTGGAAGACTGGGCATCCAAATGGCAGATGAAATTTAATGTGGACAAGTGCAAAGTTATGCACCTAGGAAAGAACAACCCACACTATGGTTACACGATGCAAGGTTCCACATTGGAAACCACCACCCAGGAAAAAGATTTAGGAGTCATTGTGGATACGTTAAAACCCTCTGCCCAGTGTGCAGCGGCGGCCAAGAAAGCAAATAGAATGCTAGGTATCATAAGGAAAGGAATGGAAAATGAAACAAAGGATATTATAATGCCTCTGTATCGTTCCATGGTACGACCGCACCTTGAATATTGTGTGCAATTCTGGTCGCTGTATCTTAAAAAGGATATAGCAATATTAGAAAAGGTACAGAGAAGAGCCACCAAAATGGTAAAGGGGATGGAAGACTACTCCTATGAAGAGAGGCTACAAAGGTTAGGGCTCTTCAACCTGGGAAAGAGACGGCTGAGGGGAGATATGATAGAGGTCTATAAATTAATGAATGGAGTGGAACGGGTAAACGTAGATCGATTGTTTATGCTATCAGAATATAGAAAGACTAAGGGACATGTAATGAAGCTATAGGGTAAACTATTTAAGACAAATAAGAGAAAATATTTTTTCACTCAACGTGTAATCAAACTCTGGAATTTGTTACCAGAGTATGTAGTAAGAGCTGTTAGTGTAGCTGGGTTTAAAAAAGGTTTGGACAAGTTCCTGGAGGAAAGGTCCATAAACCATTATTAAAAAGGGACCCAGGATATCAATGCTTGACCCAATACAAGCATTGTGGAACCTGTGTCTTTTGGGGATACTGCTAGGTACGTATGACCTAGATTGGCCACTGTTGGAAACAGGATACTGGGCTTGATGGACCTTGGTCTGACCCAGTATGGCATATCTTATGTTCTTATGTTCTTAAGAGGTGACAAGTGAACAGCCAAACAGTCTGTTTTGGTGAGCAGAGTTTACTGAAGAGCTGTGTGTATGTTTTCTTGCTCATGTAGCCAAAAAAGCTCCATATTGTGTTTAAACAATTAATTAAGCTTTTATTCTGCAAAATTTAGAGGTATGCCCAGAAGTACATCCTAGCATGATCTGAGCTGAATATCTACTTATTTGGTCATTTTACTTGACTCAGGGATTTTGTTTTTCAGAATTGAGGCTGCGGCCCCTTCCATGGTTTATGTTCACTGACTCTTTCTGTGCCTTTGGAGTCTAAGCGGCTCCTCAGCTTTTAGTGAGTGGTGATTATATCCATGCCTTAACCAGCTTTGTCTGAACAGGTAAGAAGTTCTCAACTATGGGTAAAAATAAAAATCTGCAATGGTTTAAACTGCTATGCACTGGAGGAAAAAGGGAATTCTTTGGGTTAAAAATGGATAGATCTGTGTATTTTAGAATTCAGTGTTTTTGCTGAGTCAGTCAGGTCTTAGTAGCACCAGAGAGCTTTGTATTTAAGTCAAAGCAGAGTATAGCTTAGCATAGAAAGTAAATTAAGAGTAAATAGACTCTGAAATTTGTTTCTAGAGAGCCTTTCATTTCAATCTAATCAGAATATAACTTAAACATAGAAAGTTAAATAGAGTAAATAGTTACTGAAATAAAGTTGCTTCTAGAGAGCTTTTTTTCTAAATCAAATCAGAGCATAAAACCTAACATACAGGTAGAACAGTCCTGAGTAGGAAGAAATAAACTTCTTTCTAGTGACCTTTACAAGAGGCCTTCCAGTTAGGAGGTAAAAGATCTATGAAGTTGTCTTGAAGAGGCGTTAAAGGCAAGTGACAGATCACAGGGGCAATTTATAAGGCCCCTTCTATCAAACCAAGGGCTGTGTGAGTCACTCAGAAAATTGGTAAGCCTTTACCTTAGAAGCAAGACAACTTTTAATAGGTCTTCATTCCCTCTCTCCCTTTCCAGTCCCATCCACCCCTAGGATAATTTTAGCTTTATAGGCTCTTAAACCTCTTAAAGGAAAGGAGGTGCTTATATTCAATCTCAGGTGAGGCTATTTATCTTCATCAGGCATACATTAAGGATCTGAGATTAATTAATCTTGGGGTGAACAAAGTCCATTAATTGTATTAGAAATAGTTTTATCAGTATAAGTATCCCCAGCAAATCTATGTAAGTAAACAACTTAAATACATAAACACAACCTTAAAACTAAGATGTAGACAGTAGTCCAGCAGCGAGATGGAGGCTTTCCAGTCTTTTGCATTGAGTGTCATGTGTATGATTTTCTCCCATTTGGTGATGGGTTTTAAGTGTGCACTAGGTGTAAGGAGCTCTTTGCTCACAGGGAACAAGTCCAATCTCTGGAGGCTAGAGTAACAGACTTAGAAGACATAAGGAAGACAGAGAGGTATATAGACAAGACCTATAGGGACAAAGTACTAAAGTCCCAATTCCAGTCTGGTAGCATCCTTGTTGCCATGGATGTTAGAGGTCACGTGATAGAACATCACCCTGGTGTGGCAGGAAGTGGTCCTGTAGCTAGGACCTTCCTCCAGGTGATGTAAAACCCTTTCACACCAAGGAGGTTTCTCCAAGGTGATGTGCCCATGCGGGAAGAGTTAGGACAGCCATTATAGTTGGTGATTCAATCATTAAGCATGTAGATAGCTGGGTGGCTGGTGGATGTGAGGATTGCCAGATAACATGCCTGCCTGGTGCAGAGGTAGTGGACCTCATGTGCCACCTAGACAAGGTCTTAGATAGTGCTGGGGAGGAGCCTGCTGTCTTGGTACATGTTAGTACCAAAGACATAGGAAAGTGTAGTAGAGAGGTTCTGGAGGCCAAATTTAGGATTTTAGGTAGGAAGTTGAAATCCAGAACTTCCAGGGTAGCATTCTCAGAAATACTTCCCATTCCACGCGCAGGACCCAAATGGCAGGCAGAGCTCTGGAGTCTCAATGTATTGATGAGACAATGGTGCAAGGATGAGGGTTTTGGATTTGTTAGGAACTGGGGAACATTCTGGGGAAAGGAAGGGCTTTTCTGAAGGGATGGTCTCCACCTTAACCTGGATGGAACCAGGCTGCTGGCATTAAGCTTTAAAAAGGGAGATAGAGCAGCTTTTAAAATAGATAATAGGATAAAGCCGACAGTCGCCCAAGAGCACATGGTTTGGAAGGATATATCCTTGAAGGATGCTAGCAAAAGATTTAAGTTAGGGCATATTGACAGAGAGGTTCCAATAAAGACAAAAGTAACCCAAATGCCCTTAAGTACAGAGCAGAGAGAACTTACAGATTCCAAATTATCCCGCCTACCGGTAACCAGATTAATATGAATAAAATACAGCCTTTAAAATGCTTGTATGAAAATGCTAGAAGTCTAAAAAAATAAGATGGGAGAGTTAGAATATATAGCACTAAATGAGAAGTTACATATGATTGGTATCTCAGAGCCATGGTGAAAGGAGGACAACCAGTGGGACACTGTGATATCTGGGTACAAATTATATCGCAATGATAGAGTAGATCAAATTGGTGGAGGGGTTGCACTCTATGTGAGAGAGGGCATTGAGTCACACAGGATTAAAGTTTTGCAAGAAACAAAATACACTGTAGAATCTCTATGGACTGAAATTCCAAGAAAAAAGGCAAAGTCGATGGCAGTGGGGGTATACTATCGACAACCTGGCCAGAATGAATAAATGGATGATGAAATGCTCAAAGAAATCAGAGAAGCTAACAATATTTACAGCACAGTAATAATTATGGGTGATTTCAATTACCCTGGTATCGACTGGGTCAGTGTCACAGTAGGACATGCTAGGGAGATAAAGTTTCTAGATGAAATAAATGCTACTTCTTGGAGCAGCAGGCTCATGAACCAACAAGAAGCGAAGCCATCTTGGACCTAGTCCTTATTGGAAGCCATCTTGGACCTAGTCCTTAGTGGAACTGGAGGAAGGATGGCAAGGAAATCCACAGTACTACCTTTTAACTTTCAAAAGGAAGACTATGATAAAATGAGGAAAACAGTTAAGAAAAATCTCAAAGGAGGAGCTGCAAAGGTTAAGGATTTATATCAAGCATGGTTGTTTAAAAATATTCTTTTGGAAGCCCAGACCAGTTGTATTCCATACTTTAAGAAAAGTGGAAGGAAGTCCAAAAAACTGCCAGCATGGTTTAAAGGTGAGGTCAGAGAGGTGGTCAAAAAAAGCATCTTTCAGGAAATGGAAATAGGAGCCAAATGATGAAAACTGGAAACAACATAAGCACTGACAAGTTAGGTGCAAGGCATTGATAAGGCAAGCAAAAAGAGAATTTGAAAAAAAAGCTTGATATGGAAGCAAAAATGCATGGTAAGAACTATTTCAAGTACATTTGTAGCAAAAAATCTGTGAGTCACTTGGACCATTAGATGATAGATGGGTAAAAGGGGCACTAAGAGGGAACAAGACCATAGCGGAGAGACTGAATGATTCCTTTGCTTCTATCTTTACTGAAGAAGATATAGGGAAGTTACCCATGCCTGAAATAGTATTTAAAGCTGATGCAGCAGAAGAATTGATAGAAATATCGATAAACCGGGAAGATATATTACAACTATTTGTTAAACTGAAGAGCAGCAAATCACCTGGACGGATGGTATACATCCAATGGTGTTGAAAGAACTGAAATATAAGATTGCAGACCTACTATTATTAATCTGTGAACTATAATTAAAATCATCTGTAATACCTGAGGATAAGAGGATGGCCAATGTAGCACCAATTTTTAAAAAAGGTTCCAGGGGTGATCCAAGAAACTACAGACTGGTGAGCCTGACATCAGTACTGGGAAAAATGTTAGAAACCATTATTAAGAACAAAATTTCTGAACATGTAGACAGTCATGGTTTAATGGGAGACAGCCAACATGGCTTTAGTCAAGGAAGGTCTTGTCTTACTAATCTATTATATTTTTTGAAGGTGTAAATAAACAGGTAGATAAAGGTGGGTTGGTCAACGTAGAGTATCTGGATTTTCAGAAAGCCTTTGACAAGGTCCCTCATGAGAGACTCTTGGCGAAATTAAAAAGTAATGGGATAGGAGGCAGTGTACTATTGTGGATCAGGAATGGTTAAAAGATAGAAAGCAGAGGGTAGGGCTAAATGGCCAATTTTCCTAATGGAGAAAGGTGAATAGTGAAGTACCCCAGGGATCTGTGCTGGGTCCGCTGCTTTTTAACATATTCGTAAATGACCTGGAAAAATGGGAATAATGAGTGAGATTATCAAATTTACAGATGACACAAAATTATTCAAAGTTGTTAACACCCAAGAGGATTATGAAAAATTGCAAGAGGATCCTGATAAGTTGGAAGTCTGGAGTTCAAATGGCAGGTGAAATTTAATGTGGTTTTACATTAGGAATCACCACCCAGGAAAATGATTTAGGCGTCATCATGGATAACACATTGAAATTGCAAGTTGCACATAAGTAGCATGTAAGTTTATTCCAACAGTTAAAAGGGCGGTTCATCTTTTATACATTCCAGGGAACATATACATACGTCATCAACCCATTCCAGCAGCCTAGTACTGCTTATAGTATTGCTTATTAGCAACCATACAAACTAGTACCTGTCTCTGTGAAGATCACTGAATTTTGCCTCAGCACAACACATTCCTTTCCATTTAGGAATTCACAAAATATCCATTTTCCCTTCTGGGCCTCATGGTCCCTCTGTACAACAAGAAACTGATTTTCCACTTACAATACTTATTTTCCCCTTACATTGACCCTTTTCAGGGCCGAAGAGACGACAATAGAATGATGAGGTAGCTGTTGTTTGTGGAAGCCGGGCGCAGGGTGCACTTGATATTTTGCGTCCAGATGTCTTGCGCATGCCTGGGCGGAGGCAGGGGTCTGCCAAAGTGAAAACTGTTTGTCCCGCAGCTTTTGGTGAACAGGCAATGCCATGGCCAGCTTTGGGGTCTGAAGGTATCGCAGGACATCTGGCACCTGTTCCTCCCCTGTGTCAGCCGTAAGGCTTAGGACTGGCGCCACCTTTTTGAGGAATTTCGGATAGGTGAGGTCCTCCGAAAGATTTTTAGCGGCTGAGTCCTCACAGTTGTTGGATGGCAGTTCCGAGTCGGGGGACTCCTTGGAGGCTGTGGAGCCTAGGGGAGTTGGATCCACAATCTCCCCATCACTGGGCTCAGATGCGGGATCTTTATCAGAGGATGGAGATCCCGAAGGAGACTGGGGAAACCCAGAGGTGGCAGGTGCCGCAGAGAGGCTGTCCGCAGCCAGTGGAGCGTGTGTTGACGCAGGCAGGTCAGCGTTCGACCCTTGGGGGGCAGCCTGCTTGACCAGCCGTGAGAGAAGTTCAATAATGATGGCAGAATTGTCTTTAGAGGAAGATGCTTTGCTGTACCTGTAGGGGGAGCTGTTGCTGGAGCTGATGCTATAGAGCCTTTTTCTGTTCCCCGAGTGAGCCCATTCGTCTTCAGTAGTGCTGGAGGGAGATCTCCTGTTCAAAGAGGAAGTGATCCTGCTTTTTGAATTGTGCCTGCAGCGTTTGGAGCTGCAATGTTTGTTAGAGCTGTGCTGCCTGCTCCTCCGTCTGCTGTCTTGTCTTCTCTGCCAAGAGCGATGCCGGTGTGCCCTTTGATCATTGGGGCTGCTGCTGCTCTCTCTTCTGCGCTGACGGGGAACTTCCTTTCTGGCGCGGTGCTCACAGTGGGGGCTCCGTTTGCTGGCGCGATGCAGTGGGGATGTCCTTTGGCGCCGGGGAGAGCCTGCGCGAAGCGGGCTAGCCGATTGGCTGGGTCTCCCTCCAATGAGCAGCCAGGGGCGGAGCTTAGCTGCACGTTGCCGGCGCCATCTTGCAAGGGCTGAGCCTGCCCTGCCAGAGACTCCTGCAGCTCCTGAGGGCTCGGGAGAGCCGAAGACTGTACAGTTTGCTGGCCAGGGACAGTGGCTGAGTGAGGCACGTCCCAGGCTGTTGAATTTCGCTGTGGGGGAGCCGGAGTGGAACCGGAGGCTACCGACTGCACAGTGGAAGCCAGGAACTCCTGGAGAGCATGTCCTCTGCTCTTCCGTGCTCTGGGGGACATGAGGGAGCACTTAGAGCAATCTTGTACCTGGTGATCTGGACCAAGGCATCTAACACAGCAGTCATGAGTGTCCGTAGCATTAATCTTCTTCCCACATCGTGGGCACTTTTTGAAGCCAGGCTTGGGCATCTTCAGGTAAGAAGTGAAAAGGTGAGAGAGGATCCATCTTGATGGCAAGGCAGAAGAAGTGAAACTGGCTGGGCTAAGGGCGGGCCGGGGAGGTGGGGTCTCCTACCTGCTCAGAAATCTGAGCTTTGAGAGAGAATACTTCCGTAGATGGCGTCGCCTGGAGGACGGCACCTGGTGTGGCTGACACTTCCTGCTTGTCCATGGAGAAATTATTCTTTGCTTTATTTTGAAAGTTGGTTTTGTTTTGTCTTATATCATTTATTTAAAATAAAATAAAAAATTTCAAAAAGGAAAAAAGTTAGGTCATGGTAGCTGCTGCATGCCCCTTCACCCCCCCCCCCAAAAAAAAATTCACCTTGTAGTCTTCTCCTGATACCCCTAAGTTCCTCCCTCAGATATTCTTACCCTTCAGAAAATGGAAAAATAAAAAGAGACAAATGACGAAAACAGGAAACAACATAAGTACTGGCAAGTTAAAGGCAAGGCAGAGAATTTGAAAAGAAACTTGCAGTGGAAGCAAAAGTGCATAATAAAAATGTTTTCAAGTACATTCATAGCAAAACACCTGTGAGAAAGCCAGATGGAGCATTAGATGATAGAGGGGTAAAAGGTGCACTGAGAGAGGACTAGGCCATAGCAGAGAGACTGAATCAATTTTTTGCTTTAATCTGTAGTGAAGAAGATGTAGGAAATGTACCCATGCCGGAAATTATATTCAAAGGTGATGTATCAGAGGAATTAAAACAAATCTCGATAAATCGGGAAAATGTATTATAGCCATTTGATAAACTAAAGAGCAACAAATCACCTGGACAGGATGGCATATATCCCAGGGTGCTGAAAGAACTGAAATATGAGTCTAGTGGTTAGAGCAGCTGCCTAATACCCAGAAGCTCAAGGGTTCAATTCCCACTGGCACTCCTTGTGACCTTGGGCAAGTCACTTTACCCTCAGAAGAAAAGGCCTGGCAATCTACTTTCAGTGATACATTGCCAAGAAAACCCAGAGGCAGCTGGGTTGCCAGGAGTCAGCACTGACTTGACGGCACTAAAAAAAAAGATCTACTCTTAGTAATCTGTGCACTATCTTTAAAATCATCTGTAGTACCTGAGGATTGGAGAATAGCCAATGTAACACCAATTTTTAAAAAAGGTTCCAGGGGTGATCCAGGACACTACAGACCAGTGAGCTTGATGGCTGTACCTGGTAAAATAATAGAAACCATAATAAAGAACAAAATTACCGAACATGTGGATAGTCATGGCTTAATGGCAGGAAGCTAACATGGATTTAGCCAAGGAAAGTCTTGTCTCACTAATCTGTTATATTTTTTCGAAGGCATGAATAAACAGGTAGATAAAGGTTGGCTGGTTGATAAAGTGCATCTGGATCTCCAGAAAGTTTTTAACAGGGTCCCTTATGAGAGACGTTTGTGGAAATTAAAAAGTGATGGGATAGGAGGCAGTGTACTATTGTGGATTAGGAACGGTTTAAAAGATAGAAAGCAAAGAGTAGGGCTAAATGGACAATTTTCTCAATGGAGAGCTGTGCTGGGCCCGCTGCTTTTTAAAATATTTATATTTATTTGCAATAAAAAGCCAAACCATAAACAGAACTTTCCTATTTTACATACAATCGAGATATCCTTGGTCAAACCTTATACATTCTTAATTACAACATAGCCATTGGGCCCCGGCGCTCGACACATGGCCGCCCCTGCAATTACTCGCTGGACTTCCTCAGCTGTTACTGGAAGAGCCAGTTGGTTCTGTTGTGCTTGTGTAAGCTTTAGTCATTCCACCTTGGCCAAATATTGCCTGATCTGTGACATCAGCCCTTGCCTGAATAGAGGGAGTCTTTCAAAATGCCGCTTTGATATGTCACTTGGCTTTAATGCCTATTTTAAACAATTTCAAAGGTCTCTTGCCCCCTAATTAGAAGGCCCCTTTGTAAAGGTGTCTAGAGACCTTTTATTGCTCAAAGAATACTGACCCTGTTTTTCCTTTTATGCTAAGTTATAAATTCTGATTTAATTTAAATCAAAGCTCTTTGCTGATACTAGGCCCTAACTGAGTATTAAATTTAAAGTAGAAGCTCTCTGCTGGGTTTTAAATTTAACAGAAAGCTCTCTGTTGGGTTTTTAATTTAAACTGAAAGCTCTCTGCTGGGTTAGGTCTCTTCAAATTGGAAAAGAGAGGACTGAGGGGAGATATGATAGAGGTCTACAAAATAGTGAATGGAGTAGAACAGGTAAACGTAGATCCAGGGCCGGATTTACCTATACGCCCATTACGCCGTGGCGTAGGGCCCACAGCTGGCAAGGGCCCACAAAAATCAAACTAATAATCTTTTTTTAAAAATAAAATTAAAAAAAAACAACTGCTGACTGCCGCCGCGGGGCCCCCTCTGCTGCCGCGGCAGCATGGACTGACCTGCGGGGCCCCCTCTGCAAGGTGAATCGGTCGGTCGGTCGGTCCGTCCCTCCCTCCGTGCAGGCTTTGAGAGGCGCGAAGGGAGAGTGTCTCCCTCGCGTCTCTGTTAAGCCCGCAGGAGCTGATGGGAAATTTCCCATCAGCCCCTGCGGGCTTAATAGAGACGCGAGGGAGACACTCTCCCTTTGCGCCTCTCAAAGCCTGCACGGAGGGAGGGAAGGACGGACCGACTGACCGATTCACCTTGCAGAGGGGGCCCCGCGGGTCAGTCCATGCTGCCGCGGCAGCAGAGGGGACCCCGCGGCGGCAGCCAGCAGTTTTATTTTTTGTATTAAATTTACTTTAGACCGATGGGGGGGGGGGTAGGACTGGTAATGGGCTATTGGGGGGGCTGGGGCTGGGACTGGAAATGGGCTGGGGGGGTTAAGGCTGGAGGTGGGCTGATGGGGTTAGGACTGGTAATGGGCTGTGGGCTGTGGGCTGTTGGGGGGGGGGGTTTAGAACTGGTAATGGGCTTGGGGGGGGTTAAGACTGGTAATGGGCTGGGGGCTGATGGGGCTGTCTGGTAATGGGCTATGGGGGGGCTAGGACTGGAAATGTGCTGGGGGGGTTAAGGCTGGAGGTGGGCTGATGGGGCTAGGACTGGTAATGGGCTGTGGGCTGTTGGGGGGGGTTAGAACTGGTAATGGGCTATGGGGGGGTTAAGACTGGAAATGGGCTGTGGGCTGATGGGGGCTGTCTGGTAATGGGCTATGGGGGGGCTAGGACTGGAAATGGGCTGGGGGGTTAAGACTGGAGGTGGGCTGATGGAGTTAGGACTGGTAATGGGCAGTGGGCTGTTGGGGGGGTTAGAACTGGTAATGGGCTTTGGGGGGGTTAAGACTGGCAATGGGCTGTGGGCTGATGGGGGCTGTCTGGTAATGGGCTATTTGGGGCTAGGACTGGAAATGGGCTGGGGGGGTTAAGGCTGGAGGTGGGCTGATGGGGTTAGGACTGGTAATGGGCTGTGTGCTGTTGGGGGGTTTAGAAATGGTAATGGGCTATGGGGGGGATAAGACTGGTAATGGGCTGTGGGCTGATGGGGCTGTCTGGTAATGGGCTATGGGGGGGCTAGGACTGGAAATGGGCTGGGGGGGTTAAGACTGGAGGTGGGCTGATGGGGTTAGGACTGGTAATGGGCTGTGGGCTGTTGGGGGGTTTAGAATTGGTAATGGGCTTTGGGGGGTGGTTAAGACTGGTAATGGGCTGTGGGCTGATGGGAGGCTAGGACTGGTATTGGGTTGGGGGTTGCTAGGACTGGAAATGGGCTGATGGGTGGCTAGGACTGGAAATGGGCTGATGCAGGGACTAGAAGGGAATGGATGCTGGGTGAGGCTGGAACTAGAAGGGAGCTGATGTTTGGGGAGGATTAGAATGGGATGGGGCTGGAAGAGTAAAATGGAGAAGGGAAAAATATTTTGTGTGGGAGGGATAAAAAATCTACAATTGGCTGGGTATTGGGAGAGTAAGTGGGGATTGAGGATGGAGGGGTAAAATTTGAGTGGATGAAATAGGAATGAGGAAAGAGCAAAAGGAGAAAGATTAGTATGTTAAAGCAGATGTAGAGAGAGAATGGAAAAAAAACTAGAAGAGAGAAGAAAGGACAAATGGACAGCAGACGATGGAGAGTTAGCAGAAGACACGAAGAAACCAGAAGAAAGTGGCTGGAGCAATTGCAGCTGAAAAAAATGCACAAAAGGTAGAAAAATTTCTCTTTATTTTGAATTTATTAATTGGAATATATCAGCTCTGGTAAATGTGCATCATTAACTCTGCGCTTTGTTTAGTACAAGAGCAAATTAATGTATAGTTTTATTTCTACAGTGTTGTACATTCCAAGTTTGGCTTTTGGGATTCCCAGTTTAATTATTGTCTTCCTGTTTCTAAATTGTGATTACTTGTTTGGTGATGGTCTATGACCTCTATGTTCTGCATGTGTAACTGAGCTGAGGTGTTCTGTTTATATAATTCATATTTGACATTGCCACTTGTTCTCTTTCCCCAGTAGGTCATGTATTGTTGTTCTCTGAAATGTATTGGTTTAATATTTGCAGTGTTGCCTTTTGATTGGTAGAGTATGGTGCTTTGTGAGTCCTGGTAGTGCTGTTAGGATACGGCGGGTTTGCTATGGGTTCTAAATGGGCAGTGTTTGTAGTAGTTCCTAATGTGTCTGGCAGTTGGCACTGGATTATAGTAATGTAGAAATCTTTTAGTCTTTCTTTATCCATACACTCATTAAGAGGCATGTTTACTAAAAGTTAGTATATGGTAACATTATGCAAATGAGGTCCCTTATGCAAATGAGGCCCCGCACCCCCCTTGGGCCGCCCCTGCTGGGGGCCCACAATTTTTGTTGGCGTAGGGCCTCACTCAAGGTAAATCCGGCCCTGCATAGATCAATTGTTTACTACTTCAAAAAGTAGAAAGATAGGAAACATGCAATGAAGCTACAAGTGGCATATTTAAGACTAATCGAAGAAAATATATTTCCTCTCAGCACGTAATCAAACTCTGGATTTCATTACCAAAGGATGTAATGAAAACTGCTAGTATAACTGGGTTCAAAACATGTTTGGACAAGTTCCTGGAGGAAAAGCCCATAAACCATTGTTAAGAGGACTGGGGAAATCCACTGCTCACCTCTGGGACAAGCAGCCTGGAATGTATATACCTTTGGGAACCCGACAGGTACTTGAAACTTGAAATGGCCACTGTTGGAAACAGGATACAGGGCTTGATGGACCCTTGGTCTGACCCAGTACGGCATATCTTATATTCTTATGTACCCCAGCATTGGTCGTACTATCTTCTTAGGGCAGGAGAATTCTTGCTTATTTCCATCCCTAGGGCTGGTGTTAGACATGAAGGGACCCAAGTCAGAAACTGGTGAGGGGGTCCCAAAACCCACCTGCACGCTATGCCTCATTCAACTTGAGGTAGACTTGGAGTCCCCATGGCATTGGGACCCATGCAGGACTGGTGCAAGGATTGGAAGCTTTCTATGTGGGCCTTCCATCTTGCCACCCCCTACCCCTCCACTTGTATCCCTGCCACCCCTCAGCAGGACCAGAAGCAGCGACAATGGCAAGGGAAATGCGACACGGTGCTTACCTAAGGCTCTGGTAATGCATCATGGTCCCTGCCTCCTATTATCAGCTGCTTCGACTCCCCTCCAACTCAGACTTTCAATTTATACAAACCGGAAGTCTGCGTCAGAGGGGGACGGAAGTGGCAGATAATAGCAGACAGGAACCACAACACAGCACCAGACCCTAAGGTAATGCTGTGTCACGGTTCCCTTGACATTGCCGCTACTGCTGGCCCCAGAGAGGGGCAGCAACAGCAGCAGCAGCAGCAATGGGTGTCCCTAGAAGGCTGGCATTCTAGGCAATTGTTTTGTTTGCTTAATGGTAGCACCGGCCCTGGGCCAGGGCAATTGCTCAGTTTTCCACCCTCTAACACTACCCACCCCATTGGTACAGCAGTCTCAAATGATACCAGCAAACCAAAGTCAATACCATTGTTATATTCCGCTGTACATAATGGCGCTCGCCAATCTTGAGGCCTACCGGCATCATTCTGTATGGCAGAATTTAACAGTTGTGCCAATCTTAGTCCTCTAGCACCATTTGCTATTACTGTATCATTGGGATAGCAGAGACAGTACACCAATGCTGGGGTAAGAAGGTCAGAGGTCATTTTTCATGGAGGGGTATTTTTGTGGGAGTCTGCAGATATTTTTAAATGTTTTGTTTTAAAAATTAAAATGACAGGAAACAGGAAATTTCGTTAGCATCTCCTTGTTCATTTCCAACCAAAGAGAATCTCTATTAAGTTACCATGAATCATATTCTTTCCTACTCCCCAGCCCCACTTCCTCTCCTTCCACAAACCACCACGTCTTTCAGTAATTTTTAGAATGATCTACATTACAAGATGAAAGGAGCTTCTAGGCACTGTTCATAAATAAGATCAATGAACAAGTTATAGGAAATACTTTTAATTGATCTGGCCTGATGAAGGGGCTAAGAGTATAACTCTTGAAAGCTAATCACAGAGGTATGAAGTGAGACCAGTGAAAAGGTCTCACCTACAACTTGCTTGTCCACTTCTCTTTCTACATATCCAAGTGGACTTTACTCGAGAAAAGTGGTGCTCTTTAGAAAGCTTTCCCTCTGGTGCCCTCTACTGGTCAAGAATAATTTGCAAAACTGAATGAACTGAAGGCAAAGGGTAAAAATGACTTTTCTAATCAGGACATAAGGACAGGTGCCTCATTTATAAAGAGATAGCTTAGACAATTGTAAAACTGGAGTGACTATAAGAGGGGCACCAAGGATGCTACCATTGCACTGTAGGGAAGAAGGGATTCTCCTGCTCTTTGATTCTCCCCAATGTTGGGGGAGGAACCTCCCTCCCTAGAAGAGCACGTCATCAGTCCTCTCCCTGGGGCTAAATCCATCCCTATCTAGGAACCGTAAAGAATGGGAAGATAAAGAACTTAAATATATAATTTAGTTGAACACTTAAGGGTTAATTTTACAAAGCATTTCCTGCATATAAAGCATGTTGTACAAGTAGAAAATGGCCCCTATAACCTTGTGTGACTGAACAGAGCCCCACTGTATGAAGGAAACTGTCCGAGTCGCTACCCTTGCTACCACCCTCCTACTCTTTCCTTCTCCCTTTTTTCTTTATTTTAATGTTCTTCTTTTATCTTTTTGGGGGTTGGTTAAGAATAAATTGAATTTAGCCTAGATCATGTGAGATAAGGATTAGTTAAAAGTTAAAAGCAATGAATACTGTTAAAGATAGAGGAGATGAGTACAAGTTATTTGGATTAGAAGGAAGCATGTTCTGCACTAAGAACTGCAATTAATGATTCTGTAAAAAGAAACAAAAAAGATGACTTCCGGTTTGGCAATGAGCTGATCAGACAGGGGACGATCAGCTCCGGCTACTCTACCCCGAAAATCTGCAACAATCCTTTCAAAAAGTGGGGGATCACCACTAATTTCATTGGCTGTTGGTTGGGGAGGCACCCAGTGAACGGCAGTGAGAGATCCAAGTGTGAGAGACAGGCTTATGGCAGCAAAACCACCTCGGAGGGAGAAGCCGCGTGCCCCAGAGGTTAAGATGGCGGAGGGGGCGCCTAAGAGCCCTAAATCAGCTGGCGATCAGGGCCTGGTGGCTGAGGTTAGTGCCGCGGTGGTACAGGCGTTGGATGCCCGATTTCAAAACCTGGCGGAGCAGATGCAAACTATCAGCCAGCGCTTCACTGAATTCACGGGACGTATGGAACAGGCAGAAACCCGCATCTCTGATGTGGAGGACACTCAGCAGTCCCTGACAGCCAAAGTTGAAGCCCTGGAACGTGTGGTGAAACAACAAGGCGAAAAGATCGATGACCTCGAGAACCGGGGGCGTCGTAACAATCTCCGTTTCATTGGGATTGAGGAGAGTGTGGGAGATGGCGCCCTGCTCGGCTATTTGACTGCCTGGATGGAGAAGCTGCTGAGTGGCAAGGGGGAAGGCCCCATACGGCTGGAGCGCGTGCATAGGCTCGGCCCTAAACGTGAGCAGGCGAGGCGGCCACGTGCGGTCATCGCATGCTTTTTGGACTTTCGGCAGAAGGAGGCTGTGCTGAGGGCTGCTCGCGGCCGCAAAGTATCAACCGGGGACACGGCACCTATCCTGGTCTTTCAAGACTATTCAGCCTTGGTGAGCCAACAACGACGCGCCTTCACCCCTATCTGTGCCCAGCTGATGAATAAAGGTGTTCGCTTCTCCCTGCTCTACCCGGCTAGACTGCGTGTTGACTACCAGGGACAGACCCGCTTCCTGCTGACATCGGGGGAGGCTCAATCTTTTCTGGACAGTTTGGCCGATGCCGCAGACCCAGCCCGGTGAGAGTGGGGGTGACCATACGGCGACGGGAGCAGTCACAGCGGAGGTTTATTTTCCGGACTGAGGGGGGGCTTGGGAGGGCCTGTGGTGTTGGGGACTGATGATCCACCCTTCCTGGTCCTGATATCGAGCCTGGTGGCTGGGGCATCCTGGCCGGAATCGGGAGGCGAGTGCCTGTAGTAGACTGTATGTATGAGGGCTTCGTTTATGTTGGCAGTGTGCTAATTGGCTTGTGATTGTGGGCCGCAGATACAAACTGTTACATTTTTGTGCCTGTTCTTCTTTGTTGCTCTTTTTATTTGTTTCGTTTGCAATACTGTTGCCTGTACTGCCTTGGTTCTGGGTTTTTGTTTCTTTTTTCTAGACTATGGGGATCAGTGAGTGGTTGATGCATGCGTGTTCTGATGGGGGGGGGGGCGGGCAGGGGGTTTCTGGGGTTCTTTTTATGCTGCTTCCATGTTAGGGGGGGTAGGCTGCGAGGGGGTGTGCACACTGTGGGGGTGTTCTTAGTTTGGCTCCACACTCTCTGCTATGGCGGGAGGGGGGAGGGAGTAGCATTGCTAATTAAGGCCGGGGGGGGGGGGGTGGAGTAAGATGGTTCTCCTCGGGGGTCGGGGGGGGGGATCGGGATCCTATGGAAGAGGCTCCGATATTGGAGGTGAGACAGTGTGAGGGGCAGCCTCGTTCGTTTTGTGGTTACCCGGTGGCAGCTGGGGGAAGATAGGAGGCGGGTTGGTAGCTGACTTCAGGAAGGATGAGGGAGCGAATCACTCCAGGGTGGGTTTTAACTAACACACTGCCCATGGGGTGCCTCGCGACCACTCTGGGAATTCTGGAACCTGATGTTGAGTGGCTGTAGGTATGGGTTCTACTGCCCCAGTTGGTTTGTAGGGGGGAAAGGGGAAGGGAGTTTGGGATATAAGCCTTGGGATTGGGGGCGGCCTTGGGTCTATGGGGTAGGTTAGACATTCAGGTATAAGGTGATCTGGGGGGAGTGGGAGGAGGGGTAGAGCCGAATGTCATAGGAAGTTAGTTTGGTCTCATGGGGGGACCAGGTGGTAGTGAGGCAGGGGAGAAGTGGGGGGATGGGCAGAGGGGGTATGGACGGGGGGGAGGGGAAGGTTTATAGGGGGAGGGTTAGTGTACACTCCACTACTGTATTTATGTTTGACCTGCATGATTTCATCCAATAATCATGGGGGGTTCCAGGCTGGGGGAGCCCCTTCTGTGCACATAGAGGTTGTCGTGCTGACGGATCTTGACACTGCCCCGTGACTCTGAAGATTATTACATGGAACGTTTGTGGATTGGGGAATCCCATTAAGCGATACAAAATCTTACAGGCATTAGCCCAGCAGCGGTGTGATATTGCTCTCCTGCAGGAAACCCACCAGACGGCTGACGAGCACAGTAAACTGCGTAGAGGTTGGGTGGGGCAGGTGTGGGGATCACCTGCTAGGGGGAAAAAAGGGGGTGTAGCTATTTTGATTCATAAACGAGTTTGATTTGAGGTGATAACTGCGGTGGGAGATGAGGAGGGGAGATTCATGTTGCTATATGGAAACTTGGAAGGGAAACCTCTGCTTGTGGGAAATCTTTATGGGCCTAATGTGTTGGACCCCAGTTTTTATAGCGCACTGGCTTCCAAGGTGGAACAGCTGCCGGAGTGCCCCCTGCTTCTGGGAGGGGATCTTAATGGGGTCCTTGATGTAGACTTGGATACTTCTCGAGGGGAGGAGGCGAGGGAACGCGTTCCCACAGCTCGAATGCTGCAGCATTTTTGTAAAAGACTGGGCCTGATCGATCCGTGGCGGCTGGTACATCCGCTGGAGAAGGATTTTACCCATCAGTCTCGAGCATATGGATCCAGCGCTCGTATTGATTATCTCTTGCTGTCAGGGGGCTTGTTTGCGCAGACAGGAGATGTACAGATAGGCCCTACGGAAATATCAGACCATGCGTGGGTCTGGATGGTGTTGAGGTGGGTGGATCCTGCACGGCCACGGATATGGCGATTCCCGCTAGAGCTATATCACAATGTTCGATTCCAGCAATTTATACAGCAACGATGGTGGGAGTTTGAGAGTGACCACCAATCTCATATGGATGACCCTGAATTAGTTTGGGAGACGGCTAAAGTGGTGTTCCGGGGGGAGGTAATTGGGTATATGGCCCGGAAATGCCGGATGATTGCGGAGAGAATAATTTGTCTCGAGCGACAGGTCACTGGCCTACGATGCCTGTGGGCGCACACTCCGACACTTGTGAACAAGAAGAGGCTCTGGGAAGCACAGGTGGACCTCAACGAACTGCTGCATCAGCGGGCCAAGAAGTTGGCTCTCTACTATCGCTATAAATGGCATTGCTATGGGGATAAACCTGGGAAACTGCTCGCCAGATGCTTGAGGGGCCACCGTGGCTCAGCGTTAATAGCGGCAATCCGGGATGATGGGGTACAGTTACATAAAGAGAGTACCGAGATAGCCCGTGTGTTTCGCACCTTTTTTAAATCCTTGTATACTGCGGAATCAGCGCCCCTTATGGAATTGCAGGGCTATCTGAGGGAGTTGAAGTTGCCCCAATTGAACGAGGAGCAGAAGGCGCTGCTGAACCAGCCCGTATCTGTGCAGGAGGTGTGTACGGCCATTTCTACAGCCTGCTGTTGTAAAACGCCGGGACCGGATGGTCTAGGTGCGGAGTTTTATAAGATTCTTAAGGAATATGTAAGTCCCGTGTTAGTTGAGGTATTTGGTAGGCGTATGGAACAGGGGGGGTTTCGGTGGGGGCACAACCATGCTCATATCATACTGCTTCCTAAACCGGGCAAAGACCCCATCCAAGCCTCATCGTATCGGCCGATCTCACTGCTAAATTTTGATTTAAAATTGTTGGCGAAGATTCTAGCAACGCATTTGGCAGGAATGCTAGGCGATCTGGTGCATGAATCCCAGGTGGGGTTTGTTAAAGGGCGGTATGCGGTCCGGAACATGCAAAAAATCTTGGCCTCGTTGGAGTGGGTACACGACCGACAGTTGTCTTCTTTGCTTGTTAGCTTCAATGCTGAAAAGGCTTTTGATAGGGTTGACTGGCAATACCTGCGTGGTCTGCTCCCACGATATGGTCTGGGTGGCTATTTCTGTAAAATGGTGGACAGCCTATATGCGCAGCCAACAGCTGGGGTCCTTTGTAATGGGGTGCTCTCGGAGGCTTTCCCCTTGGAACGGGGTACCAGACAAGGGTGTCCACTTTCGCCTTTATTGTTCGTTCTTTCTCTGGATCCCCTGATACGGACCATAGAGGCCTCTCGAGCGATAAAGGGCGTTAGGATAGGGACGCAAGAGTTTAAGCTTGCGGCCTTTGCAGATGATCTCCTGGTGCATTTGCTCTCCCCAGATCATTCACTGCCGTGTATGTTGGTGGAACTTATGCGATTTGGACACTTTGCGGGCTTGCGAATTAATAAAGACAAATCGGAAGTGCTGGATATTTCCGGTCGGTTGCGAGGACGGTGGGAGAGGTTCCCGCTCAAGTGGGCTGATAGAGAGTTTAAATATTTAGGGATTGTGCTTCCTAGCCGGCCTAATGCACTATATGGGCGTAACTTGGATCGTATCATCAGGGGGTTGCAATCTCAATTGCAGGCATGGGGGCACCTTCCGCTTTCCCTGTCGGGAAGGGTGGCAGCGATCCAAATGGTGATATTGCCGCGGATTTTGTATTGGCTGCAGACCCTACCGGTATGGTTGTTAAGTCAGGATTTGCGCCGGTTGGAATCCATTCTTAGAACATTCTTGTGGAAGGGAGGTAGGGCACGTATTCCGTGGATCCGGATGGTGGGGAAATGGCGGGAGGGGGATGGGACTTCCAAACCTAAAGGTCTATGCCTTGGCATGTCAAGCCAGGCATATTGGGGATTGGCTAGGAGGGACGGATGTCTATACGCCGAGGGGTCTTGGAGGAATGTTTAGTGGCCCCACACATGTTGACGGGGGTCCTACATGGGGCGCATGGTGATTTACCTAGTAGGATAGTACACAGTGAGCTGATGGATTCTGCTAGAAGTTCCTGGAAATAACTCAATACTTTTTGGAACACTCCGTGGAATGCATCTAGCTGGCTACCGATACAAGGGAATGTACAGTTTACTCCAGGTTCCGAAACGGCGACTTTCCGGGATTGGATCGATAGGGGATTGCGGAATATAGGGCATTTAGTTGATCCTACCAGAAAATGTAAGTCATTTTTGGCCTTGAGTTGGGAATATGACCTGTCTTCTAGACATTGCTTTGCTTATATACAGGTCTCCCACTACATGTCTTCGTTACCACGGGAGGCGCTGCGAATAGAACGCTCAGTGCAGATCATGGAATTTTTTGGTATAGGGGGGGGGGGGACAATCCGCCATCGATTTCAGAATTAAAGCTTCGTTTGGATTGTGTTGGGATAGTCCCGGACTATCGGACGGTAGAGGAAGCCTGGGAGGCGGAATTGCGCAGAGAGGTACTCCCCGGCACGGTTCGTACGGCTTTGAAACGGATAGTGAAAATTGCGCAAGGGGCACGGTGGAGAGAGGTGCAATTCAAATGTATCACCAGGGCTCATTTTTCTCAGTGGCGGGCGCTGCGTAGTCATATAACGACGGATGGTCGCTGCCCTCTATGTTTGGAGGGCTTGGCGACTTTGTTGCATATGTGGTGGGAATGTAGGTGCATCCGTTCTTACTGGGCCCGGATTTCTAGGTTTCTAAGTGGTCTCCTACAGCAGAGATTGTGTTGGTCTGCCCCCCTTGTGATACTAGACCGGATTGATTCGCCGGGCTCTCTGAGAGCAGGGGAATGCTTGCTGATGCGTAAGGCCTGTCTGGTGGGGAAGGGGCCGATTCTTCACCTTTGGAGAGAGTGGGATCCCCCTACCTTTGGGGAATGGCGCAATTGTTTTCACCATTTCATGCTAATGGAGAGATGGTTAGCACGGGGCAGTGTCAAACGTTGGACAGCTTTTATGCTTGTTTGGGAACCCTATATTCAGAGTTTGGGTGCTCGTTGTCGTAATGAAATTTTACAAGTGGGTAGTTGAGCAGGCTACATAGGTGGACGGGAGGAGGGAGGTCAGTGGCATGTAGTTGTGGACCTCTCATGGATAAGGGGTGGAGTGTAGGGATGGAAGGGGAGTGTAGGGTGGAGGGTGGGGGCGGGGATGCTTTGTTATAACCCACCTGCTTGTTTTTGTTATCCGAGTCTCCGGGAGGGGATCAGAGTACACCCCTCCCTGGAGATGTTTGTATTCTGTAGGTTGATGTTATCTTGGTGGTCTGTAAACAAAGTATTTAAAAAAAAAAAAAGAAACAAAAAATAATTACCAAAAAAGGTGACGCACGTGGACATACTCTGGAGCTCATTTTATAACAGGGCACCTATGTGAAAAGTCCAAAAAGTCACCTACTTTATGCCTTTATAAAATAGACTCCTAGAATCAGCCCAATACCATGCAAATATTCGCTCACAAATTTACACCTGCTCTGAATAAGGTGTAAATGTGTGCATGACTCTGTGCACATACTGATGTATTTTATAAAATCTGCATGTACATTGGAATTACACACCTATACACAAGCCGCTTAGAAGTAGGTGCCATCTTGCTGGCATGCATGCTTATTTGCATTTATTCAGCTGTGTAATTTTATAAGAACCCTTTTCAGCATGGAAAACATGCTTTACATGTGGAAAAGACTAGATAAATGTATCCCTTTTTGTTGTGCACCAATGTGAAGCTGGTCAAATTCACCATAAGACCACGATTCAAAACCCATATCTGGACGGCCAGATAAAGGTGCTGAGTGAGATATTCACTATGGAGGTCATTCTGAAACATGAATAAACCCTGTGTATGTGCAGGATAGACATAAGAACATAAGCTATGCCATACTGGGTCAGACCAAGGTCCATCAAGCCCAGTATCCTGTTTCCAACAGTGGCCAATCTAGGTCATACGTACCTAGCAGTTTCCCCAAAAGACACAGGTTCCACAATGCTTGTACTCGGTCAAGCATTGATATCCTGGGTCCCTTCTTAATAATGGTTTATGGACCTTTCCTCCAGGAACTTGTCCAAACCTTTTTTAAACCCAGCTACACTAACAGCCTTTACTGTAACTGTTACATTTATCGTGCAAAAACATTTAGACCCGTATCCTGAAACCAGGCATCCCTACAGGTACACGGCACTAAAACGGGGTGTGAGGAGGCGGAACAGGGACGTGATCAGGTGCAGAGACGTATAAAGCATATCCAGGAAAGGCCCATGTATGTCCCCGGCATTTCACCCATATGTCCACGTTATACCTGCTGAAACATGGAATAAGGGCTAGACTTAGAAAACATCCTGCTCCAAACACCGATGTGTCCCATAGAGATGAATGGCTATGACACGTCTGTATTGATCTGGTGTGTCTGCTTTCTGGGAGAACACAAGATGCAGTGGTAATGCATAGAATGCACAGGTGAGGGAAATCTGTGAGGCCAAGCAACAGTAAAAAAACACCCCGACAGAAACATAAAGCTTCACAATAGTCTTTAGCCTGGCATGTGCTGTATGTGCAAAAGGGGCTATGCTAGGCCACCCCCACAAATGCTTTGAAAAAATAGGAACATAGCCATAGGGATTGTATGTGTTTGGCTGAGAAATGCAGATAAGATGTGTAGTCCTGAGTTGCCATGCAATTATGCAGTAGCCGCAGTTGCATAGAGGTTCAAGGCATGGTCATGACAGAGGTATGTTATCTGTGACTGCAAGCAAGTGTGTGTGTGTGTGTGTATATCGAATGTATGAGGGCTGCAGGAGAGAGGCCCTGGTATGCTGATCCGCAGGTCTGGGGGGACATGTATGCCTGGACAGTACCAGGACCATAGGGCTGACTGCAGTATCACCTGGTGCCAGTATGAATGGGCAACACAATCCGACAAGCTGCTCTATAGCAACATAGCAGGGCATGTCCCTGTCAATGGAGGGGCACCCTCAGAGTGGGGGCATGCTTCTGTGCACATCCAAATGCACCATCTGAGGTCTCTAACATTGTGCACATCTGGAAGGAAAGTTGCTCTTGCTTTCACTGTAGCATGTTCTCATCCTGATGGGTATCTGTTATTGATGGGACTATGTATTGCTATATAGCTGTAAGGACCCATTTTGGTCTTTTGGTCTTTTCTGGACCATACTTGGCAGTGGAAATACTGTTTGCAGCAATATTATTATTATTATTATTTATTTATTTTATTTAACATTTCTTCTATACCACGCTATTCAGATCAGTGAGGTGTACGTTAAACAGAGGAATACCTAAGGTGTCCTGCAAATGCCATGTATGTTTTGCTTTCAGGAGAAACATCTCACATTCCACTTGTTGTTACAGTAGCCGTGGTGCACTTAGATAACCTTGTTCTGTTCTGGGCATGCAACAGACAGGTTTACATAGTCTCCATTGCATATCCACATGTATTTCAACAGTATTCATGTCTTGTTTGCATGAATACAACTCTAGCAGTGTTATCATCAGCTTAGGAGATAAATGTTTTACCAGCGGAGGTGTAGCCACACAGAGACGAGCAGCATCGGACACGTATCACATTTCAGAATATGGTAGGCGTGGGGACGTCAAAGACATTTACCCAAGTCCGAGGCAGGGGGCCAGCTGAACAGCACTTGCACGTGCCCGGCCAACACATCTATCTCCCCGATTCCAGGCCGGCGGATGTGGAATTAGGTTCTAAGGGGGCCCATTTTTGATTTAGATGTGTCCGCAGGCTGGACGTGCATGTTATGAAATTGGGCTCCAGCTGGATAGTGCCGCTGAATATCTCCACTAGTTAGAGCAGGGGCACTACCAGTGCTCTCCACGTAAGTGCCAGCATGAAAGCATGATTTGCAGCCAGCACCTATTGGATATTCAGTGGCAGCTCTTATCAGGGCACAGCCACCAAATATCCCACCGATATTTAAATTTAATTTTTATTATGTTATAATAAATTTACACGTTAACACACATTCAAAAAACATAAATATGGAGTAGCAGAAAAGAAAAAAAAACAATTATTAGAAACGAAAGAGACTACAAATATCCAACTGATATTTAAATGCCGTGGCTGACCTGCTCTGCCATTTGAATATTGGCGTTTTTAAGAATTGGACCCTACATTGACCTCTTAAGCCAAATGGTCTCCTCTGCATACAGTATATAATATTAAGGGACATTTTCTGCTTAAGAATAGTTTAAATTCTTCAGTGTACAAAAGAAAATAAAAAGTCAGCAATGGATATTAATTGAAAATGCACAGTATTAATCTCATACACTTAAGGGCATGTTTATTCAAGGTTAACGAGCGTTAAGTAACGTTAACGTGCATTAAGTACTACCATTTCCCATTCATTTCTATGGGCCATTGCAGCACTTAACGCACATTGACTTTACCTACTACTACTACTACTACTCAGCATTTATATAGTGCTACCAGTTGTACGCAGCACTGTACAGTACAGACATGTAAGAGAAGTCCCTGCTCATCAGAGCTTACAATCTAGTCGAGACAAAATGCACAAACACACAAATAGGGAAGGTGTAGGCAGGGGTGGAACAAGGGGGAGAAAAGGAGACTAGGTGAGTCATGATCCAAAAGCAGCAGCAAAGAGGTGGGCTTTCAAGTTGGACTTGAAGAGGGTTAGAGAAGGTGCCTGGCATACAGACACAGATAGTTTGTTCCAGGCTTAGGGTGCAGCAAGGTGAAAGGAGCGAAGTCTGGAGTTAGCAGTGGGAGTGTGGGGCATAGATAGAAGCAGTTTGTTGGAAGAGCAGAGTTCCCGAGGGGGGGGGGGTGTTATGAGGAGAGATAAGAGATGAAAGGTACCAAGGAGCCACAGAGTGAATGCATTTATAGGTCAGCAGGAGAAGTTTGAATTGGATGCAGAAGAGGATAGGGAGCCAGCGAAGTGACCTGAGAAGAGGTGTGATATGGGCATGACGAGGCTGGCGGAAAATTAGTCGCGCAGCAGAGTGTTGAACAGATTGAAGGGGAGAGAGATGACGTAAAGGGAGACCAGCAAGGAGCAGGTTACAGTAGTCGAGATGGGAGGTGACTAAGGAGTGGACAAGCGTTTGAGTATTGTGTTCAGAGAGGATGGGGCGGATTTTGCTAATGTTGTAGAGAAAGAAATGGCAGGTCGTGGCTACGAGCTGGATGTGTGTGGAGAAAGAGAGAGAGTAGTTGAAGACTACCCCCAGATTGCGGGCCAAAGAAACAGGAAGGATTACGGAGTTATCCATAGAGATTGAGAAGGGAGGAAGAGGACGGGAGGTTGTAGGGGGAAAGATAAGAAGTTCAGTCTTGGCCATGTTCAACTTCAAGCAGCGGTGAGACATCCAAGTAGAAACGTCAGAGAGGCAGGCAGAGATCCGGGTCTGGATTGCCGCGGAGATTACGAGCATAGAGAGGTAGATCTGGGAGTCATCGGCGTACAGATGGTACTGAAAGCCATGGGAAGAGATAAGCGCACCAAGGGACTGGGTATAGAGAGAGAAGAGGAGCAGACCCAGAACAGATCCTTGGGGTACACCGACTGGGAGTGGGGTAGCAGATGAGGAGGATCTACCAGAACACACACAGAAGGAGCGGTGGGAGAGATAGGAGGAGAACCAGGATAGCACAGAGCCTGAGAAGCCAAGTGAGGACAAGATATCAAGGAGAAGGGTGTGGTCGACAATGTCGAAGGCAGCAGACAGGTCAAGAAGGATGAGGACGGAGTAAAGGCCCTTGGATTTTGCCAGGAATAAGTCGCTGGAGACTTTGGCAAGAGCCGTTTCAGTGGAGTGTAGAGGATGAAAGCCAGACTGTAAGGGATCCAGGAGGGCATGAGAGAAGAGGAAGTCAAGGCAGCGACAGTGAACCACATGTTCAAGTAGTTTGGAAGTGAAGGGAAGGAGTGAGATGGGTTGATAATTAGAATGACATGTGGGATCGAGTGAGGGTTTCTTGAGGAGAGGTGTCACCACAGCATGTTTGAAGTCTGCAGGGACTGTTGCAGTGGAGAGCGATAGGTTGAGAATATGGGAGATGGAAGGGACAACAGTGGAGGAGATGGGGCTTAGGAGATGGGTGGGGATAGGGTCAGAGGAGCAGGTGGTGAGTTTGGAGGAAGAAAGAAGG
Organism: Ichthyophis bannanicus; assembly: GCA_033557465.1. Lineage (NCBI taxonomy): Eukaryota > Metazoa > Chordata > Amphibia > Gymnophiona > Ichthyophiidae > Ichthyophis > Ichthyophis bannanicus. The sequence goes on from CM066039.1 coordinate 254,061,283, forward strand.
TGTGCAGTTTTGTCATCAGATATCACAGGAAAGGAAGAGAGAGTAGGAGAGATAGGGGAGGGTTGGGCGTGAAGAGGAGGGGAGGTAGTTGATTTTGTGGGGAATTGGAGGGTGATTTTGTGGATTTTATCATAGAAATAGTCAGCCAGGGTTTGGGCAGTAAGGGAGGGGGGATCGGAGGTGGGTGCACTTTGAGGAGGGAGTTGAGAGTAGTAAAGAGACGGCGAGGATCAGAGGCAAGGGAGTTGGTCACTGGACATCGTAGTCCTGTTTGGCAAGAGCTATGGCTGACTGGAAAGAGACAATCATGAATCTGAAGTGTAGGAGGTCTGCACAGGAGCAGGATTTGCGCCAAGCACGTTCAACAGAATGGGCACAGGAGCATAGATGGCGGGTAGTGGATGAAAGCCAGGGCTGGGGTGCAGAACGTCTCACAGGACGTGGGATGGGGGGAGCGAGTGCATCCAGAGCCAAGGAGAGTGCAGTGTTATAGGAAATTACTGCCTCTCAACGGACGTAGATGACAGGGTGGAGGAAAGGGGTGAAGAAATGGCGGAAGAGAGAGACAAGGGATCAATAGCATGAAGGTTCCTAAACAGGTTAGAGGAGGCAGGACGAGGCTGAGGCAGCAGGTGATGAAGATTAAAGCTTAAAAGGTGATGGTCAGATACAGGGAGAACCGAGTTACAGAGGTTCAATAGTAAGCAGCGAGAGAAGAAAATCAGGTCCAGGCAGTGGCCATGCTGGTGAGTGGGGGCAGTGTAACAAAGTTGGAGGTCAAACGAGGAGGCAAGGGAGAGGAGCTTTAAAGCATGAGGGTCGTGGGGGTTGCCTAACACGTGTTTACTAAAGGTTAACATGCCCCTTAGTTGAGGGTCAAAACTGAATCACCACAAATCAGGTTTTTGGACTCAAGGGAGAGAATTTTGTAAGTCGTGTCTACATGTGTAAATCTGGGTATTTTAGTCATATATGTGATAAATGGCCATTTACACATGTATTTGACAGCACATGTGTATTCAGAAAGTACGCGAGTCAGGCTGGTTATGCATACTTTCACTGTGAATGTCTACAGGGCAGAATGCAATGTCACCCATGTAAACTATAAAATGCTATAATTTATGCACATCCCTGAAAACTCTAGGCACGGGCATTGGCTGGTGTAAATGCTCATGGCTTCAATTAACACACATTTTTGACAACTTACAACCCTAAATTACTTTATGAAATAGGTTAAAATATGTGCATAAAAACACATGCTAATCTAAGAGTGCCTTTTAAAGAGATCCTTCACGCATCTTTTTTAAAATAGTTCTAGGAAGGGCTGGCTGTTCTAGAGCCCAGAGGGCATGCAATCATGCAAGCTTGATTTGGAATATGCTTCAGCCGGGAATTTTATTTTTTTTCCATTTTTGTATTTGTACTGTAATCAAGCTGATAAGATGTCATGACTATGTAGTGCAAGCACTGTGAGAGCATGAAATGCACCAAGGTTATGCGTTTTAAAAACATTCTGTTTGCTCTCGCCAAAATATACAGGAAGGAATCAGGACACATACCTGCCAAGTTACCCAGTCCAAGGAAGGAGATTTTAGGACAGTCCTGGATTTCTGACAACCCCATCCCAGAGTATTGTGAGACCTACAGCACTGATCAATGGGTAGAATCAAGGACTACAAATAACGAGTGAGGTGATCAAATTTGCAAATGATACAAAATTATTCAAAGCTGTTAAAACACAAGATGATTGTAAAAAATTGCAAGAGGACCTTGAAAATGTGGGAGACTAGGCATCCAAATGGCAGATGAAATTTAATGTGGACAAGTGCAAAGTTATGCAACCCAAACTACAGGGAAACTGCAAGGGGGGGGGGGGGAGTGATCTAGTGGTTAGGGCAAGTTACCTCAAGCCAGAGGGCCAGGGGGTCAAATCACTTAACTCTCCGTTACCTCAGGTACAAAAAATGTAGATTGTGAGCCCTTTGGGGACAAGGGGAATATATGTATATATAATACCTGAATGTACACCTTCTTGACTTGTAGAAAAGCAGTATATAAGCCTAGCTAAATAAATTAGGAATCACCACTTAGGAAAAGGATCCAGGCGTCACCGTAGAAAGTACATTGAAATCCTCTGCCTAGTGCAGCCACAGCCAAAGAAACAAACAGAATGCTAGAAATCATAAAGAAAGGAATGGAGAATAAAACTACAGTTATTGTAATGCCTCGGTATCACTCTCTGGTGCAACCACTCCCTGTGTGCAATTCTGGTCATCATATCTCAAAAAGGATATAGCACAGAAGAAGAGCAACCAAAATGGTAAAGGGGATGGAAGGATATCCCTAGGAGGAAAGTCTTAAAAGGTTAGGTCTCTTCAACTTGGAAAAAGAGACGGCTGAGGGGAGATATGTTGGAGGTCTAAAAAATAAAGAATGGAGTGGAATGGGTAAACGTAGATTGATTATTTACTCCTTCAAGAAAAAGAAAGACTAGGAGACATGCAATGACGCTACAATGTGGCATATTTAAGACAAATCAGAGAAAATATTTTTTTCTCTCAGCACATAATCAAACGTGAAATTCATTATTGGAGGATGTAGTAAAAACTGCTAATTTAGCTGGGTTCAAAACAGGTTTGGATGATTTCCTAGAGGAAAATTCCATAAACCATTGTTAGAGAGGACTGTGGAAATCTACTACTACTATTAATCATTTATATAGCGCTACAAGGCATATGCAGCGCTGTACAAACATATAAAGACAATCCCTGCTCATAGAGCTTACAGTCTAATCAAGACACACCAATACAAGAGAAACAAGGAGTTCAAATAGGGAAGGAGACAAGGAGAACAAGGGATTAAGATCCAAATGTGGCTTCAAAGTGGTAAGCCTTTAGCATGGATTCGAAGAGGGGGAGAGAAGAGACTTGACATAAAGATAGAGGAAGTTTGTTCCGTGCATAAGGAACAGCAAGGTAAAAGATTGAAGTCTGGAGTTTGCAGAAGAAAAGGGCATAGAGAGAAGAAAACCAGAGGAAGAGCGGCGTTCACGAGGAGGAATGTTGGGAGAGAGAAGAGAGGAAAGGTAATGAGGGGCAGTAGGGTGAATGCATTTATATGTTAGAAGGAGAAGTTTGAATTGGATACAGAAACAGAAGGGGAGCCAGTGAAGTGGTTTTAGAAGAGGGGTTATATGAGTGTATCGGGGCTGGCAGAAGATTAGCCACGCAGCAGAGTTCTGGATAGATTGAAGAGGAGAGAGATGACACTAAGGGAAACCAGCAAGGAGGAGGTTGCAATAGTCAAGACGGGAGATGACTAAAGAGTGGACAAGAACCTTAGTAGCGTGTTCAGAGAGGAAGGGACAAATTTTGTTAATGTTGTACATAAAGAAACAATAGGTTTTAGCTATATGTTGAATATGTGTGGAGAAGGAAAGGAAGGAGTCAAAGATGGCCCCAAGGTTGCCGGCCAAGGTAATAGGAAGAAGAAGAGTGTTGTCAAAAGTGATAGAGAAAGGGGGAAGGGGAGAGAAGGGTTTAGGGGGAAAGATAAGTTCAGTTTTAGCCATATTCAATTTTAGGTGGCGGTGAGACCAGGACCGTACCTAGCCCTGTGCAAGCGGTGCGGCCGCACAGGGCGCAAAGGCTTAAGGGGGCGGATTTTAGCTGTCTTCCTTTGCCTGCCGCCACCACTTTTTCTTCTCTCAGTGGCGGCAGGCAATGCCGGAACAGCTAAAATGTGCCCTTAAGCCTTCTCACCGGCATGCTAAGTAGATCTTTCCCTCCTTGCAGGGAGGGATAGATCTGCTTAGCATGCCGGCGACTTGCACATCAGGCACGCCTCTTCTCTCCCACCGTGGAGGGGGGGGGGAGGGGGTGCACGTGCCCGATTTGCAAGTCGCACAGGGCACGATCTTCACTCAGTACGGCCCTGGGTGAGACATCCAGGTGGCAATGTCAGATAGGCAAGTAGAAATACGAGTTTGGAGCTTACTCCTAGGACAAGCAGCATGGGATGTGTATACCTTTGGGAACCCGACAGGTATTTGAGACCTGGAATGATTGTTGGAAACAGGATACTGGACTTGGTGGACCCATGGTCTGACTCAGGATGACATATCTTGTGTTCTTATGTTCACACTGCTTTGGGATGCAAATGTAAAGCAGGACTGGCCATAAAAAGGTCTCCTTCCTAGAACTTGGAAACCTGTCAGCTCTGATGTTGCCTCCTTCTTTGTAGGAAAGTAGCCATCCTCCTAATCCTGTTATCCACCATGTTGTCATCCCCGTCAGAAAGTCACAAAAATTAGTGGAAACATAGAGGGCACTGGCAGGCAAACATCCAAACTAGAAACAGGGATTGAAGTCCTTCTAGCTGATCTCTGGGGCTCTTGATTTTGGATCTTTATTTTATCTATGTTTCCTGAGAATTCATCAATGTCCAGTTCAACATTAAAAGCAGGAAAGTCAGGACAAGTGCCCCCTGATTTTTCTGGATTAAGGTCAGAGGTTATTTTGGTAGAGAGATGTTCTTTCTCTCCCTCCTATGCTAGTAGTGGTAGGGAGGTAGGGAAATCAAAGACAAGCATAGGGCTAGGAGAGGATGCTGAATATAAGAACCCGGGATAGTACTGAAGTGTCTAGATAGATGACTTGAAACCAGAGGTAGGCTGGCCACAAAGTCTACAAGATGAAAATAATTTCTGCTTTTTGAGTGCTACTAAATGAGGGTGCAAATCTGTAAAAGATGACAATTTTTGTAAAACCCGGGACTTTTTCAGTAAAACTTAGAACCCTGCATATTCAGTTTAAACTATCAACTTTTAAGTCAGACTGTTATCATATTCACGTATATTTTCTGGTAATGGCATATTTTGGCTCAATGTGTTCTAACCTAAGGAAGGGGGCTTTAGCCCCCAAAAGCTAGTTAAGAAATATTTTAAATGTGTTCAATAAAAAGGTGTCATCATGTATCTTTATTTCTGAAAATTCAGTAGATGAGGGTTCCATTCACTACCTGGAAATGGTATACGAGGATCACTGAGTCAATGTCAAATAAACAGGACATAGACAAGTGTGCATCACTGCCAGGTCCTTCAGCGAAAAGTCAAGTCTGAGGTAATGTAAACATATTTAAAATGCACAAAAAGGCCCATTTTACTCAAGAAATGTCCCAAAAGACAATTTTTTTCAACGTAGATCCTAACAGTAAAATTTGATTGAGTATTTCCACTGAGATTCTCTAACAATGCTTTCTTTGACACTGGGTAAATGTACAGGGTCTGTTCATACTGTCGATGAATTAAGGAGAGGATATTTCAAGCACACTGAAGGCCACTTTTGACATGAAGGTCCAGAAAACCATTGGACTTCATTATGAAAGTGCACATTAGCAAATCATTACAGAGAATATTCCATTCGAGCCTTAGACCTTCATACTATTTTTGACTTAGCAGTTTCTTGCTGCTCCCCTGAGCTTCCAACTCGGTCAGAACTGGGATCTGGTTCTGGCACCGTGAGCCTTCATTCAGAACTACCCAGGGATTTTTTATCTTATTTGGTATTCTCCTTGAAACTTACTTAGTCCAGTCATTGTAGTCACAATCCTTGGCTGGCAGAGGCTCCTATCAGTACCTTGCAACATAGACCCTAAATCCGGCCACTAGATGTCACCATTCTACGATGACTATGATTCCCTCACACCACAGGGGATGTGAGCACTGCCAAAGCAGCATCCCCAGCTTCGGCTGACCCAGGGAGTGGAAACTTGAGCTGGGGATTTAAAACAGGTGCCCCCACATGGCAAGTCGCTGCACTGTCACAAAGCCACCAGGTCAGCCCCATTATGGAATTTTATCATATACTTTATTGTTTCATTAATATAGATGCTGAAAGAAACAACAGTGTGGAACTGTCATCCATCGACAAAGCAGTGAGTGCTCATCACCTGACAAAGATTACCTCCATGGAAATGAAACGTCATCTGTTAAAAAGATTATATAGAAACATGCAACTCAATTTTCAAAGGCACTGCTCCAGATAGCAACCTCTGCTGTCTGGGTCAGTGCTAGCCACAGTGAAATTCAATGGCACGGTCAGTATAGTGACAATAAATATTCTCTCTGACCAACATGGCACTATCCACATAGTGCTGGGGCGCTCCCTTGACTTATCCATATAGTGGCAATTTTCAGCATCACTATATGGTCACAGGGTGCCATGGACGCTTAGGGCAGCAAAAAGCATGCATGGAAAACCAAAGCTATCGCAAGACACATATAATGCTGTTACTCATGCCCCTCTTTCATAGCCCATTTGCTGAAAAATATGATGGCCAAGCTTCCTGGGTCCTGCCACCGGGCTAATATATTAAAGTACAGCCCTCTCTCTGAAGGAGTATGGGGGAGGGGGGGGGGTCAGTGGGCAGAGTTCTGTTGGGTAGATCTAGATGCGGATGAGCATTTGTGTGTGATGTGCTGAGAGAAGTGGGAAGCTAAACGCATATATACAGTATAGTAGCATCCTTCTAATAGTGTAAATGCTAGGAAACAAATAGCATTCTCTTTTAGCCTGGCTGTTAATTTGATTCCTGTACACAGCAATTGGTTCAGAAGAGGGTAACAATAGAGCCCAAACATGGGCTCAGTGAATATATGGAGTCAATGTTTGATTTACTCAGAAAATATTGTTTTGCCCCTCATTTTAGCATTTTCCAGGTGGCACCCTTCCTGTCCCATTAGGCTGTAAGAAAGTATCCTTGATGACTTTCCCTCAGCAACACCTTGTGGCCAGCAGGGGCCATTATAATAGCATCAGCATTGTTCTCTGCAGGTAATGTTCTTCCTAGGTGCGTAGTGTTTCTTCATAGAGCAAGGATGACAAGGAAATTGTGCCAAAGAAATTAGGTGTTTACTATCCTTTAATTTTAATGTGCATCTATGTGAAACTTCTGCTTCCATGCTCAAAGAAGAGCGCCATGGTAAGGACAAGGAAAGAAGATGATTAGAAATCTGAAGCAATACAGTGGAGGGCAGCAGGACAGACTGGATGGGTCAAGTGGTCCTTATCTGCTAACAGCTACTGAAATGTCAGCCTATTCCTCACATCATGTTCACATCACTAGTAGGACGTGGACATAAAAAGAACACTCCCCAGCAGCAGCAGGAGGCGCTCTCTGAAATCAATTGCTTCATAATAAATTTAATCCCTATTGGCCAGCTATGCAAGCATTTTCTACTGGTTGGATAACAAGCTGTTTTGGATTTTGAGCACTGTGAGATCCACTTCAAGTTAGCCTGTTTGTGTATTTATGACAGTACCAGTACAAGTGTTCCAAATGATACTGCCCTTTTTCATTGCCTGCTAAAATTGACTTATGGTCCCCAAGTATTAATGAAAGAGCCCAGCCTCTGCACATCCTAAACACACACAATGAGAGTTCACACCCCTAACCCCTTCACTAGAGAAGCCGTATCTTCAGCAATCCCCAAGGCCCATGGGAAACTCTGACATAGACGTAGTTTGGGGGGGGGGGCCCTCCAAAATGTTGCATGCACTAATGGTAAACTGGTCCTCCTGCCCCCACTGCCAGTATGACCTTCTTAGCCTTTGCCCCTCTTCCCCCCCACCTCCTCAAAGTAAGAAGGCAAACTACACCGATAGAATCTGGAGCTTCCTACTCCACTCAAAACATAGTAGTTCAGTCCTTGCAACGCAGGGTAGACAAGGGCTACAGAGACTGAGCTAGCCAGACAGCAAGTACAGGAAAACAAGTTTCAGTTGTGGGTGATTTGAATATGCCAGGTTTGGAAATCTGAATGTACACCATCTCCAATATCTTTTTATTTTACACAGTACAGGAGGAAATGCATTTTCATTTCTGTTTCTCCATTTTCTAGGGGTTTCCAGATCAGTGTTTGTCTGCATATTTTCTAGGGGTTTCCAGATCAGTGTTTGTCTGCATATTTATATTTCTGAGTTGTGGTAATTTCTTCTGCATTTGGTAAGGCTCTAATCCATAGTTCGCATGTGTGACCAAGGAGAGGTATTTTGTGAGCATGTAGTTTCTGTGTAGGGATTTGTAGCAGTTTGGCTTGGTGTCTTCTAAGGACTGGTGTAATATTTGTAATGCTGCCTTTTCATAGACTCTGGCTGCTTGCAGGGGGCATGGTTATCATGAGGGTGCAGGTCCCCCACCAGACTATTAAAGGATGGCCCTGCCTTTGAGTACTGACACCTTTATTTTTTCTAGGTAAAAAGCACTGGATACACCTATATCCATGTACAGGACAATTTGATAATGGTGCCTATACACATTCTCAAAAATGCACCTAGTTTAAGACTCTTTTATAAAGGCTACATAGCTTCCTACAATAACCCCTAGTAGTGCACAAATTTACATCTGCTCAAATTTACAACTGCATTCCTAAACTACGCCCCTCACAACACTGACTTACAAATCATTTAAAAGAACACATAGGGGCATGTTTACTAAACATTCCTAACGTGCGGGGCCGCGGTAGTGTGCCTGTGCCATATAAGGAGTGGGCGGTTCAGGCCGAAAAAGGAAAAAAAAAGACCGTATGTGTGCGCGTCGTGTTAATGTGCGGGGCCCACATTAGCGCATGGGAAGGCTAAGTGGGGCACAGCTGGGCACATATAGGAACAGAGCCGTAGCACAACGGTGAAGACAATAACCAATGGTGCAGGGGCCACGGGTTCAATCCCCCAGTGTGTGCAGCCCAAAAAGGCTGGCTGAGGCACCACCTTGAATGTGGAAATGTGTGTCAGGAGGCAAAATAATTTTGGGGCGGCATAAGGCGGCGCACTGTTCATTTTGGGGCGGCATAAGGCGGCGCACTGTCCATTGTGGGGCGGCATAAGGCGGCGCACTGTTCATTGTGGGGCGGCATAAGGTGGCGCACTGTTCATATTGGGGCGGCATAAGGTGGCGCACTGTTCATTGTGGGGCGGCATAAGGCGGCGCACTGTTCATTGTGGGCAGCAGGATGCGGCGCGCTGATGGCCACAAGGCGGCGTGCTGATGCTAGAGCAAAAGAACACAGCCACAGCACAATGGTTAAGACACTGACCAATGGTGCAGGGACCAGGGGTTCAATCCCTCACAATGCCCATTGAAAAAGGCTAGCTGAGGCAGTATATTTTATGTTGTGGAGTGCTTTAGGAGGCTTTTTAATTCTATTTTGTGATAACTACTAGCAAACGCACTCTCACAGCATGTTAACATAAGGCGGACCATAAGGCACATGTTACAGTGCACCGTCCACCAAGGCACCCTAGAATGTCCCCTATAGGGCAGCATGTATGTTGCGACACAGGATAATGTATAGTGCACCCTATATGGATGCCAACCATAAAGTGCCCTATAGGGCGCCCAATAAAGCACCCTCAGAGGCACCTTATGGGTACAGTACGCTGAGGGTGTTATTGCAGGCATCAACATATGTACAGTAAATGTAAACAATGCTTTGGAAAACCCTATCACAGAACCCCACTGTGGGTATGAACCCATGACCTCTGGCTGCACAGGCAGTGGTATAACCATTGGGCTACACCTCTATAGCTGTAAGCAAGCTCCTGCCTGGCTGCAGATAGCCTGCACGTCACATCACAGACAGTCTGCTGGTGTAAACAGGATAGGGTTAGGCCACCCGTACCCATGATGCACTGCACATGCAAATCAGCTGTCCACAGATGCACACAAGATGGGAACTGCACCCCTAAAGCTACCCGGCCTGGTAGGGGGAGGTGTCCCTGTGCACCCACACAGCACCTCGGCCTGGTAGGGTGTCCTGAGTGGGTGGACAAATGGCAAAGAGTAGCTAAACACCATCACATTGTGCGGTTACTATGCCCACCCTGAGTGTGTGATGATGCGCCCAGGACCAGGTGCACAACACCTTGCATGGCTGAACGTAGCCATGCCAGAGCTCCAAAGCAGCAATAACCTGTGAAATAGGTAGGTGCTGCATAAACACCTTGGAGATCGCTGTCTGCCACAGTTTGTGGAGCACCCCCCCCCCCCCATCCCATGGCAGCAGAGTCAACCATCAACCCCAGTCCTGCTGGGGAAGTAGACCCCCCACAGGGCAGTCCAAGCAGCTCCACACACATCCAAAACACAATATCAGACAGACATTAGGCCTGGATATTCATAGATGCACCCCACCACTATCTGATATTCTCCTACAGCAAGCCATCGGCCACTGCACTCTGCAAGGCACTCCATCAAGACACATACCATCTGTGCTCAGTCTGCTGGTTGGTCCTGATGGAAATGCATGCACCCACAACTGGGGTGGCAGCACACACAAGCAGATAAGTCAGTGAAAAGGCCCCAACAGGAAACCCATATATATCACATGAGAGAAACACAATACAGCACTATGGGTGTGCCTAGCCATGCTGCCATCACTGCACACTCAGGGTGAGAGTGATCCCCCAGCAGCACATACAGAGGTCCCCCTGTCTGTGTAGGTGGTGGCCGGACACTACCATGTCCCTGCCAGTGCCCTATGCCCTGTGCAGCTGCATCCTGGTCAGCCCACCCTGTCTGAGATATACCCATGGTCCCTTGCTACTCATTATGCACATTAGCAGGCCAATACTGGCAATAGTGCTGGCAGTGTGGGCTGTGGAAGGGGCTTGCAGCCAGCACCCACTGTATAGACAGACACACACTTCCACACCTATGCCAGCATGGTGCTACTATTGAGGAGGTAATTAGCCTTGGCCACCAAACCTGTCCTAGGCACGGCAAGGCATGGATATGGTACGCAGTACTGCTGGGGGTCACTCCCCAGGGTGGTAAACACCGTCAGAGGCCAGTCCTGGAGCACGCCCCGCAAACACCTAACAGATTGTTCTGATGGGGTCAACTAGCAGTATGTGCGTAACGTATGGATATCTATCTGCCAGTACTCCTAGCAAACGTCTCAGAGCTGTGTACCGTATACCTCAGGTGTAGGGTGACATTGCTAAGGTATGCAGGTGCTAGTATTGGGAGATGCACGCAGGGTCCACTGTTCTGCCTCTCCAGGAGACATTGGCCAATGGGGCCTGTGGGTGTGGGTGTGGGTGTGTCTGCCCCTGTTGGCTGCTGCTTTACGGCAGAGCTTCCCAACCCTAGTCCAGGTCTGCATCACACTGTTCGTGTTTTCCTGCTGTCCCTCATGAATATGCATGAGCTACATCTACATGCCATGGGGGTGGTGCATAGATATACAGCACAGGCATTTGTATGAGTGGCAGCATGGAACCTGACTGGTGTGTGGCACACCAGGAATGCATTTGGGAGAGTCTGCTCTAGGTACTGCCCCTGTTCATGGTGTCTGTGCTCAGTGGGGTAAAAGATAGATGTATTACCATTGCATATGTCCTCGACACGAAAGGTGTGTCCTTACTATCACTGTGTAGGTGTGGGAAAAATATGTGGCTAGGATTGGCAGAAGCCCCAGCTGGGCTTTGAACCTGTGACCTTCTGTTCTTACATGCATTGTCTGTGTGCACTGCACCACCGTGTAGCCACAAATTGGCTGGTTTCCCTGGAACGTCCATGACTGTGGATCCGGCAGGGCCTGTCTGTTGCAGTGGACTGTGCCAGCCTGCACATGGCTAGGCCTCTGTCTTCTGTGGCTAGCAGCCACTGCCCCCTGCACCACATGTACTCGTCCGCCAACATGCTGGCATGAGCTTCTCTCAGAAACAGCAGATGACCAGATTGCAATGTGGCAGTACGGGACTGCATTTGGGGGATTTGGCTGTAGGTAATGCCCATTGTTGTTGTGTTTTTGCAGTGTTGTGTAAAATATGGGTGTTTTCCCCATGCTTATGTTCCCTGCAATACAGGGGTGTCTGCGCTATCTTTGTTTAGTGGTGGGTAAAATATGGGGGCTGGGCTGGCATGTGCCCCAGCTGGGATTTGAACCTCTGACCCTCTGGTCCTAGAGGTACTGGCTCTGTCCGCTGCACCACACTATGGCCACAGAGACAATGCAGCCCCTGGAGGTAGTATACCTGGCAGGATGGAGTCACAAACCCTGCTCTACGCATTTTTACTGTGGGCACATGTACTCTGTCTGGTGACAAACGTGCACATAAACCCCGGAAATGACCACAGACACTGGAGGACAATATATCACCACGCTGGGCAAAAGTGATATTAATGGGCAACCATAGCAAACACTCCCAGGAAAGCTCCAAAAAGGACATTTGTTTTGGATGAGTCTCCGCTCCGTAGACCCTTCCAATATTCATTTCTTCTTTCTGGAGCTTTCCTGGGTGTGTTTTCTATATTTGCCCATTACTATAACTGTTCCCCAGCTGCATTATTATTTGTGATATTTTTGTTGTGGTCACTTTCTATTTTTATTTTCACTTTTGTGCTGTGCACATGTATCACACTGCTCACGTTTTGCAGGTTTCCCCGATTTTGCTGTACATTGCTGACGGAAATGGTTTCTCTTCCCTTTAAATGCCCTCTACCGCGAGTGTTTCACTCGCGGTAGTTTTGCTTTGGGATTCGGCCCCGATAATGTGCAGGGAGCCTCTCCCCTCCCCTTCCCCACCCATTAAACCCGTCTCTCCGCCCCTCAGGAACCTTCCTCCGCCCTCCGTTAGCCGTTCCACGCCTCTATCGGACATTTGCGGGCCCGTACTTGTGCGGGGCCCGTTATTGTGCCGTGCACCTGTGCGGGGGTGACACGCACAATTGCGGGGCGTTTAAGCGCTCTTAAGTACCGCTTTTAGTGCGCTATTTTGCGGCGCGCAAATTAGCGGTTTTTAGTAAACATGCCCCATACTCTCATCAGCAAGTATACTCATACGTATATATATGCTAGCACAACTTTATAATAGCCTTTTTCCTTATGTAAAATACACTTTACACGTGGAAAATAAATCATTTGCTGCTTACTTAACTCTTTAAAGCACTGCACACATCTTGTATGCCCTATAATATTAATCATAGCCCTCTAATACTAGACCAAGAAAGAGGTGGGTTAGTTTGTGCAAGGAAGGGGCTACCCCTGTGATGTACTTCATAGGTAATAAACTGGTCAGTGGTCAGTGTTGTAGAATTAGACAAGTATGACTATTGAAACTGTAAAGCAAACAAAAGACCATTTTCTTAACACACAGAGGCACATGGGAGCAGGAATGCAGCTGTAAGGTGTCTCTTAGCTGCATTAAGAGTGTTTTGGATGCTAACAGGGAGGTGCTCTCTTCCAATTGCTAGTGGATATTGTGTCATTTGAAACACCATTCCACAACTGCAATGTTATAAATAAAAATCTTGATTGGGAAGATTATATTAGTTTCTTTTTTACTGTTCACTAAACTATTTTCCGTATCCTGTGGTCTTTTAAACCTTACCATGACTGGAGTTTTACAGGGGCAAAAAAATGACCCAGGGGAAGAAAACCTTTTTTTTTTTTTTTCTGAGGAGTCACTTACATTCAAAGGCAGCAGTTCATGTTTGATGGTAATAATTTAAGAACTTTTAAGCTTACGTGTTGCCTCCTTGAACCAAAAGGGCAATTTTCAAAGTGCAGGAACACTTTTTGCCCCTGAACTTTGGACCACATTCCAAAGGGAAGGTACATGTGTGCTTCCCTTTGAAACTTGCCCTGAGGACAGAGTATCTGTAGAATTGTGCATTTGCTTTCCATGTGGGTAGAATTCTGTTGGAACATAATGCAGGTAGATTTGGAAAAAAAAGAAGCTACACATATGATTTTCAGATTCCATCCAAAACACCCTCTCCCCCGCTCCCCCAGGAACTCCTCCCCTCTATATGGCTAAAAATATGTGCACATTCTGGAACCCTGTATGATTCAATGCAAATTTTAGATAGTACGTGGAGATCGGAGTGAAGGTATCAAGGTTTGGATGTACACAATCTCTGTGGTATTTTAGACAACAACTCTGCCAACGTGCAGCCTTTTCTAAAATACCTATAAGGACATGCAAGAGTGTACTTATATTTGCCAGCACATGGAGACAGAGGAACCATTTTAGAAACCTATGAACGGAGGCAACTCAGCAACTTAAATGTGCAAGTCTGTTTCTTGTAACTTACTCCTGCTGGAATTCTGCAAACAAAATTAAAACTTCTGTGTCAAAAAATCTGAATTAGGCAAAATTCTGCATGTTTTTTTTGTCAAACTAACAAAGAGTATTGGTTTTGAGTGATGATTTAAAATACAATACAAAAAAAATCACAAAAAGTGCAAAATATTGAATTACTATGTGCAGAATTCCAGCAGGAGTTTACATGTGTAAGTTGGTATTTTGCAAACCTATACATTTAAAAGCCACCAACTAACGACAGAGGCTGCTACAGTATCTTTATTTAATTTAAATTTGGAGGGGGGAATAAGCAATGGGAGATTAGGGAGGATAACCCCCTTAATCCATTCTGTAAAGAGCTGGCCGAAATGAACATTTTTTTAAAACTCTACACTTGCCAGGGAGAAGCTATAAATTCCAGTGTAGACACTTTTGGTCATACACATATATTCTCTATTTGTAATAGGGACTACATGCCTTAGCTATGCCCTTAACACACACCCTTGCAATTTATACATCACATGTAAATGTAACCTTTTATTTAAAAAAATCACCATTTACACGTGGAACATGTAAATGCAGGATTTTCCATAGCAAAATTGCAAATAAGGTTTCTAAAGTAACCCCCACTGTTAATTGGACTGAAGAAGGAAACTATTTAGACAGGCAATATACCCAAGTTAGTTATTATTTACTGATCAATGGCTTTGAAAGTTATCCTCCAAATTTCCTGTAGTTGTACTGTGGACTTGCTACTGGAACATAGCCTACACAGCCACACTCTAGCATCAAGAATGTGACAATAACCAAAATAAATTGTGTGGCACAGCGACAATGGAAAATCATTATAAATGTAATTGCTTGATGGATTTTGTACATGTATTCAAATTATAGGTTTGTTTTTATCCATTTGTTAATACTCTGCAACAACTCTGCTCTTAAGTGCTGTCCTCATTACGATACAACCATAAAATTTCTCTTTTTTCAGTTCTCTTCTGTATTTTGCATTGCTGTTGTAACCCTTGGCAAACAAAGATGGCTGCTGGCACTACCAGTGCTGATTCTAACATGGCTCTTTGTCTATCCCTTAGGGCAGGGGTTCTCAACCCAGTCCTCAGGACATACCTAGCCAGTCAGGTTTTCAGGATAACCACCATGAATATGCATGAGAGAAATTTGCCTATAAGGGATGCCGTGCATGCAAATCTCTCTCATGCATATTCATGGTGGGTATCCTGAAAACTGTGTAGGTACCCAGAGGATTAACGGACGTCCCAAGGTAAGTGATATAAGTGCTGGGATGGGAAAAGGACTCCGCCCTTACAAAAACCTGACTGGCTAGGTGTGTCCCGAGGACTGGGATGAGAACCAGCATTTTAGAGGTGTGTTTCTGTTTCTGTACAGCGCTGTGTACGATTGGTAGCGCTATATAAATGCTCAGTAGTAGTAGTAGTAAAATGTGCTGAGGTTTACAAGGTATTTATATTTAGAGTAGATATCAATGCATGGTACATGCAGAACCCACACATTATTTGTTGAGGGGCATGTACAGCATAGCCCCAACAGATACCACACTGATTTTGACCCCCTAATGCAGTGGTTACCAAACTTGGGGTTGGGACCTTAAATGGGGTCACATCATCAGTGAATGAGGTCACAGAAACATGGTCAATTCCCCTATTCTCTGGACTTTCACTATGACCTATGCCAAGTAGTAGCAGTTACCAGCCAGCATGTGGCCTATGAGCTAGTGAACATTCATTGGCTCTTGCCCTCTCCTGGGTAAGCTTCCTGTTAGATTGGAACCCCATGCTGAGTACTGAGATCTGTAAGCGCACACTGACACAAGGGACTCTGCTGACTGCTGCTGGTACCACTACTGTTGCTGCTGCCTTCCTGCTTTAGATGACTGGAGGGAGGGATGCAGTCTGGAGACCTGCTATTTTGATTTCATTATTGGCGGGGGTCACATGAATTTTCAGTTTTTACAATGGGGTCATACGGGATAAAAGTTTGAAAAGCACTTCCCTAATGTGTGCTGGTGGCAACGAGGATACACCCTTGCTACCCAGCGAGGCGGCATCGAGTGCACTCATCCTAACTGCAAAATTAACAGCGAATGCGTGTTCTCAACCCCCTCACTAACAGCGAAGACGTGCCCTTACCCCACCCATTTCCCTCCCTGTCATGTGCTAATCAGATAGCGTGGAATTACCCCCTACCTGTCTAGTTAGAGCACATGCTGCTATCATGGACCTTTAGTGCATGCTCAAGTCACTGTTAACAGCTAGCATAACTTACTAAACATGCCCCTTAATGTCACTTTTAAATCTGGGACTTGGTATGTGGCCTGTCTGCTGGGGAGAGGGTTGAGGGCCTTGAGTACAGCGTCCCACAGCCCCTAGTGCCTCCAGAGCCCTGATGTAATTATATCTAGAACGTTTCTGGATATTTTCAGCTATTGCTGGAGACTGAATCATTTAATGGTTTCTTAGATGCTCGGCATACTAGATGCTCTGTCTAATACAGAGCACCTGAGGTGAAAGGGCAGACTAGATAGGGCAGGCTAAATGGTCTTTTTCTGATGTCGTGTTTCTGTTTCTAAAATACTAGCCACTTTAACATGGCCGTGTTTGATTTCTATGTTTGTGTTTGTGTTGGAGAGAAATAGAGTATACGTTTAATACTATCACTAATATGTATAAGTTTAACTTTTTGATTTGTTGATTGTAGGCATACTTAAATTATCATTTTCTCGAAAACCAAGATACAGGATTCGTGGCCATTATTTAATCATCATTCTTTTTAACATCTTTGTTAGTGATATAGCGGAAGGGCTGTCGGGTAAGGTTTGCCTCTTTGCAGATGATACCAAAATCTGCAATAGAGTAGACTCCCAGGAAGGTGTAGATAACATGAGGAGGGATCTAGCTAAGCTTGAAGAATGGTCTAGATTTGCAGCGATGGCGAACCTATGGCACGCGTGCCAGCTGTGGCACGCGAAGGCCTTGCAGCTGGCACGCGGGAAGGTCCGCATTTAAAAAAATAAAAAAAAGCTGTCTTCTGCCGCTTCCGGGGCCGCCGCGGCAGAATCGAGTGTGCCGCGGGGCCCCTCCTGTGCCTGGCAGAGCCTGCCCTCCAGATCCTGCCTTCCCCGGTATCAGTCCCTGTTTCCAGCTTGTCACACGCGCCGGCTTTCAGAGCGCGAGGGGAGAGTTTCTCCCTCACTGCTCTGTTAAGCCCGCGGGGGCTGATGGGAAGTTCCCATCAGCCCCCGCGGGCTTAACAGAGCCGCGAAAGGGAAACTAGTTCCCTTCGCGCTCTGAAAGCCGGCGCGTGTGACAAGCTGGAAACAGGGACTGATACCGGGGAAGGCAGGATCTGGAGGGCAGGCTCTGCCAGGCACAGGGGGGGCCCCGCGGCACACTCGATTCTGCCGCGGCGGCCCCGGAAGCGGCAGAAGACAGCTTTTTTTTATTTTAAATTTTGGCTGGGCTGGGGGGGTTAGGAGTGGTGATGGGCGCTGCGGGGGGATTAGGAGTGGTGATGGGCGCTGGGGGGTTAGGAGTGGTGATGGGCACTGGGGGGGGGGGTAGGAGTGGTGATGGGTGCTGGGGGGGTTTAGGAGTGGTGATGGGCTATGGGGGGGGCTTAAACTAAAAATTGGGTGATGGATTAGGACTGGAAATGGGCTGGTGGGATTAGGACTGGAAGTGGGTTGATGGGGGTTAGGACTGATAATGGGCTATGGGGGGCTTAAACTAAAAATTGGGTGATGGGGGATTAGGACTGGAAATGGGCTGGTGGGATTAGGACTGGGAGTGGGCTGATGGGGAGGTTAGGACTGGTAATGGGCTATGCGGGGCCTAAACTAAAAATTGGGTGATGGGGGATTAGGACTGGAAATGGGCTGGTGGGATTAGGACTGGGAGTGGGCTGATGGGGAGGTTAGGACTGGTAATGGGCTATGAGGGGGCTTAAACTGAAAATGGGGTGATGGGGATTAGGACTGGAAATGGGCTGGTGGGATTAGGACTGGGAGTGGGCTATGGGGGGCTAGGACTGGTAATGGGTTGGGGGGGTTTGCTAGGACTGGAAATGGGCTGAGTGGAAGGGGGCTTGAATTGCAAATAGCTGATGGGGGATGGGGCTTGGAATGGAAATGGGCTGAGGGGAAGTGGGGGGCTTGAACTGCAAATAGCTGATGGGGACGGGGCTTGGAATGGAAATGGGCTGAGGGGAAGTGGGGGGCTTGAACTGCAAATAGCTGATGGGGAGGGGGACTTGGAATGGAAATGGGCTGAGTGGAAGGGGGCTTGAACTGCAAATAGCTGATGGGAAGGGGGGCTTGGAATGGGCTCTTAGGGGAGGGAGCTAGGACAGGAAATGGGCTGATGGAGGGGCTAGGATAGGACTGGGAATTGGGTGTTGGGGGAGCTAAGTTTGGAAATGGGCTGTGGTGGGGGCTTGGATTGAAATGAACTCATGGAGGGTCTAGAACTGGAAGTAGGCTCATGGGGGGCTTGGATTAGAAATGGGCTGAGTGATGGTGGGGCTAGGAAAGGACTAGAAATGGGCTGATGGGAGGCTGGTATTGGAAATGAGCTGATGAAGGGACTCGGATAGGATTGGAAATGGACTGATGGGGGGCCAGGACTGGAAATGGGCTGATGTGGGGACTGGAAGGGAGCGGATACTGGGTGGGGCTGGAATTAAAAGGGAACTGATGTTGGGGGAGATTAGAAGGGGATGGGGCTGGGAGAGTGAAATGGAGAGGGGAAAAATATTTTGTGTGGGAGGGAAGAAAAATGTACAATTGGCCGGGTATTGGGAGACTAAAAAAGGAGAAAGATTATTATGTTAAAGCAGATGAAGAGAGAGAATGGAAAAAAACTAGAAGAGAAGAAAGGAGAAATGGACAGCAGACGATGGAGAGATAGCAGAAGACACAAATAAACCAGAAGAAAGTGGCTGGAACAATTGCAACTGAAAAAAATGCACAAAAGGTACAAAGATATCTCTTTATTTTGAATTTATTAACTGGAATATGTCAGCTCTGGGAAATGTGCATCATTAGTGTCTGTGCTTTGTTTAGTACAAGAGGAAATTAATTTATAGTTTTATTTCTACAGTGTTGTTGTACATTCCAAGTTTGGCTTTTGGGGTTCCCAGTTTAATTATTGCCTTCCTGTTTCTAAATTGAATGAAATCATTAAAACATTATAAATTGCCAATAAATTGAAATGAAAACCAAAGGATTGTGAATCAAATTGATTCTCTGACAATACAAAGATTCCAAACTTTACAAATGATGTTACATAGTTCAGGCAACTTTATAAAGAGTTTTTAGATACTAAAATCTTGTTGTTAAGGTTTAATTGACGTGCTGGCACTTTGAGGAAATTCTTTGGTTTTGTGCGGCAGTTTGGGCACTCAGGCTCAAAAAGGTTAGCCATCACTGGTCAAGAATTTGGCAGCTGGGATTTAATGTTAAAAAATGTAAGGTCATGCACTTGGGCTGCAGCAATCCAAGGGAGCAATACAGTATAGGAGGTGAAGTACTTTTGTCCACTAAAGAAGAGCGGGACCTAGGCGTGGTTGTGTCTGATGATCTTAAAGTAGCTAAACAGGTAGAAAAGGCGACGGCAAAAGCTAGAAGGATGCTTGGGTGCATACAGAGAGGAATGGCTAGCAGAAAAAAGGAGGTGATAATGCCTCTGTATAAGTCTTTGGTGCGACCTCATTTGGAGTATAATGTGCAATTCTGGAGACCGCACCTTCAAAAGGATGTGAACAGGATGGAGTCGGTGCAGAGGGTGGCTACTAAAATGATTAGTGGGCTTCATTATAAAGCATATGAGGACAGACTTAAGGATCTTAATATGTACACCTTAGAGGAAAGGTGGGATAGAGGTGATATGATTGAGATGTTTAAATACCTCTGTGGCATAAATGTTCAGGGAGAGAGCCTCTTTCAATTGAAAGTAAGTTCTGCTAGGAGGGGACATGGGATGAGGGTGAAGGGAGATAGATTCAGGAGTGATATGCGGAAATATTTCTTTACGGAAAGAGTAGTGGATCCGTGGAATAGTCTCCCAGTGGAGGTGGTAGAGATGAGGACAGTAACTGAATTCAAAAAAGCATGGGACCAACACAGAGGATCTCTAAAGGTAAAAAGTGGACTGTTGTCATGGCGTGCAGTAGGAAACAGTGTGAAAGAGAGAAAGAGGGTGCCAGTGTGCTGAGGCATGCATGCCCTGAACGAGAAAGAAGCGCGTTTGGAAAACTGTGACTATGCATACACACGTGGAAGCTAGAATGTTTGAAAAAATAAGGTTCCCTGCATCTGAACGACTTGCAAGTATGATTGTTCACAAATTCATGGGCGAAAGATTCAGAGCAGAGCACCCTCCAGACGCTAAAGTTCCCATGCTTGATTCTGAAGCTCCCGTGGCACGTATGTTTGAGGGGAGCGGGTGGACAGACAGAAAGTATGGCTAAAAAAAACCCCCAGTGAATGTGTGCGCGCGCCCTGTCTGTATGAGAACCATGTACTCTGCAGCAGAGCCAGAGAGGAATACAGCGTGCCTACGTGTTGTAGAAGTGCACGTCTGTAAGTCACGGACACAGAATCCGTTCCACCCTCTCCGTGGTTCCAGCCCATTTTTTCCATCTGCTTTGTCTCCAGTCCCAGCTGACTGGCAGCTCTTGTTTACTGGCCAGAAAGACATTAGAAAGAGAGTGCCTGAAAGGGGGAGAGAAGGGAAAGAAGAGAAAAAGGAGTTTTCGTCTTAGCTCAATCTCACGCTTGGAGCCCCTCTCTTGTTTCTATGAACCCAATCAGGTTTGCTGTGCGGGTGAATATGGACAGATCAGCATTTTGCTTGTAGAAACCTACTACAGAAGAAAAAGGAGGAGGGGAATGCTGTGCGGTCGACAACTGTGAAAAGAGCATTAACGTGGGCAGGCAAAAAGGTAGGAATTATTTTTTTCCCTCAACTGTCTCATGTTAAAAAGGTTCAGCTCAACTGTAGTATTCTTAGTGTGGATTTTGGATGTCACTTAGGCCATCAGCCAAATAAAATACTAAAGGAAACCTACCCTTCCACTTTTTTCAAGGAGGGGTAGAAAAAGGAAATACCTTTTTAAAAAAAAAATAAATAAATATACATACATATATATATTTATATAATTTGTTTTGGGTTGTTTTTATTGTTGAAAGAAGTCCTCAGGAAATATCTGTCAAGCTTTTTCCTTGTGAAAAGCCTGGGATTGTTTATTTTTACAAATCATTTTTCCTGTGATATGTGGGAAGGGAGAAGTATATTTCAAGCCTCATCTATATAACCAGAACAGGAGAGAGAAGAGAAATTTACTGCAGGCTGGACTCCTGGAGAGACCAAAGCAGACGTTTTACACCGAATTTGAAGACATTTGTGTCTGGGGGTGGGGGTGGGGGGAGGGAATCTAAGTACATACAAAATAATATATATAGAGATCTCTTTTGTAATATTGCACGAATCCACGCACATTTGCACCTTACATTTTGTTCAGTTTTAGACATTTCTCCTGGTGGGACAAGAAAGGTGTTTACAAATTTTTGTTTTTCACCATTAAAAAAAAAGGAGCAAATATTCGAATTTCCAGAATTCTTTTTATTTTCCAGGGAAACATGGAAAAAGCCTTTCTCAACTGCTGATAACTCCTAGGAGCCAAACAAAAAAAAAAGGATTTTTTTTTTCTTTCTAATATTGTGCAAGGAAAAAGAAAATTGCGGGTGGGGAAGGGGGGAGAGGCTGGATTTTATTTTTCTAACTTTTTGGTTTGATTTATTTTGAGACTGCCGAGGAAAAGCTGATTAAACCTCCCTGAACCCCTCCAAGCGATTGATTTTGGAAGACAGTCTCTTTTCTTTTCGACATTAATCAAAAGAAGAGCCAGGCAAGGGCCTGCTGCGAGGAAGGCAGGATGAGGTGGAAGACGGTTGGGCTGCTTCTCGCCACCTTGATTTGGGCTTCCTGCGGCCGAGCAGACGGTGAAAGTGAGTATCCTCTTACCACTTCATGCCAGTTAGCGCTCATTATGCTGGGAGGGTTGTTTCCTTCTCCTTCCTCCCCCTTCTCTCTCTTGAAAACTTTTCATCATCCCCGAGGTTGACTCGCCTAATAAAATCCTTCCAGCCCTTTTTATTAGCCTTCTTGCAGGTTGCTTTGGGGCCTCCGCCAGGAAAGGAGGCAAAGGCTGCTTGGGGTTTATTATTATTATTATTATTAATTTTTTCTCCTCATTGAATGTGACTTTGCTTCCCCGGCTGTTTAATGTTCTCCTATCGGATGTGCGATTAGCTTACTTGGTTCCTGTATTTGAGGAGAAGGCGGCGGCCTGGTTCGGGCCTGGGGCCTCCGAGGGGCCGCAAAATGGAGGCAGGACCCCGGACCAGGTCGCCCCCTTTCTACAGGTCTGGTTTGTGTGTCCTCGTTATATTCGCTTATCGTCCCCTCCCCCTTCTTCCATATTGCCTCTCCTTCTTATTCCGTTTTATTTTCCATGCTTTCTGTATTTGTTTTTCTCTCCTCTCTCTTTGCTGTTGTGCAATATACAGCCTCTCCCCCTCCCCTTCCATCTGCTGGGGTGAAGAATAACGCCAAGGGACGTTTGAGCTTTGGTTCGCCCAAGTCTACCGCTGCTCCCCCATCCTGCCTTTCCTTTACCAAACCCCAAGTTACCCCTCTCTCTGCTCCTGCAAAAGCCCCATACTATTCCCTGTTTGATTCTGCTTCTACCCCTCAGCTCTCTCGCCCTGTTGCTCTTAACATTCTCCTTCGTTCACTACTGTTGCCAAACCCCTCCACTGTCTCTTCTGCTAAACTTCAAGATGCCTCTCTCATCTCCTGCCAAAACCCCTTACTATCTCTGCTACTAAAACCCTTCTACTACTGCTGTGCTACTGAAATGCTCCTTCCTCTAGCAATGCCTCCAAATCTGCTACCATCTCTGGTACTAGTTGCTTACTTTTATTCCTGTCCATCTGATGCCAAATAGTCTGCTCACTGCTCTTTAAGCACTCGTACCCCTTTCTGCTGTTGCCACTGCTTAAGCCCCTCCTGTGGTGGCAAAAATAAAAATAGCCTTCAGAGCAGGGGGAATACACCTCAGAAGATATGGGAGCAGCTACAAGCCCCCTCCATTTCTCTGGCTACCTCTGCACTTCAGGGGATACTTGGGTGAAAAGTATGCCACTGCCCTATGGTCTCTGTTGCTAAAATGCTAAGGGTATGTCAGCAACCATGGGCTAATTCCCACCGTAACCGCATAGTGGCCAGGGAACGGGTGATTTAGGGGTGGAGTGTATGGGTATAGAGAGCATATTGCACAGTGGGGCAGGGAAGGGGTGACTTAGGGGTGGAGTGTATGGGTATTGAGAGCATATTGCACAGTGGCGCAGGGAACGGGTGACTTAGGGGTGGAGTGTATGGGTATTGAGAGCATATTGCACAGTGGGGCAGGGAATGGGTGACTTAGCGGTGGAGTGTATGGGTATAGAGGGCATATTGCACAGTGGGGCAGGGAACGGGTGACTTAGGGGTGGAGTGTATGGGTATTGAGAGCATATTGCACAGTGGGGCCGGGAACAGGTGACTTAGGGGTGGAGTGTATGGGTATTGAGAGCATATTGCACAGTGGCGCAGGGAACGGGTGACTTAAGGGTGGAGTGTATGGGTATTGAGAGCATATTGCACAGTGGCGCAGGGAAGGGTGACTTAGGGGTGGAGTGTATGGGTATTGAGAGCATATTGCACAGTGGGGCAGGGAACGGGTGACTTAGGGTTGGAGTGTATGGGTATTGAGAGCATATTGCACAGTGGCGCAGGGAAGGGTGACTTAGGGGTGGAGTGTATGGGTATAGAGGGCATATTGCACAGTAGGGCAGGGAATGGGTGACTTAGGGGTGGAGTGTATGGGTATAGAGGGCATATTGCACAGTGGGGCAGGGAACGGGTGACGTAAGGTTGGAGTGTATGGGTATTGAGAGCAGATTGCACAGTGGGGCAGGGAACGGGTGACTTAGGGGTGGAGTGTATGGGTATTGAGAGCAGATTGCACAGTGGGGCAGGGAACGGGTGACTTAGGGGTGGAGTGTATGGGTATTGAGAGCATATTGCACAGTGGCGCAAGGAAGGGGTGACTTAGGGGTGGAGTGTATGGGTATTGAGAGCATATTGCACAGTGGGGCAGGGAACGGGTGACAGGTGTGGAGTGTATGGGTATTGAGAGCATATTGCACAGTGGGGCAGGGAACGGGTGACTTAGGGGTGGAGTGTATGGGTATTGAGAGCATATTGCACAGTGGGGCAGGGAACGGGTGACTTAGGTGTGGAGTGTATGGGTATAGAGAGCATATTGCACAGTGGCGCAAGGAAGGGATGACTTAGCGGTGGAGTGTATGGGTATTGAGAGCATATTGCACAGTAGCCAGGGAACGGGTGACTTAGGGGTGGAGTGTATGAGTATAGAGAGCATATTGCACAGTGGGGCAGGGAACGGGTGACTTAGGGGCGGAGTGTATGGGTATAGAGAGCATATTGCACAGTGGGGCAGGGAACGGGTGACTTAGGTGTGGAGTGTATGGGTATTGAGAGCATATTGCACAGTGGGGCAGGGAACGGGTGACTTAGGGGTGGAGTGTATGGGTATTGAGAGCATATTGCACAGTGGCCAGGGAACGGGTGACTTAGGGGTGGAGTGTATGGGTATTGAGAGCATATTGCACAGTGGCCAGGGAACGGGTGACTTAGGGGTGGAGTGTATGGGTATAGAGAGCATATTGCACAGTGGGGCAGGGAACGGGTGATTTAGGGGTGGAGTGTATGAGTATAGAGAGCATATTGCACAGTGGGGCAGGGAACGGGTGACTTAGGGGTGGAGTGTATGGGTATTGAGAGCATATTGCACAGTGGGGCAGGGAACGGGTGACTTAGGGGTGGAGTGTATGGGTTTAGAGAGCATATTGTGGTTAGTATGGGGGCAATAGCCATGCACTGTCAGTGTGGCAAGTACTGTGGCTGCTGATGGCAGTGCTTCTGTGGGTAGCATTAAGTGCACCCACATCAGTTGTGACTCGCATTAGGCTACACTCTGCTTGGTAAATTCCAGGAACACGCTGGTCGCACCCCTGACAGTTTTTGTTGAGGCTTCACATTTACCCTATCTTAGTTTTAGTGCTAAATGTGTGTTAGGTGCAAAACCCTAATGGACTTTACTAATACCGCTTTTTAGAAACTTTTCCCCTGCTGTTTGCTTCTAATGAAAATCCCCAATATCTGTGCTACTGCTAAAATTTCATATGTCCTTGCACCTGTTTTGACTGCTCCTTTGACTCATTTCCCTTGTACTTCTGCCACCTTTGCCATATGCACTACATGCTATGTTGCTGTAATAACTTTTTCTAATTCTGTTAAATATTTTGGGAGCAAAGAGCCTTAGGCATTTATTTTTCCTGTTAGGGAAAAAAATCTGTTCTGGGTGAATTCTTAAGCAATTAGATTATGCTGTTGAGGGCTCCTTGGCATTAGAAAAGGGACAGCGAAGAGCAAACAAAATGATAAAGGGGATGGAATGAGTCCTGTGAGGAAAGGCTAGAGAGGTTAGGGCTCTTCAGCCTGGAGAAGAAACAGTTGAGGGGAGATGTAGACCTCTACTATGAGTGGCGTGGAACAGGTAGATGTATTTTTTGAAAGAATTAACAATCGACTTGCAAGGACTAGGGGATACACCATGAAGCTACAAAATAGTATATATAAAAATAAAATAGGAGAACATGTTTCTTTCTCTCAGTACGTAATTAGTCTTTGGAACACATTGCGGTGGATGTGCTAAAATATTTTAGCAGGTGGTGTAGCGGAGTTTAAAAATGGTTTGGACATATTCCTGGAGGAAAAGTCCATAAACCGTTATTAAGAGTCCTAGAGAAAATTGCTGCTTACTCCTGGGGATAAGTAGCATGGAACTGGTACAATTGGGATATGTCGGGTACTTGTGATCTGGATTGGCTACAGTTGGAAACAGGTAGTTACTGAAGTCGTCCTGCATGTTCATAATTGCTGGCAAAAATCAGGATGTCAATCAACCTGCAAAAATGCCTTTTTTTGTTCTCCAGAGGGGAAACAATCTGTCCTTCTCAGAAGCCTGCTCTTTGGCTGTCATTTTTTTATGATGATCCTTAAAAACAACGGCAGTGTTTGTAGACTCTTATGCAACACTGGTGGTCAGCAAGACATAGGCAACCACATACACAAATAGATGATATTTGCTACGAGGTGTTCAGGTCAGGCAGGGTGGTAGCATTAGTGCTTGACCTTTCTATTTTATTGTGGCTTTAGTTCTTAGCAAATACTGTGGCACTGAGCTGCCCAACCTTGTGTTTCTTTGGGTGCCAATGTGGCATTTTATGTCCTTCTGGAGGTGGGTCATTATGAAATTGCTTCAAGGTAGAAGACTTTCATAAGGTGTCTGTCTATCAACTGTTCTAGAACGTGGAGCACTTACATTGGCCGATTCATCAGAAACTGGGGCATAAAGACACATGGAGCATGATCCCCCGAAGGGGCATGTCCGGGCCGTCTTGGTGCCTCCGAGCAGGATGGACCCATTAGGATCCGATTTCTACACCTCGGGAGCTAGACATGCACATGGGTGCAGGATCGTGCCCTGAGATGGCCCTGCATACCTGCAGGGACATTCTCTCTCCGCTTGGTCTGTCCGCTGCAGTGCCATCCCTGTCACCCGACCCCCCCCCCCCATGGGGGCCATCAGGGACCCATCATGGGTGGCCTGTTGCTCCAGTGGGGGTGATGCTGGGCTCTGGGAGGGTAGGGGCTGCCAGGCAGGATTAGAGGGGCGCCCCGTGCTTATTCCATCTCAGAGTAGCATAAGCAGGATGTCCTCCCGGTGCTCCCTAGACATACAGGGCCGTGACCTATATCGGTCCTGTATGTCTGGGGGCCAGTCCCACTCTACCTACATGCTGCCCCCCGCAGGATGCACAGTGGCTCTGTATGTGCAGCAGGGCAAGGAGGTGGAATAGGTTGAGGGCGGATAGCGGGTCTAGTCTTCCCATTGGGATGTACAGCTCTGCTGTTTGCCTTCCTGGATGAGGCCCATGGTGTCTAGAGGTGGGCTCTGCCAGTGGTCTTGCCAAAATGTTCTTCCGCTGTTTAAAAAGAAAAGCAAAATTCATTTGTTGCTAGTTTCTAAATATACTTTACTATCCTGTTTGCCTGTAAAATGTCCTCTCTTGATGTGTGTGCATTCATAACACCTCCAGAGCTCCCGCCTGTTCCCTTAGGGGTTCTGCCTTCTTCATTGCCATGCTTGCAGTGGTCCTCTGTATTAGCGCTGCCCTGTCCTCTTCTCCCTGCTGTTCATCAAATGACCTAGTGGACCTCTGTCTTGCTAAATTAGAATTCTTCTCGATGAGGAGCCCCTTCCCTTTATTACCAGTCCTGACTTGTCTGCACCCAAAAAGCATAAAAAGCACCTTGAGGTTCCCTAGAGGAACTTGCTGTAACCAACTGTAACAGCTATGCGTTTATATTACAGCAGCAGGGGTTCCCGTCATCCTCACACGACCCATGCCAGTAACACTTCTGTAGTTTCTATTACCACTGTCTTGGTTGTCATCCCCACAGCTGCTTCTATAAATAACCTTGCCATGGCTGTGGATATTTCCTGACCTGCAATGGCCACAGTATTGGATCTAGCTGCTAGATTGGCCAGTTCCATATATCCCTGCAAGGCCAAGTAGAGAATGAGCCCTGTCCTGCTCCTTCTATATATGGCTGTGGCTTGTTTCTTAAAAAAAAAATTAATAATAATAAATAAAGAGCCTGAAGAATGATGCAGCCAAAGCAATTGAGTTTTCTACTATTATGTTATTATTTAATAGTATTTAGCTCAAGCCTTTGTAATAGTAGATCAAGGCGTGTTACATTCAGGTATAATTGGTATCTAGAGCTGCTGCTATACAAAAACCTGGATATGCTAAAGGAGCAATTATCTAGACAATACCAAAACTATATTGAGAAGCATATTCTATAATATTCTGTAATTCTATATGGTCTACCAAGGAACACCCTCAACCCCCTTCAACTAGCTATGAACGTAGCTGCCCGCGTCCTCTGTGGTCTATTCAGATCAGACCATATCACGCCAATACTTAAAGATCTCCACTGGTTACCGATATACTGCAGGCTAACATACAAGATCCTGCTGATTACATTTAAGATTAACAACATTGCCCACAAATCTCTCAAGAACCTTATTACACCAACTCCACAAATCAGAACTAGAAGGACAGCAACAGCCAACACATTGACCTTCCCTAAAGACTCCATAAAGTGCACCCAAGCAACCAGGAAAAGAGCTTTTGCCTACTACGCCCCAAAATGCTGGAATGACCTCCCACCAGAAATAAGAGCAATCAAAGACCTCCTACAGTTTCGGAAGGCTATAAAGCACCATCTCTTTCTGCTACACTTTGCTCAATCAGCTACCCCGCCCCAGAGAAAGCTACCCCCATCCCCTACAAACACCTCAGTCACGACATAACACCCATGCTTTAAGCAATCACACTCATGCCCGTCAGCACTTCTTGTCTATTCACACCATGTAATATTTATTACTCCATGTCAACCTGCATATGCTTACTATTTATTCCTTGTCTATTCGGACCAAACTCAACGTGTAAATAGTTAATCTTTATCTGTATCATTTAAAACTATTGCAACGTGTAAATAGTTACCATGTGTTGTCCAAGTTCTAACTCCTGTTATAATGTAAAACTCAAACAGTCTTGACTGCTCTGAACTCTTGTTGTTGAATGTAAACCGCACTGATAACAAATAGCGCGGTATATAAGAATTGTTAAATAAAAATAAATAAATAAATATTGCTCAAATGTTTTGAACGACCATACAACCTTTTACTGCATTTGAGGAGGAAAAGGACCTCAGAAATTGTGCTCCCTGTTGTCAAATTATTGATTTGCATGAGCATTTTCTCAATCATAGGGCCTCTAAATGCTAAGAATTTTTTTTGGATCTATTACTAAAGTCCAGTAACTGGTTAATCTGGCAGTTGGGAATGCCAGCGTAGTGGCATGCATGCCAGCAATCGTGTTAAAACGCAGGGTAATCGGCTATTGTATGGTGGGGTAGGGAATGGGTGAAGGGTAGACATGGAGAGCCTATTGCTGCTAGCTTGAGGGCAATCGCTGTATGGCAATGTAGCAATTGGCATGACTGCACCTATCAACACAGTTTGGCAAGAGATAAGGCTGAAGTAGCTGAGGTTAAATGTAGGGAGCCCGTGAGATAAGAGTTTAATTATCTGCATACAGTTACGAATTGTCTTGATGTGAAGTATTGAGTTAATCACAAATACTATTACTGCTACTCATTTATCTAGCTCTACAAGGCATACCTGAGGGAGGAGTAGCCTAGTGGTTAGAGCAACTACCTAGTACCCAAAAAATCAAGAGTTCAGTTCCCACTGGTGCTCCTTGTGACCTTGGGCAAGTCACTACCCTCCACTGCCTTGGAAGAAAAGGCCTGGCAGTCTACTTCTGGTGATACATTGCCAGGAAAACCCAAAGGCAGCTGGGTTGCCAGGAGTCAGCACTGACTTGATGGCACTAACCCCCACCCCCCCAACAAAAAAAACAAGGCATATGCAGCACTGTACAGACACATACAAAAGACAGTCCCTGATAATAAAGAGTTGAGCATTAACTAAGATTTGGGCAATATAGTACTGGAGCTGCTTTGATAAATTCACCAACACCTCAAGGAGCACAGGAGAATTAAACAGAGAAACAACTGTGACATGGACCTTAGAAAAAGGAAGTGCATTGGTCAATATCCTGACATTGAAAAAGACTAAGGGGCATGTTTACTAAACATTCCTAACGTGCGGGGCCGTGCTAGTGTGCCTGTGCCATATAAGGAGTGGGCGGTTCAGGCAGAAAATAGAAAAAAAACGGTAGTAAGCAACCGGACGTGTGTGCGTCGCGCTAATGTGCGGGGGTCGACATTAGCGCGTGGAAAGGCAAAGTGGCGCGCTGCTGAGTATACAAAACAACAGAGCCGTGGTACAACGGTGAAGACACTGACCAATGGTGCAGGGGCCATGGGTTCAATCCCCCAGTGTGTGCAACGACAAAGGTCAGCTGAGGCAGTAACTGTAATGATTAACATTGTTTTAGGAGGCAAATTAGTTTGGAACGGCATAAGGTGGCGCACAGTTATTTTTGGGCGGCAGAAGGCGGCGCACAGTGCTTTTTGGGCGGCATAAGGCGGCGCACAGTTATTTTTGGGCAGCAGAAGGCGGCGCACTGGTCCCCTTGGGCGGCAGAAGGCGGCACGCTGATAGGCACAAGGCGGCGCGCTGATGCACAAGCACAGGAACAGAGCCACAGCACAATGGTTAAAACACTGACCAATGGGGCAGGGATCAGGGGTTCAACTCCTCACAATGCCCAGTGAAAAATGCCTGCTGAGGCAGTATGTATTATGTTGTGGAGTGCTGTAGGAGGCTGTATAATTTTATTTTGTTATCACTACTAGCAAACGCACTCTCCCAGCATGTAAACATACGGCGGCCCATAAGGCACATGTTACAGTGCACTGTTCGCCAAGGCACCCTTGAATGACCCCTATAGGGCAGCATGTATGTTGCGACACAGGATAATGTATAGTGCACCCTATAGGGATGGCAACCATAAGGTGGCCTACAGGGCGCCCTATGAAGCACCCTCAGAGGCACCTAATGGGTATAGTAAGCTGAGGGTGGTCTTGCCGGCATAGACATATGTACAGTAAATAAAAATAAAGCTGTGGACAGCCCTACCAAAGGGCCCCACTGTGGGTTTGAACCCATGACCCCTGGCTGCACAGGCAGTGATGTAACCATTGCGCTACAGCTCCATAGCTGTAAGCAGGTCCCTGGCTGGCTGCAGATAGCCTACACGTCACCTCACAGACAGTCTGCTGGTGTCAACAGGATAGGGTTAGGCCACCCGTACCCATGATGCACTGCACATGCAAATTAGCTGTCCGCAGATGGACACAAGATGGGGAATGCACCCCCACAGCACCTCGGCCCTGTTGGGGGAAGTGACCGGGTGCACCCACACAGCACCTTGGCCTAGTAGGGGGCACTGACCGGGTGTTTTACTGGCACAGAGTAGCCACACACCGTTACATCGTGCGGGTACTGTGCTCACCCTGAGTGTGCAATGAGGTGGCCAGGACCAGGTCAACAACACCTGCCATGGCTGATGGAGGCCAAGCGGGCGTTCCAAAGCAGTGTTAATGTGTAAGATAGCTAGTTTCTGCACAAACACCATGGATATCCCTGTCTGCCGCCATGGAGGTGGCAGTAGAGGGCAACATCAACCCCAGTCCTGCTGAGGAACCCCACCACCCCCCCCCCACGCAGGCAGCTCCATACACAACCATAACACAATAGCAGACAGACATAAGCCCAGGGTATGGTAAGCTGCACTCCACCACCAGATATTCCCCTGCAGCAAGCCAACAGCCACTGCACCCTGCAAGCCATTATAGCAAGACATTTACCAGCTACAAACAGTCTGCTGGTTAGTCCATAGTGCATGTTCCCAATGGAGATGCATGCACCCAGAACTGGGCTGTCTGCATACACAGCAAGCAGATAGATCAGTGACTGGGCCCCAAAGAGAAACCCATATCTATCACATGAGAGAACTACTATACAGCACTATGGGGGGGCCTAGCCATGCTGTGGTCACTGCACAGTCAGGGTGAGCGTGATCCCCCAGAAGGACATGCTTTGGCCACCCTGTCTGTGTAGGTGGTGGCCGGACACTACAATATCCCAGCCAATGTCCCTGCCAGGGCCCTATGCCCAGTGCAGATGCATCCTGGCCACGCCACCCTGCCCTGGCTATACCCATGGTACCTTGCACCTCATTATGCACATTGACTGGCCAATACTGGCAACAGTGCTGGCAGTGCGGGCTGTTGAAGGGGCTTGCAGCCAACACCCACTGTATAGAGTCTATAGACAGACACACACTTCCACACCTCTGCCATCATGGTGCTACGATTGAGGGGGTAAGTAGCCTTGCCCACCAAACCGGTCCTGAGCACGGCAAGGCATGGATATGGTACGCATTACAGCTGGTGGTCACTCCCCAGGGTGGTAAGCACCGTCAGAGGCCAGGCCTGGAGCATGCCCCGCAAACACCTAACAGATTGTTTGGATGGGGTCAACTAGCAGTATGTACGTAACGTATGGATAACTGCCTGCCTGTGCTCCTAGCAAACGTCTCCGAGCTGTGTACCGTATACCTCAGGTGTAGGGTGACATTGGTAAGTTATGCAAGTGCTCGTTTTGGGTGCTGCATGCACGGTCCAATGTTCTGCCTTTCCAGGAGACATTGGCCAATGGGGCCTGTGGGTGTGGGTGTGTCTGCCCTTGATGGCTGCTGCTTTACGGCACAGATTCCCAACTCCAGTCCAGGTTTGCATCACACTGTTCGGGTTTTCCTGCTATCCCTCATGAATATGCATGGGCTACATCTACATGCCATGGGGGTGGTGCATAGATATACAGCACAGGCATTTGTATGAGTGTCAGCATGGAACCTGACTGGTGTGTGGCCCACCAGGACTGCATTTGGGTGATTCTGCTCTAGGTACTGCCCCTGTTCATGGTGTCTGTGCTCAGTGGGGTAAAAGATAGATGTCTTACCATTGCATATGGCTAGGCCTCTGTCTTCTGTGGTTAGCAGCCACTGCCCCCTGCACCACATGTACTTGTCCGCCAACATGCTGGCATGAACTTCTCTCAGAAAAAGCAGTTGACCTGATTGCAATGTGGCAGTATGGGACTGCATTTGGGGGACTTGGCTGTAGGTAATGCCCATTGTTGTGGTGTGTGTGCGGTGTTGGGTAAAATATGGGTGTTTTCCCCATGCATACAGGGGTGTCTGCGCTATCTTTCTTTAGTGGTGGGTAAAATATAGGGACTGGGCTGGCAGGTGCCCCAGCTGGGTTTTGAACCTCTGCCCTCTGGTCCTAGAGGTAATGACTCTGTCCGCTGTACCACACTTTGGCCACAGAGACAGTGCAGCCCCTGGAGGCAGTAAGCCTGGCAGGATGGAGTCACAAACCCTGCTCTACGCAATTCTACTGTGGGCATATGCACCCTGTCTGGTGACAAACGTGCACATAAACCCCGGAAATGACCACGGGAAATGTGGGACAAAATATCACCACGCTGGGCAACAGTGATATTAATGGGCAACCATAGCAAACACTCCCAGGAAAGCTCCAAAACGTGGAAATGGTTTTTGGAAGAGTCTCCTCTCAGTAGACCCTTCCAAAATTCATTTCTTTTTTCTGGAGCTTTGCTGGGTGTGATTTCTGTATTTGCCCATCACTATAACTGTTCCCCAGCTGAATTACTATTTTTAATAGTTCTGTTGTGGTCATTTTCTATTTTTATTTTCACTTTTGTGCTGTGCACATATATCACACTGCTCACGTTTTGTTGGTTTCCCCGGTTTTCCTGTACATTGCTGACGGAAATGGTTTCTCTTCCCTTTAAATGCTTTCTACCGCGAGTGTTTCACTCGCGGTAGTTTTTACATGCAAATTCGGGCCCGATACTGTGCGGGGAGCCTCTCCCCTCCCACTCTCCACCCATTGACCCCGTCCCTCCGCCCCTCCGGAGCCTTCCTCCGCCCTCCTTTTGCCGTTCCACGCCTCTATTGGACATTTGCGGGCCCGCACTTGTACGGGGCCCGTTAGTGAGCCGCGTACCTGTGCGGGGGTGACACGCACGTGTGCGGGGCGTTTAAACGCGTTTCTGCGCGTTTCAGTGCCGCGTTGCCGTGCGCTATTTTGCGGATTTTAGTAAACATGCCCCTAAACCAGGTTTACTTTTGCCAATATAGTTACACTCACTAGTCTTGCCTCACTTTAATCAAGGGTTTGTGGATAAGTCTAGGGATGGGGGGAAAAAAGGAGAATGGTATATTGTGAGGTAGTTCCTCATTCAGGTGATGCTGCAGATGGTCAACATCTGGCCCCTCTACCCCCACTGTCTGTGGGAATGGACTTCCTCTTAATTATATATTTATTTTAAAAGCAACCCTCCACTCAGGATGTGGGATGCTGGGGTCTGGGATGGAAATCTTGGGAGGGGTACCCCAAAGCCCACCAGCAGACTGCCTCCTTGAGTTTCAGGTGGATGGGGGAGGGGGGGGGGGCTGTGCCCTTGCAGAAGAGGGTTAAATGACAGATCTGAGGGGATATCGGATTGTATAGATGTCACATGAGGGAAAGGATGTTAATAATCCAAGATTAGATTGATTAGATTGTAAGCTCTGACGAGCAGGGTCCATCTTTTATATGTACGTGTACGTCGCTGCATACACCTTGTAGCGCTATATAAATTATTTAATAGTAGTAATAGGAAGGTTGTATACCTTTTGGGAACCTGACAGGTACTTGTGATCTGGATTGGCCACTGTTTGAAACAGGATACTGGGCATGATGGACCCTTGGTCTGACCCAGTATGGCATATGTTATGTACTTATATTGAATCTTCAGAATTTGCTAGTCTACCAAAGCGATTACTCTCACTTTCTACCCAAATAGTTTTGTTGTCTTCCTTCTGATACACTTTGTTTTTGGTGGGCTAACTCGGTACTCCCGTTCCACTTTCCTTTTACTAGTTTCTTTCAATATAATGGTTAATCTTTGTAGGCTGTTAAAACTTTTTTATTGGAGCAACAGAAAGATAAAATACACAAACTGTGGCGGCAATGTAAGGTTCCTTCCTCGGCGATGACGTCGTCTGCATAGTCAGAGTATTGTGGGGTGGAAATCCCAACAATAGAGGTCGTGGGAAGGTGTTGACTGTAGATGGAAAGATATAAGTTTTATCCAGGGCTAATATATTTTACTAGAACTCTGTTCTTTAAAATATTTCCTTCCTGTGCCTTTTACGTTATCGCTGGAAACATAGTAACATACATAGTAACAGAGTAGATGCCAGCAGAAAAAGACCATCCAGCCTGTTTAGTTATTCCTATCCATGCTGTAAGGAAATAGCCCTAATTGCCAACTCTAGCTATTGCCACTTGTAACTATCTTTCCTTATCCAAGCCAGCTTGTCATGCTCGGTTTTGTACGCTAGCATTTTGGGCAGACGAGCATGCAACATCTCCTGCTCATAGCTTGATGCAGCAAACTTTGCTCCAAGTACAGCATTTTGCTAGAGATTGTCTCACGCTAGTCTTGCTCCCTGATGCATAAAGCAAGCTAGTGTGGGAAAATCGTGAGCAAAACTACTATGCTAAAAGAATAGCACAGGGCATGCCAATTGCATGTAAAAGAAGGAATTTTTAATTGCTCTCAATGGTAAAAATAAAAAAAACCCTGTAAAACTGTACAGAAACTTAAGTGTTGTTTTTTTTTACTCTGCTTTTAACACTAGATCTTTTTGCCTGCTTCAAGTAGACGTAAATATGCAGCAGGGAGTGAAAAGATCATCTGAGATGAAGTTTGTTTCGCTTCAGATGACCAAAAGAGACTCTCTCCCCCTGATTGCGGTCATTATCCCCCTTCTTCCTGAACCTGCCAAGACCACCCTGTTTGCACCTAACCCCCCCGAACCTCCAAAGGAGAACTCCCTCGTGGCCCCTAGCCCTCGCCCTGTACGTAAATCGTTGGGTAGTGGGCAGGAGCAGTGCCAACATCTTGGAAAATGGTGGTGCCTAACCTGCACTGAGTCCCAAGGATTTACTGGGCAGGATTAGTTTGCAATATAAGGTGTTTTTTTGCCTTATATTGAGAGATTGTCCCCATGGTGGATCCTGGTAAGCATAGTATGCACTCTGACCTCATGCTGTGGACTTTGGGGGTCAGTCTGTCATGTAAAGCAAAAAATTGGCTTATTTATTTATTTAGTGTACACTTGTATCCCGCCACTTCCAGCGATCAGTGGCGGTTTTCTATACAAAAGGGTGCGGTTGTACAGACCAAAATTTAAGCATACAGTAGGATTGCAGGGGAGGGTGAAAGTCACAGCAAACGGTTACAGATTTACATTTGATTTCTTGAGAGGAGGCTTTACATATATACATAAATTACATAATTACAGGATGCATTTCTTGTTGAATATGATTTTTAGTAGCCATGTTGTTCGAAAGGATTACATTGACTATGTATATTATGTGGCAGACTGACAGCACCCAGTGCATCCTAGGCATTGCCATATTCCAAGATGGTGGTACGGAGACAGAAGCATGTGGGCATTGTTCCTGCCACCTAGCGATTTAGGTACGGTGGGAGTAGTGGGACTAGGGGCCACTGGGCCACCAGGGATTTTTCCTTTGTAGGTGAGGGGGCTTGGGGCCACCAGGGAGCTCTCCTTTTGGATATTTAGAAAGCTAGGGGCCATGGGCCACCACTCATATTTTGGTGGTGATGGGGAAGGAGCAGGCATGCACAATCAGGGGGGGGGTTAATCTTGGTCATCTGAGGTGACATGTCAAACTTCACCTGAGATTACCCTTTTCTTTGGCAGTTCCTGGCGCGCGGGTGCCAGATTGCTAGTGCAGACCTCTTTGAATGCATCGGGCTTGCTTGTTGTATTTAATGCAGGCTTTTTGTGCATGACTCATTTGCATGCTGTTTGAGTACAGTATGTGTGAGCAAGACCTCAGCTTTAAACATCTGTTAGGAAACCCTGTGCACTGGGCTCTAGTACTGGCTTTCTGCAGCAGGCTGTCAATTCACAGCCAGTGCCCCTTCCTTACCATGCCTAACCACAAAGCTATCAAAGCCGGGTAGCACCCACCCCAAGAGACTGTTCCATGTGTTTACTATCTTTCTGTAAAAAGAGTATTTCCTGATGTTGCTTCCGAGTCTTGTATCATGACTCCTGTTCCAAAACTTCCCTCCTTTGGAAAAGGGCTTACCTCTCATGTATTATTAATACCTTCAAGGTATTTGAATGCCACTATCGTATCTCTATCTTTCTTCTCCTCTAGGATACGCATATTTAACTTTAACTTTATCTTTATTTAATACTTTATATACCGCCCTTGTCGGAACATGAGAGCGGTTTACAATAAATGATTAAATCTCTCAGTGTGCTTTCAGTGCAGACTCCAAGCTGTTTTAATAGCTCTTTGGATTGTCTCCATTCTGTTTTGCTGGAGGTGTGACCTCTAGAACTGAATACAGTACTCCAGAGGAAGTCTTACCAATGACTTGTATGGAAGTAATAGACTAGGATCATGCACGTATCTACCCCACATTGATATCTTTTTACGTATTTAGGTGAATGAGGATTGAAATGACTAAATGGAATTAAATATGAGGGTTTGCTGTTGGCGATAGCTGGCAGCAATGAGACAAATGATTTAAAAGGGAAGGAAAGGCAAAAAATATCAGTATCTCCTCGATGTGGAAATCTTAAGAGAGGATAATCGTGTAGGAGAGGAGGACTGAACACATATCCTAAAGAAAGTCAGTGCAAGGATATTGGGCACCCTAGGTGACCTTTCAGCCTTATCCCCTTTTCTGCCCTGAGATTTTGGTAATTAAACTAAAAAATCATGTTCATCCCAGCACCACTCCTCTCATGAAAGAATCCTATAAAAATGTGTAATTGGACAAATATACTTTTGAAGCATTCAACTTTATTTTGTATGTATGTGTGTGCCTGTTCTCCCTGCAGGTAAAAGAATGTGCTGATGACGTTTTGAGTTTGTGGGGCTGTCAAAAGATGTTGTTTTGCATTGATTGCTGCTGCTCTGCAGCCCTTGGTGACTGCCTAGTCTTGTCTAATGGTTGAGCTGGCCCTGCTAAAGAAATGATACCTGTATATGTTAGCAAAGGCTTGTGATTTATGCTGGTTTTAAAAGAAACACTACAAGTGGCTTCTATGTTTTTGGTGAGGGCAGAGGAGGGGGAAAAGTGAATTGCTTAGATATAAGCCTCTCTCCTTTTCAGAGTTCTGGTGCAGGATCCTCAGTTTGACAGGCCTTCATGCAGGGATCGTATGTCCTGTCATTTTTCTCTCTGTTTTTGGACATTCCTATCCTAAAACATTTACAGGAACAACCTGCCTTTTTAGGTTTTTGTTTACAAAGTAAAGAAAAAAACCCTCCTAAAGGGGAGCGATCTGCCTGCCAGTGACCTTGTCTTGGCAGACAAACCACAAAATAGATGAAGGTGCAATGCAGGATTATTAGTTGGAGAGTTAGCAATGTGATGTCCAAGTGCAGTTTGGGACATCCAAGCAAGAACGTCTGGGGGAAAGGGGGGAAGCAGGCATGTCCAAATTCAGGCATGATTTCACAAACATGGATGTGCTCAATATGGACATCTGTGGGGATCTGCACAGATGTTTCCGATATAGTAGCCAAGATTGGGGAAATCTAGGAATAGCCTAATGGTTAGAGTAGAGGGCTAGGACCAGGGAAGCCAGGCTTTGAATCCCACTGCTGCTATCATTGTGATTGTGGAGAGTAGTGGGGGATGGTGGAGTGCCAGCTTCTCTACACCATCTGGATGTTTTACGGCCAAATCAAGCACTTTCCTAATGTCTATTTGTGGCTAAACTTGGATGGGTTTGCAGACATCCCTGTTTCTGAAATTGAGCAGGGGTGTCTAAGTCTACTTCACTGCCCCGACACGCCCCCTGTCTACTTGACTGTCCTCGCACCGGAGACGTCTTTGAAAGCCATTTGTAAAATGGCTCTGGGGGACTGCTTCGTGATTTTGATGTCTGCATGTACGTTTTCAGACACCAAATCGCGACTAAGGCTTTTAAAACGAACCCCACACGGTAGATTATGATGGTTTAATACACTTTGGGGAGGGGTCGTTTATTTTCAGTTGTTTCTGATGCTTGCTAATGCCTTTGTAGACACAGTGGGAACGATATTCAATAAAAACTGAGCTCCTAAATTTGTGTCCTATTTTTAAGCCACATTCGAGAGCCTAAATTTGCAGCTGAAAATTTAGGAGCTTTTAAATTTAGGACTTCCATATGAACCTAATTTAGGTGCCTAGAGCTGAAAATCGGTGCTAAGCTCTCAACTTTCTTTAGCCAAGCTAAATCTACCCCAATTGCCACCCACTTTTTATACTCCTGAATTTAGGAGTTCAGTGAAATTTTAAGAAAAAATGTAGGCATTCGGGCTCAGAGAGGCCAATTTAGGAGCATAACTCTCAAAGGAGCATAAATTCTTTGACTGTCAGGCCCCATAAATCTGCTTTCGTACCTATCAAACTTTTTTTTTGTATGTGTTAAATCCTATTGATGCAAGGGAAAGTGAATTAGTCAACGTTAAGTGGAAGAGCAAATATTTGTGGGATGCAAAATGACTCTGAGAAACAAATACCATTCTTGCATATGTAGCCTCAGTGGGAGTACATCTGAAAATGAAACAGTCACATATTTGTTTTCTCATAGAGCCTTCTTACTCCCAGAATACCAGAAGTTGTTTTTGTTAAAAATCTCTTCCAAGGGCTTTCAGGAAGTCTTTGGTAAGGCTGAGGCAGTGAAGATGATGGAGCTGCAGACTTAAGCCTGATGCTTTCATGGACTTCGTCAGAAGGCATGTGGGGACAGACTTACGGATCTCAATATGTATACTTTGCAGGAAAGGTGAGAGAGAGGAGATATGATAGAGACGTTTAAATACCTCCATGGCACAAATGCACATGAGGAGAACCTCTTTCAATTGAAAGAAAGCTCTGCAATAAGGGGGCATAGGATGAAGATGAAAGGGGATAGGCTCAGACTTAGGAGTAATATGCGGAAATATTTCTTTATGGAAAGAGTGGTAGATGCATGAAACAGTCTCCCAGCAGAGGTAGTAACGACCAGGATAGGGTCTGATTTTAAGAAAGAATGGGACCAACACAGAAGATATTGCTAAAGGAAAAAAAGGGACTATAGTAGTTGGTATGGAAGGCAGTCTGGATGGGCTATGTAGTCTTTTTCTGCCATCATGTTTCTATGTGATAGTTTCGGGGATTGATTTATATGTATTTTTCATGGCTTTCAAGGCAGTCCTCAGAAGCATCTTAAGTGCTTTAGTTTTAAGGATATCCGCTGTGAACATGCAAGAAAGAAATTTGCATATGTTGGGTGTCCAGTGCAAATGTAGTAAGGCTGGATAGGGAGGACTGGGTTGAAAGCTACGGGTTGGAGGGGGAGGGTTCAATTTAAAAGCTACTCTAATGAGCTGAATATCTGCTGGAGAAGCTTTTATGAAAGCTTTAAAACTCCTGTAGCAGCACAGTTGAAGTAGTTTTGCTGATCTTCAAATTTGTGTGAAAATCTCTTGAATTTTTAAAGGTGTTTTGCCATTTTATACCCTCTTCTGTATTTCTCCAGGCCAGAAAATGGGCCTCTGTTCATGCCAAGGTGGCAGATTCTAATTTTGAAAAAGGAACTGACAGAAAATGTGTACAGAGCTGTGAGAAACTACAGTTAAAATCCAGGAGGAGTTCATTTAAAAATATATTTAGTTTAATTGTTTTGATATATCGCATTTCATTTCAATGAAATAACAAAGTGGTTTATAATTAAACAAAAAATAAAAGGTGCTCTAGTCTCTATTAGTACTTTCTTCAGAAATAAGAATTGACTGCATTATCAGAAGACCTGAGAATAAATAGATTAGCTGCAGAATTTCTTCACAATGGAATAAAGACTGTCAAATAACCTCCCCCAATTTCAAGTCATTTAAGTCTTCATGGTTTATTTCAAGTTTTTGTGAATGCTGTGGTGCGACCTCACCTTGAATATTGTGAGCAATTCCGGTTGCCATATCTTAAAAGGGATATAGCAGAATTAGAAAAGATACAGAGAAAAGCCACCAAAATGGTGAATAGGATAGAAGGATACCTCTATGAGGAAAGGCTTAAAAGATTTAGGGCTCTTCAGCTTGGAATAAAGATGGCTGAGGGGAGATATGATTGAGATGTATAAAATAATGAATGGAGTGGAACGGGTAAACATAGATTGGTTGTTTACTCC
This sequence comes from Ichthyophis bannanicus, assembly GCA_033557465.1. Taxonomy (NCBI): domain Eukaryota; kingdom Metazoa; phylum Chordata; class Amphibia; order Gymnophiona; family Ichthyophiidae; genus Ichthyophis; species Ichthyophis bannanicus. The sequence continues at coordinate 254,102,488 of CM066039.1, forward strand.
TTCAAAAGGTAGAAAGACCAGGGAACATGTAATGAAGTTACAATATAGCCCATTTTACTCCAAAAGGAGAAAATATATTTTTTTACTCGACGCATAATCAAACTCTGGAATTTGTTACCGGAGGATGTAGTAAAAGCTGTTAGTGTAGCTTGGTTTAAAAAAAGTTTTGGATAAGTTCATGGAGGAAAAGCCCATAAACCATTATTAAAGAGGTCTACGGAAATCCACTGCTTACCCAGGGATAAGCAACATGGAACCTGTGTACCTTTTTGGGAACCTGACAGGTACATGTGATCTCGGTTGGTTGCTGTTGGGGGGAAGGATTCTGGGCTTGATGGACCTTGCTCTGACCCAGGATGATGCATCTTATGTTCTTATGAATTAGTCTTTTAAGTGACCTGTCGCATGTTAACTTGTATTGTGTCCTCTTGCACTAAGGTGTCCTTTCACTAAGCGGCATTAACTAGTTAACATGCAGATTAGCGAGTGCTAACTGCAGCAGCTTGACTTAGCATGTGCGGAATGGGGCAGGGACTCTGCCTTAAACGTAATAGATGATCAGCGACCATGCATTAACTGTTAATGCAGCAGATAGTGTGGGGCAACCTGACGATAATGCAGATGCACTTATCACGCAGTTAGTGGATTGTCTTTGCCTTACTTGTATGGGAAGATGCTGGACACACTCCCAGGAGTTAACCCAGAGACTGTGCAGTTAACATGCAATAAGTGCCAAGATTACTTTGTGGTTAACTGCAAAACACAACATTTTAGTAAAAAGGCCCCCTAATATGATCAAGATTTTCAGCTCTAGTATAAATGTTCTTAAGCATGGAGTAAAAATCAGTTTGTTTTTAAAGCTTCTCTGCTATTCTGTTTCCTAAAATTAAAATGATTTAGAATAAAGAACTGCTGCTTTTGCTATATAAATAATTTCACTAATTTTGCTGCTGACCCTGTCTTGTTTAATATTAAGCAGGTTAATAAAGAGTTGGGGATGCATTTAATCTAGGTAGTGTTGGGACTTGAGAGTGACATGCCTTTAAAAAAAATAGCATTTTTGGGGTAGTGTTTGGGAATTCCTGCTCCTTTTAGGCTTTGCGATTGCCTACACCTTTTCCCTCCCATCTAGCCTAGTATGGCGGTGATGGGTTTTTTTTTTTGCCAAATCATAACTCGCTCTCTCTGGAACCTGATGTGTGTACACCCTAAGCCCAGTCAGCAGGTAGCAGTGTCATATGATGGCTGGAACTCTTCTTCCACATGGCTGTGAGCTCTGCCTCTGCAGAATCCCTAGTCTCAGCTGCCAGCCCCCAGGGAACAAACCAGATGTCATTTGGCATGCCTTGTGCTTCCATTCCCCTCCATTTCTTTCCCCATCCTCCTCTGTTTCAGCCCCCACCCCCCTGTTGAGCAGTGCCCCGGCAGAGGTGTTTAGGGTTCAGTATTCCAAAGTAGAACCGGTGCCAGTGTTTTACTAAATGTGCAGTTGTGAGCCAGCCCACATGCGTTTCTCCCTCTTCTTCTCAGAATAGATAAAATGTGCGAGTGTATACATCTATGTTGTTATGCTACAAATAAATACCACCATATCCACAACAATCTGCAGACTTCTCCAAGACCCTTGCTCCCTAGAAAGAAAGTGCCAAGCAAGTGCAGGTCTCCCTGAGAATTGCAGCATGGAAGGAATGCTGTGGCTCTTGTACAAACTAGTTCAGTAGCAATACCCTTAAGGTAATGGAATGTGGAAACCAGACACAGTGACAAAATCTAGTTTTCAAAATAGTGTGTGACTGGAAGAAATTCCGTCCCTCTTAAAGCTTGCTTTCTGTAAACAGTTTTTATAGCAAGCTCCTGGCTGACTCCTCCGCATTAGATGAAATTGTATTTCTGCTGGCTCAGGAATAATTTTGAAGATCCCCGTATTAATTTAATTGGGGTGGGGGAGATATAGGTGGACTCACATCAAACATTCAGAGCCTACCAACAACACACCCAGCAAGACGAGGAATAGCCAACCCAAAATGGTCAGCTCTGAATAAAATATAGCCTGAAAACATGGACAACATTGTAAATAAGCTGTAGAAATGTTACCCCCTTTTTTAAATGCAAGTTTTAATCCCTGTTCAATGTAAACACTATGGTGGCTCGTCCGCATAGTATATTGCTCTGTTCAATGTACACCGCACTGATAAGAAATAGCGCGGTATATAAAAGGAGTTAAATAAAATAAATAAATAAATTTGAGTCTTCGAAGTAAAACCTTGGAAATGTGCAAATGATGCAGCTCAGTTTGTTGGACATGGTTGTCCTGAGCCAGCTAGGTGATGCTTGTCGCGGGATGAACAAAACTGTTTTCAGGGCAACGTTTTTTTTTCTCTCATAACATCTTTTAAAACTTTCAGTTCAAACTAAGACATGTATCTGCATTTCAAGATGCGCTATAAACTTAAACTCCCAGCACTTTTCACCAGCTCAGCCTTTTCAGTAATTTTAAAGACTTGTGCAGGTCTTGTTCTAGCCAAGTTTATTTTATTTTTGCAACATCTTTTTATTTAATTTTAACCTACCGACTGCAGAGTGCTCTAGGCAAGGTACAGCATAAAATGATTGCATAAATTTTAATTACATTAGATCAAATAAAACATGAACAAAACAACTCTATGCTAAAATAACTACATAAAATTTTAACCCTTATGCGGAAAACAGCTCAAGCTATCCAGGTGGTCATAGCATGTGCTAGCCTGGTGGTAAAAACCCATAAGACTGCAAATGGCTATCCAAAATGGGCATCCTTGCATCATAATTTACATAGCGTTTTGCTAAAATACCTTGGAGAGAGGTGGTTAGGACCTTCCCAACTAATTGCTGGTTGTGTGTGCTTGTGTCGGTAACTAACAAATTCCAGAGATGATGTACTGAACTTGCAAACATTCACCCTCTGCTTCTGATAAATTTCATCTCCATGGGGGCCAGAGATGTTTGATATTTGAATGAAGCTCATGCTTCCTTTAGATCGTGTGTCAAAGCATGTTACATTTGGGTACAGTAGATTATTCCCCTGTCCTCGGAGGATTTAAAATAGAATTTTGTATCCGAGGCAATGGAAGGTTAAGTGATGTGCCCAAATTCTAACAAGGAATGGTGGGATTTGAACCCTAGTTTCCCGGTTCCTGGCCTGCTGCTCTAACCATTAGGCTATTCTGAAAAAAAGAAAAAAAAAAAAAGGTTCCCAGAAAAAGCTCCAAAGAGTGGTGAAAATTATATATAGAGTCTCTCCTTCACATGAATGGCTCTAGTCTCTTGTCACTTTAAAAGCTAAAATTTAAGAACTTAAAATATTACAATAGCCAAATGACAACCTATGCAGGCTTCAGAGTTGGTGTATTAAGTGCCCTGTAATTCACACAAGTTTGTTTCTCTTCTTGGATATAGTACTTCACCTGCTTTCCTTTCAGATCAACAGGGCTCTGACAGTTGAGGATGGGAGAGCGTTATATCGACCATTCACTTCCGTAGCACATATTTGGTTTGGATTGAGATATCGGGCAGAATAAGTGCAAAGCAGTAAGCTTACTTTCCTTTCCTGCAATTTCTGGAAAGGCAGAAGATTCCACAAGATCAAAACAAAAAAAAAACAGTGTGAAAACTAGAATTGCATCTTTAAATCTAGGGCCTAGGAGAAAGACACAGGATGCTTTGTATATTTCATGTATCCGTACCCCTCCCCCGCCCCCCAAATGCCCTTGGAATTTTAATTTTGAAAGTAATAAAACATTGTTACATCCCAGGCTCTCCTTATCACCCCCATTTAAGACACAAACTGCTTACCAGTTGTGATGTCTTTTTGTGTGAAACTGGCACAAAATCCAACTAAGATCAGCGTTGTGCAGTGGCTTGGTCTGCAGCTTGACACTGCAGCTTTAAACTCTAAAATGTCCATTTTCAAGTAATTGATGGTTTATTACCGTAATAAAAAAAAGAAACGGGCAAAGTCTCTGTCTGAAAGTGAAGGTTTCACTGTATCTTAGTAACATGGTCCTCAAAGCTGATGGATTGTCCCCTGTCTACATTGTACCAGTAGATCCTACTTGACCTGCTATAATCTCCCTTTCTCACTCTTAACCACCCACCCTTTGTACGTCTCCTAGGTATGCTTGAATTCTGTCTCTGTTTTGCTGTTTTCACCACCTCTGCTGGTAAGCAATCCTGGGCCTCTGTGCTTCACATCACCTCCTTAGTAACATCAAATTTCCATATGTTTCCTTCTAACTTCCCTCCTCCCAAATTCCTAACATGACCTCTCTGTCCTTCAGCTTCATTTTCTATGGGAAAAAAAAAAACATTACTGGTATGTGAATAAGCTTTTCTATCTGATGCGATCCTTGGCAGAAAGCAACTACCACAACACAAAGGTAAGCAAGAACTGCTGCTGTCCCCCTCCCCCCCCCACCCCCCGAAATCTCCCTCTCCGGCTTTATGGCCTTTGGGTCGGTCTCAAATAGGTTGCCTGGCAGTTTGTCTAGTCATCTTTGACTGCAGTGGTATAGATGTGTCTGTCGCCTGCTTTATACGATGAGACTTGAGGATCTAAAGATTTATCCATTACAGAAGAAAGAGAGATTGGATTGGGGTGGGGGAGAGATAATTATGGACATTTCAGTACCTGAAAGGAATTAATAAGCTGCAAGAAACAAACGTTTTTCAGTAAGAAACTTCAAGGGGCAGGACCGAGGTGCAATGCCAGACCATTACATTTTATTTCATGGAACGCTTTCCTAGAGGAGATAGTGGAGAGAAAATAGTAGCAGGATTTAAAAAAGCCTGGAATAAATGTAGAGGATCCCTGGGGACAAAAAATGGAAAGGAAGCGCTTGGTTAACTTGCCATGGAACAGCAGTTAGAATCCAAAAGCAGAGGTATAGTCTTGGGTGGGCTGAAGCCCCAGCCCCCCTCCCCTCCCCCACTTTGGAGTCATGCTCAATAAAAGAACTGGAAGTGGTGACTGCATATGCATTATCCAGTGCCATGTTAATCTCGGGGCCCCATCACAAAACTGTCCTGGCTATGCTTTTATAATCTTTTTGTTTATTTTTATAATTGTTCTGTAAACTGCTTTGCTTTTGACTATCGAGTCAAATAAAATCATAAACCATACTGTAGCATGGGGGAAAGGAGGGTGATGTGTACGGTGTGGCAGTTACAACCCTAAAGGGCAATGGTACAACTTTGAGGTTGAGTGAGGGAGAAGGGGGACTGGGTGTTGGGTTCCATATTTGTATGCACATCTACCCAAAGTGGACAGATCGCTATTGGGCAGCCTGTATGGGCCATTTTGGGCTTTATCTGCCCTCATTTACTCTGCTGCTCTGCAGCGGTAGGAATTAGCTTTGTTGGCTTTTGATGCTGCTGTTGAATCGCCCATATTGAGATTTTCATTTAGAGGAAAAGCTGATTTGTTACTTACAAGATAAACTCTGAATCAGGGCTGATCCCAGTAGAAATAAAATGGGGTGGGGGTGGAGGAGGAGGAGGGAAGAAGAATGACTCTTCCATTTATTCAGCAGCAAGGCAGGAGTTTGGTTTTGCAGGCTTTATAAAAGCATCTGTTAATCATTCCTCCTTTTTACCTGAGGGGTTCAGAATGAGATTTGCAGCTGGTGGTGGTAATAGGGAGGGAATTCATCTTTGAGTTCACGCTGTTTTATTTAGCATTTTGGAATAATTGTTTCTGTAGGTGGGGATGTGTGGAGAATCTTCCGGAAACAAACAACTAAAATAGATAGATGAATGACACAAATTACAATTGTATTTGGTTGTTATAGTAACCATGAAGTCAGGGAGACTTGCCAGAAATGGGACATGTAGAATGAACTAAGGGTCTAATTACTGAGGTCTCCTCCCGTCCCCCCGTCCCCCAGCCTTGGGAAGAAAGATTTAGTAATCTGGGTTCAAAGTAGGGGAACCAGGAACCAGAGTCCTAGCTCCCTATTTACTAAACCATGTTAGGTGTTTAATGCAGAGGCTGAAAAACAGTTAGTATACCATGTTAATGTAGGGTTGCCAGCTGGCCGGTTTTCAGCCGGCCTGGCCGGTTTTTCCATGGCCAGGCCGGCTGCCGGCGCAGAGGTAAAATCGGCCCTTGAGAAGCCGGTTTTTTGCTCTGGCCGCAAGATCGGGAGCGGCCAGAGCAAAAAACCGGCTTTTCTCCCAACCCGTCCAAAAAAAAACCTTCTCCGGGGCGGCCCACACACCGGAGCGCTTCAGAGGGAGCTGGGGAAGCCCGTGCGAGGCCCCGGCTCCCTCTGTACAGCCGCCAGCGTGAAGAGCCTTTTCCTTCACACTGGCAGCTGTTTCTGTGAAGCCGCAATTGCTGGGAAAGGTTAAAGGCCTCGCGCGGGCTTCCCCAGCTCCCTCTAAAGCCTCAGACAGCCGCGGTGCTGGTTGGGGGTGGGGGGGGGAGGGAGGCCAAGGACTGCATGGGCTGTGATGGGGGGAGGGGACCTGGACTGGAAAAGGGCTATGGGTGGGGGGGACTTGGACTGGAAAGAAATGGGCTGTGATGGGGGGGGGGGACCTGGACTGTAAAAGGGCTATGGGGGGAGGAGGGGACATGGACTGGAAATGGGTTGTGATGGGGGGTGGGCTACCTGGACTGGAAAAGGGCTATGGGGGGGGGGAGTGACAAGGAATGGAAATGGGCTATGGTGGCGGGCGGCGGCACTTGGACTGGAAATGGGCTGTGATTAGGGGGGCTAGGACTGCAAATGGGCTATGATGGGGGGGGGACCTGGACTGGAAATGGGCTATGGTGGAAGGAGGGGGAACTTGGACTGGAAATGGGCTATGGTGGAGGGAGGGGGAACTTGGACTGGAAATAGGCTGTGATTAGGGGGGCTAGGACTGCAAATGGGCTATGATGGGGGGGGGGGACCTGGACTAGAAAAGGGCTATGGGGGGGGGACCTGGAATGGACATGGGCTAGGGTGGAGGGAGGGGGAACGTGGACTGGAAATAGGCTGTGATTAGGGGGGCTAGGACTGCAAATGGGTTGTGAAGGGGGGGTGGACCTGGACTGGAAAAGGGCTATGGGGGGGGGGACTTGGACTGGAAATGGGTTGTGAAGGGGGGGGGGACCTGGACCGGAAAAGGGCTATGGGGGGGGGGACATGGACTGGAAAGGGGGTGTGAGGGGGGGGGGACCGGGACCGGAAAAGGGCTATGGGGGGGGGGGAGCATTGGACTGGAAAGAAATGGGATGTGATGGGGAGGGGTACCTGTACTGAAAAAGGGCTATGGGGGGGGGACATGGTCTGGAACTGGGTACTGAAGGGGAGGGGGATCTGGACTGGAAAAGGGCTATGGGGGGGAATGGACTGGAAATGGGTTGTGATGGGGAGGGGGACCTGGACTGGAAAAGGGCTATGGGGGGGGGGGGACTTGGACTGGAAATGGGCTATGGTGGAGGGAGGGGGAACTTGGACTTGAAATAGGTTGTGATTAGGGGGGCTAGGACTGCAAATGTACTGTGATGGTGGGGGGGGGGCTAGGATTGCAAATGCGCTGTGATGGTGCGGGGGGACTCGGACTGCAAATGGGATGTGATGGTGGGGGGGCCTAGGACTGGAAATAGGCTGTGATGGGGGACTTGGACTGGAAATGGGCTGTGATTGGGGGGGGGCTAGGACTGGAAATGGTCTGTGATGTGAGGGCTAGCACTGGAAATGGGCTGATGAAGAGCTGGAATAGGACTGGAAATGGGCTGATGTGGGGCATGGGAGAATGGGACTAGAAGGGAGTGGATGCTGGGTGGGTCTAGAACTAGAAGGGAACTGATTTTGGGGGAGGACTAGAATGGATGGGGAATGAGAATGGAGAGGGGAAAAAATATTTTGTGTGGAAGAAAAGTCTATGATGGGCTGGGTATTGGGAGAGTAAGAGGGGCTGGAAAATGGAAGGGTGAAATTAAATGGATGATAAAGGAATAAAGAAAGAATTGGGGGAAAGAGCAAAAGGGAAACAATCAGTATGTTAAAGCAGAAATAGAGAGAGAATGGAAAAGAGAAGGAAGGACAAATGGATAGCTCGCAGAAGACACAAAGAAACCAGAAGAAAGTGACTGGAGCAATTGCAACTGAAAAATAAAATGCCCAAACAGAAGGTAGAAAAATACTTTTTATTTTGAATTTATTAACTGGAATATGTCTGGTCTGGGAAGTGTGTATTGCTAACATCTTTGCGTTTTGTTAGTGCAAGAGGAAATGACTTTATAGTTTTATTTCTCCAGTGTTGTACATTTCATGTTTGGATTTTGGGGTTCCCAGTTTCTGACCAAGGAAGTTAGCCTACACGTATCCTCGGTAATTTTTGTGGGTGGGGCTGGGGGCGGGGCAGGGGTGGGACTAGGGGCGGAGAATGGGTGGAGCATGGCGAGCCACAGGTGTCTGGTTTTTCTCGGTGAAAAAGTTGGTAACCCTATGTTAATGGTATGTGTTAACAGCAGCATTAAACATTTAACATGGAAAGTCGGATTAGGGGCTAAGGAAGGGGCGGGGAATGTGCCTTGCAGCTAACACACATTAACTGCTAATGTGGCAGATAATGTGGAACAGTTGTTAACATCTCTTAAAGTGGTGGTAACTGCATTCTTCCTTAGTGGCCATTGCCCTCTAATAATTGCATGGCTTCCTTCCCCAAAGTGTTGGAATTGCTTCCTGCAGTTAACGCAGAGATTTTCAAGTTTAGTATGCCTTAACATTTGGCTGTTGACATACATTAAGTGCAGAACCTTACCACACTTTAATAAATATTGGGGGGGGGGGGGGGGGGCGGGTGCCTTCTAGAGTAGTTGGGAATGTGTATTTGTGGAGCAAGTTTCTGGACTACTTTTTGTAGTTGCTGGCTGTTTTTGGTTCTTATAGATTTTGCAGTGTTGGTCTGTGGCATTGTCTCAAATTTCCCTTTTGAAATCAGCATCAGCATCGCTGTTTTCTTCAGTGCAGTGTGGGAGCTGGAACTAGATCGGGCTCTCTTGAAAGGAGAAACAAAATAAAGAAAATGAGGTGATATATTCTTGGACTAGCTTTCGAAGGTTAAAACCTTCTTTACGTCCTGAAGAAGGAGGTTTTAACCTTTGAAAGATAATCCAAGAATGTATCAAGTTAGTCCAATAAAAAGGTATCTTATTTTCCTTTTGTTTCTTCTTTTATCAAACTACTGTTAAAGTGGACTAATGCAGCAATCTCACTGCTTTATCCATTGATAGGAAGGGACAGGAATGAAGGGAATGTGCAGTCTTGCTACTCATGTTCAGGTTTTGCCAGTTGCAGGAAAAGAGCAACCTGGGTGGCAGCTTTTATTTCTGGGATGGAAGGGAGGATAAGTCAGTACCTATAGCAGCTCCATTATTAATTTGCAGTGTTCAAAAGTGGGCTACAGAATAAGGAAAGGTAATCTCATTTACACTAAGCTTGGCAAATATTTGAATTGCATTATTTCTCTCTGTTTAAAAAGTTGCAGATTTACTTTTTCTGTACAATGAGAGACCTTTTTTTTTTCTCTTAAATTCTCCTGTATTAGAGATGCTTGAAACTTCCTTTTTTTCTCAAGGTCACTTTAATTCCAGCTGCTCTGGTGATGCTTGCTATTCTGGGCTTCCAATAGGGACAACTATCTCAGGAAGGCATTTTAGAAATGGGAACTGTAGAACTAAATTGTGTGAACACATATCTTTTAATTGTGTTCTTCTGATGCATGGCTAGCATCTTGTCTAAGGGGGTAAAGCAGAGTTAAGTGAGCCTGGGCCTCAAGCCAAGAGGAAGTAGGGGATTGTGTCCATTAGGGCATACTGAATAACAGATAAGCAATCATTTATTACAGGGCCCTGTGTAACTTAATCTAGGGGATCTGGTGACCTTATTGCAAACCAGGAGAACTAAAAATTGAGAGGTTTTGATGATATTGGAATATGGTGATTTTAAAGGCTGCCTTGTGATGAAAATTCATTTTGAAGAAAGACATCAATCACTCCAGGGCATTTATCACATTATGGGTGCAAATGTAATCTTATATCCTTAAGAGGGTTTCATTGTTTTTGTGTTTTTGTATACTTTTATTTCATTTTTTTGTAAAATTACCACTTAGAGAACAATATTGATTTGTCTGGGAAGATTTATTAATTTCTTATGATTTATTAACTGTCTTTATGAAGAGATTAATCCAAAGCGGTGTAGCAGGTGTAGCTTGACAATAAACATTTTATATTGTAGTAACAACATGACGATAGTAAAATGACCAGATGATTTTACCCTATTATACAATATATTTGCTCTAATGATAAAAGGGCGGATATTAGCTAAATATTTGGGGAGTTAAGATAATTTTTTTTACCTTTGTTAACTTTTTTATTTTCACACTTTTTATGGTTTTCTATTTTGGGTTATGTACATTTTTACTTATTTTACTATTTTATATTTTATTTTGCTCCATTTTTCTACCTTTTATGCTTTTGTCTTTGCTGTACCTACACCTACTCCTGCCACCCCCTTCTTGCCTCCTCCACGCTCTATCTATTCCCTTCCCTCTTTCTAGCTTCATTACAGGCATAACCACACCCCTGTTAGATAGCTCTCTATCAGCAAATGGATTCTTCTGTCTCATAGATCAAGCATTCCAGAAAAGAGCAACATCTCTGATGTTTGGATCATGTTAAACATAAACTTGTTCAACATCAGCTTCCTACAGACTTGGAGCAGTGGCATTTGCCTCCCCTGCGACATCACTACTTATTACTACTTATCATTTGTATAGCAGGGGTACACAACGTTCACTAAGCTCAGGCCAGGAACAGCAGTGGAGGCTTATTTCCCTACCAATGTGATGGTGTCTTTTGTCAGACCTTGGAAAGCTGTGGCAACTACTATGGTCTTGTCATCCTGTTTAGTGGAGGCTTTTTTCTAGCCCTGTGCTGAAAGCTTAAATCAACAAAAAGAAAGGACCTCCCCCCCCCCCCCCCCAAGAAAAAGCCCAGTTCTAGGCAATGTGGAACACAAGGAATCAGATGACAGTTGTCACCAAAGGACGACTTTGTTTCCCATTGTGTCAAAAGTAGATCTGATTATAAGATCACAATTCTTGTGTTCATCTCCCTGAGTGCCCTCTGTCCCCACCTTCCCCCCTTCGTCTTTTCTCCTCCCCGTGTGTGTGTGTGTATTTTATTTCTTGTATATATATCATTGGAGTTCCTTTCTATTTTCTAATTAATTTATATTTTATATGGTAAACTGCTCTATTGCCTCCCTGCAGGGCAGTATATCAAGTTTTAATAAGCATAAACATTCTATATTTGTTCTTGAATGTCATTTTTACTACTACTACTGATTATTTGTATAGCACTACAAGGCATATGCAGCGTTCTATGGACACATGTAGAAGATGGTCAATGCTCATCAGAGCTTACAATCTAGTCAAGACAGACAACAGTACAGCTGGGGACAGGGAATCATAAGGAAACATATAGATGGGAGAGCAGGAGCCCTCTTCCTTCTTCATATTTCTCACTTGCATAGGGTGAGTGGGCCTAGCCAACAAACTACCTGGCCAAGTGCATGGAATTTTTCTTGCTAGACAAGCTACACTCAATATCCTAGTGATAAGAAAAGCTATTCGTATGCTAGGTACAATTTTTTTTTTCTGTATGCTTGTGTTAAAGGAAAGTTCTTCAGCTTTATAGGGCCCTGTTTTATTTTCTAGGGGGCTTCCAGACAGAAATCTCTGTCTATGTAGGGAGGTTCTTAGGTATGGTGAGGGGGGAGGGGGACTTTAGTGGGGCCTGGCAAACTGCAGTTCTGCTTTCTCTACAGACTAAGGGTCTTGTTTACAAAGCCGCGGTAGCGGTTTCCGATCGTGATTTCAATGGGGCCGCGGCTCCGATAACGATCGGAAACTGCTACCGCGGCTTTGTAAACAAACCCCTAAGGATTTTGTTTTGGATTAGGCTTAAAAGATTTTCTTCTTATATCTAGGAGAGAAGTTTCCACAAACCAGGGTCTCCTGAGTTTTATCTGCATTTTAGAAATGGAAGTTTATCAAGTGATTGACATATTGGAGAGATCTTCCTACACTGCGGATGAATATTTTTTAGGGATATGGGCTTGGAGAGCAGCATTTTATGCATTCTAATAGGCTCTTCTAAAATTGCCCGCTGTGTACGTGTTTAAAAAACAAATAGGCATAGAGAAATCATAGCAACTACTTTTACACGTTCCCAGGGATGGAAAACAGAGTGAGATTGGCAAATATGCACATATTTTGTAAAATAAGTATATGCAGTATTTTCCAGTTCTTATGAGCACATACATAAGCCTATGTGAGAAGTCCTCTCTTAGCGGAATTTCATGAAGGCAACATAGGCGGCTTTAAAGGCAGCATAGGCAGCTTTGTGCTTTAAATAGAATAAGCTTCCGCATCCAACCCCAGTAGCATACTAACGCTAACACACAAAGTTACATGTGTAAATGTGTGTGTGCGCGCACGCTCTATGCCCGTTCATGGGTATTTTATACAAGGCACACATTGCAACTTCACCTCCGCTCCATGCAGTCTCTAGCCCCAGAAAGGTCTACATGAAGATTTGAGCCAAAGTAGACGCATGCTTTCCATGTAAATGTTTTAACATGCTTATGCACTCACACAATTTTATAAAAGCCCTTTACTGCATATAAAATGGGTTTTAGGGGTGAGTGAGGCTTTATAAAATCAAATCCACTTTGTTTCTATGGGAAACTGCTTTGCACATACGCATTTAAGTGCTCTATACCTGCTAAGTAGTGGGTGTGCATTTCGGTCACTTTTTGTTTCCTTTTAGCATGCGCTGAATAGTATGGTAACATGAAATGATGGGCACTATATTGTACTGGTACATGCTAAAACAAAATTAGATAGAATGTGATGAAAAACACAGATGAAACTTGACCACTCACTCCTAATATGGGCCCGATTCCACTATGTGATCTGGGCTGTAATGCCAAGTGCTGGGTGCAAGAAGTTGGGATTCAAGTCTGCTGTCCAACCGGGATTGTCTGGAGTCTGAAGCATTATGGAGATGACAAGCCCAATCCTGGGACGGGAGAGAGGGGGAGCCGTTTAAGATGAACTGGCTCCAAACGCATTCAGTTATTGAGGTAGGGGGTTGGAGCGAATGTTTTTTGTGAGCTCTATAATAATCCCAGAAATATTTGCCAGAACGCTACAAGCTTTCATGTGTGTCTTTGGTTCCTACCCTCTCTCTCTTGGGCTGTTTGAGGCTGGGTAAATCTAGTTCTTAATTGCCCCCAAACAGTAGGAACATTAATTGAGTAGAATGTGCTGGAGGCTGTTCAGCAGGTGAGATACTCTGCAGTCACATGGACTCTCCCTCACCTTTCTCCAGAGAGACCACAAGTTTCAGAGGGTGCAGATTGCTTGGGATTTATGGGCACAGTTTTGTGGCAGACTGTGATAGGAATGCTCCATTCCCCCCAGACTTCTTCGTTAATATACTGTCTGCTCCTCCTGTAATATGGACTTTATGGATATTTGAGCTATGTCTTTTTTTTTCTTTTTCCTTTTATAATATTATGGTTATGCCATTTTCCTTATTTCAGTTTTAAAATTGTAATAATTTGAAATTCAATTAAAAAAAAAAAGAGCAGAACTCGAGTTAGAATATGTGATAGGGCCACCATATGAGGTCACTGAAGGGAGACTTCCTTTTTTGTTTGGAGAGGGGGTGCCAGGCTTAGGTTTTGAACATTTATCTCAATTCATTTTGCCTTCTTTTGAAATCACTGCAGGTGGTAAAGAAATGCCTTCAGAAGTGGTGTGGAAAAGCCAAAACTGGCCTTTTAATATTTCTTCTACAAATTTAGTTACCTGGCAGTTGTAGTGACCTATACTAAGCGCACTCTGTCATTGCTGGTTTAAAGCAAGCTTGTAGGAAAGACCAAAAAAAAAAAGACTGAGCTGCCCCTCCAAGACCCACTGTTTGACCCCAACCCCCTAGATTCCATCAGCAACCTCAGGGTCCCACATCAATCATACCTCCTTTCTATGCTCTTCAGGGGCAGGAGAAATACCCATTCGCACCATGAAAGATGACACCCAGAACATTTTCTAAAGCCTCTTATTTTTGATTTGCATGCCTTATTTTATTTTACAAAATTCACGCTATGCTAATTCCACAATAACAGTGAACATAAAGACATCATGATCAAGATGAGCACAACACCATCTTGTCTGTCTTGTAATATCTAATATCTGTCTGTAAAGTGCTGCAAACACTTGGTAGCACAATATAAATAATATGCTGGCATCCTCTCAGTGCATGTGATAGAGGGATTCAGTGTGTGCTTAGTCCAATAACCGTGGACTAATTGCAGTTAACACATTTAGCACATGCTATTGCTCCCCTCCCCACCATTTCCCTCTGCACGCACACATCATACACCTGTGCAAGCATACAACCCCACATGGTGAGAAATCCAAATTCCTGTTAGATTATCTATCACCTATTGGGTCCATTTTTAGCCAGCGCTATCATCGTGATATAAAATTACCTCGCCCCTTCTCTCTCTATATAACAGAGCACCTATGTTAAGAGGAAAGTAGACGCTCTTTTATAAAGGCATAGATGCCCATATGTCATTAAAATCATGTCTTGAATGCAGGCGCGGATGCTTACTCTTGCTGGAGGGAAGGTGTAAATGTTTGCACATAAGGTTCGCAAGTGCATGTAAAAATTAATGTATTTTATAATATATGCATGTACTAACAAACTTTGTCTGTGCTATGTGCAAAGTACGCACTATCATGACAAGCCATATACATTTAAGAAACATAAACATATCAGCAGAAAAAGACCATATGTCTTGTCTAGTCTGCCCTTCCATAACAAATACTATATAGTTCATTTTCCTTTGAATATTTATGAGAGAGAGTTGCATATACTGATTCCATTGTATGCAAATCCCTCTCATGCATATTCATGGTGGATATCCTGAAAACGTGACTGGCTGGGAAGGTTTGGGAACCACTGATTTAGCCATTTAGTGATTTAAATGGCTTGATGATATTCATATCAATTCTGAAAATGGTTGGATATGCAAGTTATGAGTTTGACACCTACCAGCGAATACATAAGTTGCTTTGAATATTGGCCTGTGTATATATAGGGAGAAAGATTTGTTAAAGGGAAATAACTCTTCCAAAGAGGAGAAAAAATCCCACCATCTTCAGGCCCACACCATACCTTTGTGTTAGCGTTATTAGCTATCCTGTGTTGTGGGAGACACTCATATTGTCCATTGGGACTGGGTTCAAGCAGGCTATGGAGGTGATGCCTAGGGGCTTGGGGAGGTGGATGGGTACCTGCCTTACGGCAACCCAGGCTGGAAGGATGGAGCCTGAAGCTGCTCAGCTCTTGACCCTGTTTATTTATTTTATTTAAACTTATTTTTATACCGCCTTTCTACAATTCAAAGTAGTTTACAATTAACATATGTGTAACAGAGGGCTGATCAGCACACTGTTTTACATTAGACAGGAACAGTAAACGGTACAACGTGATTTAACAGTTTAACATCAGCTATTTACAATTATGGTTCTGCTGGTTTTATTGGTTAACTCATAGGTGTCAAACTCTGGCCCGCGGGCCAAATTTGGCCCGTAGTGTAATTATATTTGGCCCGCGAGGCTATACCAAATGACTACTAGAGCTAGCCCGCCGGTATTATACAGCGCATTCATTCATCGCTAATACTACAAATCCCATAATGCCTTGTTGTTGTTTTGGCGCGTCAATCAGGACAGGTCCCAGAAACGCCCTCTCCTGTGTGACAGAAGTCATAGCGATCTCAAGCTACAACTGTCACTGTGGAACCCCTTCCCAAAAATGGCAAAAAGAAAGGCAGACAACAGGAACTTTCTGGACAGGTGGGAGACAGAATATTTGTTTACATATGTAAAAGACAGACCTGTTTGTCTGATTTGTGGAGTCAACGTGGCTATAACTAAGGAGTATAACATTCGACGACACTATGAAACAAAACACCATGACAAGTACAAGGACCTGGACATGACTCAAAGGAGCCAGAAAGTGGAGGAGATGAAAAGAAGTTTGGTTTCACAACAGAATATGTTCAAAAAAGCCACATCACAAAGTGAGGCTGCTGTAAAGGCTAGTTATATTGTGGCAGCAGAGATCGCAAAATCAGCCCGGCCCTTTAATGAGGGAGAGTTTGTGAAAAAGTGCATGTTGAAAGTTTGTGACATCGTGTGCCTAGAGAAAAAGCAAGCCTTTTCAAACGTGAGCCTGAGCAGAAACACAGTAGCTGATCGCACATGTGATCTTGCCACCAATCTTTATGACCAGCTTTTGGAAAAGGGAAAAGATTTTGTTGCATTCTCCCTTGCTGTGGATGAGAGCAGCGACGCATCTGATACTGCTCAGCTGTCAGTCTTCATCCGTGGAGTGGACTCAAATATGTGTGTTACGGAGGAGCTATTGGGATTCAAATCAATGCATGGCACAACCACAGGAAAGGAAATTTTTGAGGAGGTTTCCAAATGCGTAACTGAAATAAAGCTGCCGTGGGATAAACTCGTGGGATTAACGACAGATGGTGCGCCAGCGATGTGCGGTAAAACAAGTGGACTGGTGGGCAGGGTCCGGGAGAAGATGCAGGAAGAGAACTATGCAGGTGAACTAACTGTTTATCACTGCATCATACATCAGGAATCATTGTGTGGCAAAGCCCTAAAGATGGAACATGTTATGACCACAGTAACACAAGTAGTTAACTTTATAAGAGCCAAAGGTCTGAATCACCGCCAGTTTAAGTCTTTTCTGGAGGAGTGTGGTTCGGAATACGCAGACGTGCCGTATCACACAGAGGTGAGATGGTTAAGCCGAGGAAAAGTACTGAATAGATGTTTTGAGCTGCATGAGGAAATATGTCAGTTTCTGGAAAGCAAAGGGAAGGACACAGCAGAGCTTCGGGAGAAAAGGTTTCTGTGTGAGCTGGCCTTTCTGTGTGACATCTCGAGCCATCTCGATGCGCTGAACCTGCAGCTTCAGGGGCGGGGGCGCATCATCACAGACATGTACGCTGCAGTGAGGGCTTTTAAAACTAAACTGTGCCTGTGGGAGAATCAGATGCTGCAAGGAAACCTTGGCCATTTTCCCTGCTGCCAAACCATGAAAACGCAGTTCTTTACCAACTTGTTCCCATGCGCACAGTTTGCTGAAAAACTCAGTGTACTCGGCGCTGAGTTTAGCCGGCGATTTGCCGACTTTGATGTCCAGAAATGTAGGTTTGAACTGCTCAGTAATCCCTTTGCAGTTAATGTGGAAAACGCACCAACCAACCTCCAAATGGAGCTAATTGAACTCCAGTGTAATGACACGCTGAAGTCAAAGTATGATGCTGTGGGCGCCGCCCAGTTTCCACAGTTCATCCCTGACACAATGCCTCAGCTCCGCACCCAAGCTGCTCAGATGCTCTCCATGTTCGGCAGCACTTATCTATGTGAGCAACTTTTCTCCTCGATGAAGATGACCAAAACATCTCACAGGAGACGTCTGACTGATGAACACCTTCGCTCGATACTGAGGATTTCCTCAGCTCAAAGCCTGAGCCCAGACATTGATGAACTATCATCCAAGAAGAGATGCCAGGTATCTGGCTTGGGCACATCAGATTAGACCAGTGTGCAGCAAACTGAGCAATAATTAACGTTTTCTTTATGCACTTTTTCTTGCTACTCCAAGACATGGGCTTGAATGGTTGATTAATTTTATTATTGTTATTTTATTTTAAAAATTATTATTTATTATTATTTAAATCTTATTTAATAAATGAATGTCATTGATGTTTTTTTTATTTGAAATTGGTTTTTACATATCTGAACTATTAAGTTATAAATTGTATAGTAATAAGTGTTGCTTCATATTTAATGTTAAAGCAAATCTTGTTTGGGTCCATATTAAAAGGTTCATTTGTTCAATGCTGGCCCGCGACTTTGTTCAAGTTTTACATTTTGGCCCACTGTGTATTTGAGTTTGACACCCCTGGGTTAACTCATGTACAGATTAAAGGAGAATTTGTCTGTTGTGTCCCTAGAGGGCATTTTATGGTGGCTGGGTTTCTGAGTGCATATTGGTGCTGTATGCATTCAGAAAGAGGTACGTTTTGAGCTTCTTTCTGAATTTCAAATAGTCTGTAAATTCTCTTAGTGCTGGCTGCAGGGAATTCTTTCCAAAATGTGGGGGCAAATAATGAAAAGGCTTGTTTGCAGGTGGACTGCTTACTCTTGATCTGAGTAGAGATCTGTAGGAGGTTAAGGGTGGAGGTTCTTCTGGACCGCTCAGTTTTGGATTTGGCAGCGAGAGGCAGAAGGCAGCTTGCAGATTTGCTGTATAGGATTTTAAATGTTATGGTAAGGGCTTTGAATTTAATTCTGGCTGTCATGGGAAGCCAGTGAAGCTGTATAAGCAATTGGGTGATGTAGTTATGACGAGGGGCTCCTGTGATTATCTACACAGCCATATTCTGGGCTGATTGCAATCTGTGGAGGGTGTGTTTGGGGAGGCCTTGATAAATGATGTTGCAATAGTCTAGGAGAGGTGTAACTAGAGCTTGGCAGACTCTACGGAATAGGTCTATAGAGAGAAGGGGTTGGAGGTTCCTCAAGGTTTTTAGCTTTTGGTAAATAGTGGATGATGTTCTCTTTATATGCGCTTGGAAAGTTAGTTGCTGGTTGAGTGTTATGCCAAGGTATTTGATCTCAGATTTGACTCTGATTTCTGAGTCTAATCTCAACGTTTGTGGAAGGCAGAAGGTTAGTTTGGTGTTTCCGTATAAGGCTTCTGTCTTTTCATTGTTGATGCGTAAATTGTGTTGGGTGAGCCATTCCTTTGCATCTTTGAAACAATTTTGGAGGCTGGTGATGTCAGGGAAAAGGAAGTTAATAGGTATGAAGATCAAATATCATCAGCATAAATTTGATATTGAATGTTGTGGTTGTTTGAAGATCTGGCAAACTGGTTGTATGAAAATATTAGAGGAAGGCTGAAAGGCTTGATCCCTGGGGAACCTCAGTTTGAATGAATGGGGTTGAAGTTTTTCTGTTGATTCTGACTGGCTGTTTTTGCAATCCTAGGTAAGATTGGAACCCAGCAAGAGTGATCCCTTGGAGTCTGATTTCTGTGAGACTTTGAAGTAGCAGATTGTGAGGGATGGAGTCTAAGGCCGAGGCAAATCTAGGAATAGGAGAAGGAAACCAATTTTTTTGCCTTTGTAATCCTATTATGAGAGTGTTTAGTAGAGAGGTAATGAGGGTTTCAAGCCCATGAGGTTTTCCGAATCTATGCTGGTGTGGGTCGAGTGTGGCATTTTCTGTAAGGTGGTCTTGAAGTTGTGTGAGTACTATTTTTTTGAGGATTTTTGCAGCAAATGGATATGGGTCTTTGGGCATGTTGGGTCGAGCTTGGCTCTCTTTATGAGAGGATAGATTAATAATTGCTTCAGAGAGGAGGGCACTTGCCCTAGAGATAAGGATGATCTTCGTTAGATAGGCACTTAGTTGAGGGTGGGTGATTTTTACCCATGATACCAGACATATTGCCCAATATGATCATTGGATCACGTGAAAGTAAAAACCGATGAATCAAAAGTTGCATCAAGAATTATAAATATTCAGTATTACACATGGTAAATTTTCAAAAGTATAGTCCTGGATTTATGCAGATATTCATACTTTCATACTTTGGCTGTATAGAAAGGGGCATACGGAGGGCATGTGTTGGATGTACACATCTACCTTACATTTTAATGTCAAATCCCTTGTGTTGCATCTCCTAAATGTATATTCATTTACCTACATAAAACACCACATTTCATATTCAGAGTAACAGAGTAAATAATGGCAGATAAAGCACAAAATGGTTCTTTCGGTCTGCTCAGCAGATGTGCATACAAATTCCCATATGGAACCCAACACCCCCAGTCCCCCTTCTCCTATGTCCCTCACCCAACCTTAAAATTGTACCATTGCCCTTTAGGGTTGTGATTGCCATTTCACACATGCCCTCCCCCCTCTCGGTGCAACCTTGTACTTTGGGCAGTGGTATAGCTGAGACTGAATGATTTTTTTTTTTTTTTGAGTGGGGCCCAAGATTAACATGGGTAGGCACTAAATAATGTGTGTGCTGCCACCTCTGGGTGAGCCTGACTCCAAAGTGGTGGTGGGGGGGGGGGCTCAGTAGTTAGGAAAATATCTTATGTTCTAAAATCAGCTTTGGTATCCTCTTGAAAAATTATCTTGTATAGTTAAAATTAGCTACCTGGTTTCTCCTGCCACCTCCATATGTATTTTATTTTACGCTTCTTCATTCTATTTAGTCTAACCCTTGCGATGACAGTCCTGTGACTCTTACTCAGTCTGGAGGCCAGCACAGGTCCAGGGGGTCGAGTGCTGCCTCTGCAGTTCCTGCTAGCACAGGGAACATAGTCCGGATCTTGGAAGCTATCTTGGGTCTCCAGTACATGGTGCTGCCACTGGACTACTGGACCTGCCTCCCCCCATACTGTCTTTTCAATTTGTTGTTCAAGGTAAACACTTTTACCTCCTGAATTAATGAGAATGGAAAGTTCAGACCTGCCTACTGGCCGTTCTTAGCTGTTAGAAACATTCTTTCTTCTGGGACATGTTCATTCTTGACCAGATGAATCTCTGGGTCTGAGTTTCTGTGACATGTGGGATGGTACAGAGCACTGCCTTGATTTATCTGATGTTTTGATTTTGCTGCTGAGGTTTTCCGGAGCAGTTTCATGGAAAAACATGATATGGCAGAGATGGGCTTTTACGCTGTATAGCACAGAATCCTATAATGTAATTATAAGGAACTTATAATGACATATTAAGTCTATATTGCAGGCTTTTTTGGCCATGGTGGGGAGAGGATGGTTGGTTTTTAATGTTAAAATATGTCCTCATTTGTGGCCTGCTTCTGTGGTTATGGGACCATTGTGTTCTCCAGCATAACCGGCGTGTTCTTTTCTAAGGCTTGCCATAGTCATGCAGCATTGGCCTTCTGGCATCCCAAAGGGCAGAGCGTGCATTAAATAGTATTGGTGGTAGCGCACGCAATTGCCTTTTTTTTTTTTTTTTTTTTTCGTTTATGTGCAGCTTACTGGAAATGTTTCTTAAAAATCCTACTGAGCCAGGGCTATGTGGTGTGCTGCTGTTTCTGCTAATTTTGTGACTGTGGTGTACTGAGGACCTGTGATACTGGATCCTTCGCTAGTAATCAGATGGCATGGCTGGTGCCAGCCATAGACATGAAGCTGGGGGGCCTGGCTTGTCATGGGATTTGTGGTGGAAAATATTCCACTAGCAAATAATTGTTGCCACTTTATCAATGCTTGTTTGCCAAACCCAGTTTTTAAATTGTATGTCTGCTCACTCGGGATCTTCCTAAGTTGCCGGTGTCTGGCTACTTTGTGACTTCTAGGTTTGGATGCTTGCAGCATCTCTCATGCCTACTTCTGGCACCACCAAAAGTAAGATGGAGAAGGGCTATGGATGGATTGGTCTGGTCTCTGTCATCAGACAGTGACTGTCCTCATTGTCCCTTATAGCTGCTACAGGCAAAACATATCCTGAGCATCAGGACTGCATGGGGTCTCTGCAGTAATTGAATCTACAAAACAAGAGGTCTTTTAACTAACTAGAATGTGCTGGAATCTGCAAGGCAGTCACTCAAAGATCTCATTCTTACAAAGTGGCATTTGCAACCAAATAGTGGGACATTCCTATTGAAGAAGAATTGTAGAACTTAATTTGTTTTATATGTGATAGAAACATACTTTATTTATGTAGGAAACAAAAGAAAGCAGGTTTGATCATATTTTCCTAAAATTATCAGTCTGATAACTTTAGAGTTTTCCAAGTATCCTGATTTTCTCATTTCTGTATATGATTTGTTGTTAATGGGACCAATCGGGCTTGCTGTCCATCCTCTTTTGCTTCTCTCATTTATTTACTCATCACTAAACCCTGGGTCAACTGAACAGACTGATCGAGTTCTCATTATGACCTAATGCAGGCAGGGATTTGTGTTTTGATTTTCTAATTGCTTTCACTAAAAAAAAAAAATCTGAATTACAATTTTTTGCATGCAATGGGACAAAACCATGACTGGATTGGACTGCTTCAGTTGACCTAAGGTGAGGATGAACACCTTAACCTGATGTTGTCCTACCACCTTCCTACCGAAGGTGAACCGTCAGCTCTGCTTCATCTTGAGACACTAACACTATTCCTGTGTTCAGAAAATAGTTGAATGGGGAGGAGGGGGAGAGTAGGTCCCTAGAATCTCTTTGCCTGCATAATAGCTTTTTTTTTTTACAGGAGATGGACCTTGCAAGGAGGAAAGCCAACATGAATTTCTTAGTATTTGGTTGTGAAGGAGCAGCCAACCTTTAAATAAACCTGTGGTTTAAGTGAGGCCAGAAAGAGGCAGTATCTGGATGGTAACGTGATACGGGTGCATGCCCTCCTTAGGCTACATCAGGCTGAAAGTATTCAAGCTACTGTTAACTCTGTGCTTGTAGAGTAAGTAGGACTGCCACCTCATCCAGGCCAATCCAGAGAGACTAAACCAGTCCTGGTTTTATGCCCCATGTCATGCATGGAGATGTAGTTCCTCTTTTTATTTTTTAGGGAAGTCAAAACTATATCTCCATGGACTAACTTCAGAGTGAGCTGGCAATCCTAAAAGGGGATTTCATGTTTTTGGTGTATTTCCTTTTTTTTCAACCTACATAAAATTGAGCTATTCTAATTGTCTGTTGGGCAGAGTGTTTATATGTTAACATACCCTTCTGGACATTAGTTGACATGAAAATGAGGAGTTGGTTGGGCTAAGACAGGGATGGCAACACCATCAGGTGAACTAAGTGGTCGTCAATAGTGCCAGCCTGGGGCACCAGTTACCATCACTGCCGCCCCTTTCTTGGGCTAGCAGAGGTAGCAATGGCAAAGGAACCACAACACAGCGTTTACTAAAGGTTCTGGCACTGCATTATGGTTCCTAGCAACTATCATGGGCCGCTCCCCCCCCTCTTCTGATGCAGCTTCTGCGGCAGAGGGAGCAGAAGCGGCCAATCATAGCAGCCAGGAACCGTGATGCAATATTGGAACCTTTGATAAGTGCTGCGATATGTTTCCTTTGCCATTGCCGCCACTGCTGGCCCTGGAGAGGAGCAACAATGGAGGTGGGGTGGCAGGATAGAGGGGCCTGCCTAGGGCATCTCCAGTTCTCTTGCACTGGCTCTGGGTTTGGGACTGTGATGGCTAGTACCCCTTAAAAGCATAAGATTATTTTTATACTGCATCAGACTAAAGGTCCATTAAGCTCAGTATCCTTTTTCCAACAGTGGTCAAGCCAGGTCACATGTATCTGGTAGGATCCCAAAAGGTAGGCAGATTCCCCCTCCCCCCCCCCACTCCTCCCTCCCCAAATCAAATTTAATAGTGATTATGGAATTTTCCTCCAGGAACTTGTACAAATCTTTTTTTAAAAAGTCAGCTACGCTAACAGCTTTTACTACATCTTCTGGTAATGAATACCAGAGCTTAATTATGTGTTGAGTGAAGAAACATTTTCTCTGAGTAGTCTTAAATGTACTGCTTTGTAAGGCTGAAAACTACAGGCCGGTTAGTCTAACCTCTGTGGTGAGTTCGTTATTGGAACTTCTGCTAAAAGAGAGAATAGTGAGATTTCTGGAGTCCTATAGATTGCAGGATCTGAGGCAGCATGGGTTTACTAGAGGCAGGTCTTAGACAAATCTGATTGATTTCTTTGACTGGGTTACCAGGGAGTTGGACTGAGGGAGAGCCCTAGATGTGGTGTACTTAGATTTCAGTAAAGCCTTTAGCATCGTTCCACACAGGTGACTTATAAACAAACTGAGCATCCTAGGGATGGACCCTAAAGTTACTGACTGGGTTAGAAATTGGTTGAGTGGGAGGTGGCAAAGGGTACAGGTAAATGGAGCTCACTCTGAGGAGAAGGAAGTTACCAGTGGTGTGCCGTAGTTTTGTTTATAAGTCATCTGTGTGGAACGGTGTCAAAGGCTTTACTGAAATCTAAATACACCACATCTAGGGCTCTCCCTCGGTCCAACTGCCTGGTCACCCAGTCAAAGAAATCTCTCTACCAAACTGGATTCTGCCCGAGACACTGCCTGCACCTTAGTTAAATGACACCTCAATCCTTATGATGCGAGCCTAAACCTCAGCAGATAAGCAGAAGCGATGGTCTCCCTTATTCACCTTGATATGGAAGCCTTGGAAATTGCCTCCCCTTTCCGCAGCCACCCAAATAACACAAACAGCTTGTCTGACTTTCTGAAAGGGCATCCGGTTGGTGCAGCAGAGAATCTGCTACTGTTTCACCTGCTGCGGAGAACACGGACAGCAACACTGACTGATTCAGGTGAAAAGGTGACAACACATTGGGCAAAAAGGAGGGTACTGGCCTCAGAACCACCGTCTCCTCTGACATCACTAGAAAAGGAGCCTGGCAAGACAGAGCTTGAAGCTCCGATATTCTCCGTGCTGAGCAAATGACCACGAGAAACACTGTCTTTAATGTCCAAATGCTTTATTGAGCATGCCGGTAGAGGCTCGAAGGGTGCCTCTGTTAAGGCCGAGAGCATCAGATTCAGAACCCAAGGGTATCTGGAGGGCGCACCTGCTCGACCGCTCAGAGGAAATGCACAATATCTGGAAACACTCCCTCTGTAACAGCAGATGGCTGCCAAACGTACTGGCAAAGAACTAGCAGCTAATCCTTTCTCTAATCCAGCCAGCAGGAAGGCGAGGATGTCCGATACCGTGGCCTGACGTGGGTGACAGGTGACCTCCTCGCACCAGGTCTCAAACTCTCCATACCTGAATGTAAGCCGAAGAAGTGGATTGCCAATGAGCCTTCAACAGCTTTGTGATCTCCACAGCTGAACATCCTCATTGTATCAACCTTGCCCTCTCAAGGCATGCTGTAAACGAGAATCAACCCCCCCTCTGAGACACCACCACTGGGCCCTGCAACAGCAGGTCATGTCTCATGGACAGACACCATGAGGGAGCGGCTGATAGCCACACCTAATTGGCATATCATGACTTTCTTGGCCAATCTGGGGCGATTAGCAACACCAGCCTTTGATGCACCTCAGTCCTTTGCACCACTCAGCCTATGAGCACCCAGAGAGGAAATACATAGATTATTTCCTCTGTAGGCCATGGTTGCACCAATGCGTCAAGGCCCTCCGACATGCGCTACCATCTTCTGCTGTAAACCAAGATGCCTTCATCAATTTGAAAGCCGCTATGAGATCCATGATCAGAGGCCCCCAATGTCGAACTGGTTGTGCAAACACTGCTTCGTTGATCGACCAGTCTCTAGGGTCTATGCACACCCTGCTGAGATCATTGGCAGTCACATTCTCCTTGCTGGCCAACTGTGTCACTGAGAGTGCCCCCAGATGACCCTCTGCCCAGTCCATCAGGGGCCCACTTCGCTTTCCAACTGTGCACTGCTTGTACTGCCCTGCCAATTGATGTAGGACACTGCTGTAGCATTGTCTGAGAACACTCTCACTGCCTTTCCTTACAGCAAGGACTGAAACTGCTGCAGCACCAGGAACACTGCTCTGAGTTCGAGACAATTGGATCACACACTCTTCTGGAGACCACCACCTCCACGCAGTGTTGGTCTCACTGTGTGCCCCCAACCATAGAGACTGGCATCTGTGGTTAGTGGGATCCAATGCAGCATCTCCAAAGGCATTCCTGCTAAGAGTTTCACGGGCTGTAGCCACCAACTCTGAAGCTCGTCTAGACCTCTGCTGGGCATGTCAATGGATGCACCACCGCCTCAACAATGTCTGTTGCAACGGTCACATATATGCTCGAGCCCATGGGACCATCTCGGTTGTGGCCGCCATGGAGCTCAAGATTTACAGGTACTGCCACCCAATGGGCACCTGCATGCGGAGGAACTGCCATATCTGTTGCTAAGTTTTTGAACCCTGTTGCATGGCAGGGATACCCATCTGAGATTCATTTGGAAGCAAGCTCCTAGATGCTGCAAGTCCTGGGATGGTTGAAGGCTGCTCTTGGCAAAGTTGACTACCCAGCCAAGACTTTGTAAGCTAGAGATGACTCTCTCTGTGGCACACTCGTTTTCTTCTCTGGACTTTGTCCAATAAGCAAATCATCCAGATAGGGGTGCTCCTGATGGAGCGCCACGGCCCCAACCAATATGACCTAGGTGAACATTCAGGTGCCGTCGTCAGCCCGAAGGGCAGAGCCCAAAACTGGAAATGCCCCATGGGAAGTGTGAACCTCAGGAGCTGCTGATCTTCTCGAATTGGCATATGCAAGTAGGCCTCCATGAGATCGAGTGAGGTTAAATTACCCCCCTGCTTGAACCACCATGATTACCGACCACAGCGTCTCCCTGTGGAAGCACGACAACTTTAGACACAGATTTCCCCTCTGATGTCCAAAATCAGTTGGCAGAAATCTTCTTTCTTCAGGACTATGATGTAAATGGGGTATTGACCACATCCGCACTGGTCTGGCGATATCTGCACCACTGCTCGCAAATCTAGTTGCTTTTGCAGCGTCTCCTGCATGGCCTGCCATTTTCTTGACGCTCTGCATGGTGAGTTGACAAACACATCCCGGAGTGGTCGCGCAAACTCTAAAGAATCACCCTCCTTGATGACCTGCAGCACTTAGTGGGCGGAAGGGATCTGGGCTGTAAAGTCCTGCAGCCGACCTCCCTCCCTCACCGCAAGGGAACCATGGGTGCCTGGCCTGGCCTTGTCTCCCCTCGCCTCGCCTCGCCTCATTGCACCGCCTTAACTCCGGCTGAAGCAGTGGGGAAAAAACCCTACTAGTTCCTCGGAATTCTTTAAATGGCTGACCCCTGGACCGAAGCATCCCCTCTGCACAAAAAAACCTGAAACCTCTAAACCTCCCTCACTGAGATCTTTCACCAGCCTGTCTAAATCCTCCCCAAAGCGGAGCCTACCCTTGAAGGAGAGTTTAATGAGATGGGAAGAGACATGCGCAGACCAATTACGCAGCCTTAGGTAGTGGCGAGCAGCAACCACCAAGGCCATACCTTTCGACAAACACCAAATGAGGTCATAGAAGGCATCTGCCAAGTATGCAGCCCCTTTCTCTGGCGGGTAAGGTGCAGAGTCTCCCGAGCTCTTCTGGATTCCTTGCACCCAGCACAGGCATGCTGTAGTCACAAAGGCACCGCAAATGGACGCCTGCAAAATCAGGGCATTAATCTCAAAGGCTCACTTTAAGAGCATCTTCAACTTTCTATCTTGAATATTTATCAGCACCGACCTGCCTTCCACCAGAATTGTCGTCTTTTTTGTGACTGCTGAGCCTTCCTTGTCCCTCCTTGGGAGCACGCAATGTAGGGGAAAACCCCTTTATGTTTTTCCTAATCATCTGAAACAGCGGGTCCTCCAGGGGTTCCTCCTCCCCAGGGGCCTTTGCCCAAACATTTAGGGTCTTAGAGGAATGCACTCTCAGCGCTGACAATTCCTGCCTTCTAAAGACATGGGCAATACAAGCCGCTTCCTGAGGAATTTTGCCCTCTTCCAGGTCTGAGCCTGCATCGGGCTCTCCATCTGGATCCTCCAGCTCCTCTGAGGCCACGGATCCCACTGCCTTCCAGGGGTCGTCTTCAACTCTCCGTTTGCTGGGCCCAGGTTGCTTTTCTTACTAAGCATCTCCCAGCATCTCTTGGAAACCCCTCTCTGGGGCCTTCCCTGGGCTTCCCCCTGCTTCCGAATGCAAAAAGCCTGATGCATGAGGACTACGAACTCTGGCGTGAAACCCACTGGCAGGGCAGCCTCCTGCATCCCTTGGCTGCAGAGGCTGTAGCCGGCTTTTATTTATTTATTTTTTTAAATTAACTTGTTTCCCCTTAATGAGACCCTAGATTGCCTAATTCTCCCAGATTTCCTAATTGTCCCTTCAGTGAGTCCTGGGGAATCGCACCCTCCAGCTGCTTGGAGACTGAGATACTGGAAGCTGGAGGGAGGTGCCAGTGGCTTATCCATGATGTCATGAAAACATGACATGCTCAGTCTCCAAGTTGCTGGAGGGGAGACATAACCCACAGGTACTGGGACTGGACTGGAGGAATGACAAGGAACAGAAATATTTATTTAGCAATTCTGCTTTACCCTCATCAGTTTCTACATATTCCTCCCCTGTACCCTTGAGTCTGACAATACCACTTTTGCCCTTCTTCTTCTCACTAACATATCTGAAAAATGTCTTATCTCCACATTTTATTGCATTGGCTATTTCTTCTTCTTTTTGTACCTTTGCTTTCCTGACTACTTTGCTACCTTCTGTAAGTTTTTCCAAATATAGATGCTTGTCTTCCTCTCTCTCTGAGCTCTTGTATTTCATGAAGGCCTTCCTCTTTTTTTTTTTCACCTTTTCAGCTACTTTTGAGAACCATAGCGGCCTCCTTTTCATTTTACATTTATTTACCTTTCTAACAAAAAGGTTTGTTGCCCTTAAAATATCCCCTTTCAGTTTTGCCCACTTTTTTCTACATCCTCCAGCTGTTCCCATCCCACTAACGACTCTTTAGGTAAACTAACTTTGCCAAGATGGGACAGTCCCTCAAAATCTAAGACCCTCACCTTTGAATAGATTTTATCAGCCTTAGTACTAATACTGAACCATACCATCTGGTGATCACTGGATGCGAGATGATGTCCCACTGTAACATCGGAAACACTTTCACCATTGGCAAGCACTAAGTCCAGTATGGCCACATCACGTGAGGGTTCTTTTACCAGTTGCCTGAATAGTTCTCCCTGTAGAGAATCCAGGATCTCCTTACTTCTAGATGACACCACAGCAGGGATGTGCCAATCCACATCCGGCATATTGAAATCACCTATCAGTAGCACTTCTCCTTTCATGGCAATACTCTGTATATCTCCAGGAACAAGCAGGAATGAGTCTTCACATATGGGTATCGTCGGTACCGACGGAGCCTGCGCGGGAACGCTCCCCAGCGTCCAGTAAGAAAGCTTTTGGGAGCATCCCACAGCGCCTGCGCGCTGCCTTCCCGCCTTTCCCAACCGCCTCTCTCCAGTTCTTTTTTTCCGCGGAGCCATCAGGTCGTGTTCCTGTCACCGCAGAAGAAGTTCTTTACTTTTTTTCTTTATTTTTCTGTGTCACATCTGCCTTCGACGTCAGACCGGTACCGCCGGTCTTTTCTTTTCTTTCTTTCTTCAAAAAAAAAAAACCAAAAACCTTTTATTTCTTCAACTGTGCATTTTCAGTTTGGGCCTTAGGCCTAAATATTTTTTCCTCATGGAGAAGCCCGCTTCCGGGTTTAAAAAGTGCACAAAATGTGGCGGTACTATTTCTGTCACCAACACCCATGATTGGTGTCTAAAATGTTTGGGTCCTGACCATTCCATCACGGATTGTGTGTCCTGCACCATGATGTCTAAAAGAGGTCGGTAGAACCGAGCAGCCAAGCTCAGTACCCTGTTTCCCTCTGATGCAGCCTCGGTGGCATCGACGTCTTCCAGGGCTGCTTCTTCCTCCCATGGATCTCAGGTAACCAAACTTAAATCTAGCCGGTCCTCGAAGGGCAAATCTCCCTCTAAGCATCGAGATGCCTCCGGGCTTGTCCTCAAGGATTCCGCTCCGGCAAAATTACCCCGGCGGGAAGTTCCGGCTTCCAAAGCATTATCTATGGGGTCACAGGTTGACATCGATGGCTTGGCCTCGACCGATCACCTGTTGCCGTGTTCTGGGGTACCGGTGGCCTCCACTGGTACCGACATCCAGACTTTGGTGGCGTCGATGGATCAGAAAATTCTATCCATGCAGCGCACCCTTACGGCGTTCATGCAGGCTTCGACGCCTTCGGTACCGCAACAATCCCCGTTGCCGGTACCGACTCCGGCATCGGCACCGTTCCCGGTGCCGGTACCGATTGCATCGACATCGGCTTCGGTGTCGACTGCAACGGTACCCTGTCCTATGATGCCCATCGGTACTGAACCGGTACCGCTTACTCCCGATGTCGATCCCACTCGGTACGCGTATCGGGCTTTACAGGAGCATCCAGACAGGCGATACTTCGATTCCTCCAAAGACTCTGAGTCGGAGGCTTCTGTCGATGCACCGGTACTACTTCCTCAGGAGTCTGCTTCTCCAAAATGAAGAATGTCTCCTCCAGAGGACTTGTCTTTCAAGACTTCATTAGGGAAGTCGCTAGAGGCCTCTCTATTACAGTGGCCTCTGAGTCAGAGCCTAGAGCCAAGCAATTAGATATTTTGCAATATCCTAAGGCTCCTAAGGAAGCAGCCTACCTTACCTATTCATGAGATTCTTTATGATCTCATGTTGGGCATGTGGGAGACTCCTCTCACCACCTCTCCTCATTCTCGTAGGTTGGACACCATGTACCGTGTCCCTCCCTGTCCTGGTTTTCATAAGACTCAGCTTCCTCACCACTCTATTGTGGTTGAGTCTGCTCTGAAGAAAATAAAGAGTGCAAAGAGACACTCATCTAACCCTCCAGGACGTGAATGTAGGACTCTAGATGCTTTTGGCCGAAGGATATTCCAGGCCAATATGCTTGCTGCCAGAATCAACTCCTATAGTCTCTATATGGGGATGTTTCTAAAAGAAGTCACAGATCATCTGCAGACTTTAGCTCCTTTTATTTCAGAAGATAAAAGGCAGGAATTTCTCACTTGGCTCAAACATGCCCAAGATGTTTCCAAATTCTCCAACCGTGCAGCCTTTGACTCTTTTGAGTGTGTAAGCAGAGCCACAGCTATTGCCATAGGTGCACGCAGAATTGCTTGGTTACAAGCCTCTGATTTGGAACTCTGGGTACAAGATGAGTTGGGAAACCTTCCTTGTACAGGTGAAAACCTGTTTGGCAGGGATTGGCAAGCAAAGGCCACTCAGATGGATGCTGAGAACTCTGCTTTGGATCGACTTTCAAAGTCTACCTTTGCCCCTGTTAAGAAAAGATTGTTTAAAAAGACATCTTTTTCTAAAAAGGGAAGATATTATCCCGCTCATGGGCAGACATCTTCTGCAGGTCGTTTTGCTGCAAAGCGTCAGCAACCACCTAAACAGGCCAAGTCAAAGGCTGCCAGGCCTACCACAGCCCAGCAGCCTCAACCTCCTCAGGGCCTCTGACTTGCAACTAAAGAACTTAGCCTTTCTAGCTCTGGAAAAACCAGAGCCCCTCACCATTCCAGGAAGGTTGACTTACTTTGCTCCCAGATGGGAGCAAATCACAGCAGAGCAATGGACCCTCTCCATCATAAAGGAAGGATACAAGCTTCATTTCTTGAGTCTTCTCACACCATGGTGAAACAGTTCAATTCTCCAACATCTCTCCTCAACCTTCTAGGTCAGGAGATTGCTACCCTTCTTGCCCAAGGGGCAATAGAAGAAGTACCTCTTCTTCAACAGGGCTCAGGGTTCTACTCCCCTTATTTTCTTATTCCAAAGAAAACAGGAGGCTACAGACCCATATTAGATCTCAGAGAATTGAACAAGTTTCTATTCAAGGAGAAATTCAAAATGATTTCTCTAGGGGCTCTGCTTCCATACCTTCAGAGTCAGGACTGGCTTTGTTCTCTAGATCTCAAGGATGCGTACACCCATGTCCTCATCCATCCAACCCAAAGAAGTTTCCTTCGGTTCCTTTTTCAAGGAAAGCACTACCAATACAGGGTGCTTCCTTTCGGTCTGGCCTCTGCACCAAGGGTGTTCACGAAATGCATGGCAGTAGTAGCTGTATTTCTCCGCACTCTAGGAATATTCGTATTCCCATATCTGGACGACTGGCTCATTCGAGCCTCATCCCAGTCAGAGGCCCAGACTTGTCTAACCTGCACAATGCGTATCCTTCAGTATTTGGGACTAGTAATAAACATCCCAAAATCTAATCTCACCCCTATTCAGTCTCTGGAGTTCATAGGGGCCTTGCTGGATACCACAACTGCAAGGGCCTATCTTCCTCAGGCCCATTGCCTACGTCTGGTGCAGTTAGCCTCCCAGATTCAGTTAAAGTCCCAGTTAACTGCTCGAGAGATGTTACAACTATTAGGCCACATGGCATCCACCGTGCATGTGGTTCCATATGCTCACCTTCACATGAGGGCAGCTCAGTGGACTTTGTCCACCCAATGGACTCAGGCATCACGTTGCCTGTCAGACAGAATAGCAAACTCCAGTCGCCTTTTTTGGTCTCTCCAGTGGTGGAAGTCCTCTCAAAACCTGTTGCTGGGGTCCCCTTTTCAGCAACCGCTACCCCAAGCAACTCTCACAACAGATGCTTCTCCAAGGGGTTGGGGAGCTCATCTGCAGGATCTCTCCACCCAGGGCATCTGGTCTCCACAGGAGACCTCTCTGCATATCAATCTCTTGGAACTCAGAGCAATTTTCTTAGCTCTCAGAGTGTTCCATTCCCTGCTCAGCTACAGGACAGTCCTCATCCATACGGACAACCAAGTAGCCATGTTCTATGTAAACAAGCAGGGAGGGACTGGCTCTCTGTCGCTTTGCAATGAAGCTTTGCGACTGTGGGCTTTCGCCAGAGAGCATCACATCCATCTTCTGGCAGTATATTTTCCAGGCGTTCAGAACTCTTGGGCGGACAGACTCAGTCGAGTTCTGCTTCCACACGAGTGGTCCCTCCACATGGACCAGATAGCCCGGATCTTTCGAATTTGGGGAACCCCAGACATAGACCTCTTTGCAAGTCCGTGGAATGCCAAACTTCCCCGGTTCTGTTCCAGAATTCCGTGTCAGGGATTTCAGGCCAATGATGCCTTCCTCCTTCACTGGGGTCAAGACTTCTTTTATGCCTTTCCACCAATTCCCCTAATTCCCAAGACACTATTCAAGCTTCAGAGAGATCAAGGGACCATGATCCTCATAGCACCACATTGGCCACGCCAAGTGTGGTACCCTCTACTTCTGCATCTCTCTCAAGCTCCCTCCCTGGACTTGGGCTCTGCTCCAGACCTTCTATCCCAGGAAGAAGGAACGTTGTGGCACCCAAACCCCCAGTCTCTCCATCTCAGGGCTTGGTTGCTGAGGGCCTAGACCTTCAAGATTTTCATCTCTCCCAGCAAGTCAGAGATGTTATTCATGCCTCTAGAAAGCCTTCTACTAGACGTTCCTATGCTTTCAAATGGAAAAGATTTACCATTTGGTGCTCAGGGAAGGGTCTAAATCCTCTTGCAATACCTCTGAATTCTCTACTAGAGTATCTTCTGCATCTATCCCATGCAGGTCTGAAAACGAATTCAGTAAGAGTCCATTTGAGTGCTATTGCAGCGTCCCTCAAGCCTCTCAATGGACAACCTATTTCCTCTCATCCTCTTATAGCAAGATTCATGAGAGGCCTTCTTTTAACTAAACCTCCCATTAGACCACCTCCAGTGGCATGGGACTTAAACCTGGTTCTTGGCCAGCTTATGAAGCCACCCTTTGAACCTTTAGCCACCACCTCCTTGAAATTTCTTTCTTGGAAGGTTATTTTTCTCATTGCAGTCACCTCAGCACGCCACATCAGTGAGTTGCAAGCTTTGGTGGCTAATCCACCTTATACAAGGTTTTATCATGATAAGGTAGTCCTCAGGACCAATCCACACTTTATGCCTAAAGTGGTCTCACCTTTTCATCTGAACCAAGAGGTGTATTTACCTGTCTTTTTTCCAGGACCTCATGCATCAAGTGCAGAGAGGAATCTTCATACCTTGGATTGTAAGAGAGCTCTCGCTTTTTACTTACAAAGAACACAGCAACATATAAAGTCTTCACAGCTCTTTGTTGCTTTTGATCCTTCTCATTTAGGACTTCCAGTCTCTAAAAGAACACTGTCCAACTGGATTGCTCAGTGTATTTCTTTCGCCTACCAGAGTAGAAACCTTTCTCTGGAGGGCCATGTCGCAGCTCACAATGTGAGAGCCATTGCAGCCTCAATGGCTCATCTAAACTCTGTGTCCATCGACCAAATCTGTCAAGCGGCCACCTGGGCCTCGGTTCATACCTTCACAGCCCATTACTGCTTGGACAAGGACTCCCGCCAGGATGCCTTGTTTGGTCAGGCTGTTCTCAAACACCTGTTCCATTCCTAATCAACTCCTACCCACCTACCCTGGTTGGATGCCAGAGATCCATGGGGGGAGGTAGAGTCCTTTTCAAGGACACACAACCTGGGGTCTTCCCCTGGCATCTGCAGCTAGGGAGTCCCCATATGTGAAGACTCATTCCTGCTTGTTCCTGGAGATAGCACAGTTACTTACCTGTAACAAGTGATCTCTGGGAACAGCAGAAATAAGTCTTCACAACCCACCCACCTCCCCTAGGAGTTGTATCTCTCTATCTATCTTTCCTTTCCTCTCTCTCTCTTTGTCTCAGCTTTAAAACTCGAACTGGAGAGAGGCGGTTGGGAAAGGCGGGAAGGCAGCGCGCAGGCGCTGTGGGATGCTCCCAAAACGTTCTTACTGGACGCTGGGGAGCGTTCCCGCGCAGGTTCCGTCGATACCGACGATACCCATAGGTGAAGACTTATTCCTGCTGTTCCCAGAGATCACCTGTTACAGGTAAGTAACTGTGCTTTCTTTACTCCCTGTGAACGTGATCTCTATATGGCTCCAATGCAAATGGATTTCCCTTTCCCTCTTTCTAGTTTAACCCACAGTGCCTCCCCTCTTCCTTTTAAGCTTTGCAATTCTATAGCTTTAATATTATTTTTGACATATAGTGCCACTCCTCCTCCCCTTCTTCCTACTCTGTCCTTCCTGAATAAAGTATAGCCTGGTATAATTACATCGAGGTCATGGTAGCATTATAAACTGCGATATGCTTAGTTATTAAAAGTATGATGATGTTGGGTGTATTACCTACCTAAGGCTAAGATAACTTTGGCTGAGCCTATTGCTGGGAGTGTTTCGGAACAAGTTAACATATTGAATGTTACTGAATTGTTAGAGAGTTCTCAAAGTGAGGACCCTGTACCTTCTACATTAATGGTAACCTTTGCTCTCCTCTCGGACAGGGAATGGCTGTTGAAGCTTTTTTTTAAGAAAAGGAATATACCTTTTAGAGGGTTGCTAGTTAGGATTTATCCTGATTTAGCTAGGACCACTCAGAAACGTAGAAAGGATTTTCTTTTGTTGCGCCTGGGTATTTTGCAGTTGGGTGGTTTGTTTTTTCTTAAACATCCATGTAAGTGTCTAGTAAAGTTAAATTCAGTTTCCTATGTTTTTTATGAACCAGCCCAACTTGTAGCTCTCATTAATGCTAAACGTTCGGAGACCCCGGCTGTTGACTCTCCAGTACTCTCATAATTGTGTAACTTAGTGTGGCAACTTGCTTCACCTTTCTTTATCATTTTTGGTCAATTAATTATTTGGCTCCTCCACTCTTTTGTGGGCTAGGGTGGAAAACGTTTGGTTTATTTGCTTGTTTCTGGGTTGCTCCAGTTTCTTTTTATATTTATTTCTGTGATGTTTTCCTGTTTCTTCAAGAATGTTTGTAACTTCTTGATATATTGTAAAACTTTGAAAATATAAAAAAAAAAAAAAAAAGTATGATGTCTAAATATGTTTTTATGGGGTTGTTATGGGAGGGATGATGCTTATGATTGAATATAATTATGAAAATCTTTGGGGAAGTGCTGGGAACCAACAGTTAATTGTGAGGGGGCACAAGGCTGAAGATCGATTATAAGACATCTAATATAGAAACATAGAAACATGATGACAGAAAAAGACCACATGGCCTATCTAGTCTGTCCTTCCATATCAACAACTACAACAGTCCACTTTTTATCTTTAGAGATCCTGTGTTTGTCCCATGCTTTTTTGAATTCAGTTACTGTCCTCATCTCTACCACCTCCACTGGGAGACTATTCCATGGATCCACTACTCTTTCCGTAAAGAAATATTTCCGCATATCACTCCTGAATCTATCTCCCTTCATCCTCATCCCATGTCCCCTCGTAGCAGAACTTGCTTTCAATTGAAAGAGGCTCTCTCCCTGAACATTTATGCCACGGAGGTATTTAAACATCTCAATCATATCACCTCTATGCCACCTTTCCTCTAAGGTGTACATACTAAGATCCTTAAGTCTGTCCTCATGTGCTTTATAATGAAGCCCACTAATCATTTTAGTAGCCACCCTCTGCACCGACTCCATCCTGTTCACATCCTTTTGAAGGTGCGGTCTCCAGAATTGCACACTATACTCCAAATGAGGTCGCACCAAAGACTTATACAGAGGCATATCCTTGCATTGGCTCTGCTTACAATATAAAGGAGATTTACACACCAGAAAATGAGAAATTGAACTGGTCAATTCTGCATTTTTCAGCAGATTTGGGGGGGGGGGGGAAGCCACACTGGCACGAGAGGTCTAAATTAAGCCTCTGGAGCCTAGGGCTTCTCAATCTCATAAGAGGCAGGCTGAGTCAGTCCAGGTTTTATCCCATTCCACCACCAATACCTCCATATACTGTCAGCTTTCATTTCTCTGAGACAAGCAGGAACTACAAGCTCATAGATACAATGGGGCTAAAACAGAACCAGCTCAGCCTCTCCCTTTATATCATAGGGTCCAGGCACTTCCAACTGAGCCTTTTATGGTCCGCTGGAATGGTAGAGCCCTTCCAACGTCAGAGACAGAATTTAGATGCTTTCTTTAAAAAGTTACATATAATACCCACCAAGTGAGTTCAAATCCAAACCTCACCTTCTCATCACAAAGAAACATCACTAAAAGCCAACAGAAGCTCATTGGAGGATCAGATACCCCTTCCCTAAACAAATCTCTCTTTTCACTGGGCTTCCTGAATATCCAGCAACAATCCCTTGGGCTGCCTAAATATAAACATACACGTTTTTAAAACTTCCTTTAAACTGTGCATCTGAAGACTGAAATCATAGCCCTGCAACAATGCTGCAAGCCCTCAAAGCCACTCATTGTTCCCAACAAATTATATACAATGAGCAGGTAATCCGGAGAATGTCTTCTTTCAGGAGTTGTAATTCAGCAAGGCTTTCTATACCACAGGTAACATCAACTCCTGCCCTCGCTGCTCTTTTTAAAGTTGAGCTCTTTTCTTACTCTGTGCTAATGCCTGTTTGCCCACAGAACACACAATCATGAGGAACACAGAAAGCATGCTGCCAAGAAAAAGCCAGGGTGTTTCATCCATCCCCACCCCCCAACTTAATGTATTATTTTTTATCACATAATCTAAGTCAATTTAATTTGCTCTCTCCATTCCCTTATAGTGCTGCAATATTCTTCTGGTTTGTTCCTTCCTTTGTGGCTCTTACCAGTGGGAATCCCATCACAGTCTAGGCAGATCACCCTCGAGTTTCCCCCACAGGCCCTGTAAAGTTTCCACCTCCTCTTCTACCCTTCACAAAAAGTCACATTTGTCGATACCCTCCACTCGGTGATTATTTGTGGACGAGGTCTGCTTTCACTTACAGCGAGCTAGAAATTAATGTTCCAAGACTAAATCCCATCAGTACAACTCTAAGCAGAGAGGGGTGTCATACCTGGAGAAACACTCCTTTGTCCCTGAAACCTAAAACACATCCCTTCTGTGATGTGCCCAAAACCCAATGGTCCTGGGCAGCAGATTAACACAGTGGCATATAGTTTAATGTGTACTTTTATATACCGCCTCTTTTATAAAAGTCAGGTTGTTTTATTTACCTTTATAATTTAATGTTTCAAAAACACAAGCACAACCTTTTTTTTTTAAAGGGTATGTGAATAAGACAATCCTAGGGTCCAGAATATTGTGTGAAAACTCCAAAAAGGTGTGGGCAAGAGAAGGAATAAGAGTATTTCTTGCCATCCTTCCTCCATTTATTAAATCAATTGCTATCATACTATGGTCACTATTGCCAAGTTGACCCAACACCCTTATCTCTTGCACCAAATCCTGTGTTCCACTAAGGACTAGGTCCAAACTAAGCTTCCCATCTTGTGGGTTCATGAATCAGCTGCTCCAAGAAGCAGTCATTTATTTCATCTAGAAACTTTATCTCCCTTGCATGTCCTGCCATGACACTAACCCAGTCAATATTGGGGTAATTGAAATCACCCATTATTATTGTGTTGTAACTTTTTGTTAGCTTCTCTGATTTTCTTTTAGCATTTCATCATCTGTCTGTTTTGGCCAGCCAGTCGGTAGTACACCCCCATTGCCATCGCCTTCCCCTTTTTACATGGGTTCCATAGAAATTCCAGTCTATTTTGTTTCCTGCAAAACTTTAATCCTGTGTGACTCAATGCTCTCTATAACATAGAGCACTATGATTCCACCAATTTGATCTACCTTATCATTGCGATATAGGGGCTTGTTTACAAAGCTGTGGTAGAGGATTCCGTGCGATATTGGAGCCGCGGCCCCATTGAATTCAATGGGGCCGCGGCTCCGATATCGGGCGGAGTCCACTACCGCGGTTTAGTAAGCATGCCCCATAGTTTATACCCAGGTATCGGTGTCCCATTGATTGTCCTTCTTCCATCAAGGTCTCTGAGATGCCAATCATATCTAACTTTTTCATTTAGTGCTATGTATTCTAGCCCTCCCATCTTATTTTTTAGACTTCTAGCATTTACATACAGGCATTTTAGAGGTTGCATTTTATTCATAGTAATTTGGTTATCTGTTAATTGGGGTATGTTGGATTCTTTCAGCTCTGTACTTAAGGGCATCTGGGTTACTTTTATCTTTATTGGAACCTCTCTTTGAGGATGCTCTAACTTCCCTCTTTTGCTGGTATTGTATTCTTCTGAACCATGCACTCGTGGGCAACTGTTGGCTTTCCCCTATTATCCAGTTAAAAACTGCTCTATCTCCCTTTTTAAAGGTTAATGCCAGCAGTCTGGTTCCATCCTAGTTAAGGTGGAGCCTGGTTCCATCCTAGTTAAGGCGGAGCCCATCCCTTCCCCAGAATGTTACCCAGTTCCTAATGAATCCAAAACCCCTCTTCTTTGCACCATCGTCTCATCCACGCATTGAGACTCCAGACCTCTGCCTACCTTTTTTGTCCTATGCATTGGAACGGGAAGCATTTCTGAGAATGCTACTCTGAAAGTTCTGGATTTCAGCTTCCTACCTAGAAGCCTAAATTTGGCCTCCAGAACCTTCCCCTCAGACTTTCCTATGTCATTGGTACTAACGTACCAAGACAGCAGACTTCTCCCAGCACTATCTAAAACCTTGTCTAGCCTACCTTTGCACCAGGCAAAGCTGTTACCATGTGATCTTTACATCCACCAGCCATCCAGCTATCTACATGCCTAATGATTGAATTGCCAACTATAACAGCCGTCCTAACCCTTCCCTCATGGGCCCATGCACCCAGAGAAACCTCCTCAGGGCGAGAGGGTTTTACATCACCTGGAGATCAGATCTTAGCTCAGGGGTCTCAAACACGCGGCCCGCGAGAGAACGTTGTGCGGCCCGCGACGGCTTCTGCTGCTGCTGCCGCCGTTGCCGCCGTGGCAACGGCAGAATCGACGGTCAATTTAAAAAAAAAAAAAACTGGCTTCTGCTGCTCAAGCAGCAAAATCAGCTGTCCTGCGGCCCCTTCCTCTCTGCCCAGAGATCCCCGAGAGTGCTCCATCAGCGGGTGCTTTTCAAGCCGCGAAGAGAGTATTTCCCTCTCGCGAGGCTTGAAAAGTGACTAGGTTTAAGCCGCGCGAGAGGGAAATACTCTCTTCGCGGCTTAAAAAGCATGCCGCAGATGAAGCACACTCAGGGCTCTCCGCGCAGAGGGGAAGGGGCCGCGGGACAGCTGATTTTCTGCTGCAGCAGCAGAAGCCAGGTTTTTTTAAAATTTACCTGGGGGGGGTGTAGGACTGGAAATGGGCTATTGGCAGGGGGGGGTATGACTGGAAATGGGCTATTGGCAGAGGGGTTGTGACTGGAAATGGGCTATTGGCAGGGGGGTATGACTGGAAATGGGCTATTGGCAGGGGGGTATGACTGGAAATGGGCTATTGGCAGGGGGGGGGTTATGACTGGAAATGGGATATTGGAAGGGGGGGTTATGACTGGAAATGGGCTATTGGCAGGGGGGGGGTATGACTGGAGATGGGCTATTGGCAGGGGGGGTTATGACTGGAGATGGGCTATTGGCAGGGGGGTTATGACTGGAAATGGGCTATTGGCAGGGGAGGTATGACTGGAAATGGGCTATTGGCAGGGGGGGGTATGACTGGAAATGGGCTATTGGCAGGGGGGGGTTATGACAGGAAATGGGGTGATGGGGGGTAAAACGAAGTGCGCTATGGGGAGGTTAGGACTGGTAATGGGCTATGGGGGGTCTAGGACTGTAATGGGCTGGGGGGGGTTGCTAGGACTGGAAATGGGCTGAGTGGAAGGGGGGCTTGAACTGCAAATGGCTGATGGGGAGGGGGGCTTGGAATGGAAATGGGCTGTGAGGGGAGGGAGCTAGGATTGGAAATGGGCTGATGGGGGGCTAGGATTGGAAATGGGCTGATGGTGAGGCTAAGATAGGACTGGAAATGGACTAATGGGGGGACTAGAAGGGAGCGGATGCTGGGTGGGGCTGGAACTAGAAGGGAGCTGATGTTGGGGGAGGATTAGAATGGGATGGAGCTGGGAAAGTGAAATGGAGAGGGGAAAAATATTTTGTCTGGGAGAGAAGACAAATCTACAATTGGCCAGGTATTGGGAGAGTAAGTGGGGATTGAGGATGGAGGGGTAAAATTTGAGTGGATGAGATAGGAATGAGGAAAGAGAAAAAGGAGAAAGATTAGTATGTTAAAGCAGATGTAGAGAGAGAATGGAAAAAAAACTAGGAGAGAAGAAAGGGCAAATGGACAGCAGACGATGGAGAGTTAGCAGAAGACATGAAGAAACCAGAAGAAAGTGGCTGGAACAATTGCAACTGAAAAAAATGCACAAAAGGTAGAAAAATATCTCTTTATTTTGAATTTATTAACTGGAATATGTCAGCTCTGGGAAATGTGCATCATTAATGTTTGCGCTTTGTTTAGTACAAGAGGAAATTAATTTATAGTTTTATTTCTACAGTGTTGTTGTACATTCCAAGTTTGGCTTTTGGGGTTCCCAGTTTAATTATTGTCTTCTTGTTTCTAAATCTTTTAGTCTTTCTTTATCCATACTCATTAAAGAGGCATGTTTACTAAAAGTTAGTGTATGGTAACATTATGCAAATATTTATGCAAATGAGACCCCTTATGCAAATGAGGCCCCGCGTCTTATGCGGCCCCCGGCTTACTTTACAAGTCCTCATTTGGCCCTCAAAGCAATTTGAGTTTGAGACCCCTGTCTTAGCTAAAGGATCACTTCCTGCCACACCAAGGTATGATGCTCTCCTCTCTCTCCTCCATGGCAACTGAGGGGCTGTCAAGCTTTTTAATCTCTCTCCCTTTTCTAAACTGAGATAGTAGTAAAAGATTTTATTTTGTCTTTATGTACTTTTCAAACTAAAGCATGAGTGCCTGTTGTGGAGGGTCGGTCTGTCCATCCATCTGTATGCATCTGTTTGTGCATGCACCAAGAAACAGATGTGCACAAGTTGGAGGAAAACACAAGGGAAAGGAGGAGTAGAGGAGTTACACAAGAGAACAGCAGCCGCTGATGGAAAGCCAGCACATTTGAATATGTTGGGAGAGAGCTCTCCTTGACCCAGTGCATATATTAAGAAGATCGTTGGCAGTAAAACCGAGAGATCCTACCAAATAGTCCAGATGCCTGTTTTATGTGAAGAACGGATCTATTTTAAGGAACAGGAACCCTGGAGTTGCTAGTTGAGGGTTGCACATGCTTTTATTTATTTATTATTTATGTTGTTTAGTTTCATTGGTTCTCTGTCATGTTAGTCCATGTGGAGATATAGAAATAAGGGCTAACAAACAAGTGGTAGGTGAGACCTTTTCCTGGACTAATTCAATATATCTGTGACTAGCTTCTGAGAGTGGTCCTCTCTTCATCAAGTCATTAAAGAAGGGCGGTATATCAAGTAACTTAATAAACATAAACATAGAGACAGCACAGGTTCAAATAGTACATGTCCTCTTAGTCTTAAGTTGCCTGTGTATGTCAGTAAAGGAAAGAAAAGGGGAGGGGGTCCTGGCTAAGGTAATGACAGTAAAACGTGATCTCTTTGAAAAGAAAGAGTAGTTCAGCATGATTTTTATATTGGCACAGGTTTACAGACCAAAACAGAAGCTGGTTAAAACTGTCCCCAGCCAATATCGCTACATTCCTTATTATAGTTCATCAGCTTCCCAGTGATTCAAAGACTGAAGCGATGCATCGTTACAAGTTTAGTCTGTGTATTCTAAACCGCAACAGGTGGAGTGAGGGAACCACTTGTTGAGAAGTGCTACACTAGACCAATCCAGACCTTGACTAAAGGGCCGAACTAGTC
This sequence comes from Ichthyophis bannanicus, assembly GCA_033557465.1. Classification (NCBI taxonomy): domain Eukaryota; kingdom Metazoa; phylum Chordata; class Amphibia; order Gymnophiona; family Ichthyophiidae; genus Ichthyophis; species Ichthyophis bannanicus. Next base: position 254,145,100 of record CM066039.1, read on the forward strand.
TATACAAATTATTTTCTTAGAGCTTGATGCAGTGAAGTGCGTTGCCGTTGGTGCAGGCAATAGCGCAGTGTGGCTGCAGAATGCAGGTAGGGATCTAACATGGGCATAATTGGTGCACAAATGGCTGTGCTAAGAGCAGTGCACAGCACATTTAAATGAAAGGTAACGAAGCAATTAGCTATGCAATGCAAGTGTGGAGAAGTGTGCGGAAGACCAGACCTGGGATTTTAACACAAGGTTTGAAGAGATGTTAAGGGTATATCAGTGCAGGTGAGAAATTGATGCCTTTTTCTTGATCACACATGCCTCATCCCGCACCTTTTTTTTACCTTGTTGAAGACAGTGCTGAAAAAATAAAAACAGCAGGAGATAGTGTGCTGGAACAATGTTATGTACATTCTGAAATGCTATCTGGTGCATAAACGGCAATATTCTGCACAGACCTTTTTCTGTACGAGTAATAGCAGTGTTTATGAACACCAGCAATATTTTGAGCAGAACTTCTGCACAGAATACTATTGCTGTTTTGTGCTCCAGATAGCATCCCAGCACATGCACACAATTGCCAAACTCATTTTGTGTGTGTGTGTGTGCAAAATATAGGTGCTGCTGATGCAGACCCCTGTGTACATGTGCCTGACTTGCTCTCCTTGTTTGGCAAAGACATTTTGCACACCGCTCATTGCTTACAGCTTTGCTGAGCAAAACCTCTGCACTAAACTTGCTTTAGGAAACACCTGCACTAGAGTTTTAGCACTTGGCTCTAGTTCAGGGTTTTTGCATCAAGCCCGTAGTGGCCAAATATTGTACATTTAATACATTGTATGAAAGAAGCATCACTTGCCCCTTACTCTGTGGTTGCAATACATCTCTAATTAGATGCAATTAGGAAAATTAGATGTTATGAGAGAAGAGAGGAAAGTGTCCAAGGATTGGGAGCTTGAGAGAGATTCTTTCATTTAAACCCCAGCAAATATTAAAAAGTAGTTAAGCTGTAAAGTATTCCATGGAATAATACCAAAGGGGGATATTTAGAAAATGTGTTTATTGGTCCGAAGTGGATGACAGGATGTTTGATGCATGATGTGTGAATGTGAGCATTAGGCATGGAATGAATGTGTTGTCATTGACTTGATTGTGAGGTATAAAACTTACAACAAAGGGTAACAACCTTATCACTTGTAAAAGCTGGAATTTACTGCACTTTATTGATGTTGTGCACTTGTAAAAATAATAATAAAAAGAAAAATGAAACTTGATAGCCAAAAGAATGGCTATCAAAACTAGAATTGGTTGGTTTATTTTTATAGAGGATAACATAATCTGTTTTTGTGTCCTTATTCAAAAAAGCAGGCTTGAGCACTAGGAATTGTTTGATCTTGGAGGAAACTGGTTTCATTTGCAGGCTGTGAGAACCTTTTCATTCGACCAAGATAAGAATTGTCCAGAGGTGATAAATTAGTTCTTGAGACGACAAAGGTCCCTCCCTTCGTCATTTGTAGAAGGGACCTACCTGGTCTGGGAAACCTATGTGCACTATCATGTCTGGATAATTCCTATGTTGGTCCAAGAACAGGCATCACAGCCTTTGTCAAGTTGGAAAGCTGGAAGATACGGTAAAAGCAGTTAGAGTAACTGTTTTAACAAAGGTTTGGAAGGTTCGAACAAATTCCTGCACTAAAAGTCAATAGATTGTTATTAAGATAGATTTGGAGAAAACCACTGCATGGAATCTAGCTGTTTTTTGGGATCCTTCCAGATACGTGTGACCTGGATTTTTCCATTGTTGGAAAGAGAATATTAGGCTTGATGGACTTTTGGTCTCACCCAGTTTGGCAGTTCTTATGTTTTACATGCAAAAGAAAATGCCTGTTTTTAAGCTGCTTTAATTTTTTTTTGTTTCTAGTTTGCCAGAGTATGGATATCCGGAACAACCTGACACAGTTCAGTATGCTGGAAAACTGTACTGTGATTGAGGGACACCTGCAGATCCTGTTAATGTTCCACACCAAACCGGAGAGCTTTCGGGAGCTGAGTTTCCCCAAGCTCACCATGATCACGGATTACCTGCTGCTCTTTCGGGTCTATGGGCTGGAGAGTATGCAGGACCTCTTTCCCAACCTCACCGTCATCCGGGGCACACACCTCTTCTTCAACTATGCCCTGGTTATCTTTGAAATGATGCACCTGAAGGAGATTGGTTTGTATAGCCTAATGAACATCACCCGGGGAGCGGTACGCATTGAAAAAAATAATGAGCTCTGCTACCTGTCCACTATTGACTGGTCCCGCATTGTGGACTCTGTAGAGGACAATTATATTGTAGCAAACAAGGAGGACAAAGAGTGTGGGGATGTATGTCCTGGGACTGTGAAAGGCAAGAGCAGCTGTCCGGCCACTGTAATCAACGGTATTTTCATTGAACGCTGCTGGACTCAAGATCATTGCCAGAAAGGTAAGAGCCACTTTTCCTGGTGTCAGGTTTAATATTTCAGTTCCTATAGGTAGCGTCAGAAGTTGAGGGCAGGAGTCCTCCCTTGGAGCTTGGAATATTGAGGGGAGCCCCTGGAAGACTGGAAATAAGGAGTAAGGGTGTATGGCTAGAGCACCACGGTGGTGCCTTGTTAAAGCCCTAAGGTAAGTGGGAGAAGCTTCCTTTTTGACATTTGGTTCCTTCAACATTTTGGTGCTCTAGGCTGTTGCCTTTGTCTATGCCTGAATCTGGGCCAGAGTCTTCCTACTACAGAACCTACTCTGTGTCTAGCCCATTATACAGAGCAGCTTTTACAGCATTTTGTTTAGTTTGAAGTTTCTAGGTGTCTTTGGCTAGTCTGTTTGCACCCTAAATCCTGTATGATAATGTGAGGACCCAAATGGAGAGGTGACAGACAGGGAGGATAAGATAGGAACTTTCCAATAACATCTACCAGGACAACCGCTTTTTGGTTTGAAAGGAAGTCTTAGAATCGGGATCTGGAAGGGACCATTGAGAAACTTATTAAACAGGAGAAAAAGACATTTATCTGTCCTGTCCTGGGCACCCATTTCTGATATGAATGACATTTTCTGGCTGACTGCCCTCTTCTGCCTTGCCAAATTCAGGAGAATAGGCCCTTGAGACCTTTACAAATTCATTACAAAGGTCATGAGTCTTTAAGGTTTAATTATATTTCAAAGTAAAGGGCATTCCGAGCAGGGTGGAAGACTAAGCCAATCTGACCAACAGCAGGCCAGCTATAAAATGAGATCGCTCCATAGTGCCATAGTTGGGGTGGAGGATTAGGTGGGGGGGGGGGGGGGGAGAAGGGGGGCATATCAAGGCCCTTCTGGCTGAAGGTAAAACAGTCTGGGGATAGGATTGCTTTCGAAGCTCAACAGCAGTAAATAAAATAAAATGTTGGATTTATTAGTTGGGAGAGAGCCTTCTGTTCATTGCTGGTGAATGACAGGATGAGTGGAAATCTCACTGCTAAATGTTCATCGCTGGAAGGGGTTTACATAAATTTGTAAGTTAAATTAACAAAAGTGGAAAAAAGGAAACCCTAATGGATAGGTGATGTCTGTCTGTGATCCTCTCTTAGAAGATGAATGAGATGAGGTGTTATGGGGGACAGTGTCTCCAAATAGGCTACTTGAGCTCTTTCCTGCCCCACTTTGAATTCCCTTTGTTTTGAGGTTGGCTGCAGTGCTCATTGGTCAATGACAGAAAATCAGAGCCAGACAAGGGTCAGCTGGAGTAGGTGGAGAGGCAGATACATTGGCAAAAAAATTGGATGCTGGGTCAAAAGAGCTTGAGAGAGATTTGCTGCTGCTGCAGCTAGAGGATGGTGAGCATTTGACTAGGACATGGCATGTGTACTAGAACACCCAGTGGGAATATGTCCTTTTCACCTCATTACTTTTGAAGAATACTAAAAAATGATGGAAATTCAGCCTTTTTTTATTGTAGTTTAAAATATAGCTTGTCATTTTGATGAGGTTCCATGACGCCGGTACTGCTTGTCAGAGGGCCCAGGTTTGGCCTCACCAGCCAGCATCTTTATCTTGGCCTGATAAGAGGCTGAGGATGCTGTGGAGAAAGCCTTCACGAGCCTTCCCTCCCCATGGGGGGTGGGTGGGAGAGGGAAATGAGTTCCAGCCATTGTGAAAAGAATATTTACCAATGAGATTCAGGGCACACATGTACTGAGCTCAAAAAAGAGCTTGTGGTTAGTGATGACTATAGAAGAGGGAGGGTGCGCTCTGACTGAGGGAGGAGGCAGGAAGGAAATGGGGCCGCTAGGAATGAAGATCCATAGTGCTTCAGCCTTGAAATTAGTCATAGATGGTAACGAGTGGGGTGGGGTCTGTACCAATTGGGATGGAAACTCAAGTTTGGTTTAGTTTGTTTACTTTTTCTGTATATTTATTTATCTCATTTAGATACTGCTTTCTGTAAACAAAGCTAAGTAACAGTGGTATACAACATAATCATTTCAGACAATAACAAATAAACCTAACTAAAATTATAATTTAAAAAAACATAGTAATTTTACAGTAAAACACAATATATATACTTACATTTTTAACTGCTTAATGCAGCTTAGTAAAAGAGCCTCTTAAGTTTGTAATTGAGTCAGTGGAGTGTTAAGTGAGTTGACAAAGGTCATAAGAGGCATCAATGGGATCTGACGTACTCATCACTCAGCTTTTAGCTGTTTGGCATTGTCTCTTTGGGATACTCTTCCATTAGATCTCAAGTTTGAAAATTAACAGTCATACTTAGGAAAGGAACTAAAACCTGTTTATATAAGCAAGCATTTGGTATTTGGAATGCTACCTGTGTTTACTTGGTTTCAATTTTGTTCTGTGTATTTTTAAATGTATATGTTTCTATGATATGTTTTTTATATTTGTGAACTGCTTTTAATATCCTAACCATAAAACAGTTAATCAAGCAATTACAATATTCTAGGCAACATCAATTACATTTGTATGCAGTATTATTGATATGTAAAAATCAATAAATCTATCAAGGCATATTACAAATGTTAGATATGTAGTTAGTTTTGGCATATTTTCTAGAAAATAGTAAAGCCAATTATTCTGAAAACAACGAATCCTGTCATACTTCTATTCATTTTCAGACAGACAAATTATGCTGAATTTCCATTTTGCATGGCCAATATTGATCAAGATTAGGATAGCAATAATTACAAACTGAAATGCAAGTAAAATATTCCCTTAATATTTTTTCTGTTAGCCAGTAACCAGTTTTAGTTGTGAATGATTATGGGAATTGGGGTGTGCTGCTAGTGCACAACTGATATGCGCACTAACAATTAACGCAGTGGCTTGATATTTGGCATGCGTGAATTCCCACATTAACCGACAAATGCAGAATGTGGTGGGAAATGGGCAAGGAAAGAGTGGGGACTGGCATCTTACATTAGGGGGATGTTTTTAGAAGCATACCCACGTCTAAAAAGCAGCTTCCTTATCCTGCTAGACAAGTCTAAACAAGTGGTTATGCTGCCTTGCCAGCAGCTGGAGGTAGAATTGGGCAAGTATCGGTGATGTCATCACTAGGTATACATGCTGGTGCAGCACAGAGAAAAGCCGGTATTTGTCTGCCTCCAGCGGGAGGCAAAGTGTGTGGACTACTACAGCAGCAAATAGACCTGACTCTCTTGGCCCACACCACAGTGCTGTGATCATTGTGATTGAGTCCTATGGGGCTCAGTATTGCTTGGAGTGTGGGTGCGCCCTTGTCTCCTCGAGCTGACAGCCATCCTGATTCCAGTGCTGCAACCCAGGAGTTCCTAACACTTGGTGGGTTGGAGAGGAGCAAGAGGATCCCATGGGACCCCTGAGGGGGGCTTGTAAGTTGGTCTTTGGCTCCCCTTCCCTCTTGCTGTCCTCTGCTTACTAGACTGTTTTTTTTTCTCTATGTCCCTGTCTGCCCATTATTTCCTATGGGCTGAATTTGGCTCTCTGTGCTGCTGTATAAAGCAGCTTATAATTAAAAAAAAAAATTGTTGTGCTTTTTGGCAGTAGGTAAAGCCCTTCTCTGGGTTTCCTCCAGTTAGCCCGTTGGGTGTTGGGATTCCCTTTCCAGGTCTCCCATTTTGTGGAGGCTTTGCAGTTACTGTCTGGTAAGTGGCCATTACCGTGCAGTAAGTGCAAGACTTTACCGCACGTCTGTTGGAGGAAATACCTAGCATACTGGAGTGAAATTTGCCTTGAACTACTACTGGAAAGGTGTGAGCTAAATCCAAATGTCTAGGCCTACCATCTGATAACAGTAGGAGAAAGAACTACAAATAACTTTGAGATGAGTAAAGCGTCCTTGTGGGTTTATTTAGAAGCAGTAAATCTGATGGCTATTTTAGCAACTTCCGTAGAGACACCTAAATATGAGAGCTGAGATCAGGTATGGCAGAAGGAAAGCTAAGCCAATAATAACAGATCCATGGGTGATGTAGTGCGTCTGACTACCTGACAGTGTTCTTCCCTCCTGCGTGTTCTTGCTAACTCTAAGCCACATCTTGTGGTGGACAAAGCTAGTTAGAAAAATGACAGGGAGAAATGACTACACCTTCATCCTCCACCTCTCCTTTTCTGGTTGCAAAACTGCTTCAGACTCTTCTGTGTCTATACGTTCTTTATTTCAAATGTACATTTTCTAGTTTCCTTATACACATACATCAGGTCTGTGAACAAGGAGAAAACAAAATTGACAGGCACCCAGACATTAGAAAGCATTTGCTCATTTGAATACAGAATACCAAATAGCAAGTAGATTTCGTGGCCCTTTTGATAGGGCATGAGGTGCCTCTTGGGTTGCCTTGCATTCTTGTCTTACAAATCCTGGAGAAGACTGGGTTCATTGCAGTTTCCAGTACTTTTATTTTTTTTCTGGGCCAATTTAAGAATTATGTAATGACATAGGGTGATCTTGACATCTTAGATATAACCAAAGCCAACATGTTAGGTGTCTCTGCAGCGGAGTGTTATGTAACCCTTGCATGTTACCAGTCTGCCGTACTGGACCTCTTATTTACTTTATGGTAGTGGACTGTCACAGAGGAATCGGGCATGAGATAACTGACTGTGTCCCTTACACCAGGTGACCTAATGCATAGGCTATGAATTAAGGAGGTGTGCCAGCCAGTCCAAACTGATTGGCTGAATTCCTCTAAATATATTATAGTAGGAGAACTAGTAGTCTTGCTGCCCTTGAGAGCCCCGTGAGAGTCTCAAGATCTAGATATGCAATTTAAGTTATTCACCTTCGATTTAATAGCATGTGAAACTTATTTTTGCTGTAGAATGTCTTGGCAGTGGCCTGATAAAATACTTGTAGTAAAATATAATTTGATTGCATAACATGTTAAACTTGCTCTGTAGGTTTCTTGTCTGCCTAATGAAGAAAATACTTTTTCTTTCAGTAGTAACATTTTAAAATGCATGTATAGGTGAATAAGCCATGCTTTTAGTCTGCTTTCTGAAGGGAAGAAAACTTTTTATAAGTTTACCATGTTCTTGTGTTCATCCTCTTCCCTCCCCCTCCCCGGCAATAACTTTTGTGTTTAGTGTCCTAGTCACACCAAACTTTTAGCTGCTAGGGGGATTTATGGCATGGGTATATATTTTTGATCCATTTATACCCAGACACCAGCATTCCAGAAAATAGGCACCATCAGTTATGCATGGAACTTCTTTTAGCTTTTCCCACTACTCTTTTATGTTGGGTTAAGAACCTAAACTTGGGGTACTGGGGAAGAGAGGTCAGGGAATTGATGGCATTGCGCCTGCCTTTCTGCTTCCAGAACTGTTGGACTTTGATCTGCATTGAGAGGTACAGACGTTAAACGCTCTCATACTGTGGTTTCTTGGTAACTAAAGTCAAAAGCTAAGATCACCTGCCATACCCTGACTCCTTGGTGTGAAGCTGCTGAGAGAGGGCCCCCCTTTTTTTCTAAGAAACCTCCATAGCACTGCGCCAGCAGCTGGGTGAGTCATCTATGGATAATCTCCACTCACTTGAGGTCTGGGTCTATGGGTTTCATAGAGGCAGCTGTTTGAGGCTGGTTGCAGGATTCCCAGTTTTGATTATTTTTTTGTTTCCATTTGCACATAGCTATCAGATGCAGCCTCTGTTTGCTACCTCTGCTCGACTTATGTGAACCCGTGATCATGAATGAGGTTGGTGGACTAGTCTGAGCTACCTCTCTCTTAGTCTCACAGTGCTTGCTCAGCATCATGTACCCATCGTGTTTTTCTCTTGCCATTTTTGAAAAAAAGAGAGAGACAGGCACTCACCAGAGTTTAAATAACACGTGTGTCTGTGAAAGAGAAAAATAAATTCACTGGACAGCAAAGCTCCTCCTTGTCCCCTCCCCATAAACAAAAACAATCAAAGATAGGAGCATTTGTTAAACAATTCTTAAAAAATCAAATATTACAAAAGTTAGAAAAAGGTCAATCATAGAAACATTAATGATGCAGCAGTAATATCAAACTTGGAACAAAGGGCTAAAAATATTTGGCCAATATTCAAAGGCACTTATACGTTTAGATGGTAATTCTGTAACGTGCGTACCGATGCCCCTATTAATTTGGACCTGTGAAAAAGCAGTTCTAGCTTAAACCACTTAACACATAGTTATTTAGAGCAAGCCAAAGATCACAGAACTGAATATACGTATTTTTTAAAATGCCATGGCTGGGTCTGAATGTTAACATGATTAAAGGTTTTGCAGAAATAAAGAAGGTTGCATGCCAATAAAGCATGAACAATTAATGTTTATAAAGGGAAGGACAATGTCCTCGGGGCCCACAAAATTCTGAGGATACCATTGTTCCATTTACTATGCTTGCTTTCAGTATTTTCATGTAACATTCTTTATTTGGGGAAAATATAATCTAGTGTTTTTTATTTTCCTTCATTTATTTATTTATTTAGCGTACATTTGTATCTCCAGGAACAAGCAGGAATGAGTCTTCACATATGGGTATGTCGGTACTGACGGAGTCTGCGCGGGAACGCTTCCCAGCGTCCAATCAAGAGCTTTTGGAAGCAACCCAGCACGCCTGCGTGCTGCCTTCCCGCCTTTCCCAACTGCCTCTCCTCAGTTTTTGTTTTTCCGTGGAGCCGGCAGGACGTCCTCCTGTCACCGCAGAAAATTCTTGTTTTTATTTCTTAGTTTTCTTGTGGTTGCGGCTGTCTTCCCGACGCCACCGGTAGCGCCGGTGTTCTTTTCTTTTCTTGTAAAATCTTCCTTTTCCACGGGATATTTTTTCTTCATAGTGTCCCACGGTCTCTTAGGCCTTTTAGGCCTCTTCTTTTTCCTTCATGGAACCGCCAGACACTTTCTCCAAGAAATGTTCAGACTGTGGCGGTACAACTTTATTTTTAGACCCTCGAAGTCGGTGTCTAACCTGCTTGGGTCCTGACAACAGTTTGGTGAGAAGAGGTTTTCAACATCGAGGTTCCCTCGATACACGGTTGCCCTCCAACTTCGGGGCACCGTCCTCTTCTTCTTCCACACAGGATCAGGTAACCCACAAACAGTCTGTTAAGACTAGCCAGTCCTCGAGTGGTAGGTCTCATGCACAGCATGTAGACGGCTCCGGCCTTGCCCTCGAGGGCCCACTGGCTTCAAAACCCCGGCGGGAGTCTTCGGTCTCCGAAGCCTATAAGGGGTTTCAGGTTGTTCCTGGGGTTCACCCCCCCCCCCACAGAACATACCTAAGCCGTGTACGGTGGTGGCATCCGCTTTGAGTGGTACCGATACCCTGGCATCGGCACTGGTGTTGGATGAAACACTCCTCACAAGGGATAGTCGTCTGGCGTCCTCGGTGGCTTCGGGACCGGTGGATACTCTCCAGATTGACTTTCCATTATCGGTACCAACACCGATACTACCACCGACGTTGGTACCCTCCAGATGTGCATCGATAGCCTCGCTTCCTTCGATGCCGAGTCTGGAATCGATCTCCAGTCTGGAGGAATGGGTACCGACTCGCTTTGGTACCGGCTCTCGGCCGTACCGAAGGCTCGGTTCCGATGATTCGGATCCGCAACTCTCGGTTCCCCCGAGGCCGATTGAGTTGCCACTGGTTGACCTTCCTTCATTGGTATCCAACACGGTACCGAAGTCGGTACCGATGTCCTCATTACCATTACGGTCGGTGCCTTCCATGCTTCGCTTATCAGGCTCTCGGCCCCCAATGCCGAGTTTGGAATCGATCTCTAGTCTGGAAGACTGGGTACCAATAGGTTTTGGTACCGACACCGATCGATACCGGTGCTTCGGTACCGAGGATAGCAGCCGGAGGTTTTCGGTTACCTCGGTACCGAATGGACTGTCACCGATGACTGCTCCGATGTCTTTGTCGGGCTCGACTCCGACATCGGTACCGGTATTGGCATCGGTACCGGTATCCACAGTAGCATTGTGGCCAACTCCTGCCATGCTTTTTTCAACAGGATCGCTCCATTCTATACCAAGCTTGGAGTCGATACCTGGCATGGACAATGTGGTAAGGACAGTTGCTGCTCCTGACAGCCAGTACCAGCAACCACCCTTATATGTAACACCTTATATTCTCCCCACCCTTATATGTAACACCGCTTTGACCCGGTGAAAAGCGGGATATAAATACAGTTAAATAAATAAAATAAATAAATAAATAAATCCCTTAAGCATTCCACACTGCACTCTACAGGATCTTCTATTCCTATATATTTGGATAACTCTGTGGGTGCTCAGGCTAGTTCTTTAGATCTACCCTGTCCAAGGGAGATTCCTGTCTGGGATCCTTCTTTTCAGAGTTTCCTCCTGGATATAGCAAGATCCCTTGCTATCCCTATTCCAGGTCATGATCCTGCACAAGGCTGTTTCTACCAAAGCAAAGGACAACATAATGCTTCCTTTGCATCATTCCTTGCAGGATCTCCTTCTAAGAATGTGGGAAACACCTTTAAGGGTACCCCCACCTCCCAGGGCAACTGATCTCTTATATCAGGTGCCCCCCTCTCCAGGGTTTCAAAAGACTCAACTTCCTCATTATTCCATAGTAGTGGAATCAGCAATGAGGCGGGTAAAGAGTAAGAAAAAGCACTCTTTTTATACGCTAGGTCGTGAGTCTAAAACACTAGATGCCTTTGGACGTCAAACCTTCCAGACATCTATGCTTTCTGCAAGAATTCTCTCATATATTTTTTATATGAGTCTTTCTCTTGAGGAGGTCACAAAGCAATTACATCTTTTGACTCCTTTCCTTCCAGATTCCAGGAGTACAGACTATTCCTCACTGCTTAAGCATATCCAGAATATCTCTTGGTTTCTTTCTCGTGCTTCCCTAGACTCTTTTGAGTCTGTTAGCAGGACTTCTGCTATAGCTATAGGGGCACAACGTAGAGCCTGGCTCCAAGCTTCAGACTTGGACAAATGGGCACAACAACCGCTGGGACATACTCCTTGCACTGGAGAAAATCTTTTCAACAAGGAGTCTTTACGTCAGGTTACTCAGTTGTCCACTGATTTACCTGTTCCTAAGGGTTGTTCTACACCTTCTTCTGTCCCAGTAGGTAGGAAATGTCCTACCAAACTTTCTTCCCACAGGAGAAGAAGGTTTTATTCATCACTTGCCCATCATACAGATGTTCCCCAACAGGGGAGGCATCGTCCTGGTCTGAAGAATCCAACCTCTCACCAGGCTCAGCAAACCTAGCACCTGCAGGGTTTCTGATCAATCATCATCAGATGCTTGTGATTCTTGGGGTTAGAATCTACAGTTGCTTCTTCTCAATAGAGGCAATCCACCGCTTCATTCTAACCCCTACACATTGATCTCTTTCCAAAAGACATCCATTTTTTCTATATTTCTATCAGCTGTCAGGATGTTCATGCCTATAGGTCACAGGTTTCTCCTCTTTTTCCTGCTAGGGAAAGAGGTCTAACCACTATTAAATGATAGTTCCTGTGCCAGCATGTATTTTTTCCTTTCTATAGACTTACTACTTGGTAAGTCTTCTTCAGCTCCATTCTCTTCACCCTCTTACCAAGCTTTTCCTCTGTAAGAGCGGAATTACTTTACTGGGGGGCTTTTTCTTCAGCCTCTCTAGTTTTGTCACTTTCCAGTGCGGAGTTTTCCTCTCTGAGATACCTCCTCTGTTTCAATTTTGCTTTGGGGCAGCTTATCAGACATGTCCAGAGTTTTCTACTCCTGTTCTGTCTGTTCTTTCTGTTTTTGAACAGTAAGATTCTTTCTGCTGTCTTGCTAGCAGCTGCCCATGCAGGAGCCTTAATGTTTGGACCACTGGTTCTTGTCCACAAACAACCAGATTTGTCCTCCACTAACATTCTGTCTAGTCTTAGTAGTGGCTCCAAGTCAGTGCTTTCATCTATCTTAGAGATTATCTCACTACAAGCTTTCTGGATTATCTGCCATTTCTGCCATCTCCATTCTCCTGGGTTTGGCAGCATAGTTGGCAGAGATACTGGCTCTCTAGCAGCCAGTTCTATCTCCTCATTCTCCTGCATCATGCTCTCTGCAATTCTACAGAGAAGCTTTCCACTTTGGCCCCTTGCTAGAGAGCATGGTTTTTTTTTCTCCAACAGCTATCCTAGATGGTTTGAAAAGGCTTTTCAGTCATGTCTCCCATGACTAGAAGGTTCTCCCTTCTTTTACTATCTCCTTTTTGATATAAAGGACATAGGCCTTCTCTCATGTAAAAGCTTAAGGAGTTGCCAATTCCCTGCTTTGGTCCATAGCATTCCCAGTCGGGGATATGCTCTTTCTCCTTGCAGCTCGTCCTCATGGTAAGAACGCATGATACATTTTGCGCTTAAGCAGGTCAACATGGTATCTCATCTCTATGTGTCTTCTGTCTACTTACCATGCTATGTATGTATGGAAAATGTTTTTAGCACCACTGTATATAGCCCACCTTGTATATAGCTCAAACCAATCTAGCACACATTACAACACACACTCAACTAAATTTCACCCTCACTGCATGTATAACACACTCACTTTACCAGATTGTTTGCTGTACCACCTTGATTATTAAGATAAGGCGGTTTAGAAATACTGTTAAATAAATAAAAAATAGTCCTGGAAGACTCGGGACTTGCTGGCTGCAGATTGATATTATCCTCTGTTTTCACGTAACCGTCCTGGTTATTTCACTAGCTAGCATCCTTGCAGATCATAACCAGGGGGAATAGATTCTCTATATAGCTTCTCAAGTAGGTTCCACCTCCTTGTTATTAGATGAATCTTTCCTCTCCACATATCCTATGTGAATACCGTGCTGTAGGCAAATCTCTGTCTGTTTAATTGCAGACACCCATATTTAGGCCTACATATCCATATTTATCTTCTGTGTGTATTTTATGCCCCTCCATATCTCACTATAGATATATTATTATATGTCTATCTCTATCTCTATATGTATATCTATATTTATATATATATATATATATATATATATATATGTATTTGTCAAGATATTTTATTATAGATAGATATGTATCCACATACTTAGCTATCTGACTGTCTATGTTCATATAGCTATATGATTCTGACAGAGGGGCTTTACCCATACCTATGCTACCCAGCAGGTTTGGGGTTCTACGCACACAACCACTCCTGTGGTAGTCAACAATTTTTATACCATAACCCAAGGGTTAGGTACCTCTGAAGCTCTCCGTGCCCAATATCTCTCCTAGCTTACCCCAGTTAGGAGAGACATTGTGGATCTTCAGTTACTCACAGGCTTTAACGCCTCAGGCATTGTCCTCTCTTTTTGGGATACAAGGGGTTCCCATACTCTTTCTCCCCACAAGGACTGTGCCTGTTTGTCCAAATTGGTTAGCCTTTCTCTTTTTGCTCCTAAGAGTGAGTCACTCTGCCGCCAAAAGAGTTAGGTTTTTGTCATAAAGCCTTCCGCTGAAGGCCCACCGTTTTTGTACTACCCCAGTTTTTCCTACTGGGGTTACCTTTCAGGATTCTGACCTCCACTGTTTTTCCTACAGGTTTATTACCTCCACTTTACAGTGAGGTCCTCTTCAAGGTTCCTCTACTGGGTTTCCCAGTAGATCCATGAACCTCCATACTTCTGTGAAATCCTGTCAGGGGAGGTCCATATTGCAATATCCTTTGCAATATCATTGATGACAATCATCATCCACACATGGACTCCTTCTCTGCAGTCCTATGCTAGGTTAGCTGTTCCACAGCATCCTTCTTTCTTCAACTTCAACAGGACCACCCCCACACACAGCACACACAAGTCCATATCCCCAACCCCACGACCCCATACCACATCACCATCTCACTTATCAACACCCGCTCTGTTAGAAATAAATACCACATGCTCTGAGACCTCATCACACATAAGCAGATTGACCTCCTATGTGTGACAGAAACCTGGCTGACAGATACTGACACGGTACTAATTAACCAACTAACCCCAGAAGGCTATACCTTCCATCACTGCTCCCGGGCACACACCAAAGGAGGGGGTGTTGCCATCATCGCTAAAACTGACCTCCACCTCAGAATCCTTTCTTCAGAATCCACGAATGAAGCTGACCTCCTCACCCTCACCAATAAGCACCTCTCAGTATGCCTAATCTACCGGGCACCTACCAAGACCACTAACCTACCAAGGATACTACAATTCATATCAGAAAGCACCTGTTCAGCAAAGGAACAAATCATCCTAGGAGACTTCAACTTCCCATCGCTGCAAGATGAACAAGCAACAACCTTCCACACCGCCATGACTGCGATGGGTCTAGTTCAGATCGTACAGGAACCCACCCATGAAAAAGGCAACACTCTAGACTTCATATTCCTAACCTCCACGACCGCCACCTCAGGAAACAAACCACAGATTTCACCAGTACCCTGGTCTGACCACCACCTCATTGCCATATCATATACACACCAACATAAGACCAACAAGGAAGACGGTAGCCACATAAGAAGATTTAAAACATTTAACAAAGAGGACTTCTTAGCACAAACTCTACCCAATCTACAAGCAAACTCCAGTAACATCAACGAGCTAATACACAACTGGAATACCACGATCTCCGCAGCATCCGAAGCATCAGCAAACAAAGCCCCCACCAGACCTCCTTCCACAAAAGCCAGATGGTTCACCCCCAGTCTTCGGAAGCTAAAAACAAAACTCAGAAGAACTGAAAGAAAATGGAGAAAATCCAAAGACGAAAATGACAAAACAAAATATTTAAATGAACTCAATGCGAATCACTACGAGACCGACAAAGCAAAGAAAATTTACCACATGAAAATCATAAATACCTCCATAAACAAACCTCGTGAACTCTTTCGGATTGTCAAACAACTGACAAAAGCACCCCAGAACTCGGACCAACTACCGAAGATCCCACCAGAGCTACTGGCCCGACAATACAAACAACTACAACCTCCACAGAACTCGCAACAGAACTCGCAGCTAAACGGTGAGACAACCACAACAGACCTCCACCCTAACTTACACAATGACTGGACCACATTCAAAGAAACCTCACCAGACGAAATATCAACCACCATCGCATGCCTCAACACCACCACCTCTCCGCTAGACCCGTGCCCCACTGACTGGATAAAGAAAACTAGAAACGAACTGAGCATGCCATTAGCTCATATCATCAAGGAATCCTCCCAAGGACACATGCCAGATGCCCTCAAAACCACAATCATCCAACCATCATTAAAAAAGCAAAACCTGGATCCCCTAGACCCAGCATCTTACAGACCCATAGCAAGCCTACCCTTCACTGCCAAGATAATCGAGAAGATCGTCCAGCAGCAACTACAGGAACACCTTGATCTCAACAACATACTGGATCCACAACAACACGGCTTCCGCCCTCTACATGGAGTTGAGACCCTCATGACCACACTGATGAACACTCTCCTCATAGGAACGCAAGAAAAACACTCTGGATATGCCATGATCTTCCTTGACATATCTGCAGCTTTTGACACCATCTCCCACAACATCCTCATACACAGACTACGGTCAATTGGGATCAAAGACACTGTACTACAGTAGTTCCAATCATACCTAACTAACAGAGAGCAACTAATCCGTACCAGCAACTCGACATCCCCCCCATTTCAGCAACACCAAGGAGTTCCCCAAGGATCCACACTATCAGCCATGCTTTTCAACATTTACTTTCAACCACTCTGCTCAATCATACGCACTCACAACATCAGCTTTCACATTTACGCTGATGATATCATGCTCTATGCCCCCATTACAACCACGAACCCAACAAACACCCATCTATCAACATGCTTCACCGAGGTGTCCAACTGGTTACAAGCAAACAACCTATCCATCAACATAAAGAAGACAGAAGCCCTCATAGTCACAAAAGACCCGGACTTTACACCACCTACACACCTCAATATAGGTACCACAAGCATTCAAATACAACCTCAAATAAGATACCTGGGCATTATTATTGACCAAGCACTCACCTTAAAGCAACAAATCACCAAAACCTCCGGAACTGTATTCCACAAGGCAAGAACAGTCCAACGTCTCAGACCCCTTCTTGAACATCAGGACTTCCGAACTGTAATGCAAGCCATGACGCTCCCACATCTAGACTACTGTAACATACTATACCATGGCCTTCCAGCCACACAGACGAACCCCCTCCGAACAGCATTGAACACCACAGCGAGAATCCATTCAGAGAGCAAAGAAGACCGACCACATCACCCCAATTTTGAAAGACCTACACATACTCCCCCTCGAAGCAAGGACTAAATACAAAGCCATCCTACTCACCCACAAAGCCATACATCAAACACGGAACTCCCAACTTCACACCCTACTGTCTCGACCAGCTCATGGCAGAACTACCAGACAAGCCTCCAGCAACTCCCTCACCATCCCTCACAAAAGAACCAAATGCACGCAACGGACCTGCAATCAAGCCTTTGAACTGTATGCTCCATCCTTATGGAACTCTCTACCAAGCTGTCTCCGAAACAACACCAATCTACTATCTTTTAGAAAACAGCTGAAAACCATCCTGTTTCAGAAATACCTCAACATGACCCCCACCAAAAAAGCGCAATAACCACTGATCTCACCCACCATGACCCCCTAACTCAAACTATACTAACCTGACCATGTCCAAAATCTGTCCAAGTCCAAAGTCTGTCACACTATGTCCTATGTTGAAATCATCAATGTAGCCTCCCTGGTGATGGCCCCGCCCGTATACGTAAATTCCCCTCCCCCTTTTTATGTAACGCTGCTTTGACCCGGTGAAAAGCGGGATACAAATACAGCTAAATAAATAAATAAATAAACTCCTACCCTCCATCCTCAGGATGCCTGGTGTTCTGGGAGATAGCATGTTCCAACCTATGACATGCTGGGGCTCCAGGCATCTCAGCTTGGGAGTCCCCATATGTGAAGACTCATTCCTGCTTGTTCCTGGAGATAGCACAGTTACTTACCTGTAACAGGTGATCTCTGGGAACAGCAGGAATAAGTCTTCACAGCCCACCCACCTCCCCAGGAGTTGTATCTCTATCTATCTTTCCTTTCCTCTCTCTCTCTCTCTCTCTCTCTCTCTTTGTCTCAGCTTTAAAACTTAACTGAGGAGAGGCAGTTGGGAAAGGCGGGAAGGCAGCACGCAGGCGTACTGGGATGCTTCCAAAAGCTCTTGATTGGACGCTGGGAAGCGTTCCCGTGCAGACTCCGTTGGTACCGACGTACCCATATGTGAAGACTTATTCCTGCTGTTCCCAGAGATCACATGTTACAGGTAAGTAACTGTGCTATACCGCTACTTCCAGCGATCAGTAGCGGATTGGATTACATATTGGAAACTGTCAAATCAGGACAGAAAAATTTGTAGTATATACAAGGTAATTTGAAAGGTAAGCACAACACACAGTAATTGTTTACATATTCACATTTTTACATATATACATTTTTGGTTATTGTTATTTTGGTTTTCTGATATCAGAGTTGTGTGCAAATGTTTGTATAAGGTTTATGGTGATAATTGATCTCTTTGTCATTTCTGTAA
Source organism: Ichthyophis bannanicus (assembly GCA_033557465.1). NCBI lineage: Eukaryota > Metazoa > Chordata > Amphibia > Gymnophiona > Ichthyophiidae > Ichthyophis > Ichthyophis bannanicus. Next base: position 254,163,192 of record CM066039.1, read on the forward strand.
TATTTGATCTTTTTAAGAATTACCTCTCAGTTTGTTTAGCTAATGTTTCTACCCTTGATCTTTTTGTTTGCATTTTACTTTTGATCTTGGATTTTTAGTGGATTGCTGTTAATGTTTTTCAAGTTAAATATACTACCCCAACATATCCTCTGCTGCAATTTTCCCCTTTTTTCTCATTCCTCTTTTAAAAATGTTCCTTATTGTCCTGCTAGACCAGTCCAGACAAGTGGTTTATGCTCTCCAGCTAGCAGGTGGAGGCAGACTAGAGCAACTTTCAGTGATGTCATCACTTGTATATATGCTGGTGCAGCACTGGGAGAAGCCAGTATTTGTCTGGCTCTAGCAGATGCATGGTGCAGCAGTATAGATAGGCCTGTTTCCCCTGGCTCAGACTATGATCCTGTGACTTGTGTGCTTGAGACCAGTAGGCCCAACATTTGGTGAGCCAGAAAGCGGACTGGAGAACCCCATTAGGTCTCTAAGAGAGAGGTGGTAAGTTTGGTTCCAGGCTCCTCTTCCCTCTTGATATCTTCTGATCTGCTTAGTGAGTATGTATTTGACTTTTTTCCGATTTTTCTTTTCTTTCCCAATTGAACTGAATGGGCTGTATTTGATTCTCTCTTTGCTGCATGCAATAAAGCAGCTCTAAATTAAAAAAAAAGAAGAAAAAAGCCTCTCTTCTACAGCAGCAGGGCCTTTCAGGACTGTGGAGGTGAGGGGGCAGTTCTACTAGGGTTTCCCCAGCTGGCTTGAAAGGTGCTAGGATTCCCTTTTTTGGGGTTCATTTTTTGCTGTGGCTTTTACAGGTTTTTTTTGGTGGGCCTTTTTCACATTTTTTTCCCTGTGGCCTTTGCAATGGTTCCTTTTGGCCATGATTAAGCACTGCCTTTTAGTGTTTTTATTTATTTTTTTAAATCTCCAGTAACAAGCAAGAATACAGTTTTCACATATGGGTGAATGTCACAGACGGAGCCCGTGCGGGAACACTCCCCAGCATCCAATAGAAAGCCTTTGGGAGCACTCCACTGCACCTGCCTTCCCACCTTCCTGACTCCTTTCCTCAGTACTTGGTTTTCCGCGGAGCCAGTAGGATGCATCGTCCTGTCACGGCCGCAAAACATTTTTTTGTGTCCTTCGGGGTACATCGTGCTGCTTTCCTGTCGACACCAGTCTCGTTGAATCAGGCACCGGTCCCAATAATTTCTCCTTTTTTAAATTTTTCTTTCTATTGATTTTCACCATGGATCTCACTGCTAAAACTAGGCCTCTAGGCCTCCATAGCCTTATCTTCAATCTCAAAGACAACTTTTTTAGACGTGAAAAAGCTGTCAGTGTGTTAAAAAAAACAAACAAACAAACAAGTCTGCCAGTACCATTTTGGCCACTGATAAACATGACTGGTGTCTAAAATGTTTGGGTCCTGAATATCAACCCGATTCTTGTCCTTTGTGCCAACAAAAGACAAAGAGTGACTTCAAGAGCCGAGCCAGACATTTTGGATCATTGTTCACCTTGGACTTGGTTTCAGTGGCTTCCATTTCACTGAGGGCATCTCATGGGTCTCTGGTGTCTTCAAAGTCCAATCACAAAAGTAAGCCAAAGTCTGTGGCCATTTCCAAATCTTCAGCCAGATGGATACTGAGACCAGGGAAAAGTCTAGCATAAGCATCATGACTCCCCTAGAGGTGCTTCCGATGCAGACCAGCCAGTCAAACAGCCCCAGCGGGAGGATCTGTCCTCCAAAGCACAAGTGGGGCTCCAGAATGCTCCCGAGGCATTGACCTCTGGAGAGCTACTGGTTCCATGTTCTGGGATGGTGGCTCAGAGCCCTGTAGGTGATTCCACCCAGACATCAGCCATCTTCCTAGACCAGAGCATGCTGTCTCCCGAGAGGAGTTTGGCAGCATTCCTAGCAGCCTCGGTACCAATAACATTGAATGATTCAGGAGTGCAGGCTTCGACACCAAGCCTACAGCCAGGTGTATCGGGCCCAATGCTGGCCCTTGAACTGGCATAGTCTGAGCACCTGAAGTTGATTCTTTCGTTGGAACTGGTCGATGTCCCCTGTATCCAATAGACTCTGACTGCCATTGCTCTCAGTTCTGATACCTCTGAGTATCTGTATTGGCATCGACCATCGACTTCCATGAAGCATCAAGGTTGAGACCAGGACCGCCGATCCTTTGATTTCTTACCAGACTCTAATACAAGTTTCTTTTTTTTTTTTTTTTTTTTTAACTTTTATTTAAGCTTTTCTTGAATGTACAATACAAATAAAAAGAAATATATATTATGAGATACAAAATCTTCAAGAAAACAATATACCACTCATCATAAAGATACACATCATGGAGAGAGGAAAAAACACCGAAAAACTAAATGAAAATAAAAGCAAAAAGGAGTAAATACTCCACATAAGAGAGCTGTATTAAACAAAATCATTCCTCCCCCGTTTACTCTCCCCTAACCTCCTTCTCAGACAACCACCGACGCAGCGACGCTATGTCGGTGTATACATAATTCTGACCCTCAAAAGTGATTAAACACCGACAGGGAAATTTAAGGAAAAAAGAAGCACCCAACGCTATAACCCGGGTTCTTAACTCCAAATACTGCTTACGGCGAGCCTGGGTTGTTCGACCCACATCCGGAAACACCTGCATTTTGAATCCACAAAATAAAACGTCTTTGTACTTAAAATAAGCACGGAGAACCTGCAGTTTACGAGATTCAGTACTGAAAGTCACCACCAATGTACAACGTTTGGTGATGAGATCTAGTGAATCTTCTAAAAAAGCAGTAAGATCTTGTCCAACTGAGACATCAACAGGAGGGGGGGGAACCCCATCCTGTGACGGCAGAGCAGGAACAAGAGTAGGTATACAATACAATTGAACCACATCCAATGTCTCACTGATATGTAACACTTCAGTAAAATATTTCTTCAACAAAATTTCAAAAGAAAGTAGATGGGTATGAGGAAAATTTAAGAAACGTAAGTTTCTTGCCCTTTGCTGATTCTCAAACGCTTCCAGTCTGCATAATAACAAGGCAACATCTTTAATAAGCGAAACATTAACATCCTTACCAGACTGGAGTGTAGTATCAACACGGGCAAGAGACTGAGAAAATGCAACCAACTGGGAATCAATAGCTTGTACTTTTTCAACAACAGAATGAGTAAATGTACATAATGAGGAGACTGTTTTAGAAAGACGGGAGTCAATCTGCTGGAGCGCTGACCAAATGTCAGATAAAGTTACCTCACGGGTAGGAGAAGATGGAAATTCGCCTGTATCAGCTGGGTCCACCGGGAGTAGAGTCGGGGGAACAACAAGGGGGAGAGAATCCACAGGCGTAGAAAACTGAGGAGGTTGAGGAAGAGGGGGAGGCGTCCGGAGTACAGGGCTAAGAGACGCCCCTTCCGAAGACAGATTAGCAGGCGGCAGGGGTAAAAGATGCCGGTCCATGGGGCCGCTCAGCTTACCTCGCTGATTCTCCTTAGCGACGGCTCTGTTCTCCATCTTCGCTTTGCGCTTCCCCATTGAACCCGGCAACTTCTAAACCGGCGTTCAGAGAAATATCCTCAGGAACACCGAAGGAGCACATAAGGAGCGTGTCAGGCCCCTTATGACACGCCCCTTCAGACACGCCCCCGCAGGCCGCACACACGCAGCCGCGTGTGAAGCAAGCAGATCTTATGGGGCTCGGTGGGGTCCTCAGTCCCAAGGGCGACCAACCAACGCCTGCTGATGACCGGGCAGGGACCCGACTCCCACCTGCAACGCCGCTCCGCGGACCAGGAACACCCGCGGCAGCTCTCAGGCAAGAAGATCTTTTCCTCTCTCACCGTGTTGCAAGACCAGCTGAAAATTTAAAGGGCTCGGGGGGGTCCTCAGTCCCAAGGGCGACCAACCAACGCCTGCTGATGACCGGGCAGGGACCCGACTCCCACCTGCAACGCCGCTCCGCGGACCAGGAACACCCGCGGCAGCTCTCAGGCAAGAAGATCTTTTCCTCTCTCACCGTGTTGCAAGACCAGCTGAAAATTTAAAGGGCTCGGGGGGGTCCTCAGTCCCATGGGCGACCAACCAATGCCTGCTGATGACCGGGCAGGGACCCGACTCCCACCTGCAGCGCCGCTCCGCGGACCAGGAACACCCGCGGCAGCTCTCAGGCAAGAAGATCTTTTCCTCTCTCACCGTGTTGCAAGACCAGCTGAAAATTTAAAGGGCTCGGGGGGGTCCTCAGTCCCAAGGGCGACCAACCAACGCCTGCTGATGACCGGGCAGGGACCCGACTCCCACCTGCAACGCCGCTCCGCGGACCAGGAACACCCGCGGCAGCTCTCAGGCAAGAAGATCTTTTCCTCTCTCACCGTGTTGCAAGACCAGCTGAAAATTTAAAGGGCTCGGGGGGGTCCTCAGTCCCAAGGGCGACCAACCAACGCCTGCTGATGACCGGGCAGGGACCCGACTCCCACCTGCAACGCCGCTCCGCGGACCAGGAACACCCGCGGCAGCTCTCAGGCAAGAAGATCTTTTCCTCTCTCACCGTGTTGCAAGACCAGCTGAAAATTTAAAGGGCTCGGGGGGGTCCTCAGTCCCAAGGGCGACCAACCAACGCCTGCTGATGACCGGGCAGGGACCCGACTCCCACCTGCAACGCCGCTCCGCGGACCAGGAACACCCGCGGCAGCTCTCAGGCAAGAAGATCTTTTCCTCTCTCACCGTGTTGCAAGACCAGCTGAAAATTTAAAGGGCTCGGGGGGGTCCTCAGTCCCAAGGGCGACCAACCAACGCCTGCTGATGACCGGGCAGGGACCCGACTCCCACCTGCAACGCCGCTCCGCGGACCAGGAACACCCGCGGCAGCTCTCAGGCAGGAAGATCTTTTCCTCTCTCATACAAGTTCTTTAGAATCTGATGGGAGGGGGTCACTTGATACATGAGAACTTTCCGACATCCCCTCTGACCCTTCGCTACCTCAAGAATGGCATTGGTCCCCACCAGAAGATATGTCCTTTCAAGACTTCACATGTGACATGGCAACAGGGTTCCCCATCACAGTAGCCTCAGAAAAGGAACCGAGGGCAGAGGAATTGGAAATACTTCAGTACCCTCCCACACCCAAGGAGGCAGCTACATTACCAGTGCATTGTATTCTGCAGGATCTTATGCTTCACATGTGGGAGGCCCCGCTCAGGGTTCTGCCTGTTAGCAAGAGACTCTGTACCATGTACAGAGTGCCCAGGCTTCCAAAACTCTTGGCTCCTCCACCACTCAATGGTGGTGGAATTGGTGATACACCGAATAAAGAGCTCAGAGAACCATTCATCTATGCCTCCTGGCAGGGACTTGAGGACAATCAATGCCTTTGGGTGGCAATGTTTCCAGGCATGCATGTTAGCTTCCAGAATCAACTCTTACATGCTGTACATGGACATGTTTCTGAAGGATGTCACCAGGGACCTGGAGACTTTTACTTTCCCCTCCTCCCCCCTGCTTCCTGAGGATAAGCGGAGTGCATTCCAGATGCTCATCAAGAAAGGCCAGAACACTTCTAAGTTTCTTAGCAGGGCCACTTTTGATGGTTTTGAATCTACAAGCAGAGCTTCAGCATTCTGCATTGGGACTTACAGAATGGCCAGTTTATAGGCATTAGATCTTGAGCAATGGGTCCAGGATAAACTGGCTAATATCCCATGCAGTGTCTCTCAGAGACCGGAGAAAACCTTTTTGGCAAAGGTTGGAGGGAAAAAGCAGGGGAGATAGAAATGGATGATCTCACCCTAAAATGCCTTTCCAGGAAAATAGCTGATCCATCCAAAAGGAAGGCTCTTCCCAAGAAGTCTTTTTATTTAAGAAGAAGAGTTACTATCCTTTTTGCCCGCCTTCTGCTGCCCATTGACCTCCGTATCCTCAGCAGAGGCAACAGAGTCCTCGCCAACCCAAGAAACCCAAGGCTGCTAAGCCTCAACCAGCTGCACAGCCTGCACCTGTTTTTTTGACTCCTTCCTAGCGAGCATTGCCAATTTGCCCCAGAGAGTCCCTAGCTCCTCCGCATATCAGGCAGACTGTCACTATGTCAACAGGTGACACCTCATAACATCAGAACAGTGGACACTCCAGATTGTCCAAAGTGGTTATTAGCTTCACTTGGAAACCATACCCCCTACCAGCTTCACAGGGGATTATCCCACACAACCTCTAAAAAGCAATCTCTTAAAAGAAGAGCTGACCACCCTGTTGTTCCAGGGTGCCATAGAAAGAGTTCCTCCTCCTCCTCAAAAGTTGGGCTTCTACTCTCCATATTTACCAATTCCAAAGAAAACAGGAGGCTTCTGGCCCATCTTGGATCTCAGAGACCTAAACAAATTCATGGTCTGAGAAAAATTAAAAATGATTTCACTAGGAACTCTTCTACCATACCTCCAGGGACATGATTGGCTATGTTCTCTAGACCTAAAAGAGGCATACATGCATTTACTGATCCATCCCTTGCACAGACAGTATTTGCACTTCATGTTTCAAGGAAACCATTATCATTACTGGGTTCTCCCCTTCGGCTAGCCTCTTCCCCAAGAGCCTTCACAAAATGCATGGCAATCGTCGCTGCTTACCTACTTATCTTAGGTGTATTTGTCTTTCCTTGCTTAGACGATTTGCTGATCAGGGAAGACTTCCCTCAAGAGGTTACATTCTCCCTTCATCGCACCATCATGGTGCTCCAACACCTGGGCTTTGTCATAAACTTTCCAAAGTCTCACCTCCTCCAACCCAAAGTCTGGAGTTCATTGGAGTGTTCTTAGATACTCGACAGGCCCGAGCTTTCCTCCCACAGGATCGCTGTGCCCACCTCATCGAGCTGGCAAAGGGGTACAATAGCAAAGCTGAGTAACAGCTCGAGAGATACTATGACTCTTAGGATACATGGCTTCCATGGTCCATGTTGTCACCTACACTTGATTGCACATGTGACAAGTGCAATGGACACTGTCTTCTCAATGGACGCAAACAAAGGGTCATCTGAGAGGCAGAATCCACATCACCCCTTAACTGATCAAGTCCCTTCAGTGGTGGTGTCTCCCACAAAACCTACTCATCAGATCACCTTTTCAGAAGCCTCCATCTCAATGCACCTGACGACAGATGCTTCCAAGCTGGGGTGGGGGGTGGGGCGCATCTGAATTACCTGACCACACAGGGACTGTGTGGACACAACAGGAATCTGCACTGCAGATCAACCTGCTAGAACTATTGGCATGGACAAAAGTTCTTCGGGTTTTTCAACTGCAACTATCGGACAACCTGTTCTAGTCAGAACTGACAACCAAGTTGCCAGGTTTTATGTGAACAAAAAGGGGGGAAGGGGGTTCCATTATCTCTGTGAGGAAGCCATTCATCTATGGTCCTTTGCCATCTCTCACCATCTTCACCTCAGAGTGGTGTACCTCCCGGGCGAACTCAATGTCCTAGCAGATATGGGCTAAGCCGTATCCTTCATCCACACAAATAGACATTGCATCAAGAGATGGTTGCTCGGATCTTACAGACATGGGGAATCCCACTCATAGATCTTTTTGCCACTCCGCAAAACAACTCCACTTTTCTGCTGCAGGGTTCCATTGCTGCACTGACAAGCCCCAGATGCCTTCGTCCTCCATTGAGGACAGGGACTGCTGTACGCATTCCCTCCCATTTCCTTAATACTCGAGACCAAGCTACAGGTTGACAGGGCCTCCATGATTCTGATAGCCCCCTTTTGGCCCTGTAAACCATGGTTTCCTACGCTTCTTTGCCTTGTGCAGACTCAGCCACTCAACCTGGGATGTACACCCGACCTCCTCTCTCAGGACCATGGGATGCTACTCCATCCCAATCTTTACTTCCTACATCTGACAGCATGGCTACTGAAGGGCTACTGCTCGTCAACCTCAACCTATCACAGACTGTCAAAGATGTCCTTGCATCTCGTAAGGATTCCACCAGGCGATCTTATGCCTTCAAATGGCGTAGCTTTGCCCTTTGGTGCTCCCCAAAGGACATTGACCCCATTTCTTTCCCGGTGGAGTCGCTTTTACAGTATCTCCTCCACTTAGAGGTCTTAAAACCAAGGCTGTGGAGTCGGTAGATAAATGTTCCAACTCCGACTCCTCAGTTTTTTGTACTTCCGACTCCGACTCCTCTGTATTAATATGAAGGAAAGAAAGGCAACATACATGTCATTACCACAGGACTACTAGCTGGGAAGCCAACAGTCTACTGTATTGAACAGTTTAAGCAAAAGACAAACACAATGAAAACAACAAAGTTTTTTATTAATTTTTTTTTATTAATTAATCAAGTGGCTGGATAGTAGCAGCAGGCATAAACATCAGGAACAGGAACTTTACCAGTCCAAAAATACAAACCACATTATTTGGTTGTTTTAGAACAAAAACAAAGCTTATCTATATGAACCAAAAACAAAATCTGTAAAACCTAGAAATGGTTTATATTAATCTTGAAATGTAGTTATAGGCTTAGCAAATGCAAATCAATTCAATGTAGAGTTCTAAGGAAGAGAATTGCCTCTGTCGTGTTTGTTGTTAGCAGTCTTTTTGCCATTGTTTAGGATGCCTCTTTCCCTAAAATATAAAATATGTTATACTAACTGGCATATAATTAGATTTTTAATATCAACATACACAGTCTTGTAAGTTGTACGTACATGGATTTATACAAACAAATAAGCTATATATCCCAGCACTAAACCTAGACATGATTTTGTCCTATACAGAAAAACATGCACAGACATGTACTGTACACACACACACACATAACACAGAGACTACATTTTAGTACTCAGAGCATATAAACAATCTGCACTATACATAAACATTCATACATTCCTGCAGCACCACACTTACAAACCTAGGATAGACAGTTTCTTCCAGAAACATGTACACATGTCTTCCCTCATACTGACAAGCAGGCATGCAGGTTTTAAAGTAAATATAAACACTTACAGTTGAATCCAAGAAGCTGTTCCACCAAGTTCTTCTAAGCTCTTCTAGCAGAGAGAGGTAGTTGGGCAGAAGCTGCTGCCTTCTCCTTTTTGTGTGTTTTTTTAATTCCAATCTAAATTTAATCGGAGTCGGAGCATTGTTTGCCGACTCCGACTCCAGGTACCCAAAATTTCCTCCGACTCCGACTCCACAACTCCGACTCCGACTCCACAGCCCTGCTTAAAACTAACTCATTGAGAGTTCACTTTGGTACCATTGTGGCCTCTCACAGACCAGTGGATGGACAGCCTATCTCCTCACACCCCTTAGTAGCACGCTTCATGCCAACCATTAAGCCGCCTCCAGTGGCCTGGGATCTGAATGTGGTTCTGGCACAACTTCTAAAGCTACCTTTAGCCACCACTTCCTTGAAGTTTCTATCTTGTTAGGTCGTCTTTCTTATAGCCCTCACTTCAGCTCGCTGCATTAGTGAGCTACAAGTTCTAGTGGTGGATCCCCCCCTATACTCGGTTTCACCATGACAAGGTGGTTCCCCGTACCCATCCACACTTCCTCCTGAAGATGGTTTTCTCTTTCCATTTAAACCAGTTGGTAATCCTCCCAATTTTCTTCCCTAGATCACTTGCATCTGGGCTGAGGCAGCACTACACACATTAGACTGCCAGCAAGAGTTGGCCTACTGCTTTGATAGAACTAAAGATCACAGAAAATCCTCTCAATTATTCATTTCCTTTGATCCTAGTCACCTGGGCCTACCGGTGATGAAATGTACTAGATGGATAGCCGATTGCATTTCTTTTGCTTATGCACAAGCAGGACTCTCATTGGAGGGTCATGTCACAGCTCAGAATATGCGGGCTATGGCAACCTCTGTTGCTAATCTCAATTCAGTAGCAATTGAGGACATCTGCTGGGCAGCTACCTGGTCCTCCATTCATACTTTTGCTGCACATTACTGTCTGGACAGAGACTCCAGTCGAGATGCCGTCTTTGGCCAAGCTGTACTCCAGCACCTCTTTGGGACTTAAACTCAACTACTACCCTCCGTCCCTGACTTCTACAAGATACCAGACTATCATTGAGGGATTATCGCCTCCTGGAATAGAGTCCAGTGGCCCACAACTCTTCCAGACTCTTCGACTACTGTTTCTTTTGCCTCAGGGATCGCACTACTCTCCCCATCATACCAGTCTGTTACCTGGGAGCTGGCAAGTCCCATATTGAAAACTGCATTTTAGCTTGTTCCTAGAGATAGCGTCGTTACTCATCTTTAACAGGTGATCTTCAGGAACAGCAGGTATCAGTCTTCATACCCCGCCCTCCTCCCCTAGGAGTTGTAGGGTTCTTTTATTTTCTTCTTTTCAGTTACAAACTCAACTGAGGAGAAGATTTGGGAAGGCAGGCACTCGGGCACAGTGGAGTTCTCCCATAGGCTTTTCTATTGGACACTGGGGAGCGTTCCCATGTAGACTCTGTCTGTGACGTTCTCCCATATGTGAAGACTGATTCCTGCTGTTCCCGGAGATCACCTGTTACAGGTGAGTAGCTACACATTTCCCCTGTGGCGGCAGCTCTTTGCCCCAGGTGTTGTAGAATTGCCTTGGGACATGTATATTTTTGGCATGTTTGGGACCCCATGGGGGCTGTACCTCGACTGCATTCATCCCCCCCCCCCTTTTTCCTGCTGGTGGGCTCTGTGACCCTTTTGAATGATGGCATAGTCCCTGCAGAGGGGATCATGATGAAGAGGCTACAACCTCATGTGCATGGACCTCTGAAGGTCCTCTGGGCTTCTAGGGCCTTTTCCTCACTCTGCTTGTGCTGCAGCTTCTGAAATGGCTCATGGGAATTTTTTCAGTTCTTATCTGCTTGCCCAGCTCCCTTTGTGGGAGTCTGAGATCCATGCCTCCCTTATGGAGGACTTGGGATCCTCGAATGCCTCTGTCACTGATGGAAGTGGGGCTGCATGCTCCCACTTTGTACTTCTGTTCCTTTGGGAAAAGAAGCCTAGCTTTATTCCCTATGGTGGTTGTCTGGGATGCAGAAGAGGCATCCCTTTTCTCCATACTATGAACCTGAGGGAGTAGGGATGATTTTCTATTCTGTGGAGATGGCTTTCGTATTCTAATTCAGGATGCTGTGGCAGCCTTGCATCTTGATGAGCCTACTCCTGTAGCTGCTTTATGAGCAAGTCCTAATGTGGAGGGTATCTGCCCTTGCCTCTGCCTGAGCCTATATGGCTCCTAGTACAAAATCCCTGAGCAGAGTCTTAGGGGCCCTAGGTCCTTTATCAGTTGTACCCTGTCCCCCAGGATGAGTTGGCTCCACCTTTTGGGCTCTCTCAGGTAGATGCCCATGTTGCAGCAGTTGCAAAGCTCACGATCATCCCGTTGGGAGGAAGTGCTGCACTATAGGAGTCTCATCATATGAGAGTAAAGGCTCTCCTTAAGAATTGCTACTTTCGGGTCTTGACTCACCTGGTCTCCTTTATGTTTCCTTACCATTCCCCCTAGATGTATACCATATCTACAGCTCCTGTGTTGTCTGTCTTGACTACTGTAGATTGTAAGCTGTGATGAGCAGGGACCATCTTTTACATGTGTCTATGCAGCGCTGCATACGTCCTGTAACGCTATACAAATGCTCAGTAGTAATAGTAATTCCTTTGTGGCCCCCTCCTTAAGTTTTTCCATAGCATAATGTGCAGGCTTGGTGGCCCCAGCCCTTGCTGGAAAGCCCAGAGGCTTTGGATTTGGAGTCTGGAGTCTGGAGTCATGTATGTGGTACATGCTCTGTATGACTCAGGATCCCCTCCAAGTCCATGGCAGCAGGAGTAGTAGCTGAGCAATACCATTTGGCTCCGCAGTTGATCAACTGATATGTTACTGCCTTCAAATTATGTCTGAGCAAGAACCAGCACCCGTTGAGGCATAATAGCTTGCTTTCTACTCTCCTGCAAAGGTAGGTTGCTCTTTGGGAGGAGCTGAAGAAATTGGTGAATTTTATTTATTTAGTAACTTTTTTTGGAGAGCCTTGCCCTCAGTGTCCTGGAAGGTTAGGCTCAGGGGTGCTAAGAGTGTTTCTCACAGGGCCCTATGTGGAGCATGAAGATGGCCTTGGACAGCTGGGAGCCTGAGTAAGAATTACAATACTTAGTGCCAACTCTTCTTGCACTTAGGCTCCTTTCAGAGCTTGCAGTGCTCTCGAGACTCAGCTGCAGCACCCTCTGGAGCCAGTAAGCCCCTGATATATGCTCCAGCAAGTCTCTTCTGAGGTGTACGGCCAGTTAGGAGGTGGCAGGAACACAAGGAGAGCGAAGCCCTTTCAGCAAACAGCAGGAAAACACAACAGGCGAAGGCTAATGAAGGTCACAGGTGCTAACTTTATTAATAAAAAAAAAAATGCGTTTCGGCGTCAAGCCTTCATCAGGGGGTACGCATCTAAAAATAACAATAAATAAATAGTAAATAACACTAATACGATCACATATCTAAAAATATAGAAAGTATATATGTGAAAAAACATATATAAAATAGTGTGTATCATAAATATATGCTATATACCATTTAAAAATGATAAGAAACTAAAATTGATCAGAACATAAATGTAAGAAAAAGCACATAAAAAAAGCACATGTGATTGCAAAAAACATACAGCGAACTTGTCTCCAATATGTAATGTACTAGAATGTATATAGTTTCCCCTAGCTTACCTCCATGTTATATCCCTGTTCTATGTAAACGACGGCCAAATTTAACTGACCAAGTGTTATATTGTTTCAATGTAAACCGCACTGATGCCAAAGAGCGCTGTATATAAGAAATGTTAAATAAATAAATAAATAAAAACATAAATAAAATTATACAAACGTATAAAGGCTAAAAACAGCCAAATAAATAATTAAAAGCATAAAACAACCAATACTGACTAGCGAGGAGTGCTAAGAGAGTGTACTTACGTGATGCACGAGAATGAAAATAGGGGTCTTGACAAAGACCTTATGTAGTTAATGTCTCGGGGCTAAAAAGAGAAAATAACATACACATGAATGCAAAATACTACCAACAAAGAGGGGGGGAGGGGGGGGGGAAGAGCCAGTGAGGAGAGAAGCACAAAAACATATAAATAAAAATATAAAAAAATATTATAAAAATGTTGAAAGGAGGAGGAATTCATGGAAGTTAGGAAGCAGAGGCAGGGAAGGTCAAACTGATGAAAAGTACACTGACCCTAGTAAGGTGGACCTAAAACTGTAGCAATAAACTAAAAATATTAAGTGTTTTTTTTTTTTTTTTTTTTTTAATTGAAAGTTTTTCAAACACATACTTACAACAAAAGTATACAGGAAATCCAGATACCAATGAGACACCATAACATACAGGAAAACCATCCTTATATAATAAAATAAAACTCATCAACATCTATTCATAGCCCACAAAAAGGGGAGAGTTACAAAAGCAAAATAAGCCAAAAGAAATTTCAAGAACCAAGTTCTAAACTAACACACAGCACAACACAATCTAACATCCCCTCTTCTCCCTACGTGAGTGTGCCTAATTGTTTACTATCCAAAAAAACCTGTAATTGGGAAGGATCAAGAAAAATAAATTTAGACCCCTGAAATGTAACAATACATTTACAGGGGTACCGAAGAAAAAAACCTGCCGATAAGGCCAATACCCTAGGCTTCATAGCCAAAAAAGCCTGTCGCCTAAGTTGAGTGGCCTTACAGACATCAGGGAACATTTGTACCTTATCACCACAAAATAGAATAGACAACCGCTTAAAGTACAATTTAAAGACAGCTGACTTATCAGACTATTAAGTTGAATGTCTCAGAGGAGGACCTATCTTGGAGTAGTGCTCATAAGACTAAAACTTGTACCATGGGAACTGTGGCTAAGTGTGAGCGTGTGTAATGGTGTGATTCAAAAGAACATCAGAATTGTGGCAATTGCAGTTCAACAGTATGAATTGAGGTAGTAATGTGATGAGAAGCGTTGAAAAAAGATGATAAAAAAGACTATTGTGATGCACATGTATAAGAATATAGAAAACCAAAACAGAAGAATAATAAATAATGATAAATAAAACCAAAACACATATCGTAAAAAACGGGAATATTAAAAATCATAGTAGAACATGTAATAATGCAAAAATATACTAATAAATAACTAAAAAATGATATATATTTAATAAAACCACACTGATGTGCTACATTTATGCAGGGTATGTAAAAAACTAAAAACAACAATCTATATGAAAATATAATCACAATGTATTAAAAACATATTAAAAAGATACGAGACGTGGAAAGGAAACTTGAAGGTCTGGTGCAATGAGAACCAAAAACAGTTTATGAATCGAAGCTTTAAAATGCAATCATAAGGTTAAAATTATTCAGCCAAGTTATTCAGAGATGGGAACCAGTTACGTTGCGGATTGTATTCATGGCAGAAATAACAAGTGTGTTGGAAAAAAATACATGTAAGCGTTTTTATGCCCCGACTCCCATGCCAAATTGCTGTGGTGAACAGACGCGAATAATGTACAAATGAATATGTGAATTAACTGACCACAGTCAGGGAAGACGGTAACATTAACACAATGTGTGTATTAAAAGTACAGCGTATAATTCGTCAAACAGTAAACAATAGAACCATCCATATGGAGACCGTGCCAAAACACCGTCCTTGCGCGATGTGAAAAAGGATGAAAAGAACTAAGTTAGTGGCTGGTACGTTACCCATTGAACCTTGGCGAAAGGATTCGTAGCAAGCTGTAGCAAGTATTCTAGGTGAAACCTGTGTGAGCGTCTTGAAATAAATATCCCAGTTTTTGCGCCAAAAACATTGATCGGCAGAAAGCCACGCATGACAAGATAGAGTATAGGGCATAAACGGGAGCAAAAGGTAAAATGAAGTGATAATACACTGATTTAAATAAAGGTGTCTTTTTTCTTTTGAAGGACAGAAACTATGAATTAACTAACCGTATGAAACTGTATTATATTAAACATGGTCAGAAAAAGCCAGTGAACATTAAAACATACAATGTGTTAAGAACATCAGCAGCAAAAAAGTGCTGAACCAAACAACAGTGAACAACGGAACCATCCATATGGAGAACGGGTGCTGAAACACCATGCTTATGCGGTGTGAAAAAGGGGGGAACTAAGTTAGTCAAGAGGGAACCTGTGGCTGGTATATTACCCAATCAACCATTAAGAAAGGACTCGTAACAGACTGTAGCAAATATTCTGAGTAAAATTTGTGTGAGCAAAAAAAATGTCCTAGTCTACGTGTCGCAAAACATTGGCCGGCAGACAGCCGTGCATGGTAAGATCAAGTATAGGGCATAAACGGGAACAGTGATAAATTAAGGTGCTGATACATTGTTATGAATGAAAACATCTTTTCTACAAGGGACAATGAATAGACTGGACGTATGGAAATATATTGTATTGAGCAGTAGAATACAGCATTAGGTGTGTTAGAGCTCATATCATGAATAAATCAGAATTACATTTGATGATATAACATGCAATAAAATAAGGAGGGGAGGAAAGATAGCAGTAATAAATATTGTAAAAGTATTATGCATTTATAAATCATTGAAGAGTTCAGATTGTACCAAGAAAAGTGAATTAGTATTTTAGTATTTTTAAACTCAAAAATATATGGTTGTAAACATTCAAGAGAGAATGTATAAAGAAAAATATACAAAAAAAGGTGTGGGGGGGGGGGGGGGAAACAAAAGGATTAACAAAAGCCAGCTAAAAACTGCCAGTCAAGAAACTGTGAAAATATAAAGAATATATAAATAATTAAAGGATACTGGACTATAAAAAAACCGAAAGGTCGACTTCTTGGTTCAAACCAAAAGGCGTAAGTGTTGAGCTCATAGATATACTGTTGTTCTAGTCTCAGCAGGATACATTCTATATCTCCTCCACGCCAATGAGACTCTACTACCTTAATGACCAGAAATTGCAAATCTGAGATCAAATTACTTTTTTCAATCCAGTGATTTGACTAAAGGTTTTTCCTGTGTTCTCTGTATGCAACTCCTGTGCTCAATAATGCATGTCTTTACAGGTCTCTGTCTTTCCGACATAAAGCAAGTTGCAGGGGCACCGTATAACATATACCACATTGGGTGTATTACAGTTAGAAAACTGATGTAAATAAATTTTAGAGTCGTCATGTTGAAAATAACTCTTTGTAACTAGAACATGAGGGCACACAGAACATTTCCCACATTTTGTGGAGTCGTCTTGTTCAAGCAAGCAATGATTGAGGAAATTCTTCAAGATCTCCTGCAGTTGCTGGTTATTCTACCCATGCCCTCCACAGAGCAGGGTCTGAGTTTTATTCTATCTACTTTGTGGCACCCAAAAAGGGATAGTCCAGTCTAATCTGGGTCTGAAGGTGGTCAATGTCAAACAAGAGTTCCTCATCTTTGTATGGGGAACATCAGGTCAGTCATTGTGTCAGTCCAGCAAGTGGAGCGTCTGTCTTCCCTAGATCTCGTCGAGGCATACTTGCACATTCTCATCTGGAAGCAACACAAGCAATTTTCTTTGCTTCTGCATTCTAGGCCACCATTTCCTGTCCAGGGCTCTAACTTTTGGCTTGGCCTTGGCTCTTCACACCTTCCCAAAGATTATGGTGGCAGTGGCAGAGTTCCTGCATTAGCAAAGTATCTGGTTTCACTTGTACCTGGACTACTGGCTGATTCAATAAGACTCGTAGAAAAAGTCTAGGAAGGACACAGCCATGATGATTTGTTGGCTGAGAGGTTGGGGTTGGTAATCGACCACTATCCCAAGAATAGCCTGGTTCCTTTTTAGGAGTATCTTGGAGCTTAGTTCAACACTCCTAACCAAGAACATAAGAAATGCCATACTGGGTCAGACCAAGGTCCATCAAGCTCAGTATCCTGTTTTCAACAGTGGCCAATCTAGGTCACAAGTACCTGGCAAGTTCCCAGAAAGGTACACAGGTTCCACAAGGCTTGTCCGAGGTAAGCGATGGATTTCCCGGGTCCTCTTTAATGATGGTTTATGGACCTTTTCTCCAGAAACTTGTCCAAACCTTTTTTAAACTCAGCTACACTAACAGCTTTTACTACATCTTCCGGTAATGAATTTCAGAGTTTGATTGCATGTTGTTGAGTGAAAAAATATTTATTCTTAAATGGGTTACATTGTAGCTTCTTTGCGTGTCCCCTAGTCATTTTCTACTTTTTGATGGAGTAAACCACCTATCTGCATTTACCCGCTTTACTCCATTCATTAATTTATAGACCTCTATCATATCTCCCCTCCGCCATCTCTTTTCCAAGTTGAAGAGCCCTAACTTTTTAAGCCTTTCCTCATAGGGATATCCTTCCATCCCCTTTACCATTTTGGTGACTTTTCTCTGTACTTTATTCTAATTCTACTATATGCTTTTTTAAAAATAATATGTTCAGAATTGCACACAATATTCAAGATAAAGTAATACCATGGAACAATACAGAGGCATTACAAATATCCTTGGTTTAATTCTCCATTCCTTTCCTTATTATTCCTAGCACTCTATTTGCTTTCTTGGCCGCGGCTGCACACTGGGCAGAAGGTTTCAACATATTATCCACGATGACGCCTAAATCCTTTTCCTGGATGGTGGTTCCTAATGTGGAACCTTGTACCATGTAACCATAGTTGGGATTGTTCTTTACTAGATGCATAATTTTGCACTTGTCCACATTAAATTTCATCTGCCATTTGGACGTCCAGTCTTCCAATTTATCATGGTTCTCTTTCAATTTTTCACAATCTTCTTGTGTTTTAATAACATTGACTGACTGATTTTGTGTCAAGTGTCCCTCATACAGGAGAGGTTACTCGAGCTGCAGAGCCAGCCCAGGGGGTTCTGTGTTCAGTCAATCCACCAGGCCTGGGATTGCTTCCGACTTCTAGGGTGCACGACATCGAGCCTAGAGCTGGTCCCTTGGGCCATGATGCACGTGTACATGTCTTCCTGTTTTCAGTTATCTGGATCTTGCCCCTCCCTGAGGGGATCAAGGAGCAACTGGTGTAGTTGCAGCCTTGCCATCTGGTGAATGGGATGTCCCTGGAAGCACCAGTTTGGGTGACAGTTACCACGAATGCCAACCTGAAGGTCTGAGAAGCTCATTGTAGAAGTCAGTTTGCTTATGGACTCTGATCTCCAAATGGAGGATTAACCTGGGGGGGGGGGGGCTTCTGTGGGGCCCAGCGTGATCTGCCTGGTGCTACTGAAGATGCATCTTCTTCTGGTGACCATGTGGTTCACATGTTCTTGGACAATGCCACAACTGTGGCATCATTGAGCAAAGTGAGACTCATGGCTCTTGAGGTAGGGGAGCTGGGTTGTGGACCAAAGGATCATTTAATTGCCCTGTCTGCAGCCCTCATAATGGTTTCGATATCATGCAGGCTGAATTCTTAAGTCAGAACACTGTGGATCCCAGCAAGTAGGAGTTGAGTTGAGTTCTCATCTATTTAACCTCATGATGAAAAAGTGGGCCTTGCAGTATGCAGCTTTTTGGCTGCTTAGGAGAATGCCAAAGTAGAGAACTTTTTTTTAGCTGAAGGAAAGATCTGCAGGCAGTGGGCTTATATGCTCTGCTTCGGGAGCAGCCCCAAGAGGGGTTTCTGTATGTCTCCCTCCCATGGCTCTTGGTGTGCCATCCGCTGCACAGATTTCTGTTCTGCCAAGGCTTGGTGATTCTCATTACTCCAATCTGACTGTACAGGCCATTGTACATGGTTCTCTTGAGCCTGTTGGTGAGGTATCCTCTTTTACTCTTTCAAGAGAGGAGCCCCTGGTGATGGACGATGCTGTTCCCTTCTCATTTATGGCTGGACCCCTTGAAAGGCATAGGTTGTTCAGGAAGGTGGTCACACTGTGTAAAGCCAGGAGGACCTTTGTTTCCTTAGTCTATGTGAGAGTCTGGAGGATTTTCAAGAGTTCATGTTTCTCTTGGGTCCTAGAGGCCAGAAAGGTAGATATTCTTACCATTTTGTTCTTCTTAGTTTGGTTCGGACTGAGGGTTGGTTCTGCACTCTCAAGATTCAGGTTGTCCTGGAGTGCTACAGGGGGTGTATTTTTAAGGCATGTCCTTGGCATCATACCTCAATGTCTCCCCCTTCCTCAAGGGAATGAAGCAGATCCGTCCACCAGTGTGCCTGATTGTTCTTCAGTGGAATCTCTCTCTGGCATTGAAGGTACTGAAAGGGCCTCTCTTTGAACTCATTCATAAGGCCTCTCTTGGGGATTTCACTCTTAAAGTGTTTTCCTGGTGGCTGCTGTGTCCACCAGGTGGCTGTCAGGGTTGTGGGCCTCATCCTGCAAGAAGCCTTCTTGATCTTCTCGATGTCTTCTGTCCTTGCGGATTGTTCTGTCTTTTTATCCCAAAGTTGCAATCTCCCTTTCTCCTTAAGCAGACTATCACCCTGCCCTCCTTCAAAGAAGAGGATTTTCAGGTAGACCCCTCTCTGTGTCTAGTGGATATGAGGAGGAATTAGGTAATTAGTCAGATACTTAGAGATTACTAATTCCGTCAATTGAATGGACCATCTTTTTGTTCTCTTCAGTGGTCCAAGG
Source organism: Ichthyophis bannanicus (assembly GCA_033557465.1). Taxonomy (NCBI): domain Eukaryota; kingdom Metazoa; phylum Chordata; class Amphibia; order Gymnophiona; family Ichthyophiidae; genus Ichthyophis; species Ichthyophis bannanicus. Next base: position 254,182,836 of record CM066039.1, read on the forward strand.
AAAGGTCTAACAGTGGCCAAGTCCTTGATTGCCTACTGGATAGAGAAGGTTATTGGTTCAACATACTTTTGATCTGGAAAGCACATGCTGGAGGAAGTCAGAGCTCACTCCACTTGATGTTTTTGGAGGACATCTGTAAGGTAGCTACCAGCTCGTCTGAGCAGCTTGGTGAAGAATTATAGGTTGCATGTGGGAGCTAGAGCAGATGGCACCTTTTTAGGGCAGTTCTGTCTAAAGCATCATCTTTCTCCCACCCTGAGTCCTAACTGGTTCGGTACATCCCACTCATCTGGACTAGTCTAGCAGGATGATAAGGAAGGAGAAATGTATACATACCTGATAGCTGCCTTTCTTTGAATCCCTGCTAGACCAGTGCAGGACCCAACTTGGAAGACTTTTCCCTACAGTTTGGGAGTCCTGCTGTTGCTTGATTGCATGGCCAGGTTCAGGACATGACCCAATAATTATGGTAAGAGAGCCAAATATACATTCCTATTGTTTGTTTTTCCAGTTATGGTTAATGCATAATAAAGTTTATAGTTTGAGTTTTTTTCAGTCTTGCTTTCTGCTTGGAAAGTGACATACTGGTTTCTCTTCGTGCTGCACCAGAGGGATATACCAAGTGATAACATCACTGAAAGTTGCTTAAGTCTGCTTCCACCTGTCGGCTGAGGATCATTATCAACTCTTCTGGACTGGTCCAACAGGATTTAAGGAAAGAAAATTCAGGTATATAAAATTTCTTCTCTGCATAAATGAAAATCTGTTTCAAAGTTCCAAAAACGTTATCCCCACTTAACGGCCAGTGTCATTAAAATGTATTGTTTCTTCAGTGGGAAACCTGTGCGCCCCATTGCAAGATAGTGTGTGGGGAGAAGGAGAAGAATTATTTGAAGGACTGGCCAAAGTTTGTGGGTGTTAGGCTGGATTGGAAAAAATGAAATCCATGATTTAGGGATGATGTTTGACACTGAGCTGGATTTAGAGTCTCAAGTCTCAAGTGTTTCAGGTGTCTTATGGCAAACTACATATGGTGCATCAGCTGTGGCCATTTCTGGATTTGGAGGTCATTTGCCTCTTGATTCTGTATGTAGGGCTGCCAAAATATCTGCTGCAGAAATTGCATGTGATACAAAACACTGCGGTGAGGGTGCTCTCGAGGCTGAGTAGAAGGAGAGTCATTTGCAGATGTATTGGTCCAACTTCAATGGCTCCCTATTGAACAGAGGAGTGTGTTTAAGCTGCTGGTGGTGATAATTAAAACGTTGAGAAATCAAGGGCCAGAATATCTGCGGGATCTGTTAATATGTTACCAGCTGGGTAGGGATCTGTGATCGTCTGGGCCAGCTGTTGATCTAGATGTCCAGAAAGTGTGGCAGAAAAAGTGGAGAGAGGTGTCTTTTTTTTTTTTTTTCTTTTTCTATAGCCACTCACATATGATGGAACAAGCTTCCAGAGAACTTGAGGAAAGAACACAACTTATTAGCTTTTAGAAAAGCTCTGAAGACTGTTTGTTTCCCAGAGATTGTGGGGAGGTAGAAGAGGGCCAGGGCCAGTTCTTTCTGATAGCGGTGGGAGAATAAGGGGCAAAGTTCATATATATGTTGTCTGTGTGATGCTTTTAGGGTCTTGGATGACCGTCATTTTAGATTGTACACCACCTTGAATGCGCTTGGCATATGGCAGTATAGAAATGTTTTAAATAAATAAGTAGGCATGTACCTCAAAAAATGCAGTTTTTAAATGCACATCTTTTTTTTCTCACTTTGTTTTTTCAAATGCTTGTGTAGGACATGCAATGTAGAAAGAATGCAGTGGAGCCCAAGGGTAGATTACATTGTCTTAGGTAGTGATGCTTTTACAGCTCATTTTTCACAGTTGTTTGTAATAACAAAGAGGCAAATGTTTTTGGGCTTCTAGCTGGATAGTGTTTTCTGTAACTTTGCTGCCCTTTCAGAGTCTCTTCTGTATGCAAACTTGTGTTTACCCATGTCTGGTTATTGCTCCCTCTCTATGCACGTAAAAGTATGCACTTGCTCTGAGCTGTGCACATATTTTTTGCCCGCTGAAAAAAGAGGCAGGAGAAGGAAATTCCATGTGGAGATCCCTTTTAACAAAATGAGCTTGTGATTCCACAGAGAGTAAATTCCATAAAAAAGCCTCATTATCCTCTCCTTGTTCTGTGGTGGTCCACACACGGTGTTTCTGCCAGGGTGCAGGAGGCTATGAGTTTGATAGGCCATAAAAAAGCTGCTGTTAGGGCAAAAGAGAAGGTCCCTTCACAAATTTGCATCACTTTTATTCCAGAAATGTGTGTGAAAATGTAAGAAATGCAGTTTATTAGGATAAGACTGCGACGAGGCACTGAAATGAGAAGACTAGATGTCGTGACAGAGCTCAGATTCTGAGTGTGCCAGATGTACTAACTTAATCACGTGGGTGGTAATTTTATAATGATTTTTCCTTGTGTAAAGCTTGTTTTATGTGCAGAAAAAAGGCTTTTATGAAATTGCATGATCACATATGTGCCTAAAAGGTGTATGGAAGGAGCATGCCTACTGTTACATCTGTACAAAGGGGTTCCCAAGAACATTGTTTTGATAGAGTGAAGGAGTTGTGCATTTTATACAATATACATTTATACTGAAAATATGCAGAGTAGGATCTCCAGGAACAAGCAGGAATGAGTCTTCACATATGGGTATCGTCGGTACCGACGGAGCCTGCGCGGGAACGCTCCCCAGCGTCCAGTAAGAAAGCTTTTGGGAGCATCCCACAGCGCCTGCGCGCTGCCTTCCCGCCTTTCCCAACCGCCTCTCTCCAGTTCTTCTTTTCCGCGGAGCCAGCAGGTCGTGTTCCTGTCACCGCAGAAGAATTCTTTATTTTTTTCTTTATTTTTCTGTGTCGCGTCTGCCTTCTTCGACGTCAGACCGGTACCGCCGGTCTTTTCTTTCTTAAAAAAAACCAAAAAAGCTTTTCTTTCTTCATCTGTGCATTTTCGGTTTGGGCCTTAGGCCTGAACATATTTTCTCCTCATGGAGAAGCCCGCTTCCGGGTTCAAAAAGTGCACGAAGTGTGGCGGTACTATTTCTGTCACCGACACCATGACTGGTGTCTAAAATGTTTGGGTCCTGACCATTCCATCACGGATTGTGTGTCCTGTACCATGATGTCTAAAAGAGGTCGGCAGAACCGAGCAGCTAAGCTCAGTACCCTGTTTCCCTCTGATGCAGCCTCATTGGCATCGACGTCTTCCAGGGCTGCTTCTTCCTCCCATGGATCTCAGGTAACCAAACATAAATCTAGCCGGTCCTCGAAGGGCAAATCTCCCTCTAAGCATCGAGATGCCTCCGGGCTTGTCCTCGAGGATTCCACACTGGCAAAATTACCCCGGCGGGAAGTTCCGGCTTCCAAAGCATTGTCTATGGGGTCACAGGTTGACATCGATGGCTCGGCCTCGACCGATCATCTGTTGCCGTGTTCTGGGGTACCGGTGGCCTCCACTGGTACCGACATTCAGACTCTGGTGGCGTCGATGGATCAGAAGATTCTGTCCATGCAGCGCACCCTAATGGCGTTCATGCAGGCTTCGACGCCTCCGGTACCGCAACAATCTCCGTTGCCGGTACCGGCTCCGGCACCGGCATCGTTCCTGGTGCCGGTACCGGTTGCATCAACATCGGCCTCGGTGTCGACTGCAACGGTACCCTGTCCTATGATGCCTATCGGTACCGAATCGGTATCGCTTACTCCCGATGTCGATCCCACTCAGTACGCGTATCGGGCTTTACAGGAGCATCCAGACATGCGATACTTCAATTCCTCCGAAGACTCTGATGAGTCGGAGGCTTCTGTCGAGGCACCGGTACTTCTTCCTCAGGAGTCTGATTCTCCAAAACGAAGAATGTCTCCTTCAGAAGACTTGTCTTTTCAGGACTTCATTAGGGAAGTGGCTAGGGGCCTCTCCATTACAGTGGCCCCTGAGTCAGAACCTAGAGCCAAGCAACTGGATATTTTGCAATATCCTAAGGCTCCTAAAGAAGCAGCTACTTTACCTATTCATGATATTCTCTATGATCTCATGTTGAGCATGTGGGAGACTCCTCTTACCACCTCTCCTCATTCTCGTAGATTAGACACCATGTACCGTGTCCCTCCTTGTCCTGGCTTTCATAAGTCTCAGCTTCCTCACCACTCTATTCTGGTAGAGTCTGCCATGAGGAAAATAAAGAGTGCAAAGAGACACTCATCTAATCCTCCAGGACGTGAATGCAGGACCCTTGATGCTTTTGGCCGAAGGGTTTTCCAAGCTAATATGCTTGCTGCCAGAATCAACTCCTATAGTCTCTATATGGGGATGTTTCCAAAAGAAGTCACAGATCATCTGCAGACTTTAGCCCCTTTTATTTCAGAAGATAAAAGGCAGGAATTTCTCACTTGGCTTAAACATGCCCAAGATGTTTCCAAATTTTCCAACCGTGCAGCCTTTGACTCTTTTGAGTGTGTAAGCAGAGCCTCGGCTATTGAAATAGGTGCACGCAGAATTGCTTGGTTACAAGCCTCTGATTTGGAACTTTGGGTCCAAGATGAACTGGGAAATCTTCCTTGTACAGGTGAAAACCTTTTTGGCAGGGATTGGAAAGCAAAGGCCGCTCAGATGGATGCTGAGAACTCTGCTTTGGATCGACTGTCAAAGTCTTCTTCTGTTCCTGCTAAGAAAAGATTGTTCAAAATGACAACTTTTTCTAAAAAGGGAAGATACTATCCTGCTTATGGTCAGCAGGCATCTTCTGCAGGTCGTTTTGCTGCAAAGCGTCAGCAACCACCTAAACAGGCCAAATCAAAGGCTGCTAGGCCTCCCACGGCTCAGCAGCCTCAGCTTCCTCAGGGCCTTTGACTTGCAACTAGAGAACTTAGCCTTTCTGGCTCTGGAAGAACCAGAGGCCCCTCACCATTCCAGGAAGGTAGGCTTACTTTGCTCCCAGATGGGAGCAAATCACAGCAGAGCAATGGACCCTCTCCATTATAAGGGAAGGGTACAAGCTTCATTTCTTAAACCTTCCTCCCCACACCATGGTGAAACAGTTCAATTCTCCAACATCTCTCCTCAACCTTCTGGGTCAGGAGATTGCTACCCTTTTTGCCCAAGGGGCAGTAGAAGAAGTACCCCTTCTTCAACAGGGCTCAGGGTTCTACTCCCCATATTTTCTTATCCCAAAGAAAACAGGGGGCTACAGACCCATATTAGATCTCAGAGAAATGAACAAGTTTCTATTCAAAGAGAAATTCAAGATGATTTCTCTCGGTACTCTGCTGCCATACCTTCAGAGTCAGGACTGGCTTTGTTCTCTAGATCTCAAGGATGCGTACACCCATGTCCTCATCCATCCAACACACAGAAGGTTCCTTTGGTTCCTTTTTCAAGGAAAGCACTACCAATACAGGGTGCTTCCTTTCGGTCTGGCCTCTGCACCAAGGGTGTTCACGAAATGCATGGCAGTAGTAGCTGCATTTCTACGCACTCTAGGAATATTCGTTTTCCCATATCTGGACGACTGGCTCATTCGAGCTCCATCCCAGTCAGAGGCCCAGATTTCTCTAACCTGCACAATGTTTGTCCTTCAGTATTTGGGACTGGTAATAAACATCCCAAAATCCCATCTCACCCCTACTCAGTCTCTGGAGTTCATAGGGGTCTTGCTGGATACCACAACTGCAAGGTCCTATCTTCCTCAGGCCCGTTGCCTACGCTTCGTGCAGTTAGCCTCCCAGATACAGTTAAAGTCCCATTTAACTGCTCGAGAGATGTTACAACTACTAGGCCACATGGCATCCACCGTGCATGTGGTTCCATATGCTCGCCTTCACATCAGGGCAGCTCAATGGACTTTGTCCACCCAATGGACTCAGGCATCAGGTTGCCTGTCAGACAAAATAGCAAACTCCAGTCACCTATTTTGGTCTCTCCAGTGGTGGAAGTCCCTTCCAAATCTGTTGCTGGGGTCCCCTTTTCAGCAGTCGCTACCCCAGGCAACTCTGACAACAGATGCTTCTCCAATGGGTTGGGGAGCTCATCTGCAGGATCTCTCCACCCAGGGCATCTGGTCTCCACAAGAGACTTCTCTGCATATCAATCTCTTGGAACTCAGAGCAATATTCTTAGCTCTCAGAGTGTTCCATTCCCTGCTCAGCTACAGGACAGTCCTCATCCATACGGACAATCAAGTAGCCATGTTCTATGTAAACAAGCAGGGAGGGACTGGCTCTCTGTCACTTTGCAATGAAGCTTTGTGACTGTGGGCCTTCGCCAGAGAGCATCACATCCATCTTCTGGCAGTATATCTTCCAGGCATTCAAAACTCTTGGGCGGACAGACTCAATCGAGTTCTGCTTCCACACGAGTGGTCCCTCCACATGGGCCAGGTAGCCAGGATCTTTCGAATTTGGGGAACCCCAGACATAGACCTCTTTGCAAGTCCGTGGAATGCCAAACTTCCCCGGTTCTGTTCCAGAATTCCGTGTCAGGGAGTTCAGGCCAAGGATGCCTTCCTCCTTCACTGGGGTCAAGACTTCCTTTATGCCTTTCCACCAATTCCCCTAATTCCCAAGACACTATTCAAGCTTCAGAGATATCAAGGGACCATGATCCTCATAGCAACACATTGGCCACGCCAAGTGTGGTACCCTCTACTTCTGCATCTCTCTCAAACTCCTTCCCTGGACTTGGGCTCTGCACCAGACCTTCTGTTCCAGGAAGAGGGAACTTTGTGGCACCCAAACCCCCAGTCACTCCATCTCAGGCTTGGTTGCTGAGGGCCTAGAACTTCAAGATTTTCATCTCTCTCAGCAAGTCAGAGATGTTATTCATGCCTCTAGAAAGCCTTCTACTAGACATTCCTATGCTTTCAAATGGAAAAGATTTACCATTTGGTGTTCAGGGAAAGGTCTAAACCCTCTTGCAATACCTCTGAATTCTCTGCTAGAGTATCTCCTGCATCTATCCAATGCAGGTCTGAAAACGAATTCAGTAAGAGTCCATTTGAGTTCTATTGCAGCGTCCTTCAAGCCTCTCAATGGACAACCTATTTCCTTTCATCCTCTTATAGCAAGATTCATGAGAGGCCTTCTTTTAACTAAACCTCCCATTAGACCACCTCCAGTGGCATGGGACTTAAACCTGGTTCTTGGCCAGCTTATGAAGCCACCCTTTGAACCTTTAGCCACCACCTCCTTGAAATTCCTTTCTTGGAAAGTTATTTTTCTCATTGCAGTCACCTCAGCACGCCGCATCAGTGAGTTGCAAGCTTTGGTGGCTAATCCTCCTTATACAAGGTTCCCTCATGATAAGGTAGTCCTCAGGACCAATCCACCTTTTCATCTGAACCAAGAGGTATATTTAACTGTCTTTTTCCAGGACCTCATGCATCAAATGCAGAGAGGAATCTTCATACCTTGGATTGTAAGAGAGCTCTCGCTTTTTACTTACAAAGAACACAGCAACATAGAAAGTCTTCTCAACTCTTTGTTGCGTTTGATACTTCTCATTTAGGACTTCCAGTCTCTAAGAGAACACTGTCCAACTGGATTGCTCAGTGTATTTCTTTTGCCTACCAGAGTAGGAACATTTCTCTGGAGGGCCATGTCACAGCTCACAATGTGAGAGCCATGGCAGCCTCAATGGCTCATCTAAATTCTGTGTCCATCGACCAAATCTGTCGAGCGGCCACCTGGGCCTCGGTTCATACCTTCACAGCCCATTACTGTTTGGACAAGGACGCCTGCCGGGATGCCTCGTTTGGTCAGGCTGTTCTCAAACACCTGTTCCATTCCTAATCAACTCCTACCCACCTACCCTGGTCGGATGCCAGAGATCCATGGGGGGAGGTAGAGTCCTTTTCAAGGACACACAACCTGGGGTTTCTCCCTGGCATCTGCAGCTAGGTAGTCCACATATGTGAAGACTCATTCCTGCTTGTTCCTGGAGATAGCACAGTTACTTACCTGTAACAGGTGATCTCTGGGAACAGCAGGAATAAGTCTTCACAACCCACCCACCTCCCCTAGGAGTTGTATCTCTCTATCTATCTTTCCTTTCCTCTCTCTCTCTTTGTTTCAGCTTTAAAACTCAAACTGGAGAGAGGCGGTTGGGAAAGGCGGGAAGGCAGCGCGCAGGCGCTGTGGGATGCTCCCAAAAGCTTTCTTACTGGACGCTGGGGAGCATTCCCGCGCAGGCTCCGTCGGTACCGACGATACCCATATGTGAAGACTTATTCCTGCTGTTCCCAGAGATCACCTGTTACAGGTAAGTAACTGTGCTTTTGACCTTTTTGGAGCCTATTTTATAAAGAGATATAGGTATCCTGTTATAAAATTACCCCTTCAATGGGTTGAAAAAATGTTGTTTTTGCTGGCTGTTAGCAAATTGGAGATGTTGCTAACCCAACAGTAGAAAAATAGGAAGAGGAGCTGGTGTCATTAAGGATTTTATCTGTATGTAAGGTGTCAGAATGTGAGCTAATACTGTACCTTGATTATATGTCATGTAAGGATTTCATTCCGTCTCCTCACTTATTCCCCAGTGTAGAGGAGGTTATGGAATATTGCATAACTTCTGTTGTTGTGCCTCTGTGGTATTATATAAGCTACTGTAAGCAGGCTTTATGAATTAGTGGGGTAGCTTCTACTAAGATATGTGGTATATCAAAGATATGATGGAGTCAAAATTTATGAATTAAACCAATAAATTTCCTATTTTTTTCCCAAAATTGTTGCAAGAATTGAGACTTTTGTGATATTGTTAGCTTTCTTGGAAACCCGAACCCCTGAGCCTGACTTGTGCACTTTAGTTAGGTGCCTGAAGTTAGGGGAACTTGCTGCCAAACTTGGTCACCTTAGTTTTAACTGCAAATTTGCCTGAATGCTGGAAAACGGTATTGAACGGTTAACTTACTGCACCTTGCCTCCACACACCACTTTTCAGTCATCTAGTAGAATTAAGTGTTTAAATTTAAATATTTGGTAGGGGACTTTTCATTTTTGCAGATTTTGAAACCCAATTCTTTGTTAGGCGCTTTTTCAATATCTCTCTGGTTTTGTTAGCATTGAGCTTAATTTTCTATTTTATTACGGCAAAATTACTCCAAACAAAGGGCTAGCAGGTCCCATTTGAGTTTCGATTGCAACCTCCTTCAGTTCCTCCTACTACCTTCAATGCATTTTCTGTCTGGGATGCATTATTCCCCTTATTCTTGCCCTAATCTAGTAGACTTTTGCAGCTTCCTTTTACCAGCTCTGCTTCGCTCCTGACCTACATTACCCTGGCTATTTCTGTCCTGAGCTGCTGGTGACAAGATCTTGCGAATGGCAGAAATGTATGGTGGTTTCTGTGATGTGGACGCATGTCCAATGAGGCAGTTGGCAGAGCCCACCAGATTTGTTATCCCTTTGTGACCTGAGCCAGCTCTGAAATTGGTTGTCCAAAGTTAAAATGCCACGGGCTTTTCGAAAGATCAGCTGCATTTAATCTCTGCCTTAAGACAAAAATGTCACAAAACAAATTCAGTGCTAAGAGGAATATGATTAAGCTTCCCTGGATTTCAACAACTGTGAAATTGAAGGAATGAATGGCTCATAGAGCCGGAGTATTTAACCAGTCTCTCTTTCATAATGGTTATTTTATTTATTTATCTATCTATTTTTATATACTGCCTTATCTGGGAATCAAGGTTTACAAGGAACAAAACGACAATTGTTTACAGTGGTCTACCAGGAATTATTACTGAGATTGTGATAAACGTATTGCCTGTTAACCAGTTGCGGTGAAAAGCACTGATTACTTTTTTTTTTTAAAGTGCCATCAAGTCAGTTCTGACTCTTGGCGATCCAGCAACCCCTGGGTTTCTTGGCAAGGTATGATTGGAAATAGATTGCCAGGCCTTTTATTCTGAGGCAGTAGAGGGTAGAGTGACCTGCCCAAGGTCACAAGGAGTGCCAATGGGAATTGAACCCTGATCTCTTGGGTGTTGCTCTAACCATTAGGCTGCTACTCCACGCCATCATAACTCTAGTGATGAAATAATGCTGGTGAAGCAATCATTCTTCGGGAACAAGCAGGAAGTCAGTCTCACATATGGGTGATATCTGTGCCGACAGAGCCTCGCAGAAGCATCTCCCCAGCTTTCAAAGAAAGCCTTTGGGAGTTGCCACCATGCATGCATGGTGCCCTTCCCGCCCAAGGGTGCCACCTTGCTCAGTCTCCTGTTTTCCGTGGAACCCTTCAGACGTCTGCTTTCCCCTGGAAAAAGTTGATTTTTTTTGCCTGAGTTTCATACTCTCTCCTCCTGTTGTGCACCGGTACTTTTCCTGCCACCCGAGCCTGCTGCCCTAGCAATGGGTCTGTATATATATTTTTTCCTTCTTGGCGCCTTTGTGCCTTTTTTCCAGCTGGCAGCACCGCAGATCTTCAACCTTGCTGGGATACTTTTTTCTCCATGGCTACCAGTGGCTTCAAGAAGTGTGATCAGTGTACAAAAACCATGTCCCTTACTGATACAGACGACTGCTGCCTATACTGCCTAGGGCCGGACCACAACCCCAGGGCCTGTGTTCTTTGTAAAAAAAAAATTGGTCTACCAAGGCCCTCAAGAGCCATCAGCCACAGCACAATAAGATTGTTTGTTTGGTTTTCTCCCCCCCCCCCCGAGTCCCCGGTGCCTCCGAAGGCCAAGACCCCTTCTGAAGCCACAAAATCTCATAGTGTCCATGCAGACCCCCAGTTAATGCTGCGGATCATCAGAAAGAGGGTTTCCCTCGAGGGAACACAAGAAGAAGAAACCCTCAAAGGCAGCTTCCCTGGAAGGTTCCAGCAGGTGTTGGTAAGCCCCGAGCAGGTCCCGCAGTCCACGATGCTCATCCAAAGACTCTGAGCAAGATAGGCCATCAAAGTCGCTCGGAAGGAATCGCCCAAAGATCGGCTTCGGACTCCCTAGGCCATCCTTGTTGAGGACTTCCCCTTGGGGGAACCGGCGCCAGGCCCAAGTTCCTTGGTGCCTGCGCTGATAGTTGCGGAGCCTTTTGGACTGGAATCCAGATTGGCAGCCCTGGAGCGCAGCTTGTCTACCTTCATGGACCAGCAGTGGGCATTGCTGTCTGGCACAGCCAGTTCCTCTGCTCAGACCACCAGGCCCTCGACGTCGAGAAATTCCCCAGAGGCTGAGCCGATCCTCGAGACCATACGGTCTTTAGTCGATCCTCGGCTGAGTTCTAGATCCGGATCCCATTCTACGGGACAGAGGTCTTCCCTGGCTAGCTCACATGGCACCAGTTGCAGGGCCTCCGAGGGATGCAGGCAGGACTCAGGCCCAGAGTCCGCGAGTTGCCCCTCCCTCGAGTCTTTGACAGACTACTCAGAATGGGAGACAGAAAATGGGGAGTCCCCGGACACCTGTCCCCATCGCGATGTCCCCTCAGACTCGACACCTTCTGAGCCCTGGTGTCGGTCCCTATCCGAGGACATGGCATTCCTCGACTTCATGTGGGACATGTCGAAGGCCCTAGCATTCCCATCGGAATCGGAGGAAGACCCTCGGACGGAGGACTAGAAATCCTCCAATATGAGGCCTTACTGAGGGAATCGCTCACCGTGCCCATTCCACTCATCCTGGAACAGCTAATGCTTTGTATGTGGGGAAACACCAGCATCTGTGCCTGTCATGAACAAGTGGTTTGACTTGATGTATCGGGCCTGCTGGAGCCATGGCTTCCAGAAGGCACAGCTGCTGCATAGCTCCATGGTGGAGTCGGCCATGTGTGGCTGAAGAGCCAGAAGACGAACTCCTTGATACCCCAGACAGGGAGGCCCGAACCTTGGACACCCTCGGCAGAAAGTGCTACCAGGGCTCGATGCTCATTGGCTGGATCCAGGCCTACCAGCTGTACATAGGCATGTACCTGAGAGAACTGGCGAAGGAGCTCACTAGGTTCTCGGCTGGTTTCTCCGAGGAACCCCTGAAGTGGTTCAATAACCTGGCCAAAGCCATCCGTGAGTGCTCCAAATTCATGACTCGAGCAGCCTATAATGGCTCTAAGTCAGTGACTAGAATAGCTGTGGAGGGCATTGGTGCCCAATGCCAAGCTTGACTACAGTCTTCCAACCTCGAGCAGTGGGTTCAGGATAAATCGGTCGATGTCCCATGCCAAGAGGAGAACCTTTTTGGTAAACCCATGACAGAAAAGGTTGCCGAGTTGGAGACAGAGTTTGTTACAAGGACCAGTCTCTCCAGAAAGACCACTGGCCCTCCCCAATGGAAGGGCTTGGGTAAAAAGCCTTTTTTACCAGAGGAATGGGGCTGCTTACCAAAACTACCCACATTTTCAGGCCTCTCCAGCTCCCCAGCAGGGTCAGCAGGCCAAGGGACATGGGCAAGGCCCTCATAAGCAGAAGGCTCCCAAGCTCCAGGCGTCTGCTCCGGCCCAGCCTAGAGGGAGTTTTTGACTCCTTGGGAATAGCCTCTGTACCCCAAGGAAGACAGCAGCCCACAGAGGACATCTGATCCACTATGCCCATAGGTGGCCAGCCATCACCACTGATTCCTGGGCATTTCAGGTGGTAAAGGAGGGCTACCTCCTCCACCTGGCATAGACACCTCCCCATTTCTTTCTGGGAGAGCCCCTCCAGGTCTCTCCTTTACCAGGACCTTCTACTGTAGGAGCTTGCAGGCCTTCTCGATGATAAGGTAGTGGAACAAGTACCCCAACATCTCAGGGGCAAAGGGTTCTACTCCAGGTAGTTCCTTGTGCCAAAAAGGACAAGAGGCCTAAGACCCATCGTGGACCTGCGGAACCTGAACAAGTTCCTGGTAAGGGAGAAGTTCAAGATGCTCTCCCTTGGAACATTGCTGCTTTACCTCCAGCAGGAAGAATGGCTATGCTCCTTGGAGCTGAAGGATGCCTATACCCACATCTTCATTCACCCCAGCCATAGGCAGTACCTTTTGTTTCATGGTGGGGGGAGGCCACTACCAGTACAGGGTACTACCCTTCGGCCTGGCCTCTGTCCCTAGGGTCTTCACCAAATGTCTAGCAGTAGTGGCTGCCTACCTCCGTCTCCAGATGGTATTCATCTTCCCCTACCTGTATGACTGGTTCATAAAAGGAGGCACAGCAAGCTATGGCAAGCACTATCCACATTCTACAACATCTGGGTTTTGTAATAATCCATCCCAAATCCCACCTCCTCCCAACACAATGCCTGGAGTTCATAGAGGTGAAACTGGACACTGTTCAGGCAAAAGCTTTCCTCTCCCTGGACTTGGCTGACCATCTCAGGACACTAGCTGCAGACATACAACACTGAACCTCGATGTCAGCTCGGATTCTACTGTGCCTACTCGGGCACATGGCCGCCATGGTCCATGTCACCCCAGACGTCCGTCTGCACATGAGGGTCCCTCAGTGGTGCCTTTGAGACCAGTGGACACAGACCACATGCTGCCTCCAAGACAGAGTCGCAGTGACCCACCAGTTGGCGGAATCTCTGACATGGTGGCAAAATCCACAAAACCTTCAAGCTCCGTTCTTGAAGGGTCCTTACAATGGATGCCTCCCTGCTGGAATGGGGAGCCCACTGCAAGGAATTTTGCACCCAGGGAAGCTGGTCACAAGTCGAGGGCAGCCAGCAGATCAACCTCCTGGAGCTTCGGGCAATATATCTAGCCCTCCGAGCATTTTGTCATTGCTTGAGACACCAGTCGGTGCTTATCCAAATGGACAATCAAGTGGCAGTGTTTTATGTGAACAAGCAGGGGGGCACGGGGTCTCGCACCCTCTGTCACGAAGCGATGACTCTGCTCCTACGCATTTCATCAGGGAATACTCCTACAGGCTGAGTACCTACTAAGCCAGGACAACATCCTGGTGGACAAACTGAGCAGGGTCCTCAAACCGCACGAGTGGCAGCTGGACCCCAGAGTGGCACCCGGCTCTTCCAACTCTGGGGGACCCAACGGGTGGATCTTTTTTGCCAGCCTTGACAGCTACCAGTTGCCCCGCCTCTGCTCTCGTCAGCCCCACCCATCCTGGGTAGTGGCAGATGCATTCCTCATTCCATGGTCGGAAGGCCTCATGTATGCCTCCCCCCCCCCAACGCTGTTGATTGCTAAGTCCCTCTTCAAGGCTCTTCGCAACAAAGCATCACTGATTCTGGTGACTCCATGGTGGCCCAGGCACCTGTGGTTTCCGCTGCTCCTCCGATTGCCAGCGGGGGCTCTGATCCCCCCCTTGGGGCTCTCTCCTGCACCCCAACCTGGGCTCGCTATCACTGACATTGTGGCTGCTGAAAAGGGTAACCTAACACCTACCTTTCAGTCTCTCAGGAAGAAGTGGAAGAGATCCTGCTGGCCTCCTGTAAGACCTCCACCAGGAGGGCTTAAGCCTTCAAATGGCACAGATTCTCTGTGTGGTGTGTGGAGCACGGGTAAACCCATTCTCCTGCCCAGTGCAGATGGTGCTGCAGTACTTTCTTCATCTCTCACAATCCAGGCTCAAATTGAACTCCATCAGGGTATACCTCGGTGTCCTAGCGGCACACCACCACCCTATTGAGGGAAGTCCCTCTTGGTCCATCCTCTGGTGACCCGCTTCCTGAGTGGACGCTTGCTGCCCAAACTCTTCCGTCTGCCCTCTGGTGACAGAGTGGGACCTCAATGTAGTGTTGGCACAGCTCACCCACCCGCCATTTGAGCCCAGATTCTACAAGAACAGGGTCGTGCTATGCATGCACCCCAAATTCTTTCCGAAGGTGGTATCTTCCTTTCACCCACCTTCTTCCGAAAGCCTCACTCCAGCAGGGTGGGGACCTTTCTTCACACCTTGGACTATAAGAGGGCCCTGTCCTTCTACATTCAGTGTATGCAGAGCCACCGCAAAAGCTTCTCAGCTTTTTGTTTCTTATGACACCAGTCGACTGGGGGGAAGCGGTGACCAAGCGAATACTGTCCACCTGGGTAGCAGACTGCATCGCCCTCTCCTATGAGCAGGCTGGACTCATGTTGGATGGCCAGGTCATGGCACACAGCGTCAGGCCCGTAGTGGCCCCTGTGGTAAACCTGTGCTTTGTCCTGATGTTGGACATCTGCCAGGCTGCAACTTGGTCTTCAGTCCATACCTTCACAGCTCACTACTGCTTGGAGAGGGAGTCCCAATGGGACAGTGCCTTCGGCCAGGCTTGCTCCGTAATCTCTTTGAGGTGTAGGCAACTCCTACCCTCCGACCCTTCTGTGGTCAGGCTACTGGAGCGTTGATTCCCATTGGACACACAGGTCCTACTGGAGTCCGTTTCTACGGACTTAATTGCTGCTGGTCATGGCTCCCCTTGTGGGCGTCTGTGTGTTTTTTCTATGGGCTTTGATAGCCTGTAGCTAGGGAGTACCATATGTGAGGACTGACTTCCTGCTTGTTCCCGGAGAAAATGTAGTTACTCACCTGTAATAGGTATTCTCCGGGGACAGCAGGAATCGGTCCTCACAACCCTTCCTCCTTCTCTTGGAGTTTCTTCTTTACCATTTTCTTTTTGCCATCTTTTAACTATGTCATCTGACTGAGCAAGATGGCACCCTTGGAAGGGAAGGGCACCACGTAGGTGTGGTGGCCTCTCCCAAAGGCTTTCTTGGAAAGCTGGGGAGATGCTTCCGTGAGGGCTCCGACAGCGCAAACGTCACCCATATGTGAGGACTGATTCCTGCTGTCCCCGGAGAACACCTGTTACGGGTGAGTAAGTACGCTTTCTGATACATGCCTGAAGTCGCAGCTCATTGCTACCTGCTGCCCAGGTAGCAAGTATAGCTGTGGTTTTCTTTTGTAACTTTGGTTGTGTTGAAATGTTTTTCACAGGCAGAACCCGACCTCTAGAAAGTTTTACCCCAACATAGTGGCTTACAGGTATGCGGGTATTTCACTGCATGTATGTGTTCTTTCCCTGTAAACAAATGTTTCTAGGAGCAGCATTAGATCATGTAACAAAATTATGTGTCTTCAGTTTAGAAAAATCTGCCAGAATTGTTGTTGGCATACATTGCTTCCCTATGCCTCTGCTAAGCAGCTTTTTCTCAAAATTTACCTAAAAGTATTTCAGGTTTAGGATGAGTTTTCTCTTGGGCTCTTTCCATAGAGATGTTTTCAAATTCTCAAAAACTTTCCTTTTGTGCATTCTGTTATGCAAATTCCTGCATGTAGTACTAAAGCGTTCATTGGCCCAGAGCTCCTGAGGCCTCCCCACAAATCTATTGGGGTGCAGCACTGTAGAGAGTTATACTTTTTTTTTTATTATTATTATATTTTGCATTTTAAAACACACATATACATACAAAAAAAAAAGAACAACCACCATTAACAATAACAATTAACAACCAAATGTCACCCACACCCCTACCCTGCACCAGTCAGCCAACTTGCAAGCCCCTCAAGGAACATTAGTCGCCACAGTCAACCCCACGAAATCATCCAGAGCAGCCCATTTATCCACGGAACATTTCCCACCTCTGGATCTGACAAATTTGTCATAGGCTCTCTCATATTTACTATATATACACACTTGGTTCCACCAGGCCAGCCAGGATAGTGCTGTTGAATCTTTCCATGCGCTTAAAATCTGTTTTATTGCTACTGCCAACATAAAATTCACTCCAAAGAAATGCTTTTTGGGAAGCGTAGGAATGTCCGCCAATGCTCTGAGCCCCAATATACTCCACGTCAGTGGTGAGGAGAAGTTGAACACCCGCTGTATCCGGCGCCATACCGGAACCCAGTAATCTTGTAGGCACGGACAGTCCAGGAACATATGTCGCAAGGTGCCAAGATCCTGTTTACAAGACCAACAGCGCGGGGACGCTTCTTTGCACCATCTTGATAGCTTTACCAGAGTAATGTAAGCCCTGTGGGCAAGAAAAAACAGAGACTGTGTTATCGCAGCAGATCTGGAAACCCAAACTATGGGGCCCCAGAGGCGCTTCCACGCGGGCTGAGACAGGTCAGCGCCAGTCTCCTCTTCCCATATCTTCTGTGGGCCTCTCACCATTTCCGTGCCATGGGAGCTAAGGACGGAATACAGCCTAGACATGCCTCCTTTCTTGGCAGACACACTCTCTGTTAATTCTTTCAGCAGCCAGTCGTCGGGATAATCGCAAGGTGCTTTCTGCCCCTGGCTCAGACAATGCCTTAATTGAATCCATTGATAGTAACACTTGGACGGAATCCCAAACTCCTTCTGCAGCGAGCCAAAGGACTTCCAGCCATCCGAATCCATCAGCTGGCCTACCGTCCAGATTCCTCTGCTCTGCCATGTACCCCAGGCAAAGGAGGCCTTATTAATCTTCAGTAAGGGATTGTGCCATAGCGGAAGCTGCCTTGAAAGAAGCTTGTCCTTGCCTACAACCAGCAAAAGGCTCTGAAAAGCTCTCTGAGTAGAAGTGATGATTCTTCCCACCTTGACTTCATCTGGACATGACATGCCCATCAACAGACATCCTGGGAGTGGCATAACCAGCCGTTCTTCGAGTTCAAGCCACACCGGCCGTTGAACTAAAGATGTCGCAGCGGACCATAAACTACCTTGCTTGAGGATAGCTGACATGTGATACCAGCGGAAATCTGGGAAGTGAACACCTCCTTCGGGCTTGTGTGCTTTAAGTTTCTTAAGGGCGATCCTGGGAGTTTTCCCATTCCACGGAAAAGAGACAAGGATGCGCTCTACCTCTTTATACACTGCAACCGGAAACAATACCGGGATCATGCCTAAGATATAATTTATCTTAGGCATTAAGGTCATCTTGATAGACTCCAATCTCCCCCACCATGTCAAACGAAGCGGGGACCACTGCAAGGTGAAACTCCGGGCGATCTCCTTGATCTTTTCTGCATTGAGTCTGATGGTTTCGTCCAAAGGGGCCCTAAACTGGACACCGAGGTACCTTATCGGCGAAGACTCCCACCGAAAGTCAAACTGTTGCACCATGTCTGCTGTGGCGAAGCTACTCAGAGGGAAGGCCGACGATTTTGCCCAGTTCACCCGATAGCCAGCAAATCTGGAATAATCGCCGATCAGCTGCAGAAGGGGCTGAATTGAAGCTGGTTGAAGAAAGAATACCAAGTCGTCTGCATACGCCGAGAGTTTGATATGAAGGTCTCGCAGTACAACTCCCTTGACCTCCACAGCCTGCCTCACCAGCAATGCAAGAGGCTCCAGGGCCAGGTTAAACAGCAGTGGAGATAACGGGCAGCCTTGCCTGGTGCCTCTATAAAGAGGGAAGGAGTCAGAGAGCACTTGATTGGCGAGTATCCGTGCGGCTGGGTTGGCATACAACACCCGGACCATGCAGATGAACTGAGCAGGGAATCCAAACCACTCCAGTACACGAAACAGGAAAGGCCACTCCAGCCTGTCAAAAGCCTTTTCGGCGTCCAATGAGAGTCCTATCATAGGCAAGTTTAGTCCTTCCGCCATCTCAAAGACATTACAGAGGAGCCGCGCGTTGTCCGCGGTCGATCGCCCACTGACGAAGCCACATTGGTCAGGATGAATAAGCAGATGGAGAACAGTGTTGACTCGACTCGCCAAGATTGAGGAATAGATTTTGTAGTCTGCGTTAAGCAAGGAAATGGGCCTGTAATTGCCCACCATCTTCGGATCCTTCCCGGGCTTTTCCAAGACCACAATAGTGACCGCCGCGAAGGCTCCTGTACCGCTGTCAACTTTCTGCAAGCGTTGGTAGTACATCAACAAATGTGGTGTTAGGTCCTTCGCGAAAGTCTGGTAGAATTCTACCGGGAGACCGTCTGGCCCTGCGGCTTTACCCGTCTGCATTCTCCTCAAGGCCTCTTGCACCTCACCGCTCGCCAAGTCCCATCCCAGAACCTCTTGATGCTCCCGTCCCAGACTAGGGTGCTCTATTTGCTCCAGGAAACTTTCCACCTCCTCGTCATTCCACTGAATTTCGGATGAATACAAAGCCTCGTAGAACTTTCAAAAGGATTCCACAATGCCCGTGTTGTCCTTCACGGCCATTCCATTAGCCTCTTCGAGAACTGCGATGCGAGACCTTCCGTATCTAGGCTTTAATTTCGTGGCCAACAGTTTCCCTGATTTATTCACTTCAGAATAATATCTTGCTTGGGTCTCAAAGTCAACCTGTGCTACCTCCCTGCTTAACAGAGAGTTGTATTGAAAGCGCAGCTTCTGGAGATGCAGCATGACTTGAGCATTCTCTTGTTTCTGCAACAGTCTTTCTCCCGCACGGATCTGCAGGTCTAGGGCTATAATCCTGGCTTTCTCCTGTCGTCTGGCAGCGATAGAAAAACTAGTGATCTTGGCCCTCATTGAGGCCTTGAAGGCCTCCCACCATGCCCATATTGTTGTTTCTGCTGGGTCATTAACCTCGAAATACTCTGTAATGGCCCGCCGCACATACACCTTAAAGGTATCTTCGGCCAGCAGAGCTCTGGGGAAAAACCACCCATTGCTCCTCTCCTCGGCCTGTAATAACTCCACTTCCAGGGTTATGGCGGCATGATCGGAAATATGCATACTTAATATCTCTGTATCCAGTATCTTCGGAATTAACAGTCGGGAAACTAAGAAAATCTATTCTCGAAAAAGAACTGTGAGGATGAGAGTAGAAAGTATAATCCTTATCTGCTGGGTGAAGAAGTCTCCAGATATCCACCAGACCGAACTCAGAGATGACTGACGTCAGCACCTCCAGTGCTCTGCATTTCCGACTGCCTCTAGCCGGTTTGCAGTCGATTAATTGGTCCAGGACCAGATTGAAGTCCCCTCCCAGAATGATAGGGACTCCGGCATATTCATGGATCACATCTGCCAGGTTTTGAAAGAAACTAGGACTGTCGCAATTGGGAGCATACACATTCATTAGCCCCACCTTTTGGCCATCCACATTAAGCTGTACACTTGCCCATCTTCCCTCTGGGTCTGATCGAAGCTTTTGCAGAAGGGCTCCCATGGTCTTCCGGACTAGTATTGCCACACCGTTCTTTTTCCCCAGAGCTGGGGCATGTGCTGCAAGAACGAACTTCCCTTGTTCCAATTTTAGAGACTCTTTAGTGACAAGATGCGTCTCTTGTAGCATTACAATATCAGCCCTCTGCTTCTGGGCATACACTATAATCTTCTTACGCTTAGCTGGGTGGATGATGCCTTTGACATTTAGGGACAACACCTTTAAAGGGGCCATTTACACATAAAAAAAAGGAGCTTGACCCCAGGCACCTTCTGGATGACCCATATGTGAGATGACTTATGTACAGGGCTGACTATGAAGGGCTTGCAAGACGACTGGTGCTCCACCTCTGTGCGGCTGATAGCAAAAATTGGGTGAGCCAGCATACAACAAGCGGCCACAGTGGCTATCAATATCAAAGAAAAAAAAAAAAACAGTATCCAACTAGACAAATCCCTCTCCCCCCACAGTTAACAATAGCAGACTCATGATTACATATTACTTAACAGATAATACCTAATATATAATGAGACCCATCCTCCCCCCACACAATCTCCTGCAGAACATAGCAAAGTACTAGCCATACACCCGTCCCCCCTGCACCCTCTTCAGCACCCCAGACTCAACAGTTATTCTAGATATGTTCATCAATAACAATGCAATTGAACAACAGACCTCATCAGAAAAACAATTATCTCCAGTCATCCCGTTTGCCCCACCAGAATAGTACCCCTTGGGGGCCACGATCGTCCTGGCAAGGCCAGGAAACACTACACTGGAGCCCTAGTGAAACTACCAAGGTTTTAGTCATTGCATCGCTAGCGCTTCCTGCTCCTCTACAAACCGGGCTGCCTCCACTGGATTCTCAAAGGCTCGGGTGCGATTATCCATGGTAATCTTGAAGCACGCCGGGTAGAACAGCCCATATTTTGCTTGGAGGTGTTGCAGTCGGGGCCTCAAAGCCAAAAACTGCTTCCTTTTTTCAATCGTGGCTTTGCAAAAATCTGGAAAGAAGGAGACGTTGCGGCCCTCATACGTAACCCCTGAGGTTGCTCGAGCCGCTGCCATGATCTGAGAGACATGTTGAAACCGCAGGATGCAGCAAATGATGGGCCTTGTCTGCTGTTTGCGAGGGCCTGTGTGCGCAGGCACTCTATGCGCTCTCTCAAATTCCAACGGACCCGTCAGGTTTAACCTCAGCATCTTCGGGATAGCTTGCGTTAAGAACGCAATCAGGTCAGTGCCCTTTGCTCCCTCTGGGACCCTTATAATCCGAATATTATTGCGCCTGCTACGGTTACTGTGGTCTTCTATAGTCGCCTCCAATCTCTCCATGCGCTTCTGGGCCTTCCGACAATGTTCAACTTGGGCCTCGTGCACTGCTAGTGTAGCGTCCATTTTCTCTAAGCGACTAGACAGCCTCTCCATCTGCGCCCTCATGTCCTGCAGGTCTTCTTGCACCCGGGACATCACATCTCCGCTCGCTGCAACCATCTCCTTCACCGCCCTGATCTCGCCTAGGACCTCCTTCATCATCCCATCTGTCTCCCGTGCGGCCGCCATCTTTTGTGGGGAGAGCGGGTCTGACTTGCTCCGTTTCGTCCCAGCAGTCTGGCTTAACGTGAAGTCCAGCTTCGTCGGTTTACTGCTGGACATTATCCTTCCACTTTCAGAGCTACTAAACAGCTTTATTATCGATACCTCCGAGTCCCGAAGAGAGGGAAAGTCTCAGGATTCTATTCAAGCCACCGGAGAACCTCTCCTACGCAGCCACTCTGTATCGCTGCTGGCTCCGCCCCCCAGCCAGCCGTAGAGAGTTATACTTTAAAAAAATTGAAAATTCAGCCTGCGGTAGAGGGAGGGTATATTGAGAGTGCTGATGGACAAAATGGACGTCTCAGTTTGTTGTAGAACAACACTGAAGAAATTTGTTCCACAAAGGAATTGGAGGTCTGTTCCATTGGCATGAATTAGATGGGGACATCAGGATTCATTTGCCACATCAGGTAATCCACTCTAGTAGAGTCCATGACAGCTGTACATAGGAAAACATTGAAGTGGCTGGAAGAGCCCAGCATAAGTAAGTATTGTGATGCCGCAGTCTTGGATGTATGTTGCCCACCGTGATCATGTTTCACCAGGGCGATGTATTCATGATTTGGGATATTGCTTTTAGCAGACTGTCTGAGCTGATGATGAGGCCATGATCCTGCCTCTCCCTCAATGCATTTCAGAAGTTCCTGTGACAAAGTGTGCCATGCCTTTAAGAGCTATCATGCTCAGAACAATGTCCCAAATGACAGCCTCCTACCCTGATATCCAATTGGTTCTTGCTTCTGATATCACAGTTGGGTCTATTGTGTATGTTTTTGGGATTAATATCATAAATATTAATAGACAAGCCTACGGGAAGGAGGCATTTGCCATAGAAAGAGATGCTCAAGAATAAAGACCCAGGACAAAGAGCTGGGTAAGAGGGCCTCTAAGGAAATATAAGCAAGCTCTTCTTCTTTGAGATGTGGATAGAGGCCTGCAACTGAGGCAGCCAGATGACAGTTTGGGGAGTGCCAAATGTATTGTCCTGGTGGGACAAAATGCATACTTGTGTGGCAATTTATGATGTGGTTGCAAGGGCACTTTGCGAGAGGCAGAGGCATAAAAGCATTATCACGGGATGCAGGAATAACATGACTCTTGGTGCTTTGCACTTTTGAGATATCCTGCAGCATACAGCACGAAACACTTATCTTTTAAGACTAAATGTGAGCCATCCCCTCAGAGCCTAAATCTTTCCTGCTTCCAAAACTCTTTGATAGATTGACCCATTCTTCCAGACTGAACCAAGCCATATTTACATTCAGCTTTCTTCTTTCCACCCATCTTCTAGAATCACAGGGCAGAGTTAATGTTCTATAAATGAGTACAATCTGTACAATAGAGATCCCACCCTCCGCCTCCCATCCTATGTCTTAAAAGAGCAGGAGATGGTAACAGTGGTTCTTTTAGGCTGGAGGAAAATAGCAAGGATTATATTAATTGCTTTCGAAATAAATGAGCACATGACATTTTAGAACAAATGTTTTTAAGGAATCTGGCCAAGCACTTTGGTCGGGTGTGGAGGGGTGCAGAGATGGTGATGTTAAGGGCTCGGCTCACACAGTGTACCCTTGCAAGGCTTACTGTAGTTTGTCACTTGATTTTTGCTCGATACTTATGCAATCCCAGTCATGAGGGGCTGACGTGAGGTGCTGCTTAACTCCCTCCTGCAGGGCAGTACAGTAAAGCATAAGGGCAGCTACAGTAGGGGATCGGGGAAATGTTTGCTTTTCTTTAATCAGTTTTTAAGTGGGTACTGCACTATAGCAACCACCTTCCTCAAGGGTGTTTGTTGGTCAAATGCACCTTTCCTAGGAGACTATACGATGAAAAAAAATCTAAGGAGTTTAACTCCCTTTGTAAAATACTTCAGGGCTCCCTGTCCAAATGATAAAAATTTCTGGGATCCTGTATAGCACCAGGTCAGCCAAATTGCACAAAAAATAACTTTAGTCTTAGAAGTTATTTTATCCTTGGAAGAGTGTTTATAATATGTGGGTGGTGTGTTTTTAGTGTGCTTGTACCCTTGTGAGAAACATTTCAACACCACCAATAATACATTTTTCCAATGTTTCTGCTGTAGGCTTCTTTCCCAAAGCAAAGAAAATGACCTGAGTAGTTTGAGTGTTTCTTAAGGTCTTCTGCTGCTCTGTCCCCTCTGTTCATCATCAGAAACCCATGCCAATGTCTCCCTGGTGCATCTACAGTATGATATTTGATAGTGAGCAGCATCAGCTGGAAGATGGTGGAAAAGAGGGGTCCTGGCAGGTGGGCCAGCTGCATGGCCTAGTTCCGGAGGTCATTGTCATTTTAGCCGCATTTTGAATGTGCCAAGATGGGGTTGGCACAGGCAAGTGTTTTCAGACATGCATATCCTTACAGTCACCAATATTAATCCTAGCATATTGTATGAAAGGATTCAAGCAGACAGATACCCAATTCACTTTTATTTAAATTTTGAGTAGAGAAATGGCTAGCAGTTAGAGAAGCAGGCTTAGAATCAGCAGGGCTAGTGCTCCCATTCAGTGGTGGCCCAAGGGGCGTGCGGGGCCATGTGCAGAGACTTGGTGTGGGACCTCATTTGCATAAGGGGCCTCATTTGCACAAATATGTGCATAATGTTAGCATGCATTGACTTTTAGTAAACATACCTCTTAATGAGTGTATATGGATAAAGAAAGACTACCAGATTTCTACATTACTACAGTGCCAACCGCCAGGCACATTAGGAAGTACCACAAACACTGCCCATTTAGAACCCATAGCAAACCCACCATATCATAACAATACTACCAGGACTCATAAAGCACCAAACCCTACCTATCAAAAGGCAACACTGTAAATATTAAACCAACACATCTCCTACTAGGGAAAGAGAACAAGTGGCACTGTCAAATAGAAATTACATAAACAGAATACCTCAGCTTGGTTACACATGCAGAACATAGACCATCACCAAACAAAGAACAAGGGATCACAATTTAGAAATAGGAAGACAATAATTAAACTGGGAACCCCAAAAGCCAAACTTGGAATGTACAACAACACTGCAGAAATAAAACTATAAATGAATTTCCTCTTGTACCATACAAAATGCAGACGTCAAAGACACATATTTCCCAGAGCTGACATATTCCAATTAATAAATTCAAAATAAAAAAGTATTTTTCTATCTCTTGTTTATGCATTTTATTTTTAGTTGTAATTGCTCCTGTCACTTTCTTCTGGTTTCTTCTTTGTCTTCTGCTAACTCTCCATTGTTTGCTGTCCATTTGTCCTTTCTTCTCTCGTCTAGTTCTTTTCCATTCTCTCCCTACATCTGCTTTAAGATACTGATGTTTCTCCTTTTGCTCTTTCCTCCGTCTCTTTCTTTATTCCTTTTTCATCCATTCAAATTTTACCCCTCCATCCTCAATCCCCACTTCCTCCCCAATACCCAGCCAAATCGTTCATTTTTTCTGTCCTCCCACACAAAATTTTATTTATTTTATTTATTTATTTATTTAACAGTTTTTATATACCGCACTATTCATCATCAGTGCGGTTTACATTAAACAACAACATACCTGTCAATATATAACTGATCTAGGTTTACAGATAACAGGGAAGGTAAACTGGGTGCAAACTGGGGAATAACTATATACAATTAAATATGTTTCCCTCCTCTCTATTTCACTCTCCCAGCCCCATCCCATTCTAGTCTTCCCCCAACATCAGCTCCCTACTATTTCCAGTCCCACCCAGCATCCTCTCCCTTCTGGTCCCCCCATCAGCCCATTTCCAGTCCTATTCTAGCCCCTCCATCAGCCCATTTCCAGTCCTAGCTTCCCCTACTCAGCCCATTTGCAGTCCTAGCTCCCCTCCCCATCAGTTATTTCCAGTCCAAGCCCCCCCACTCAGCCCATTTCCAGTCCTAGCTCCCCCCACTATTTCCAGTTCAAGCCTCCTCCCCACTCAGCCTATTTCCAGTCCAAGCCCCCCCACTCAACCCATTTCCAATCCGAGCAACACGGCTGTCTAAAATGCTTTAGAGGGAGCCGGAGAGGCCCCAGCTCATCTCTACCAACTGCCGAAGTGAAGAGCGCCTTTTTTTTCATTTCGGCAACTGTACTGTAGTTTATGATGCTGAGGTCAAAGGGGACTTCCTGTTTCCTGGCACTCAGCGCGGCAGCATTCTAAACTACAGGACAGCTGCCGACGTGAAGGAAAAAGACACTCTTCACTTCGGCAGCTGTTAGAGGTGAGCTGGGGTCTCTCTGGCTCCCTCTAAAGCCGCCCTGCCTGCCAGTATTCAGTGTGGGATGTTGTTGGCTTGGGGCCCCCTGAAGTGCGGTGCCCTGTACGAACAACATTCTCGCATAATAGACGGGCCGGCCCTGCTCCCATTAGACAAACTAGGTGGTTTGCCTAGAGCAGCGATGGCGAACCTATGGCACGCGAAGGCCTTGCAGCTGGCACGCGGGAAGGTCCGCTAGGACAGGTGTCTGCCTCCCTTCGTCTGCAGCCGCGGCTCCCTGCCTGTTAGGGAACCGCGGCTGTGCTTGTAAAATCGCTGCGGAGCCCTTCCTGTCTTGACGGGCTCCGTGCAGCATTGTCCCGCCTCTAAAGGAAGTTGTAAGTACAATTTCCTTTAGAGGCGGGACAATGCTGCACGGAGCCCGTCAAGACAGGAAGGGCTCCGCAACGATTTTACAAGCACAGCCGCGGTTCCCTAACAGGCAGGGAGCCGCGGCTGCAGACGAAGGGAGGAAGACATGGGGAGAGGGGGGGGGGCTACCATCGACATGGGGAGAGGGGGGGCTACCATCGACAGGGGGTGAGGGGGCTAACATCGACATGGGGAGAGGGGGGGGCTACCATCGACATGGGGAGGGGGGGGCTACCATCGACATGGGGGGGAGGGGGGCTTACATGGAGGGCGGGCGCCGATCTGGCTGGCTGGACGGAGGGGGGCTTACATGGAGGGAGGGAGCTGATATGGATGGATGGAAGGAGGGGGGCTTACATGGAGGGAGGGAGCTGATATGGATGGATGGAAGGAGGGGGCTTACATGGAAGGAGGGATAGATGGAGGGAGGGGGCTGACATGGACAGAGGGGGGACTGACATGGAGGGAGGCTGACATGGACAGTGGGGCTGACAGGGAGGGAGGGAGGGAGCTGACATGGACAGATGGAAGGACGGGGGCTGACATGGAGGGAGGGGGGCTGGCATGCACAAAGGGGAGAGACAGGGACATACTGGACAGACGGGATAAATGCTGGAGAGAGGCGAGAGACATTGCGGCTTAGGATTATAATGGGCTGATGGGGGAGCTAGCACTGGTAATGGGCAGATGGGAGGGGACTAGGACTGGTAATGGGTTGAAGGCTAGGACTGGGAATGGACTGATCAAGGGGGGGGGTTGGGACTGGTAATGGGCTGATAGGGGGGTATGACTGATAATGGACTGATGGGGGGCTAGCATTGGAAATGAGCTGATCGGTGAGGTTAGGACTGGAAATGGGCTGATGGGGGGATAGGACTGGTGATGGGGGGGGGGTAGGACTGGTGGTATTGGGCTGATTAGGGGAGGCTAGCACTGGTAATGGGGTTGAGGGGGATTAGCACTGGAAGTGAGCTGATTGGGGGGCTTTGACTGAGAATGGGCTGATTGTGGGGAGGGGAGGATAGAGCTGCTGGCCCTGGAAGAAAACTGGGGGCTAAGGCTACAAATGGGCTGATGCGAGGGGATGGGAGAATGGAACTGGAAGGGAGTGGATCTGAGAGGGGCTGCCATGGTATTTGTACTAGAAGGGACTGGTCAGTGGGGAAGGAGGGGGACTGGAAGGGAATGGACACCAGTGGCAATCATGGGAATGCAAGTTGACATTGGAAGGTACTGGGAGTGAGGACTGGAAAGGGGCTGATACTGGGGAGGGTTACTGGGACTGGAAATAGGCTGATGGAAAGAAGTGAAGAAAACGAAAGAAGAGATAAGAAATGGCAGATGGACCATAGACCACAGAAACAGAGCTAAGAGAAGACAGGAAAGCAGAAGCCTCAGATCGGGACCAGCATAATCAGAGAATAAATTGGTCAGACAACAAAGGTAGAAAAAATAATTTTATTTCATATTAGTGATTTGACTACAAAATCATCATAATTTTGAAATCAAATATTGTTACTTGTTGTGATTAATTAACCGTATTTTCCGGCGTATTTTTTTTGGTGTGCGCTGGAAGAGGGGTAGTCTTATACGGCGAGTATAGGCCAAACACCTATATTTTAACAGGAAAAGTAGGGGGTCGTCTTATACGCCCAGTCGTCTTATACGCCGGAAAATACGGTAAGTAAATTTAACGTTTTCTATGAAAAGTAGTTCTGAGGGGGGTCAAAAAAATATTAAAAGAAAAGTGACAATAATATAATAATATATTTATAATGTGGATTACATTTGGGCCCTCATATTTACCTCAGGCTATGATTGTGATTGTGATTATGATGGTACACTGTAAGAAACAATATATGCAGTGTTAGATTTGTTTTAAATGTCGCAATGGTTTTGCGGCTCCCAGTTTTTTTTTTCCCTTCGGAAACGGGTCCAAGTGGCTCTTTATGTCTTAAAGGTTGCAGACCCCTGTGCTAGGAGAAAGGCCCCAGCCCGACCCCGCGCTTCCCCTTCCGGTCGGAGCTTCTGCGCGCCTCTCGCCGAGAAGCTGCACGCTAGGGCTCGTGCGCCGTCCTCTCGCGAGATTATAAGACCCGCGCGGGAGCTGGGTTCCAAAGAAGAGCAAAACCTACCACTTTCATGATGAATGGGAAATGGACTACTTCTTCATCATGGTGAAAGACAAGTGTTGTGTAATTTGTAACGCCCCAGTATCCTTGCCCAAAATGGGTGATCTGGAACATCATTATAAGGCTCTAAAATATTGTTGTTAAGGTTTAATTGACGTGCTGGCACTTTGAGGAAATTCTTTGGTTTTGTGCGGCAGTTTGGGCACTCGGGCTCAAAAAGGTTAGCCATCACTGGCCTAGAGCATCAACATTTCCCAGATGGTCCATTGCTGCTGTTGCTGCCACTCTTGGGACATTAAAGTAACAATGCTGTGCTTACGCAAAGCTTCCAATATTGCATGCTTTGGCCACCTTGCAGACAAGAAGTATATGTCAGAAGTGGCTGGTCAAAGCAACATCACACAGTGTCAGAGACTTCGAGAAAGCATTGTGTTGCTGTTTTAATGCCTTTGCCACCACTGCAGTTCCTGGAGAGGGGGCAACAGGAATTAGGGTTCACCTAGGTTGCCTCATATTCTTGCCCCATGGTGTCCTGAGAAAAAGGGAGATTTGGGTTCAGATCTTGCTTTTCCCACTGATCTTGAGTAAAACATATCACTTTCCATTATCTGGTGCCAAATTAGACTGTAAATCCTCTCTGGTGCGGGGCCCTACCAATGTTATCAAACTTTCTTTGAGCATGGATTTGGAAAGGTGAGTAATTTGATTACAAAATCCACATCCCAATATTATTTTCTGGTATTAGGAGGGTAAGCGTGCCACCAGGACATGCACTGTAACCTACACAGACAGCTTAATATTTGTAAACACTGTTTCCAAATCATTCCTCCAGTCATTCCAGATGCATGTGTTATCCTCCCCAACCAGCAGAAGGAGACTGAGCATGACCATCTCTTGTGATGTCACTCTATAAGGGCTCTGTGCCTAATAAGATTGGCCAGTATTGCTCAATCTCCAGCAGATGGAGGGGCTTCTGTGCTTCTGGACTGCACTTTAGGGTGATTTGCTGAGGGCAGTGTCTGCTTAATTGCTTTAGTGGGAAGTGCAGTGCTGACAGCCATTTGGTGTGATTTGAGTGCAAAAAACTCAAAAAACTTAAAAGGCCAAGCAGAATGAAGGGCAAAGAGGCTACATTGCTGGTGAAGAGCATTTTAACTTACGGAGAGTGAGTCTCCAGCTTGGCCCTGCGGTGAGTTCCGTGTTGCTGTTCAGACCAGCTTCGGACTCACCTGTGTGTAGGGTGTAAACCCGATTGCCTCGGATCCATCCCCTTCTGTCTGCTTTCCACATGAAATTGAAGAAGGCCTGAGAGCCATGATCCCGGAGTCCTCGGAGTGGTGAGTTGTGCTTAGAGGCTTTGCGTTTAAAATTTTTCTCTTTTTCAACTTTGGGGGGACTGTAGGCACTTGGTCTTTTGGCCTTGTGAGTGGGGGAAAGCGATGCCATCGGACAAGCAAGTTAAACTTACCTGTGCTACTTGTGGCACACAGAAGGGCATGCTTTTGGCAGCAGGCCTTTGCTGACTGTGCTCTGGAGGGCAGATTAGCAGCGGTTGCACTGTCGGCGGGGAGCTCCTCCATTGGGGGGCAAGACAAGGCTTCGCCAGTGGAGAAAACTACTGAGGGGCCTGGGCTGATGCTGCATGAGTCACTGGAAGCAGGAGCAGTGACCATTTTGAGCAGCACATCAGCAGAAGAAAAGCCCGCCATTTGCAGAACTGCAACGCCTGGGTGGAGTATGTCCTTGAGGGGGGTGGTCTCTGAAGGCCAAGAAGAAGTACATTCACGCTGAAGCAGAGCATGACAATGGTTTTTAATTCTCTCCAGAATTCATCCTTCTGTTCCACCAGGCTTAATGCCTGAAGCAGGGCAGGGGGACAGCAAAGGAGGCCAAAGGGGCTAAAGCAAAGTTGCGACCTAGGACAGAGAGGCTATCCCTCCCAGAGGTGAAAGGAGCCCACAGAGCCAAATGACCTTGGACACAGTCTAAACAGGGGGGAGCGATGGCATCCTCTGATTCGGCATCCTCTGATTCAGACTCCTCTGATGAGCCTCTGGAGGGAACCTCCGTGGAGTGGAAGGACCCACCAGAACAGGAATTTGAGGAAGGAGAGATCCCTTCCTCAGATGAGCCTACAGTGGTCTGGGTCTTCCGGAAGGAAGAGCTCTTGGCCCTGATTTCATGCTCCCTGGTGGCACTGAATATGAAGGTCAGCGTTCCCCAAGAGAAGAAGGAGCTGAAGAACCCGCTGCTTCAGGGAATTAGGTCCCTCAGGACTTCTGGCCTTTGCACAAGGCGATTAAAGAGATGATCGACACAGAGTGGGAAATCCCAGAGGTGAGCTTGCATGGGGGCAGAACCTATGTCCTGTTTATATCCACTGCCTCTGGAAGAATGGGAGACTTTGAAGGTCTCCAAGATGGACGCGCTAGTTATGGCGTCCACATGGCAGGTGAAATTTAATGTGGACGAGTACAAAGTTATGCACCTAGGAAAGAACAACCCAGACTTTGGTTACATGATGTCAATAACAACCTTAGAAACCACCACCCAGGAAAAAATTTAGGCGCCATCGTGGATAATATTTTGAAAACCTCTGCCCAGTGTGCAGAGGCAGCCAGGAAAGCAAATAGAATTCTAGGAATCATAAGGAAAGGAATGGAGAATAAAATCAAGGATATTATAATGCCTCTCTAAAGTTCCATGGTGTGACCACACCTTGAATATTGTGTGCAATTCCGGTCGCAGTATCTTAAAAAGCATATAGCAGAATTAGAAAAGGTACAGAGAAGAGCCACCAAAATGGTGAAGGGGATGGAAGGATTACCCCTATGAGGAAAGGCTTAAAAGGTTAGGGCTTTTCAACTTGGAAAGGAGACGGCTGAGGGGAGATATGATAGAGGTCTATAAATTTAATGGATGGCACGGAACAGATAAATGTAGATTGATTGTTTATGTTATCAAAAAGTTGAAAAACTAGAGGACATGCAATGAAGCTACAATGTAATCCATTTAAGACTAATAAGAAAAAATATTTTTTCACTCAATGCATAATCAAACTCTGGAATATGTTACCGGAGGATGTAGTAAAAGCTGTTAGTGTAGCTGGGTTTACAAAAGATTTGGCAAGTTCCTGGAGGAAAAATCCATAAACCATTATTAAAGAGGACCCAGGAAATCCACTGCTTACCTCAGGATGAGCATTGTGGAACCTGTGTGCCTTTTTGGGAACCTGCCAGGTACTTGTGACTTGAATTGGCCACTGATGGAAACAAGATACTGGGCTTGATGGACTTGTTCTGACCTAGTATGGCATTTCTTATGTTCTTATGAAGGCTACCATCCCAGTGGAAGGTGGAGTTGCCCTGAGGGACCCTCAGGATAAAAGGTTGTAGACCTTGTTAAAGCAGGCCTTTGAGACCAATGTCATGGCCTTACAGGCTTCTGTCTGTGGGGCCTACGTTGCCAGGGCCTGCCTGCGATGGGCTCAGGGTCTGTTGGACCTGGAAACATCATCTGGTTTGGTCATATTGGAATCAGGTGCAGCCTATTTGGCAGACACATTCTATGACTTGGTGAGGGCCTGCTGCAAAGGCATTGCGGCAACGGTAGTAGCCCACCATCTCTTGTGGCTGCAGAACTGGTCAGCGGACGTGTCGTCAAAGGTTCAGCTGTCCAAACTTCCCTGCAAGGAGAGGTGCTGGAAAAGCTGGTGCAGAACCTTGGGGAGTCCAAGGGAAATCATCTGCCGGAGGACAAGCCCCAAGGGAGGAAGGCCTGGCAGTGTGTAGAGGGCAGTTCCATGATTTTTGCAAATTTCGAGGCTCACACTTCTTGACTTTCCTGAAGATGCACTACCCCAGGAGGGGAAACTTCTCATTCCGAGCAAGGGGGACCGACAGAGGCTATTACCCATTGTGGTGGGACCTCATAAGAAGTCACAGTGAAACAAGGGGGCCTGGATCGGGGACTGGTTCGAAGGGAGGCTTTGTCTCTTTTACCTGGCTTGGGTCCAGATCTTGCAGGACCAGTGGGTGCTGGAAATCATCTGGGATGGGTACACACTGGAGCTTGCGCGACCGGTGCCTGATGCCTTTCTGGTCTCTCCCTGCAAGCCCACAGTCAAGTGGCAGCAGTAAGCGCCATATCGCCCAAGCTGCTTCATCTAAGAGTGGTGTGACCAGTGCCTGCAGACCAGTGCAACTTAGGTTGATACTCGATCTGTTTTGTAGTACCAAAGAAAGAGGGCTTGTTCTGACTGGTGTTGGATCACAAGTATGTCAACAGAGCGATACTGGTTCTTCTGTTCCACATGGAGACCCTGCGCTCAGTTATAGTGGTGGTGCAAGAGGGCGAGTTCCTCACATCCCTGGACCTTATGATGGCGTATTCCCATACCCCATATGAAGGAAACACCAGCGCCACCTGCGTTTGCAGTGTCCATAGAACACTTTCAGTTCAGAGCTCTACCCTTTGGTCTGGCTACTGCTTTATGAACGTTCATGAAAGTCATGATTATCGTAGGAGCTGCTCTGTGCTGAGAAGGGAAACTAGTCCACCCTTACCTGGACAATTGACTGATCTGAGCAAAGTCTCAGGAGGAGATCAGGTCAGCAACCAGGAGGGTGATCAAGTTTCTGCAGAGCCTCGGATAGGTGATCAACTTCGAGAAGAGCCATCTCTGCCTCTCTCAGAAGCTGACTTATTTGGGGGCACTGTTCGACACCAGAAGGGGCCAGGTGTCCCTACCGCCAGACAGAGTGAAGAAGGTTAAGGAGCAAGTGTGGCGTTTTCGTTGGATGGCACGCTGATCAGCCCGGCACTACTTGCAGCTCCTGGGTCCATAGTGGTGACAATAGATCCGGTGGCATGGCCTCGGGCTCACATGAGACCACTCCAGCACTCTCTCCTGTCATGGTGGTCTTCACAGAGGGGACCGCCCCCTGTCCTGGCGCTTACTATGCCCGTGGGAAGTTAGAATCTGTCTTCACTGGTGGCGGGCGTCCCCAACCCTAATGACAGGAATATCCATGACGGGGGTTCCAAGGGTAATGGTCACCATGGATGCCAGCCTGTTGAGTTGGGGGGCGCACTGCCTTTCACAGTGGGCACAGGGGCAGTGGGCGATGGAGGCGTCGGAGTGGTCCATAAACTTCTTGGAGCTGAGAGCAGTGTTCTTCACTCTCCAATGCTTCCTGCCATTTCTGGAACACCGGGTGGTACATATCTTCTCGGAGAATAGACAACACTATGGTGGTGGTGTACATCAACCACTAAGATGGTACGGCCAGCACAGTGCTGATGGCAGAGGTGGCCCTGCTGCTACAGTGGACAGAGTCATCTGGACGGCTTGTCAGCCGCACACATGGCAGGCAGAGACAACATGCAAGCGGACTTCCTCAGTCGCCATCAGGTGGATGCCATGGAATGGTCCTTGGAGAACTCTGTATTCTGGAGCCTCATCTGGCTCTGGGGGCAGCCAGTGATAGACCTGATGGCTTTTGCAGGCAACTCCAAGGTGAGCCGTTTCTTTAGCAGGAGGCAAGAGCCCATGTCGGAGGGTCTCGATGCCCTGCTTCAGCCATGGCCACAGTAGTTGCTACTGTATGTGTTCCCTTCCTGGCCTCTCATTGGCAGGTCCTGCACAGGATAGAGAGGCATCAGTGACTGGCTGTTCTGATTGCACCAGTTTGGCCATGGAGGTCCTGGTATGCGGACCTGGTCCATCTAACAGTGACGTCCCCCTGGCAGTTTCTGGAGTGGGGTGATCTATTATCCCAGGGACCTCTGAGGATGCCTCAAGTGGGTTGATTCTTGCTTATGGTTTGGCTCTTGAGAGGTTATGGATGAGAAAGAGAGAGAACTCCCTGGCGGTGGCGGCCACCCTCCTGAAGGCACGCAAGCATAAGAACATAAGATATGCCATACTGGGTCAGACCAAGGTCCATCAAGCCCAGTATCCTGTTTCCAACAGTGGCCAATCTAGGTCATACGTACCTAGCAGTTTCCCCAAAAGGCACAGGTTCCACAATGCTTGTACTGGGTCAAGCATTGATATCTTGGGTCCCTTCTTAATAATGGTTTATGGACCTTTCCTCCAGGAACTTGTCCAAACCTTTTTTAAACCCAGCTACACTAACAGCCTTTACTACATCCTCCGGTAACAAATTCCAGAGTTTGATTACACGTTGAGTGAAAAAATATTTTCTTTTATTAGTCTTAAATAGTTTACCCTGTAGCTTCATTGTTTACGTTATCAGAATACAGAAAGACTAGGGGACATGCAATCGATCTACATTTACCCGTTCCACTCCGTTCATTAATTTATAGACTTCTATCATATCTCCCCTCAGCCGTCTCTTTTCCAGGTTAAAGAGCCCTAACCTTTTTAGCCTTTCTTCATAGGAGTATCCTTCTATCCCCTTTACCATTTTGGTGACTCTTCTCTGAACCTTTTTTAATAATGCTATATCCTTTTTAAGATATGGCGACCAGAATTGCACACAATATTCAAGGTGCTGTCTCACCATGGAACGATATAGAGGCATTATAATATCTTTTGTTTTATTTTCCATTCCTTTCCTTATGATGCCTAGCATTCTATTTGCTCTCTTGGCCGCCGCTGCACAATGGGCCGAGGGTTTTAATATGGTATCCACAATGATGCCTAAATCTTTTTCCTGGGTGGTGGTTCCTAATGTGGAACCTTGCATCATGTAACCATAGTTTGGATTGTTCTTCCCTAGGTGCATAACTTTGCACTTGTCCACATTAAATTTCATCTGCCATTTTGATGCCCAGTCTTCCAATTTATCAAGATCCTCTTGCAATTTTCCACAATCCTCTTGGGTTTTAACAACTTTAAATAGTTTTGTGTCATCTGCAAATTTGATAACCTCACTCGTTATTCCACTTTCCAGGTCATTTTTATGAATGTCAAAAAGCAGCGGACCCAGCACAGATCCCTGGGGTACACAACTATTCACCTTTCTCCATTGGGAAAATTGGCCATTTAGCCCTACCCTCTGCTTTCTATCTTTTAACCAGTTCCTGATCCACAGTAGTACACTGCCTCCTATCCCATGACTCTTTAGTTTTGCCAAAAGTCACTGATGACGGACCTTGTCAAAGGCTTTCTGAAAGTCCAGATACACTGTATCAACCGACTCACCTTTGTCCACCTGTTTATTCACACCTTAAAAAAACATAACAGATTA
The DNA here is from genome assembly GCA_033557465.1 of Ichthyophis bannanicus. Taxonomy (NCBI): domain Eukaryota; kingdom Metazoa; phylum Chordata; class Amphibia; order Gymnophiona; family Ichthyophiidae; genus Ichthyophis; species Ichthyophis bannanicus. The sequence goes on from CM066039.1 coordinate 254,218,438, forward strand.
GTAAGACAAGATCTTCCTTGTCTAAAGCCATGTTGGCTGTCTCCCATTAGGCCATGACTATCTACATGCTGAGTAATTTTATTCTTTATGATAGTTTCTACTATTTTTCCCAGTACTGAAACCCTGGAACCCTTTTTAAAAATTGGTGTTACATTGGCGATCCTCCAATCTTCAGGTATTAGAGATGATTTTAATGATAGTTCACAGATTACTAATAGCAGGTCTGCAATCTCATATTTCAATTCTTTCAACACCCTTGGATGTATACCATCCGGCCCAGGTGATTTGCTACTCTACAGTTTATCTAATAGTTGTAATACATCTTCCCGATGTATCGATATTTCCTTCAATTCTTCTGCACCTTTAAATACCACGTCAGTCATGGGTAACATCCCTACATCTTCCTCAGTAAAGACCGAAGCATAGAATTCATTCAGTCTCTCCGCTATCGCCTTGTCGCCTCTTAGTGCCCCTTTAACCCCTCTATCATCTAATGGACCAGCTGACTCTCTCACAGGTTTTATGCTACGAATGTACTTGAAAGTCTTTATTTCGCGTTTTTGCTTCCGCAGCAAGCTTCCTCTCATTCTCCAGGACCAAGCAGAAAGTCAGTCCTCACTTATGGGTGACGTCGCCGACGGAGCCCTCGCGGAGCAATTTCCCCAGCTTTCGAAGAAAGCCTTTGGGATTGCAGCGCGCATGCGCGGTCTCCTTCCCGCCCGAGGGTGCCATCTTGCTCAGTCGTCTTTTTTCCGCGGAGCCCTACAGACGTAGTTTGTTTTCGCCGCAGAAAAAGTTGATTAATTTCTTAGTTTGTTTTTTCTCGGTTCGCGTGTCACCCCCCCCCCCCGCCCGGTCTCGATATCCCTATCGAGTCCGTTCTTATCCCCTTTTTCAGTTTTGTCTTAACTGGCGTTCCCGCCATTTTCTCCTTCACCCCTGGCAACACGGTCTTTCGACCTTGCCGGGGCCCTTTTTCCCCCGATGGCTGCCAGCGGGTTTAAAAAATGTGGTCGTTGTTCCAAACTAATGTCCCTTACGGACATGCACGACTACTGCCTCCGTTGCCTCGGACCCAACCATGACTCTACAGGTTGCGGCCCGTGCTGCAGACTGTCCTCGAAGTCTCTGAGGAGTCAGCAGTCACAAAAGGATCGTATCTTCTCTGACCCAGAGTCCGGTCAGGCTCGGACCTCGTCGGAGGCTTCGACGTCTCGGGGCTCCGGCCACGAGTATCATCGGAGTTCCTCTGAGCGGGGGTCCCCCGACCGGGAACATCGTCGGAAGAAGAAGCCCTCTCGGGCGTCGTCGGAGGACGCACCTGATCCCTCGATGGCCGGGTCGCTTAGCCCCGTCAGCCGCCCTGAGCCCTCGGAGACGGAGAGGCCTTGCAAACTTCCTCGCCTAGAGGTGGAGCCGCCTGGACATGTGAGTGCTATAGTCCTCCTGGACTCCCCTCCGGAACCGATGTCGGGCCCGACGCCGTCGGGGCCCGAGTCGGAAGCTGCCGGGTCATCTGAGTTTGGCCTCAGATTGACATCCTTGGAGCGCAGTATCACTGCCTTCTTGTACCAGCAGCGGGCATTGATGACCGGCCTCGCCAGTGCATCTGCCCCGACCACCGGGACGTCGACGCCCAAGTCGACACCGGCGGCCGAGTCGGTCCTAGAGTCCACACGTGCTCGAGTCGATCCTTGGTCGAGGTCCCCCTCGGCCTCACGTTCGGGACCGAGGTTGTCGACGCTGGCTTCGGCGTCGGGGCGAACCCTCGCCCGCACGGACCCTCTCGACGACTCCTCGGAAGCGTCGGGCTGGGACACGGAAGGGGACGAATCACCAGGTTCTTTTCAGACCCAGTGCGTCCCCTCCGACTTGCCCGAGTCGGAGCCTCGGAGGCGATCCCCTCCGGAGGATACTCCGATTTTGTGAGGGGTATGGCCAAGGCGTTGGCCTTCCCCGCGGATCCCGAGGAGGAGCCCCGCGCCGAAGAGCTCGAGGCACTCCAGTATGACTCGGCCCCGAAGGAGACCTTTACTGTACCGGTTCCCCCTATGCTGGAGCGGCTGCTCTTTCGCATGTGGGAATGCCCGGCATCAATGCCGGTGCTGAGCAGGCGGGTCGATTCGATGTATCGAGTCCGCAAGAGTCCCGGGTTCCAGAAGGCACAACTTCCACACCATTCCATGGTGGTGGAATCGGCAATGCATCAGCTTAAGAGTCAAAAGATGCACTCCTCAGTGCCTCCGGGTAAGGAGGCCCGGAGCCTGGATGCCCTCGGTAGGAAGTGCTTCCAGGGCTCCATGCTGGCCTGCCGAGTCCAGACATACCAGCTATACATGGGCATGTTCCTCCGAGACCTGGCAAAAGAAATCGCCGGGTTCTCATCTGGTCTCTCCGAGGAACCCTTACAGAGGTTCCAGACCTTGTCCGATAGTATTCGAGAGTGCTCGAAGTTTATTTCTCGAGCGGCATATGGTGGCTTCGAGGCGTCGGCCCGAGTTGCGGGAGCCGGCATTGGTGCCCGCCGACAGGCCTGGCTTCAGTCATCCGACCTCGAGCCGTGGGTGCAGGACAAGTTGGTCGATGTCCCGTGCAGAGGTGAAAACCTCTTTGGCAAACCCATGGCTGATAAGGCGGCGGAACTCGAGTCCGAGACTCTCACCAGGACTCGCTTATCCAGAAAGACCTCTACTCCCTCACAGAAGAGGAAGGGCTCGGGGAAAAAGCCTTTTTACCCGAGGAAGGTGCCCGCCTATAAGCAACAGCACCTTCAATACCAAGCGTCTGCAGCTCCCAATCGGGGTCCGCAGGCTAAGAGTCAGGGCAATGGGCCCCGTAAGCCGAGGGCCCCTAAGCCCGCTACACAGCCCCCTGCTCAGCAGGGTGGGGTTTTTTGACTATGCCAGCATAGCCCCTTTACCCTGCATGGGGGGCAGGCTGACCCACTTCGCCCACAGGTGGTCAGCCATAACCTCCGATTCCTGGGTGCTGCAGGTGGTTCAAAAGGGCTACCTCCTACATTTTCACCAGGTGCCTCCCCCCTACTTCCCAGGGGAGCCGCCAAGGCCTCCCCTGCACAGGGACTTACTCCTGCAGGAACTGCAGGGTCTGCTGGGGGAACAGGCGGTGGAGCCAGTACCCCAACACCTCTGGGGCCAAGGGTTCTACTCGAGGTACTTCCTGGTGCCCAAGCGAACAGGAGGCCTCAGACCCATCCTGGACCTCCGCGACCTCAACAAGTTCCTGCAACGGGAAAAGTTCAGGATGCTTACCCTTGGAATCCTACTGCCCTACCTCCAGCAGGGAGACTGGCTATGCTCCTTGGACCTAAAGGATGCCTATACCCACATCCTTATCCATCCGGACCACCTGCAATATCTGAGATTTGTGGTGGCAGGAAGACATTATCAGTACCGCGTGCTGCCCTTCGGCCTGTCCTCCGCTCCTAGGGTGTTCACAAAATGCCCGGCAGTGGTGGCGGCCTTCCTGAGGCTTCAAGGCCTCTTCGTCTTCCCCTACCTGGACGACTGGCTCATACGGGCGCAGTCCTCCGTAGAGGTCACTCAGGCCACTCAACGCACAGTGGCTTTGCTTCAGCAGTTGGGCTTCGTCATAAACTTCGGAAAGTCCACGTTGCGCCCCTCTCAGGATCTCGAGTTCATAGGGGCACGGCTGGACACTCTGCGAGCTCGTGCCTTCTTGCCTCGGGAGTGAGCCAACAGGCTCATAGCTCTGGCCGGTAGGTTCCACAGCGCGTCGCCGGCCCCGGCCAGGCGATTCTTGCAGCTGCTCGGTCATATGGCCTCCACGGTCCATGTCACCCCGAATGCCCGCCTACATATGCGGCCTGTTCAGTGGAGCCTTCGTACTCTATGGCATCAGGCCACAGGGGGTCTGACGGACCTGCTACGGATCTCCGACCGTCTGGTCTCCTCTCTGCAGTGGTGGCTTCACCTGCCCAACCTGATGCTCGGCATGCCTTTTCAGCCTCCCACACCCTCCCAGGTGCTCACGACGGATGCTTCTCTCCCGGGATGGGGAGCGCATTGCCAGGGAGCGCGCACCCAAGGCCTTTGGACCCCTTGGGAGGCGGCTCAACAGATAAACTTCCTGGAGCTGCGGGCGATCCGCCTAGCTCTGCGGACCTTCTCTTACCTCACTTCTCGCCAGTCGGTACTGGTGCAGACGGACAATCAGGTTGCCATGTTCTACGTGAACAAACAGGGGGGCACAGGCTCCCTCCTCCTCTGTCAGGAGGCCTGGAGGCTGTGCTCGTGGGCAGTCGACCACGACATCCTCCTCAAGGCTGTTTACCTGCCCGGACAGGACAATTGCCTGGCCGACAAACTGAGCCGGATCCTGCAGCCGCACGAATGGAGGTTGAACCCCTTAGTTGTCCGGCAGATCTTCCGCCGGTGGGGCTTCCCCACCGTGGATCTCTTTGCCAGTCCTCTGAACCGGCAACTTCCCAGGTTCTGCTCTCGGCACCCACATCCTCTCAGAGTAGCGCCGGATGCTTTCCTCATCTCGTGGTCCACGGGCCTACTGTATGCCTTTCCTCGCACGCCACTTGTGTCCCGGACGCTGTTCAAAGTTGTCCAGGACAGGGCCTCCGTGATCCTAGTAGCGCCCAGGTGGCCGAGACAACCCTGGTTCCCTCTGCTCCTGCAGCTAGCGGTGGACACCCCTCTTCCTCTGGGGTTTCAGCCCGATCTCCTGACCCAGGATCAGGGCACCCTTCTACACCCCAACCTCCGGGCCCTTCATCTGATGGCCTGGCTGCTGAAAGGGTAGTCCTAGCTCCGCTCCTACTTCCTCCGGAGGTGGAGGTTGTCGTCCTGGCGTCTCGGCGACCTTCCACCCGGAAGTCTTACGCCCTTAAATGGCGCCGCTTCTCGGCCCGGTGTTCTCAGCGCTCTGAGGACCCCTTCGCCTGCTTAGTATCGGTGGTACTACAATATCTGCTTTACCTCTCTGATCTAGGCCTCAAATCCAATTCTGTCAGAGTCCACCTCAGTGCTCTCTCTGCACACCATTCGCCGGTGGAGGGACAACCTCTTTCCTCGCACCCCTTGGTGGCGCGTTTCCTCAGGGGCCTGCTCCTGCTCAAGCCCCCGTTGCGCCCTCCGGCTCCCGACTGGGATCTCAATGTGGTTTTACAAAGGCTTACTTGTCCGCCTTTTGAACCCATGGCTACCTGCCCTCTTCGTTTCCTCTCCTGGAAGACTCTCTTCTTGGTGGCCCTTACCTCCGCTAGGCGCATTAGTGAACTACAGGCCCTAGTGTCGGAACCCCCTTATACTAAGTTCTACAAGAATAGGGTTGTCCTACGGACGCACCCTAAGTTTCTTCCGAAGGTGGTTTCCTCTTTCCACATCAATCAAGAGGTGTTTCTTCCGACCTTTTTTCCCAGGCCGCATACCAGCCGAGCTGAGACTGTTTTGCATACCTTGGACTGTCGAAGAGCCTTGTCTTTCTACCTTGAGCGTACGCGTGAGCACAGGGAAGCTGCTCAGCTTTTCGTATCTTTTGACCCCAATCGGTTGGGGGTCCCTGTCTCCAAGCGTACTCTGTCCATCTGGGTAGCTGACTGTATTGCCTGGGCTTATGGGGCAGCCGGCCTCTCCTTAGAGAGTCGAGTCAGGGCACACCGTGTCAGGGCGAAGGCTGCGTCTGTGGCTCATATCCGCTCTGTCCCATTGGCAGACATCTGCCGGGCCGCTACTTGGTCTTCAAGCCAGACTTTTGCGGCTCATTACTGCCTGGAGAGGGAGTCCCGCAGGGACAGTGCTTTCGGACAGGCAGTCCTCCACAATCTCTTTGAGGTTTAGGCAAATCCTACCCTCCGGCCCTGGTAATTGGCTACCGGCCGGATGCGTATTCAGAGAAGATTCCTTCCTTCTGTACTGCTGAGCTTGTGGAAGGTCTTTTAGGCTTGAGGTCTCCGGTAGCCTTAAGCTTGGGAGTCCCATAAGTGAGGACTGACTTCCTGCTTGGTCCTGGAGAAAGAGTAGTTACTCACCTGTAACAGGTGTTCTCCAGGAGCAGCAGGAATCAGTCCTCACTACCCTCCCTCCTCCCCTTGGAGTTGCATTCATTCTGTTGTGTTTTTGCTGTCTTCGCTATGTCATCTGACTGAGCAAGATGGCATCCTCGGGCGGGAAGGGGACCACGCATGCGCGCTGCAATCCCAAAGGCTTTCTTCGAAAGCTGGGGAAATTGCTCCGCGAGGGCTCCGTCGGCGACGTCACCCATAAGTGAGGACTGATTCCTGCTGCTCCTGGAGAACACCTGTTACAGGTGAGTAACTACTCTAATTCTCCCTTTGCCTGCCTTATCAATGCCTTGCATTTGACTTGCCAGTGCTTGTGCTGTTTCCAGGTTTCGTCGTTTGGCTCTTTTTTCCATTTCCTGAAAGATGCTTTTTTGGCAACAACAGCCTCTCTGACCTCACCTTTAAACCATGCTGGCAGTTTTTTGGACTTCCTTCCACTTATCTTAAAGCGTGGAATACAGCTGGTCTGGGCTTCCAAAATAGTATTTTTCAACAATACCCAAGCTTGATGTAAGTCTTTAACCTTTGCAACTGCTCCTTTTTAGTTTTTTCTTAACTATTTTCCTCATTTTATCATAGTCTCCCTTTCGAAAGTTAAAAGGTAGTACTGTGGATTTCCTTACTATCCCTCCTCCACTTATGAAATCACAGGCGATCATGCTATGATCACTATTGCCAAGTGGCCCTAACACCCTTATCTCTTGCACTAGATCTGGTGTTCCACTAAGGACTAGGTTTAATATGGCTTCCCCTCTGGTCGGTTCATGAACCAGCTGCTCCAAGAAGCAGTCATTTATTTCCTCTAGGAACTTTATCTCCCTAGCATGTCCTGCCATGACACTGACCCAGTCGATACTGGGGTAATTGAAATCACCCATTGTTATTACTGCGCTGTAACTTTTGTTAGCTTCCTTGATTTCTTTGAGCATTTGATCATCCATTTGTTCATTCTGGCCAGGCGGTCGATAGTACACGCCCACTGCCATCGTCTTCCCCTTTTTACATGGAATTTCAATTCATAGAGATTCTACAGCAAATTTTGTTTCCTGCAAATCTTTAATCCTTTCTGACTCAATGCCCTCTCTAACAGAGTGCAACCCGTCCACCAATTTGATCAGCTCTATCATTACGATATAGTTTGTACCCAGGTATCACAGTGTCCCACTGGTTGTCCTCCTTCCACCATGTCTCTGATATTACAATCATATCTAACCTCTCATTTAGTACTATATATTCTAACTCTCCCATCTTATTTTTTAGACTTCTAGCATTGCATACAAGCATTTTAGAGACTGTATTTTATTCATATTAATTTGCCTATTGGTAGACATGGGTAATTTGGGATCTTTAAGCTCTGTCTGCTCCATACTCGAGGGCATTTGGGCTACTTTACTCTTTTTTGGAACCTCTCTGCTTTTGAAGTATCCTTCAAGGATACCTTCTTCCGAACCATCTGCTCTTGGGCGACTGTCGGCTTTCCCCTATTATCTAGTTTAAAAGCTGCTCTATCTCCTTTTTAAAGGTTAATGCCAGCAGCCTGGTTCCATCCCGGTTAAGGTGAAGCCCATCCCTTCGGAAGAGCCTCTCCTTTCCCCAGAATGTTCCAATCCACTTCTTTGTCTTATGCACACGTGTGGCGAGTGTTTGAGGGGCGATGTGAAGACAGTTGATGCCAAGCCCGCTTACAGCATCAATTTTTCAGATCCTGGCCATTTTACAAGTGGGATTGGAGAAGGGCTTGGCCTTGGGATCCTTGAAAGTACAGGTGGTGGCCTTGGTGTGTTACTGTGGTCAGGTTCGCAGGGTCTCGGTGTTCATTCATCCGGATGTAGTGTGCTTTTTGTGAGCAGTGAAACAGGTGCGTTCTCCATGGCGGTTGGTGGTACCAACGTGGGACTTGTGGTTGGTACTGAGTGTCTTGACAGAACCACTCTTTAAGCCCCTAAAGGAGGTGCCACTGAAGGCTCTCTTTGAAGACAGTTTTTCTGGTTGCTGTTTGTTCCTCCAGATGGATCTCAGAGTTCAAGCTCTGCCCTGTTGAGAGCTGTTCTTGATTTTCCATCCTGAGAAGGTGGTATTGCGGCCAGTGCCCTCTTTCCTGCCAAAGGTGGTCACGGATTTTCATGTCGATCAGCCTGTGACACTCCTGGTCCTGTGGGATGGGGGAGTATGGGCAGAACTGCAGATTGAGATTCCTGGATGTTTGCTGGGTACTGTGCATGTATCTTTGGAGAATTTATTTTATTTATTTAATGTCTCTTTTATACTGCGCTATTTAACATCAGTGCGGTTTACATACAACCTTAGCTTATATAGTGCAGGCTAACCTGCACTGTATTTACAATGAAACACGTGCTAAAACATGGATAACACTGGGGGAACTATTTACAGGTAGGAATCACGTCAGGTGGGAAGAGTGACTTTTACAGAGGTGGGGTATATACATGCTGCTATATACAAGGTGCGCATAGTCGAGGATGGCGCCACTGGGAGTGGACGCCTCATTGCGTGCTGGGTGTGTTGGTGTGGCGGAACTGGTGGAGGGGGTGGCTGTTTGTGAACTGTCATCAGAGTAGTAGTTGAGGAAAAGGTGGTGCTTCAGTGCTTTCCTAAACTGGGTCAGGTCGGATATTGCCCATATGCTGGGTGGTAGGGCATTCCAGCATCTGAGTGCACAGAACCTAAATGCCCTGTTTATTGTTGCTTGGGTGCATTGTGTTATTGCTTATGGGATTACCAGTGTGTTGACTGCTGCGGGTCTTCTGGATCTGTTAGAGGGTCTAGAGTGGATAAGCTCCGTGAGGGAGGTGGAGGAGAGCCTGTTGATGGCCTTGAAAGTCAGTAGTAGGGTTTTAAAAGAGAGTCTGCCGTGGATAGGGAGCCAATGGAGATGTTTTAGGATGGGTGTCACATGGTCATTCCTGGAAGCACTGTGTAGAACTCTGGCTGCAGCATTCATTGCGAGCTGGAGTGGGTTCAGGGTGGATTGCGGGAGCCCTTGTAGAATTGCATTGGCGTAATCGAAATGTGGGATAACCAACGCTTGATAGATTGAGCGCTTTCGCCTCTCTGAGCGACTTTTCTTCTTGATTGGGGGACATACTGTGGAGAGGCATTGTCGAAGGCCTCTGTTTCTCAGTGGCTAAAAGAGACCATACTTGCATACTTGCTGAAAGGCTGATTGGTGCCCTTGGAGCTCCAAGCTCACTCAACAAGGGTGCAGGTGGCCTCGTGGGCCGAGGCGAGCCTGGTGCCTGTGGCAGAGATCTGTAAGGGCAGCAACATGGTCATTGTTGCACCCCTTTGTGAAACACTACTGGCTCGATGTGTGAGCCAGAGAGGAAGCCTATTTTATGGCCAGAGTGTTGCGAGCCAGCCTCACAGATCCCCACCCTATAGGAGGTACTTCTGTGGTACATCCCATGTGTCTGGACAGGAATGGAAGAATGATTTGGAAGGTGAAATTAGGCCTTACCTGCTAATTGTCTTTCCTTGTATCCCTCCAGTCCAGTCCAGAACATGCCCTGCTTCTGTCGGGATCCATTGAAGGCAGGGGTCGAGGTTGAGTGGGTCTCGGGTCATCCTGGACAGTCTGGTTAGGCTCTTTTTTGGTCTGGACTGGAGGGATTCAAGGAAAGATAATTAGCAGGTAAGGCCTAATTTTACTTTTCTTATCATTATGCTAGATTAGTCTAGACAAGGGGATTCAGCACGGTTTCCCACAGGTTTCTAACACTTGGTGGGCTGTGAAGGAGCAACTGGACCCTAAAGGGCCCCTGAGGAGAGCTGGTAAGTTGGCTCAGGCACCCTCCTTCCCCTTGGTATCTTCGGAGCCCTTTGGGTTCAAGTTGATCCTTTTTTTATTTTTTTCTTTCTTTTGGTAAACTTTGCTTTTTTTTGCCCATTGTTTTCTATGGGCTTAATTGTCTGTCTTGCAGCATAAAGCAGCTTTGAAAAAAAAAAAAGCGGATTAGGTCTAAACCAGCAGTGGGACTTTCCTAGTCTGTCTATGCCTTCAGGGAAGCCCGATATGAGTTTCCCTGACTGACCTGACAGCTACAGGGACTCCCTTTTCAGGTCCTCTAATTTTCTTTTCCAGTAAAGTGATTGGGGGGGGGGGGGGGGGTTTGGGCTACTGTTGAATGTTTTTTTTTTTGCAGTTTTCAGTGTTCTTTTTTGTTAGGCTTTTCTAGGCTGTTTTTCACCTTTTTCTTTTACCGCAGCTGCGTGGAACAGGGCAGGAATGCTACGTGCCTGCACCTGTGCCCAGGGGTGAGCTTCGTGGTGGGCTCCTATATGCCCCCAGTGTGATGGGGATGTAAGGACCCTGGGTTTTTCGGCATCTTGGTCCCCGTTGTGATTAAGGCTCAATGCCGAATATGGGGCCTTCTCACCTGGCAGAGACCAGCAGCTATTGAAACAGCTCCTGGGCTGTCTTAAGTTTTGCTTAGCTGCTTGGTGGCCCCCTCCAGGGGGGTTCATGGCTCCAGCCTCCTCCAGGTCCTCAGGTGGCACTGCCAAGGCCGTATCTATAGCTAAATGCCCTGCCTCATCCATTCACCCCATCACTCCTCCTAGAGTTCGGTCTGGTCCCTTGAGGGAATCAGCTTGGTGGCAGAAGGATTCCTTTGGTTTGGGAGGTGAGTCAGATGAAGAAAGGGAGCTCCTCCTTCTGAAGAGTGAGAACTCATCTGTGATCTGTCTTTCCACTGGGAAGATCTCCCAGCATTGATTAAGGACACCATATTGGTTTTGGGCTTGAAGAGCCTGTCCATGCCCCTTGGGTTTTTTTCTGCTGCTGAAGGCACTGGAGAATCTCCTAATTTAGCGGTTGCACCTGGAGTTGACCCTCAAGGCACTGAAGACCCTGGCCCATCTTGTATCCATTGCCTTGGGGTAAGCTGGATCAGCTTTTTGGGAAGCCACAAGTGGATGTCCTAGTCATGGTGGTGACAAATTGTACCACTATTTCAGTGGAAGGAGGTGTAGCACCGAGGGAGACTCATAAGAACATAACATAAGATATGCCTTACTGGGTCAGACCAAGGTCCATCAAGCCCAGTATCCTGTTTCCAATAGTGGCCAGTCTAGGTCATATGTATCTAGCAGTTTCCCCAAAAGACACAGGTTCCACAGTGCTTGTACTGGGTCAAGCATTAATATCCTGGGTCCCTTCTTAATAATGGTTTATGGACCTTTCCTCCAGGAACTTGTCCTAACCTTTTTTAAACCCAGCTACACTAGCACTAACATGATAGGAGGATGGAGACTCTCCTGAAGAACACTTTTATAGCTTCAGCCTACTGGTCTCATGGCGAGGGCACTTCTGTTATCTGTGCAAATAGCCCAGAGGTGGTCTGTCTGGAGTTGTGGACTACATTTTTGTCAGAAGCCTTGTATTATTTTTATCAGGAAAACCTCCAAATCTATGGTGGCAGTTGTTGAGGCCAGGTGATGGCTTTGACTTTGACTGCACAACTGCTCAGCGGACATGGCCTCCAAGTCGTGGCTTGGCATGCTCTCCTTTCGAGGGGGTCTACTGTTTGGCAAGGATTTGGAAAAACTGGCAAAGGACTTGGGTGAGGACTCTCCACAAAGGCTGCTGGAAGAGTGATCAAAGGGTGCTCTCTTGGTAGCTTTGAGGAATTCTTTGGGGCCTGGAAGCTGCCACAGAGAACCAAGGGCTTTACTTAGGCCCATTCCTCTTATGGATCTCGGTTCAGAAAGGGCCAGCCCTTTCTGGGGAACCAGCATCTGTAGGATTCATTCTCAACTGCTTTGGGAGCTGACAGATCTTCACAATGAGATCAGACAAGTACTTTTTGAGGGACAACCAGTGGAAAGACGGCTCTGACATTCTTTCTCGGAATTGACCCTGATCACTTCAGACCTGGGTGAAGGGTACACTCTTGAGTTTACCAAATCGCTTGGAGATGCCTTCATGGAAGTGGAAGACAGTTGAAGACATGCTACAGTGCCTCTTGCAGTTGAAGGCTATTGTACCCTTGTCTTTCGAAGAGTGAGGTCAGGGCTGCTGTTGTGGTGCCCAAGAAAGGAGGATCTTTTGGCTTATTCTTGATCTAAAGGCAGTCACTGCGAAACACCAAGATTCTTGCTTTTGAATGAGATTTCTGCTTCATCATCGTGTCTATGCATCAGAAGAAATTCTCATCTCTCTGGACCTGGCCAAGACCTACTTTCATATTTCCATCAGGGACCAGCATCAGAGATTCCTTGGCTTTTGCATCCTGGGTTAGCATTTTCAGTTCAGGGCTCTGCCCTTTGGCTTAGCCACAGCTCCCCACACTTTCTCTAAAGTGATGATGGTGGTGGCAACCTTCCTGTGTTGGCAGGGCATCCGGGTACACCCATATCTGGATAGTTGGTTTATCCAGCCTGATTCACGGGAGAGGTCCAGGGAGGATACAACCTTAGTGATCTAGTGACTGGAGAGTTTGGAGCTGGTTATAAATTACCCCAAGAGTAACCTTCATCCAGCGTAGGAATTGGACTATTTGGGGGCACATTGTGGAACTCTACATGGGTGTGTTTTGCTTCTAATGGAGAGGATGCTCAAACTACAAACCCAGCTAATGGAATACTGTCAGCAGTCTGCTCCTCGAGCGGGGCACTATTTGCAGCTTCTGAAGTTCATGATGCACATGCATCTGCTTCAGGTTCACCTTGGGTCCCTGTGGGCTCCGAGTTTATGGTTCTTCAAGCTCGGTGGCAGAAGACTGCCATCTGCTGTGCGGCATGCCACTGGAAGCCCTGGATTGGGTGGTCCTGATAACCAGTGCCAGTCTGATGGGCTGGGGATGCACTGCCTTGGTCAGCTGAGGCAGGGAGTTAGACCAGGAGGCTTCCTGAGAGGACCAATCTATCATCTGGAGGCTAGAGCGTTCTATCTGGTCCTGGGGGGCTTTCAGCCCTTGTTGAAGGGTAAAGCATTCTGTCTCTTTTCTGACAATGTCATGGCAGTGGTCTATGTCAGCAAATAGGGAGAGACCAAGAATGCTGGGGTGGCATCAAGGTGGCTGCTCACACCTTCTGGTTCTGTTGACGGCACATAATGGGTATGGACAACATGTAGACTGACTTTCTCAGTCAGAACACAGTGGATCCCGGAGAGTAGGAGTGGTGTCACCATGCATTCCAACTCATAGATAGGGTCTCCCATTCTGCAGGAAGTACGTCCTCATGTATGGGTGATGTCACCGACAGAGCCCTATGTGGAAACACTCCCCAACTTATACTAGAAGCTGCCTTCCCACCTGCCGCGGTGCATGTATGTACCTGCCTTCCCACCTGCCATGGTGCCATCTTCTCCAGTCTTTTCCTGCGGAGCCTCTAGGACATGTTCCTGCATCGTTGAAAAAAGGTGTGGTGTTTCTTTTTTCTTTTGCCCCTTTGGGGTCCTCTCTTATCTGGTTTTCACCTCCTGTTGCTGGTGCAGTCACTCTCTTGTTTTTTGTGTGTGTGTTTTTACTTTTCTTTTTCTTTACTTTTGTTTTCCGTGGCTGGCACCATCGAACCATTCAACCTCGCCATGGCTGTGTTCTTGGACATGTCCCAGAAGCCAGTGAGCAGGTTTAAAAGGTGCATTAAGTGTGGCTGGACCATCTGTCACGGATCATCACAACTGGTGCTTCTAATGCATGAGTCATGACCACCAGCCCAGCTCTTGTAACCTGTGATTGCAGATGATCACAAAGGGCCTGGAGGGTCGGGAGAAGCAGTGGGATTCCCTCTTTGGGCCTATGGATTCTGCATCTTTGAGCCCAGCATCATTTCTGGTGTCCCCAGGCACCACAGAGGCATCTGCATCCTGAGCGAACTCGGAGCAGAGGGGCCTCAGTGTCCTGGAGCAAAGGATCTCTGTCTCTTTGCTTGGAAGCGACCACATCGATCCTATTGGTGTCGAAGGGAGCATCTGAGCACTGGACCAAGGTCCATGTGCACAGACATCTGAGCCCTTTCCAATGCAATGTGGATAGTGATGGCTGGGAGCAGCCCACTGAAGTACCCTGAGGGTACCAGAGTAGTGCTGAGAATCCCCCAATGTCCACCGTTGTGGATTCCCCTGCAGGGCTGTCAGAGCTGGTGGCCAAAGTTGTAATCTCAGCCGCGATGCCGTCGGAGACAGCAGTCTTGGAGGAACACCTTCGAGCCCTCGAGGCCCATATGGTGGCAGTTTTGGCCATGCAACCGGCAGACCCCTGTGTCTTGGGCATCGCCACCACAAGCAGTGCAGCTGTTCCTCGAGACCCGTGCACTGCCTGCCAATGTAGGCGTATCGGGCTGGCAATCGGAGTCAACGCCAGCTCTTCCACCATCTCCTTATTGATCATATCTGTGTCCAGTGCCCCAGTGAGGCCACGGAAGCACTTGGTGCATCATCTGTCTCAGAGGCACTCTTCTCCATGCAGCCGGTGTTGACACTGGGCTGGATGAGGTATGATGTTACTTTGACTTCCTCTCAGTCGGACTCTGATGGTTGGGAGACCGAGGCAGAATCGGAGGTATCTGGGAGCAGATCTCCCAAGCTCCCCTCGGACCCTTCTCCTCATGAGTAGTGGAAGTTGCCCCTGGAGGATATGTCCTTCCAGGACTTCATGCAGAATAGGCCAAGGTCATTTCCTTCTCCTTGGCATCAGAAGACAAGCCCAGGATGGAGGACTTGGAGATCCTCCAGTATCCTTTGGTTCCCAAGGAGGCAATGCCAATGCTGATGCACCAAATCCTATGGGGGCTGCAATTGAGGATGAGTGAGAACCCCTCATGGTGCCAGCAGTCAGAAGGTAGTTGGACTTGATCTACCAGGTCCAGAAGGCCCCAGGGTTTGAGAAACCTCAACTTCTGCACACCTCTGTGGTGGTAGAGTCAGCCATGAAGAGGATCAAGAGCAGAAAGATGCACTCCTTGATGCCCCCAAGTAGGAAGGCGAGAGCCATGGACTTCTTTTGCCGATGGTGCTTCCAGAGCACCATGCTGGTGGCCAGGGTCCTTTTCATATTGGTTGTACATGGGCATGTTCCTCAAGGATATCATCTGAGATCTGACTGAGTTTGGCCTGTTTCTTCTCCTGGAGCACCTGGATGCCACCTTTGCCCTACTGGGCCATGGCAAGGACTGTTCCAAATTCATGGTCCAGGGGACTTATGGCATCTTTGAGTCAGCCTTCAGGGTTGCGGAGGTGGGCATCGGGGGCCCGTCAGCTCACCTGGCTTCAGTCCTCTGACTTGGAGCAGTAGGTTGAGGATAAGCTGGCTGACGTGCCAGGGCGAGAACCTCTTTGAGAAGCAAGTGGAGGCAAAAGCTGGTGAGATTGAGATGCAGTATGTCGTCTTCGCTAGACTTTTGAGGAAGATGGACGATCTTTCTCGTAAGAAGTACCAGGTCAAGAAGACTTACTTCCAGCATAAACACCAGTACCTCCCGAGCCCACAGGGCTCTCAGCTGTGAGTGCAGGCTCCTTAGCAGCAGCATCGTGAGAAGTCGCAGAAGGCCCAGCAACTCAAACTGGGGGGTGGGGTTTTGATTGGCAGAATGGTTATACTCCAGAGGAATCAATCTATGCAGGAGACAGCCCTCTGGTGGTGGGGGGAACATGGCTTGTCCTGTCTGCCCACAGGTTGGCCTGTCATCACCTCAGATATGTGGGTGCTGCAGATAGTTGGAAGCAGCTACATGCTGCACTTTGCCGAGTTGTCACTTCCCTTTCCCCCCAAGAGATTTCCTGTATTTCAACGTGCTACGGGGGAGATCTCCGCCCTGCTCGCAGATTTAGTCATCGAGCTGGTGCATCCGGCTCAGGTCGGATGGAGATGCTACTCCAGCTACTTTCTGGTCCTCAAGAAAATGGGGGGGGGAGGGGAGAGGGTTTCGACCCACCTGGACCGATGAAACCCCAATGTCTACCTAGTGTGATAAGTTCAAGATGGTCTCACCTGGTGTCCCTGCTGCTGTACCTCCTAAAGGATGATTGGCTATGCTCCCTGGATCTCAGGGATGCATACACACACATACTGATCCACCCAGCTCACAGGAAATACCTCAGGTTCATCCTGGGGGACCGGTGTTTCCAGTACTGGGTGCTTCTCTTTGGGCTGGCATCAGCACCTTGAATCTTGAATCCACATTAGGAACCACCACCCAGGAAAAAGATTTAGGCGTCATTGTGGATACCATGTTAAAACCCTCGGCCCAGTGTGCAGCGGCGGCCAAGAGAGCAAATAGAATGCTAGGTATGATAAGGAAAGGAATGGAAAATAAAACAAAGGATATTATAATGCCTCTATATCGTTCCATGGTGAGACCGCACCTTGAATATTGTGTGCAATTCTGGTCGCCGTATCTTAAAAAGGATATAGAGTTATTAGAAAAGGTTCAGAGAAGAGCCACCAAAATGGTAAAGGGGATGGAAGGATACTCCTATGAAGAAAGGCTAAAAAGGTTAGGGCTCTTTAACCTGGAAAAGAGACGGCTGAGGGGAGATATGATAGAAGTCTATAAATTAATGAGCGGAGTGGAACGGGTAAACGTAGATCGATTGTTTACCTTATCAGAATATAGAAAGACTAGGGGACATGCAATGAAGCTACAGGGTAAACTATTTAAGACTAATAAGAGAAAATATTTTTTCACTCAACGTGTAATCAAACTCTGGAATTTGTTACCGGAGGATGTAGTAAAGGCTGTTAGTGTAGCTGGGTTTAAAAAAGGTTTGGACAAGTTCCTGGAGGAAAGGTCCATAAGCCATTATTAAGAAGGGACCCAGGATATCAATGCTTGAACCAATACAAGCATTGTGGAACCTGTGTCCCTTGGGGAAACTGCTAGGTACATATGACCTAGATTGGCCACTGTTGGAAACAGAATACTGGGCTTGATGGACCTTGGTCTGACCCAGTATGGCATATCTTATGTTCTTATGTTCTTATGTTCTTTACAAAGTGCCTGGCGTTTATTGCTGCCAATACTCTGGGGTATTCATCTTCCCCTACTTGGACAACTGGCTCATAAAGAGCTCCGCTTCAGATGGCATCCATCAGTCAGCTCAGCTGACCATAAAGGTGCTCGAGCGGTTGGGGTTCATGGTCAACGACCCCAAGTCTCACCTGCAGCACTCCCAACAGCTGTAGTTTATAGGTGTCCTCCTTGACACCATTCAGGCTCCAGCCTTTCTCCCGATGGATTGTCTGCAGAGGCTGAAGGCCATGGTCCGCGATACCCAGCAGACTGTGCATGTCACCCATGACTGTGCATGTCACTCTCCTGGCTCTTCTGTCAATGAGATAAGCTCAATGGGCTCTGAATATACTGTGGAAACAAGCCATGGGCTGCCTCCGGGACCAGGTGAGGTGGTTACCAGACCTCTTATGCAGTCCCTGCACTGATGGCTGGAGCCACAGAACTTGTTCAGAGGGATCCCTTTTCAAACAATGTCCCCCCTACAATGGAAACTGATGACTGATGCGTCCAGGTGTGGCTGGGGGGCTCATCTGGACAGCCTGCTCATGCAGGGCCTGGAATCTGGCACAAAATCAATTTCTTGGAACTCCGTGCCATAACAAATGCTCTCAATGCATTTCGGGTTCAGTGTGCTGATCCAGGCAATCAGGTGGCAATGTATTACGTCAACAAGCAGGGTGGCATGAGATCATACCTCTTGTGCTGGGAAGTGGTGTTTGCCTTTGCTCACAGAATGGAGCTGCTACTACTACTACTATTACTACTACTACTATTACACATTTATAAAGCGCTACTAGGCATATGCAGCACTGTACAAACACAGACAGAGACAGTCCTTACTCATTAGAGCATATAATCTAATCAAGACAGCAAGACAAAAGTTAGGAATAAAGATAGAAACAGACAAGGGATCAGGATCCAAAGGCAGCCTTTAGCATAGATTTGAAAAGGGGGCAAAGATGAATCCTGATGCACAGACTCAGGAAGTTTGTTCCAGGCATAAGGAGCAGCAAGGTGAAAGGATTGAAGTCTGGAGTTAGTAGTGGAAGAAAAGGACGAAGAAAGGAACAAGCCAGTAGAAGAGCGGAGTTCACAGAGTAGAGGGATGTAGAGAGAGAGGAGAGATAGTGAGGAGAAGTAGAATGAATACATTTAAAGGTCATAAGGAGGAGTTTGAATTGGATACGGAAACAGGATAACCAATGAAGTGAATTGAGAAGAGGGGTTATATGAGTAATCGAGGCTGGCGAAAGATTAGTCGCGCAACAGAGTTTTGAATAGATTGAAGGGGAGAAAGATGACACAGAGGGAGACCAGCAAGAAGGAGGTTGCAATAATCGAGACTGGAAGTAATTAAACAGTGGACAAACGTTTTATTAGTGTGTTCAGAGAAGAATGGGCAAATTTTGTTATTGTTATAGAGAAAAGCAACAGGTTTTAGCAATCTATTGGATGTGTGAGGAGAAGGAAAGGAAGGAATCAAAAATGACACCAAGGTTACGGACTGAGGAAACAGGAGGTAGAAAAGCATTATCAACGGAGATAAAGAAAGGAGGAAGGGGAGAGGAAAGTTTAGGGGGAAAGATAAGCAGTTCATGGATTGTTGATTCTGTAGGCTCTGGTGACTCTTGTCCATCTCTTTTCATTCTGTAGTCTCCCATCTTCACCTCTGTCGGACAGCTTGGATGTTTCAAGAAGCATCTCATTAATGTATTTTTCACTGTCTTGAATGCTTCTCAGCCTTGCCACCTCTTCTCTGAGCTTCTCCAGTTGTTTCATGAGGGTTTCAGCTTGCAGGCATCCTGCACATGGAACTTGTTCTACCACTGGCATCAGGCTCTCTCTGGACAGAGGCAGAAGCTGTAATGGGGGTAACATCTTTGGCAATACGATTTTTCCCAGCCATCTTTCAGTTGGTGGAGCTTTGGTACCTGTTGAAGTAAATAAGAGAGACCTACCAAAGACCCTAACTTTTCCTCAACTGTTTCTGAGCTCCAGCATTGAGTATCCAGGCTGTCCAGATTTCTGCAAAGCTAACCGGAGTGTGGTGGTGATCAGCCGCTGCCCGGTTAGCTTCTGTGGAAAAAGGGCAGGGTTTTCTGCATCAGGCTTTTGCCGCATATCACCCAATATCGCTTCTTCCCAGTTAGTGATGGATGCTTCCCTGGAATGCCTTGGCATGTCCTGATGCTAATTGGTTAGCATCAGGGCATGTAGTGGCAGCATCGGCAGATATTCAGCAGCACTAACTGTGTTGGTGTCACTGAATATCCTGCAGAGTGGCATTTACATGGTTTGCAGGTCTGCAAACCATGTAAATACCTGAGTATCCACCCCATGATGACCATTTACACATTTTACAGAATTGTGAGGATGTGGGTTGATCATCAATGTTGTTCTTAATTATCAAAGTCGTGAACGATAGGGAGGCTTAAGGCTGAAAGTTTGTCTAGGGTGCCCATTATCCTTGCCCTGGCCCTGGCCAATCCTAAACAGTCGCTGTTGGCAATCCCCTTTTCCTTTTTTGATGAGTGCTGAAAAGGAAGTCTCCTACGAGCTGGTACCCTGCAGTTCCTGTATCTTCAGGGGTCACTCACCCCTGAGAGTGGTCATTCTCTTTTCAGAGCCCAAGCTTTTGACTCTGTGATGCAGATATCATAACTTGACCAGAGATTTGAACACGGGGTTGGTTGTTTCCCCACCCTCTCCAGCTTATGATTTTAAGAAATATGTATTTAACTTGTATCAAAATTATACCAAAACATTCTAATGTAAATACATTTACTCTCTTTGTCTTTGGGGAAGCTTTATTCCATTCAACACTCGGGCTTCTCGCCTCCATGTAGGAATCAGAGGAGGACTTAATGTGAGCAATCAACTGATCTGCCTCATCTCCAGGGAAAGATACTTTTTGCCTGAACTTCGCAAAACTTTAAGGAGTTGGAAATTCTACAATACCCTAAAGCTCCCAAAGAGGCAGCTACTCTGCCTATTCATGAGATCTTACATGATCTTATGCTAAGGATGTGGGAAACACCTTTAACCACATCTCCTCATTCTCGAAGACTTGATACCATGTATCGAGTTCCACCTTGTCCTGGCTTTCAGAAAACTCAATTACTACACCATTCAATGGTGGTGGAATCAGCCATGAGAAGGATGAAAAGTACAAAGAGACATGCATCCAATCCTCCAGGTCGTGATGTAGGACTCTCAATGCCTTTGGTCGTAGATGCTTCCAAGCTTCCATGCCCTCAGCTAGGATCAGTTCCTATATCTTGTATATGGGAATGTTCCTTAAAGAGGTCATAGGAGACTTGGAGCTTATGAGCCCCCTTCTTCCTGATGACAAAAGACAAGACTATCTTACTCTTGTCAAACATGCTCAGGATGTTTCCAAGTTTGTAAATCGTGCAGCCTTTGACTGTTTTGAGTGCATAAGCAGAACCTCTGCTATTGCTATTGGTGCACGTCGGATCTGACTTGGAAATTTGGGTACAGGATAAATTAGGAAACATTCCTTGCACAGGAGAAAATCTCTTTGGCAAGAATTGGCAGGAGAAGGCTAATGAAATAGATGCTGACAATATCACATTAGATAGATTGTCCAAATCTTCAGCTGATCCTGCAAGGAAAAGATCCTCTAAAAAAACTTTTTTCAATAAGAGAAAAAGAATTTTATCCTTCCTATACCCAACAGGGACACTGTCCAGGTCAGACTGCCCAAAAAGGACAACAGCAGCAACCTAGACAACAAAAGAAGTCAAAAACTGCAAAACCTCCGCCAGCTCAGCCTCCTCAGGAGCTTTGATTCCTTTCTAGAGAATTTTGCCTTCCTGCCCCTGAATGGTCCAGAACCCTCAACCATCCCAGGCAGGTTATGTCATTTTGCTCACAGATGGTACCAAATAACAGCAGAAAATTGGACTCTGTCCATTGTACGAGAGGGTTACAAGCTTCATTTTCACAGCATGCCCCCTCCCTACAATTGTAAGACAGTTCAATTCTCAGACCTCTCTCTTAGGTCAAGAAGTCACAACACTCCTTGCTCAAGGAGCAATAGAGGAAGTACCCATTCTCCAACAGGGTATGGGGTTCTACTCCCCCTATTTCCTTATTCCAAAGAAAACAGGAGGACACAGACCCATTTTAGACCTCAGAGAATTGAACAAATTTCTGTTCGGAAAGAAGTTCCAAATGATCTCTCTGGGAACTCTGCTACCATACCTTCAAAGTCAGGATTGGCTTTGTTCTCTAGATCTCAAGGATGCGTATACTCATATTCTCATCCATCCAAATCACAGGAGATTCCTCTGATTCCTGTTTCAAGGAAAGCACTTCCAGTACAGGGTTCTTCCCTTTGGCCTGGCTTCTGCACCAAGAGTGTTCACAAAATGCATGGCTGTGGTAGCTGCATTTCTTCGCACTCTGGGAAAATTCGTCTTCCCTTACTTAGACGACTGGCTCATTCGAGCCCCTACAGTGCCAGAAGCCAGCTCTGCTCGGTTTTGCACAATGCAAATCCTTCAGTATTTGGAACTGGTCATAAACCTCCCAAAATCCAATTTTGCTCCCACTCAGTCCCTAGAGTTCATAGGAGCTCATTTGGATACCAGACAGGCGAGGGCTTTCCTTCCGCAGCCCCGCTGTTTTCGCATAGTGCAACTAGCTTCCCAAGCAGTGCTCAGACCTTATCTCACTGCTCGAGAAATGCTACAACTGCTGGGCCACATGGCATCCACTGTACATGTGGTTCCTTATGCTCGCCTCCACATGTGAGCAGCC
Organism: Ichthyophis bannanicus; assembly: GCA_033557465.1. Classification (NCBI taxonomy): domain Eukaryota; kingdom Metazoa; phylum Chordata; class Amphibia; order Gymnophiona; family Ichthyophiidae; genus Ichthyophis; species Ichthyophis bannanicus. The sequence goes on from CM066039.1 coordinate 254,240,252, forward strand.
CAGTGAACTTTATCCACTCAGTGGACACAGGTTGCCTATCGGACAAAATAGCAAACTCAGATTGTCTTATTTCGTCCCTCCAATGGTGGCAATCACTCAGAAATCTTCTGGTGGGGTCTCCTTTCCAGTAACCCCTATTCCAAGCCACCCTAACAGATGCATCTCAGGTGGGATGGGGAGCCCACCTGCACGATCTCTCTACCCAGGGTACCTGGACTCCACAGGAGGCCTGTCTTCACATCAACCTCCTGGAACTCAGAGCAATTTTCCTTGCTTTTCGAGTATTTCACGTCCAGCTCAGCTACAAGGCAGTCCTAGTTCAAATGGACAATCAAGTAGCCATGTTCTATGTGAACAAGCGGGGCGGAACAGGCTCTCTGTTGCTGTGCAACCAAGCTTTGCAACTATGGGCCCTCACTAGAGAGCATTAGATTCATCTCCTTGTGGTGTATCTTTCAGGCATTCAAAACTCTTGGGCAGACAAACTCAGTTGAGTTCTGCTATTACACGAATGGTCTCTCCATGCAGCCCAGGTTGCCCAAATACTTCAAATTTGGGGAACCTCGGACATAGACCTCTTTGCAAGTCCATTGAATGCCAAACTTCCCCGGTTCTGTTCCAGAATTCCGGCTTGACATTGTCAGGCAAGGGATGCCTTCCTCCCTCACTGGGGTCAGGACTTCTTATATGCCTTCCCACCCATTTCCCTCATCCCCATTTCAAGCTTCAGAGAGACAGAGGTCACATGATTCTCATAGCTCCACGTTGGCCACGGCATATGTGGTACCCTCTGCTTCTACATCTCTCTCAAGCTCCACCTCTGGAGTTGGAATCTGCTCCAGATCTTCTCTCCCAAGAGGACGGGATGCTATGGCATCACAATCCCCAGTCTCTGCATCTCAGGGCCTGGTTGCTGAAAGCTTAGAACTTCAGGATCTCAACCTTTCCCAACAGGTAAATGATATCCTTCATGCTTCTAGGAAACCCTCCACAAGACGCTCATACACCTTTAAGTGGAAAAGGTTTACCATATGGTGCTTGCAGAAGGGTCTTACCCCTCTTGCGATACTTCTGGAATCGATACTAGAGTATCTCCTTCACTTGTCAAATGCAGATCTTAAGACAAATTCAGTAAGAGTTCATCTTAGTGCTATTGCAGCTTCTTACAAGCCTCTAAGTGGACAACCTATTTTCTCTCATCCTCTCATAGCGAGGTTTATGAGAGGCCTTCTTTTAACAAAGCCTCCCATTAAGCCACCTCCGGTAGCATGGGACCTGAATCTGGTGCTTGGGCAGCTCATGAAACCGCCCTTTGAACCATTAGCCACTACATCTTTGAAATTCCTTTTCTGGAAAGTCATCTTCCTCATTGCAATCACATCAGCATGTCACATCAGTGAATTGCAAGCGTTAGTGGCTGATCCTCCTTACACAAGGTTCCACCATGATAAGGTAGTTCTTAGGACTCATCCACACTATGCCAAAGGTGGTTTCACCTTTCCATTTAAACCAAGCGGTTTATCTTCCTGTATTCTTTCCGAGGCCTCATGCCTCCACTGCAGAAAGGAACCTTCATACCTTGGACTGTAAAAGAGCTTTAGCCTTTTACTTGCAAAGGACACAGCAACATCAAAAATCTTCTCAACTCTTTGTTGCTTGTGATCATAGTCATTTGGGACTTCCAGTTTCCAAAAGAACTCTATCTAACTGGATTGCTCAGTGCATATCCTTTGTCTATGAGAGTAAGAACCTTCCTCTTGAAGGCCATGTCACAGCTCACAATGTGAGAGCCATGGCAGCCTCAGTGGCTCATCTTCACTCTGTGTCTATTGACGACAGCTACTTGGGCTTCGGTACATACCTTCACAGCCCACTACTGCTTAGATAAGGACTCCCACTGGGATGCCTTGTTTGGCCAGGCTGTTCTTCAGCACCTTTTTCAGACTTAATCAGCTCCTACCCACCGTCCCTGGTAGGATGCCAGAGATCCATGGGGGGAAGTATGGTCCTTTCACAAGGGCTAACAACTTCCTGGGGCCATCTCCCTGGCATCTGCAGCTAGGGAGTCCCCATATGTGAAGACTACATTCCTGCTTGTTCCTGGAGATAGCGTAGTTACTCACCTGTAACAGGTGATCTCTGGGAACAGCAGGAATTTAGTCTTCACAACCCGCCCACTTCCCCTAGGAGTGGTATCTCTCTCTCTCTCTCTATCTCCCTCTTTTTTGTCTCAGCTATAAACTCAACTGGAGAGGGACAGTTGGAAAGGCGGGAAGGCAGCACGCAGACACTGTGGGATGCTCCCAAAAGCTTTCCTATTGGATGCTGGGGAACGTTCCCGCGCAGACTCCGTCAGTACTGACGATACCCATATGTGAAGACTAAATTCCTGCTGTTCCCGGAGATCACCTGTTACAGGTGAGTAACTACGCTTTAATGGAGTGAGATTTTTTTTGGAAGGGAGATTAACATAAATTGTCTTTGATTACTGTTATACCTTTGGCATTGTATGTACACGTTGGCTGCCACATAGCAAATGGAGCTAAACACATAGGGCCCAATACTTGAAAGCATTTATCCAGTTAGCAGCACCTACTAACCTGATAAATGCTACTAAGCCAGATATTTGGTATCATTATTACTGACTGCCGCAGAACTATCTAGATAGTGCCAGGGTGGAGAGACAATTTGTCGAGATAGTGGTGATTTTCAGCGCATTGTTTGCATAACTTAGGACAACTTTTCACCTGTCCTAAGTGCTCTCCAGATAACTTATCTGGATAAAGGCTGAAAATCACCGCTATCGAGATAATGATGGCACTTACCCAGATAGCGGTCCACAATCCGGCTAGTCAGTGACACCCACCATCCAGATAATGCCACTATCTATATTTTTGTGCCCCTGGCAGCTGGCATTTAAAAGCAGTGCTGACCGTCGCAGGCTGAATGTTGCCCCAATATGTGTCAATATTCAGCAAAACATCTATGATATAATTTGAAATGCCTAATCTAGATATTTCAAATTATTTGCTTATTCAGCATGGCTATATGTATAGAAAGTGCTGCTGAATATACAGATATATATATAGATGTTTTGCTCTACACATAAATTATATGCATAAGTACTGAATATAAGTCTTCTATGTTTAGCTTATATGTCTGGCTCAAACTCCTGTATTTGCTGTGTCTGAGCTTATATGTATGTGAGTGCTGCCCCTGGAACACTCAGAATATGCCCTGTTGGCTTTACATTTAATGCTGGATGTGTGGAGCTCAATTCCATAACATGCACATCTGGCTAGCGGGCATGTACAAATCAAAAACTGGCCCGATTTATTCCGCAGCCATGGTGATAGATGCACCCACAGTTCTGGAATAAGGGTCATAGATGTTTTCAGCATGCATGAACAAAGTGCTATGGAGTATGAGACTGCTATACACAACAAATGGCTGTGCACGTCCCCGCACTCTCCGGATTCTGAAAAGATGGACTTTTACAATCCTGCCTGTCTATGCCATATACCTGTGAATGGCCACACCTCCTCTGTAAAATGCGCATTTTCTAAGCTGCTCCTCTCGCTGATAGTGTTGTGCTGATGCAGAGTACACATGAATACTGATGATACATAAATGTTGCTGTAATATGTCTAAATATGCATGCCCAGAACACTGCAAAGTAACCTGAGTGCACTCTAAGTTAGTCTAAAAGCAGGCAGAAAGTGATACGTTTGTCATGACTTACCTTGCATCACAACATACATGGCAGTAGAAGACCTCCTTAGTTATGGTTGCATTGGTCATCTCTGAAAACAGCTGTACAGTGCTAAGTGTGGACCAGAATAAATCAAAACAGGTTCTCCATAGCCAAATGTCAAAACATATTCCTGTCACTAATAAGGGACCCTCAGAATGAGAGCATCCAACAGTGCAAACAGCACTTATACATGCCCAAAAGCACCATAATTGATCTCTAATAATATGCACATTTGTAGAGAGTGATGATAGTGCTTTTGGGCATGTATTAGTACTGTTTGCACTGTTGGATGCTCTCATTCTGAGGGTCCCTTATTAGTGACAGGAATATGTTTTGACATTTAGTTATAAAGAACCTTTTCTGATTTATTCTGCCCGATCACACTGGCACCTGCTGGCCAGGCATTCATGTCTCCCTCCAGATTTGCGGAGGAGCACACCAGATCCTCCAGTGCAACACTCAGACCATGCACACACATTCTCACTTGCAGTCATAAAAAACATACTTCTGCCAAAATATGCCCTTCACCTATCAACAAAGGCTGGTATAGCATTATAACATGCAGTCCCAGGAATACTTCAACAGTCCCATTTTTCAGGATATAAGAATTGTTAGGGAACCCTAGATTAGCTCCTTTAGCACAAACAGCAAATGTCAGCATAACCCGGATAAACACTATTGCTCTTCTTAATATTTCTATAGAGGTGTTTATTAATATTTCTTTACCTTACAACCTTCCCTCACTTCTGCTTTCTGTTCTTTAAAATGGCATCTTGTGTTTTTCCAGATTAGACACACCGATGCAAAACATAATTGTCACAGCTATTTCTTGAATACGAGATACAATGAAGAGCAGAGCAGAAAATTTTCTAAGTTCTGCTGCTGTTCCATGTTTCCATAGGATTAATGTGGACGTCCACGGGAAACACTGAAGACGTACATGAGCCTTTCCTGAATATGCTTTATACATCTGTGGCTGACCACACCCCCATTCCGCCCATTTCTGCCTACGTTCAGAGATCCTCATACTAGCGCTGTAGACGTATACAGCCGTGGGGTTTCAGAATACAGTTTTAGATGTTGTCACAATCAAAACGTCTAACCGGCTTATTCGTGTTATTGAATGACCTCCATAGTGGATCAGTTTACAGCTTATTAATTTGTTAGACCGCCTATAATGAATCATACCTTGACGTTGTACAATAAAATCATAACAAAGAAACAATCAAACAAAATGACAATAAAGATGAGAACTAATGAAGACAGAAGGTAGCAGGAGGCCTAGGTTGCAAATATTGCTGACAAATATTAAAGGAAATATAAAAAAGAAAGGCACTTATGCATTCAGCATGATGTACATGCTTAAGTGCCTTTTAAAAACTGATCTCATTTATCCATCCATCTGGTTCAGGAGCTCTTGCTTGATGCATCTGTGCAAGACATTAGGTTCCTGAAGAAGCCTTGCTATGTTCTATCCCTCTTCCGCTCCTCGCTTGCTCTGGGCCACAAAAAAAAATGACCAAATCGGTGTCCTTTTTCCTTGGAGCTGCTATGTACCTCATGAATTTTTTTGTCTCTTGCTTTAGGAAAGATGCTCATTTTGCTACATTGGAAATCTCTTCAAATATCATGTTAATCATTAAATAAAAAAAATTCAGAATGATGTGGGCAGCAGCCCCCCCCCCCTTCCTTAGCAGCTTGTGTTTGCTTTAGGAGGGCAAATGAGACATGTACAGAACACAGAAATAAGCTAAGGCTTTGATAACATGCTTGTCTCTCACTTAACAAGGCCACATACATGGAGAAGAAACAAATCATCAAAACTTGATTAGTATAGCAGAAAAAGAGTATCTGTATAATCTACTGTTAAAATTTGAGCATGCTCCTGACTGGGATCTGGAAACTTCCAAATATATATAGGGAATTTGCAGGCTACTTGTGACCCAGATTGGCCATTATTGGAGGCAGGGTGCTGAGCTCAATGCACTTTGGTTTGACTCAGCATGTCGTTATTTATTTTTAATAGATACACAAGGTGTGACAAAAAAGAAACAAGACTGTCCCATAAATGTTTTATTACAAAATCTACAGAGAAATTACGCATTGTCCCCTTCAAAGTAATCCCCCCCCAGAGTTAATGCACTTCTGCATTCACTTCTGCTATGTACGGAAGCACTCGGTAAAGTCCTCCTCCTTGTGGTCCCTCAGCTCCCTCATCACAGTGGCCTTGATCTCTTCTACAGAGGCGAAATGAATTCCTTTGAGCACAGTCTTCAGCCTGGGGAAGAGTCAGAAGTCGCATGGTGCGAGATCTGGGGAATAAGGAGGGTGGTCGAGAGCTGTGATCTGTTTGTTGGCCAAGAACTGCCTCACACTGAGCGCACTGTGTGCAGGCACATTGTCATGGTGGAGTAGCCACGACTTGTCTCTCCACAGAGCCCACTTGCTGAGCCGAACCCAGTCATGGAGGCGATTGAGGACCTGCTGGTAGAAGTGCTGGTTAACTGTCTGATCCTCAGGCACAAAGTCATGATGGACCGCTCCCTTCTGGTCGAAGAATGTGATCTGCATGACTTTGATCCTTGATTTGGACATGCGTGCCTTCTTGGGTCTGGGTGACAGTCGAGTTTTCCACTGCAGGCCTTTGTCTCTTGCTTTCAGGGTCGTATTGGAAGACCCAAGTCTCGTCTCCTGTGATGACTTGGCCAACAAACTCTAGATCTTCTCCGATCTTCTCTAGCAAGTCTCGACAAACATTGACGCAGTGCTCCTTCTGGTCGTCCGATAAAAGCTTGGGCATCATCTTGGCGCACATCTTCCGCATCCCCAGCTCCTGCACCAAGATGGTCCGCACTGATTCCCTGTTCAGGCTGAGCTCCTCAGCTATCATCCGCACCGCAAATCTGCAATCACTCCGCACCAGCTGGTTCACTCTGTCAATGTTCTCAGCCGTCTTTGTCATGGAGGGCCGTCCTGATTTGGGGTCATCCTCCACCTCCTCGCAGCTAGTCTTGAAATGTTTGTGCCACTTGAAGGCTCGCGGCCTTGACATTTTATCTTCTCCATAAGCCTTTTGGAGAAGTTGGAGACACTCAATTGGGCCCTTCTCCAACTTAACCAGAAATTTCAAGTTTATTCTTTGCTCCATATTTCTGCCACCTCCAGTTGCGTGACAAAGTGATGGAGCAGTGTGCTACAAAAAAACCTGAAAAAGAAAAACAGAGAGAGATGAAAAATATTATAGCAGAATAGTGGCGAGATGTTGCACAACACAGTGACATAAGCAGTTAGCCAATTGGCATTGAGTCATGGGCGTGACTGCCACAGTCTTGTTTCTTTTTTGTCATACCTTGTATGTATAAGAACATAAAAGGGGTATCTTGGCTAGATTTCTGGTCGTATGTCTTGGTGAGCAATTGGTGTATGAACTGTCTGCAAACTATCGAGCAATCACATACTGGCCAGCAGCTCAAAGCCCCAGTTTTGTTTCTTTATCAGTTGCTGAAAGGAAGTTTATTAACTCCTCTCCAAGTCCTAGTTGTAGTACAGGTAATTTTGCTACTACATGTTTCTATATAGAACTTTTCCCTTCAGTAGGTTTATTTTAAAACCTTTTCTTTTTTCTAGTGAGCGTAGCTTTTGAAGGGTTCTAAAGATCAGAGGGGAGTTAGAAAACTGTGAATGCCCCAAAATTTTCATGGTCCAACTCTCCTGATTAGGGAGACCATACAAGCCCAAGTCTTGAGGGGCAAACTAAACTAGCTCTAGTTTGACCTTGTTGGCACCTGTTCCATTTTCTCTAGAAAAGGCAGGGGCTGGGAGTAAAACTGTTCCTTAGCCTGTCCCTTATGATATGGGAGATTGTTTAGCAACACAGTCTTCAATTCACTTTTACAGAGGTTTTGTACTTCATCCTAATAACTGGAGGCAAGTTAAGAATGATTTTAACTGTCACATTACCCATTAGCAAGAAGCTTTGAGCCTAATTTCCGTTTGCCTTTTTTGATGCTTGTAAAACACTTTAGGGCCTCCCTTCTCCCTACTCATTCGATATAATCTGCTTACTGCCTTTAGAAACTGGTACACAGTTCAGCTGTTCTCAGGCTAGGCGGCAGGTACTTTAATAACCCGAGGTGTTTTGTAACTTTCAGCTCCCAGAAGTCATTAAGTCAGCATTCTAAAGCTTTTTATCTGTTTACTTCCTGCAGAGTTGAGGTAAACGATAGTAGCCTGCTGGAGAGGACAGGCATTGTTGTGTACTGTCTGGATAGCTATTTAAAAAACAAAACAAAACTCAGGGCTAATGGCTTACCACTTCCCAAAGTAGCACTGGAGGACCTCTGTTTGGGATTAGTTGATAACCCACTGCCACTCCTTGTGATAGAAATGGAAAATAATGGCAGATTAAGACATCCAGCCTATTCTCTGTCCATCCTTGAGAACTATTGAGCTCTACAAACCCTTCCTTTTCCTCGGATCCTATGTTTTCTTGAATTCAGATACAGTTCTCATCTCCAACACCTCCAGTGGGAGGATGTTTCATGCATCCCCCACCCTTTCTATAAAGAAAAATTTCCTCAGATTACTCTTGAGTCTATTCCCTTTTACCTTCATCTTATGACCCCTCATTCCAGAACTTCCTTCCAACTGGAAGAGGGCCATCTCCATTATAGCACAGAGGTATTTAAATACCTCTATCATATGTCCTCTGTTCTGCCTTTGCTCTAAAGTATACATATTGAGATCTTTAAGTTTATCCCCGTATGCCTTATGACAAAGACCATTGACCATTTTAGTTCCGGTGTTTCCTGGGAAATGACTCTTCTGTTCTGGGCAGAGTGGAGTTTTCTGGCCCTCTTGGTGCAGCATATTGTGGAAGTGGACAACATGGAAGCAGACTATCTCAGTCTGCATTCCCTTGATCCTGGAGAATGGGAATTGAGCTGAATGGCATTCCAGAGGATCCTGGACAGGTAGGGTCGCCCTGAGATGGATCTGATGGCAACCTGGGCCAGTGCCAAGGTGCAAACATTCTTCAGCTGCTGCAAAAAGACAGGCTTAGGGGATATTGATGCCCTAGTTGAACCTTGGCCAAGGCAGATTCTGCTGTATGTGTTTCCTCTTTGGCTTGTTGTAGGACAAGTGCTTAATCGCATAGAGCACCATCAGGGTCCAGTAATTCTGTTTGCACGGGATTGATCGAAGAAACCGTGGTTTCTCTGGAGACGAGCAGGGGGATGCAGTCACACTCATAGGTGAAGTCTCTGGACTGAGCCTTGTGCCAGATCTCCCACAGCTCAGAGAAGCTTTGTTGCTTCATTGAGCACACATGCCTGCTTCCCACCTGCCTGTGCTCAGAGAATCTTTTTTTTTTCTCTCACCACGCAGAAGCCTTCACTGGTCTCCCTTCGAGAGGAAAAGATTGATTTAAATGCTCGTGAATGACCACCTTGAGGGTGACTCTCTCATTTGAGTGTGACGTGGGAGGTTCCATTAGGCTGCGTTTTTTTTGGTAGCCATAGGAGGAGGGAGAATTGGTTCAGCTCAATGCGCTTATCATGATAAAGAGTGTTGAGCAGCCACAAATTGGAAGGATTTGGAAGAGTCTGGAAGAGTTCAGAAGCCTCACACAACCTCAGCGCTCCCTCCCTCCCTCCTCTGTCCCCCCTCCCCGCCCTCTCCTGAAGATTGCAGAAGGCTCTCGGAGGGATCTGCCTATCAGCCATCTTAAACGCAGTGCTGCAAAACCCAGTGAAATAGTTTCAGGCGAGTAGAGCTGAGCCTGGCATGGATCCTCTGCCTTCAGCTCTCAGGGGTGAGTACCAAGGCTTGACCTTGTCATTGTTCTTGTTGGGATCTCCTGGTTCTGTCGGTGTGGAATGTAGTTTGTAAACCGCTGACTACTGTTAGCATGGTACAGGGGTTTCCTGCCATTTTCTGCATGCATTAGTAGTGTTTTCTTCTATTATGTTCCTGGTGGTCATGCATTCTGCACAAGTATTCTGCCTAAGCAGCTCCAACGTGCATTCCTACCCTAATGCCTGTAACATGTGAAGTAGTAAAAGTGTAGTTAATTAATGCCTTAGGGCCGCTGTGGCCTTAGCACATGCTGTTGTGATACTTGCCTTGCTCTCTTTTTCCAGGCATCATCGTTTGGCCTGTGGCAAACAAGGTGCCTCAGATCCAGCTTCTGGACCCTGCTCTTCTAGTCTGACTGCTCCTGATTTGTCACTGGAGAGATTGCTCCCCTTCTCTACACCGGAGGATGCAGTTCTCCTGGTCTTGCCTGCTTAAGGGTAGGAGGTGGTGGATGGCATTGTGGGTAAGATAACTAGCTGGCTGGAGGTTCCGGCGACTCTGCTGTGCACTGTTCCCTGTTTTCTAGGGGATTGGTAGTGACTGGGTCCCCTCATGTAGGGTGGTCATTTCTGCGAGGAGAGTTTCCAGAGTCTGGATTGTCCTCACTGGAATTCTTTTTCTTTTTACAATAGGCCTGATCATTCTGGCGTAGAAATTCATTCTCTGTGGCCTGTGGGTTCCCTCAAGTGCAGTCTCGTGAGGGGCAGGCTGAGAATGGAAGCCCTGTTTGATTGCCTATGGCTAGGCATCCCTGTCATAGGGCACCCCCTGGAGAATGGGGATCAGCCGGGATCTGTCCGAAATCTGGACGGTGGCTTGGATTCAAATGTCTGATGTGGATGAAGAAGTACTCTTGCCTTCAGAGGATTGTGAGGAGGCTGATGTTATCCACCTGTTCTGGAAGGAGGAATTGGACGTTTTGATTCCTAGAGTCTCATCTACTTTGAGCTTGGCAGTTGCTCCAGGCACGGAGCAGGAACTGAGGATACTTCCACTCCTGTAAGGTTTGTGGAAATCCACTACTGTTTTCACATTTCTGGAGGTGCTCAAGAGCCTGTTTGGTCAGAGTGGGATTCCCCCAACTCCCTGCTTTAGGGGCTAAGGATGTATAAGAGGATGCATGCTCTCCCAGAGGAGTGTGTTGGGTGGTTTGATGTTTCCAAGGTGGATACGCAGGTCATGGTGGTTACCAGATGTATCACCATTCCTGTGGAAGGCGGATCGGTTCTGGACCAAAAGATGGATTGGTGTTGAAGATCCATTTCATTGCGGCGGCTGCTATTCAGTTGGCGGCATGTGCAGGCCTGATGTCTCGAGCCCTGCTCTGGTGGATTCAGTCTCTTCTGCCAAGGATTCTACCCTTCTTCTGGAGTTGGCTATAGCCTTCCTTTCTGATGCCATTTATGGCCTTGTATGTTTACCGGCCAAGGATTGTGCCCTGTTGACGGTGACATGGCATTGGCTCATACACGGGGCAGCAGACTCATCTTCCAAAACACGGTTGCCCATCTGGCCTTAGAGGGATGCTTCTGTTGGGTATGATTTGGAGAAGCTGGTGAAGGACCTGGGCGAGACAAAATCTTAATGTCTTCTGGAGGAAAGGTCAAAGGAGCTTGTGAAGCAGGTAGGAGCCCCTTTTCTGTCAGCCTCTGCCCACTCCTCGCAGGCACACTGGTCAGACTCCCAGGGGTCTTGGGACTTCTGTTGCCATCAGCCTGGAAAGCCTTTCTTCCCCTCTGCTTATGGAATTAGGGCTCATTCTCAGTCCTTTCATGGGAGTGCTTGGACCCAGGGATCCAGTCCCATCCAGAGGAGGACACTCCCGGACTGTGCAGTGAAAGTTTGGGGGCCCATTCCCTGGTTCCTCTTGTTGGGGCTATGCTTCACTTCTTCTTCAGGAATGGGCCCAGGTCACCAAGGATGATTAGGTGCTAGTTCGCATTTATGCAAAGAGCCGATTCTGGCTGCTTGCGTCTTTTCCCCTTGTGGGTCTGCGAACAACATGGCTGTTGTGTGCATCACCTCTCCTGAAGGCAGTAGTGCCTGTTCCCCCAGATGATCGAGGCAGGGGCAAGTATTCCATCTATTTCGTGGTGGTTGACACAGTATTAACATTCTGGACCTCAAGTGTGTCAACAAGTGCTTGTGTCTCATGCGTTTCTGGATGGGAACTTTGTGATCCAGGATTCTAGTGGCTCACAGAGGGGGTTACCAGCATCTGTGGTTTTGCCTGAGGCATATTTATATATCTCGATCTGGGGGATCAGCAAGTATCTATGTTTTGCCAAGCTTGGCTTTCACCTTCAATTTGCTGCCCTTCCATTCAGACTCCTCACTGCCTGAAGGATGTTCTCCACGGTCATGTGGTGGTCTCTGGTGCTGCGGTGCCAAGGGATTTGTGAGCCACCCATATCTGGGCTACTAGCTCATCCGAGCCCATTCTCCTTTAGAGGCATCTTGGGTAGCTCCCTGAGCGGTGTCCTTTCTTCTGTTGACAATAGGACAGTATTTTCTTACGCTTTAAAGGATCTGTAATCCCTTTTACATTCAAAGTGAGCAGAACCAAGTTGGTTGCCATCTTTGATGCTAAGTATTGCCCTACATGCACTGAGTCCGCCCGCTTCCCAAGTCACTATTCCTCGCAGCGTGAGCGTGCCACTGGGTTGGATTGGCCTATACAAACATTTAAACTTTATACGTATACATACATATACATTCCAAGGTGAATACCATCCACTGTGCCAGAAAATCAAACCCTCTAATTTCCCCATTGCTGCTATATATATCTTGTACTTAAGTCCGTGTTAACAGCATTTTAAACTACTACAGTCATTTTCTAAACTCTAGCTAGGAGAGTCACAGCACAATTGGAACAACACCTTTAACAATGTACAACTAGGTCTCATCATTGGGTCTATACCTAGAACATTGAGTAAGCATCTCACTTTTCACCTATACATAGGTTACATTATTAATACAATCTCCATTGCACTAATGCGTCATTATATTTCTTCCTCCATCGAGAGTTAACCACACTTAAATTCAATCTCTTAAGACTCCATACCACTACTTTCCTGCAGGAAAGCTTTCAATTTGTCAGCTTCCACGAAATTTCTCGTCATGTTATTCAACGTTACCCGCATGGTCCCTGGATAATATAGTCCATATCTTGCTTGCACTCTTTGTAACATGGGTCTACACGCCAGCAACTCTCTCCTACGATTCATAGTTTGCTTGCTCAAATCCGGATAAAAAGCAACTTTTTGGCCCTGAATCTGTAGCAATGCACTCTTTCTAGCCGCCTGGAAAATCTGCAACACCTGCGGATATTGAAGCACTATCATTATTATAGGCTTTGGGTACCTAACATTATCTGCTTTATGCTTAGGGATGCGGTGAGCATGTTCCAACTTAAAAGGTCTCTCAAAAGTAAGTTGCAGCACCTCCAGTATAATTTTCTCCAAATAAGCAACCGGATCAGAGCCTTCTGCTCCTTCTGGAACTCCCACCAACCTGATGTTATTGCGTCTAGCCCAATTGTTTTGATCCTCCATCTGATCTTCCAGTCGTTTGGTGCGCTTCATCAAAGGGCCCAATTGACCAAGCATACTTTTGTGCTTCTGAATTTGCCGTTCCACCGCATTTAGTCGCGTGCTCACTGCAGTCATTTTCTCTTTTACTTCACTTAAATCTTCTTGTATTACAGTCAATGAAGCCGCATTTGTGGCTATCATGTCTTTCACATTCTTCAGCTCCATTAGTATTTCGCGCAGGCCTTCCGCTGCTACTTCTTTCTCTGCCGCGGCCATTTTCTACGGGGACCCAATTTCAGATTTAGAGCGTTTCGCCGCAGACCCAGTTCCCTGCTGAAATTCGAGTCGCGCCGGTTTCAGAGTTGACATCCTCGACCACCCTCCTTTCTTCCTTAACCCGATAGGATTCAAACTTGAGAATTTTCGCACCGGAATAAGCTCAGGAGTCCTCAGTAGCAACGGGAGCTGTAACTCACACGTCCATTCTGCACTGTGGCTAGCTCCGCTCCCCCGAGCGGTGTCCTTTCTGATGACCCTCGGCTGGGTGATCATTTGGGGAAGAGCCAGTTGTTTCATTCCCAGTTCCTGGAGTTCCTGGGAGCACATTTTTGATACTCGAGTGTGTGGAGTCCTTTTGCCGGTTGAGAAAGTCAAAGCTGTTGGATTGTCTAGGGCTGTTCCGTTCACAGCAGGCTTCCAGAGTCTGTTGATCTTCATCAGCAGCTCCAGTTCAGACTCCCATTCCCAATTATGGTGAAGGCCAGTCTGCAGTGGTGGCAGCAGCCCCATCTTCTGAGGAAGAGCAGGCCACTGGATGATTGTGCATAGATCCTTCTGGCGATGAACGGCATTCTCTTGGGCTGGAGAGCCCATTTCTAAGGCCGAACTGCTCGAGACTATTGGATCATGGGGAGGCGGTGAGGGCCATCAGGTTGGTGGTTCTGCATCTCCAGCCCCTGGTTGAGGGCGGGACAATTCATGTGTTCTCAGACAATGCCACGGTGGTGGCTTATGTCGAATCAGCAAGGTGGCACGAGGAGTGCCAGGATAGCCCTGGAGATGACTCTTCTCTTTGCCTGGGTGGCGAAGAGCTTCATAATTTGTCGGCTCTGCACATTGCCGGGGTGGATGTTGTGGAAATGGATTTTCTCAGCCGGCACTCTGTGGTCCCAGGAGAGTGGGAGTTGTGTCAGGGGGTGTTTTCAGTTGTTTCTGCGCTGCCGGAGTTGCCCTGAGAGAGATCTGATGGTGGATCTGGGGGGTTCCCTCAGCTAGGGGCAGTTCCCCGGTGACCTGGGTGAGGCCCCCACAGTGGCAAAGTGGACTCTGAGAGAACTGCTGGAGGAGGAGGAGAATGCGGCCTCAGTAGGCTCGCTGGACCACCTGGGAGCCTTGGAGAGAGCCCTGCTGATCTCCTGGATGCCCCCTCCATGGAGGGCCTAGAGGAGGTGAGAACTCGGTTGGGGGGGATCCAAAGGTGGTCCAGGTCTTCTACAGGAATGAACTGCCCTCTCTTATCTCCTACGCACTGGCTGAGTTGAAGATTTCAGAGGAGCCTAAAGTGGCCCTTCTGGAGATGGCGGGGGACTCAAACAAATCAAGCACCCAACACATCCCTCACACAACTAAGTTTTATCCTCACTGCATGTACAACACACACACTTTACCTGATTGCTTGCTGTGATACCACCTTGATTATTAAGATAAGGCGGTTTAGAAATACTGTTAAATAAATAAAAATAAAAATATTTTGCAGGGGGTTTGTAAGCCCCCAAGATCTCTCCCCTTCCACAGGGCTGTGAAGGAGCTCATTGAGGTGGAGGAAGGTCCCCGATGCTGGACTCCGTTGGCAGCGTTATGGCCAAGATTTACCCAATTGTGGCGGAAGAAAAGGAGAGAAGCTGTGCCTCCCAAGAGTGGATGCCCTGATGTCCGCAGTCACCAGAAAAAACATTATTCTGGTGGAAGGTGGTGCGGCCTTAAAGAAGCCGCAGGATCCACTGGATGGAGGCATTGCTCAAGCAGTCGTCAGATTTTGGCACTGGCGCTTCAGGCTTCGATCTGTGCAGCCTATGCGGCACACGCCTGCTTCTGTTGGTCGCAGAAGGTCCCAGAGGGCTTGCCAGCTTGGCTGGAGTCTGAAACTGCCTTCCTAGCAAACTTACTCTATGATTTGATTCAGACGTTGGCAAAGAATATGGCCATAGTAGTGGCTGCCAAGAGCTGCTTGTGTCTGCAAAATTGGTCAGCCGATGTGGCTTCAAAGACACGCCTCAGCAAGCTCCCTTTTGTGGGTCATTTGCTCTTTGGGGCAGACCTAGAGAAGCTGGTCAAGGACTTGGGGAAGTATAAGGTCCTTTGGCTGCTGGAGGATTGACCCAAGGTTTTTGGAAGGGGGTTCTCCCCTCGGGGCTGGGGTCATGAGTTCTGCTGTTTTTGGGCAGCTAGAGGTGGGTATCTTGCAGCGTTCCAGGTTCCTGCCAAAGAGGCAGCTCTTTCAAGGGTTTCGCCAAGGCAGTAGAGATGGGCCTGGTGGTGCAGCCGGGGTCAGCAAGTCCATGCAATGAGGGTTTGGGGGCCCTGGTGGGGGAGCTGCCGGTGGGTGGTTGACTACAGTGTTTTTACCCTGCCTGGGCCCACATCATCTCAGACACTTGGGTTTTGGAGGTCGTTCAGGACGGCTATGCACTCAAGTTAGAGCATCCTCTCTTAGATGCCATTATGCTTTCCCCCTGCTGGACATCTGGCAAGGACCAAGTGGTGCGGGATACCCTGGAGAGGCTTCTATGGTTGGAAGCCTTCGTCCCAGTACTGCAGGTCGAGTGGGGTGCTGGCTGGTAATTCTAATTTTAACATATACTTGTATACTGCTACAGTCCCAAACTTTGTGTTTCAGTGCGGTTAACAGTATAAAAAAAAAAGGACATAGCAAGAAACAGCAAACCACAATGGAAGTGGAAATCAGTTAAGAATCAAACAACCAGGACTTCAGATTTTTCCAAAAACATAAAACAGACAAAGAATCTTTAATCCTCATTGGTAGTTGCGACCAAATTTCAACCGCCTTATAAGTATGTGCAAACCTTGATTTTAAGCTAATACCTCTACATGGAGGAAATAAAAGACCACTAGAGGACTAGGTGTTTTGACTTGATTGCTAAAAGTGGGGCAACAATGAAGAAAAACGTTTAGGTACATAATTAAATTTATAAAGAAGTGTATAAATTTAAAACAAGCCCGTTTTGAGACCCTAAGCCAGTACAAAGCTTAGAGTAAAGGAGTCATTGCGATATAAGTTGGGCTGCAGTGTTTTGGCAAAGCTGCGGACATTTCATCTGCTGTTCTGAACAATTCAAAAACAACATATTGCCATAATCCAGATAGGCAAGGATAGAGCTTTGCACTAGAAGCTGGACATGACCAACAGAAAAGTATGGTTTAAGTCTGTGCAGTTGATGTAGTCTTAAAAAGAGCTTGCTATGTACAACTGAGCTAATTTGGGTCTCAAAAGATAGATTTTCATTTAAAAACCCCCTAATAATGCAGAGGACTGAATCATCACAAAGATTTAATCAATCCAATGCCTCTATCAATGAACTTGGGAGCGGTTTGGCATTGCTAAAACAAAAAAACTTAGTTTTCAATGTATTCGATTGTAAACAGAGTCCTCGCCTATATTTCTATCAACTGGAAAATATCATTTATCACTGAATAAAAACCTCTTAACAGTGAGGGGAAAACAAACAATATAGGCATATCATTAGCATAAATATAAAATTTAAAGTTAGTTTGATTAAAAAACCAACTTAAAATAATCATAAGAACGTTAAAAAGAATAGGAGAGAGCGTGGAGATCCCTGTGGGACACCGCAACAGGCCCTCCACTTTTTTGAGCGGTCTGCACCATTTATGTTGTGTTTCCCAAGAAAGAGGATACCTGGCAGCCCATTCTGGAGTCAACAGCGCTCTGAAGATCCCACTATCCCGGATGGAGACATTGCGCTCTGTCAGGGGAATTACCTTACCTTGCTGATGGTCAGGGCAAATAGGAACAAGCTGATGTGCTTACAAACCAAGCCCTGGTAAGCATTTAGTTTTGCCGTCCTTTTCACTTTTTAATTTAAAATTAACAAACTCAAGTTGAAAAGTGTGATCTGACCCCGGGTTTAAAAGATCCCCCCCCCACCTTGAAGTATGAGAAATGCTTTTGCCAATAAATAATGTAACTCAGGAGTTTTACTAGGCAAGGCCTGAGTGAATACTAAAGGTTTTTCCCATCTCAGGAGGCCAGTGATCAGACATTTCAGCTCCCTTATGAGAGAACAGACAAGAGCAGCTGTCATTGATATGATGGAGGATGTGACGCCTAAGCCCTTCTGGATCTCTAACAATAGCTGGTGAAGAGTTCATGAAGTGTTCTTTCTGATTGTATCCGCTCATTGTGAAGCAGTTCCTATTGGAAGGATGTGAATGTCCTCACTGGGAATGCTTTATTTCATTTTATTAGTGTTGGACAAACTGGTTGCTGAGCTAAGTTGGAACGTTTTTGTCCTATAGGGAATGAATGCCAGATTCTGATTGTGGCAGTCTCGGGGAAGGTTTTGGATGTATGATGACATCTCTAGAGACAGCAAAGACCTGTTTTGTCTTGCCATTGCTGCATAAGTGCAGAAGTCAAACATTTAAGTCACTTTAGGTACCTCGTATGGGTAAGTGTTGCGCAGCCCGAGCATCTTTATATCACTGGAGGTGGTATCTTTTCACACTGCTTTAAGAACACAGAATATTCTTGTGAATTCATTGCTGGTGAAAGGTTGACAGATTTGTTGCCAAACAGCAAAATCCTTCCTTCATCTACAGAATAGGTGCTTTCCCCAAAGTGTCTGCCAATGTGCCCAAATTCTGCTCTGGGAGGGAGGGGCAAGAAGGGACCACCTGCAGGGAACAAGAGGATAAATTCATATTCTTATGCCTATGTAGCCTTTGGTATCTTAGCTGAGACTGACAAACTGTGTTAGCTGATCTGTGCGATGTGTGCACCTGACTGCTAGGCCTAATACTGCCAACTCTTTTCTATGGGATATTACCATTCTGATTCAAGTTTGTAGCAGAGATCTCCAGAGGTGAAATTTTTTCTAGCCATGTACTGATTTCCTTCAGTCATCTATATTAAAATTTTTAAAAAATTTAAGGCATAAGTTGTATAGCACAGTTTGGTAATATGTGACAAATGTCAGACATAAAACTGAAGAACCGAAACAACACTTCAGGATCCACTTCATTAAAAAAGAAAAAGGGGATCTGCAGCAAGGATTTGTCATATTGGAAAAATTAAACATATATAATTTACATATATATAGAGAGTTAGACATGTAGATATAGAGATGGTTAACAAAACGTCCCAAGCCGAGCAAGCGCACTTGCAGAGATCAAACCAAACACAAGAAGCAAGATGCGATGACGTGGTCACAGAAGCTATATTCAAACAACAAAAAACACCTTTGCGTTTTGGCAAACGCCTTCCTCAGGGGGTAAATCTCAAAATAGAAGGTAAATAAATAAATAAAATAAATATTAAAAACATAAATAATACAGCAAACACAGTAATGACCATAATACATAACGTGAAAGAATAATAAAAAAAATCAGCATAGGTTACAGCAAAAAGCACAGCTGGATGGGAACACATGCAAAACATGCATGAATGTAAATTGAAACCAAAGAACAACTTTAAAAGATAGGATTAAGAGGAGACTTCCATAAACCAAATGAGTAATAACATAAATAGTCAGCAATATGTTACAGTAAAAAGCAAGACTGAGTAAAACCACCTAAATAAAACATGCAGAACATGTATGGAAATATAAATAAAAAAACAAGACAATTTAAAAATTGAAATTAAAAGGAGAGCTCCAAAATTTAAATAGATAATTATTCATATAGAGACACATTCCAATGTGGCTGTCTAGGCACTGTGCACCTGATTGGAATAGGGACACACAGAGGTAGACCAGATTTTTATCCCATGGAGGCTAGACATGGCCGTGGGATCAGAATTGGGTCTAGGGCCTGAATGTGCAGGCCAGGCCCCGATTCTGATCGGCCTGTATGCACAGCCACTTGCCCTGCTACCTCAGTCAGGCTCCTGAATGGAGCCACAGTGCCATGGCATCCTGTCACCATGGCTCCATTCAGGAGCTGTGAATGCCGGCCGCTGCCGATTTGCATCATTCCCCGCAGCCTGACCCTTGATCCAGTCTCCCATGGCCAGGGTCCGGCTGCAGGGAGTTTTCTGCACCCCTCTACCTTTTGTTCCTGGTCGGGCAGCTTGGTCCCCCGACGTTCAGGGGTACTTATTCCATCTCTGCAGTGGAATAAGTCCCCCATCTAAGTTCATGGCTCCGGACATATGGGGCTGGCCTCAGAATCGTCCCTGTACATCTGGGGTTGCGGCCCACCCATGCCCCACCCTCGCTCTGCCTCTGAAATGCCCTCTCCTGCCCCCATCTAAGCCTCCAAGTACAAATGCGTTGGTTGTTCGTGCAGGGAAGGTTTTGCTGCGGTTGGCAGGGGGGTGTGTGTGTGTGTGAATAGCTGGGATGGACATCCCAACAGGAGATCCATGCCCGCTATTCGTGGGACAGAATGACCCCCATATGTATAAGAGAAAAAGAGGAGGTGAGGAGGATATCAAAAAGGTTGGGAACATACTTACAGAACATATTATTTATGTTACCGACCAAAGAAATCTGTGGAAATAACAAAGGAGTGAATCTCAGAACAGATTAATTATGAGAAACGATGTGAATTGAACCATGAATTGGGGAGAGACAATAGTCAAACTGTATATGTGACCGAACTACTGTAAACAAAATTTATACAGCAAGTGCCCATGCACTGTGAATGCAATGCAGTCGGTAAAATCCAAAGTGAAAAGGAACCCATCATATCTGAGTTATCTAAAATAAAACAAACATTATAAGCTTTATAGCCAATAATGTATCCTGTCATATGTCCCCAGATGACCAAGCAAAAAAAGAGGAGAGAAGAACTTGCCCTACCATCGCTTTTCTAATGCATATGTGCTGCGCTGCGGAGTAACAGACCCGCAATCAACCTTGGATGCATTCTAATCTCACTTTTAAAGAACGAGCAAATTTCCTGCCAACCAGAGGTCAAAGGTGAAAGCCCAAAATGAAAAATTGTTTCAAAAATAAACTTTCCTGTAATATAATTGTGATAGATATTCAAAAACAGTACATCATTTTGTGACTGAAACTTAGAATTAAAGGTTCATGACTAAAAACAGTAACGGGACACACATATGAAGAGGACGCGGCGCAGCAGCTAGGGTTTTCTCACTAATTGTGTATACCGATAGTGTCACAAAACTGAACATAGTAATGGCAAGTTTAGTTGTAATCAAGTGGTAAAAATGTATGGGCACATAGTTTTTATTTTTGATAACTCTATGTGAACATTACGAAACAATAAATTTTGCCCCTAAATAAACACACTTCTAATAAAAACCAAAATGCATGTAGGGACACTTGTGCATTATAAATCTGCTTAAAACAAAATAGATAGGATTATATCAAAAAGCACAAAATATACCCAGGGATAATATAATAAAAATGGTCACTGCTCATATATTAAGCCAAGGGATAGATATGAAAGGGGGAACCCTGGCATGAGAGAGCCAACAAATGCTCAGTAAGTAATTAAATATATAGCAACTTAAATATATCAAAAAGGCTATATCAAAATCGAAGCCAAGATAAAAAGGAGCTAAAAAAAGGAGACCCCATCCGTCATGGACAATGCCATAGGGGCTTAAGTAAAACAGAACCAAACAAATAAAACTCATCAGATGAACATTAACTTGAAAAAGCAAAAAGGAATTTTAAGAGTAAAACTAAAATCAAAGGTAAAAACAGATCAAACCAAAATGAATAAAAACAGCCAAACATGAAATAACACTCCTAAGTGAATAAATAAATAGATAGCAATTCATTTAAATAAATAAATACATAAAAAGCTATATCAGGACCAAATCGAAGCCAGACTAAAAAGGATGAAAAAGAATATGTAAAAAGATGACAGAGAACCCATTTGCCATGGGCGAAAGGTTAGGGATGTAAGTAAAAAGAGAGGCAAAACAAACAAGTGAATCTCCATAAATAAATATAAGCCTAAATAAGCAAAAAAGTAAAACTGAGGCAAAAATAAAACCAGATCAAACGAAAAATGAAAAAAAAGGGGTTAAAACGGTACAAAAAAACATCCAAGGCGAGGGGGGAGGAAGAGGAAGGGAAGTGGAAGAGGGAAGGGGGAGAAGGGAGGGGAGGGGAAGAGGGAAGGGGGGAAAGGGGAGGGAAGGGGGGAAAGAGGAGAGGGATGGCTGGAAGGGGAAGGGAGAGAGGAAGGAAGAGAGAGAGAGAGAGAGAGGGGGAAGGAGGAAAGAGGGAGGAGGGGAGCAAAGAGAGGGGAGGAAAAAATAAAAAACAAGGAACTGATAAAACAGATCAAACAACCGACAAAACTGAGGTGGAACTGGAGGTAATTTATGTACTAATCATAAAAAGACTGATAAATCAACCTCCTGATTTTAACCCATGTGGTGTAACGGTCTTTAGTTCATAAATATATCTCTTTTCCAATTTGACTAGTACAGAATCAATATTGCCACCTCTCCAATGTGGTTCCACAACCCTGAGAACTAAACACTTGAGATCTGACAGTTTGATTTTTATTTACATTCTCTTATATACCGTGCTATTCTGCATCAGTGCGGTTTACATTGAACAAACTGAAATTACATTGAACAGGGCATTATAACTTGGAGATAACTATTTTACAGGGAACATGGGCTATGGAGGGTTAAGTGGCTTGCCCAAGACCACAAGGAGCACCTGTGGGACTAGAAACCCCAGTCCTTCCAGCCCAAGGTTGCTGTCCTCTAGTGGGATTTGAACCCCTGACCTTCCGGCCTGAAGTACCTTGCCCCAACCACTAGGCCACTCCTCCACTCTTCTCTTCCCAATGTCCCACCAGTGGTTTCTCAGATACCTTCCTCCTTAGGCAGCTCTTGAGTTCTGTGATAATTATTTTTATAGACCGCTTGTTCTTGCCAACATATACAGTACATCAGATTGCAGGGGCATATTAAGGTACACAACATTCTTGGTTTCACAGAGTAATTATTGAGAAAAATCTTGTGCGTCCTTGGATTTACAAAACAATTCTTAGTGGGAGCAAATCACACACTGGCCACAAATAAAATACCCCTTAGCTTTACATATGGTCCTTGGCTTAGACAATGCAGATGGCACCAGGATGTTGGCCAGATTTCAATTTTTTATATGCAATAGTGCAATAGTGAGTTGTTTTTTTTTAGAGGAAATGGCAGGAGTCAAGATCCATGCAATGTTCTTAGAGAGATTTGAAAAAGTGAGTGCACAAACTATCTTAGCCTCCATCTCATGCTGCCTGCAAGAAGCGTGTCACGATCAGCATTCCTTCCCTCTCATATGCCTTGTGGATACATGCCTGCCGATATACCTGTTGGGAGAATCTCTTACTCATCTGTTGCATAGGCCTCGAAATCACGATCAGAAGCATATAATCTTCGAATACGAAGGAACTGACTTGTGAGAAGGTTATGCTTCAGAAATGTATTGTAGGGTGGAGGAGTAGCCTAGTGACCAGAGAGACTAGGGTTGAAATCCCACTGACACTCCATGTAGCCTTGGGCAAGTCATTTAAACCTCCGTTGCTTCAGGTACAAATTTAGATTGTAAGCCCTCTGAGGATGGGGAAATAGATACTATACCTGAATGTACCTCGCCTTGAACTACAACTGGAAAGCATGAGCTAAATGCTGATAATAAACATATAGGACTGTCTATGGTCTTTGTGGAGCTGATTATCTCTCTTGTCTCTCACTCCTGGGGCAAAATGTAACCATCCCCTCTGATAAGGAGGTGGCAAAAATGAAAAGCAAAGCTACAAAAAATAGAAATTAAATCTATCAGTGATGATAGCATGCTCCTGATACTATGAGTAAGCAAGAATATCTGTGACAACCTTAAAGTGGATCAATAAAATGTGCTTTGACCAACTGAGAATGCCTCTTTCCTTATCAGTCCTCCAGTCCAGTCCCAACCTGTGGGTAGTCGTCTCTCATCAGCAGCTTGGAGACTGAGCATGGCTCAACTTCTGATATCACACTAGATAGGATAACTCGCACCACCCACCAGCCTCTAGTATCTCGGTCTCTAAGCAGCTGGTGAGACGTGATCCCAGGGCAAGATTCACTGAAGGGGCAACTAAGAGATTTTCAGGTTGAGAAAAAAAAAGATTTAGAGCAAATTTTTGGGGGTGCAGGAGAGCTGGCAGGAAAGGAATTGTCAGGTGAATTGGCTGCAGAGTAAAGCTCATTGTGAAAAAAAAAGAGTGTTAAAGCCAGCAGCAAACTCTGTGGAACAGGCAGTTAAACCCTGTTTTGGGGGAAACTAACTTGCAGAGCATCGAGTTCCATCGCCTCAGTGGCTCCCGAAACCTTCGGTGGGCATGGAGCCACTGACACATGCACAGCCTCAAGGGAATTGGCAAGCATTGGTGCCCCATCATCGCCGGTGCTACTCAGGTAGGGTTGCCAACTTTTTGAAAAAGAAAAACCCGCCACCTGTGGCTAGTCATGCTCCACCCATGCCCACCTCTGCCCCTGCGTGAGGTTTCTGTTTTCCTGTCTTCTCTTAGCTCTCTTTCTGTGGTCTATAGTCCATCTGCCATTTCTTATCTCTTCATTTGTTTTCTTCACTTCCTTCTATCAGCCTATTTCCATCCTAGTAACCGTCCCCAGTATCGGCCCCCTTTCCAGTCCTCCCCTCCCATTACATTCTAGTGTCAATCCCCTTGCATTCCCAGGACTGCCAGTGGTATTCATTTCCTTCTAGTCCCCCTCCTTCCTCACTGTCCAGTCCCTTCTAGTCCAAATACCATCCCAGGTATCAGCTCAATTCCATTCCCAGTGCCATCCCGGTGTCGGCTCTCTTCCAGTCACCCTACCCTCTGGTCCATCTCCCTTCCAGTGCCATCCCCACGTTTCTGCTCCCTTCCAGTCCCAGTGCCCCCTCCCTTCCAGCCTCTTTCCCATTACCCAATCACTTACCAGTACCATCCCCAGGTGTCAGCTCCCTTTGAGCCCCCTCCTTCCTCCCCTCTGTCAGCTCCCTTACTGCCACCTCCTTCCTCCTCTCTGTCAGCTCCCTTCCAGCCACCTCCTCTCCCCCCTTTCAGCTCTCTTCCAGCTACCTCTTTCACCTTGTCAGTCCCTTCCTGCCACCTCCTCCCTCCACCCCTCTTTCTTCCAGCCCTCACCTTCTCTCTGTCAGGCCCGTCTGCCACCTCCTTCCCCTTGCAGCCGCTGCTCCTGCTTCTTACAGAGCGGCAGCTGCAATAAAACTAATTTAAAAACAAAATGAAACCTGTGTGGAGCCTTCCGTCCCCCCCCCTTGTGCAGCTTCATCCCCCCCCCTTGTGCAGCTTCATCCCCCCCCCCATGCAGCATCACCTTCCCCCCTCCCCCCATGCAGCTTCACCTTCCTCCCCTGTGCAGCTTCACCTTCAGTGCAGCTTCACTTTCCCTCCCCCCAGGGCAGCTTCACCTTTCCTCCCCCAGTGCAGCTTAAACCTTCCCCTTGCAGCCGCTGCTCCTGCTTCTTACAGAGCAGCCGCTGCTCCTGCTTCTTACAGAGCAGCCGCTGCTCCTGCTTCTTACAGAGCAGCCGCTGCTCCTGCTTCTTACAGAGCAGCCGCTGCTCCTGCTTCTTACAGAGCAGCCGCTGCTCCTGCTTCTTACAGAGCAGCCGCTGCTCCTGCTTCTTACAGAGCAGCCGCTGCTCCTGCTTCTTACAGAGCAGCCGCTGCTCCTGCTTCTTACAGAGCAGCCGCTGCAATAAAGCTAATTTAAAAACAAAAGAAAACTTGTGCGGGGCCCTATGAAACTCCTGCTGCAGCACCCGTGCTCAGAAGGAAGTGATGTTACAGGGGGTGGGACACTGCCACAGGGGTTTCATAGTGCCAGAGGACTCTGCACAGGTTTTCTTTTGTTTTTAAATTAGCTTTATTGCAGCCGCTGCTTTGTAAGAAGCAGGAGCAGCGGCTGCACAGGGGTCAGAAACGCAGATGAAAAAACGGTTTTCTTCTCTGGCCGCTTCCAGTCTCGTGGCCAGAGCAAAAAACTGGCTTTTCAAGGGCCGGTTTCTGATTTCTGCCGGCAGCCAGCCTGGCCATGGAAAAACCAGCCAGGCCTGCTGAAAACCGGCCGGTTGGCAACCCTATACTCAGGCCAGCTGAGCAGTGATTTGGGAGGTTCTCCGCACCAGATCAATGCCGCGAGCAGAGGGCTTTGCCTGCTCAGGCAGCAGAAGGAAAAGGCAGTAATTCCGGTGAGTGGCTGGGAGACTGCAGGAGCTGACGGGGACAGTGCGGCTGAGGGCAGTTTTTCCCATCTTGAGCTGGAACTTTCGCCATTTGCTGCATTGCTCCTTCCACGTTGGGGGGGGGGGGGGGAGGAGATGTGGACCCTCTGGTTTGCCTTCCATCAAATTTTGTTGTTTTCTGCAGGCCCATCCATCACATTTTTTTCGTATTTAATGCAGGGTTGGCTTTAAGCAGATATTCTTTTAGCAGAGCATTTTAAAAAAAGAAAAGAAAAACTGAAAAGGAACATTGGAACATGCTTAAGGCTGGTTTTAGGCCACGGGGGTTTTGTCTTCTGTTTCAGGGAGCCGAGAGCATCACAGTCTAAAATTCAAATACATACCTCTGCATATTGGTATTAAAAAAAGCTGAAATGGGGAAATAAGCAATTAAAAAGAATTAAACCATAAAGACTTTTTTGAAAAAATCATTTTCCTCAATATTCAGTGACAGAAAATGTCCTGGTCTTGGTCCAGGACTGCATCTGTCTTTTTTTTTCTTTCATGGATTGGTTGGTTTCTAATAACACCTTTTTTTTTTTTGCTGCTGCCCCTCCCACAAGTAAGAAATGTGTTATATGCAACTGAAATATGCTGCTTTACAGGAAATAAGCAGACAGATTGTCCATACTATGATTTTTCAAAAAGGGCAGTACGAGGAGCACAGAATATTCTACAAAATGTGCAGTAGAGTGCTCAGGATCAGGAGAGCAGAAAAGAAAGAGAGAACCCGAAAAGGCAAAGATGCTGTGGTGCTATAAAGTTATTCCAGCTGATTCAACACTGAGAGGGATTCATGGGATGGTGTCAGGACCGGACCCAGAGTTGGTTCAAGGTATTGGCACCTTAGGCAAACTTTAAGCCTTACACCCACCCTGGTTGTCAGAATTTATGGTTTAGCTTTGAATACCCTGCTCTTTGCTGCAGCCAGAAGCTGCTGCCCTAGGTGACCACCTACTTTGCCTAATGGTTTGACCCACATTGGATGGGATAGAATCTGGGGTTCCAAGGTACAAATCTTGAAATCAGAATGAAGGTGATATACACACTGGTGTAATAAGTGCAATTTGGACTTTTGGGTCACACTCGCAGATATTAAGGTAAAATGTCTAAGCTGTAATCCAAATCATTCTAAGATGTTGGCAGGGAGGGAGGATACTTCCCTGGCACCTGTCCTATATTGTGACAGTTAGTTAATAATCTTACTTATTCAGGCGCTCTCTGCATCCATGCTTCTCTGGCGTGACTGTCAAGGCCACTCGTGAATGTGTCATGTCTGGGCAGGGCAAAGGTTCAGCCTGGACACATACAGAAAAGAGGTCGACATCAATGTTCCCTCTAATTTTCTGTAGGCTGTGTGCACATAAAATATCAGCTGTGCAGCTTTTGAAGGAAGGTTACATTTTTGTGCGCCACATAACGACACTCGGAGTTATATACTTTAAAATTTGACTACACGTCAGAATACAGTATGTACACCACATTGATTTTAATCTAATTAAATGAAAATAGACGATTACTAAATGAAGCGGAAAATTTCTAGTAATTACAATCACAACTTTTAAATTTTAAGACATCTGTGTTTTCTATCAGAAACAGAACCGTAATTTTTGTGCGCTCTGTTGTAAAATATGTGCGCTCGCTTGGCGAGGTGTGTGCGCGTGCACACGCGCACAGCTTAGAGGGAACAGTGGTCTACATTGGTCAGAGCTCTGATTAAGGCTGGTGTTAAACGCACACGCTCGCAGGACATTTGATTAGGGATGGGGTACAATCAAAGTCAGATGATCAGAATTTCTGCCACAGTGACATCACTCAGATTTACTGATGGGAACCTTGTGAAACTGGGGTTCTGGGCAATTTCCCTGCTTTACCTGTTCTTCTCCCCCCTCCCCCCCCCCCAAAAAAAAAACAGGCCCTGGCTCTGATAGGGGAAGCCATGCTTCTAGCCAAATACTAACCAGGCCCATCCCGGCTTCTGATATCAGATTTTGAGGCCACCTTGGAACAATGCTTTGTTAAAATATCCGATCTTAAGCAGGCCTGGAGTCAGCTATTAGCAACACAGGCAGCTACCTAAGGTAACAAATGCCCAAGCTAAAAAGGAGTCTGCTCCCACTTACTTTAGGGCCATATGCATGTGATGTTTCAAAGGGGCATCACTGTGGCACTACTGCCTTCCTCTGCTCCTCTTTTGGCTTGCCAACTATCGGAATCTGACCCCCCCCCCCCCTCATCTCACGCTATTTGGTATTTCCTCTCTGATCTTGCCTGTGGGCTTCAAAAACCTAAATCTGTGTCTGGTTTTAAGAGTTAAATTTGAGAGAGATGATTTTATCCTGCTGGTCCCCATTTAGGGCCATCCATGGCTTTTGCTGTATCCAGTTTTCTGAATTGCCCACACCAGCAGAAACAGCAAATCCTCACCCTCCATTTTAATGTCCTCCACGGCTGATCTCTCCATCCTTATCTTCCTTCTCCCCCACTACAGAAGATGGCTGAGCCCCCATAATAAGTAAGCCAGGGGTGGGAGCTGCCTGAGATGAAGAACTCAGGGTGGTGTCGCTGCTTTAAGATTCTACTGTCTCCTCTCTTTTTTTTTTTTACCTGGAATTCATTCTGCTCCCATATGATAACGCCTCAGTTCTGCAAACTGGGTGTCAACATATTCTTGGCAACTTCAGTTCCTGTAAACCTTGCCTGTCTTTATAAATTGCATAAACATTTTATACACACACACACACACACACGCGCATGTGCATTGGAAATGTCTGCTTAGAAAAGTGTATTGCGATATGGCGAGTTGTTCAGCATGTGGTCATTTTACACAGCAGAGACTTGTTACTTCCCTCTTCACTATAAGCGAAATGTATTTTTAAATCTTCCTGTCATGAGGCCCCAGAAGAGGATATGTGAGCTGTAAAATAGATTCCCAGTGGCCTGTACTGCCATGTGCTAACACATCACAAGGGAAGATCCATCACCCTGAGGAAGCAGAATCAAAATATTCCCGAATTGGAGTGACATGGGAACATTAGTTTGGGCGAGGAGAGCAGCAAGCAAAGGAGGGGAAGAGGTCAGCAGAGGGGAGAACATGGATGAGAGAGGCAATGCTTAAGGCAAAGGGTCTAGTTTTTATTGGGGACTCAAAATGATTTGCCAACCGCATGCTTGTATGAGTAAAAAAGCAGAAAAGCATATCTGCCATTTCACTGTGTTTTGTTTAAAGTCAGGATTATTATTTCTGACATATTAAGTTTCAGAGGGCGTAAAGTTTTAGATCATGATGGCGCTTGATTATCTTGTCAGTAAAACTCAACTCCAATTTATGACTAGATTTAATGAGGGGGAAAAAGTTAGTCCAACAACAGAGCAAAAACCTTCAAGTCATTTTACTAGCATAAATTGTTGAAATAGTGTTGAATAGTGAAAAAGGAGCCTGCTGGAGTGCTGACTGCAGGGATGTTAAGTGGGGGCACATCAAACGTGCCCCCATTTGACCTCCTGGCACACAATATGCCAATGGGCTCTTTTTTATCACAGCCACGGGAGAGAAGGCAAACGCTGCTCTTTACCCCTCAGCTGTTTAGAGGTGAGCCAGAGTTTCGGTCCTCCCCGGCTCCCTCTGCAGCCAGTCAGGCGCGAGACCCTCCGAGGTGTGGGGCCATGTGCGGGTAACATTCCCACACAATGGACTGGCCGGCCCTGTCTCTAATGCATATTCATTTTGCTTGTCCTGAAAACCTGACTGGCTAGGTGTGTCCCTAGAACTGGGTTGAGAACCCCTGCTCTTACTTCATGATACATTTTTTCATAGACCAACAGGGTGGAGGAGGAGGATCCTTTTGGCTGAGAGCTGTTGCCTTAAGTACTGATAGTAAACTCTGCTTTTTCCCAAAGCGCCACCAACCATATTTGGATTTTTTTGGCCTGTCCGTTTCTTCTTGCTCCTTTGGCTTCTAGCTCAACTGAGATCTGGCACCGTGAACTTTCACTCACAACTGCTTGGGGATTGTTCCCTTATTTCATATTTCCTCCTAACTCATCTTGCCTATGCATTGCGTGACTGTCCATGGCCAGGTACTGTGCAGCAGGGATCCTGCAATAATAGGTCCAAAGGTCCAGGAAATAGATGTCGCCATTGGACCATAACTGACTTCCTCTCTCCCCTCCCCCTGAGTGTGACACTGAATGCTACTTAACACAGCATTTCCTGATCTGGTCAACCCAGGGAATGGAAACCTGAGCTTTGCATCAAATCTAGCCTTCTCCAGATGGCCATGCACAGCACTGTTACTGTACCACCATATTGGCTGTATATTTGGATTTTTTGACTATCCAATCTGGATGCTGCTTGGGTGATTTCAGACTTGTACTGGAGAACTGCCATTGCTAGAGGAGAGACAATGAATACGATTATAGACTTTGTGTGCCACACATTCTCCAGCAAAAATGCCAGCGATTCAAATAAATGAGAAGCCTAGACTGAGTCATTGCAGACTTCACAACCAAAGCATATAGAGGGAAATTTTGTAACAGGGCACTTGGATCTGGAGGTGAAGAAGATGTCTGTTTTTAGCTTATTTTATAAAGACATATAGGTGTCTATATGTCTTTATAAAATACTAGCACAAGTCCTGTAGAAATAGTGCCTAGATTGTGGGCATTGAATTTATGCCTGCTCCAGAGCAAGCATAAATGTTAGCATGTAAAGTATGTTTCTGTATAGGTGTTTTATAAAATAAGCATGCAAATCATGATTCTGTCTAAGCTTCTCTCCTGAACATACCTACTGTACAAGTATACCCGCAAACACGCAGGGAGAAGGTGGGCGATACTCAGCGGTTGTGGCTAGTGCTTGTAAAGTGGATAGACATTGCTGCTGAAGTTTAACCCTGGATATTCAATGCTGGGGCCATATCCGGCCTCCGGCATAGAATATCAAGGTTGGCTGCAGAACCAGGAAGCTAACTGGGCAGCGACGCGACAATGGTTAGCTTCCACGTCTAAAGTAAGACTAGCATTTGCTGTGCCTTACTTTAGCCACGTGTCGCTAACTGGGCAGTGGCTCAATATCGCCACTGCCCTGGAACATCCACAACATGCCCTGATATCCAGTTCAGCGGCATTTACATGGTTTACAGTTCTGCAAACCTTGTAAAAGGCTTTGGAATATCCCCCCTACTATGCATACCTTTTGGCATGACTTAATTTTATAAAAGGCATTTTACAAACTGAAAAGGTTTATAAAAATTTACCTTCATCTGGGATAAATTTATAACAGGGCACCTATGTGATAAGTGCAAACAGGCATATATTTTATGAAAGGAATAGAGACATCTATGTCCCTTTTTATTAAATACTACCAAAACATTGGAATTCCAATGAGTGCTCCTAATCGGTCAGTACCCCTTATTCTATTACCCTATTGAACTCTGTCTTAATTCACTATGTCATATGATCTTTCCACTTATGTTAGACTTTTAAATTATTAGAAAAAGAGGAATCAAAATAGCATAGAAATATGCAACATTTAGCCACATTTACTGCTTATTTTCTTCATTTGCCTTTACACGGTCATTTATAGATTTTTTACATCTCACACACTTTAGCGTAAACACTGATGCTGTTTGCCCCAGCAACTCTTTCTTTACTTATCTTTCTGAATCTTCTCACAAATGCCCAACATCAGTGTTTTTGGCATCTGCTTGCATCCAGGGCTTGCAAGTACAATTGAAACCTTCACAGTGTCAACATAGTTTTGCAGTGCCCTCCTTCATACATCTTGTTCCTCCGACTTGAAGGCTAATGAAGAAAACTAACATTAAATGTGTCTAAATGTTTCCTACCTCTATGCCATTTTTGATGCTGCTTTTTTTAAAGAATTTAAAAGTTTAAAATAAGTGTAAAAAATCACATGAGCAGTATAAATAGTGAATTAATACAGAGTGGTATGGTAATAGAATAAGTGTTTTTTGCTTTTTATAAAATAGGCTCATATGAGGATCCCCAGTAGCTCAGAAATGCTCTTGTACAAGGGAGGAGCCCTTTTTTTGCGTGTAAAATATGCTTTTTTGGGAGTAATTTTATAAGGGGGTGCATACTTTAAGCTGCAATGTCTGCACCTTCTTTGCCAGTATTTTATATTTATGCACATATATGGCCACATATGCATAGTAATAGCCTTTTATAAAAATAACCAGCACAGAAGTACGTGTCCATATGATGGTGTGTATTTTGCTGGAGGGCATGTATATGGATGAAGTTTGGAGCCTGCATGTAGATGCATAGGTTTATTTACTTATTAGCATTTAGCTGGCACCTTTAGTTCTGACTTTGCAGCCCCTTTTATTGTGAACCGCCCTGATGCCTCCGCCTGGCATCAGTTTACAAATAAAGATAAAGAAGGTGTGTTACACTTGGTTACTGTAGTATTTCCCTTTCCGCAGAGGGCTTACAATCTAACAGGCTGATGCAGAAAGCCGGTGCTAGACTCGCGATGGATCGTTTGTTTAATGTTCCTGACAACGCACACACTTTAATGTGCGAAGTAGGAAGGTTACAATGTGCAAATGCCTACCGCGGTAAACCTGCCCATGCAAATGAGCCACTGCAGTGTTAAACAGGGAAAGCAAGTCAAACACATGCGCAGAAGAAGTCTTTGTTAGTTTGGCTTGCTCGCCCCAAGCTCCGATGACTAATTTGCATTTTTTACCTCTGTCATCCCTCTGCTTCCTGGCAATTTAAAAACAGTAGAGTTCCTTAGCGTTCCTCCAGTTTAGTCCTCCACTACTGGGTAGTGTACCTTCTCCTGCAGCTTGGAGACTGGGCATGTCAAAAAACGTGACATCACTGGAAGTAGTCTGGAGGTCTCTCCCATCATCCCCAGTGTGTTCAGTCTCCATGCAGCAGGAGGACGTAGTGAGCCTAGGTTCTGGGCTCACTTGAGGAACGGATAAGGAGCTGTGAGAGTAGCTAGCGATTAGTTTGTTTGATTTGTGATTTCTTGTACCGTTGTTAATTTGGTGATATACCTTTAAAAAAAAAAAAGTGTAAAGCTGTCTCGACCTTGCTGCCGGTTCCTGCCTCTCCCCTCTGTGCCCTTGCAGGTTTCTAGCACAGGAAGATCTCTCCCCCTTGAGTGGACGGGGGAGAACTCACATTCTCTCGGTGGTGGCGGCAGCAGCGGGTCAGAGGCGCTTTGGCAGCCGCGGCCCAGCTTGATCAGTTCAGTCGGCAGCGGGAGTCCGTCTGCTGGCGTCTGCCCCCGGTACGGGTGAGCGGAGCCTTACAGGCAGGAGCTCCGCGGGTTTGGAAAGTGAGCTGGCGTTCGGCAGGTGAGCGATGGTTGCTCGGGGGGGCTTGAGTCGGCCAGACAAGCGAGAAGAGCACCGGGGCAGTGTGCAGGAACATGCGGTGCTTTTGGCGCCATTTGCTGATTTCCTTCCACGCAGCAAACACGCTGCTAAAATGGCTGCCGCTGTGACAATCGCGGCAAGCATCGAACGGCTTATTTTCCTTTGTTTTCTGTTACATTAAACTAAATTAAATTATGTTAAATTATCTCATTTCTTTTGTTTGATTTTCTTTTGTTTCTTGCTCGTTTCGTTGCCGTTCTGGGGCTCTCTGTTCGTGTTGAGAGACACTGAGCATGCAGGAGGCAGTAAGTACTGTGGGTGCAGTTCAGGCGTACTTAAATTGGGAGAAAGATTGTTTTTGGCCCTGGGGTGATTGCTTGGGCTGTTCCTGAGTCCAAAAAACCCCAAACAAACAAAGAAGAAAGGAGTTTGAAGGAACTAAATTCCTACACTTGTGTGAGAAGTCTTGAGCAGTGAAGCGACATCATGGCAGCACACTCTCAATGTGTGGTTTGCGATACCCACAGAGGGGCGATAGCTGAGTCTGGCATTTGTTGGGGCTGCACGGCGGTGTCTACCAGCGTAGAGCAGCAGATGGAAGTTATGGTGGGGCAGGACCTTCCAGGGACTTCGGATGGAGCGGCCGGGGAGGGTCTGTTGCTCGTTACGCCAGCTCCTGGTTCGGAAACGCCCGCCGGGTCCTTGGGGGTGGCTGCGGCGGCGGGCTCAGACTTGCAACTTGGTGATTTCTGTCCAGATTTTCTGTTGCTTATGCATCAGTCGTTTTGCTTGAGGCGGCAGAGGAAGGTGCTGGACCCCTTGTCTCTAGCTACTCCGCCTCAGCAGGCTGGTTCTGCGGAGGCAGGAGGCAGCGCTCTGAGGCCCGTTAAGAGGCTGAGGCCCGTTAAGAGGCTGAGGCCTCAGGAATCTTCGCCATTGGAGCTAGAATGGCAGGAGTTGGAGGCGGCCGACATTGACCTAGAAACCGGAATGGAGGAATTGGAAGAAGGGGAGATTCCGGAGCCGGAAGATCAGGCAAAGATTATCCGCATATTTAGAAGGGAGGAGTTATCGGCGCTTGTCAAAGAATCCCTCCAGAAGCTTAAGCTGCCTGCGGAAGAGGACGACGGGGAAGATCCTATTATCCAGGCAGTGCGGCAAACACAGGTAGTGTTTCCAGTTCACCGGGTGGTGGACCGCATGATTCAGGAAGAATGGGATCAGCCGGAAGCAGGGCTGAGAGGAATGCAGACCATGAATAGGTTGTATCCCTTATCAGAGAAAGGCAAAGAGCAGTTTCAGTCTCCTCGGGTTGATGCGGCAGTGTCAGCAGTGACCAAGAAAACTACGATTCCGGTGGAAGTTAGCTCAGCTTTGAAAGATGCGCAAGATAGGAAAGTGGATGGATTGTTTCTCCTTTGAAACCAATGCCTTGTCATTGCAGGCCTCCATTTGTGGAGCGTGGGTGGCTTGAGCATGCCTGCGATGGTCCCAAAGCTTGTGGCAGTTGCGGCTGGAACAAGAGAGTCTGGAAGACCTGAATTGTCTAGAGTCGAGGTCGGCCTACTTGGCGGATGTACATTACGACCTGATTAGAGCGCTGGCTAACAGCATGGCATTGCTGGTTGCCACCCGTAGATCACTGTGGTTGCGTAATTGGGCGGCGGATGGCTCATCTAAGTCTCGACTCAGGAAGCTTCCTTTCAAAAGAAAGTTGTTGTTTGGAGAGGATCTTGTAAAGTTGGTTAAGGATTATGGGGAGTCTAAAGGTGGTAGTCTTCCGGAGGATAAGCCTAAACAGGGAAAGTCCGCCCAGGCATTTCGGGGGCAGTTTCGAGATTTTTGGAGATTTCGAACCTCTCGCTTGGGGGGTTTTTCAGAGGGAGCGTTTCGCTCCTAGAGCACAAGGGTTTTGAGGGTTCCGTGGCGCAGGTAGAGGTTTGGCAATAGCGGCAGCTGGAACCTCCCGAAAGCCTCAATGAAGCGAGGCAGGCCCCGGTAGGAAGCAGTCCGATAGGTGGGCGTCTTCGGGGATTTCTTCCTGCCTGGGTCCAAATAACGACAGATCAGTGGATGTTAGAGATCATCCGCGACGGTTATGCGCTGGAGTTCACAAAGCCCGTTCAAGACTCGTTCGTGATGTCTCCCTGCAGAGGCCAGAGGAAAACTCGGGTGGTTCGACACTCTAAATCGTCTGTTGCAAATAGGAGCGGTCACCCCGTTTGCCGATAGATGATTACGGCAAGGATCGATACTCCATTTATTTCGTGGTGCCAAAGAAGGACAGATCCCTACGCCCTATTTTAGACTTAAAAGGTGTGAATCGTTGTCTCCGCGTCCCTCATTTCAGGATGGAAACGTTACGGTGCTTCATTGTGGTGGCAAGACAAGGCGAGTTCTTGACGTCCCTCGATCTGACAGAGGCGTATTTGCACATTCTGATCAGGGAGGCCCA
Source organism: Ichthyophis bannanicus (assembly GCA_033557465.1). Lineage (NCBI taxonomy): Eukaryota > Metazoa > Chordata > Amphibia > Gymnophiona > Ichthyophiidae > Ichthyophis > Ichthyophis bannanicus. Next base: position 254,275,696 of record CM066039.1, read on the forward strand.
CCAAAGGTTTCTGCGCTTTGCACTCCCTTGGGGCCAGTATCAGTTTCAGGCGTTGCCCTTTGGGTTGGCGACGGCTCCACGCACCTTTACCAAGATTATGGTGGTGGTGGCAGCGACGTTGTGGAAGGAAGGGATCCCTATCTCGACGATTGGTTGATACGGGCAAAGTCCGAGGCCGAGAGCGTGGCGGTTACTTGCAGAGTAGTGCAGTTTTTGGAGAGCTTGGCTGGTTAGTCAATGTGCCCAAGAGCCATCTAGTGCCGACCCAGGAGCTCAAATATTTGGGGTGAGATTTGACACGCGGACAGGGGCAGTGTTTCTTCCGCCTCATCGAGTTCAAGTCCTACGACAGCTGGTAAGCAGATTCAGGGCTGCGCCAGCACTTTCGGCGTGGAGTTACCTGCGGGTGCTGGGAACGATGGTGGCGACCTTGGAAGCGGTGCCTTGGGCCAGGTTTCATATGCGTCCATTGCAGCGGATGCTACTTCACCGCTGGTCATATCAGAATGACTCGCTGAACAAGCGACTTCCCCATCCGAGCAGGGTCAGAAGCTCCCTGCGGTGGTGGCTTCGTCCGAACACATTTCAGACAGGACTGCCTCTGGAACAGCCGTAGTGGATTCCATTGTTGACCGATGACAGTCTTGTGGGCTGGGGGGCACATTGCAGAGACGGATTCGCGCAAGGAGTGTGAGGCACTCAAGAGAGCCAATGGTCAATCAACCGTCTGGAGCTGCGAGCGGTGGTTCTGGCGCTGCATACGTTCGAAGCGGCAGTCTCCAGTCGAGCGGTATGAGTGCTGTCGGACAATTCAGCAACCGTGGCTTACATCAACCGGCAGGGCGGTACGGGAAGTGCAGCCATGGAGGAAGAGGCCGAGGCATTGTTCGCTTGGGTGAAAACGCGACTGTCAGTGATCTCAGCGGCCCACATTGCAGGGAAGGACAATGTCATGGCAGATTATCTCAGCAGAGTGCAGGTGGATGCCGGCGAATGGGAGTTGCATTCAAGCGTCTTTGTACAAATAGTTCGCAGGTGGGAGCCGCCGATCATGGATCTCATGGCGACTTTTCGATCAGCCAAGGCAAGTTGTTTTTTCAGCAGACGACGGGAACGGATGTCCAATGGGATTGACGCGCTGATGCAATGTTGGCCAACGCCGGGTCTCCTCTGTCTTTCCGCCGTGGGCACTTATAGGCCGTGTGATTCAGCGGATCAAAGCCCATCGGGCAAGAGTGTTGCTGGTGGCTCCGGACTGGCCGAGGAGGCCGTGGTACACCGACCTCATACGGCTGCTAGACAGGGAGCCGAGGAGGTTACCAGTGTCGGAAAGTCTGGTGCGGCAAGGTCTGCTCCAAATGCCCCAAGTGGATCGATTCTCGCTTACGGTCTGGCCATTGAAAGGGCAAGGCTAAGGAAAAAAAGTTTCTTGAGCACAGTCATCGCAACTTTGCTTCAGGCATGGAAGACGTCCACATCTCTGGCGTATATTTGTATATGGCGCTTATTTCAGGATTGATGCTCGCGCAGGCACGTGCATGCGGCAACAGTATCAGTGCTGAGCTTTCTACAAGAAGGATTTGAGAAGGGGCTGGCATCCAGTTCCTTGAGAGTTCAGTTGGCAGCGTTGTCTTGCTATAGAGGCAAGGTGCAGGGATTATCTCTCGGTGCCATTGCGGACGTGTTGCGTTTTTTGAAAGCGGTTTCCAGAGCGCGGCCCACTCGTAGAGTCGTGGTGCCCCCGTGGGATCTTAGTTTGGTCTTAGGGGCGTTGGCCAAGGAACCCTTTGAGCCTTTGCGCAGAGCTTCGGTGGGAGGAGTGGCCTAGTGGTTAGGACAAGGTACTTCAGGCCGGAGGGCCGGGGGTTCAAGTCCCACCTGGGGACAGCAATCTCAGGCCGGAGGGACTGGGATTTCTAGTCCTATAGGCACTCCTTGTGGTCTTGGGCAAGCCACTTAACCCTCCATTGCCCATGTTCCCTGTAAGTATTAGCGTATGTGTGTCATATCCCCTCGTGTTAAATGTATCTCCCAATTGACCGTTTTGACCCGGTGAAAAGCGGGATATAAATACAGCTAAATAAATAAAGATGTCACGTTGAAGACAGTGGTTTTGGTAGCTATCTGTTCGGCGAGGCGCATTTCGGACTTGCAGGCTTTGTCTTGTAGAGAACCGTTTTTGTCTTTTTCTTGTCGAAAAGGTGGTGTTGCGTCCGGTGCCATCCTTTTTACCTAAGGTGGTTTCTCCATTTCACCTTAATTAGGTGGTGTCACTTCCGGTATTAGGTTCGTTTGAGGGCAGCACATCGGACCGGGCCTTGCACCATTTGGATATAAAGCGGGTGCTACGGCGCTATTTGATAGTTTCTGAAACTTTCCGCAAATCGGAGTGACTGTTTGTGTTGTTTGGAGGTCCCCGCAAAGGGGAAGCGGCAGCAAAAGCATCCATTTCCCGGTGGATTTGAGAAGCGATTAGTTCATCTTATCTTCTGGAAGGCCGATCGGTACCGGTGGGGCTGCGAGCACATTCTACCAGGGCGTAGGCGACTTCTTGGGCGGAGCACAGTTTAGTTCCGCCGGGGGACAATTGTAGAGCGGCCACCTGATCGTCTCTTCATACTTTCAGTAAGCATTATCGTCTGGATGTGCTAGCAGCGAATGATGCCCTTTTCGGATCAGCGGTGTTGCACGCCGGCTGGAAGGGTCCCTCCCAATAATTACTGCTCTTTTACATCACAGTGGTGGAGGACTAAACTGGAGGAACGCTAAGGAAATGATAATTATACTTACCTGGTAATTGTAGTTCCTTTAGTGACTCCAGTTTAGTCCTTATTCCCGCCCGGGCTGTTGTACTAGCAGTGGAGGTTCAGGTGGAGGAAAGTGAGATTACCAGTACGTATCCATCTTTCTAATCCTTTGCTGTCTAGTTGAGCTTCTACCTGGAGGGGAAGGAAAAGGCACAAGTGAAAAGGGCCTGGCTTTCTAGGGTAGAATCCAGTAGTTCATAATTAATTGATAGTTTGCTGTTGCTTCAGATAATTACATTCTTAGATTAGCTACTTATTTGTTGCTCCTTTGAGTGTGCTTTGTCAATAGTTCACTGGGGATGATGGGAGATACCTCCAGACTACTTCCAGTGATGTCACATTTTTTGACATGCTCAGTCTCCAAGCTGCAGGAGGAGGTACACTACCCAGTGGTGGAGGACTAAACTGGAGTCACTAAAGGAATTACAATTACCAGGTATTTATCATTTATCTGCACACTGCAACTTCTTATGACAAACTGATGAACGGCACCATACAGAACAGAAAAAACCAGTTTTACTTCGGCTTTATCTATTTTTTTGTTTTGTTTGCACGGCCCAACACTGTTTTGATGGCATCGGGGGCTTTGCCCGATGCCTGATCATCTGGGGAGAAGATGATCTAGGCATTGGGGAAAGCACCCGGTGCCATCAAAATACTGTCGGGGGCAGCGTTAGAGGTTTACTTTTGCTCAGGCCCTGCAGTTAAAATTTTGTTGCTATGGCTGGTTGTGAAATCATCTACGTTTGTCTCTGCATCAGGCGTAGCTATGATTTGCATACCAACCCAGCAGATTTAAATAATGAGTATTCATTTAAATATGCCTGGTGTTAATTGGTCGCTAGTTTCTCTGCTGGCATTTGTCTATTTCCTGCATGGGGAGGATCATAAAAATGCATTTAAACATGCTTAAACGTGGCATTACCAGCTCCTAAAGCCCAAGCTTGCTTTCTGCATTGGCCTGTAAGTTTGTACCTGAGGCAATGAAGGGTTAAGGGACTTGCTCCAGGCCACAAGGAGTACCCATGGGATTTGAACTGTGGTCTTGCTGTTCTCAGGCTGCTGTCCTAACCACTGGGCTATAAAATACTGTAATTTATGCATGCACTAGAACATATTAAGTGTGTGCATTTATACCAGTTCTATAGCTCTATGCTGGTGTAAATGTTCACACCTTAACTTAAAGTGCCATATCTGCCACTAATGCTAATATTTCATAAAGACAAGTAGGCACCTACTTGTCTTGATAAAAAATTAGCCTCTATATGTAGCAAATTAGTCCCAAAATTATCTCCATTAAGCGCACACTGAAAAAGATGAATGAAAATCTCACTAGTTAGCTGATCAGATTTCATCGGCATGGAATCAAATCCAGACAAAAACAGGAAGTCCTATGTACTTGTTTCAAGTTAGTGTGCAGTAGCTGACAGTTCTCTCCAATTTTCTTTTTCTTTATTTTGGAGAATGTTTTTTCAACACGGTAATAAATAAAACAATCTGCATTGTAGACATTGAATTAGAAAGTTTCACAACAAGCCACAGAGGAATCCTGTGCAAAGAAGAGCTGGGGAAGTATATACAACTGTGGTCAATATTGGCACCCTTGCAGTTCAACCCCTTAATGTCCAATATCTCTTTAAAAAAAAGTGGCCAGTGAAATGGCTTTGAACTATATATGCATACATATTTAACACACAAGGAATCCAAATAAAAGAAGACCATTTAAAAAAGGAAATAGTATTAAAAACTGAGACATTGCCAGGACATGATTATTGGCACCCTTATAAACAATTCAAATCAGTTTGAACAGATGGACAACTTTCCTACTGCAGTAAAATTATACACACCTGTGATCAATTGTCAGTGCTCACATGACTTGAATCAACCAATGAATGATGTTAATGTTTAAAATGGCCACATTCACTCCCTGTTCTTTTTTCACAATGGTGAAGTTAAGAAAGTTACCTGAGACTGTCAGAAAAGCCACTATCACCAAACATCAAACTTCAGAGGGGTACAAGGCTATCTCCCAAGACCCTGAGATTGCTGTGTCTACAGTTTGCAATGATATTAAGACATTTTCTGCTCATGGAACTATCAAGAACTTCCCAGGATGTGGTGGGAAGAAGAAAATTAATCCAAGAAGTCTTTGAAGGTTAGTGTGCACTGCTGGAAAAACACCATGTACAACATCAAAGAGCTTAAGGCTGATTTGGAGCAATCTGGAGTGGTAGTTTCAGCCCGCACCACTCGAACGTCGTGCACTAAACAAAGAAGGACTTCATGGGCGAAGGTCAAGGAAGAACCCCATCGTTCAAAGACAGACATAAAAAGGCATGCCTGATCTTTGCCCAAACCCACCTTGAGAAACCAAAGTTCTTTGGTTGAAAGATGAAACCAAACTTGAATTCTTTAGCGATGCAGACCGATGATATATTTACAGGCAAAGAAATGAAGCTTAAGAGAAAAGAAAAATACCTTTCCTACAGTTAAATATGGTGGAGGTTCCTTAATGTTGTGGGGCTGTTTAGCTGCCTTAGGAACTAGAGGCCTGGAATATATTAAAGAAATCCTGAAGTCTGAGGACTACTAAGGTATTTTGAGCGAAATGTGCTACCTAGTGTCAGAAAGCTAGGTCTGTGTTGAAGGTCATGGTTTCTCCAGGAGGACAATGACCCAAAACATTCATTCAAAAGTACAAAAGAATAGTTAAAAACGAACAAATGGACTGTTTTAAACTGGCCAGCAATGAGTCCTGATTTCAATCCAATTGAGAAACTTTGGAAAGAGCTGAAATAAAGTAATTAGATCTTACCTGCTAATTAGTGTTCCTGAAGGAACGACAGTCCAGTCCCTTTACTTCTGGGTTGCGCAACCCTTCCAGCAGCTTGGAGGCTGAGCCCAACCTTTTTGGAGGGGGGGCGGTATAAATACCACTGGGACCACCCACCAACTCCAGTAATCGAATGAAAAAGCAGACCTAAAGGAATTCCATTAGCGACCTATATAACATAAGGACCTATATAACCTAAGAACCTAAATAACATCACATAGACTATATATGTCTTAACTTTTTTTTTTTTTTTATATATAGAGAGTAGAGAGCATGAGTGGAGAAATGTTTATGGGAGGAGGTGATATGCCTGAGGCTGCCGAATCCGACTTTCTCCCGCATTCCTTCACCCCGAACTGGCCCCACGCTCGGCTCAAAGCTTCCGTCTGACTGTGAGGTCCTAACCGGGTGGGATCAGGGACTGGACTGTCGTTCCTTCAGGAACACTAATTAGCAGGTAAGATCTAATTACTTTTTCCTTATCGTCACTCCAGTCCAGTCCCTTTACTTCTGGGATGTAAAAGAGCAGTTCAATCCTGGGTGGGTTCCGGAATACCGGACTGAAGGACCGCCAGACCAAAACGAGTGTCCGCCGCACTCTGTATGTCGAGCCTGTAATGCTTGGTGAAGGTATGCAGCGATGACCAAGTCGCTGCCCTACAGATATCTAGCAGAGGAACTAGACCGAATTCTGCCCATGAGGTAGCCTGTGCCCGGGTGGAGTGTGCTCGGAGACCCGGAGGCACCTGCTTCCCTTTCAGTATGTAGGCGGAAGCGATCGCTTCCCTGATCCATCTGGAGATGGATGCCTTGGCCGCCGCCTCCCCCTTGTGGGGACCCCCGAACTGAACGAATAGCTGCTCGGCCTTCCGGAAGGGGGCTGTGCAGGAGAGGTAGCGTTTCAAGGTCCTCCGGACATCCAAGAGGCGAAGTTTGCTATCCCTGCCTTCAAGCCCCTCGGCGGGGAGAACCGGGAGGTTAACTGCCTGATTCACATGAAAGGGAGAGATGACCTTAGGCAAGAAGGAAGGGACCGTTCGCAGCACTACCTTGTCCTTGAGAAACAATAGGAAGGGGGGCTGAGAGGACAACGCTTGCAACTCGGAGACTCGCCTTGCTGAGCAGATAGCGACCAGGAAGACTGTCTTCAGGGTTAAGTCCTTTAAGGAGGCCCTCTTCACTGGTTCAAAGGGCTCCCTGGTCAGTGCGTTAAGCACTAGGTTGAGGTCCCAAGAGGGGATGACCGACCTCCGTTGAGGTCGCAGGCGTCGCACCGCTCTTAGGAATCTGGAGACGTCTGCGTGTGCCCCTAGGGCCTTGCCGCGGACCTTACCTCTATAGCACGCGATTGCCGCTAGCTGGACTCGCAAGGAGCTGTGCGCTAGACCCTTGTCAAATCCTGCCTGAAGAAATTCTAGGATCTCTGGGACAGAGGCGGAAAGGGGTTTCCGTCGGTGTTCTGCACACCATGCTTCGAAGATGCGCCAAGTCCTAACATAGGAGAGGCAGGTTGAGCGCTTTTTAGCGTTCAACAGGGTCGAGATGACAGCTCCTGAATAACCCCTCTTCAGGAGCCTCGCCCTTTCAATAGCCAGGCCGTAAGCGAGAATCGATCCACATGAGGCATACGAACCGGGCCTTGCCTCAGGAGGTCCCTCTTGCAAGGGAGCCGCCAGGGTTGGTCGGCGATCAATCTCACCAGATCCGCATACCAGGGGCGGCGAGGCCAATCCGGAGCTATGAGGATTACGAAGCCCTGGTGAGACTCCACGCGCTGGAGAACCTTTCCGATCAGAACCCAGGGAGGGAAAACGTAGAGCAGGCCCTCCGAGGGCCACTTCTGTGACAGGGCATCCAGGCCTTCGGACATTCTTTCCTTTCGTCGGCTGAAGAATCGGTCCACCTTGGCGGACGAGAACCTCGCCATGAGATCCATGACTGGGAGGCCCCAACGTGTCTCTATCTGGTTGAAGGTCTCCTAGTCCAGTTCCCACTCTCCGTGGTCTATCTTGCACCTGCTGAGATAATCTGCGGTGACGTTGTCCATTCCCGCTACGTGCTGGGCTGACAGGGCTTCCAACCGAGTCTCCGCCCACTGGAACAGAGTGCCCGCCTCCTTTTCTAAGGCGGGGCTGCTGGTGCCGCCCTGGTGGTGGATGTAAGCCACCGCGGTGACATTGTCGGAGAGAACGCGAACTGCTCTCTTTTGCACTAAGGCCTCGAGAGCCCTGAGCGCTAAGCCGACGGCCCGCAATTCTAGTCTGTTGATGGGCCATTGTGCTTCCAACGGAGTCCAGTTGCCCTGGACAAACTGGTCCTTGCAGTGAGCTCCCCAGCCTACTAGGCTGGCATCCGTCGTCAATAATAGCCACTGATGGGGCTCGAGAGGCATCCCGCAATCCAGGTTCCTTGGGCACTGCCACCAGCGTAGAGTCTGTTTGGTCCGCGGAGCGCAAGGTAACTGCATTGTCAAGGGGTGGTGCTGGGGCGACCATCGACGCAATAGAGCCCTCTGCAATGGCCGCATGTGGGCTCGGGCCCATGGCACCACCTCTATCGCCGCTGCCATTGTTCCCAGGACCTGAAGATAATGCCACGCCGTGGGGATTCGTCTTGCCAGGAACTGCGTGACTAGCAGTCTCAGTTCTCTTGATCTTGACCGAGACAGAAATACCCTGCCCTTGCTGGTGTCGAACCTTGCACCGAGGTACTCGAGTTCCTGGGAGGGAGTCAACTTGCTCTTTGCTCGATTGATGACCCAGCCCAATTCTTCTAAGACTTGGATCACTCGTGCCGTCATGGAGTGGCTTTCCTCCTCCGACTTGGCCCGGATTAGCCAATCGTCCAGGTAGGGGTGCACCAGTTTTCCCTCTTTTCGTAGGGAGGCCGCCACTACCACCATCACTTTGGTGAACGTTCTTGGAGCCGTAGCTAGGCCGAAAGGAAGGGCCTGGAATTGAAAGTGGCCCCTTGGCACTGCGAATCTCAGAAATTGCTGATGGGAGGCCCTGACCGGGATGTGCAGGTAGGCTTCTGTCAGATCGAGGGACGTTAGGAACTCCCCGCCCCTTACGGCTGCTATGACTGAGCGTAGGGTCTCCATCCGGAAATGTGGGACCCTGAGGCAGCGATTGACTTGTTTTAGATCCAGGATCGGGCGAAAGGACTCTCCCTTCTTTGGCACTACGAAGTAAATCGAGTACCGACCAGAACCGCACTGGTCTGGTGGTACCGGGACCACGGCCCCGAGCGTTATTAGACGGGAGAGAGTAGACTCTACCGCCGCCCTCTTTGCTGAAGAACCGCAGGGAGATTGAACAAAGGCTGGGTGTATTTGTTTCGCAAATTCGAGAGCATAGCCATCTCTGATAACCTCTAGGACCCATTGATCGGACGTGACCCGGGACCAGGCGGGAAGAAAGCGCCTTAGGCGACCGCCCACCGACGGTTCTTCCCCCTGGCCCCCCGTCACCTCATTGTTTTCTATTACCCTGGGAGGAGGAGAAGGAGGAGGACCCCCTGAAGCCTCGGCCTGCTCCTCGAAACCCCCTAAAACCTTGTCCCCTCGAGGGAAACCGGCCCCTGGAAAAGGGGTTTGACCTGGCTGGACGGAACCTTCGGGAGTCCCTGGGCTGGGTACGCACTGGGGCTAGGGGCCGTCCTTGCTTTGGTCTATCCTCAGGCAGCCTGCCCCCCTTGGACTCGCCCAGGTCCTTAACCAACTTCTCCAAATCTTCTCCGAATAACAGTTTCCCCTTAAAGGGAAGACGGCTCAGGCGTGCCTTCGAGGAGGCGTCCGCCGCCCAATTCCGTAGCCACAGATAGCGCCTAGCCGCCACCACCGAGGCCATGTTTTTGGCTAGGCTTCTGATGAGGTCATACTGACTATCCGCCAGGTAGGCTGCTCCGGATTCCAACCTCGCAGAGTTGGCCTGAGCCTCGCCTGTTTGTCCCTCTGCTGCCTGAAGTTGTTGTGACCACCTTAAACAGGCTCTTGCCACCCAGGCTCCCGACACCGAGGCCTGCAGGGCAAGGGCACTCACATCAAAGGCTTGCTTAAGGAGGGTATCTAGCTTTCTGTCTTGAGAATCTCTAAGGGCAGTGCTGCCCTCCACTGGGATAGTAGTCTTCTTGGTGACTGCTGATACCGCTGCATCCACCCTGGGAGACTTCAGCAGCTCTTTGTCTGCCTCTGGAAGTGGGTATAGGCGAGACATGGATCGGACTCCCCTTAAACTGGACTCAGGTTGATCCCATTCTTCTTGGATCATCTGACGCACTACTCTGTGGACAGGGAAAACTTTCTGAGATCTCCTAATGGCCTGGATTAATGGATCCTCCAGCGCCTCCTCCTCTGCTAGTGTGTCTGAGGCCACATTGAGGACTTTTAGGGATTCGTTAATTAGTGCTGGGAGCTCCTCCCGACGAAAGACTCGAATTATCCGTGAATGATCTTCTTCAGGGATCTCTCCTTCTTCCAGCTCTTCCTCTTCTTCGTCCCAGTCCTTGTCAGAGCCATCCTCCTCCGGGGTGCCCTGGGAGAGGGACGCTAGGGGGTCTTCAAGGCCCAGACGGGGACGTTTAGGTGGAATGTCCGGGTCTGGATTGCAAGCCCTCTTGGGCTTGGCTTCTGCCGCTAGAACCGCTTCTCCTGTCCCTGAGCCCTGCTTCCGCAGGCAATAAGCCTTATGGAGCAAAAGAATGAAGTCTGGGGAGAAAAAATCCCCGGCGCCCCCTGTCCCAGATGGGGGTGGCGAAGGGGGAGGAGGAGGGGTGGGTAAATCCGAAGACATTGAGGGAGGAAATTGGGACCCCCCCTCCCCTTCTAAGGAGTCTGCAGACCCCTGAGAGGGCTGGATTATGGCCAAGTTCATTTCTTGTTCCACGGAGGCAGCTACTGCAGCACAAGCCCTGCAGACTCCTGCCTCCGAGGAAGTGCCCCTGGGCGTGCCGCAGGAAGGACATCTAGGTTTGGCCGCCATACTCTTGATTCCAGTTATCAAGGCCCTAACTCCTAAGGGGCCTGAGCAACGGGCCTAAGGCTCAGCAAACTGCACCGATAGGCCCGTGTAGGTGCTCTCTCCTTCAGCGGGCTAAAGATCTCTCCGAGAGAAAAGCAGCTGAAAGGCCCTCTATTAATTTTGCAATGTTAACCCCACAACCAAAACCGATGCAAGGAGAATAATGTAAAAATTTAATTAAAACCAAATTTAAATTTAAATTAGATTAAAATGAAATAAGTTCCTTTTAGCAATATACTTGCAGTTTGCAGCTGCCGTGCTGACTGGGCCCGGCTCAGCGATCCCTGCCCGTTGGCTGTACAAGTGGTAGGCCTCCCCACGTGGAGCCTAACGGGGGATCGCGAGTCTGTCCTCTGAGCCGCTTATTCTCCCCCCCGGGTACCGCAGGGTACTGGAAGTCGAGTCTTGGCTGAAATGTCGAAATCCGCTTCCCCTCCGCGATCGGGAGGCCCGAGGCTCGCCGCCGCGTCCTTTAGCTGCAGGACGGGTCCGGCGTCCAGAATCTGTTTCCCGGCGTTGCCTCAAGCGCTCAGCCTCCGGGAGGGCTTCGGCGCGAGGTAGGACCAATCGGTAAAGGAAATCCTCGGGAGACAGCCGGATCTCAGCCGCAGAGCTCAGCTAAACGCTCCTCGGTACTGCTAGCACAGATCACCTCCGATGCCCGGCCCGCCTGGGGGGGGGGGGGGGAGGGAGAGAGGAGAGAGCAGGCAGGAGCAATTAAAGAGGCAGAGACTGCTTAATTTTAAACGAAAGAAAACACAGAGGAAATTAAGATAAGTAAAATTAAAGATAATAAAAGATAATAAAAGTAATAAGGTATTTTTTAAAAGGATTAGGAAGACTCCAGTAAGCCCTAGGCTTACGGAACCCTCCAGCTGCTTGGAGGCTGAGAATACTGGAGTTGGTGGGTGGTCCCAGTGGTATTTATACCGCCCCCCCTCCAAAAAGGTTGGGCTCAGCCTCCAAGCTGCTGGAAGGGTTGCGCAACCCAGAAGTAAAGGGACTGGACTGGAGTGACGATAAGGAACTGCCATTGGTAAAAGGAATCCTTGAAACATTCATGAGTTGGAACAAATTGCAGTTGAAGTGTGGAAGAAATTACTGGCAGACAGATGTACAAAACTTATAGATGGCTACAGGAAATGTTTGGAGGCTGTCATCACTGCCAAGGGTTGTGCAATCAAATATTAGTGAAGGGTGCCATTAATCCTGTCCAGGTCATATTTTGTGTTTTTCTCAGAAATTACTATGACTGAGTTGCACAGACATCTTTTTTTTTGGTGTATGCCTTTGAACATACTATGAAAATATTATGATGACATATAGTTGGAATATTTCCAATTATTTCTCAAGGTATTGTACACAACATACCTAAAATGCAAGGGTGCCAATAATGTTAACCACAAGCTCCTTTCTGAAGCCTTCTGGCAATACATATATAGCAAACCGAGCAAGAAAGGCCCAAATGCTGTAAAGCTTCTCAAGAATCCAATGAATTTGCTTGGAGGGTCTTGTGTACTCCCAAGCACATCCTCAAAACATTCGAGTTATTTTTATGCTCTATTTCATTGACAAATTAAATAATAAAGGGGCAACACTGGAAATCATAAAGGGGCAACACTGGAAATCATAAAGCAGGAAAGTATATGTGAGAGATAAAAGCTATTTGGAGCAGAACTGGATGATGATTTGAGCCTTTGGTTATTTATTTACTTATGGGAGTGAGATAAAAGGATTGCTACACTGTCCAAATCTGATTGTTTATACTGTAATAATAAATCCCTTGCACAACTGAACTTACCTGGATAATAAAAGAGGAAACAACTGAGGTTGAAAAATTGCCCTTCTTTCACTCCAAAGGCTAAATCTAATTGTTGAGTTTCACAAGGTGGCTAGATTTATCTCTGGTGAAAATGGGCGGGCCTAGAGTTGGAGAGAGAGAATTCACCAGGATTTGACTTTCATATCTCCAGGCATATGTGCCCCTTTCTCCCCCACCACCATGGACATTGCTTGCCAAGGTAATGGTGACGTGGCAATCCACAATTGCATATGTACTGATGGACTCTGTCAAAGCTAATTTTCAGAGGAAAACTACAAGCAATTTATATTTTTAAAATTAGCTTGTTGATCCATGGGCATGAAAATATCTGCTGCCCTTTAGGTTAGCTGGGGTTTTGAAAACTGCCCCAGGTATGTTCCAGCATACATAATCTTGTGGAGACATATCAGGGCAGCCAATTTTAAGGTGGCTGTATTGAAAGGCTCTTTTTATAGTTGCCCCAGGTGAGATTTACAGTTAAACCAGCTTATAAATTGCAAGCTGGTTTAACTGGAGAATAAATGCTGGAATGTTGCCCTTGATTGGCAAGCCTCATAATGCTGTAATATTGGGACATATGTGCAGAATTTTAATTTTTTGACCAAAACAGCTAGAATAAGACCAGCACCTTGTTTTTCAGCTAGGCTTGGAGGCATAGGGATATAAGGTGACTTGCCTGACTATACATAGAAAGTCCATAGCAGAAGATAATCTTGATCCCCCTCTCCTGTAGGACTATTTAATAAAATCAGCTCTTGGGACTTTAGTCAATTTTTGTTTTTTAGGGTAACCGAAAAATAAAAATTAGCCTGGTGCATAGGCTGGATTATATGCAAATATGATTCATAAATATCCTTCCTTATCGTCACTCCAGTCCAGTCCCTTTACTTCAGGGTTGCGTAACCCTTCCAGCAGCTTGGAGGCTGAGCCCAACCTTTTTGGAGGTGGAGCGGTACAAATACCACTGAGACCACCCACCAACCCCAGTAATCTCAGCCTCCAAGCAGCTGGAGGGTTCCGTAAGCCTAGGGCTTACTGGAGTCCTTATTTTTAAATTTTAAACTTTTAAATTTCTTTACTTTACTTTATTCTTCATTTAATTTCTTTGATTTCCACTACAGTTTCTTGCTGGGTTTACTTTTAACAAGAGCTCTGTCTCTTTAATTTCTCCGGCTCTCTCCTCTCCCTCCTCCACCCGCCCCCCCCCCCCCTCACCGGATCAGGCGTCGGAGGAGAGCCGCGACTCGCAGCATCGAGGAGGGTTTCTTGCTTCTCTGCTCCCCTGCTGCTGAGACGCGCGGATCGCTGCTGCCTCGCGCCGAAGCCCCACGGAGGCTGAGCGCTTGAGGCAGCATCGCTGGCCTGCCGATACCGCCAGACCCGTCCGGAGACTGCAGGACGCGGCGGCGAAGTCCGGCCCCCCCAAGGACCGCGGGGAAAACCTTAGGCGGCGATTCTCACAGGAACAGAGGTTTCAGTCTGCAGTGAGCAAGGAGAGAGTGCGACCGCGACCGGGAGAGAGCCTAAGGGTTCCCCGTCCTGGCTCCACGTGGTGAGGCCCACCACGTGTAGAGCCAACGGGTATGCAGCGCTGAATCGGCTACAGATTCCCAGCACAGCTAACCGCAAGTAGAAGGGATATAACTGTGATTAATTTGAATCCTAATTTTAACTAGCAACAAGTGCTGTTAGCTTTAATTTATTTCTAAATTTTTTTATTTGTAACTTTATTTTAACGCTATTTTTAACTAATGTTTGGCTACAGGGTGCTCCTTCTATTTTAAATCCACTTTATGTTTCATTTAATTGCTCATTGGTTTCCTCTAAATTGATAGCCGGTCTCTTCCCTGTGGGATCCCTTGGGGAGGGGAGAAAAAGGAAAAGAGACCTCGGTTTGGTTGGCCAGGGAGGAGCTAGCCTTCATTGTAGAGAAGGGTAGAGCTAGCCTCCATAGTAGAGAAGAGTCCCTCCCCACGGGCCTGGAGTTCTGGTACGGGAAGGTCCTCAGCCCCGGGTCATGTCAACCAAAGCACGCTGCCTTTCCTGTGGAATCCGCAGGGGTACTTCCGCAGAAACAGGTATCTGCAGGAACTGTACCGCGCTGGCAGCCTCGGCAGAGCAGGACATTACCTTAACCATGGCCCAGGCCTCCCAAGGGTCAGACGAACTCCCAGTAGGGGAGAGTGAGATGCAAGCCCCTCCTTCTACGTCCTCGGACTTGCCCACCCCTTCCTTATCCCCCGCCCCTCTCCCGGCAGGGGAGGATGGGGTAGGAGATTTCTTCTCCCCGGACTTCATTCTCTTACTCCACAAGGCATATTGCCTACGTAAGCAAGGTTCAGGGAAAGCGGGTGCGGCGCCCTCGGCAGCGGAGGCCAAGACAGCCAGGCCCGCGAGGGCGGCCAATCCAGATTCCGACGTCCCACCTAAGCGCCTCCGGATGAGCGAAGAGGAGACCCTTTCACAGGGATCTCCGGAAGAAACGCCATCGGACAAGGACTTTGGTGAGGATGAGGAGGAGTTAGAAGAAGGTGAGATTCCAGAAGAAGACCAGGCTAGGATAATTAGAGTATTTCGTCGGGAGGAGCTTCCGGCCTTGATTAACGAGTCCCTGAAGGCCCTCAACATGTCCTCCGATACACCTGCAGAAGAAGAAGCATTGGAGGATCCATTGATCCAGGCCATTAGAAGATCCCAGAAGGTCTTTCCGGTACATAGGGTAGTGAGACAGATGATCCAGGAAGAATGGGACCAACCCGAGTCAAGTCTAAGGGGAGTCCGGTCCATGCTTCGTCTCTATCCCCTCTCAGAGACTGACAAAGAACTGCTAAAGTCTCCCAGGGTAGATGCGGCAGTGTCAGCGGTCACCAAGAAGACCACTATTCCAGTGGAGGGCAGTGCTGCCCTAAGGGATCCTCAAGACAGAAAGTTGGATACTCTCTTGAAGCAGGCCTTTGACGTAAGCGCCCTCGCCTTGCAAGCCTCGGTCTCCGGAGCTTGGGTGGCTAGGGCCTGTTTAAGGTGGTCACAACACCTGCAGTCAGACGAAAGTCCCTCGGAGGAGACGCGGACCAACGCAAGCAGGTTGGAATCTGGAACAGCTTACTTGGCGGATAGTCAGTATGACCTCATCAGGAGCCTGGCAAAGAACATGGCCTCGGTGGTGGCTGCCAGGCGATATCTCTGGTTACGCAATTGGGCAGCGGATACTTCCTCGAAGGCTCGCCTGAGTCGCCTCCCCTTTAAAGGGAAACTGTTGTTCGGCGAGGATTTAGAGAAATTGGTAAAGGATCTGGGCGAGTCAAAGGGTGGCAGACTCCCGGAAGATAGACCGAAGCAAAACCGCTCACTTCCCCCGGCACGTACTCAGCCCAGGGATTTCCGGAGATCTCGCCCCGCCAGATCCAGCTCCTTTTCCAGGGGGCGTTTCCCTTCGAGGGGCCAGGGCTTTCGAGGGTTTCGGGGAGCAGGTCGCGGTTTTGGGGCGACCACCTCCTTCTCCTCTTCCTCGTCTTTCAGAAAACAACAATGAAGCCGCGGGGGCCCAGGGGGAAGAGCTGCCCATAGGAGGACGTTTAAGACAGTTCCTTCCCGCCTGGTCCCGGGTCACGTCGGATCAATGGGTACTAGAGGTGATCAGAGAGGGCTACGCCCTCGAATTTTCGAAACCAATAACACCAGCCTTTGTTCTGTCCCCCTGCAGTACCCCCGCAAAGAAGACAGCGGTGGAATCTACCCTCACGCGCTTAATTGCACTCGGGGCCGTGTCTCCAGTGCCCCCAGATCAGTGCGGCTCAGGTCGATACTCGATTTACTTCGTGGTGCCAAAGAAGGAAGGCACCTTCCGACCGATTCTGGACTTAAAACAGGTCAATCGCTGCCTCAGGGTCCCGCACTTCAGGATGGAGACCCTGCGGTCAGTCATTGCTGCCGTAAGGAACGGGGAGTTCCTGACAGCCCTCGACTTGTCAGAGGCCTACTTGCATATCCCGGTCAGAAAATCCCATCAGCAGTTTCTAAGGTTTGCGGTACCAGCGGGTCACTTTCAATTCAAGGCCCTTCCCTTCGGCCTAGCGACAGCTCCACGAACATTTACCAAGGTGATGGTGGTAGTAGCGGCCTTCCTCCGGAAGGAGGGGATCTTGGTTCACCCGTATCTAGACGATTGGCTGATCCGGGCAAAGTCAGAGAAAGAAAGTCGCTCGGCGACGGACACAGTAGTTCGCTTGCTAGAAGAATTGGGATGGGTGATCAACCGAGCAAAGAGCAGGCTGACCCCCTCCCAGAATCTCGAGTATCTCGGCGCAAGGTTCGACACCGGCAGGGGCAGAGTGTTCTTGCCCTCTTCCCGGGCCGGGAACCTAAGGCTTCTGATCACTCGGTTCCTAAGCAGGCGAAACCCCTCAGCATGGCATTACCTTCAGGTCCTGGGCACGATGGCAGCAACGATAGAGGTAGTACCTTGGGCCAGAGCCCACATGCGCCCATTGCAACGATCCCTATTGCGTCGGTGGTCTCCGCAACGTCATCCTCTGACAACACAGTTACCCTGCGCTCCGCGGACCAAACGAGCTCTTCGATGGTGGCAACACCCGAGAAACCTGGAACGGGGAATGCCCCTCGAGCCCCCCCAGTGGGTCCTCTTGACGACGGATGCCAGCCTGTCAGGCTGGGGGGCACACTGCGAGGACCAGTTCGTTCAGGGATGCTGGTCCCCGATGGAATCTCAGTGGCCCATCAACAGACTGGAGTTACGGGCCGTCACCCTAGCGCTCAAGAAACTCGAGCCCCGGGTACGAAGAAGGGCAATCCGCGTCCTCTCCGACAACATCACAACGGTGGCGTACATCAACCACCAGGGCGGCACCAGCAGCCCGGCCCTGGAAAAGGAGGCAGACACTCTCCTCCAGTGGGCGGAGGTCTACCTCGAAGCGCTTTCGGCAGGCTCGGACAATGTCACGGCCGATTACCTCAGCAGGCACAGAATAGACCACGGAGAGTGGGAACTGGAGCAGGCAGTCTTCGAACAAATAGTGGCTCGGTGGGGTCTCCCACTAATGGATCTCATGGCAAGATTCTCTTCGGCCAAGGTGGACCGATTCTTCAGTCGACGAAAGGAGAGGATGTCCGAGGGTCTGGATGCCCTGTCTCAGAAGTGGCCGGCAGAGGGCCTCCTCTATGTATTCCCTCCCTGGGCTCTGATCGGAAAGGTTCTTCAACGAGTGGAATCTCACCAGGGCCGGATAATCCTCATAGCTCCGGATTGGCCCCGCCGCCCCTGGTATGCAGACCTGGTGAGACTATTAGCCGACCACCCATGGCGGCTGCCCTGCAGGAGCGACCTTCTCAGGCAAGGCCCGGTCCTGATGCCTCACGTGGATCGGTTCTCGCTTACGGCCTGGCTCTTGAAAGGGCGCGGCTTCTGAAGCGCGGATATTCGGCGGCAGTAATCTCAACGTTGTTGAGCGCTAAGAAGCGCTCGACGTGTCTCGCCTATGTAAGGGTCTGGCGCATTTTCGAGGCATGGTGCGCGGAGCGCTGTAGGAAGCCCCTGACCGCCTCAGTCCCAGAAATCCTGGAATTTTTGCAAGCAGGGTTCGACAAGGGTCTAGCGCACAGCTCACTTCGAGTACAACTAGCCGCTATCGCGTGCTATAGAGGAAAGATCCACGGCAAGCCGTTAGGGGTGCACACGGACGTCACCAGGTTCCTAAGAGCGGTACGACGGCTGCGTCCCCAGCGGAGGTCGGTCGTACCCACCTGGGACCTTAACCTGGTACTAAATGCACTGATGGGGGAACCGTTTGAACCGGTAAAGAGGGCCTCCTTGAAGGACTTAACCCTGAAGACAGTCTTCCTGGTTGCGATCTGCTCGGCCAGGCGGGTCTCCGAGCTACAAGCTCTCTCCTCCAAGCCCCCCTTCCTGGCCTTCCTCAAGGACAAGGTCGTTCTGCGCACGGTGCCCTCCTTCCTTCCCAAGGTTATTTCTCTCCTTTTCATGTAAACCAGACTGTCACGCTCCCGGCCTTCCCAACCGGGGGCCTGGCAGGCAAGGATAGCAGGCTGCGGCTATTGGACGTTCAGAGAACCCTAAAGCGCTACCTCTCCCGAACCGCTCCGTTCCGGAAGTCAGACCGGCTGTTTGTCAAGTTCGGAGGCCCCCACAGAGGGGAAGCGGCGGCCAAGGCCTCCATCTCTAGGTGGATTAGGGAGGCGATTGCCTCCGCCTACATCCTGAAAGGCAAGCAGGTTCCGGGGGGGCTGCGGGCTCATTCCACCCGAGCTCAGGCTACCTCATGGGCAGAATTCAGTCTAGTCCCCCCGCTGGATATATGTAGAGCGGCAACTTGGTCCTCCCTACATACCTTCACCAAGCACTACAGGCTGGACGTGCAGAGCTCAGCGGATGCTCGGTTTGGCCTAGCGGTTCTTCAGTCCGGTTTGCCGAATCCCACCCAGAATTGAACTGCTCGGGTACTTCCCTGAAGTAAAGGGACTGGACTGGAGTGACGATAAGGAAGAAGTAATTAGATCTTACCTGCTAATTATTGTTCCTGAAGGAACGACAGTCCAGTCCCTGATCCCACCCGGCTATGTCGGACCTGAAGGCCTGTCGGAAAAGGGCGGAACAGCGAACCGAGCGGGGGACCAGATCGGGGTGAGGGAGGCCAGGAGTAAGTAGGCGAGCAGTCCTCCTTCGGCGCCTTTCCTCCTCTCCCTCCTCTACTCCTTTTTTCCTATTTACTTATGAAAAAAAAAAAAAAAAAAGTTTGCATGTTTGTTAGGTTTGATTTTTAGTTGTGACAAGGTTCACTTAGGCTACTTTTTCAGTCGATTACTGGGGTTGGTGGGTGGTCTCAGTGGTATTTGTACCGCTCCACCTCCAAAAAGGTTGGGCTCAGCCTCCAAGCTGCTGGAAGGGTTACGCAACCCTGAAGTAAAGGGACTGGACTGTCGTTCCTTCAGGAACAATAATTAGCAGGTAAGATCTAATTACTTCATTGTGGATATCCTGAAAACTAGATACGGTGGAAAGTCCCAAGGACCAGGTTTGGGAAAGCCTTTTGCTATATAGATAGTCTGATTCGCAGATTACCACTTTTTTTAGACCTTGCCTTCTCATAAGACTCCGAATGGGAAAGGATTCCAAGTATCAAAATGAAAAAAAGACATGTATATGGTGTGCTCAGGATTTGTTACCATACCTTTTGATAGTTCTACAGCCCCATGTTTTGAAACACGTAACAGCCCCAAAAATGCTCATTCCATTCCTAGAGACCTTACTCAAAACATCTTGGCTATACCTGAATATCAACACTTCCAGACCATGATGTTCTCACTATTCACTTTACCCCTAAAATAAAAACGTTTTGGAGATTACATTGCCATACTTTTCCCATGCTTTTCTTAAGCACTTCTATTATAAACAAAGCACAGTGAGGCAGCTGGTTTGGAGGTTTATCAGACATCCTATTGATCCTTGGGTGGCCGAGACTTTGCACGAGATGGCCTCTTTTCTTGTCAAACTTTCTGCACTGTGCCTTTTCCTGCAAGCGGGAGCTCAAGTTATTGTGTTCTGTGCCACTGTGCATATGGCCATTGATGGACTACTTTTCCTTTTGATATAACTAAAAATATTGGATATTGGATAGTTATTAAAGGCCATCAGAGAGGCAAGAGTCCTTCATGGCTGGGAGTGTATGGGAATCAGTCTTTATCCCAGGAATTGTCATTGCCCTTCTCTGCTTTCCATCTTCTCTGGGATGGCTGCCTAGTTGCCATTTAAATGATTTACTTGGCATTTTGCATTTGATCCAAGAATTCCAATGCCTTAGATTTTATTCCAAGTTGGGTGATTACATATCTCATGAGTCACTGGGAACTTAATAGTCCAATCCTATTTCTTCCACCTCTCTTCCTCTTTCCCCTAAAAGCATTCTGGGATACTTTTCTATTAGGAACTCAGGATTTCAGTCTTACTCATGTTGCTTTCCATGGAGGTAAAAAAAATAATAGTCGGATTAGCCACATTTATTTGTTAAAGGAATACCATCCCAATTTCTGATTGTTTCCCTTTGTTGTAACAAATTCCTCTTAAGATGCCTGTATAATTATTCTAATTGATTAGGTTAAAGTGTAGTAAAGCAGCAGCTTTGCATAACCGGCATTTTGGATTTAGCTCACACTTCTCTCCGGGAACAAGCAGGAAGTCAGCCCTCACATATGGGTGATGTCTGTATTGACGGAGTCCGTGTGGAATCACTCCCCAACTTTCAAAGAGAGCCTTTGGGAGCTAGGGCCATGCATGCACGGTCACCTTCCTGCCTAAAGGTGCCATCTTACCTCAGTCTTGTTTTTGCACTGAGCCCTGCAGATATCTTGTTTGTCGACCCTGGTGAAAGTTGATTTTTTTTCTCTCTTAGCATTTTTTCTTTTTTTTTTTTTTGCGCCGGTTAGTTCCCGATCACCACCTCGCCACCTGAGTTTGCCCTTGCCTCAGCATTGCATTTTTTCTTTGGTCCCTTTTCTTTTTCGGTGTGTAGATCTTTTCTCGTGCCCTCCCTGGCTGAGATGTCTGAGTTTGACCTTGCGGGTGCCATCTTCCCCGCTATGTCTTTGGTCAGCAGATTTAAGCAATGTGGCAAATGCCTCTGTACCTTGTCCATAATGGACTGCCACAGTTGCTGTATCAAATGCCTTGGTGCGGATCAAGATGACTCCGCTTGCCATCTCTGCCTGCAGATGTCGAGCGAGAGCCGGAGAAATCGTGAAAAGCAACGGGGGGGAACTTTTTGGCTCTAAGGCCTCTGCTGTGGTGCCGGCATACAATCTGGAATCGCTGCCCTTGGAGACTGCGTCTGATGACTCGGTGTCACACGCACATGCTCACTCCAAGCCCCAAGATCGTGGAGCGTCATACCGGGTGTTGTCCTTGGACGACCTCCCCGTGGGTCCGAGACATCTTCCAAATCAAAGTTGAAATCTGATCCCAGAGCAGGGGTAAGGCCTCTGGTCCCTGGCCTCAGAGTCCTCGAAGCTGAGGGCAGTGGCTGGGAGCGGCCTTTGAAGCTGCCCACTGCGTCAGGATTGAGCTCAGTCCTCCGATGCGATCACCGTTGGTGACTCCCCTTAGAGGGAGCTGGCTTTGGGCTTGATGCTTTTGAGACCTGAACCGGTCGCAGCAGAGCCTACTGGCATTGAAGTCAGGATAGTGGCCTTGAAACACAACTTGGCTGCCTTCCTCAAAGCCCAGCGGGGCCCAAAGCCTGGAGCTTCCAGGTTATCAATGCCGACATTGGGACCCACCAATGGAAGGATCTCCCCGGAGGACTCCAGCTCTTGTTGGAACAGTTTGCTCGCTTGGAGATGCATTGGTCTGCCTCCCTGTCGAGGTGTGACTCTCCCCTGAGCACTTCTAGGATGGCTCATTTGGCACCTTTTTCTCTGGTGCTGGCGGCTCATCACCTCGATGACCGTCCAGGCCTTGAGGTCTCGTCTGGCTCCAAGTGGGGCAGGGAGACTGATGATGAGTCGCCCGACACTATGTTGCACAGGGTTGCCCCTTCTGAACCGTCTCCCCCTCAGGAGCACTAGAGTTTGCTGCCAGAGGACCTCACGTTCCTTGAGTTTGTCTGGGAGATGTCAAAGGTCTTGGCCATCATGGCAGAACCGGCAGATGAGCCTTGTGCTGAGTACTTGGAGATCCTCCAGTATGAGGCTCTTCTGAAAGAGACGCTGGCGGTGCCAATTCCCCCCATCCTGGAGCGCTTGCTGTTCAGGATGTGGGAGAGCCCAGTGATGGTGCCAATAGTGAGCTGATGACTCGATTCCCAGTATCAAGTTGGCAAGAGCTGGACTTAATGAAGACATAGTTGCCTTACAACTCCATGGTGGTGGAGTTGGCCATGCGTCGCATAGTTAGAAGACATACTCCTCGGAGAAACCAAGTAACGATGTTTCACATCAGCAAGCAGGGGGGAAAGGGTGCATACCTCCTCTGTTGGGAAGCGGTCTGCATCTGGACCTTTGCCGTGGAGAAGGGCATAATCCTCTGGGAGGTCTACCTACCGGGCCAGGACAATCTACTCTCAGATTTATTTATTTATTTGAAGGGGTTTTTTTTTATACCGCCTTTACAAAGATCAAAGCGGTTTACAAAATAACAACATTATTGACTCAGTAGAGTCCTTCAGCCCCACTAGTGGCACCTTAACCCAGTGGCAGCCTTCTCCCTCTTTCAATTTTGGGAGACCCCGATGTTGGACCTCTTTACCAACCCCGAGAATGCACAGTGGCTGTGCTTCTGCTCCTGGAGGCCAACCCCGGAACTGGTGGCGGCAGACGCCTTCTTCCTGCCTTGGTCCAGGAGCCTGCTGTATGCGTATCCGCCTACTCCCCTGGTTCACAAGACCTTGCTCAAGGTTCAATCAGACTGGGCCTCGGTAATTCTCATTGCTCCTCGGTGGCCCCGGCAGTCGTGGTTCCCTCTGCTCCTGCAGCTCTCGTAGGCGGCCCCAATACCCTTGGGCCATGCTCCAGATTTGCTCTCGGAGGAGGATGGATTTCTGGAGTCCAGTGGATTGCAGGATTCGAGGCAGCATGGATTCACCAGAGGCAGGTCTTGTCAGACAAATTTAAGAGGTTTCTTTGACTGGGTGACTATGGAGAGAGTCCTGGTTAGACCAAGGGAGAGCCCTAGATGTGGTGTATTTAGATTTCAGTAAAGCCTTTGACACCGTTCCGCACAGGCAACTTATAAACAAACTGAGCACCCTAGGGATGGACCCTAAAGTTACTGATTGGGTTAGAAATTGGTTGAGTGGGAGGCGACAAAGGGTACAGATAAATGGAGCTCACTCTGAGGAGAAGGAGGTTACCAGTGGTGTGTCGCAGGGATCTGTCTTTGGTCTGAATCTGTTTAACATCTTTGTTAGCGATAGACGGAAGGACTGTCAGATAAAGTTTGCTTGTTTGCAGATGATACCAAAATCTGCAATAGAGTAGACACACAGGAAGGAGTCCTCAACATGAGGAGGGATCTAGCTAAACTTGGTCTAATATACGGCAGCTAAATTGAACGCTAAAAAATGCGGAGTCATGCATTTAGGCTGCAAAAATCCAGAGGAGCTCTACAGTGTAGGGGATGAGGTATTTCTGTCCACAAAAGAAGAGCGGGATCTGGGCATACTGTGTCTGACAATATTGAAGTAGTTAAACTGGTAGAAAAGGTGACTGCAAAAGCCAGATGGATGCTTGGGTGTATAGGGAGAGGAATGGCCAGCAAAAAAAAGGAGGTGATAATGCCTCTATATAAGTTTCTGGAATGACCTCATTTGGAGTATTGTGTGCAATTCTGGAGACCGCACCTTCAGAAGGATATATGCAGGTTGGAGTCTGTGCAAAGGGTGGCTACTAAAATGATTAGTGGTCTTCATTATGAGGCATATGAGGACAGACTTAAAAATTTTAATATATATATATATACAGTACTGTAGAGGAAAGGCAGGATAGGGGAGATATGATAGAGAAATCTAAATACCTCTGTGACATAAATGCACAGGAGGGTCTCTTTAGCATGAGAGTAAAAGAGGATAGACTCGGGAGTAATATGCGGAAAAATTTCTTTACGGAAAGAGTGGTAGATGCATAGAGTAGTCTCCAGTGGAGGTGGTGGACTCGAGGACAGTATCTGAATTCAAAAAAGCATAGGATAACACAGAGGATCTCTAAAGGTAAAAAGGGGACTATTGTTGTTGATATGGAAGGGCAGACTAGATAGGTCATGTGGTCTTTCTTTGCCATTATGTTTCTATGTTTTTAACCTCCAGTCCCTCACTCTGATGGCATGGCTGCTGAACGGTTAGTCCTAGCACACCTCCACCTCTCCATTGACGTGGAGGACAGCCTACTGGCATTGCGCAAGGACTCCACACCTTGTGCCCATATCTTCAAATGGCATAGATCCTTGGTCTGGTGCGCAGACAGGAATCTCAACCCTTACTATTGCTCAGTGCAGGACATCCTACAGTATCTGCTGCACATTTCCCAGGCTGGTCCAAAATCCATTTCCGTCAGGGTGTACCTCAGCGCCCTGGTGGCGCATCAACTCATCAACAGCCAGTCTGTCTCTGTGCCACCCACTTGTGAGCTGTTTTATGAGGGGCCTTCTCCTCTCATGACCCCTCATCCGCCCACCGCCGGTGGTATGGGACCTGAACATTGTCTTTGTAACATAGTAACATAGTAAATGATGGCAGATAAAGACCAGTATGGTCCATCTAGTCTGCCCAGCAATATGGCAGGAATAGGTGCACCCCTTCCCATGTCTTTTAGGGAGTAGGTGCACCCCTACCCATGTCTTTGTTTAGGGGTGAACCCACCGCTCCTCCACCCATTGTTCCATGTAGGACACCCCTATTTGTTGAGAAATTAGATGGTTCAGTTAATTTTGATTTAATCTTGTTGCTGTAAAGAATTCTTTGAAAGCTGGAGAGTGATTCCGTGCAGGTTCCATTGATACCGACATCACCTATGTGTGAGGACTGATTCTTGCTGTCCCCGGAGAACACCTGTTACAGGTGAATAACTATGCTTTTTCAGTAGTAGCTCAAAGTGCGTTACAACAGCTTTTAGAAAGCTGATGGCTCCCCCCCTTTGAGCCGCTGGCTTCGTGCCATCTCAAGTTCTTGTCGTGGAAAGTAGTGTTCCTGGTAGTACTCACTTTGACCAGAATGGTCAGTGAGCTGCAGGTGCTGGTGACCCATGCCTCCTACACCAGGTTCCACAAAAGCAGGGTCGTCCTCCGGAATCTCCGAAGTTCCTGACTAAGCTGGTGTTTGCTTTTTATATCAACCAATAGGTAGTCCTTCCCACCTTCTTCCCCAGGCCTCATGCATCCCGAGTGGAGGCCTCACTACACAGCTTGGATTGCAAAAGGGCACTGGCCTTCTACCTCGAGAGGACAAAGGCCCATCGCTGCTCGTCTCAACTGTTAATCTCTTATGACATCAACAGACTCAGGGTTGCGGTCTTTAAGCATACCTTGTCTACCTGGGTGGCAGACTGCATCTCTTTCGCCTATGAGCAGGCTAGGCTCTCTCTGGAGTATCATGTTACTGCTCGCCATGGCAGCCTCGGTGGCTCACCTGCGCTCTGTCCCCTTGCAGGACATCTGCCAGGCCACCACCTTGCCTTCAGCCCATACCCTCGCAGTGCATTACTGCTTGGAGGAGAGCTCATGGCATGACAGCACCTTCAGCCAGGCAGTACTTGTCACCTCTTTGGGGAATAGTGCAACTCCTTCCCTCCAGCCTGTTGCGTCCAGGCTACCGGAGAGGTGATTCCAGCATCAATATTGGGGCTGCATCTCTTGACTTCAGGCCATTCAGCGCTCCTTGCTGCCCTTCACAGTTCACCTTTTTGGGTCGCCCATGGCTCCTACAGGTTTTTTCGGTAGCCTGTAGCTTGGGAGTCCCATATGTGATGACTGACTTCCTGCTTGTTCCCAGAGAAAGCTTAGTTACTTACCTGTAACAGGTATTCTCTGGGGATAGCAGGAATTGGTCCTCGCAACTCTCCCTCCTCCTTGTGGAGTTTTTTCTTTTTATGCTTGATGTCATCATACTGAGGTAAGGTGGCACCTTTGGGTGGGAAGGTGACTGCGCATGCATGGCCTAACTCCCAAAGGCTTTCTTTGAAAGCTGGAGAGTGATTCCGTGCGGGTTCCATTGATGCCGACGTCACCTATATATGAGGACTGATTCTTGCTGTCCCCGGAGAACACCTGTTGCAGGTGAATAACTATGCTTTTTCAGTAGTAGCTCAAAGTGAGATACAACAAGGTACAGTAGGTATTTTCCAGTCCCTGGAGGATATACAGTCTAAGTTGGAGATGCTTTGGTGTGTTGATTACTGCCAGCAAGCCTGAATTTGAGTATCATAATGCCTCTGTATTGCTCCATTGTGCAACCAGACCTTAAATAATTCTGTGACGTGCTGGTCACTGCATTTCAAAGAAAGATATTGTGGAATTAGAAAATGTACAGAGAACGGAAACCAAAATGATAAAGAAGATGGAATGATTCCCCTGTGAAGAAAGGCTAAAGAGGTTAGGACTCTCAATGTGAAGAAGAGGTGGCTGAGGGGAGACATGATAGAGGTCTATAAAATCATGAATGAAGTGGAACAGATAAACAAGTATCAGTTGTATCCTTTTTATTTATTTCATTTACTATACTGCCTTTTCATTTAGATATAAAGTGGTTTACAATTAAAAATAATAATGATAATAATAATAAAACAAGAAAGGAACCTCATAAAAGCTTTACGAAAGAATATCAAGAGAAAAAAGAAGAAGAAAAAGACAAGAACACGCATCACACCGAATTAGAGTGCAAGCCATGCATACAGGTCAGCAATGGTATATCTATTCCAGACACAGGAAAGATAAGACCATTCAAGCTATCCAGCAATTTCAAAAGCCTGCTTGAAAAGGTGCGTTTTAAGTCCCCTCTTAAAATCTTTGAAGGACTCCTGTAAAAGGAGGTTGAGGGGGGGGGGTAGTTAAAAGCGTGGGGGCCAGGGAAAAGTAAGGCGATTTCCTGGTTGATTCATAGCATGCCATGATTGGGGAAGATGATTACTGTGAAGCGACAGTAAAGACTGAGCCATACAATATGGAATAACTAAGGATGAGAGATATCTGGGGCAGTCTGATGGAGGGCATGGAAAGTTAGGGTTAGGATCTTGTGTTTTATATGACACTGGTAGCCAATGGTGCTGAATTAGGAGAGGAGTGGCATGGTCAAACATTTTAGCCTGAGATGACACATGGATGGCGATGTTCCAAATGGATTGATGCCTTTTGAGTTCATAGTTGGGCAGTCCAGCATAGACGAAATTGCAATAATCTGTATGGGAGATAACAAGGTTAAGGACAATAGAAATCTCTGACATATTGAGAGAGGGTCGTATTGCTCAAAAGTGTGTCAGAGCATTGAAGGAAGTTTTAATACAGCTGATTCATTTGGAAAATGAAAGATCAGATTCTAAGAAAATGCTTAGATACTTGAAAGAAGTAGTTAAAGTGATAGGAGTGTCATGAAGAAGTGGCAGGCAGTAGGGATAAGAGAGCCTCTTGTTAGCAAGGTGGCAATGGATTTGTTGGGCCTGAGCTGTAAACAAGTTTCTTGCAGCCAGTCTGCGATCAAGGAGAGACAGTGATTGCTAGGCAACAGATTAGGGGAAGAACAGGCTGTGTATGAGTTAAGTAAAATATCATCAGCATGAATGAAAGATGAAATTCCTGTACTCTGAATAAAGGGTAAGTAACAGGCTAAGAAAAATATTAAACAGAATGGGAGTGAGTATGGAACCCGGCGGGACCCCACCTGAAAGTGGCTTTGAATCTGAGAATCTGTTCTCAATGAGCATTGAGAGATATACATTCTGAAAGTACTTTTTCATAGAGTACAAAGATTAGGAACACACTTTGAAGTTACTTAGGCCCTGATTTTTGAAAGACATTTACATGGTTTACGGCGTTCTGGGGTGGAGCAGAGGTGACGACAAGTGATAACCGGGCAGCAGCAATATTGCATGCTGCCCGGTTAGCGACCTGCACCTGTAGGATAGGCAAGGAAACCCACGCCTGCTTTAAGGCGCAGGAGCTAACCAGGCAGCATGCAATAACGCTGCTGCCTAGTTAGCTGCTGCGGCTTCCGGTGTGTGCGGCGATCCCTGGATATTCAATGCCATGGTTGCATATGACCCCAGCATTGAATATTAAGGGTTAAGGGTCAGCGGATAGGGCTATATGCACCTTAGGGGCGCATAGCCTGTCCAACTCAATATCCGGCTCTAAGTGTTTATACTCAAAATTTCATTGAACTCTTAAATTTAGGAGCATAGAAGGTGGGTGGCAACATGGGTGAATTTAGTTTGGGGGGGGGGGTAGAAAGGTTAGGAGTTTAGCACTGATTTTTAGCTCTAAGCTCATAAATAGGCTCATGAATCTAGGCAATTGAATGACAAATGAATGAAATTAATTTAGGAACTTAAAAGTTATGCGCATAAATTTAAGATGAATTTTCAGCTGAAAAATTAGGCTCATAAGTGTGGCTGAAAATAGGACACAAATTTTGGATTCTAACGTAGGCGAATTCATTTAGGAGTGCAGCTTTTTTGAATATCATCCGATACATTAACGTAAGAAAATTATATTAAATAAACAAAACAAAGCATTTCAGTCCACCATTATTAGTAGCCCATACTGGGGAGAATCCAAGAACAAACAGATCCTGGGGAGCAGAAATAAAAGAAATATAAGTGGTTAATAAAAATATCACAATTAACCTCCCCCCTTTATACAGTATTATGCCCTGATTATAAAATATATAGGCATCCCAAGCACTATTTGCACCTTTTACCATATAAAAATTTCCAAAGTAGGGAGGGTTCAAAAAAGGAATACTCATTTTGGAACTTTGCTATACGTTTCTAGAGAAAGCTTAGCAGAAATGAAGCACCCAATGAGAATGTTTTCCGGTGCGTTGAAAGAAAATATTTACGCCATTCCTGGTGTTTACGAACATCCGAAAAAGTGTTCATTCTACCCCCCTTAAAAAGTCTACATCACGATTTTTAAAATAGACACAATGCATGTTCCTTATCCTGAACAAAGACCACTGAGATCAATAATGTAGCCCTTTCTAAGATCTCCCCTGAGAGCTCTCCAATGACAAAGACATATCCATACTATCTTGGAAGACATCCACTCTCAATCCCTCTCCTAGAAGTATCTCCTGTTGTGTTTATTCCCTTTTTCTGCCAGCCAAAAAATATACCGTATTTGCTACAGAGGTAACATTGCAGCTTCAGGAAACTTCCAGTTCTTTAATATTTATAAAACAATTCTCTCAGAGATCTCATTCTGCTTTGGGGGAAATTCAGTATTCTCAGATTTAAATGTCTCAAATTATTTTCATTATTTTCTAGTCTCTCATGAACAGCTAGTTTATCTTGAACCAGAGCAGTTTAAACAGTTTAAAATTGATGAAACTGTATTGACAAGTTTTCTAGTCTTTGACAGTCGACAGCCAATAAGAATTCACTCATCTATATTTTGGTAGAGTTACTACTACTACTACTACTACTATTTATCACTTATAAAGCGCCACACACGCAGCGCTGCACAGCTAACCAATAAGAGTCAGCCAGAATACAAGAGACAGTCCCTGCCCGTCAGAGTCATGCTCATCGGAGCTTACAATCAGAACATTACAGAGCATTGGTCGGATTACTGCAAGGCACAGTATGGGCAATACAATATGGTCATGAGAGTTGATGGGGGTTAAGATAAGATAAGGATAGAAGTCAGGATTTGAAAGCGACGGTGAAGAGGTGAGTCTTCAACCTGGATTTGAAGAGGGCCAGGGAGGGTGCCTGGCGTATAGACACAGGTAGACTGTTCCAGGCGTGAGGTGCAGCAAGGTGAAAGGGGCGGAGTCGGGAGTTAGCGGTGAGGGTGAACGGCATAGATAGGAGTGATTTGTTAGCAGAGCAGGTTCCGAGAGGGGATGTAGGGGGAGATAAGAGATGAGAGGTATTGAGGGGCCACAGAGTGAATGCACTTATAGGTCAGTAGGAGAAGTTTGAATTGGATGCGGAACTGGACAGGGAGTCAGTGAAGTGACTTGAGAAGAGAAGTAATGTGGGCGTGGCGAGACTGGCGGAAGATTAGTTGAGCAGCGTGATTTTGTATAGATTGAAGGGGAAGGAGGTGACTGATGGGGAGACCAGCAAGGAGTAGGTTGCAATAATCGATGCGAGAGGAGATTAAGGAGTGGATAAGTGTTTTGGTGGTGTGTTCAGAGAGGAAGGGGCGGATTTTGCTAATGTTGCAGAGGAAGAAACGGCAGGTCTTAGCTACATGCTGGATATGTGTGGAGAAGAGGTGTCAAAGATAACCCCTAGGTTGCAGGCCGAGGGAACAGGAAGGATAGTAGCTCCGTCCACATAGATTGAGAAAGGGGGGATAGGAGGGGAGGAATTGGGGGGGGGGAAAGACAAGAAGTTCAGTCTTAGCCATGTTCAGTTTCAATCGGCGAAGAGACATGTCAGAGAGGCAGGCAGGGATCTTGGACTGGGTTGCTGGAGAAATATTAGGGGTAGAGAGGTAGATTTGGGAGTCATCGGCATAAAGATGGTACTGAAAGCCATGGGAGGAGATAAGCATGCCAAGGGCTTGGGTGTAGAGAGAGAAAAGGATGGGGCCCAAGACAGATCCCTGGGGTACACCTACGTGGAGCGGGGTAGGGGAGGAGGAGGAGGAGGAGCTGCCAGAGCATACACTGAATGAGTGATGGGAGAGGTAGGAGGAGAACCAGGACAGTACCAGGTCCTTGAAGCCAAGGGAAGAGAGGGTGGTGAGGAGAAGATGGTGGTCAACGTGTCAAAGGCAGCGGAGAGGTCAAGAAGGATGAGGATAGAGTAGAGAGCCTTAGATTTAGCCAGGAATAGGTCATTGGAGACTCTTGCGAGAGCCATTTCAGTGGAATGTAAGGGACGGAAGCCGGATTGTAGTGGGTCCAGGAGGGCCTGGAAGGTGAAGAAGTCGAGGCAGCGGTGGTGGACTGCACATTCTAGTAGTTTGGATATGAAGAGAAGGAGGGAGATGGATCAATAGTTAGAAGGGCACGTGGGATTGAGTGAGGGTTTCTTGAGGAGAGGTGTGACAACAGCATGTTTGAAGTCAACAGGGACAGTTGCAGTAGAGAGTGAAAGGTTGAGGATATGAGAGATGGAGGGTACAATGGTGGAGGAGATGGGGTGTAGGAGATGGGTGGGAGTTAGTAGGGGATATCTTTTTACATAAGAAAAGCAAACCTGGTGTAGCAGGGCTAGTGACTTTATTTCATTCAAAGTGATCCTTTTGGATTTGGCGAGTGGGAAAGGGTCGCTAAGCTGACATTTAGGCTCATGCTTTGTTTTTCTACCCCTCCAACAGCTCCTTCCACTTTCTCTTCAACTTGTCCCCACATAACATTGCTTTTGGAATGTCCGGTCTCATTCACTATTTCGGGAAAGGTAGTGCTCTGCTGAGCTGCAGTTGAGCCCTCCAGTGTCGAGGAACTCTGTTTAGGTTGCGGAGTAGTTCCCCCGTTACCATACCAAAGAACGCAGTACCCAATAGGGGTGTTTTAGGGCCAAAAAGGCCTTAGTGAAACTTCACTCCCAAGATCAGAACCCAGTCCACCACACAGTGGCATCACCCTTTAGAAGTTCAAGCTGCATGAACTGGTTATCGCTGTTTACCGTATCATCGCAGGTGCCCCAACGGTGTCCCTGAAGATGACCCTTGCATTGCAGCATCAGGAAACAGTAAATTGATAATGAGAAATGCAGTCACTGCAAGAGTTCTTTGAGCTGCATGCTTAACCAGATGCCATCTTGGCACCAGAATGTAAAACCCATAAGGTGTGGTTTCCAATAGCCCAGTTATTTTCCCTGAATTTTCAAAGCACTTTCCCTTTGAAAATTAGCACATGGGAAGGATATTAAAACCACTGATGTGCTTTGCTTCTGTTCTTTTGCATGGGTGACCAAGAAGGGGCAGATAGGCCGTGTACACACACATCTTGCCTTTCCTGATCTAGAAATAAACCCCAGAACAACATCTCGCCATACAACTGAAGGCACATGTCTTCCCTCAGCCCAGCTAATACATACACAGGCCTCTATAGCACAAGTCTAGGATGTTAAAACAATTTTGCTGCATTAAGAATAAGTTGAGTGTTGTCCTCTCTTAAAGTAGAAATTTTAATTCTACCTTTATTGGAATATACGTCTAGCTGTTGACATTAATAATAACTTCAATAATAAAAATGTAATTAGTATTTTTAACAACTTTTTTATACAGTTATATCTACAAGTCATAGTGGTTTACAATTAACTTAGTTGTATAACATTTTACTGAGAACTAGAGAAGAACAAGAACAGGTGTTCCTAATCATCCCTCCAGTCCAGTCCAGACAAGTGTTTTTTTTCTCCCTTCAACAACAGCTGGAGATTGAGCATGCTCAAAACTGTGATGTCAGCCTAGAAGAGGTGCCCCTCTTGCCTCTACTCTCCACCCTCCAGTATCTCAGTCTCCAGCAGCTGGGGAGGAGCTCCCACTTGTCAGGATCTACATGCTAAAAAGAAAACAAAACAAAAGAAGAGGAAGGGAGAGTGACAGGAGTGAGTAGTGCTTCAAGGAGGCTACACAAACAGATTTGGGGCTGTGCTGGGGGTATTGATCACTACTGGTTCATGTGTGAGTGAGCTGAAGCAGGGACAGCTCTCATCTACACCAGGGCTGTTGAGTTGGCTAGGGTGTGCTCTGGGGTAAAACACTTGGTGGTTCTGGGGCCCTTTCCCCTCCCCCCCCCCCCAGCTGGGCCTTCTAGTTCCTTCTTGAGTGGGGTGGCTGGTTGGTTCCTGTAGACTGCCCTCCCTAGCCCCTAGGCATTTGGCGTTCAAATTGCAAAAAATAAATAAATAAATAAATAATGGTGAGAAAGCAAAGGATCAACGAATGACTGAGGCAGCAGTCACTGCTAAACGGAGCTGGGCTTCATTGGTTGGTAAGCCATCATTTTTTTCTTTTCCTCTGGCCCTGCTGCGTTTCCTGCTCGGTTCGAGTTAGTCAGCAGGGGGGGAGTCAGGCTTGCTGTGTTCTTGGCGCGTGTGTGTCAGCAGGACTTCGTCAGCGGGATTTATTTTTGTTGGGCCTTTCTTATGTGTATGGCGAGGACCCCCTGTATTGTCTGCAGCAGTGGGAGGAGTTCCCTTTTAAATTTATTTCCTTATCGGTCCTACAGTTCAGTCCTCCACCACTGGGTAGTGCATCTCCTCCTGCAACATGGAGACTGGACAAGTCAAACTTGTGACATCACCGGGTATATCCTGCTGGTCTTCTCCCATGATCCCCCAGTGTGTCCAGTCTCCATGCAGCATGAGGACGTAGTGAGCCTAGGTGCTGGGCTCACTTGAGAAGCAGTTTAGGAGCAGTTAGTCAGGATTTGATTTACCTTGCATTTCTTTTGCCCTTCTTTAGGTATAATCCTGTAAATTGAATTCATTTTCATTTAATTTCATTTACTTTTACTTTATTTATTTTCACCTAGTCTGCCTTGGTGTAAAGGGGGGTTCTGTCCCTTTTCAAAGTTCACGCTGCCAGCTAGCCTCTCTGCTTGGGATTCTTCTGTCTCTGTGCCCGGTGATGATCTCTCCCCCAGGACTGTACGGGGGAGAGCTCTGTGGAACACCTGCATTTTGGCAGTGTCCATGCGGCAGATTCCCATCGCGGCGGGAGCCTCAGGCCGTTCGAGGTTCTTTAGCCGGTGGGCCGGGGCTCGCAGCGTCTGCTACTTCTGGTGGCGCGAGGCAGCAGCGTGTCTGGACAGCTCTTCACCCCGCAGCTACAGCGGGGCAACTGCTGCATCCCGACGCCACAAGGGAGTCTCTCAAGTCCGCATGGAGGGGCTCTGAGCTCTTGCCGCCTCTGTGGTGTTTGGCGCCAAACGGGCCTGCTTTGGATTGGTGCCATTTTCTCGGCAGGGCTGAGGCCTCGTGGCGGAGAGCGGAGCAGCCCCGCGTTTGAGCAGACGACGCTGTTCCACGCGGCTACACCCAGATAAGGACTTCCTTTTGCTGTTACTTTTAATTTTAATTTCCTTTTAATTTTAATTTCCTTTTAATTTCATGATAGTTTATAGTTCTTTGACTGCAATGTGATTGGTTTGGGTTTTACTTCTTGGGGGGTGCCTTTACCTTTGTCTGCATTCTGGCAGTTAGCGACGTCTGTCAGCAGCAGGTTTCCGTGCTAGGATTTGGCCATTCAGGGTCATCGGCGGCACAACCACCTACAAATTGAGCCCTTTCTGAAATTGTCATTTACATAAGGATGCTATTTCCATGTTTATACGCTTGGAAATTGTGCAGACAGCCTCTAAATGTCGTTATGCCATCTGCAAATTTGATCGCCATGCTTGCTGATCTCTTTTCCAGATCATTTCAGTGCAGTAGATGTTACCAGATGCCAGTTCCAGTGCAGATCCCGAGACATTCCACTATTTACGGGTCTCCTGTGAGAAAACTGGCCATTTAGTCCTATTGTGTTCCTGTTTTTGATCCATTTCCCATTCTATAATAGCACATCATCTCCTTCCTCAGGAGAAGTTCATAAGGGGCTTTGTCAAGTACCTTCTAAAACATCCAGATACATATCATTTGGCTTACTCACATGTTTATTAACCCTTTGAAAAGACAGCTTGGTGCTGCTTTTCAGAACAAGTTCTATCATTTAACTGGCACTGAACTCAGATTCATTGGTCTGTAGTTTCCAAGATCGCCTTTGAAGCTCTTTAAAAAACAACAAAAAAACCCCAACCAATTAGTGTTACATTAGTAACTCTTCAATCTTTAGAGATCATTAATACTAATGTTATGATTGAGTCTGACTGATATTATGAATGATCACTATTAGACAAAAATTAGCTAGGTTAAGACACTTTGATTTGGTTTTCTGCACTATGTTATCAGAGCGCAGCTTGCCCATTTGGCGGGAACACTGCCCATCTGGGCCATCTGGGGAAAGGCTCCTGCTGGGGATCGTGAGAAGTGTTGCTGGATGGCACAGTCCGGGGCTTAGTGTTCCAGGGTCCTGGAAGGGTTGATAGCGGCAGTCAGGCCTCCCTGTCTTTGCTATGACGGTCACCTAGGTTCAAGCGTCCTGTGTTTTGGGTGACAGGAGTGGGACACCTGGACATGTGGTGCTGGATGTTGGATAGGCTCATACTTCTTAGGTGCACTCTCCTTGAGTGCGTCTGCATGTCCGTGTTCCGTCTGTGATCTCATGCTCAGGTGATTGTTGCAGCAATGACAGAGATCGCTTGGGATATCGTGAGCGGGGTTGTCATGGTGTTGCATGGGGTTGCCAATGCAAGACGGGGCCATCCTGAGGAGTTTGGGCCTCAGTCATCAGCTTTCCCTTCGGTGGCCCGGCTGTCCAGGAGGCACCCCTCCAGATCCGCCGGTCCAGTTCTTCTCTGCCTCTTCTCAATGTGGGCAGGGGGGCTGGCAGATCTGGAAATTCACGTCCACTGCACGTTCTACTACTGTTTTACCTCTGTCTTGGGGTTCTGAGGTCATATATTCCCAATCATTTGTTTGGTGGGGTGCTGCTGTCTGTTGTGCAAGACAAGGTGGTCAACAGTCGGAGGCTGTCGTCTATTCCCCTTACCCCTGAAGGTGCTCACAATTTAAGTTTTTTGTACCTGCGGAGGTGTATGTTGTTAAAGGCTAGCAGGCGCACCTGTGGGACCAGAATCCTCGGTTCTTCCGACCTTCCGTTGAGGTGCGCGTGTGGGGTTTACTCCCTTGGTCAGCTAGCAACTTGCTTCACCCATTGGGCCTTCCCTTTCCTCAAGGCATCGTTGCGTCCCACTTCTTCGTGGGGGCTCGCCGCAGGGCCTGGAGTTCTGCTCAGCCGGTTCCAGCCAGGGCTGAGTCCTTGGGGGGAGGCTCTGATCCTAACGATACAGGGAGTGCTGGGATCCGTTCAACCAGGTTCCTTTGGGCCCAGCGTACGTCGTCTTTTGCTGGCCGGTTTAGGTCTTCGGGTCGTGGCGGTGCTCCGAGAAGACCAGTAGGCTGCACAGTGCTTGTCTTGGAGCAAGCGCGGGATATCTGTAGGTTCATATTCAAAGCCGTCCGGTTACATGTCCCTCCATTGTGGAATGCTGTACTAGTAGGCATACTTCATATGCTGGGCTTACAAGTTGGCTTCCGCGCTGCTCGGCATCAGCCAAGGTGACTGCC
The DNA here is from genome assembly GCA_033557465.1 of Ichthyophis bannanicus. Taxonomy (NCBI): domain Eukaryota; kingdom Metazoa; phylum Chordata; class Amphibia; order Gymnophiona; family Ichthyophiidae; genus Ichthyophis; species Ichthyophis bannanicus. The sequence continues at coordinate 254,312,041 of CM066039.1, forward strand.
GGTTTAGGCTGTGGAGTCAGCCTGGAGGAGGGGCCTTGCATTCTCTGGACAATGCCCTGTTCGGTTGGGTGCCTTGTGGCCCTTATGGAGTAGTAAAAAGGAAAAACAAAAAAAACAAAAAAGAATAATCAAACAGGAAAGCCTTCCTAATTGTCCCCACTTCTTTTTTATAAGGTTCTGTCCCTTTCTTCCGGGAGCTTGGCCGTAGCGTGGTTAGACTCAGCTACATTTTGGGGATCCTTTATGTACAAGGCGTTTTAGTGTACACAGCACGCCCAGTGTTCCATTGTCTGACTGGAACGGTACGCGGTACGTCAGCTGTGGCAGGCGTTCACGGACACGGTAGCGGATCGAGCGCTGTAGGTGCTGTCTGAGATCTCCGGGATGGTGGCCTATTTCGATCGGCAGGGTGGAGTCGGTCGGGTGGTTAGGGTGGCCCAAGCGAAGGGACAGCGTGCACGGTTGAAGCCTTGGCGGCCTGCGTTTCGGTGGGGACACTGTGGTGGCGAATGTCCTTAGTGGGGTCCGAGTGTTTGCCGGAGGAGTGAGATTGCATCAGGCGGTGTGCGCGCCGCGTGTGCTCAGATGCGGTCAGCCCATATTGGACCTCATGGCGACCTGTCAGTCTGCGGCGACGGGTCGATGTTTAGCAGAGGACATATGAGGCTACTGGATAGCGTCGACGCATTGGTACGGGGCCGTGGCCCGGTCCATTCTATGCCTTTCAGAGGTCATAGTGAAAATGGCCGACTGGGTCTGGTTGCTAAGATATGTGCTCTTCATTAGTCAGTGGGGACCATTACCAGTGTATTCTGCAACATTTGCGTGAGCTTGCATAATCTTTACTTGCAACCAGTCGAAATACCTGTCCAAAACCAGTTGATGCAGTCACTACTTAAATTTGCCTCGCTTGACAGTAAAAAAAAAAAAAAAAAAAGACATATTTATTTTATACCGATAGGTCACTCACAGCATATTTGGCGATTCCTCGTCCTGGTGTTAATCATGCAGATAATTTCTGCTCTAGTTGTGGTGATGTGACTTTTACATCACAAAAATGGCATATGACTGTGGCGGTTCAGAAAGCCTGCAATTTATATTTTGGCTGCAGAATAAAAGATCAGGATAAAAGCTAGGCGCCACACATATGCTGCAATACATGTGTAGCAGATCTCAGGCTGTGGATGGATGGGAAAAGGCCATCAAAGTCTTTTGCGGTTCCAATGATCTGGAGAGGGCCCATGGATCACGTCGGCGATTGCTACTTCTGCATGGTTCCTCCAATTCCGGAGGGCATATCCAGGTGATGTAAGCGGTTGGCCTACTGGCATTGCGTCGTGGGCGTGGCTACCAGAGTCTCCTTTCTTTTTTGTCACACCATGTAAGACTCCACATCTTCTGAAACAACGCTGGACTCTGGGGCACTTGACACCCTCTTATATGCCCTTGGTGGATCACGCTTGGTTTATTGCAACTCATTGCTTCGCTGCATTCCACATTCTCAATTAAAAAGACTCCAACTGGTCCAGGACATAGCTGTAGAGCTACTTTGTGTTGCAAAGAATAAAGCCCTTAAGAGGTGTGACAAATAGGGTGTTTGACGCTGGTGGTTTTTTCCATTTCCCTCATTTTGCTTCCCACCTCTGTCTGGATGGACCTCGGTTCCGTTCTCCCTCGTGGAATCCGGCTGTGCCTGTTTAGTTGTCGGTTTGGGACTTACGCAAGAACACTTTGCTTGTAACCTGCGTTCCTTGGACCTTAGGTGAGGTTCCGTCGCTTTCTGGGAGGTCTCTTCGCTGCCTGTCCCTCCGTGGAGGCGGGTTCTGCAGGAAAGCAGCGGTTGCTAACACTTGACACCCTGGTGGGGTCGAGAGCCAAGGGGGAGCTCAAGCAGATTTTTCAGGCGGAGCTCCGGTAGTCTTCTCAGTAGGTCTGTTTCTAGGGCGTTCAGTGTGTTTGCGATGGCGAGTTTGTTTTTCTGAAGCACTAGCGCTGCTTGGGGCAGAGTTCTGTGCTGTTTTCACCAGTGAAGAGGATCCAAGTGGGCTCTCGGTCGTGTCTTCCTGGATGGCTTACCGCCTGTTGATGTGAGGAGCGGGCTGGGGTCGGTGCCTGCTCTGTTCGTTTAGGGGCCGAGCCGACTGGATAGGTCCCTCCCAATGATTACTGCTCTGGTACATCCCAGTGGTGGAGGACTCAACTGTAGGACCGATAAGGAAATGGAAATTACACTTACCTGGTAATTGATGTTCCTAACGTCCCTCGATTTGACAGAAGCCTACTTGCATATACCAGTCAGGAAGTCCCATCAACAGTTCCTGAGATTCGCAGTGCCAAGAGGCCACTTTCAATTCGAGGCCCTGCCCTTCGGCCTAGCTACGGCTCCAAGGACTTTCACCAAGGTGATGGTGGTAGTAGCGGCTTCCCTACGGAAAGAGGGAATACTAGTGCACCCTTACCTAGACGATTGGCTGATCCGGGCAAAGTCGGAAGAGGAAAGTCGCTCGGCGACGGCCAGAGTGATTCAGGTTCTAGAGGAGTTGAGGTGGGTCATCAATCGAGCAAAGAGCAGGATGGCTCCCTCCCAGGAACTCGAGTATCTCGGAGCAAGGTTCGACACCAGCGGAGGCAGAGTGTTCCTGTCACGAACAAGATCAAGGGACCTAAGGCTTCTAGTCACGCAGTTTCTGGGCAGACGAAACCCCTCAGCGTGGCATTATCTTCATGTTCTGGGAACAATGGCGGCGGCGATAGAGGTAGTGCCATGGGCCAGGGCTCACATACGGCCGTTGCAGAGGGCCCTATTGCGTCGGTGGTCCCCCCAGCATCATCCTCTGTCAATGCAGTTACCTTGTGCTCCGCAGACCAAACAGGCCCTCCGCTGGTGGCGGTGCCTAAGGAATCTGGATCACGGGATGCCCCTCGAGCCTCATCAGTGGTTACTGTTGACGACGGATGCCAGTCTGGCAGGCTGGGGAGCTCACTGCGAGGACCAGTTCGTCCAGGGTCGCTGGACACCGTTGGAATCTCAATGGCCCATCAACAGACTGGAATTGCGGGCCGTCATCCTAGCGCTCAGGGCTCTCGAGGCCTTAGTGCTAAAAAGAGCAATTCGCGTTTTCTCCGACAATGTCACCGCGGTGGCCTACATCAACCACCAGGGCGGCACCAGCAGTCCCGCCTTGGAGAAGGAGGCGGACGCTCTATTCCAGTGGGCGGAGGTTCGGTTGGAAGCGCTTTCAGCTCAGCACGTGGCTGGCACGGACAACGTCACGGCCGATTACCTCAGCAGGTACAAGATAGACCACAGAGAGTGGGAACTGGAGCAGGAGACCTTCGACCAAATAGTGGCCCGTTGGGGGCTCCCAGTCATGGATCTCATGGCGCGGTTCTTGTCCGCCAAGGTGGACCGGTTCTTCAGTCGGTGGAAGGAAAGAATGTCCGAAGGCCTGGATGCCCTGTCCCAGAAGTGGCCTTCGGAGGGTCTTCTCTATGTATTTCCTCCTTGGGCTCTTATCGGAAAGGTTCTCCAGCGGGTGGAGTCTCACCAGGGATTGGTAATCCTCATAGCTACGGATTGGCCTCGCCGCCCCTGGTATGCGGATCTGGTGAGGTTGATCGCCGACCAGCCTTGGCGGCTTTCTTGCAAAAGGGACCTGCTGAGGCAAGGCCCGGTTCAGATGCCTCATGTGGATCGATTCTCACTTACGGCCTGGCTATTGAAAGGGCGTGGCTCCTGAAGCGAGGTTATTCAGGAGCAGTAATCACGATGCTGTTGAATGCTAAGAAGCGCTCGACCTGTCTTTCCTATGTAAGGGTTTGGCGCATCTTCGAAGCGTGGTGTGCGGAGCACCGAAGGAAACCCCTTTCGGCCTCAGTTCCGGAGGTTCTGGAATTCTTGCAAGCAGGATTTGACAAGGGTCTAGCGCACAGTTCCTTACGAGTCCAGCTGGCTGCCATCGCTTGCTATAGAGGTAAGGTCCAACACATCCAAACAAACATCCAACACATACAAACAAGAAATAGGTTTACCACAGGGCTCAGCGCTTTCAGCCCTACTTTTCAATATCTATATAAAACCGGTCTGCAACATCTTTAAAAAATTTGGAGTACAATATCACCTTTATGCGGATGATATGATGTACATACCTTTTACGATTCCTAACCTACCGATTCAACTTCTATCAGACTGCTACAATGAAATTACATACTGGCTAAAAACCCAAAACCTCCATATAAACCATGCTAAAACCGGTCTTAATCGTAACGATAAACCAATCATTTATTCCTCCAACCCACATAACACTACAAAACCAAGAAATTAAAATAAAAAATGAAATAAGATATCTAGGTGTCATTTTAGATACACACCTTACTATGGAAACGCACATTAGAAATACCTTACAGAAAATCGACTTCAAGCTTAAAATCCTCAAACAACTACGCCCCTTGTATTTATGCAAGATTTTATCAATATAACACAGGCTACCATAACTCCCCACTTCGATTTCGCCAACTTAATACTTATAGGCATTTCAAAACAAAACATCAAAAGAATCCAACTTGCGCAAAATGCAACAGCTAGAATTATATTAAAGATAAACTCACTCCAACACATTACACCAATATTAGCATCCCTGCACTGGTTACCAATACAAAGCAGGATAACTTACAAAACAATAATAACTACATTCAAAGCCCTAAATGACATGGCCCCGAAGACACTATGTAATTTAATAACCAAAGAACCACCTAAGCCCACTCATAGAAAGGGACAATCAAATAAACTAAAGATTCCAAAAGAATATAAGAACTCACAAAATTACAAATAATAGAGCCTTTTCCCACATAGCTCCATCAGCTTGGAACTCGTTACCAGAGGACTTACGATTACTAACAGAGATAACGGAATTCAGAAAAAAATTGAAAACATATCTATTCACTAAACACTATAATACTATGGAAAACATTCCACTCAACTTAGATAAAGGCTAAACATGAACCTGCCCACATCAAGCGTATACTCCCTTTTACAAGGGATAACATACAAAACATAATTGAATGAACACTCTACTCCTATGCACTGATACCCTACTTGTATATAGTTACAACTGATATGATCCGCCTATGCGGTAGAGTCAGTACTTTTGTTTAAATAGTTACACAATCTGTGTTAGTTGAATTATTCTACTTAGTTTTTAAACCCTATGTGTGCATGTTAAAATGTTCCATGTAAAAAGTTATATTGTTCCATGTAAAACAAGCTCTGCATTGTTAACTGTTGTTGATTGTACACCGCAACTGATCGCTGGAAGATGCGGTATATAAATAAGTGTTAAATAAATAAATAAAGGTAGGTCTGCAGCAAGCCCCTCGGGGCCCACGCGGACGTCTCCAGGTTCCTAAGAGCGGTTAGACGACTGCGTCCTCAACAGAGGTCGGTCATCCCCCCTTGGGATCTCAACCTAGTGCTAAATGCCTTGATCAGGGAACCCTTTGAGCCAGTAAAGAGGGCCTCCTTAAAGGACTTAACCCTGAAGACAGTTTTTCTGGTCGCTATCTGCTCGGCCAGTCGGGTCTCCGAATTACAAGCGCTGTCATCTCAGCCCCCCTTTCTGTCCTTTCTCAAGGACAAGGTGGTCCTGTGCACGGTTCCTTCCTTCTTGCCCAAAGTTATCTCCCCCTTTCATGTGAACCAGACAGTTACTCTCCCGGCCTTCTCGGCCGAGGGGCAAGAAGGTAGGGATAGCAAACTTCGCCTCCTAGACGTCCAGAGGGCCTTGAAGCGTTACCTCTCCCGCACAGCACCTTTCCGGAAATCCGACCGGCTATTCATTCAGTTCGGAGGCCCGCACAAAGAGGAGGCGGCGGCCAAGGCCTCCATCTCCAGGTGGATCAGAGAAGCGATTGCTTCCGCCTACATCCTGAAAGGGAAGCAGGTTCCAGTGGGTCTGCGTGCGCACTCCACTCGGGCACAGGCTACCTCTTGGGCAGAATTCAGTCTAGTTCCTCCTCTGGATATTGGTAGGGCAGCGACTTGGTCCTCTTTGCATACCTTCACCAAGCACTACAGGCTGGACGTACAGAGTTCAGCGGATGCTCGGTTTGGTCTGGCGGTTCTTCAGTCCGGTATGCTGGATCCCACCCAGGATTGAACTGCTCTGTTACATCCCAGAAGTAAAGGGACTGGACTGGAGTGACGATAAGGAAAAAGTAATTAGATCTTACCTGCTAATTAGTGTTCCTGAAGGAACGACAGTCCAGTCCCTGATCCCACCTGGTTCTGTCGGCCGTTAAGGCCTATTAGTCAGGGGCGGAGCTGCGGACCGAGCGTGGGGCCAGTTCTGGGTGAAGGAGTGCAGGTGAAAGTCGGCTCGGGCAGACTCATGTAAACCACCTCCTCCCGTTGCCATTCCTCCTCTCCTACTCCTATTCCTTACAACAAAAAAAAAAGTTGGTTGTTAAATATTCCTTTGCGGTGTTATGTTATGTAGGTTGTTAATGGAAGTTCGTTAAGTCTGCTTTTTCATTCGATTACTGGGGTTTGTGGGTGGTTCCAGTGGTATTTATACCGCTCCATCCCCAAAAAGGTTGGCCTCAGCCTCCAAGCTGCTGGAAGGGTTGCGTAACCCAGAAGTAAAGGGACTGGACTGTCGTTCCTTCAGGAACACTAATTAGCAGGTAAGATCTAATTACTTTTTTTGGGCAAAGGTGCAATTGTTTAGGGCCCCCCTGGCAAAGTTGAGTGATATCACTTCAGGGGCCTGACACTGGTTGGTTGTGGGAAGGGATTTGGGATTTAGTTCAAGGCTTGGCAATCTACTTCCTGTCACACCTTGCCAAGAAAGCCCAGGGGCTGGGGTACCAGGAGTCAGCTCAAGGTGAGTTACATTTGGTACAGTAGGTACTTTCCTAGCCCTTGGAGGGCTTACAATCTTAGGTTTTCTACCTGAAACAATAGAGGGTTAAATGACTTGCCCAAGGAGGAGGAGTGAGATTTGAACTGGACCTCCCTGGTTTTCAGCCTGTTGCTCTAACCTCAGATGACTACTCCACTCCTGGAGTCTTTTTGGTTAAACTGAGGTATATCATTAAAGTATAGTTTCATGGCGCCTGGCACTGACTCATGTGTCTAACCCTGGCTCTGAGCCCATGCTACTTTGAAAGTAATGGGGGTAATTTTAGAACAGGGTGCCAAAAAAAGTAAAAATGTTTTTATTTTATAAAGGCAATATAGGGGCCTATGTGTCTTTTCTAAAATAAGCATCCAGAAGTAGCCCCCCTACCTTGCAATCTTGCAGCACGAATTTCTCCAGGACCAAGCAGGAAGTCAGTCCTCACTTATGGGTGACGTCGGCGCCGACGGAGCCCTCGCGGAGCAATTTTCCCCAGCTTTCAAAGAAAGCCTTTGGGAATTGCAGCGCGCATGCGCGCGGTCGTCTTCCCGCCCGAGGGTGCCATCTTAGCCAGTCTTCTTTTTTCCGTGGAGCCCTACAGACGTCCCCGTCTTGTCCCCGCGAAAAAGTTGATTTTCTTCTTTATTTTATCCTTTTTTCTTTCGGTTCGACGCCGATCGTTTTCCCGCCCGGACTCGCGACGCCGGTCTCGAGTCCTCTTACTTTTTTCGGTTTTTCTGACTTAGTCAGCTTTCGTTTTTTCGGTTTCCCTGGCAGCCCGGTCCTTTGACCTCGCAGGGGCCCTTTTTCCCCCGATGGCTGCCAGTGGGTTTAAGCGGTGTGGTCGGTGTGACCGAAATATGTCACTAACCGACACACACGACTTTTGCCTCCGCTGCCTGGGCCCGGATCATGAGGAACTGATCTGTGGGCCCTGCAGCAAACTGTCCTCAAAGGCGTTGAGAAGTCGGCGGCATCAGCGTGAGAGAATCTTCGCTGACCCCAGCCGTACCCGGACCTCGTCGGAGGCCTCCACGTCGAAAGGCTCCAGCTCGGACCGTCGCCGGAGCTCCTCCGACCGGGGTTCTCCCTCCGGGGACCATCGTCGGAAGGAAAAACCCGCGAGGGCGGCGTCGGTGGACGCTCCTGGTTCCGCGAGGGCCAGGTCGCATAGCCCCGACAGCCGCCCCGGGTCCTTGGAGAAGGATCACATCCCGAAGCGACCTCGCCTGGAGTCGGAGATGCCTGCCCGGGTAAGTCCTGTAGTCCTTCTGGACTCGCCTCCGCGACAGCCGACGTCGGGCCCGACGCCGTCGGGGCCCGAGTCGGGGGCTGCTGGGTCGCCTGAGCTCGGACTCAGGTTGACGGCCTTGGAGAGCAGACTGTCTGCCTTCATGGACCAGCAGAGGGCACTGCTCGCTGGCTTCGCTGGCGCCGCTGCCCCGACCGCCGGGACGTCGACGTCCAAGTCGACCCCGGAGACCGAGCCGATCCTCGAGTCGATGAGAACTCGAGTCGATCCTCGGTCGAGGTCACCCTCGGCCTCCTGTTCGGGACCGAGGTCGCCGACGCCGACTCCCTCGGCGTCGGGGCGGCTGGCGCCGCACCCTGCCCGGGCCGACCCCACCGAGTCCTCGTCGGAGTCGGTCTGGGAGTCTGAGGAGGAAGAGTCACCTGATTCTTTCCGGACTCGGTGTGTCCCATCGGACTCACCGGAGTCCGAGCCTCGGAAGCAGTCCCCCCCGGAGGATGCCCGGTTCTCGGACTTCGTTAGGGATATGGCCAAGGCTTTGGCCTTCCCTGCGGATCCCGAGGAGGAGCCTCGAGCCGAAGAGCTCGACACCCTCCAGTATGACTCTCCCGCGAGGGAACACTTTACTGTGCCGGTTCCTCCTATGCTGGAACGACTACTCTTCCGCATGTGGGAGAGTCCGGCCTCCTCGCCGGTCCTGAGCAAGCGGGTCGATTCTATCTATCGGGTCCGCAAGAGCCCTGGCTTTCAAAAGGCACAGCTGCCACACCATTCCATGGTAGTGGAATCGGCCATGCATCGTCTTAAGAGCCAGAAGATGCACTCCTTGGTGCCTCCTGGAAGGGAGGCCCGTAACCTGGATGGCCTTGGCAAGAAGTGCTTCCAGGGCTCTATGCTCGCATGTCGTGTCCAGACTTACCAGCTATACATGGGCATGTATCTCCGGGATCTGGCTAAAGAGCTAGCCAGATTCTCCGCTGGTCTCTCCGAGGAGCCCTTGCGGAGGTTCCTAGCCTTGTCCACGGGCATTCGGGAATGCTCAAAGTTCATGTCCCGAGCAGCCTATGATGGCTTTGAAGCCTCGGCTCGAGTGGCCGCAGCCGGCATCGGTGCCCGCCGACAGGCTTGGCTTCAGTCGTCAGACCTTGAGCCCTGGGTACAGGACAAGTTGGTCGATGTCCCCTGCCGAGGCGAAAACCTCTTTGGCAAGCCCATGGCGGAAAAGGCTGCACAAATTGAGACTGAGACTCTCACCAGGACCAGGCTTTCTAGGAAGACCTCCGCCCCTTCCCAGAAAAAGAAGGGCTCGGGGAAGAAGTCCTTTTACCCGAGGAAGGCGGCTGCCTACAAACAATACCCCCATTATCAGGCCCCTGCAGCTCCCCAACAGGGCCAGCAGGCCAAGGGACGGGGTAACGGGTCCCGTAGGCAGCAAGCCCCCAAGCCTGCACCACCAGCCCCTGCTCAGCAGGGTGGGGGCTTTTGACTCGCTCAGCATAGCCTCTCCCCCCCCGCTGGTTCCTCCCAGCACCGGAGGCCGGCTGGTTCACTTCGCCCACAGGTGGTCCAGCATCACCGCAGATGCCTGGGTGCTTCAGGTCGTGCGAGAAGGCTACCTTCTCCACTTCCATCAGGTCCCTCCCTCCTATTTTCCGGGAGAACCTCCGCGCCCCCCTCTGCACAGGGAGTTGCTCCTTCAGGAGTTAGCAGGTCTTCTGCAGGAACAGGCGGTGGAACCGGTGCCACACCACCTGAGAGGTCAAGGCTTTTATTCAAGGTATTTTCTGATACCAAAGAGAACAGGGGGCCTCAGACCCATCCTGGACTTGCGCAACCTCAACAAGTTCCTTGTGCGGGAGAAGTTCAAAATGCTTACCCTTGGAATCCTTCTGCCCTACCTCCAGCAGGGAGATTGGCTATGCTCCTTGGATCTAAAGGATGCCTACACGCACATCCTCATCCACCCAAGCCACCGCCAATACCTAAGGTTTGTGGTGGCAGGAAATCATTACCAGTACAGAGTGCTGCCCTTTGGCCTGTCCTCCGCACCGCGAGTCTTCACAAAATGTCTCGCGGTCGTGGCGGCCCATCTCCGGCTTCACGGCCTCTATGTCTTTCCGTACCTCGACGACTGGCTCATCAGAGCAGCGTCCGCTCAGGAGGTCACCAACGCCACGTGCCGCACGGTGACTCTGCTGCAGCACTTGGGCTTTGTTATAAACTTCGCAAAGTCCACTTTGCTCCCCTCACAGGATCTCGAGTTCATCGGCGCAAGGCTGCACACTCCGCAGGCGCGAGCGTACCTACCGCTCGACAGGGCTCAACGGCTCATGGACCTAGCCGACCGCTTTCGCAGCCAGCCCCTGGTCTCCGCCAGGCGCTTCCTGAGACTGCTCGGCCATATGGCTTCCACCGTCCATGTGACCCCCAATGCCCGCCTGAATATGCGGTCTGCTCAATGGTGTCTCCGCCAGCAGTGGCGACAAGCCACGGGCGGCCTAGCAGACCTAGTGCGCGTTTCCGAGCCGCTGGTCTCGTCTCTCCGGTGGTGGCTCCGGCAGCCGAACCTGATATTCGGAATGCCTTTCCAGTCACCTCAGCCGACCCGGGTGCTGACCACCGATGCATCCCTCCTGGGCTGGGGAGCACATTGCCAAGAGGCTCGTACTCAGGGCCTCTGGACCACGTGGGAGTCGGCTCAGCAGATCAACTTCCTGGAGCTCAGGGCGATCCGCCTAGCTCTCAAGGCCTTCTCCCACATGACTTCCCAACAGTCCGTCCTTGTCCAGACGGACAATCAAGTTGCCATGTTCTACGTGAACAAGCAGGGGGGCACGGGCTCCTTCCTCCTCTGCCGGGAGGCACAGAAGCTCTGCTCTTGGGCCGTCAGTCACGGCATTCTCCTCAAGGCAGTTTATCTCCCAGGCCAAGAAAATTGCCTTGCAGACAAACTCAGCAGGGTCCTCCAGCCGCACGAGTGGCGTCTGGATCCCTTGGTAGTTCAGAAGCTCTTCCTCAAGTGGGGTCTCCCCACGGTGGATCTCTTTGCCAGTCCTCACAACCGGCAGCTTCCTCGCTTCTGCTCTCGTCAGCCACACCCCCTTCGGGTTGCGGCGGACGCCTTTCTGATCTCGTGGTCGGGGAGCCTTCTGTACGCTTTCCCTCCCATCCCGCTAGTCTCTCGGACTCTTTTCAAGGTTCTCCGAGACAAAGCCTTCATGATCCTGGTGGCCCCTCGCTGGCCCAGGCAGCCGTGGTTTCCGCTACTGCTGCAACTGGCGGTGGAGGATCCAATCCCTCTGGGGGTACAACCGGATCTCCTCACTCAGGATCAGGGGTCCCTCCTGCACCCCAACCTCAGGTCTCTCAACCTCATGGCCTGGCTGCTGAGAGGGTAGTCCTTGCTCCCCTTCTCCTGCCGGCGGAGGTGGAGGAGGTCGTCTTGGCTTCGCGACGGCCTTCTACCCGCAAATGCTACGCCCTTAAATGGCATCGCTTTGCAGTCTGGTGTACCCAACAGTCTCAGGATCCCTTCTCCTGCCCGGTGTCGGTGATCTTGCAGTACTTGCTGCACCTCTCTAATCTGGGACTTAAGTCCAACTCCGTCAAAGTTCACCTCAGTGCTCTTTCAGCACATCATGTGCCGGTGGACGGCAGACCTCTCTCCAATGACCCTCTCGTAGCGAGGTTTCTCCGAGGTCTCCTTCTACTTAAACCACCTCTGCGCCCGCCAGCGCCTGACTGGGACCTGAATGTGGTTTTGCAGCGGATCACCTGTCCGCCTTTTGAACCTATGGCTACCTGTTCTCTCCGTTTTCTGTCTTGGAAAACTCTGTTCTTGATAGCCCTCACTTCCGCTAGACGCGTGAGTGAATTGCAGGCCCTCGTGTCTGATCCCCCTTACACTAGGTTCTACAAGAATAGGGTGGTCCTACGGACTCATCCGAAATTTCTGCCTAAAGTGGTCTCCCCTTTTCACATCAATCAGGAGGTGGTACTTCCAACCTTCTTTCCCAGACCACACTCCAGCCGAGCTGAGACGGTCCTCCATACCCTGGACTGTAGAAGGGCTCTGAACTTCTACCTTGACCGTACGCGGGAGCACCGTAAAGCTGCTCAGCTTTTTGTGTCTTTTGACCCCAATAGATTGGGGCTCCCGGTCTCCAAGCGTACTCTGTCCATCTGGGTGGCGGACTGTATCTCTTGGGCTTATGGGGCAGCCGGACTCTCCTTAGAAAGTAGAGTCACGGCTCATTGCGTTCGGGCAAAGGCCACGTCAGTGGCTTACCTCCGCTCTGTTCCGCTGGCAGACATCTGCCGGGCCGCTACTTGGTCTTCGAGCCAGACTTTTGCGGTCCATTACTGTCTCGAGAGGGAGTCCCGTAGGGACAGTGCTTTTGGACAGGCAGTCCTCCGTAATCTCTTTGAGGTCTGAGCAACTCCTACCCTCCATCCCGGATGTGGGCTACCGGTGGGTGATAATTCAGCGAAGATTCTATCCTTCTGTGCTGCTGAGCTAGAGGGAGCTCATTTTTGTGCTTAGGGTCTCCGGTAGCCTTGAGCTTGGGAGTCCCATAAGTGAGGACTGACTTCCTGCTTGGTCCTGGAGAAAGCGTAGTTACTCACCTGTAACAGGTGTTCTCCAGGAGCAGCAGGAATCAGTCCTCACTACCCTCCCTCCTCCCCTTGGAGTTGCAATCGTCTGCTTATGTTCTTTTTGCAAATTTTTATGCTGTCTTTTTTAGCTATGTCATTGACTGGCTAAGATGGCACCCTCGGGCGGGAAGACGACCGCGCATGCGCGCTGCAATTCCCAAAGGCTTTCTTTGAAAGCTGGGGAAAATTGCTCCGCGAGGGCTCCGTCGGCGCCGACGTCACCCATAAGTGAGGACTGATTCCTGCTGCTCCTGGAGAACACCTGTTACAGGTGAGTAACTACGCTTTACACCTGCTCTAAGGCAGATATAAATCTGTGTATGTACTCTGTATGGGTGTACCTATTTTTTAAAAATATGTGCATTACGATGCAAATCTGCCCCTGCTCCATTCAAACTATGTGCCTGGGAATGCTTATGCACAGTGCATGTATAAGTACACACGCTCTTTGCAATGTATGTTTATAGGTTATAAAATATGTGAGTGCCTGCATAGAATACATGTAAACGTTTACACTTGCCTCAAAGTAAGTGTAAAAGTGTGCGTCAGCTTTTACAAGCTACAATGGCTCCTTTTGAGAACCTATTTTATAAAGGCACACAAGCCCCTATAAAATAGGCTTAAAATGCCTTTTTGGACTTCTCACATAAGTGTCCTGTTATCAAATCAGGCCTAGTGTCTTTTGCCATTTTTGCCTTGTTTGTCTGTATTCTCCAGCATCCTGAGGGACATATATGGTTGGACATTCTGGGCCTGATACTCTAAAGGCACTTATACAGTTTATTTTATTTATTTATTTGTTTTATTTTAATTCTCTTATATACCACGCTATTCTGCATCAGTGCGGTTTACATTGAACAAACTGAAATTACATTGAACAGGGCATTATAACGTGGAGATAACTATTTTACAGGGAACATGGGCTATGGAGGGTTAAGTGGCTTGCCCAAGACCACAAGGAGCACCTGTGGGACTAGAAACCCCAGTCCTTCCGGCCCAAGGTTGTTGTCCTCTAGTGGGATTTGAACCCCTGACCTTCCAGCCTGAAGTACCTTGCCCCAACCACTAGGCCACTCCTCCACTCCTTTACTGACCTGTAAACTGTGTAAATGCCGCTGAACGGGATATTCAACGCTCAATATCCTCAACTAACACCGCTATACGCCCCGATGCTAGCCGCTTAGCATCGGGGCATGTCATGGGCATTCTGGAGCGTGTTGTGGCAGCAACAGTTGCTAACGGGGTAGTGGCGATATTGCACTGCTACTCACTTAGCGACTTGCGGGTAAAACTAGGCAAAGGTGCAAGTTGCAGCTCAGGCTTGTTTTCAGGGCCAGGTACAGGGTCAGGCCTCTCACTTGGATGTGGTTCACGTCCTTGGAGGGGTTAAGCATATCCAGCCACCCTCTCACTCGGTGGTTTCTCCATGGGATCTGAACTTGGTGCTCTCGGCTTTGTCGGAGGCATCTTTTGAACCTTTATGAGGAATTACCCTGAAAGATTGTCTTTCTGGTCGCAATCTGTTCAGTTTGCAGGATTTCTGAGTTGCAGATCTTATCCTGTTGAGAGCCCTATTTGGTCATGTCCAAAGAGAAGGTGGTCCTTTGACCTGTCCCTTCCTTTTTGCCTAAGGTAGTATAGGCTTTCCATGTTAATCAGACGGTCATGTTGCCTGTTTTTTCTGAAGCTCTGGAGTCTCCTCATTCTTGGGTCCTCCATTTACTCGATGTTCGTCGCTCTTTCAAACAATATCTGAAAGCTATACAGAATTTTCGGCACACGGATCACCTCTTTGGCTTGTTTGGGGGCCCGCAGAAAGGAGAGATGGTCTTGAAGGCCTCCATTTCGCACTGGATTAGGGAGGCCATTGTTTCGGCATATTTGGGAGGAGAATGGTGGTTCCAGCAGGTTTGCATGTGCATGCCACCCAAGCTCAGGTTTCATCTTGGGCAAGGTTTGGTGGTGTTCCACCTCAGGACATCTGTAAGGTGGCAACCTGGTCTTCCCGTCACTCCTTTATGCATCATTATTGGCTTGATGTGCAGGCATTCCAGGACGCAGCCTTTGGAGCAAGGGTTTTTTAGGCCAGAGTTATGGGTTCCACCCGTCGTTAGTACTGCTTTTTTACATCCCATGCATCAGGACTAGACTGGAGGGATGAATAGGAAGATGAAATTAGACCTTACCTGGTAACTTTCTTTCCTGGAGTCCCCCCACTCTAGTCCAGGAACTGCCCAGGATGTTGCAGTATGTTGTGTTCTGCTTTATATCTGCTCGAAGACTTTTAATTGTGTTGCAGCCGAGGTTGTGGTGTCGAACCTGGTCCATTCCTTTGGCGGGGGGGCCTGCTGTATTCCCCGCTGCTCATCTTAGTGTTTTACCCTGTTGGGATATTCTGCTTCACGGGAGCTTTGGCTCCCATGCTTTGTTTGCTAGACCTAAAAAAAAAAAAAAAAAGGGGTGAACGTAGCCTTGTGGTGTTGGCAGAGAATGGGGGTTCTTGGGATCCCTATCTGCTTTGTGAAGATCCTATTGAAAGGGATGTTGTAGGCACAGGTTTCTTATAGGCTGACTTTAAGTTCAGCATATCTGTCTCCATCTGCTGGTAGGTGAGCATAATGCACGTGTCTGGACTGGACTGGAGGGACTCCAGGAAAGAAAATTAGCAGGTCAGGTCTAATTTTACCTTGTTCTGTTTTCCAAATAGTTTTATGGATATTCTAGGGCCAGCTGCAATATTTAGAGTGTGCTGCTCTTTTTGGATAGGCTCCTTGTGTGAGTTTTGGAAGTTGATGGTATGGGATGGTATGGTAGATTTTCTTTATAGGTCCTGAGTAGTTTTTGTAAGGTTTTGTATTACCTAGCAATATGTCCATGACTGGTGAGAGTTTATATTGCTGTTACTGAGATGACATCAGAATCAGAAATTATTTTTTGTATGTTGGCAGTGTTCTCCACAAGACCTTTTGAATGGGTGCCATCTGGCTTACTGACCACGCAGCTAACTTATTTTAATGAACTGACATGGCAAACTAATGAGCAGGAATGGAAAAATGAAAGACTAGTAACACTGTCTGCTGCTAGCCGACTTATAGTGTGGTCCACTCAGCTACTCATTCATGTCACCTGGCTGGCAAAAAATATCTGGGGAGAACAATTGTTGAATTTTATGGGGAAATGTACTGCACACTCATTGTTGAGGGAAGGGTTTCTTTGGACGTAGAATTTGTGTTCAAAAATAAAAAGTGAGAATAACAGCCTAGTTTTGTAACACCAAAATAAAATTAGCTATGATTCTTGCTTTTTTCATTTTGCTCCTTGATGTTTGATCTCCAGGAACAAGCAGGAATGAGTCTTCACATATGGGTATCGTCGGTACCGACGGAGTCTGCGTGGGAACGCTCCCCAGCGTCCAAAAGGAAAGCTTTTGGGAGCATCCCACAGCGCCTGTGCGCTGCCTTCCCACCTTTTCCAACTGCCTCTCTCCAGTTCTTCTTTTCTGCGGAGCCAGCAGGTCGTGTTCCTGTCACCGCTGAAGAATTTCTTTATTTTCTTTTATTTCTTTGGTCGCGTGTCTGCCTTCTCGACGCCGGACCGGTACCGCCGGTCTTTTCTTTCTTTATTCTAAAAAAAAACAAAAAACAAAAAAAACTACTGTTTCTCACTTCAGTGCTTTTTTCTTTCTTGGGCCTTAGGCCTACGGAAATTTTTCCTCATGGAAAAGCCCGCCTCTGGGTTTAAAAAGTGCACGAAGTGCAGCGGCACTATTTCTGTCACCGACACACATGAATGGTGTCTAAAATGTTTAGGTCCTGACCACTCCATCACGGATTGTGAGTCCTGTTCCATGATGTCAAAAAGAGGTCTACAGAATCGAGCAGCCAAGCTCAGTACCCTGTTTCCCTCTGATGCAGCTTCGGTTGCATCGATGTCTTCCAGGGCTGCTTCTTCCTCACATGGATCTCAGGTAACCAAACTTAAGTCCGGCCGGTCCTCGAAGGGTAAATCTCCCTCTAAGTATCGAGATGCTTCCGGGCTTGCCCTCGAGGAATCCGCACCGGCAAAATTACCCCGGCGGGAGGCTCTGGCTTCCAAAACTTTATCTATGGGGTCACAGGTTGACATCGATGGCTCGGCCTCGACCGATCACCTGTTGCCATGTTCTGGGGTACCGGTTCCCACCGGTACTGACATCCACACATTGGTGGCGTCGATGGATCAGAATATCTTGACCATGCAGCGTGCCATCACAGCATTCATACAAGCTGCGACGCCTTCGGTACCGCAACAAACTCCGTTGTCGGTACTGACTTCGGCACCGGTACCGATATTGGTTCCGGTGCCGGTACCGATTGCATCGACATCCGCTTCGGTGTCGACTGCAGCAGTACACTGTTCTGTGATGCCCATCGGTACCGAATCGGTACCGATCACTCCCGATGTCGATACCACCTGGTACGCTTAACGGGCTCTGCAGGAGCATCCAGACAGGCGATACTTCGATTCCTCTGAAGACTCTGATGAATCAGAGGTCTCTGTCGAAGCATCGGTGATCCATCCTCAGGAGCCCTCTTCTCCAAAAAGGAGAATGTCTCCTCCAGAGGACTTGTCTTTCCAAGACTTCATTAGGGAAGTGGCCAGGGGCCTTTCCATCTCAGTGGCCCTGAGACAGAGCCTAGAGCCAAAAAATTAGATATTTTACAATATCCTAAGGCTCCTAAAGAGGCAGCCACTTTACCAATACATGAGATTCTTTATGATCACATGTTGGGCATATGGGAGACTCCTCTCACCACTTCCCCTCATTCTCGCAGGTTGGACACCATGTATCGTGTTCCTCCTTGTCCTGGCTTCCATAAGACTCAGCTTCCTCACCACTCCATTGTGGTGGAGTCTGCTGTGAAGAAGATAAAGAGTACAAAAAGGCACTCTTCTGCTTCTCCAGGAAGAGAATGCAGAACTTTAGATGCCTTTGGCAGGAGAATTTTCCAGGCCAGTATGCTTGTTGCCAGAATCAACTCATATAGTCTCTATATGGGGATGTTTCTAAAAGAGGTTACAGATCACCTGCAAACTTTATCTCCTTTTATTTCAGAAGATAAAAGGGAAGAGTTCCTCACCTGGCTCAAACATGCCCAGGATATTTTTAAGTTTTCCAACCGTGCAGCCTTTGACTCTTTTGAAGGTGCCAGCAGAGCCTCGGCTATTGCCATAGGTGCATGCAGAGTTGCTTGGTTACAAGCTTCTGATTTGGAACCTTGGGTTCAAGATGGACTAGGAAACCTTCCTTGTACAGGTGAGAACCTTTTTGGCAAAGATTGGCAAGCAAAGGCCACCCAGATGGATGCTGAAAATTCTGCTTTAGATAGACTTTCAAAGTCTACTTCTGCTCCTTTTAAGAAAAGGTTGTTCAAAAAGGGTTTTTTTCCCAAAAAAGGGAAATATTATTCTGCTTATGGTCAGCAATCATCTTCTGTAGGTTGTTTTGCTACAAAGAGACAGCAACAACCGAAACAGGCCAAGCCTAAGGCTGCTAGGACTGCTACGGCCCAACAGCCTCAGCCTCCTCAGGGCCTTTGACTTACACCTAGAGAACTTAGCCTTTCTGGCTCTAGAACATCCAGAGCCTCTCACCATTCCAGGAAGGTTAGCTCACTTTGCTCCCAGATGGGAACAAATCACAACAGAGCAATGGACCCTCTCCATCATAAGGGAAGGGTACAAGCTTCATTTCTTAAACCTTCCCCCTCACACCATGGTGAGACAGTTCAATTCTCCAACATCTCTTCTCGACCTTCTGGGTCAGGAGATTGCTACCCTTCTTGCCCAAGGGGCAATAGAAGAAGTACCCCTTCTTCAACAGGGGTCAGGGTTCTACTCCCCCTACTTTCTCATCCCAAAGAAAACAGGGGGCTACAGACCCATATTAGATCTCAGAGAATTGAACAAGTTTCTATGCAAGGAAAAATTCAAGATGATTTCTCTCGGTACTCTCCTTCCATACCTCCAGAGTCAGGACTGGCTTTGTTCTCTAGATCTCAAGGATGCGTACACCCATGTTCTCATCTATCCAGCACACAGAAGGTTCCTTCGGTTCCTTTTCCAGGGAAAGCACTATCAATACAGAGTGCTTCCCTTCGGTCTGGCCTCTGCTCCAAGGGTGTTCACAAAATGCATGGCAGTAGTAGCTGCATTTCTACGCACTCTAGGAATATTTGTATTCCCATATCTGGACGACTGGCTCATCAGAGCTCCATCCCAGTCAGAGGCCCAGGCTTCCCTGGCCTGCACAAGGCATATTCTTCAGTATCTGGGACTTGTGATAAACATCCCAAAATCCCATCTCACCCCTACTCAATCTCTAGAGTTCATAGGGGCCTTACTGGATACCACCACTGCAAGGGCCTATCTTCCCCAGGCCCGTTGCCTACGCTTGGTGCAGTTAGCCTCCCAGATTCAGTTAAAGTCCCATTTAACTGCTCGAGAGATGTTACAACTGTTAGGCCACATGGCATCAACCGTGCATGTGGTCCCTTATGCTCGTCTTCACATGAGGGCAGCTCAATGGACTTTGTCCACCCAATGGACCCAGGCATCAGGGTGCCTGTCAGACAAAATAGCAACCTCCAGTCGCCTTTTTTGCTCTCTCCAGTGGTGGAAGTCCACCCAAAATCTGTTGCTGGGGTCCCCCTTTCAACAGGTGTTACCCCAAGCAACCCTTACAACAGATCCCTCCCCAAAGGGCTGGGGGGCTCATCTACAAGATCTCTCCACCCAAGGCATCTGGTCTCCACAGGAGACATCTCTACATATCAACCTCTTAGAGCTCAGAGTAATTTTTCTAGCTCTCAGAGTCTTCCACACCCTGCTCAGCTACAAGACAGTCCTCATCCACACGGACAACCAAGTAGCCATGTTCTACGTGAACAAGCAGGGGGGGGACTGGCTCTCTGTCGCTTTGCAATGAAGCTCTAAGATTATGGGCCTTCGCCAGAGAGCATCAAATTCATCTCATGGCAGTGTATCTTCCAGGAGTTCAAAACTCTTGGGCAGACAGACTCAGTCGAGTTCTGCTTCCACACAGATGGTCCCTCCATGGGGATCAGATAGCCAGGATCTTTCAAATTTGGGGAACCCCAGACATAGACCTGTTTGCAAGTCCGTGGAATGCCAAACTCCCCCGGTTCTGTTCCAGGATTCCATGTCAGGGAGTTCAGGCCAGGGATGCCTTCCTCCTTCATTGGGGGCAAGACTTCCTCTATGCCTTTCCACCCATTCCCCTAATTCCCAAGACACTGTTCAAGCTTCAGAGAGACAGGGGGTCTATGATCCTCATAGCACCACGTTGGCCACGCCAAGTGTGGTACCCTCTACCTCTGCTTCTCTCTTAAGCTCCCTCCCTGGACTTGGGATCTGCTCCAGACCTCCTGTCCCAGGAGCAGGGAACGTTGTGGCACCCAAATCCCCAGTCTCTTCATCTCAGGGCCTGGTTGCTGAAGGCCTAGACCTTCAGGATTTGCATCTTTCTCAGCAAGTGAAGGATATCCTTCATGCTTCCAGAAAGCCTTCCACCAGACGTTCCTATGCTTTTAAATGGAAGAGGTTTACCATTTGGTGTGCAGAGAAGGGTCTTAACCCTCTGGCAATACCTCTGAATTCTTTACTGGAGTATTTGCTGCATTTATCCCATGCAGGCCTTAAAACAAATTCAGTAAGAGTCCATTTGAGTGCTATTGCAGCATTCCTTAAGCCTCTCAATGGACAACCTATTTCCTCTCATCCTCTTATAGCAAGGTTCATGAGAAGCCTTCCTTTGACTAAACCTCCCATTAGACCACCTCCAGTGGCATGGGACTTGAATCTAGTTCTTGGCCAGCTTATGAAGCCACCCTTTGAACCCTTAGCCACTACCTCCTTGAAATTTTTTTCATGGAAGGTTATTTTTCTCATTGCAGTCACTTCAGCTCGCCGCATCAGTGAGCTGCAAGCCTTGGTGGCTAATCCTCCTTACACAAGGTTCCTTCATGACAAGGTAGTCCTCAGGACCAATCCACACTTTATGCCTAAAGTGGTTTCACCTTTTCATCTGAATCAAGAGGTGTATTTACCTGTCTTTTTTCCAGGACCTCATGCATTAAGTGCAGAGAGGAATCTCCATACCCTGGATTGTAAGAGAGCACTTGCATAGGCAGTCTTCTCAACTCTTTGTTGCTTTTGATCCCTCTCATTTAGGACTTCCAGTCTCTAAGAGAACTCTGTCCAATTGGATTGCTGAGTGTATTTCTTTCGCCTACCAGAGTAAGAATCTTTCTCTAGAGGGCCATGTCACAGCTCACAATGTGAGAGCCATGGCAGCCTCTATGGCTCATCTAAACTCTGTGTCCATTGACCAAATCTGTCGAGCGGCCACCTGGGCCTCGGTTCATACCTTTACAGCCCATTACTGCTTGGACAAGGACTCCCGCCGGGATGCCTTGTTTGGTCAGGCTGTTCTCAAACACCTGTTCCATACTTAGACAACTCCTACCCCCCATCCCTGGTTGGATGCCCGAGATCCATGGAGGGAGGTAGAGCCCTTCTAAGGGACTCAAAATCTTGGGGATCTCCCTGGCATCTCTAGCTGGGGAGTCCCCATAAGTGAAGACTCATTCCTGCTTGTTCCTGGAGATAGCACAGTTACTTACCTGTAACAGGTGATCTCTGGGAACAGCAGGAATAAGTCTTCACAACCCACCCACCTCCCCTAGGAGTTGTATCTCTCTATCTATCTTTCCTTTCCTTTCTCTCTATCTATCTTTCCTTTCCTTTCTCTCTCTCTTTGTCTCAGCTTAAAACTCGAACTGCGGGAAGGCAGCGCGCAGGCGTTGTGGGATGCTCCCAAAAGCTTTCCTTTTGGACGCTGGGGAGCGTTCCCGCGCAGGCTCCGTCGGTACCGACGATACCCATATGTGAAGACTTATTCCTGCTGTTCTCAGAGATCACCTGTTACAGGTAAGTAACTGTGCTATCCCTGGCATCTCCTATTTTTTGCAGAATATATATTTGCATTTAATAGCATGCCAATCCAGTGTGCAATGTCAGGGGTCAGAATGTTTTAGATTAGATTCCCAGGCTTTATAATTAAGCTGCCATAATTTTTTGCTACATAAAAACAGCATTCCAAAGTTTTTTTTTAAAACCCTTATATAGCCTGGGAATATTTTGCTTTCGTTAGTCTTGGGGCAACTATCTGACTGATGTTATGAGTGAGGGGTTCCTGACTAGGGCTCTGTGGAGGCCTCTCCATTTTGGCTGATGGGGGGTAGGAGGTGCCAACTCATCTCTCACCTTAGGTAGAGATGGCTCAAGGCAATCTGCTGCCTATCTTAAATGCATTGTGCAGTCAACTCCAAGCCTCTGACCCTAACCTGCCCCTTTCTCACACTGCTGCATGCTAAGCAGTTAGCCTGGGATCTTTAATGTGCTGGCCTTTGGTATGGTAGCAGTGCTAAAACGCGCAGTAACCATTGGCATAGTTTAGTAAATATGCTCCTTATTGTTCTCAGAAGAGCTGATCTGGGCCTGGTAAGATGTGTGCTAACCATAAGCTTTTTGTAATACATTACTGTCTTCTGCGTGACCGCAACTCTCCAACAACAAATTGCCCCTTCACTCTTCTAATGCTTCAGCAATATGCAAGGAGCCAATTCTGTTGGGGTACAGTATGGCTGGCTTGAGCTGCATGAACACTTCCAAAAGGAAAGAAAAACAAAGATGATTGTCAGGAGCACAACCACTGGTACTCGGTGGCTAAAGGAATCGCTGTGTTATTTGCTGCCACTCGGTGCCCCCATTCCCTTCCCGTACCCCAAGACAGAGCATGTCCTCTTTCTATACATCGGACAATAAACAAAGGGTTGGACAGGAAATAGAAAGTAGTAGGTAACCCAGTCAAAGCTGGAGAAACTTGAACCACAGACAGATGACGTGAGTAGCACAAGGTCCCACTGAGTTAGCTGGAGAGCAAGCTCTTTGACCTTTCCATTTTGCTATAAGCTCACATATCCTGCAGCGTAAAGCGATGGAGAGCAAGTCACTTGCCATTTTAGGATCCCAATAAACTGCATGAAATAAGGAGAGCGCATGATTTAAAAAATATTCTTTTTTTGTAACTGTTGAGAAGCAGGGGCGGCCCAAGGGGGGTGCGGGGCCATGTGCGGAGACTCGGTGCGGGGCCTCATTTGCATAAATATTTGCATAATGTTACCATGCACTAACTTTTAGTAAACATGCCTCTTAATGAGTGTATGGATAAAGAAAGACTAAAAGATTTCTACATTACTATAATCCAGTGCCAACCGCCAGGCACATTAGGAACTACTACAAACGCTGCCCATTTAGAACCCATAGCAAACCCGCTGTATCCTGACAGCATTACCAGGACTCACGAAGCACCATACCCTACCTATCAAAAGGCAACACTGCAAATATTAAACCAATACATTTCAGAGAATACTGGGGAAAGAGAACAAGTGGCAATGTCAAATAGGAATTACATAAACAGAATACCTCAGCTCAGTTACACATGCAGAACATAGACCATCACCAAACAAGGAATCACAATTTAGAAACAGGAAGACAATAATTAAACTGGGAATCCCAAAAGCCAAACTTGGAATGTACAACAACACTGTAGAAATAAAACTATAAATTAATTTCCTCTTGTACCAAACAAAGCGCAGACGTTAATGATGCACATTTCCCAGAGCTTTCATATTCCAGTTAATAAATTCAAAATAAAGAGATATCTTTCTACCTTTTGTGCATTTTTTTTCAGTTGCAATTGCTCCAGCCACTTTCTTCTGGTTTCTTCATGTTTTCTGCTAACGCTCCATCGTCTGCTGTCCATTTGTCCTTTCTTCTCTCTTCTAGTTTTTTTTTCCATTCTCTCTCTCTACATCTGCTTTAACATACTAATCTTTCTCCTTTTGCTCTTTCCTCATTCCTATTTCATCCACACAAATTTTGCCCCTCCATCCTCAATCCCCACTTACTCTCCCAATACCCGGCCAATTGTAGATTTTTCATCCCTCCCACACAAAATGTTTTTCCCCTCTCCATTTTACTCTCCCAGCCCCATCCCATTCTAATCCTCCCCCAACATCAGCTCCCTTCTAGTTCCAGTCTCACCCAGCATCCATTCCCTTCTAGTCCCTGCATCAGCCCATTTCCAGTCCTAGCCCCCCATCAGCCCATTTCCAGTCCTAGCTCCCCCATCCATTTCCAGTCCGAGTCCCTTCATCAGCTCATTTCCAATCGTAGCCCCCCCATCAGCCCATTTCTAGTCATTTCCTAGCCCCACCATCAGCCCATGTCAAATCCTAGCTCCCCTCCACTCAGCCCAATTCCAGTCCAAGCCCCCCATGAGCCTACTTCCAGTTCTAGCCCCTCCATGAGTCCATTTCAATTCAAGCCCCCACCACAGCCCATTTCCAATCTTAGCTCCCCCCAACAGCCCATTTCCAGTCCTATCCTAGCTGCTCCATCAGCCCATTTTCAGTCCTAGCTCCCTTCCCTCACAGCCCTTTTCCATTCCAAGCCCCCTCCCCATCAGCTATTTGCAGTTCAAGCCTCCCCTTCCACTCAGCCCATTTCCAGTCCTAGCAACCCCCCAACCCATTACCAGTCCTAACCCCCATCACCCCATTTTCAGTTTAAGCCCCCCCTATAACCCATTACCAGTCCTAACCCCCCATCAGCCCACTTCCAGTCCTAACCCCATCAGCCCATTTCCAGTCAGCCCCCCATAGCCCATTGCCAGTCCTAACCCCCCCATCAGCCCACAGCCCGTTACCAGTTCTAACCACATCAGCCCACCTCAAGTCCTAACCCCTCCCCATCAGCCCATTTCCTGTCCTAGCCCCCCATAGCCCATTATCAGTCCTAACCCCTCCCCATCAGCCCATTTCCTGTCCTAGTCCCCCCATAGCCCATTATCAGTCCTAACCCCCCCATAGCCCATTACCAGTCTTAACCCCCCCATAGCCCATTACCAGTCCTAACCCCCCCAACAGCCCACAGCTCATTACCAGTCCTAACCCCATCAGCCCACCTCAAGTCCTAACCCCTCCCCATCAGCCCATTTCCTGTCCTAGCCCCCCATAGCCCATTATCAGTCCTAACCCCCCCATAGCCCATTACCAGTCCTAATCCCCCATCACCCCATTTCCAGACAGCCCCCATCAGCCCACAGCTCATTACCAGTCTTAACCCCCCCCATAGCCCATTACCAGTCCTAACCCCCCCAACAGCCCACAGCTCATTACCAGTCCTAACCCCATCAGCCCACCTCAAGTCCTAACCCCTCCCCATCAGCCCATTTCCTGTCCTAGTCCCCCCATAGCCCATTATCAGTCCTAACCCCCCCATAGCCCATTACCAGTCTTAACCCCCCATCACCCCATTTCCAGACAGCCCCCATCAGCCCACAGCCCATTACTAGTCTTAACCCCCCCCATCCCCAATTACCAGTCCTAACCCCCCCCCCCAATTGGCTCATGTAAAATTAAAAAAAAAAAAAAAAAAAAAAGCTGGCTGCTGCCACTGCCGCCGCAGCAGCAGCAGAATGGAGTGTCCCCCGGGGCCCCCTCTGCCCGGCTGAGCTATCCCGGCCCGGCTGAGCCCCTCTGCGCCGGCTTTCAGCTACACGAAGGGAGAGTGTCTCCCTCGCGTCTCTGTTAAGCCCGCAGGGGCTGATGGGAAGCAGGGGCTGATGGGAAATTTCCCATCTGCCCCTGCGGGCTTAACAGAGATGCGAGGGAGACACTCTCCCTTCGCGTAGATGAAAGCTGGCGCAGAGGGGCTCAGCCGGGCCGGGCAGAGGGGGCCCAGAGGGACACTCCATTCTGCCGCTGCTGCGGCGGCGGCAGCAGCGGCCAGCTTTTTTTTTTTTAATTTAATTTTTAAAAAAGCAGAATGTTCTTTGCGCGGGGCCCCCTGAAATGCGGGGCCCTGTGCAAAAAACATTCTTGCTCAATGGACGGGCCGGCCCTGTTGAGAAGTATAAATGATTGGTGGATATAAATGCAATAAATGGCATGGAAGTGAATTTGCAGATATTTATATTGCACAGATCCAAGTATTATTTTCACTCCGCTTTAGCAGATTGATTCCCCAGATGGATACTCTGTCTTCATTCCTAAATATGCGTACAACCTCAGAGAAAATGGTTAAAGTATAAACAGTTTTCTAAGATACTGATATCATGCTGGGAATGCACATGACTTAATGAGATGCAATTATTGATATTTCTTTATTAGTTTGAGGTGGAAGGAGGGATACCTTTCAAATAATGGGGTTTTGGAACCAAAGCCATCTCCATTGTGAGGCACTTGTTGTTCTGTGTCCTTTGTGGCTACCTTCTGCTATATGTAGTAGAGATGGCAGGGGGAAGAGGGGGCAGATTGGAACTGCAGATACTGGCTGGTTTAAGATTGGCAGAGTGAACCATATCCTGGTTTCCTAAGCCACAGCAGTGGTCTCTAATGGCAGATCAGCATTGGGGAAACAATACAGGATGTGCAGGCAGTCGGACCTGGAAGCACAACCAGTTTATGCCCTGAGGAAGGGCACCCTATGAACATCTTGCCTTGTGTTTTTTTGACTTGCAGAATATATGGCGGTAGATTCCCCAATCAGTTCTATTTTACTTGCAAAACAGGCTCTTTGTATTAGAAACAAACCAATAAATTGAATTAAGTAATATTACAGAGAGAAAATATAGTCCTATCTTTCAGAATTCACTTAACTGTAACAAACCTCTAGTTTTATTTAATTGTATTGTCTTAAGTGGATGTTCACATTAGAAATACATTTTTATAACATAGCTCTGCAGAGCAGGATCTAAGATTCATAAGCCACGCTATGTAGATTTAAAAGCATATGCTGTGCCTTTCAGTGGTGGCACACTTAACGAGGGGAAATTCTCATCTATGTGACAATGATAATTCTCTTAAATTCTGTAAACAAAACAAAAACCCCAAAACAAAAAAAAAACTCCTGCATGTTCTGGTGATAAATTAATTAATTAATTAATTAAATATTTCTTATATACCGCACTATTGTCATCAGCGCGGTTCACATGGAACAAAAACATATACATACAGGATAACTGTAGTACATTTTACATGTAACAGGGATTTGAAAACTTGGAAGAAACAGGGTTGTCTATTGTGACATAGCAAGTCCTTCTGGCCCGGTAGAAATGCTTGAAAACCAGGTAGAAAGTGCAGGGCTGCAAGATAAACAAAGGCACATGGCTACCAGTTGTCAGGGAAACAAGGCACGAGAGAAGGAAACACGCCCCTGCTATCAGTTTAGCAAAGAGTCACGGGGAAAGTCTGAACACCTGCTAGGGGGTGGAGCCAGGCCCTACCCAGGAAGGCTGTCTCATAAGGAGGCCCCAGCAGGCAGAGAAGGAGAGGAGAGAGAGGAAAGCAGACTTCCGGTCAGAAGTTGGAAGGAGTTTTCAGCTGAAGGGAGGTCAGAGGCTCCGGCTGAAAGCTATCGAAGGAGCAGACCAGACCAGCTGAAGCATACACGGGATTACAAGCAGACAGGAAGGCATTTGGAAACTGCCTCACACAGGTTCAGCAGGGAACCAACCGGTATTTTTAAACCTCAGAGGAAGGCCTCCACAGCCAGGTCCCCAGGTAAGCCCAAGGGCTGGGATTACAGGAATCCATGTGAATTTAACAGCCTGGAAGGTTGGGGCTACGGTACTGGCTTTAGGCAATACTTAAACCCTGAATGTATTGAAAGGCTCAGGGTTGGAGAAAAGGGCGCGGCCCTAGAAAGAACTGGCCAAACTAATCCTAGCTCAGAGGTGGAACTTATGGACACAGAACCACCTTGTATGAATTATCCCACAGAAGAAATGGATTGCACGATTACTTTATCTGAACAGATAATATCTTTATGTTAGGAATTTATGGTGAAGAAAATACAAGCTGGCTGTGAGGGAAACAGAGCTGTATGAAACCATGTGCTGAATTGCAACTTGCTGGAAAGAAAATGTTTAATTCACGCTGAAGGAAGCTATTCTTATTTTGTCCTTTTTGCTGCCAGAGAGCAGATATTTTGTGTTACCTTTTTATCCTTGTGAAGTCCAACCCCGGGAGGGGAAATAAATCCCTTTTTGCTTGCAAACATTCTGAGTCACACTACTCTTCATTTGAACTGGTGGTAAACTACATTTCCCTACGAGCACTGCTCCAGGAAGTAGCAGAACATTGATTTAAAGAAGGAACTTAAACTCCTTAACCCCTACCTATGGGTACTGGAAAGGGGAGGGATCACACTATATAAATCATATACAAAGAACTATATACATTAAACGCAGTCAAAATTCACTAGAGCTGAACATGGTGTGACTATTTCTCTTGGAAGGTTTATACTGGAAAATAACTTAGGAATAGGTAGTGCTTAAGACTTTTCCTGAATTGTGTTAGACTGGTTATGGCTCTCAATTCTGATGGGAGGGTATTCCATGCTACTGGGGCATGAATGCTGAAGGCTCTTTTAGATGTTTCCTTGGTGTATTTGACTGTTATTTTCGGGATGATTAGGGTATTTATTGCTGATGTTCTTCTGGTTCTGTTGAGGGCTTGGGTGTGTAGTAGGTTAGTGATGGTTGAGGGTGCTTGGTTGTTTAAGGCTTTGAAGGTGGTGATTATGATTTTGTATTGGATTCTTGCATTGGTTGGTAGCCAGTGGAGTTTTATCAGGATTGGAGTTATGTGGTCTGACTTAGATATTCCTTCAAGCACTCTGGCGGCGGTATTCATCGCTAATTGGAGAGGATTTAAAGTAGATTGAGGGAGCCTGTATAGGATTGCATTTGCAAAATCTAGATGTGGCATCACTAAGGCTTGGAAGATGGTTCTGAAATCTGTAGGTTCTAGTAGAGGTCGTATATGGCGTAGTGTGCGTATCTTGTGGTATATAAGTTTCGTTATATTTTTTATGTGAGTTTTCATATTGAGACGCTGGTCAAGGGTGATGCCTAGGTATCGTATAGTAGGTTTTACTGTTAATTCCTTGTCCTTTATCTTTAATGTAGAAGGGGGTGTGAAGTTTTGGATCTTCGTGATAAACATAACATCGGTCTTACTGTGGTTGATTCTTAGGTTCTGTGTGAGGAGCCAGTCTTCTACTGCTTGGAAGCATTGTATCAGTGGAGTGAAATCAGGATGGTTGATGGAGAATGGTATGTATAGTAGAATGTCGTCTTCATAGGCTAAGCAGGTAACTTTAAAAGAATGGATGAGGTCACAAATAGGTTGCATATAAATGTTAAACATTAATGCTGAAAGTGAGGAACCTTGCGGTACTCCTTGATCTTGCAGGAATGGGTCTGATGTTTTTTCGTCAATCTTTACCTGTTGCCATCGGTTAGATAAATAGGAGTTACACCAGTTCAATGCAGAGCCATGTATTCCTTTTTCGTTAAGACGATCGAGAAGTATTTGATGACTGACTGAGTCGAACGCGGCCGAGATGTCCATGAATATAAGGATGAATCCTTGCCGGATATTGTCTATTCCAGTGATTAATGTATTGAAGAGAGTGATGAGGAGGGTTTCTACTCCATGAGCTTCCCTAAAGCCATGTTGAGCCGGATCAAGTGGAGCTTCAGTGTCTATATGTTGTTGTATTTGACGTTGGACTACTTTTTCGATTATTTTGGCTAATAGTGGGATGCTGGATATTGGCCTGTATGATTCTACTCTTAGAGGGTCTAGTTTATTGTTCTTTAGTAATGGTCTGATGGAGGTTTGTTTTAGGCTCTGAGGAAAGGTTCCAGAAGAAAAGGATTGATCTAGGATTTTATGTATGAAGAAGCTTACTTCACATCTGAGCTCTCTTATCCAGGCTGCTGGACATGGATCATTTGACGCAGTGGTAGCGTTGATTGAGGCAATAGTGCTTTCAATATCTTTAGTTGATATCGTGTTGAACTTGGTCAATGTGGAAGACTGTGGGAGTTTGGATATGGTATGTGGATCAATAGTGCAAGGGTTCATGATTGTTTTCTTCATTTTTGATTTTAAGTAATTGGCATAGTCTTGAGGGTGTATTAGTTGTGTGTGTTGAGGACTTGGTTCTTTTGCCAATGTTTTTACGATATTGAAGAGATCATGGTATTTATTTACTGATTGTTTAAGGAGATTGGTATGAAATTGTTTCCTTCTATCAGCTATTTCTTGGCGGTGCTTACTGAGATATGAGCAGTAAGCTGTGTGGGCTTCAGTAGTACGGGATCTTCGCCAGCGTTTCTCGAGTCTACGAAGATGGAGGAGAGATGTTCTTAGCTCATTCGAATACCAAGCTACATGTGGATGCTTGGACAGAAATGAATATCCTCCTTTGACAAGAATTGCGTCCTTTGCATCCCAGGGTAAGGAATTACTTCAACCTCCTGTGTTGACATCAGTTTTGGATTACGGTTTGTTCACCAGATAATTTCAAATTAGCCAGTAATTGATAGATTGTTGCTTCACCAAAAATAAAGACACACACACATAGCTGACCACAAAAATGATTTGGGTTGAGCTCTGATACTTGAATTTGAACTCTAGACTGGCCGGGTGACTCTGTTATAATACTTTGCATTGCTCTGTGAAGGGATTGTGATTCAATTTTTGGATTAGGTCTTTCACTCCCCAGGCCAATTGGAACTGGGGATGCCACAGAGGCTAGTTGCTGGATTTGGGGCCTATGATTACAGGGGACTGTCACTGCAATGAATGGTCTAAGTGAATTGGAAGGGTGATGGATGCTTGGAATGCCCTCACGATGAAAGTGGTCGGAGTAAATACAGTGACAGAATTCAAAATGGCATGGGACAGACACACTGGATCCTTTATAGCAACAGGATAAAATCAAAATAAACATAACTATCTCTTTTATCTCAACAAATAGGGGTGACATGCACGTACACCCCTAAACAAAGGCATAGGGAGGGGTGACTTGCACAGAGTGGCAGTTTCACCTATTCTTGCCGTCTTGCTGGGCAGAGTAGATGGACCATACTGGTCTGTCTTTATCTGCTGTCATATACTATGTTAAAATAGAGGAAAAATTCCCATGGTATTTGCCAGTGAAAGCTGCGTGATTCTAGGTCCCAGCTCTGATTTCAGTTGAGCTAGAAACCCAAAAGAGCAGGAGAAATCTGTTTGGTTCCCCCTCCTTCCCTACCCCCTGTATCCCCCAAAAGAAACGTTAATCTATTACCCTGTTTGTAATAACTGTTTTGTTTTTCCTTCCAGTAAATGTAGTTCCATTTTTCATTCCAATCTATTCTTCTGAAGAAAGAGCCTCTTCCAATAGCTCTTTGACCTTAACTGGACCTACTCATCTCTTTAAGATGTTTCTTGATGAGGTCTATAAGTTTGCGTATTAAAATACAGCATGGGGATACTTCAGAGAGGAAAATTCTAACTCTTTTGAGTTGCTTATATTCCAGCTCCTTAGTGGATTATTTATTTATTTATTTATTTATTTATTTAACATCTTTTATATACCGCACTATTGTCACCAGCGCGGTTTACAGGTAACAAACATATACATACAAAGAACTGTAATGCATTTTACAAGTAACAGGGATTTTGAACTTGGGAATAACAAGGTACAACTATATAAGGCTAGTTAACTATATACAGATTATTGAAATACATTAGTCAAATTTGGATATCAGTTGGGGAAATGTCTTGGTCAGAAAAGTGTCTGTGATATTTTCATGTGCGAAGGTTAGATTGGGAAATAGCTTAGGAAGAGGTGGTGTTTGAGACTCTTTCTGAATTGTGTTAAGCTGGTTATAACTCTCAGTTCTAGTGGGAGGGCATTCCAGGTTTTTGGGGCGTGGATACTGAAGGCTCTTTTGGTTGTTTCCTTAGTGTATCTGACTGTTTGTTTCGGGATTACTAATGTATTCATTGCAATTGATCTTCTGGATCTATTAGGGGTCTGTGAGTGTACAAGGTTGGCAATGGTTGATGGTGCTTGGTTGTTTATGGCTTTGAATGTAGTGATCAGTATCTTGTAGTGGATTCTTGCGTTGGTTGGTAGCCAGTGGAGTCGTTTTAGAACTGGGGTTATGTGATCTGTCTTTGATATTCCTTCAAGTACTCTGGCAGCAGTGTTCATCGCTAATTGGAGAGGATTTAATGTTGCTTGAGGGAGTCCGTATAGAATTGCATTTGCAAAGTCGATGTGAGGCATTATCAGGGCTTGGTAGACAGTTCTGAAATCTGAGGGTTCCAGTAGAGGTCGCAGGTGGCGTAATGTGCGTATCTTGTGGTAAATTAGTTTTGTTATGTTTTTTATGTGGGCTTTCATATTGAGGTGCTGGTCAAGGGTTATACCTAGGTAGCGTAGTGTAGGCTTTACTGTTAATTCCTTGTCCTTTATCTTCACGGAGGTAGGAGGTGTGAAGTTTTGGTTTCTTGTTACAAACATCACATCAGTCTTGCTGTGGTTGATTCTTAGATTTTGGGAGATGAGCCAATCTTCTACTGCTTCGAGGCATGTTATCAATGATGTATAATCAGGGTGATTGATGGAGAATGGCATGAATAGTAGAATGTCATCTGCATATGCTAAACAGGTGACATTAAAGGAACGAATGAGGTCACAAATGGGTTGCATGTATATATTAAACATCAACGCTGACAGAGAAGATCCTTGTGGTACCCCTTGGTCTTGAAGAAATGGTTCAGAAGTAGTTTCGTCAATTCGTACTTGTTGCCAACGGTTAGTTAGATATGATATACACCAGTCAAGTGCAGCGCCAACTATTCCTTTTTCCTTGAGACGATCGATAAGTATTTGGTGGTTTACTGAGTCGAACGCCGCTGAGATGTCCATGAATATAAGTATGAATCCTTGATGAATGTTATCTATTCCTGTGATTAGTGTGTTGAATAGTGTGATGAGGAGGGTTTCAACTCCATGAGCCTCTCTAAAGCCGTGTTGTGCAGGGTCAAGTGGAGCTTCATTGTCTATGTGCTGTTGTATTTGCCGTTGGACTACTTTCTCAATTATTTTCGCTAGGAGTGGGATACTGGATATTGGCCTGTAGGATTCTACTTTTTGGGGGTCTAATTTACTGTTTTTTAGTAATGGTCTAATTGAGGTTTGTTTGAGGCTTTGAGGAAAGGTTCCAGTTGCAAAGGATTGTTCAAGGATATTCTGTATGAAGAAGCTTACTTCATGTTTTAGATTTTTTATCCAGGCTGCCGGGCATGGATCGCTTGCAGCGGTGGTAGCATTTATTGATGCGATAGTGTTCTCAATTTCTTTGATTGATAGTGTATTGAACTTGGTTAATGTGGTTGACTGCGAATATATATCATTCTTTGTTGGTCCAGAAGTACAAATGTTGGATGTTTTTGTCATCTTTGACTTTAGGTATTCGGCATATGCTTGCGGGTGTATTGCTTGTGTTTGATGAGGTGTTGGTTCCTTTGCCATTGTTCTTACGATGTTGAATAGGTCATGATGTTTATTTAGTGATTTCTTTAGAAGGTTGGTATGGAATTGTTTCCTTCGATCTGCTATTTCTTTGCGATGCTTATCTAAGTATTTGCAGTAAGCTGTGTAGGCTTCAGTAGAGCGTGATCTTCTCCAATATTTCTCGAGTCTCCGAAGATAGAGGAGGGATGTTCTTAGCTCCTTGGAATACCAGGCTATGTGTGTACGATGGTTGGTATTTTTTGCCATGTTTGATGGTTGAGAATTGAATCTAAGGGAGTGATCCCAAGTGTTGATTAGACTGTCCAAGTCGGGTTCAGACGCTTGTAGTGTTGGGAGGAGATTATTAAGTATTTCCTCTTTGACAAAGGGGCGGAACCTCCTAGCTGTTGGTTTCGCTTGAGTAGGTTTGGATTTAGAGGAATTGGAGTAGTTGGGGATTTTGAATAAAATGAGACTGTGGTCAGACCACGGTACTGGTATTATTGAAAGGTCGTAATTGTGGTTGGTGTCTGGGGTAACTTGTGGGACGAATATCAGATCAAGTATGTTTCCCATATTATGAGTAGGGTCTTTGACTATTTGGTTGTATCCAAGGTTGTCAATTGCTTCTATAAATGCTGTGGCTTGCGAGTCCTGTAGGGAGGGAAGGTTGAAATCTCCCATTATCCAATTGGATAGTCTTGGTTTTTCAGTGTTGCAGGCAAGGTCAACTATCGTTGGTAGATCCTCAGCTGATGCTGTTGGAGCTCTATAGACTAGGCTGATTGAGTGTTCTTTGTTTGATATATTTAGTATATTTAGATGTGTTGAACTGATGTTGTTGTCAATTTGAAATTGTAGTTGGTTGTTAGAGATAATAAGTACTCCGCCTCCTCTTTGTTGGTTTCTATGGCACGTGTGTATAGAGAATCCTGGCGGTAGCATCTGGTTAAGAATGACATTGTCAGAATCGGTTAGCCAAGTTTCTGTGATCAGCAAGATGTCAAGGTTATGTGCAGTTATGAGATTAGTTATCAGAGGCCATTTTGTGCGGATGGACCTTATATTGATAAGGGCACAGTGTAATGGTGGATGGTACTGTTGTTTTGGTTGAGGTCTTTTGGTAACGTGAAGGGCAATGTGAAGTAGATGTGAGGATGAGAAGCAGAATGCCAAATATATGCTTAATGACTAATGCATGTGGAACGTATGTCACAAGTGGTGATCAGAGAAATGCTAGCAGGATACTGTGTGCTTGGCCAAATACAGCAGATAGTTAACAATTAACAGAGAACTGTTTTCCATAGGTTTGTAGTAAGCCAGGAAACCACAAAATGGCACGAATTGTATTGACGCCACAAAGGGAGCTTCTCAGCATTTATTTCTAGGGGGAATGGGGCAGTCCAGACTTAAGGCCCAAAAATTATCTAAATAAAAACAGTAAGCACCTGGACCTGGGAGATTGATGTTTATGTTTATGTTTATTAAAATTTGATATACCGCTCATTCAAAAAGACCAGAGCGGTGTACAATATAAAAACTTTGTAAAAACAATCAAAGACAATAGCCAGAAACAAGGAAAAGAAGTTACAATCTCAAATTATAAAGTGGGGGAGCTAAAGAACACAACATAACAGTTAAAAAGAAGGAGATGACACAAAAGGGGAGGGAAGGTCCAAAGCAAGAGAGAAGAGATGGGTTTTTAGGTTACACTTAAAGATGGCATGCTGAGGCTCGAGACGGAGGGAGGGAGGGAGAGAGTTCCAGAGGGCAGGGGCTGTGAAAAAGAAAGCGGAGGAGCGGATAGACTGTAGATGGGCCAGAGAGGGGGAGGGGAGCGTGAGACGGTTGAGGTGAAATGAGCGGGGAGTGCGTCTGGGGGTATGATAGATAAGGAGGTCAGCCAGGTATTGCGGAGTATTGGTATGAAAAGCTCGATGGACCAACGTGAGCAGTTTGTAGTGGAAGCGGAAGGGTAAGGGCAACCAGTGGAGACGAGAGAGTAGAGGTGAGACATGATCGCGAATAGAGGAGTGAGTGGCAATGCGAGCGGCTGTATATTGAATACGTTGAAGACGGTATAGCTGTGACTTAGAAAGACCGAGAAAGAGGGAATTTGCAAAATCAATACGAGATATAACCAGAGAGAGAAGTAGTGTGGCAAGCACGGAAGAGGTAAGAAATGGACGGATAGCACGAATTTGGCGCAAAAAAAAGAAGGAAGTTTTAGTGACATGAGAGATATGGTCATGAAAAGATAGGTGGGAGTCGAAAATAACGCCGAGATAGCGGAAGGAAGAAACCAGTGATATGGGAGAGCCTAAGAAAGAGGGGGCCAGGAGGGGAAGGGAATCACCACGGGAAAACCAGATAGCAGTGGTTTTTGTGAGATTAAGGTGAAGACAGTTTTGGGACAACCAATTAGCAACCGTGGAAAGACAGGAGTTAAGTGGGGAGAGGTCGGGGTGAGAAGGGGAGGTGTGATGAAGAAGAACAATATCATCAGCGTAGTAGAAGGCGCTGATCCCAGTTTGTTGAATCTGAAGGGTGAGGGGAGCTAAGAAGAGATTGAAAAGAAGAGGGGCAAGAACAGAACCCTGAGGGACACCACATACCAAAGGGAAAGGGTCAGAAGCTGGGATAGAGGGGGAGGAGGAGAGGACGGAGCAAGACCATGAGGACAGAAAAGAGTGAAACCAGTGAAGTACCGTGTGGCAGAGGCCTGCCTCTTGGAGACGAAGAAGAAGAGAGTGGTCTACAAGATCAAAGGCTGCAGACAGGTCAAGGGCAACCGCCATCGAGATATCACCACGATCGTGAGCTACGTGAAGAGCATTAGTGAAAGCAAGAAGAATGGTTTCCACACTGTGACCCTGACGAAAACCAGACTGGCGTGGGTGGAGGAAGTTGATATCATCTAGGTAATGAGAGAGCTGAGCAAATACAAATTTTTCCAGGAGTTTGGAGGCAAACGGAAGGTTAGAAACGGGATGATAGTGGGAGGGAGTCATGGGATCAAGGGAGGGCTTTTTCAGAATAGGGCGGATCAGTGCGTGCTTCCAGGAGTGGGGAAAGATACCTGAAGAGAGACTAGAATTAATCATGGAGAGAAGAGGAGAAAGGAGTGCAAGGGATGGATCTAACAGCCAGGTTGAAGGAATGGGATCGAGGGAGCAATAAGTCTTATTGGAGGAGGAGATAAGCTGGTGCAGTTCAGCAGAGGTTAGTAAAGAAAAGGAAGACCAGGTATGAGAATGAATTGAGGACGGCGGAGGAGATGTAATGGGAGGGGGGGAGGAGATAGGCGGCGGACATGAGGGAAGGGAAGCCCTGAGGTTGAGAATCTTGTCATTGAAGAATGTGGCAAGAAGTGAGGGTGGGGGAGAGGGGTGAAGGGAAGGGGCAGAAGCAGAGGGGAGAAGGGAGGTAAGGGAGTGAAGTGTGTTATAGAGATGCCGGGTCTGATTAGGAGCAATTGAAATGGCATTAGAAAAGAAATCCCTTTTAGCAGCATGTATCTGAGTACGGTAGTGGAAGTGATGGGTCTTAAAAGATGAGAGAGTGAGTGAAGATGGGGCCTTGCACCACAGCCGCTCGGCTCTACGAAGCTGGGAACGGAGGAGCCTAAGGCCGGGATGATACCAAGGCTGTGAGGGGTGACGTTTTGTGGGATGAGGCTGTATGGGGGCCACAGTGTCGAGCGCATTGGAAAGAGTGGAGAACCAGAGGGAAGCTTGGGAACTAGGGGAAAGGGAGGGGAAGTCAGGAGGAAGAAGAAGGGACGCAGAGGGAAATTGCTGTATGGTGGAAGGGGTGATATGACGGGAGAGACGCTGAGAGGGAGAAGATACTGTAGCAGATGATTGAGGGGGGGAGCCAGGAAGGGAGCAATTGAAAAGTAGACAA
Source organism: Ichthyophis bannanicus (assembly GCA_033557465.1). Lineage (NCBI taxonomy): Eukaryota > Metazoa > Chordata > Amphibia > Gymnophiona > Ichthyophiidae > Ichthyophis > Ichthyophis bannanicus. The sequence continues at coordinate 254,349,244 of CM066039.1, forward strand.
TAGTGATCTGACCAAGGGAGAGTAACGGAGGATAGGGCAGAAAGGCGAAGTGATGAGGAGGAGAGGGTAAGAAGGAGATCAAGAGTGTGACCAGCTGTGTGGGTAGGGAAGGAGACGTGTTGGAAGAGGGAGAGGTCATCTAAAAGAGAGAAAAGCGTGATCCCTAGAAGATACAGGAGAATCGAGGTAGTATGCTCAGAGGCATTAAATGATTGAATAGTTCAGATGTTTGCATCCAATATATAACTGAGGAGTAGCTTACCTGTAACTTTTAAGATGGAGTGGGGGAGGAGGTTTAAGGGAGCTTAAGGATGCACTGTAACATGTGAATAATGTAGCATGGTGGTCAACCCACTGAACTGTGAGCCAGGTGTCCTGCTTTTATTCCCCTTGTGCAATGCTCAGTGTATGACCTTGAACAACTATCCCGATTGCTCTCTGTGCTGAGACTGAAGGAGAACCACTAAGAGTAGAAACTTTTAAGATGAAAACTCCCCCACCCCCACACTGCAGTCTTGAGGCTTGCCCCTGGTTTTATGTCTGAAACCTAGCTTACAAGGTATGATATGAATGCAACAGTGCAACATACAAAAAACAAAAGATCTAAGATGCCAAGAAAAAGACAATGGGTGATAAGGACGGAGAGTAGATAGCATTCCTTTTCTAGCTATTTTTAATGGAACGGCCATCCTTTTGAAAAATGTCTTTCCCCCTCTCCCTCTCGCTGCCCACGTCACAGAAATTCCTTCCCATTTTAAAACATGATAATAATACTTTCCTGCCGAACTTGGGAGCACTGCAATATTGTGAAATTGGCCTGCTTAGTTTTTTTGGCTGGAGAAGGATGTTGGTTTCTCGTACATAAAACAATAAATTACAGTATTTTATGTATTAAAAAAAAGACATCAGGATTCAGTTAGATTTCCAAATATGTTTGCATTTTCAGACTTCAGCTAAAGTTTGAGTGATGCAAATGTTAACTCATCCCATTGCTCAGAATCTTACTGCTGCTGTTCTGTACTATAGAATTTAAAAGAAAATTTTGGAATGTTCAGATCATGAACAAAAATCCTCTTCCCCATGAGCCTGCAGAAATGTAAAGATGTTGCAAGACAAGTAATGTTTGTATGCTTGCTCATTGACATGATTGAAGTAGCTGTCTTGGGAACTTACTACTGAATGAAGAACCTACTCAATAAGAGCAGACAAGGGATACTGTATAAGTCTTTCAGTTCTTTCAAAAGTGACTTGAAGACAGATGGCTTTTGTTATTAATGTACATAGTGCAGTTGCATTACTGCAGAAGGAATACTTGGGTAGCTTATGCAGGTAGAAGGGCCATGGAAAGGAAAGGTAGGAGAGAGCTGGGACGTGGAGGAAGAGGACACAGTGGCCGGGGGCCCAGGATCAGGGGCCCTCTTCTCGCATTTCTGCCTTGTAAGGTTTGAATTGGGTTTTAGACTTATCTTTTCAAAATCCAAGCTCAAGGCAAGTTACAATTCCTGCACTGTTGTTGTTTTCCTTCCCTAGAGGGTTTACAATCTAAGTTGTACCTGAGGCAATGGAGGAGTGAGAAACTTGCCCAAAGTTCAAGGAGCATTAGTGGGAGAGATGGAATTTTGAACCCTTGCATCCTTGATTCTCAGTCTGGTGCTTTTACTACTAGGTTACTCCTCTGCCTAGTTGCCCATCTATATTAACTTTGGACTGTACCAAAAATGTTAATTTTATTTTTATCACAGATGTATATTTAAATCACTGCAAAGGGAATGATTGTATAACATCGGATTTGGTCACTTGACCTATATTGAAGATATTTATTTGTCAAATACGACATTGTAAATATTGAAAGATGACAATGGATTATGGCTCTTTGAACCTTGGCTTGTGTTAAAGTGTCTTACTGAGTGGTGCAGGATTAGGACCATTGAAATGTAGTTCAGCAAAGCATATTTGTATCACAGATAAATCACTCGCCTTATGAAGGTGAAGCAAATAGTCTTGAATCTTGTAATTAGTTCTCAAGTAGCCCTGGAAGACTTGAGGTTAGATGCCAAATGCAGGTTCCCATGTACAGTGTGCCCTCCTTTAATCACTTAGTACAAAGTGGATACTACCAGGAGTAACAGTGGAGAAGCCTTCTTTAAAATAAGCAACTTCATGATCCACTTGCAAACAAAATTCAAACTTCGTGTCAAAAGGTCTGAATTATGCAAAATTCTGCATGCTTTGTTTGCTAACAAAAAATATTGTTTTTGAGTGGTAGTTTAAAATAAATACAGAAAAAATATAAAAAGTGCAAAATTTTGAATTATTGTGTGCAGAATAACAGCAGTAAAGACTTGTCTACATCTTGTAGTTCACTCAAAATGTGTTTCGACAAGGCCAGATAGTCAACCATCTCTGAATTCTAAGCATGGTGTTGACTGCTAACAGATTAAACATATACAAAGTTTAATTAACAGGATTCAGTTTTGTTTACTGGATGCTTATTTGCAACATTGTCGATTAGAAGATGAGTGGGGTTTTCTTTTAAGGGGTTATGCTTTAAGAGACAGAAAGGGGAGACCTTTCCATAGAAACAGAAGCTCTGGGACAATGATGGTTCTTCATGATGTGATGATGTAAAGTGGGAAGCTCAGAGAAAGTGCAAAGAAATGTCATTGCCGGGAGGAAATTCCAAACAATAAGGTCGTCCTCTCTGAGCGCTTTCAATGACCTCAAATCTGTAATGTTGCGCTCAATTATAACATATCAATAAACTGGAGTATATCGCACACTTATAGCCCCACAGCATAATAAGGTCTCAGACTGATATTGCACTCATAACCAGACTCACGTCCAGCAAATCGGTGCTATAATTTGCATCAACGAACTCAATTTTTTACAGCTAAAGTGTGTGATCGATATTGAAAGTGAATAAACTTATCTTAAAAATGCACCATCAATGCTCTATTCACCAAGGAAAATGGATCCCTATGGGAGGAGATTCCAAGCATTAACAACTATCAGTGAAGAGGACATCAATCAAAAGTGACAGAATTGAAGCATGTTTGGGAAAGATATAAAGGACAGTAGTGAGGAACTAGGGCTTATAATGATACAGTAGGCGGGGTAACTGGATGGGCCAAGAGCCCCTGATTTGCTAATAACTGCTATGAAAAACGGCAGTGACTGGAAACAGAGGGAACAAATAACTAAGGTGACACCAGAAGACATGACTTCCAGCCAAGAACCACAGGATGCGTCGCAAACATTGGTGTCCACCACACCTCAGCATGCCACGTGAGCTCCAAATAGTTCTTGGTAGAGAGTGCTGATAATGTGCAGTGCAGCATTATTGACGTTTCATGAGTCAGGCATTAAGTGCAAATTCAGACTGAATGGATGGATCTCTGTCCCTCTGCAGCCAGGCAAGAGCGGCTATGATTTAATTAGAGTGCTGTGCTGATGTCACAAACTACAGAACAATGCAGCTGAATTGGATTACAGTTCTGTTAATCCTCAATCTTCCACCATTGGGCTTGATGCAGAATAACTAAAGCAACCTATTCCTGAGCCAAGGAGCCCAACTTTTCTAAATACAGTCAAACCTCGGTTTTCGTATTCTCTAGTTTTCGTACGATTCGGTTTTCGTTGACTTTTTTCGTCAAGATTTTGTCCCAGTCTCGGTTTTGTACAGTTGTCAAGATTTCGTACATTGTCTCGGTTTTCGTACAGTTGAAAATGGAGCACCATCTTGTAGCCAAAAGTGGGATTTTCTTTATTTTGATTCTCTTGCTGATTGACTGTCTTCCATATGCCAACAAGAGTCTTCAATAAAGGTAAAAGTGATGTTAAATGTTCATTTATCCATTTCATTAGTCATTTATATTTATTTCTCATTGTTTTCTGTATGTAAAAATATAGTTATTATCTATAAAATGTATTTTTTGTTAATATTTTTGGGTGTCTGGAACAGATTAATTGGATTTACATTATTTCTTATGGGAAATATTGCTTCAGTTTTCATACATTCGGTTTTAGTCAGACTTTTTCGAACAGATTAATCACGAAAACCGAGGTTCCACTGTAAAACATGTCTACTTTGAATCCCTTCAAAAATGAAGTGATTGGGTCCCACCCATTTCATCTTCTGACATAGTCAGTGCCTGTTCAGTTTCCTAGTTTGATTTACTTTAAAAAAAAAAATGTTTCTTTTTACACTTTTTACGCTTTAGCTGTTGCTCAATTTGAGGAGACCCACCTACATTCCTGCTGCCATAATTGATCTTTATCAGTAAGTACTTGTTAGAATCAAGCCTGAATTGAACAATCTACCAATGAAATCTATCTGGTTTTACTGGGTGCTGAGTGAATGAGGACTGATCCTTCCTAATAGCATGTTGTGCTTCTGGAGGGCACCTCAAGACATAAACATAGTTTGCCTGCTTGTTTTTATTTGGTGGGAGGAGGGACAAGGGTTACTGATCTCAAATTAGCAGGGAGGAAGGCAAACTTTCTCTAGGACCAAGCATCACCGATGGAGCCCATAAGGGAATGCTTCCCAGCTTCTATAAGAGGCTTTTAGATAGATAGTGTTCCACGCATACGTGCCAATCTTCCTGCCCGAAGGAGCCATCTTACCTTAGTCTTCTTTTTTCTGCAGAGCCCTCCAGACATCATCTGTGTCCCGGAATTTAGTTTACTTTTCTTTGCTAGTTCTTTTGCTATTTTTCGTTATCGCATGCTGTACAGTGCCTTCCTGCCATCTCGGAGAACATCAGTGCCTTAGCACTGCGTTTTTCTTGGGGTTTTTTGCACTTTTTTTTTTCTTAACCTGTGGGGTTTTCCTCTCATACTCCCTGGTCGAGGAGGATGTTGGCATCCTTTGACTTGGCGGAAGCAGTCTTCCCTGCCATGTCAAAGCCGGCCAGTGACTTCAAAAAGTGCACCCAGTGTGGCTGGACCATCTCTATCATGGATCACCACAGCTGGTGCCTTCAATGCCTCATGCCCGACCACGAACCCTTGGACTGCACTCTCTGCTTGCAGATGATGCGTAAGGGGCTTATGAACCAGGAACAGCAGTGGGAATCGCTGTTTGGTTCCAAGCAGAGCTGCTCCAAGGGTTTCTGCCGCCCTAGGCAGAAGATTCTGCCCTGTCGCCCCTCCTCCCCCCATGCTAAGTAATGCTACTATCGATTCTGGGTTGAGGAGGGGCGTGACTCGGCTCATTGGCAGGCCCTGTGCTTTTGGCACACATGGCCTGCCAATTTTGACCCCCATCCAACATAACTTCTGGGATTCAGAAGTGGCAGGCCATGTGTGCCAAAGCACAGGGCCTGCCACTGAGCTTAGCTGTCCACCCCCTACCGCTGGAATCAGCGTCAGCATGGTGCAATTCAGCACAGGGGCAGAGCGACGCAGCTTGGCATGCAAGGGGGGGGGGGGCTGACCATGTGTGCCGGAGCACATGGTCTGCCACCCACAGAGATCTGCCGCCCTAGGCAGCCACCTAGTGGATGGGCCTGCCCTGGTTCCAAGGCATCTACATCGACCTCGGCATTGATACCCTCAAAGGCCCTCACCAAGGCTTCTGCTTGGCTTGGAGGCTGGACTCATTTGGAGCTAAGGGGTCATGGGGCACCGGAACTGTGGCTCTCCTTCGTCAGTGTTGAAGGGCGATGTCGACCCCAGAACGAAGGTGCATGGGCATTGGCATTGGCATCGGAGCCCTTGTCGCAACTCTGATGGTGAGAGCCAGGAGTAGCCCTCCAAGCTGCTCTGGTAGGAGGAGTTACCTCCTGAGACTCCAGTGATTCGGCATGGGACTTCCGAGGCTGTGACCATCAAGACGTCCTGCCAAGGGAGCAGACATTGGCAGCAAAGGCTGCGGTGCCAACTCCGGTGGCAGCAGAGACCTCTATCCTCGCAGAGAGGATGCAGGCACTCGAGCGTAGCCTCGCTGGATTCATGGCTCAGCAGGCTGCCAGGGACCTGGTGACCTTTGATTCTTTGGCACCAGTGATGGCCTGTCCATGGTGAGTGCCTCACCTGCAGAAGTGCAGCCCATCCTTAAGGTCATGCTCTCTCAGGCGGCTCTCGTGAGTGTTTGAGGTCCCTCTTGGTGCAGCGGGTGTCAGCTCTGAATGCTTCAGGTTCAGACAGACGGGAGCTGAAGACGCCTTTGACTTCGCCCAAGCGTCTCCGGCGCAGTCACCATTTGCGGTGATATTTTGAGTTCCACTCGGACTCTGATTGGAAGACCAAAGAGGAATCTCTGGAGACGGCCCGTCACTGCGATGTCCCCTCTGATCCCTCACCTCTCTATGAGTGGAGGAGGTCCCTCCTCCCTGAGGATCCATCATGCAGAACATGGGGAAGGCTTTTTCCTTCACTGTTGAAGCGGAAGAGGAATCTTGGGCAGAGGAGTTGGAAATCTTCCAGCATCCGACTCCCCCATTATGGCTCTGATCCACCCAATCCTGGAACAGCTTCTCTTTGGGATATGGGAAACATCACTCACAGGGTCAATGGTCAGCCGACGCCTCGATTCCACGTATCGAGTGCGCAAGAGCCCTGGGTTTGAAAAAGCACAACTCCCTCATAACTCCATGATGGTGGAATTGGCCATGCGCCGGATTAAAAGTTCCAAGATGCACTCCTTGGTGCCCCTGGGTATGGAAACATGCACCTTGGGCGGCTTTGGTAGGAAGTGCTATCGGGGCTTGATGCTGATGGCTCGAATCCAAGCATACCAGTTATACATGGTCATGTATCTGCGTGACCTGGTGGGGGACCTTGCTGGGTTCTCAGCTGGTCTGTCAGGTGAGCACCTTGAGCGCTTCCAGAGCCTGGTGAGCAAAAAGAAGGAGTACTCCATCAGCTAGGCGGCCTGCAACAGGTTTGAGTCCATGGCCAGAATGGCTGCTGTGGGCATCTGTGCCGCTGCCTGGCATGGCTACAGTTTTTGGACTTAGAACATTGGGTTCAGGACAAGTTGGCCAATATCCCATGCTGAAGAGAGAACCTTTTCAGCAAACTCATGGCGGAGAAGGCTGCAGAGTTGGAAATGAGGGAGGAGTAGCCTGGTGGTTGGGGCAAGGTACTTCAGGCTGGAAGGTCGGGGGTTCAAATCCCACTAGAGGACAGCAACCTTGGGCCGGAAGGACTGGGGTTTCTAGTCCTACAGATGCTCCTTGTGGACTTGGGCAAGCCACTTAACCCTCCATAGCCCATGTTCTCTGTAAGTATTAGTGTATGTGTCTCATATCCCCGCGTGTTAAATGTATCCCCCAATTGTGTTGTGACCACTTTGATTGAAGGATAAGGTGGTATACAAAAACTGTCTAAATAAATAAAATAAAATAAATAGAAATGGAGCAACTCACCATGAACAGGCTTTCAAGAGAGACCGCTGACCCTTACAGGAAAGAGGCTTCATTGAAGAAGCCCTTTTACTCGAAAAAGAAAGACCTGTGGTACTTATACACATTATTCGTACCAGCCGCCCCAAAAGGGAAACAGGCAAAGGGTCAACATCAGAGGCAGCAGCACAAGCTGAAAAAACCTCAACCAGTGGTGCAGCTCCAACCAGGTGGGGGTTTTTGACTCCTAGCTTCTGACTATGGCCCATCTTCCCTTCCGAGCCTCTGTTCTACCACAAGTGGGGAGTGCGGTTGATACACTTTGAACACAGGTGGCCCAGCACAACAACTGACGCCTAGGCACTGCAGGTGGTCCGTGAGGGCTACCTGCTGCGCTTTAAGCAAATTCCTCCCATCTGTTTTCCAGGAGAGTACCCTCAAACTTCACCATCATGGACTAGAAGTCCAGGCCCTCCTGGCAAAATGGGCGGTGGAACTTGTTCCATCATTTCAAACAGGACAGGGTTTCTACTCCTGCTACTTCCTGATTCCCAAGAAAACTAATGGATTCTGACCCATCCTGTATCTCTGCAGTCTCAGTCGCTCCCTCATGAAGGAAAAGTTCAAGATGGTATTCCTTGGAATGTTACTGCCCTTCCCTTCCCTATATATGTATCTTCATTGACCCCCCCCCCCCCCGCACCATCAGCACCTTTGCTTCATGCTCAGCAGACAGTACTATAAGTACAGGGTTCTGCCCTTTGGCCTTGCCTCCGCCCCAAGGGTCTTCACCAAGTGTCTGGCAGTTGTTGCTGTCTTTCTCCAGATCCTGGGAATCTTTGTCTTCCCCTACCTAGATGACTGATTGGTGAGGGGTATGACGCCAGATGAGGTCCAGAAATTCATAGAGCTCACCATTTAGATGCTGGAACAGATGGGCTTTGTCATCAACTACCTGAAGTCCTACCTGCAACCCTCTCAGTGCCTCGAGTTCATTGGGGCTCTTCTCAACACCACTCTGGTTCAAGCTTTCCTTCTGGCGGACAGGGCCCAATGCCTAGTTCTCTTGGCAAGGAATATCCAGAGTTGCCCAGTTGTCAAGGCTTGGTAGGTGCTGTGCTTCCTGGGCCACATGGCCTCTACAGTCCATGTTAGCCTCTCGGCCTGACTTCAGATGAGTCAGATGCAGTGGATTCTCTGCACAGTGTGGTGTCAGGTGATGGGAGTCTTTCGGGCAGGGTCACAGTGACTCCGACCCTCCACGAGTCCCTGTCCTGGTGGCAGTATCTAACTCACCTGCTTGCGAGACTTCCCTTCCAGGCTCTGCCGTACCAGCAGGTCCTAACAACCGATGCATCTAAACTCGGCTGGGTGTTTTTTCTAGTGGCTATAGCATTTGCTTGGTGGGTGTCCGAGCTGCAGGTCTGGGCAAGGGGCCTTTCTTGGTTATCTCAACTGCTTCTGTCTCCTTGTGGACTGTGCTGTTCTTCTCCCAAAGTTGCAGCCCTCTTTTTATTTTAACCAGACTGTCGTTCTGCCCTCCTCAGAAGAGGAGGATTTTCAAAATGTTCCCTTGCTGCATCTGGTGGATGTGTGGAGAGTGTTGATCAGATACCTGGGAATTACTAATTCTTTCCGTTGATTGCATCATCTTTTTATCCACCTCGGTGGTTTGAGGATGGGACTGGCAGTGGCCAAGTCCTCTATCGTCCCCTGGATTAGAGGCCATTGGTTAGCATACATTTCAGCTAGTAAGCGTGTGCCAGAGGGAGTCGGAGCTCACTCCACTAAGGTGCAAGCCGCCTCCTGGGTGGAGCCTGCCCCATTGTTTCCAGAGGACACCTATAAGGCAGCTACTTAGTCTTCACTGAGCACCTTTGTGAAGCATTACAGGTTGCTTGTGGAGATTGCCTTTGGCAGGGCAGTTCTGTCCAGAAGCCATCTTCCTCCCACCTGGGCGCTGACTGGAGCCCACTTGTCTGGAATGAGCTAGCAGGATAATGAAGGTGAAGTTTTACATACCTGATGATAATTTGCTTTCCTTGAATCCTGCTAGCCCAGTTCAGGACTTACCCCGGATAACTTTTTGTAAGTTGCAAAGCCCTGCTACCTTTTGTTGGCTTGGTCAGTATCGGTGCCTGGCACAAAGTCCGTTATGGTAAGAGTGCTGAATACGTACTCAAGATGTTTGTTGCAAAGTTGAATTACTGGTTACTATGGTTTGGGATTTCTGAGTTTTTCAGTCTTGCTTGCTGCTTGGAAAGTGTCATACTGGCTTCTATCAGTGCTGCCCCAGCATATCTACTGAGTGCTGACATCGCTGAAAGTTTGTTCAACTCTCTCTCCACCTGCTGACAAGGGATCATAACCCCACTCATCCAAACTTGCCTAACAAGATCCAAGGAAAGAAAATGATCAGGTATGTAAAATTTCACCATTCTGCACGGCTAGATATACTTGATTTAAATGCCGTCACCAGAGTTTAAATTAACCTGCTTATAGCCACCACTGAAGATTTACCTCATGAGCTGAAAAAATAAGTCCTCTGTTGTTTTAAATTATCTAAATTTATATTTAGATTATGCGAGTTTTTAAAAGTTTATTTTTTTGTCCCTTCCCAGAATCCGATAGATGCTGGATGTCATTTATCCTAGAGCTGAGTACATTTGTATTTCAGAAGTGCTGTAATCATGAAGGGCATTTGGATTCCTGTTTGAAGAAAAGGAGTTGATTTTTAAACTTTTCCTTGTTGGAAATTATACAGATGTAAGAAATATGATCTGTTTTGTGGCTTTGTGAGCCCTCTATTTTGGCACTGTATCTATTGTGTGTGTGTGGGCAGCAAACATATTAGAGAAAGAAATTTCCATGAAAAGTAGTTGGTGTTTTGGATGCTGATCAAATTTAATGTTATGACCTAATGTTTCATATACCTTCCTGTAATCCATTCTACTCTCCCCTTTTATGATAAAATACCATAAAAAAATGCCTCCTGGGGCCAATTTAGCCATTTGCTACCCCCACGTATTTGTCCAGTGAAGAAACTTTATGTACTAAGAAAGGCAGAGATTCATTAACCAGATGGGCTGGTTATTTAAAAAATTTGTTTTAACACGTCAAGATAGTCTTTAAGAAGCCTATACGAGGGCATCAGCCCCTGACAGAAGAGAGCAGTCACCCCTTGACCTGTTTCTGAAATGCTGAGACTACTTGTTCCAAGTCATTCTCTTTCTGATATTCCTTATTCTGTGATTCAGTGCCTGCCTGCTTCTCTTGTGCTATTTTCATAAAATCATAAGAAATGTTCAGAGCTGGACAGGACTGCTGTAGTCAGTGGAAGAAGGACAGGGCATGTGCTATATACATTAAGGCCAGAATTTTGAGGTCCGAATAGCGGGGTTGTATATCCGGTGTGGATGTACAACCCGCATTCAGCTGCTGCTCCCAATTCCATCCTTTGGTCTCCCCGCATGTACAAGGCTGTTGTGCGGGGAGCCCTGGACGGAGGCAGGAGTGGGCGATGCGGAGGCGGAGTGGAAGGAGGGCTGAAGTGGAGCGGGGGAGTGGGCCAAAGCGCCCTGACATACAGAGGCCATTCAGGTCAGGCCTCTGTACGTCCGGCGGCCTCAATTTGGACGTCTGGCTTATTCTACCTCGAAGGCATGTGATCGGGGCATGCAGCCCCCCACAACAACAGGGCTGCCATGGGTGGGCCCCTGCTGCCCGATCCTGGCTCTGGCTGCCACCACCGAGGGTCGGGCTGTGGGGAAAAGAGCTATTCTTTGTGGGTGGGCATTTGCTGCTCAGTTTGGACATGCAGAGGCTGGCCAGGCAGTGCATGGGATATCTACAGCAGCAGAATAGGGGGCACACTGGGCCATCTAAGTGCCCTGATTCTGCAGCCACAGGAACGTATAGTTTTCGTGGTTGCAGAATCGGGTGCACATTGGCCCCGTTTATTTTCTGGATGTCTGGATGTGCCCGGCTCTGAATCAGCCTCCATGTAATTGAAGACATGTATGAACTGTCTTACTAATAATGCAGCAGCCACATTTCAGCCTTTTCCTAGATCTTTACCTAACAAGACTGGTTTTCAGGATAGTTAGAGTGAGTATATGGTGTAAATATTTGTATACAGTGATCTCCAATGCCTGCTCTTAAAAACAACCTACCAGCGATAGAGTGGCTACAGTTTCATGAGGGGATGGCTAGAGAGAACAAACTCGTATTTTACGTAAGATATGATGTTATTCTAGTTAATGGTGTTATTCTAGTTAATGTTCATAACGTGTTCAATGTAAAAAAACGTGTATATAGTTAACACAAGTTCCATGTAAAATATACAGATGTATATTGATTTTTGTTCAATGTGAACCGCCCCTGATCTCTGGAAGGGGCGGTATATAAAAAACTGTTAAATAAATAAAATAAATGTGGCTACTCCAGCATAGATAATGATTATAATCTCGACAGGCATAGTCTGTTAAACACTATACTAGGCTATAGTGAAGACTGAATGAATCTGTCTTTCTTAAGAAAAGGGCTTGGAACAGTTTTGTTGATTTTTGAAAGTCGCTGTCTATGGAACGGGAGGCACCTGATAAGCTAATTTTATTGTTTCTTGTGTAAAATGGAATGCTGATCATTCCCACCTCATGCAAGAGGGTCAGAAATGCAGGCAACATTGCTGGATAGCTTTCACTGTAGTAATATGTCACAAAATGTTCTTCATCCTGATGAAGAGAGGCATCTATTAACAAACCAGGGGAGGGGGTAGAACTTGACTGTTCAAAAAAAATGATATAATTTTCTATTTTTGTTTGCCTCATTGATTGCAGCACCTGTAAGCAGACCTCATGTCTCTTTGCCATTAGACACAACTGTCTCTTCTGGTCATGTCTGGGGACCTGCTTCACCTGAGGTTCAGGGCCTAAAGAAATTTGATCATATTATTTCTACGTTGGTTGCACTCCATTGGTTGCTTATTAGGTTTTGTTTACAGTTTGAGTGTTATCTTTTTAAATCTTTGTATCTGCAAGCTTCTTCAAAATTACATTCTTTGTTAGTTCCTTGTATACCCGCTCGTACTTTGCGATCAGCATTGCAGGGTCTTCTGAGTGTCTCTTCTGTTAGTGAGGTTCATTATGAATGTACATGTTATAAATGTCATTATCAATGTTACTATGTTAAATTTTCATGTCTGCAAAAAGGCAGACTTTTCCCCTCAATTCTTCAGCAATAGCACTCACAAATACATTGAACAGTACTGGTCCCAGGACTGATCCCTGGGACACACTACTCACTTTCCTTTCTTTCAAGTGAGTTCTGTTTACCACCACCTTCTGTTATCTCAGTCAACAATTTCTGATCCAGTTCACCACTTTGGGACCCATCTCCAGGCTTCTCAGTTTGATAAGCCTCCCATGATGAACAGTATTCAAAGGCCTTGCTGAAATCTAGATATCATATCCACCTCATTCCCTTGATCTAGTTCTCTGCTCACTCAAAGAACTCAATCAGATTTGTTTGGCATGATCTTCTTCTCTTGGTAAAACCATGTTGCCTCCGATTATGCAATCCATTGGTTTCCGGAAAGTCCACTATTCTTTCTTTCAAGAGCACCTCCATTACTTTTCCTACCACCAAGGTAAGGCTTAACAGCCTATAGTTTGTCACCTCTTTCCTATTACCACTTTTGCAACAGAGTGGACTCCTCTCAAGGAGTGGAGAACATGAGGAAAGAGCTACAAAAACTGGAAGAATGGTCTAATGCTTGGCAGTTAAGATTTAATGTGAAGAAATGTAAAGTCATGCTCTTGGGATGCAGAAATCCAAAGGAATTGTATGCGATAAGGGGTGAGATGTTAGTGTGCACGGACCAGGAGAAGGACCTCAGAGTGATAGTGTATGAGAATCTCAAGGTGGCAAAACAATGAAACAAGATGGTAGCCAAAGCCAGAAGGATGCTGGGTTGCATACAGAGAGGAATGACCAACAGAAAGGAGGAGGTATTAATGCCCCTGTGCAAGTCATTGGTGCGGCTTCATTTGGAGTATTGTGTTCCGTTTTGGAGACCATGAAGGTCATTGCAAAATGCAGGTTGCAGGGCTATGTGCAGCCCCACAAGCCATCTGGATCCTATTCCCTCTCCTTCATATCCTGTGCTTTAAGATGGGGAGAGCTGGCAGGGGGCGGTGTCTGGGCAGAGCAGGGGTGGGTCAGCCTGGCAGCACATACAGGGCCGATTCAGTCACAGCCCTGTACGTACTGCCGGGCCTATAGGGACACGCTGCTTATACCACCTCAGAGGTGGTATAAGTAGCAAAAACTTGGTAGTCGGGCCTGGGGAACCCCCCCCCTGGGGCTGGGAGTGGGGGGACCTGCCACCTGATCCAGGCCACGACAGGCCAGCCGTGGGTCAGGCAGTGGGGAAAAGGGGGGTCGGAGCCGTGAAAGTCGGGTGTAACTGCAGGGAGGACATCCCCACAGGTGGCAGGTGCATGCCAGGTCGTCCTTTGGCCCAATTCTGGGTACCGCGGGAATGTTTGGTTCCTGTGGACCAGAATCGGGTCCTAACAGCCCCGTCTTCCTCAGGGACGTCTGGACAGCCCAGACTTCCTCCTCCCTGAATCGGGCTCCACATCTCACAAAGGATATAAAAAAGACTTGAAACGGTTCAGAGGAAGGTAACAAAAATGATTTGGAGTATGCGCCAGAAGACATATGAGAAGAGACTTGAAAACCTAAATATGTATATCCTAGAGGAGAGAAAGGACAGGAGAGATATGATTCAGACATTTAAAAACTTAAAGGGTATTAACGAACAAACAGAACTTTTTCCAAAGAAGCGAAAGCCATAAAACGTGAAGGCATAAAATGAAACTTCAAGGAGGTAAACTTCAAAGCAACACCAGAAAATACTTTTTCACTGAAAGGATGATGGATGCTTGGAATGCCCTCCTGACAGAGGTGGTGGAGGCAAATACAGTGACAAAATTCAAAATGCCTTGGATCCCTTTATAGCAAGAAGATAAAATAAAAGTAAACTTCGACCTGCACAGAGTGGCGAGGACAACTCTAAACAAAAGCATTGGGGGGGGGGGGGGGGGGGGGTGACTTGCACGGAGCGGGTACACCTACTCTAGCCACCTTACTGGGCAGACTAGATGAACCATACTAATCTTTGTCTGCTGTCATATAGTGTGTTAGTATTTATAAATATATTAAATAAATAAATGGTGAAGTACATTGTCTCTTGTGGATTATTCTTATGTCTTTCCAATAGTGTCAAGCCTGCAGAGACCTCACTTCAGTTTTGCTCCTAAAGTTGGTCTTTGGGTTGGAGTAAGGTGCACAGGGAATGCCTGAAGACTCCTACTACATAGCACTTTGAACCGTGACAGATTTTACTTTTATCAGGCATACCTGAATTTTTACCTGCAAAGGCCTGCTCAGATAGAGCTGATTAAGTTAGTAGTAGGCGGGAGAAATCAAACCAGTTTGTAGAGGGAATCTCAATGTATACTCCCTCTGTGGGAAGGGGTGGTGGTCTGGTGGATGTATGGAATGGCCACCTAGAATAGGTGATGGAGAGAGAAATAGAGAAAGACTTAAAGAACCCAGAATAAACAGAGGATTCTGAGTTGCAAAGAGGTGAGGGTGAAACAAGGCGAGGTACATAAATAATCATTAGCCAGAAAATCATAGGTATCTCCATTTTATATTTCTGGGAGTGAGTGATAAGAAATGGACCTTCCTCTTAGGATCTGCTTGGTTATTCCAAGTGACCCAGACTGACCACTGTCAGAGACAGGATGCTAGTTTAAGTGGCTTTTGGTCTGCCACAACATGGCTCCTTTTATGTTTTTATAGAGTATGTGACACTGCACTAGAAATGAAATTATGCAGACTAGATGGACCATAAGGTCCTTATCTGCTGTTGTTTTTAACGTTATGTGCCCTTAAAAGAACATAGGCAACTTTTTTTTCATCACCTATTTTTCCCACTTTTCTATATGCTGCCTGTATGACTTTAATGTCTCACACTAGGCTGAGAGCTGAATGCATCGGTGTAGTTTGCCCTTCTTACTTTGTGGGGGGAGGGGGGAAGGGAGGGCAAAGGGTAAAGAAGTCATACTGGCAATGGGGGCAGGAGGACCAGTTCATCATTAGTACCTGCAACATTTGGGGGGGGGGGGGGGACATTGTCTCCTCTCCCCATCCCACTGTCTAAACTAGAACTATGGCTGAATGAGAGTCTTCCCTGAGAATAACCCTCAGTAAAGGTCTTGAGTTGACAGAGGTCATCCCTGATGCATTCCTTCCCTTGCTGAAGATGAGTCTCCTGTACTATGGCATTCAGCACTATAGCTTCAGCTGCAGGACCTGCTCTCAGTAGTAACTTATTACAAGTGCTTTTGTCATCATCTGAGGTTTTGCGCGTGCCAGGAATTGATTGGCCAGGTTTCCTTCTGTTCATGCTGCAGCATAGCCATCTAAACACTGACCCCCTGTGGGACCAACTGGTTCCATAAGTTCAGTTGGAATGTGAACCATTAATTATGATCCTCTGATTCCTCCCCCGTCAGCTATTTCCTTACTCACAAATGGTACATCCATGTTTCGTAATCAACAAACCAGCCTTTCTCAGGATAGATGAAAGAAAAATGAACTTGATGCAAATGTGTTTTCTACCATGCAACCAAGTCTGACTGGGAAAGGGTTCGCAGTGGAGATTGCTGTTTTGGGGCAGCTGGAAATAGAAAGCTAATGCCTTGACTGTATAGGTCTGTTATATGACTGGTCAGCTGCTCTTCATAATGTAATAAGCATGGAAGGGGACATTCAGATTTCCAGTATGTCTGCAGAAAATCAACTACGTGTCTGTATACTAGAATCGCTGTTGTCTCCCTTTTATTTTATTTTTATTTATTTATTTACAGTCTTTTATACCACGCTAGTCAACATCAGTGCAGTTTACATGAAACAGAATGACTAGCACAGTGCAGCAAGCTGATCTGTGTTTACAAAGAACAGTTACTACAACTTGGATAAAACTGGGGTAACTATTTACATCTAGGCGACACGTTATGTCGTGTCAAAGGTAATCGTAGTCATGGATGGCTTGCGGGGTATGTTGCTGTAGTTGACCATGGGATGCTGTTCCAAGGGTTGCAGAGCAGAGATGGCATCCATCTGTCCAAGAAAGGTCAACGCATCTTCAGTAGTAGACTGGCTAATCTACTGAAGAGGGCTTTAAACTAGATTCGTTGGGGATGGGTGAAGAAAGCCCCCAGGTAAGTGAAAGCCCCCAGGTAGGTGATACATTAAATACCTTTATTGGAATGGGTAACAGGGGTAACATATGGAAAGCAGTGTGTATAAATGCCCGTAGCATGGGAAATAAGATCCCTGATGTTCAAACTTTGGTGGGAGTGGCTGACTTGGATTTAGTGACAGCTACAGAAACATGGTTCACAGAAAACCATGACTGGGATGTAACTATACCTAGCTATACTTTATTCAGAAAGGACAGGGTAGGAAGAAGGGGAGGAGGAGTGGCACTATATGTAAAAACTACTATTAAAGCTTTGGAATTACAGAGCTTAAAAGGGAGAGAGGAGGCATTGTGGGTTAAACTAGAAAGAGGGAAAGAGAAATCTATTTGCATTGGTGTGATATACAGACCTCCCTCACAAGAGGAAGAGGTGGATAGAGAGTTAATTGAAGACATATGCAGCATTGCTAGGAAAGGGGAAGTGCTACTGATAGGAGATTTCAATATGCCAAATGTTGATTGGCATATTCCTGCTGCAGTATCATCTAGAAGTAAGGAGATCCTGGATTCTCTACAGGGAGAACTATTCAGGCAATTGGTAACAGACCCCACACGTGAAGGGGCCATACTGGACTTGGTGCTTACCAATGGTGAAAGTGTTTCTGATATTGTAGTGGGAGATCATTTTGCATCCAGTGATCACCAGATGGTGTGGTTCAGTATTAGGACTAGGGCTGTTAGAATCCATTCCAAGGTGAGGATCTTAGACTTTAGGAAGACTAACTTTTCGAAGATGGGCCAATACCTCAGGGAGTCGTTAGTGGGATGGGAACAGCTGGGGGATGTAGAAAAACAGTGGGAAAAACTGAAAGGGGGTATTTTAAGGGCAACCAACCTTTTTGTTAAAATGGTAAATAAAAGGAAAAGGAGACCGCTATGGTTTTGAAAAGGAAGTAGCTGAAAAAGTGAAGAAAAAGAGGGAGGCCTTCATGAAATATAAGAGATCACAGAGAGAGGAAGACAGGCATCTGTATTTGGAAAAATTTATAGAAGCTAGCAAAGAAGTCAAGAAGGCAAAGATTCAAAAGGAGGAGGAAATAGCCAATGCAATAAAATGGGGGGATAAGACATTTTTCAGATATATTAGTGAGAAGAGGAAGGGCAAAAGTGGTATTGTCAGACTCAAGGGTGCAGGGGGGGAATATGTAGAAGCTGATAAGGATAAAGCGGAATTGCTTAACAAATATTTTTGTTCTGTGTTCACAGATGAAGAACCAGGAGCAGGACCTCAGAAAACACCCACAAATAGGAACAGGAGCGAGGGACATCTTGAACAATTTTCAGAAGACTGTGTTTGTGAGAAACTAGCTCAACTTAAAGTAGACAAAGCGATGGGACTGGATGGGATACACCCTAGAATACTGAGGGAACTTGGGGACGTTCTAGCAACTCCACTGACTGACCTTTTCAATGCCTCGTTGGAGTCGGGAGTGGTGCCAAAGGACTGGAGAGAGGCTCATGTGGTGCCTTTACACAAAAGCGGAAGTAAGGATGTGGTTGAAAACTACAGGCCGGTTAGTTTAACTTCGGTGGTGAGTAAATTATTGGAACCGCTGCTGAAAGAGAAAATAGTGAGGTTTCTGGAGTCCAGCGGATTACAGGATCCGAGGCAGCATGGATTCACCAGAGGCAGGTCTTGTCAGACAAATCTGATTGATTTCTTTGACTGGGTGACCGAGGAGTTGGACCGAGGGAGAGCTCTAGATGTGGTGTATTTAGATTTCAGTAAAGTCTTTGACACTGTTCCTCACAGGCGACTTATAAACAAACTGAGCACCCTAGGGATGGACCCTAAAGTTACTGCTTGGGTTAGAAATTGGTTGGGTGGGAGGTGACAAAGAGTACAAGTAAATGGAGCTCACTCTGAGGAGAAGGATGTTACCAGTGGTGTGCCCCAGGGATCTGTCCTTGGTCTGATTCTTTTTAACATCTTTGTTAGTGATATAGTGGAAGGGCTGTCGGGTAAGGTCTGCCTCTTTGCGGATGATACCAAAATCTGCAATAGAGTAGACACCCTGGAAGGTGTAGATAACATGAGGAGGGATCTAGCTAAGCTTGAAGAATGGTCTAGAATTTGGCAGCTGGGATTTAATGTTAAAAAATGTAAGGTCATGCATTTGGGCTGCAGCAATCCAAGGGAGCAATACAGTATAGGAGGTGAAGTACTTTTGTCCACTAAAGAAGAGCGGGACCTAGGCGTGGTTGTGTCTGATGATCTTAAAGTAGCTAAACAGGTAGAAAAGGCGACGGCAAAAGCTAGAAGGATGCTTGGGTGCATACAGAGAGGAATGGCTAGCAGAAAAAAGGAGGTGATAATGCCTCTGTATAAGTCTTTGGTGCAAACTCATTTGGAGTATAGTGTGCAATTCTGGAGACCGCACCTTCAAAAGGATGTGAACAGGATGGAGTCGGTGCAGAGGGTGGCTACTAAAATGATTAGTGGGCTTCATTATAAAGCATATGAGGACAGACCTAAGGATCTTAATATGTACACCTTAGAGGAAAGGCGGGATAGAGGTGATATGATTGAGATGTTTAAATACCTCCGTGGCATAAATGTTCAGGGAGAGAGCCTCTTTCAATTGAAAGCAAGTTCTGCTACGAGGGGACATGGGATGAGGGTGAAGGGAGATAGATTCAGGAGTGATATGCGAAAAGACTTCTTTACAGAAAGAGTAGTGGATCCATGGAATAGTCTCCCAGTGGAGGTGGTAGAGATGAGGACAGTAACTGAATTCAAAAAAGCATGGGACCAACACAGAGGATCTCTAAAGGTAAAAAGTGGACTGTTGTAGTTGTTGATATGGAAGGACAGACTAGATAGGCCATGTGGTCTTTTTCTGCCATCATGTTTCTATATTTCTATGTTTCTACTAGATGGGGAGGGGGCTATTGGTTAAGTTGTTGTACTAGATGGGGGAGGGGGCTATTGGAGTGCTGTCTTCTGGGTAGTATTTGAGGAAGAGGTGGTGCTTCAATGCCTTCCTAAACTGGGTTAGGTCAGGGATTGCCCAGATGCTGGGTGGTAGGGTGTTCCAGCATCTGTGTGCATAGAATCTGAAATCCCTTTTTGCTGTTGCATGGGTGCATTGGGTTATTTCCTTCGGGATTACCAGTGTGTTGACTGCTGAAGATCTTCTGGACCTATTGGGGGACATGGTTTGGATAAGCTCTGCTAGTGATGTGGAGGAGAGCCCATTAATGGCCTTGAAAGTCAGCAGTAGGGTTCTGAAAGCGAGTCTGCCATGTATAGGGAGCCAGTGGAGGTGCTTCAGGATAGGCGTAACGTGATCGCCCCTAGAAGCCCCGTGTAGGACTCTCACCGCGGCATTCATCGCAAGTTGGAGCAGGTTCAGGGTGGATTGTGGGAGCCCTTGTAGGATTGCATTAGCGTAATCAAAGTACGGTATAATCAACGCTTGATTGTCCGGAAGTCGTCCGGCTCTAGTAGGAAGCGTAAGTGCCTGAGTGTTCGGATTTTGTGGTAAATTGCTCTTGCTATGTTGCTTATGTGCACCTTTATGTCCAGTCGTTGGTCTAACGTAACTCCAAGGTATCGGATTGTGGATTTGGTTTGTAGCTCTGCTTCCTTAACCTTTAAGTGGGGTGGTGGGGTAAAGTTTTGGTTCCTCGTAATGAAAAGGACCTCTGTTTTCTTCTACTTCAATGTTCAGCTGTGCCCTCTACCCTTTTGTAAGGGATTAGTAATATGATTTAAGTCAAAGGCAATGCAGCATTGACCATAGAGACTGGAAAACATTACCATATTGAACGTATGAGAAATGTTTGCCTACAATAGTGCTGCCAATTTCACCTTGTCTGCACATAATTATAAAGGCACATCAGTAAATCCGGTGGATGTTTCATCCACCTGGAAACCAGAAACCAGCTGTCTTCTTGCCTTGCTCAAAGCCTAACAAGGCAGGCGCTATAAGCTTTCTGTTCTACATCAGACAGATTGTGTTTGGCACAGCATTCTCATTATCTTCCTGATCTCACAAAATGAGATAATCCTAGGAGTTTGTCTTCAGTTCTGGAGCCCTCAGGCACTTACAGATTAAGCGTATGTTCTCAGGTTACCAGGAAAGTACCAAACTAGGCTACTGTGTAATGGAGACATGTTAAGTATGAAGGCCTGGAATAAACAGTAGACAAGAAGAATTGCTTCTTGGGTCCTTTGAGGTCAGTCTTTCACTTTCCTGCTAATGACCACATCCCCCAGTCCCAAGGCTAACTTTCTTGCCAGTGATTTCATATCCACCTCTTCCTCAATCTTTCTCCCCAAAAAATGACTTCTAACAGCTAGCAGCTTGTCCTGAGTTTCTTATATTATTTTCTTATATTAGTTACTTGCTTGTATCTTGTATACATAGATGCTTAGTCGGTTTGAAGGTTATAAAACATATATGCTGATCGAGGAACAAAAAATATATAGGTTTATGGATATGAAGATTCCAAATATTGATCTGAGAAGTAAAGAGCATGAGGACAATTTTAAAACGCCATATCAAGACACAAAGCAGTGTTTTTTATGCATGGAAATAGATGGTCCAATATGCACATAAAGTTATGAGTACAGCCTATATACATACATAATTTTACCCAAACCGAGCAGAGGCATTCCCAAGGGTGAGGATGGGGAGGGGTTTTGTATTTATTCACAAACCTTAGAAAACAGGTAAGTAAATTAATCCATAGAATATGCATATACCAAAAAACAGGTGTAAATATATGTGGATAAATTCCCGGGGGTAATTTTCAAAAATGGAAGTGCATGCATGCTTTCATTTTGAAAATTCATTAGTACTAGCACAGGGAGACATATGCAAGTACTATTTAGGTGTGTAAAATTACCCTCATGTTCAGTGGTGATAGATTCCTGTCTTGGAAACTGCAGAGGAAGATCACTGCGAGGCCTAAGATTACTTTACAAGAGCTGGCTGGGATGGGGGGGGAATGTTGACTGTTGAACAATTTCAGGATTACCCCACAAACATGGCCTGTATGAGAGGCTGAGGAGAGAGAGGCCGCTGCTGAAGAAAAGTCATATGATGCGCCATGCAGCATTTGCAGAGAAATGCAGGACACTGCATGCATGTGGGAGAATGTTCTGTGGTCTGACACGCCAAGGCAGTCAAGTTTTCAGGATAACCACAATGAATATGTATGAGAGAAATTTGCATGTATTGCCTCCATTGAATGCAGATGAGAGATTTGCATACAGTGGATGCAGTGCATGCAGTTTTCTCTCATTCATATTCATTGCGCTTATCCTGAAAACCTGCTTGGCTAGGGGTATCCCATGGACTGGTTTGAGAACCCCTGTACTAGACTAAAGTGGAACATTTTGATCTCAAGTTAAATGATACATGTGACGTAAAACATACACAGCGCATTTCCCTGATAAAACCATCCTACAATTTCCATGATGGCAGCATTATATTGTGGAGATACTTTATAGCAGTAAGGCTTGTTAAGATAGAAGCAAAAGTGGATGGTACTAAGTACAGGTAGATTCTGGCGAGAAAACCTGTTCTAGTCTGCCGTAGACTTTAAACAGCTCAGTGATCCAAAGCAGAATCAACAAAGGCGTAACTTAGCAAGAAAACAAAAAGAATGTCTTTGAATGGTCCAATCATAGTCTAGACCTGAATCTATGCCTTGACAAATTTTATGTGTATTTAGGATCCAGGCCAAAATCTTAGGAATCGGTGCTTATAATCTCCTTGTGACCCCCCCCCCCCCCCTTTTGTCTCTTGCTCTGGTCTCAAATCTCATGAGACCAGCACCAGCATTCCTACACAATGCAGCATCTTTAAACAGAAATATATAGAAAACAACCATGTTAGCTTTAGATAGCCAGTGTCTATGTGTGGGTATGTGTCGAGTGCAATGTTGGTGTGCCCGTCTGTGTGTGGGATGTGGCAATGAGTACCTTGTGTGGGTGGGGTGCAGAGCTGTTGACCATACGTGTCTGTGTGTGTGTGTGTGTGTGTGTGTGTGTGTGTGCGCTGCAGAGGTGGGGTGCCCGTGTGTGTGTGTGTGCGCTGCAGAGGTGGGGTGCCCATGTCTGTGTGTGTGTGTGTGTGTGTGTGTGTGTGGCAGAGATGAGGTGCCTGTGTGTATGTGAGTGTGCGGTGCCTACGTATGTGCATGTATAGTGCCTGCGTGTGTATAGAAACATAGGCCATATGGTCTTTTCCTGCTATCATGTTTCTATCTAGGCTACCCTTCCAAATCAACTACTATAGTCCCTTTTTTCCTTTAGAGATCTTTTTTCTATGCGTTCTTGAATTCAGATACTGTCCTCATCTCTACTACCTCCACTGGGAAACTATTCCATGCATCTAGCACTCGTTCCATAAAGAAATAGTTCCACATGTTACTCCCTAGTCTATCCCCTTTCACCTTCATCCTATGTCCTCTTGTTGCAGAGCTTTCTTTCAGTCAAAAGAGGCTCTCCTCTTGTGCATTTATGCCATGGAGGTATTTAAATGTTTCTATCATATCTCCTCTCTCTCGCCTTTCCTCTAAAGTTTACATATTGAGATCTTTGTCTGTCCCCATATGGCTTATAACGAAGACCACTGACCATTTTAGTAGCCACCTTCTACACAAACTTCATTCTGTTTATATCCATTTGTAGGTGCGATCTCCAGAATTGCACACAATATTCCAAATGAGGTCTCACAAAGAGTTATACAGAGGCACTACCACCTCCTTTTTCCTGCTGGCTATTTCTCTCCTTATGCACCAAAGCACACTTTTGGCTTTCACCATCGCCTGTTTAGCCACTTTAAGATCATCAGAAACAATCACAGCCATGTCCTCTTTCACTTCACCCCCTATACTGTACTGCTCCCTTGGATTTTTGCATTTCAAATGAATGACCCTACATTTTTTAACATTAAATCTCAGCTGCCAAATTCGGGATCATTCTTAAAGCTTAGCTAGATACCTCCTCATGTTATCTACTCCCTCCTGGATGTCTACTCTTTTGCAGATTTTGGTATCATTCGCAAAGAGGCAGACCTTACCCAATGGCCCTTCTGCAATATCACTAACAAAAATGTTAAAAAGAATTGGACCAAGGACAGATCTCTGCGGCACAGCACTGGTAACATCTTTCTCCTCAGAGTGAACTCCATTTACCTGTATCCTTTGTCGCTTCCCACTCAACCAACGTTTAACCCAGTCACTTTAGGGTCCATCCCTAGGGTGCTCAATTTATTTATAAATCACCTGTGCAGCACCGTTTCAAAGGCTTTACTGAAATCTAAGTTCACCACATCTAGGTCTCTACCTTGGTCCAACTCTCTGGTCACCCAGTCAAAGAAATGAATCAGATTTAGAAAAATAGAAACAGAGAAAAATGACGACAGAAAAAGACCGCATGGCCTATCTAGTCTGTCCTTCCATATCAACCACTACAACAGTCCCCTTTTTGCCTTTAGAGATCCTCCGTGTTTGTCCCATACTTTTTTGAATGCAGATACCATCTTATCTCTACCACCTCCACTGGGAGACTATTCCACATATCCACCACTCTTTCTGTAAAGAAACATTTCCGCATATCACTCCTGAACCTATCCCTTTTCAACCTCATCCCATGTTCCCTCGTAGCAGAACTTGCTTTCAATCGAAAGAGGCTCTCCGCATGTGCATTTATGCCATGGAGGTATTTAAACGTCTCAATCATATCACCTGTATCCCGCCTTTCCTCTAAGGTGTACATATTAAGATCCTTAAGTCTGCCCTCATATACCTTATAATGAAGACCACTAACCATTTTAGTAGCCACCCTCTGTACTGACTCCAGCCTGTTTATATCCTTTTGAAGGTGCAGTCTCCAGAATTGCACACAATACTCCAAAGGAGGTCACACCAAAGACTTATACAGAGGCACTATCACCTCATTTTTCTGCTAGCCATTCCTTTCTGTATGCACCCAAGCATCCTTCTAGCTTTGCTGTCACCTTTTCTACCTGTTTAGCTACTTTAAGATCATCAGACACAGCTACACCGAGGTCCCACTCTTCTTTAGTGGACAAAAGTACTTCACCCCCTATACTATATAGCTCCCTTGGATTGATGCAGCCCAAATGCATGACCTTGCATTTTTTAACATTAAATCCCAGCTGCCAAATTCTAGACCAGTGATGGCTAACCTTTTTGAGCCCGAGTGCCCAAACTGCCGCACAAAACCAAAGAATTTCCTCAAAGTGCCAGCACGTCAATTAAACCTTAACAACAAGATTTTAGTATCTAAAAACTCTTTTAAAAAGTTGCCTGAACTATGTAACATCATTTGTAAAGGTTGGAATCTTTGTATTGTCAGAGAATCAATTTGATTCTCTCTCTACATCTGCTTTAACATAATAATCTTTCTCCTTTTGCTCTTTCCTCATTCCTATTTCATCCACTCAAATTTTACCCCTCCATCCTCAATCCCAATCTCCCAATACCCGGCCAATTGTACATTTTTCTTCCCTCCCACACAAAATATTTTTCCCCTCTCCATTTCATTCTCCCAGCCCCATCCCCTTCTAATCTCCCCCAACATCAGCTCCCTTTTAGTTCCAGCCCCACCCAGTATCCGCTCCCTTCTAGTCCCCTCATCAGTCCATTTCCAGTCCTAGCTCCCCCATCCATTTCCAGTCCTATCCGAGTCCCTTCATCAGCTCATTTCCAATACCAGCCTCCCATCAGCCCATTTCTAGTCCTTTCCTAGCCCCACCATCAGCCCATGTTAAATCCTAGCTCCCCTCCACTCAGCCCATTTCTAATCCAAGCCCACCATGAGCCTACTTCCAGTTCTAGCCCCTCCATTCCATTTCAATCCAAGCCCCCACCACAGCCCATTTCCAATCTTAGCTCCCCCCAACACCCAATTCTCAGTTCTATCCTAGCCCATCCATCAGCCCAGTTCCTGTCCTAGCTCCCTCCCCTAAGAGCCCATTCCAAGCCCCCCTTCCCATCAGTTATTTGCAGTTCAAGCCCCCTTCCACTCAGCCCATTTCCAGTCCTAGCAACCCCCCCAACCCATTACCAGTCCTAGCCCCCCATAGCCCACTCCCAGTCCTAATCCCACCAGCCCATTTCCAGTCCTAATCCCCCATCACCCAATTTTCAGTTTAAGCCCCCCCATAGGCCATTACGAGTCCTAACCTCCCCATCAGCCCAATCCCAGTCCTAATCCCCCATCACTCAATTTTTAGTTTAAGCCCTCCCATAGCCCATTACCAGTCCTAACCCCCATCAACCCACTTCCAGTCCTAATCCCACCAGCCCAGATCCAGACCTGATCCCCCAGCACCCAATTGTTAGTTTAAGCCCCCCCCAGCACCCAGCACCACTCCTAACCCCCCCCCAGCGCCCATCACCACTCCTAACCCCCCCCAGCACAGCCCAGCCCATCCCATAACCACTCCTAACCGCCCCCTCCCGCCAATCACCACTCCTAACCCCCCCCAGCCCAGCCCAGCCCAGCCCATCACCACTCCTAACCCCCCCCCCAGCCCAGCCCAGCCCAGCCCAGCCCAGGGAAAATTTTAAAAAAAAAGAAAACCTGTCTGCTGCCGCTGTCGGGGCCGCCGCGGCAGAATCGAGAGTGCCGCGGGGCCCCCCTGTACCCGGCAGAGCCTGCCCTCCCCGTAGCAGCTCTCTCTTTGGAGCTGCAGTCAGACGCACCGGCTTGCAGAGCGCGAGGGAAGAGTTTCTCCCTCGCTGCACTGTTAAGCCCGCGGGGGCTGATGGGAAGTTCCCATCAGCCCCCGCGGGCTTAACAGAGTCGCGAAAGGGAAACTCTTCACTTCGCGCTCTGCAAGCCGGCGCGTCTGACTGCAGCTCCAAAGAGAGAGCTGCTACGGGGAGGGCAGGCTCTGCCGGTACAGGGGGGCCCCGCGGCACGCTCGATTCTGCCGCGGCGGCCCCGACAGCGGCAGCAGACAGGTTTTTTTTTTTTTTTCAATTTTACTTTTAGAAAAGAATGTTTTTTTGCGCGGGGCCCCCTGAAACGCGGGGCCCTGTGCAAAAAACATTCTCGCTCAATGGACGGGCCGGCCCTGCCAGCACACTCACCTCCCGCCGCGCCGCATATCTTAATGGCGGACCTTCCCGCGTGCCAGCTGCAAGGCCTTCGCGTGCCATAGGTTCGCCATCGCTGTTCTAGACCATTCTTCAAGCTTAGCTAGATCCCTCCTCATGTTATCTACACCTTCCTGGGTTCTACTCTATTGCAGATTTTGGTATCATACGCAAAGAGGAAACCTTACCCGACAGCCCTTCCGCTATATCACTAACAGATGTTGAAAAGAATCGGCTCAAGGACAGATCCCTGGGGCACACCACTGGTAACCTCCTCCTCCTCAGAGTGAGCTCCATTTACCTGTACTCTTTGTTGCCTCCCACTCAACCAATTTCTAACCCAATCAGCAACTTTAGGGCCCATTACTTGGGTGCTCAGTTTGTTTATAAGTCGCCTGTGAGGAACGGTGTCAAAGGTTTTACTGAAATCTAAATACACCACATCTAGGGCTCTCCCTCGGTCCAACTCTCTGGTCACCCAGTCAAAAAAATCTATCAGATTTGTCTGACAAGACCTGTCTCTGGTGAATCCATGTTGCCTCGGATCCTGTAATCTGCTGGACTCCAGAAATCTCACTATTTTCTCTTTCAGTAGCGTTTCCAATAATTTATTCACCACCGAAGTTAAACTAACTGACCTGTAGTTTTCAACCGCATCCTTACTTCCGCTTTTGTGTAAAGGCACCACATGAGCCTCTCTCCAGTCCTTTGGCACCACTCTCGACTCCAACAAGGCATTGAAAAGGTCAGTCAGTGGAGCTGCTAGAACGTCCCCAGGTTCCCTCAGTATTCTAGGGTGTATCCCATCCGGTCCCATCGCTTTGTCTACTTTAAGTTTAGCTAGTTTCTCATGAACACAGTCTTCTGAAAATTGTTCATGATGCCCCTCGCTTCTGTTCCTGTTTGAGTGTTTTCTGAGGTCCTGTTCCTGGTTCTTCATCTGTGAACACAGAACAGAAATATTTGTTAAGCAATTCTGCTTTATCCTCATCAGCTTCTACAGCTTCATCCTTGAGTCTGACAGTACCACTTTTGACCTTCCTATTCTCAATGACATATCTGAAAAATGTCTTATCCCATTTTATTGCATTGGCTATGTCCTCCTCTTTTTGAATCTTTGCTTTCCTGACTACTTTGCTAGCTTCTCTAAGTTTTTCTAAATATAGGTGCCTGTCTTCCTCTCTCTGTGATCTCTTGTATTTCATGAAGGCCTCCCTCTTTTCCTTCACCTTTTCAGCTACTTCTTTCGAAAGCCATAGCAGTCTCCTTTTCCTTTTACCTTTATTTACCATTTTAATAAAAAGGTTGGTTGCCCTTAAAATATCCCCTTTCAGTTTTGCCCACTGTTTTTCTACATCCCTCAGCTGTTCCCATCCCGCTAATGACTCCCTGAGGTATTGTCCCACCTTGGCAAAGTTAGTTTTCCGAAAGTCTAAGACCCTCACTTTTGAATGCTTTTATTAGCCTTAGTCCTGATACTGAACCACACCATCTGGTGATCACTGGATGCGAGATGATCTCCCACTATAACATCATAAACACTTTCCCTATTGGTAAGCATCAGGTCCAGTATTGCCCTTTCACGTGTGGGGTCTGTTACCAGTTGCTGTAATAGTTCTCTCTGTAGAGAATCCAGGATCTCCTTACTTCTAGATAACACCGCAGCAGGGATGTGCCTGTCAATATCTGGTATATTGAAATCACCTATCAGTAACACTTCTCCTTTCATGGCAATACTGTGTATGTCTTCTGTTAAATATCTGTCTTCTACTTCTGCCTGTGAAGGAGATCTGTATATCACACCAATGCAAATGGGTTTCTTGTTCCCTCTTTCTAGTTTAACCAACAGTGCCTCCTGACTTCCTTGAAAACCCTGTAATTCTGTAGCTTAAATATTTATTTTTTTTACAATAGTGCCACTCCTCATCCCCTCTTTCCTACCCTGACCTTCCCGGTATAATTACATCCCAGTCATGATTGTCCGTGAACCATGTCTCCATATCTGCCACTAGATCCAAGTCCACCTCCTTCAACATCTGGGATCTTATTTCCCATACCATGGGCATTTATGCACAGTACTTTCCAGATGTTGCCCCTTTTACCCATTTCTATAGAAGTATTTAATGTTTTATATACCTGAGGGCCTTTACTTATCTGGAAGCTGTCTTCACCCATCCCCAGTGAATCCTGTTTAAAGCCCTCTTCAGAGGATTAGCCTGTCTGCTGTGGAAGACATTTTGACCCTTCTTGGATAGGTTGATGCCATCTCTGCTCTGCAGCTCTTGGAAAATCATCCCATGGTCCAAATATTTTTGTTCTGTGTTCACAGATGAAGGGCCTGAAGCAGGATTTCAGAAAACACCCACAAATAGGAGCAAAAGTGAAGGGGTTCTTGAATGATTTTCAGAAGACTGTGTTCGTGAGGAACTAGCTAAACTAAAAGTAGACAAAGTGATGGGACCAGGGTATTTAAGGAACTTGGGGAAGTTCAAGCAGCTCCACTATCAGACCTTTTCAATGCTTCTTCAGAATCGAGAGTTGTCCCAGAGAACTGCAAAAAGGCACATGTAGTTCCTTTACACAAAAGAAGAAGTAAGGATGAGGGTGAGAACTACAGGCCGGTTAGTCTGACTTCTGGGGTGAGTAAATTAATGGAAACACTGTAAAACAGAGGATAGAGCAGTTTCTGGATTCCAGTGGATTGCAGGATCCGAGGCAGCATCGGTTTATTAGAGGCATCAGACAACTCTGATTGCTATCTCATCCCTTCAGTCCAGTTCAGATGCATGGGTTGTGCCCCCCAAGCAGCAGATGGAGACTGACAGGCTTTGCTGATGTCATCTATTAAGGGTGCTGTGCATCACTAAGCTAGCCAGTATTGCTCAGTCTCCAGCAGATGGGGACAGTGCTGTGCATCTGTGTTGAACTGTAGGAATATGTTGGTGGAGGACAGCAGTAGAATTGAGCTGGTATTTAGTGAATAGGTTCAGCATTGTGCTGGGGCTCCAGTGCCTGTGGACACTGCAAAAAAAAAAAAAATTATCAATTGGAGGAGAGCATTGCTAGAGCTTGGAGAGCTCTGTTGATCCTGGAGGTGTCAAATTCATTTCAGCAAGTGTGATAAGGGTTTTTCCCTGAGGCATGAATAGTACTCCTCATGAAAAAAAAAGAAAAAAAAAAAAAAAAGGCCCAGCTTAGTGCTTGACTGTTCTTGCCCGGCCTCAGGCATGGTGAGGTGAAAACTCGGGTGCCCCAGGTCCCTCCCGCTTCAACCCACGTGCCTGCATTTCTGAGCAGAGCTCCAGCTGGGTGAGTGTGTGTTTTGTTTGCGTGTGAGTTGTGTATATCTGGATCGTCTGTGAGAGCCTTCCATTAGGAGGGTGGAAACAGTACGAGTGCATATGGAGTAAAGTGGCAGCATGCCTTCTAACAAGCCCATGCGCATGGATTGCGGCGTGTGCAGGGGCTCTGTTTCCCTGGCGGGCTTCTGCTGTTTCTGCCCTGAGGACAGCAAGATGGCAACAGGCCCTGTGAACGGTACAGTCAGTGTCAGAAGATGATGGGGCAGAGGTGTCCACATTGCAAGCCTCCCTGCTCCTCTGTGGCTCGATTTTGGCAGGGAAGTCAGCCATTTTGAGTCACAGGGAGGCGGGAAATCTGCAAGCAGAGCCCACAGTGACCACAGCAAAGTACAAGAGGCACCAAAAGACCACTGAGCTGGCTCCATTGGACCACAGCATGGCTTTTTCCCATGAATTTGTCCTGCAGCGCCATTAGGCCTACTGCTTGAAACAGGATCGGGGAGTATCTTCCAGCTCACAGCCGAGGCTGTCTGGGGTGGTGGCCCTGGAGCTCACTGCACTGAAGGATGCAGAGGTGGGCTCCTTAGTCCAAAGGGCCACAGGGACACTGGAGCAATTGGAGGAGCTGCTCGCTTTGGATTCTGAGAACTTGGCTGAGGTGGTCCCAGGGGACTTGGAGGATCCCTGTGGGGATGAGGCAGACGCCAGAGAGCATCACACCACAGACCAAACCCTCAGTGGTGAGGGTGTTCCGCAGGGAGGAGTTGTCAGGCTTCATCTCCAACTCTCTGGAGGCTAAAAACATGTTGGTCATGGTCTCGGAGGAGACCGCCCTAGAGAATCCTTTGTTGCAGGGGATCATAACTCCTCAGGACTTCTTCCTGGTTCATAGGGCCATTAATTAAATGACTGATGCGTAGTTGGAGCTGCCGGAGTCCATCCTGAGAGGGGGGACGCACCATCCCCCGCCTGTACCCGCTTGCTCCAGAGGAGAAGGACTTGCAGAAGCAGCCCAAGATGAATGCCCAGGTGACTGCTACGTTAAAGAAGATCATCATCCTGATGGAAAGTGGAACAGTTTTCAAGGACCCACAGGATCGGAGGTTGGAGACCATGCTCAAGTAGGCATTTGAGGTCAATGCACTGGCACTGCAGACCTTTGTCTGTAAGGCGTATGTGGCAAGGACCTGTCTTTACTGGGTGCAGGGTCTCCCGGAATCGGCATCCGGCTCCAAGGTGGCATTGTTGGAGTCCAGCACAGCATATCTGGCAGACATGCTCTATGACCAGGTATGGACGACTCCCAAGAGAATGGCTTCAATGGGTAGCCAAGTGATGCCTGCTGTGGTTGCAAAACTTGTCAGCAGACATCTCCTCAAGGTCTGACTCTCCTGGCTGCCATTTATAGGCAAGCTTCTGTTTGGGGAGGCCTTGGAAAAACTAGTTAAGGATCTGGGGGAGACTTAGGGAGCTCAGCTCCTAGAGGACAAGCCTAGGGGGTCCAAAAAAGATGCCTTGGGCTAGCCCAGAGACTGAGAGGTTCCAGGCTGCTCATTTTGCTCACTTTTAGAGGGGATGCTATGCTTCCAGGAGAGGTCCCTCCTTTTGGGGACAGGGAGCTGGCAGGGGTTTTTACTCTCCCAGAGCCAACTCTTCCCAGAAGACCCAATGAGGCGAGGCAGGTCTTGGTGGAGGAGAAGATTGGGTGAAAACTCTGTTTCTTTTACTCTGCTTGGACCCATATCATGCAGGACCAGTGGGTGCTTGAAATTGTCTGGAAGGGGTATGCACTGGAGCTGGCACAGTCCCATTCCCAAGGCCTTCCTGGTCTTGCCTTTCAAATATTTTGTAAAGAGAGCGGCAGTCAGGGAGACGCTTGACAAGTTATTCCACATAGGGGCAATGGCCCTGTTGCCTATAGACCAGTGAAGGTCCAGTTGCTACTCCATTTACTTCGCCTTCCCAGAGAAGGAAGGAACCTTCTGCCCACCTCTTGACCTCAAGCACGTCAATCAGAAACGCTGTGCTCGGTCATTGTGACGGTGTGTGCTGTGAAGTTCCTGATGTCACTGGACTTGTCAGAAGCCTACATTCACATCCCGGTCCATGCCGAGCATCAGAGTTACCTGCAATTCATGGTGCCCAGGGGTCAGTTTCAGGCACTACCCTTTGAGCTCGCCATGGCTCCCTGAACATTCATGAAGGTTATGGTAGTGGTGGCAGCGGCTGCGGCTGCGGCCTTGCAGCAGGAAGGCATTCTGGTTCACTTGTACCTAGATGACTGGCTAATCAGGGCTCAGTGCATGGTCAACCTCCTTCAGAGCCTAAGCTGGGTGGTGAACTTCGAGAAGAGCCATTTGATTCTCTCTTGGCAGCTGATCTACTGGGGGCAAGATTCGACACGCAGGAAGGTTGGGTGCTCCTTCTGGTGAACAGGATGGTCAGATTGTGAGAGCAGGTGCGTCTCTTCATCGGAATGGCACGGCCTTCAGCATGGCATTACCTGCAGCTGTTGGGCTCCATGGCAGCAATCATAGATCTGGTCCCTTGGGCTTGGGCTCACATGCGACCGCTGCAACATGTACTGCTGTCACGCTGGTCCCCTCAGAGGGACTCTGGCATGGCGGCTCCCCTGCCTGGGAGTGGTCAGGGATGGACTGGAGTGGTGGTGCTCCGCTCTGGCCTTGACAGTCACCCATGTTGGGCAAGGCAGCAACTTGGTCTTCTGTCCACACTTTTGTTGCTCTCTATTGCCTGGACAAGGACTCCCGCCGGGATGCCTTATTTGGTCAAGCTGTTCTCCAGCATTTCTTTCAAACTTAGATCAACTCCTACCCTCCATCCCAGGTTTCGATACCAGACATCCTTGGAGGATGCATGACCTCGTTAGTTATACCTGTGATTCCACAGCTGACTCTGAGGTCATCTCTCTGGCATCTCTGAACTAGGGAGTCCCATATGTGAAGACTACATTCCTGCTTGTTCCTGGAGATAGCGTAGTTACTCATCTGTAACAGGTGATCTCTGGGAACAGCAGGAATTTAGTCTTCACAAACCACCCTCCTCCCCTAGAAGTTGTAGGTCATCTTCTTCTTCTCCTTTTATCTCAGCTACAAACTCAACTGAGGAGGGAGAGCTGGAAAAGCAGCTACGCAGGCACAGTGGGATGCTTCCAAAAGCTTTCATATTGGACACTGGGGAGTGTTCCTGCATGAGCTCCGTCGGTACCGACGTCACCCATATATGAAGACTAAATTCCTGCTGTTCCCGGAGATCACCTATTATAGGTGAGTAACTACACTTTCTCAATTGCCAGGGGGATACCACCAGTGCTATTCTGATGGAGGAGGCGTCTCTGCTTCTGGAGTGGGCAGAGGAGAATCTGGCAGCCTTGTTGTTGGTGCAGGTGGCGGGCGAGGACAACACCTAAGCAGATTTTCTCAGTCATTACCGGGTTGACCTGGCAGAGGGGCTCTGGAGGATTCCGTGTTTCAGGGCATTGTGTGGCATTGGGGGCAGCTGGTGATGGATTTGATGGTGACTGTGGATAATGCCAAGGTGAACTGGTTTTTCAGCGGGAGGTGCAAGTGAATGTTGGAAGGTCTTGATGCGCTGGCGCAACCATGGCCACAAACGGAGCTGTTGTACGTGTTCCCTCCCTGGCCCTTGTTAGGGTGGGTGATCCACAGGATCGAGCAGCACCAAGGTCAGGTGATTCTGATTGCCCCGCAGCCTTGACCTCGGCAGCCTTGGTACGCGAACCTCATACGGTTGCTGAAGGGCACTCCATGATGACTGCCGGTGTGGCTCGATCTGTGCCATTGAATATCCCCTCCTAATACTGCTGAATGTCCCGATGCTAACCATGTGGCATCAGGGCATTCCAGGGCTGGCACGTGAGATAACTGGTCAGCAGCGATATGCAGCTGCTGGCTTAACTTTAACTGGTTAGCTAACCAGCCATCAGCAACCAAGCATACCGGATATTCAATGCCAGGGGCTAGATATGAACCCAGCATTGAATATGTGGTCTTAAATTAAAGTGGTGATGGCCAGCCACTTTGTGTTCTGACCATTTCTGCTAAATATTGGCCCCTAAAAAAATCAACTTTCTTAGTGTCCACTCCCTGCTTAGCCCTTAAGATATTCAACCAATCAATATTGTTTCAATCATCCCTTACCATTTTAAGTTTTCAGTTCAATCTGGAGCTAAACTTTGAACACCAGAAGAAATCTGGGTAGCAATCCAGTCACTTTTTCTCTGAGACAAATCTGTAACCTGTGCTTCATTCTTGACCATAAGGACATATATTCACTTATATATCCACTTGTATTCACTCATATTGACTACTGTAACTCTCTATATCACTGAATCAGACAGTTTTTCTTTTAAATGACTTCAACTTCTATAGAATACTGCAATAAAGATGCTTCACACTAAACATAAATATGACCATGGCACTCCCCTGCTCATTGCCCAACACTGTTTACCAGTCTCCTATTGAATCAGATTCAAAATTTTAATACTTACCCAGAAAGTCTTAGCAAAGTGTATTCCAGCCTATCTCATAAATGTATTTTTTCTTATCTTTCTACTTGACTAGTCCCAATGAATAGATTATGCTCCCTAGCCATCAGGTGGAGGCAGACTAGACTAGCTTTCAGTGATGCCATCACTATTATATACTCTGGTGCAGCACTGAGCAAAGACAGTATTATCTGCCTTCAGCAGGTGGCAAGCTATGTGTGGACTGGTGCAGCAGTGCAGATAGGCCTGTCTCTCCTGACTGGGGTTATGGTCTTATGGCCTATGTGATTGAGACCGTTAGCCCAACATTTTCTTGGAGCTTTGTTACATCTTTTTCCTCTTTGAGCTGACAATTGCCCTGTATCCAGTGCTGTTACCAATGGGTTTCTAGTACTGGTGGGTTGGAGAGTGAGCAGGAGGACCCCCATGGGGCCCCTAGGGAGGTTGGTAAGTTTGGGCCTGGACCTAGGCCCAGGCCCCTCTTCCCTCTCACTGTCCTATGTCTCCATGTTCTGCGCTTTTTCTAGTTTTTGCTAGTGTTTTAATTCAGTCCTATTACTTTAATTGGCTTTCTTTTGTGCTGCTTGAATAAAGCAGCTTCAAACTTTTAAAATAAAAAAAGCCTTGATGCAGTTAGGTTTCCTAGTTTCCTTTTGTAGAAGGCTGGGGAAGTCTTTGGTTTCTTGGCTAGTCTTTTGAGGGAAAAGATTCTCTTATTGATAAGGGGGATCAGCTTCCCCAAGGGCAGCTCTCCTTCCTCAAGGGCAGCTCTCCTTCCTCTCAGGACTTGAAATGTCTAGGTGCCTGCTTTGACACTCTCATGGGCAGATTATTTCTCACCCTGGAGAGATTGGTAAAGCTGCAGATGCATCTCATGGAGTTTGCCCTCGGACAGCTCCCAGGGCATGGAACTTCCTGCAACTTCTAGGATTGATGGCTTTGACACTGGAGCTGAGGCCTTCAGCCAAGCATATATATGCTCCCTGCAGAAGCCCCTTTTGACTCTGTCTTCCTGCTCCCAATTTTTCGATAAGAGCCTCCCTCTAACCTGGAACATCCAAGGGGGAGCGGGTCTAGTGGCTGCAAACTCTCCCTCTCGATGGAATATCTCCAGAGGCAGCGGATTGGATAACAGTCATCACGGATGCCAACCTTTTGGACTGGGATCTCATTGTCCGAGTCCATTTACACAGGAATGCTGGTCCCTGCAGGAAGTCTCCTGGACAATCAACAGATTAGAGGCCAGGGTGATTTGCTTAGTTCTGGAGGGCAAGGTAGACTGAGTTTTCTCTGACAATGCCACAAAAGTGGCATATGTTAACAAGCAAGGTGATGCTGGCAGTGCCATGGAGATGGATGAATTATGTTATTGGGCAGAGGCTCATCTGGTGGATCTGTTGGCAGCACATATTGTGGAAGTCAACAATCTACAAGCCTACCTTTTGAGCCAGAACACCAAGGATCCTGATGAGTGAGAACTAAGCCCTCACTCGTTCAGCCTTATCATGTTTAGGTGGAACAGGCTGGTGTTCAATCTGATGGGAACCCAGTAGAATACTAAGGTGAGAAGCTTCTTCAGCCACAAGAAAGATCCACCTCTGCAAGCTTAGTCCCAGGAGGAGCTCCTGAACGTTTTTCCTCCGTGGCTGTTGGTGAGCAGACTTCTGCACAGGATTAGGCCTTACCTAGACTTGATCATTCTAGTGGTGCCAGACTGGCTGTGCAGGCCATGGTATGTGGATCTCTTGAGCCTGTTGGCAGGTACCCCTCTATTGTACTTCAGGAGAGGGGACTGCTGCAGCAAGATCCCTTGTTCATAGAGGGCCCCATGCCCTTTCTCACGGCTTATGCTGTCTAAAAAATGATATGCTGGGGTGGTAGTTGACTTCTCTAGAGGATCTTTGAGAGGTGGGGTTCCTCTTGGGCCCTGGATGCCAATAGGGTGGACATAGTTGCTGTTTTGTCCTTTTTACAATCTAGTTTAAACCAGGTTTTTTTTTTTTCTCTTTTCCTTCTGCACTTCCAAACCCTTCCCTCAGCCTCTGTCATTCTTTCTTCCTTTTCTAAAGTCACCAAGGAGGAAACTGCTCATCTTTAGTCCTCCACCAAATGTACTACCTGTTCTTCTGATCCCATTCCCATCTGTCTACTAAGCTCTACCTCTTCCATCTAATAACATCCTCAACTTAATACTTTCCACTGCAACCATTCTTGCAGCCTTCAAACATGCTATGGTTAAATCCCTCCTCAAAAAAACCTTCAATAGACTCTACCTGTCCTTCCAGTTATCGGTCAATATCCCTCCTCCTCTTTGCTTCTAACCTCCTTGAATATGTGGTTCACCACTGTTGTCTGAATTTTCTGTTCTCTCTAGGCCTTCTGGATCCACTGCAATCTGGCTTTTGTCCTCTACATTCTACAGAAACTGTTCTTGCCAAAGTCTCTAATGACTTGTTCTCATCAAAGCAAGGGCCTTTTCTCATCCTGCTTGACCTTTCTGCTGCTTTTGACACTGTTGATCACAATCTTCTCCTTGATACCTTGTTCTCCCTTGGTTTTAGGGAGCCTGTTAGGGCCTGGTTTTCTTCTAATCACCCCATTCACACCTTTAATGTATGTTCTGTTGGATCCTCCTCTACCCTCATCCCACACTGTTTGTGTACCTCAGGGCTCTGTCTTGAGACCTCTCCTCTTCTTTCTGTACACTCGGTCCCTTGGGCACTTGTGTCCTCCCATGGTTTTCAGTATCATCTTTTTGTTGATGACGTTCAAATCTACCTCGCTATGCCTGAAATTTCTCCAGAAATCCAGGCCCGTTTTCAGCCTGTTTATCTCAACATTGCTGCATGGATGTCCCATTGCCGTATGAAATTGAACTTGGCTAAAGATGAGCTCCTTATCTTTCCCCCTAAAGCCACCTCCCCCCTTCCTTCTTTCTCTGTCTCTGTGGATAATACTCTATTTCTCCCTATTTCCTCAGCTCACAACCTTGGGGTTATCTTAGACTTTTCTCTCTCCTTCTCTGCAGGTATCCAACAGATATATAACATAGCAAATTTCCTCCCTTCCTTTCTGAATACACTACTAAGACCCTTATCTATTCTCTAGTCACCTCCCATCTAGACTACTGCAACCTACTGCTTTCTGGACTCTCTCAGAATCATCTTTCCCCTCTTCAATCTGTTAAAAACTCAGCCGCATGGCCAATCTTCCACCAGTCTTGCTATGCTCATATAACCCTCTTTTCAAGTCACTTCACTGGCTACCTATCCATTTCCGCATTCAGTTCAAACTTCTCCTACTGACTTATAAGTGTATTCATTCTGCAGGTCCTTGCTACATTTCCTCTCTTATCACACCCTATACCCTTCCTCGGGAACTCCGCTCCTCTGACAGATCCCTTTTATCTGTGCCCTTCTCTGCCACTGCCAACTCCACACTTTAATCATTTCATCTTGTTGCTCGATGTGCTTGGAACAAACTACCCAAGTTAGTATGCCAGGCTCCTTCTCTGGCCCTATTCAAATCCAGGTTAAAAATGCACCTCTTTGAGGCTGTGTTTGGATCCTGATCCCCAAATTCTCCTGTTTATCACCTAGCTGTATCTTTGCCAGTTCCCTTGATTTACCCTAGTCCTGAATTATTGTATGATCTGTCTTGATTAGCTTGTAAGCTCTAATGAGTAGGGACTGTCTGTCTTGTACATGTACAGCGCTGCATACACTTTGTAGTGCTATACAGATGATTAATAGTAGTAGTAGTAGGTTTGTCTCTGATTTCTATCAGGAATTGAGTGGCGACCCTTGTGTGCTACCAGGGTGAGTGGCATACCTAGATGTGTCCCATTTCCTCAGGGGGATCCACCCC
The DNA here is from genome assembly GCA_033557465.1 of Ichthyophis bannanicus. Lineage (NCBI taxonomy): Eukaryota > Metazoa > Chordata > Amphibia > Gymnophiona > Ichthyophiidae > Ichthyophis > Ichthyophis bannanicus. The sequence goes on from CM066039.1 coordinate 254,387,713, forward strand.
ACCAAGCAGATCCACCCCACCATGCAGCTGGTGTTGAACGATTCTCCTTTCAGCCCCTTTGGAATGCCTCCCTCAAGGATTTAACCTCGAATTTCATATTTCTTCCACCAGATGGGTGTTGGCTACAGGCCCTTCTGGTCATTCCATCAGCAACTATCTCCGTGAAGAGCATGCCATCCTTTCTCTCCAAAGTGCTGTCTCCCTTTCATCATAATCTGTGTGATCTTGCCCCCCTCCTTCGGCCAGACCCTTTGCTGCATCTGTTAGACTTGAGGAGGGCATTGGCGAAGTATCTGGGAACTAATTCCTTCCAGTTGCTGGACAGTCTTTGTCCTTCTCTTCAGCAGACTGAGGAAGGGAAAGGCAGTGGCCAAGTCATCGTTTGCCCGCTGACTTAAGGAAGTTTTTAGTTCAGCCTTCCTCCTGTGTAGCAAATGTGTGCTGAAGGGAGACAGAGCTTACTCTATGAGGGCACAAACTTTGTCATGAGCCGAGTCCACCTTGGTTTTTCTGGAAGACATCTGTAAGATAGCTTCCTGTTCATCCCTGAGCGTGTTTGTCAAGCATTACTTGCAGAGTTGCCAAATTACATAGGTCCAGGAGTGAGATTTTCGGCCAGTTCTGGTTTTACATTTGGCTTGCAATGCAGCATGGAAGTTGTAGTCCCTGATTTTACCCATTGAAATCAGTGCTGCAAGTCCCATAATGCATTAGAATGATGATGTCAGAAATCTAGGACTAGCTTAAAATCTCACTCCTAGAACCGGGTAACTTGACAACTCTGCTACATGTTAGGTGTGGGACTGGAACAGATGAAAACTTTGGCAGAGCAGTTTTATCCTGAGTGTTGCCTTCCTCCCACCCTGGGTTGTGACTGTCTGGGTACATCCCACTCATCTGGGCTGGTCTAGCAGGACGATAAGGAAGGAAAATTTTTCATTCTTGCTAATTTCCTCTATTTGAAATCTGCTAGACCAGTTCAGAACCTGCTGTTGGAAGATTACTCCTGCAGGTTTGGGAGCCCTGCTGCCTTTTGACTTCATTATCACTATCAGTGCCACCTGCAGAGTCAAGTGTGGTAAGAGAGCCAAAACGTATTTGTACAAAGTTACTATTTAATACTTTTCTGAGTTAATCAGTCTTGCTTCTTTTTGGTAAGTATCATACTGGCTTCTCTCAGTGCTGCACCAGCGTATATACTAATGATGACAATACTGAAAGTTGCCCTGGTCTTCCTCCACCTGCTGGCTGTGGAGCATAACCCACTCATCTAGATTGATCTAACAGGAATCAAGGAAAGGAAATTAGCAGGTATGTAAAATTTCTCTGTTCCTTACATTCCTATCAGATCTTTGTTTGGTACAGGAAAATCTGTTGTTCATTCCAACTCCCTCTCGGATTTGGTTTGAGTTAACCTGACAGTCAGCATTTTTCTCTTCTGCACCTACTCTCTGGAATACTTTCTCCCATTTCCGAGAGTAGAAACTTTGAGAAGTTTGAAAGACTTAAAAATGTCTGTTTGAATTGGTCTTTGTCAGGCTTGTAGAGTTAGGATGATACTCATGTCTTGTATACCTGAGGGTGTTCTGCGCAAATATTTTTTAAATTCTATGTAAAAATGTACCAATAAAATATAAAGAATTTTGCAAAATGTTAAAATATGCACATAATTTTCTAAATTTTTGTCATAATTTTAAAAAATTCTTTTGCTCAGAATTCCCCCAGGTATAAATCACACCCAGTCCTTCCTTGCCCACCCCTTCTCTCTCTAACTTCTAGGAAACCGACTCTCCATCAGTCCCCCTCCAGCCCCCAGACCCCCTCGATAATCCATCAATCCTCTCCAGCCCTCAGTCGCCCCCCAACATGATCAATCCTCTTCTGCCCCCATTCACCCCCCCAACACACCATCAGCCCTTCTTCAACCCTCAGTCACACCCCCCCCCCACACCATCAGTCAATCTTCAGCCATTCAGTCCCTCTGCCCTATCATAGCATTTTAAGCACAGCCGCAGGAGCGTTTCCCTTCACTCCCATGGCTGTGCTACACTTCCGAGCTGGCATCACCATATTTAAAAAGGTTAACAAAAGTGCTTCCTGTTTGTTGCTAAGAATAGGAAATGCTTCTGTTGACTTTTGTAAAACAGAGATGCCGGTGTCAGAAGTATAGCACAGCCATGGGAGTGAAGGGAAATGCTTTGCGGCTGTGCTACAGCGAACAGTTAGGCAGGCTCAGCCGCCCTTAAAACTTGGGTGCTCTGAGCCTGCCTCAATATTCGCTCATGCCGATGCTTGCACAGTGCGGAATTCTGTGCAAATTCTGCGCTGCACAGTTGCACAGAATTCCCCCAGGAGTAGTCTTCCTTGGTAGCAACTTTTTCTTTATTTTCCTGTTCTATTGGCTTTCCTATTTACTAATGAAGTTTTTCCTTTATTTTCATTTTATTTTGTACCCCATCTTGATCATTTTGATAGCGGATAAGCAAATTCAGTAAACATAAATGAGACCGTAATCTACATATGAGCCCTAGTCAGCTTGATAGAACTTGAGATATTCTGTAAGCAGAATGGGCAAAAACGGCACCATCTTGCTATACAAAGTTGGTAGACACTAGTCCTAAATGCCTAATAGCTATTATAACTGCAGGAGTTTCCACCAAGTACTGTGTCAAGGAGTGTGAAGACTTGTGCAATCAAGACTTCTTTATTTCTTATTTTTAATTATTTTTAGAATGTTTCTGTAACTGTAGATAGTGAAACATCTCCTACTTTAATGCATTTTGAATTGTATGAGATCAGTTGTGAAACATATACAAGGGAGTGAATGCTCTTTTACAAGGCACTGTAAATACAGCAGGGGTAGCTACAAATAGCATTCTGGGAAAGATTCTAAAACAGGGTGAGGCCATAATAAAAGGAAAGTGTAAATATTTGAAATAAAATGCATCAAGCCAAAAAAAAGAAAAAGAGACCTAATAAAACCCATAGAGGAAGTAATTGAGATAAGAAAACAGATGAGCAGGTAAATTGATAATTTTTTTAATGTTTTAAATTATTATAAACTTTTGAGATGTTGGTACCATGGGCAATATATTAAGTCAATAAATGAAATTTTGAGCAATAGCTACTTTTGGTGCTTTAGTTGTCGAAGGGCTATATCTTAGCTGAAACACATTGGCAGGGCTGGCATTAGGGAGTGGCAAACAAAGTAATTGTCCTGGGCCCCCATATCACAGGAGGCCTTTGTCTGCCTCAAGCTAAAGGAGGCATAGCTTGCAGTAGGCTTTGGGGCCCTCAGTAATTTCTGCCCTGGGTCCTTACATGTCTAACACTTGCCCTGCATGTTGACATCGCAATATTGGGGTTGGAAATACCTTGTGATATTTAGATTTGCCTTCTGTAAGTTTAGAATTAGCTCAGTTCCTAGAAATTAAATCCATTGACTTCTAGTAACAATACTATCCAAGCACAAAATAAGTTCCTCATTTCTATCCAGGTATTAAAAAACTACCAAGCTGATATTAATTATGGAGGTTAGTGGGAGAGTTTTAAACAGCAACCACTGTGGTTAAATATCTGGATATTCAGCACCAATATCTGGATACTGGCTGGCACTGAATTTTTGGATTCAGTGGTCAGTGTTAAAAACATAAGAAATGCCGTACTGGGTCAGACCAAGGTCCATCAAGCCCAGTATCCAGTGGCCAATCCAGGTCACAAGTACCTGACAGGTTCCCAAAAAGGTATATAGGTTCCACAGTGCTTGTCCCGGAGTAAACGGTGGATTCCTCTTTAATAATGGTTATAGACCTTTCCTCCAGGAACTTTCCCAAAACTTTTTTTTTTAAAACCCATTTGCACTAACAGCTTTTACTACATCCTCTGGTAACGAATTCCAGAATTTGATTACGTATCGAATGAAAAAATATTTTCTCTTATTACTCTTAAATGTAGCTTCATTGCATGTCTAGTCTTTCTTCTTTTTGATGGAGTAAACAATCTATTGACGTTTACCTGTTCTACTCCATTCATTAATTTATAGACTTCTATCATATCTCCCCTCAGCCATCTCTTTTCCAAATTAAAAAGTCCTAATCTTTTAAGCCTTTCCTCATAGAGGTATCCTTCCATCCCCTTTACCATTTTGGTGGCTCTTCGCTATACCTTTTCTAATTCTGCTATATCCTTTTTAAGATATGGTGACCAGAATTGCACACAATATTCAAGGTGCAGTCGCACTATGGAACAATACAGAGGTATTATAATATCCTTAGTTTAATTCTCCATTCATTTCCATATGATTCCTAGCATTTTATTTGCTTTCTTGACCAGCGCTGCACACTGGGTGGAGAGTTTCAACATACTGTCCACTATGACGCCTGAATATTTTTCCTGGTAGTGATTCCTAATGTGGATCCTTACATCGTGTAGCTCTAGTTTGGGTTGTTCTTTCCTAGGTGCATAATTTTGCACTTGTCCACATTAAATTTCATCTTCCATTTGGATGTCCAGTTCTCCAATTTAACAAGGTCCTTTTGCGATTTTTCACAGTCCTCTTGTGTTTTAACAACTTTGAATACTTCTGTGTCATACTTTTGATCACCTCATTCATTATTCCCATTTCCAGGTCATTTATGAATAAGTTAAAAGCAGCAGGCCCAGCACAGATCCCTGGGGTACTCCACTATTCACCTTTCTCCATTGAGAAAATTGACCATTTAGCCCTACTCTCTGCTTTCTGTCTTTTAACCATTTCCTGCACAGATCCCTGGGGTACGCCACTATTCACCTTTCTCCATTGAGAAAATTGACCATTTAGCCCCGGGGTCTCAAACACGCGGCCCGCGAGAGAACTTTGTGCGGCCCGCGACGGAGGGAAACAAAAAAAACAAAAAAACCCTGGCTTCTGCTGCTGCCGTGGCAGCGGCAGAATCAACTGTCAAATTTAAAAAAAAAAAAACTGGCTTCTGCTGCTCAAGCAGCAAAATAAGCTGTCCTGCGGCCCCTTCCCCTCTGCCCGGAGATCCCTGAGTCTGCTCCATCAGCGGCGTGCTTTTCAAGCCGCGAAGAGAGTATTTCTCTCTCGCGCGGCTTGAAAAGTGAATAGGCTTAAGCCGCGCGGGAGGGAAATACTCTCTTCACGGCTTAAAAGGCCCGCCGCTGATGAAGCAGACTCAGGGCTCTCCGGGCAGAGGGGAAGGAGCCGCGGGACAGCTGATTTTCTGCTGCAGCAGCAGAAGCCAGTTTTTTTTTTAATTTGACAGTTGATTCTGCCGCTGCCACGGCGGCAACGGCAGCAGCAGAAACCAGGGTTTTTTGGGTTTTTTTGTTTCCCTCCATCGCGGGCCGTGTGTTTGAGACCCCGGTTCTATATGATGTGGCTCGGTAGCACTTCACTTCACTTGTCAGCAGCAGAAGCCAGGTTTTTTTTTTTTTAATTTACCTGGGCTGATGGGAGGGAGGGGGGGTGTAGGACTGGAAATGGGCTGATGGAGGTTAGTAAGGACTGGAGGTGGGCTGATGGGGGTAGTTAGGACTGGTAATGAGCTATGGAGGGGCTGACTGAAATGGGGTAATGGGGGTTAGGACTGGAAGTGGGCTAATGGCAGGGGGGGTTATGACTGGTAATGGGCTATGGTGGGGGCTAGGACTGGAAATGGGCAGATGGGGGTTAGGACTGGTGGTGGGCTGCTGGGGGGTTCGGACTGGAGGTGGGCTGATTGGGGGGTTAGGACTGGTAATGGCCTATGAGGGGAGGTAAGACTGAAAATGGGGTGATGGGGGATAAGACTGCAAGTGGGCTATGGGGGGACTAGGATTGGTAATGGGCTATGGGGGGGGTGGGGGAAGACTGAAAATGGGGTGATGGGGGGGTAAGACTTGAAGTGCGCTATGGGGAGGTTAGGACTGGTAATGGGCTATGGGGGGTCTAGGACTGGTAATGGGCTGGGGGGGTTGCTAGGACTGGAAATGGGCTGAGTGGAAGGGGGGCTTGAACTGCAAATGGCTGATGGGGAGGGGGGCTTGGAATGGAAATGGGCTGTGAGAGGAGGGAGCTAGCACTGGAAATGGGCTGAGTGGGGGGGGAGCTAGGATTGGAAATGGGCTGATGGGGGGCTAGGATTGGAAATGGGCTGATGGTGAGGCTAGGATAGGACTGGAAATGGACTGATGCAGGGACTAGAAAGGAGCAGATGCTGGGTGGGGCTGGAACTAGAAGGGAGCTGATTTTGGGGGAGGATTAGAATGGGATGGAGCTGGGAAAGTGAAATGGAGAGGGGAAAAATATTTTGTCTGGGAGAGAAGACAAATCTACAATTGGCCAGGTATTGGGAGAATAAGTGGGGATTGAGGATGGAGGGGTAAAATTTGAGTGGATGAAATAGGAATGAGGAAAGAGCAAAAGGAGAAAGATTAGTATGTTAAAGCAGATGTAGAGAGAGAATGGAAAAAAAAAACTAGGAGAGAGAAGAAAGGACAAATGGACAGCAGACGATGGAGAGTTAGCAGAAGACATGAAGGAACCAGAAGAAAGTGGCTGGAACAATTGCAACTGAAAAAAAATGCACAAAAGGTAGAAAAATATCTCTTTATTTTGAATTTATTAACTGGAATATGTCAGCTCTGGGAAATGTGCATCATTAATGTTTGCGCTTTGTTTAGTACAAGAGGAAATTAATTTATAGTTTTATTTCTACAGTGTTGTACATTCCAAGTTTGGCTTTTGGGGTTCCCAGTTTAATTATTGTCTTCCTGTTTCTAAATCTTTTAGTCTTTCTTTATCCATACTCATTAAGAGGCATGTTTACTAAAAGTTAGTGTATGGTAATATTATGCAAATATTTATGCAAATGAGGCCCCTTATGCAAATGAGGCCCCGCATCTTATGCGGCCCCCGGGTTACTTTACAAGTCCTCATTTGGCCCTCAAAGCAATTTGAGTTTGAGACCCCTGATTTAGCCCTACTCTCTGCTTTCTGTCTTTTAACCATTTCCTGATCCACAGTAGTACCCTGCCTCCTATCCCATGACTTTTTAATTTGGCCAAGAGTCTCTCATGGGGGACGTTGTCAGAGTCTTTCTGAAAATCCAGATACACTATATCAACAGGCTCATCTTTGTCTACCTGTTTATTCATCCTTTCAAAAAAAATATAACAGATTAGTAAGACAAGACTTACCTCGGCTAAATCCATGTTGGCTTTCTCCTATTAAACCATGGCTATCTACATGTTCAGTAATTTTATTCTTTATAATGGTTTCTACCATTTTGTCCAGTACTGACATAAGGCTCACCAGTCTAGTTTCCCAGATCACCCTTGGAACCCTTTTTAAAAATTGGCGTTACATTGGCCATTCTCCTATCTTCAGGTGCTATAGATGATTTTAATGATACTTCATAGATTACTAATAGTAGGTCTGCAATCTCATATTTCAGTTTTTTCAATACCCTTGGATGTATACCATCTGGTCCAGGTGATTTATTCTTTTTTTAATTTTTATTTTTTTATTAAATTTTTTACATATTGCTTCCAAAAAAGCAAAAAGAAACCATAGAAAAGTACACTGCAATATCAATACAAATAAGAAATAATCCTCAGTATAGCCCACATTACAGGGGAAAGTGTAACCTTAAACAGGAGTAAGGAAAAATAACTTTAAAAAAAACAACCTAGAAACATCCATCGTCTCGGAAAGATATTTAAAGATGAAGAAAAACATAAACAAACCACCTAATAGTTCCAAAAACAAAAAATACAATAATAAAGCCTACACAGCCCAGCAGATATTATATAGGCATCTTATCTCTAAGAAAGTTCTCCAGCTGCAAAGAATTTAAAAAATATTTATTGAATCCCCTGATGTACAGCCACACATTTACAGGGAGACTTTAGAAAGAAGCTTGCACCAATAGCAACCACTTTAGATTTCAAAAGTAAAAAAGCCTTCCTTCGTACCTGAGTTGTCCTAGCAACATCCAGGAAAATCATAATTTTGGCACTGCAGAACAAGTCATTCTTCTTAAAATACAATCTTAAGATCATAGAGTTATCTGCAACAGTGGATAAAGTAATTACTAGAGTGGCCCAGGTTGGGAAATAATCATTAGAGGACTCCAAAAACTCAGACAAATCTAAAGAAACAGAAGCTTTCTCAACCACAGGGTCTGACTGGCACAACTTCACCCATTTGTCGAGACAATACATAATAACAGAAAGCAAAATTTGCTCTGGATCGGTAATACCAAGAATCTCCTTAATGTACTTATGTAGGAGGATCACAGGGGACAGATAATGGGTCATTGGAAAATTTAACAAGTGCAGGTTTCTAGAACGTGTGCTATTTTCCAGAGCTTCTAACTGATGGTGCACAAACCCAAAGTCCTTTATATAAGAAGCAGAAACATTCTGCAATGTAGCAACTTGTGAGGACAACTTATCTATTTGCTTCTGTAAGTTCACAAGTCACGTGTCATGCGCAGTTAACGCATACACAGTGTTCTGTGAAAATACAGATATTTGTTCCCTTGCGCCCCTTAATAGTACATTGATCTGTGTGACCACTTTCCATATATCAGCTCGAGTAACTTCTTCTACAGACAATGCACCCATCTCTGCTGGGGAATCAAACTGAATAATCTTAGGCATAATCATTGGGTTGCCAGTAAAACCAGTCATACCCGAAGAGACCACTTCGCCTTCACCAACCTCTCGAGGGGAGTTCAGAGCGGCCTCAAACATAGGCGTGGACTGTGCATTACTCTTCAGTTTATCAAATAGTTGTAATACATCTTCCTGGTTTATCAATATTTCTTTCAGCTCTGCAGCTCTTCTTCAGGCGAATCAAGAAGGCCTGAAGAAGAGCTGCAGAGCTGAGCGGCTTGAAACACTGATTGGTGTAGCGTTTTGAATCATACGACTCCTTCACTGGTTTAGAAGATCTGATATATTGGGTTGAGACAGTTTCGGATATTCTGAATGAATTTCTGTCATAGTTCCTGCCTTGGACATTTGTTACTGCGATCATGGCGTCACCATCTTGAAGAATTTCAGATGAGTATTCCTATATCATTGTTCAAGACTATGGAACAATTACATTAGAACATTTTGAAACGTCTTTATAAAGCACAGTTTAGTTCTCGCAGTGCAGGAGCAACGGCTTGTTTGTGCTGTGCACCTGATTTAATGACCTGTTGTGGGTCATTTTAAATACTTTTTGAATAAAATGGAGGGCTCACTTCGAGAGTAGTGAACTTTCTACTCATCGGTGAGTAATCCGACAAAAATAGATAGTTTTTTGGTAGCACCATACAGCACTATACAGTGGTTTTTGGATATCAAGTAGTTTAAAAAGGCATTTAGAACCCATAGCAAACCCGCCGTATCCTAACAGCACTACCAGGACTCACAAAGCACCATACCCTACCTATCAAAAGGAAACATGCAAATATTAAACCAATACATTTCAGAGAACAACAATACATGACCTACTGGGGAAAGAGAACAAGTGGCAATGTCAAATAGGAATTACATAAACAGAATACCTCAGCTCAGTTACACATGCAGAACATAGACCATCACCAAACAAGGAATCACAATTTAGAAACAGGAAGACAATAATTAAACTGGGAATCCCAAAAGCCAAACTTGGAATGTACAACACTGTAGAAATAAAACTATACATTAATTTGCTCTTGTACTAAACAAAGCGCAGACGTTAATGATGCACATTTACCAGAGCTGACATATTCCAATTAATAAATTCAAAATAAAGAGATATTTTTCCACCTTTTGTGCATTTTTTTCAGCTGCAATTGCTCCAGCCACTTTCTTCTGGTTTCTTCGTGTCTTCTGCTAACTCTCCATCGTCTGCTGTCCATTTGTCCTTTCTTCTCTCTTCTAGTTTTTTTCCATTCTCTCTCTACATCTGCTTTAACATACTAATCTTTCTCCTTTTGCTCTTTCCTCATTCCTATTTCATCCACTCAAATTTTACCCCTCCATCCTCAATCCCCACTTACTCTCCCAATACTCGGCCAATTGTAGATTTTTTATCCCTCCCACACAAAATATTTTTCCCCTCTCCATTTTACTCTCCCAGCCCCATCCCATTCTAATCCTCCCCCAACATCAGCTCCCTTCTAGTTCCAGCCTCACCCAGCATCCATTCCCTTCTAGTCCCTGCATCAGCCCATTTCCAGTCCTAGCAACCCCCCAACCCAATACCAGTCCTAGCCCCCCCATCAACCCACTTCCAGTCCTAACCCCCCATCACCCCATTTTCAGTTTAAGCCCCCCCTATAACCCATTACCAGTCCTAACCCCCCATCAGCCCACTTCCAGTCCTAACCCCCATCAACCCATTTCCAGTCAGCCCCCCATAGCCCATTGCCAGTCCTAACCCCCCCCATCAGCCCACAGCCCATTACCAGTCCCAACCCCATCAGCCCACCTCAAGTCTTAATCCCCCCAGCCCATTTCCAGTCCTAGCAACCCCCCCAACCCATTACCAGTCCTAGCCCCCCATAGCCCACTCCCAGTCCTAATCCCACCAGCCCATTTGCAGTCCTAATCCCTCATCACCCAATTTTCAGTTTAAGCCCCCCCCATGCCCCATTACCAGTCCTAACCTCCCCATCAGCCCACTCCCAGTCCTAATCCCCCATCACCCAATTTTTAGTTTAAGCCCCCCCATAGCCCATTACCAGTCCTAACCCCCCATCAACCCCACTTCCAGTCCTAATCCCATAATCCCATATACAGACTTAGCTCCCCCTTTGCCCATCTCCACTCCTTACCCCCCTCTGCCCCCCCATAGCCCATCACCACTCCTAACCCCCCCCAGCCCATCACCACTCCTAACCCCCCCCCAGCCCAGCCCAGCCCAGCCTAGCCTAGGGAAAATTTAAAAAAAAAAAGCTGTCTGCTGCCGCTGCCGGGCCGCCGCGGCAGAATCGAATGTGCCGCGGGGCCCCCCTGCCCAGCAGAGCCTGCCCTCCCCTGTATCACCTCTCTCTTTGCAGCTGCAGTCACACGCGCCGGCTTTCAGAGCGCGAAGGAACTAGTTTCCCTTTCGCGGCTCTGTTAAGCCCGCGGGGGCTGATGGGAACTTCCCATCAGCCCCCGCGGGCTTAACAGAGCAGCGAGGGAGAAACTCTCCCCTCACGCTCTGAAAGCCGGTGCGTGTAACTGCAGCTGCAAAGAGAGAGGTGATACAGGGGAGGGCAGGCTCTGCTGGGCAGGGGGGGGCCCCGCGGCACACTCGATTCTGCCGCGGCGGCAGCAGACAGCTTTTTTTTTTTTTTTTTAAATTTTACTTTTAGATCAGAATGTTTTTTGCGCGGGTCCCCCTGAAACGCGGGGCCCTGTGCAAAAAACATTCTCGCTCAATGGACGGGCCGGCCCTGGCCGTAACTTCCCTCTTTGCTAGTATCCTTCAAGGATACATCTTTCTGAACCATGCACTCTTGGGCAACTATTGGCTTTCTCCTATTATCTAGTTTAAAAGCTGCACTAGCTCTTTTTTAAAAAGATTAATGCCAGCAGCCTGGTTCCATCCCAGTTAAGATGGAGCACATCCTTTCGGAAAAGCCTGTTCCTAAGAAATCCAAAACCCTCTTCCTTGTACTATCGTCTCATCCACGCATTGAGACTCCGGAGCTCTGCCTGCCTTTTGAGTCCTGCGCATGAGGAATGTTTGTTTATACAATTTCTTGATATACCACCCAGGCCAAAGGGCATCAGAGTGGTTTACAATCACTACAAGCAGGTACTGGATACATTCCCTCTTCCCCAAAGGGCTCACAGTCTATGTGTATCTGAGGCAATAGAAGGTTAAGTAGCTTGCCCAAGGTCACAAGGAGTGCCTATAGGACTAGAAACCCCAGTCCCTCTGGCCTGAGATTGCTGTCCCCAGGTGGGAATTGAACCCCTGGCCCTCTGGCCTGAGGTACCTTGTCCTATCCTGGAAGTTCTGGATTTCAGCTTCCTGCCTAAATTTGGCCTCCAGAACATCCTTCTCGCACTTTCCTATGTCATTGGTGCCAACATATACCAAGACAGCAGGCTCCTCCCCAGCACTATCTAAAACCTTGTCTAGGTGGGGCATGAGGTCTGTTACCTTCGCACCAGACAGGCATGTTAGCAGCCACCAGTCACCCAGCTATCTACATGCCTAATGATTGCATCTCCACCTATAATCCTGTCCTAACCCTTCCTTCATGGGCACATATCCCTAGAGAAACCACCTCAGTGCAAGAGAGTTTTATATCACCTGGAGGATAGGTCCTAGCTACAGGATCACTTCCTGCCACACCAAGATGATGCTTTCCTTTCACGAGACCTCAATGGCAACAGAGGGGCTGCCAGAGTAGAGGTGGGAGTTCAGTACTATGTCCCTATGGGTCTCGTCTATATACCTGTCTGTCTTCCATAGGTCCTCCAAGTCTGCTACTCTATCCTCCAGAGACTGGACTAATTCCCTAAGAGCGAAGAGCTTCTTGGATGTAGTGCACATGTAAAACTTCAATAACTGGGAGAAAATTGTACATGTGACACTTAGTGCAAAAGACTGGATAACCCCCATCTTGCTGCTGGACTGCTGCCTGCATCTTAGTTTTAAGATTTTATTTAGCTATTTAAGATGTTACTTAAAGTTGCTAGGAATACTTGTACTAAAACAACTATACTTAATAAGTTTAAGGGACTTTGTTTACCTCAAGTTTAATTAATTTCAGGGCCTTAATTAATCTACTCCTGATGAGGATAACCGGCTTATCCTGAAAGTGACTTTTACCACCCCTTTCCCCTTAATTAGGTTTAAGAGCCTATAAAGCTAAGATTATGCCTGGGGTGGGAGGGAGGGAAAATTATTAAAAGCTGGCTTGCTGCACAATGTCCTGACCTGTGCTTTTAAGGTACTCTTTTAACAATTTCCTATGTGATTTACACAGCCCTTTGTTTGATAGTGGGAGCCTTTCAAATTGCCCCTTTGATCTATCAATTGGCTTTAACACCTATTTAAAACAATTTCACAGGTCTCTTGCCTCCTAACAGGAAGGCTTCTTTGTAAAGGTCTCTAGAAACAATTTCTTTCTTTGTACTCAAAGAATATTTACCCTGTTTTACCTTCTGTGCTAAGCTATACTCTGATTTGATTTAAATGAAAAGCTCTCTGGTGGTACTAAGCCCTTATTGATTTAACAGAAACCCTGAATTCTAAAATACACAGATTTATCAGCTTTAACCAACAATTCCCTTTTCCCCAAGATTTAGAGAATTTCCCAGAAGGTAAATACTTACAAGTGCTGATTTCTTTCCAGCAGTAGCAGTCCCTTTTGGTAGTCCTATCAGGATAAGCTCTCCATATAGCACTTAGGACAGCTGTTTTGCTGTCCTGAACTATGTGAATTGTCATCTGGATAGGAGCACTGAAAAGCGCCACTCTCTGGATAACTCCTGCCACTGCTGAAGCTCTGTCTCCAGATCATCCAAACACTATCTGGATAGTGCTGAGACAGAATGTAAGGATATTCAGCGGCACTGTCTAGATTGTGCTGCCAAATATCCATCCCCCTCTGTTCTACTAAACTGATCAGGCCTTTTAAATATGGAGCTTTACATTTCTAGTTTTAGAATGTACAGAAGAATGGAAGACGTTTTGCTCTTCTGCATATACAAAAGTGAAACGTTAGCTACAATGATAATTTTTTTTAATATCTAGGTTGCATGAAATTTGGGTTACTACTCTTTTCAAGTGTCTTGTAATTTTATACTACTGGGGAGCTATGTTACATGAACACTTTTTTTTTTACATATGCTAATAAGTATGTGGTATTATACAATTGAGCACAGTAGAGGAGGGGACTTGGAAATAGAATTTACTAATGATGACAGCAGAGCACTTTTATGCAAAGGGTATTCAGGATGTTGTAGTGACAAACCAGCAATTGCAGGTGAAATATTGACCCAATGAGACTGGGTGTCTATGAAAACAACCACAGATAGTAACAGCCTAGGGCTTTGCCAGAATGTTTAAACTGTTTATTTTCATACCTTGTATTCACCTCTTTGCTGTTTATTGTGTTAATGTACTTGATTTTACAAACTATGAACCTTATATCCATGCAATCCTCATCACTGGTGGGAGGGAGGCCACATGTGAGCTTGCACTGTTGCTGTCTGTGCTGTGCCTGTCCTGTGGGTATGCAGTTTGCACCGCTGTTGTCTGTACTGTACTATCCTGTCTGCGTGTGTGAGACTTTGATAAACTTGGATTGTGACTTTCCACGCCTACATTTTTTTTCTTAAAAGAAGCATTCGCTTGTAAAACTGTTTTTGACATTTTGGCTGTAAATTTGTATTTATGTTGAAACGATGTTTTGCAAGATGTAGAGTATACGAAAAAAGAAACTTGTTGCCAAACTTAGAAGTTGGAATGTACTGAGATTAGTTCCCCCACAGTTTTGACGCGCTCCCCCAACCTTCCCCATCTTGGTTCTTCAGAATATGGTCATGTGCGGCTTGCTCCCCGATAGTTTTCAGAATCTGCGACAACATACTGGATTTGATTCTTTCAAGCAGCTGGCCTAATTACTTAGGAGTCAATATTTAATGGCGGTGGTCAGTGCTTTTAAAGCGCCTGGCCCTCCGCCACTTTAGTTATGAACTTGTCCAGTGCTGAATATCCAGATTCGCCAGAGTGATGCCTCTCCGGTTAATGGCAATGGTCAGCTTCTAACCACATAGTGTAACCAGATAAAGTTAGAACAGCCATGCACCTATCCTAGCTTTTCCAGTTTAGCTATCCCGTAGCAAATGACTGTCACCGCCCCCGACCTGTGTCTGCAGCCCACTCTGGTTTTAAGCGGGCGTCTTTTCTGCGGGTGTGCTGTGGCAGTATTCAGTGGCTCTATCGGTAGGTCCAGCTAATCAGTAAACCCTTTTGAACATGCTGCCCGTGGCTTAATGCAAGGGGGAGTATGGCTCCAGGGAGCAGTATGATGGCTTCTGTGGTATGCAGGACTGCATATGTCTTTTCAAAGTTCATATTTCTTTTCTGATTGTCACGTTCCGAAAGGTGTAGTCATGTTTGTAACAGGGAACTTTACATGCATGGTTCGATTCGAAATCTGTAAACGTAATGCACTTTGTTTGGGATAAAGGTACTTTAAATAAATAAGTGGCTTTTATATTGGAGGAAGAGGGATCCACGCTTCACTGGCGTTTCTTGGTCAGCACCGTTTCATTTGGATAGGGCTGCTTGCGTATAACAGATCTGCTAGGGATCCCACATTTTGGCTTTAAAAATAAAAGGTGACTACTCTTCCCACTCCGCACAAAAAAAAATGGAAGAAACCTCCCTCTTTTTCAGTTGTTGTTTTCAAAAGGGGGGGGGGGGGGTGCTAGATCTGTTTCATTCCGCCCCCCAGATGTGGACTCCATGGACGAGTTTTTTTGCGGAGATTATATCCCCAAATAGACTGAATCACTGCTCTAACTTTTCAGCCCCGGTTCAAGAGCTCTAACTTTGTACTTTTAATTAATACATTTTTCTATCTTGCGTACTCCCCCTTCCTCCTCCCCCCCATGAAAATATCGCTGCAGGGATCTGTTACAATACACAAGAAAATAATCTTTATCTCCCTTTTCTTGCAGTTGCCTCTTTCCCTCACTTCATTTTTTTTTCTTTCATATTTTGCTGTTCTCTTACTCTTCACTCCTCCTGACTTGCGAAGGGTTAAGCGCATTGACAGAAACAGTCCCTCGGTTGCCCTGCCATTGGTTGAGGCAGAGGGCGGCTCTGCAGTCGCTGCCATTTCGCGACCTGGACTTTTCTCGGGAATCGGAGCCTTCCGAGTGTTTTGTTTACGATTCGATCGAGGATAAACTTTAGCATTCATTTGTATTTGAAATTATCCCAAATAGATGAAAGATTTTTGCTTGTATTTTTCAGAGCAGGCAAGCTTCCAGTTTATTTGCGATGCAATATCCTAGTTAAATATTTTTAAGCTGGCGGAGGGGATATGGGGGAGGGGGAGAGAAGGCAAAGGTTTTTCGAGTGCACCGAACCATCCATACTTATCACTTTAAAATCTCTTTGACAATCTTTTATCCTGCACCTGCAGACCACGGAGAAAATTCGGCAGATGTTTCTCGTCGTATGGGGTGGGGTTTGACTTCCTTTTCTCTGTGCAGTTTACATAAGAACATAAGATATGCCATACTGGGTCAGACCAAGGTCCATCAAGCCCAGTATTCTGTTTCCAACAGTGGCCAATCTAGGTCATACGTACCTAGCAGTTTCCTCAAGGGACACAGGTTCCACAGTGCTTGTATTGGTTCAAGCATTGATATCCTGGGTCCCTTCTTAATAATGGTTTATGGACCTTTCCTCCAGGAACTTGTCCAAACCTTTTTTAAACCCAGCTACACTAACAGCCTTTACTACATCCTCCGGTAACAAATTCCAGAGTTTGATTACACGTTGAGTGAAAAAATATTTTCTTTTATTAGTCTTAAATAGTTTACCCTGTAGCTTCATTGCATGTCCCCTAGTCTTTCTATATTCTGATAAGGTAAACAATCGATCTACGTTTACCTGTTCCACTCCGTTCATTAATTTATAGACTTCTATCATATCTCCCCTCGGCCGTCTCTTTTCCAGGTTAAAGAGCCCCAACCTTTTTAGCCTTTCTTCATAGGAGTATCCTTCCATCCCCTTTACCATTTTGGTGGCTCTTCTCTGAACCTTTTCTAAAATCGCTATATCCTTTTTAAGATAAGGCGACCAGAATTGCACACAATATTCAAGGTGCGGTCTCACCATGGAACGATATAGAGGCATTATAATATCTTTTGTTTTATTTTCCATTCCTTTCCTTATCATACCTATCACTCTATTTGCTCTCTTGGCCGCCGCTGCACACTGGGCCGAGGGTTTTAACATGGTATCCACAATGACGCCTAAATCTTTTTCCTGGGTGGTGGTTCCTAATGTGGAACCTTGCATCGTGTAACCATAGTTTGGGTTGTTCTTCCCTAGGTGCATAACCTTGCACTTGTCCACATTAAATTTCATCTGCCATTTTGATGCCCAGTCTTCCAATTTATCAAGATCCTCTTGCAATTTTCCACAATCCTCTTGGGTTTTAACAACTTTAAATAGTTTTGTGTCATCTGCAAATTTGATAACCTCACTCGTTATTCCACTTTCCAGGTCATTTATGAATATGTCAAAAAGCAGCGGACCCAGCACAGATCCCTGGGGTACACCACTATTCACCTTTCTCCATTGGGAAAATTGGCCATTTAGCCCTACCCTCTGCTTTCTATCTTTTAACCAGTTCCTGATCCACAATAGTACACTGCCTC
Organism: Ichthyophis bannanicus; assembly: GCA_033557465.1. NCBI lineage: Eukaryota > Metazoa > Chordata > Amphibia > Gymnophiona > Ichthyophiidae > Ichthyophis > Ichthyophis bannanicus. The sequence continues at coordinate 254,405,083 of CM066039.1, forward strand.
CTATCCCATGACTCTTTAGTTTTGCCAAAAGTCTCTGATGAGGGACCTTGTCAAAGGCTTTCTGAAAGTCCAGATACACAATATCAGCCGACTCACCTTTGTCTACCTGATTATTCACTCCTTCAAAAAAACAACAGATTAGTAAGACAAAATCTTCCTTGTCTAAAGCCATGTTGGCTGTCTCCCATTAGGTCATGACTATCTTCATGCTGAGTAATTTTATTCTTTATGATGGTTTCTACCATTTTTCCCGGTACTGATGTCAGGCTCACCGGTCTGTAGTTTCTCGGATCACCCCTGGAACCCTTTTTAAAAATTGGTGTTACATTGGCGATCCTCCAATCTTCAGGTATTAGAGATGATTTTAATGATAGTTCACAGATTACTAATAGCAGGTCTGCAATCTCGTATTTCAGTTCTTTCAACACCCTTGGATGTATACCATCCGGCCCAGGTGATTTGCTACTCTTCAGTTTATGTAATAGTTGTAATACATCTTCCCAATGTATCGATATTTCCTTCAATTCTTCCGCACCTTTAAATACCACTTCAGTCATGGGTAACATCCCTACATCTTCCTCAGTAAAGACTGAAGCAAAGAATTCATTCAATCTCTCCGCTATCGCCTTGTCGCCTCTTAGTGCTCCTTTAACCCCTTTATCATCTAATGGACCAACTGACTCTCTCACAGGTTTTTTGCTACGAATGTACTTGAGAAGGTCTTTACTTCGCGTTTTTGTTTCCGCAGCAAGCTTCTTCTCAAATTCTCCCTTTGGCTGCCTTATCAACGCCTTGCATTTGACTTGCCAGTGCTTGTGCTGTTTCCAGGTTTCGTCGTTTGGCTCTTTTTTCCATTTCCTGAAAGATGCTTTTTTGGCAAAAACAGCCTCTCTGACCTCACCTTTAAACCATGCTGGCAGTTTTTCTTAAAGCGTGGAATACAGCTGGTCTGGGCTTCCAAGATAGTATTTTTCAACAACAGCCAAGCCTGATGTACGTCTTTAACCTTTGCAACTGCTCCTTTTAGTTTTTTCTTAACTGTTTTCCTCATTTTATCATAGTTTCCCTTTCAAAAGTTAAAAGGTAGTACTGTGGATTTCCTTACTATCCCTCCTCCACTAATTAAATCAAAGGCGATCATGCTATGATCACTATTGCCAAGTGGCTCCAACAACCTTATCTCTTGCACTAGATCTGGTGTTCCACTAAGGACTAGGTCTAATATGGCTTCCCCTCTGGTCGATTCATGAACCAGCTGCTCCAAGAAGCAGTCATTTATTTCATCTAGGAACTTTATCTCCCTAGCATGTCCTGACGTGACACTGACCCAGTCGATACCGGGGTAGTTGAAATCACCCATTATTATTACTGCACTGTAACTTTTGTTAGCTTCTTTGATTTCTTTGAGCATTTTATCATCCATTTGGTCATTCTGGCAAGGCGCTCGATAGTACACCCCCACTGCCATTGCCTTCCTCCTTTTACATGGAATTTCAATCCATATAGATTCTACAGCAGATTTTGTTTCCTGCAAAACTTTAATCCTTTCTGACTGAATGCCCTCTCTAACATAGAGAGCAACCCCTCCACCAATTTGATCAGCTCTGTCATTACGATATAGTTTGTACCCAGGTATCACAGTGTCCCACTGGTTGTCCTCCTTCCACCATGTCTCTGATATTCCAATCATATCTAACCTTTCATTTAGTGCTATATATTCTAACTCTCCCATCTTATTTTTTAGACTTCTAGCATTTGCATACAAGCATTTTAGAGAATGTATTTTACTCATATTAATTTGGCTATTGTTAGACATGGGTAATTTGGGATCTTTAAGCTCAGTCTGCTCCATACTTGAGGGCATTTGGGCTACTTTACTCTTTTGTGGAACCTCTCTGCTTTTGGTAGTATCCTTCAAAGATACATTCTTCTGAACCATCCGCTCTTGGGTGACTGTCGGCTTTCCCCTAATACCTAGTTTAAAAGCTGCTCTATCTCCTTTTTAAAGGTTAATGCCAGCAGCCTGGTTCCATCCTGGTTAAGGTGAAGCCCATCCCTTCGGAAGAGCCCCTCCTTTCCCCAGAATGTTCCCCAGTTCCTAACAAATCCAAAACCCTCATCTCTGCACCATTGTCTCATCCACGCATTGAGACTCCGGAGCTCTGCCTGCCTTTTGGGTCCTGCGCGTGGAACAGGAAGCATTTTGGAGAATGCTACCCTGGAAGTTCTGGATTTCAACTTCCTACCTAAAAGCCTAAATTTAGCCTCCAGAACCTCCCTACCACATTTTCCTATGTCATTGGTACCGACATGTACCAAGACAGCAGACTCCTCCCCAGCACTATCTAAGACCTTATCTAGGTGGCGCGTGAGGTCCGCTACCTTCGCACCAGGCAGGCAGTTTGACAGTGTCAGACATTATTTGTAGTGCTCTTTAAAACATCTGTCCCCTTCTGCTTTAAAGTTTATGCACGCTGACTCGTTAAATCTATTTCCCTTACCATCATTCTCTTTGTGACAGATCATTTTTAATTCAGTAGGGAATACAGTTTGTAAAGTAGTATATAAATCCCATTCAGGGATACTTTAGCAGCAAATCAACCCTTGAAAAACAGGTTTAAATATTGTTCTTAATTTTGTCCTTCGGATCTGAAAACGATGGGTGTTCCACAAACATTGTGTACCCAGACTTATAATGGCCTTTTTGATATTATAAATATAGGGCCCTATATTTGAAAGGCATTTACACAGTTTACAACCCAGTAAACCGTGTAAATGCCTTAAATCGAGATATTCAAGGGCACTTCCATGGTTAGTGTCGTTGAATATCCCCGTCTAACCCCACTACATGCCCTGATGCTATGCAGTTAGCCACCCATCGTCATCTAGGGGGCCTGTAGTGGCTGTGTTCCCTGGTGTTGGGGGATCATTTCCGAGAGGAGAGCTTCCAGAATCAGGATTGTCCTCCCTGGAATTCTTTCTTTTCGTGCTGGCCTTGTCCTTCTGGTGTGGAAATTCAGACCCTGCAGCCTCTGGATGCCCCCAAGCGCAGTCTCATATGGGGCAGGCTGAGAGTGGAAGCCCTGTTCGATTATCCTTGGCTAAGCATCCCCAGCCAGGGCCGGCCCGTCCATTGAGCAAGAATGTTTTTTGCACAGGGCCCCGCGTTTTAGGGGGCCCCGCGCAAAGAACATTCTGCTTTTTTAAAAATTCAATTTTTAAAAAAAAGCTGGCTGCTGCTGCTGCCGCTGCAGCAGCAGCAGAATGGAGTGTCCCGTGGGGCCCCCTCTGCCCGCTGAGCCCCTCTGCAAGGGCTTTCAGATTCGCGAAGGGAGAGTGACTCCCTCGCGTCTCTGTTAAGCCCGCAGGGGCTAATGGGAAATTTCCCATCAGCCCCTCGCGTCTAAAGGGGCAGATGGGAAATTTCCCATTAGCCCCTGCGGGCTTAACAGAGACGCGAGGGAGACACTCTCCCTTTGCGAATCTGAAAGCCCTTGCAGAGGGGCAGAGGGGGCCCCGCGGGACACTCCATTCTGCCGCTGCCACGGCGGCAGCGGCAGCAGCCAGCTTTTTTTTTTTTTTTTTAAATTTCCCTGAGCCGAGGTGGGGGGGGGGGGGGGGGGTGAGGATTGGTAATGGCCTGGGCTATGGAGGGGGTTAGGACGTGACGAGGTGGACTGTGGGTTGATGGGGGTTAGGACAGGAAATGGGCTGATGGGGAGGGGTTAGGACTTGAGGTGGGCTGTTGGGGGTATAAGGCATGGAAATGGGCTATGGGGGGTTAAGACTGATAATGGACTGTGGGCTGATGGGGCCTGTCTGGAAATGGGGTGATGGGGGGTTAGGACTGGTAATGGGTTGGGGGGGGGGTAGGACAGGAAATGGGCTATGGGGGGGGCTAGGACAGGAAATGGGCTGATGGGGAGGGGTTAGGACTTGAGGTGGGCTGTTGGGGGGTCCGGACTGGTAATGGGCTATGGGGGGTTAAGACTGGTAATGGGCTGTGGGCTGATGGGGGGTTAGGACTGGTAATGGGCTATGGGGGGGTTAGGATTGGTAATGGGCTTTGGGGGGTTAGGACTGATAATGGGCTATGGGGGGGCTAGGACCGGAAATTGGCTGATAGGGAGGGGTTAGGACGAGGTGGGCTGATGGGCTTAGGACTGGTAATGAGCTGTGGGCTGTTGGGGGGGGGTTAGGAATGGTAATGGGCTATGGAGGGGGTTAAGACTGGTAATGGGCTGTGGGCTGATGGGGGCTGTCTGGAAATGGGGTGATGGGGGGTTAGGACTGGTAATGGGCTATGGGGGGGTTAGGATTGGTAATGGGCTATGGGGGGTTAGGACTGATAATGGGCTATGGGGGGCTAGGACAGGAAATGGGCTAATGGGGAGGGGTTAGGACTTGAGGTGGGCTGATGGGGGGTTAGGACTGGTAATGGGCTATGGGGGGGTTAGGATTGGTAATGGGCTTTGGGGGGTTAGGACTGGTAATGGGCTATGGGGGGGCTAGGACAGGAAATGGGCTGATGGGGAGGGGTTAGGACGAGGTGGGCTGATGGGCTTAGGACTGGTAATGAGCTGTGGGCTGTTGGGGGGGGGGTTAGGAATGGTAATGGGCTATGGAGGGGGTCAAGACTGGTAATGGGCTGTGGGCTTATGGGGGCTGTCTGGAAATGGGGTGATGATGGGTTAGGACTGGTAATGGGCTATGGGGGGGTTAGGATTGGTAATGGGCTATGGGGGGTTAGGACTGATAATGGGCTATGGGGGGCTAGGACAGGAAATGGGCTAATGGGGAGGGGTTAGGACTTGAGGTGGGCTGATGGGGTTAGGGCTGGTAATGGGCTGTGGGCTGATGGGGGGGGGGGGGGGTTAGGACTGGCAGTGGGCTATGGGGGGCTGACTGAAAATGGGCTGATGGGGTTAGTACTGGAAGTGGGCGGATGGGGGGTTAGGACTGGAAGTGGGTTGATGGGGGGCTAGGACTGGTAATGGGTTGGGGGGTTGCTAGGACTGGAAATGGGCTGAGTGGAAGGGGAGGCTTGAATGGCAAATAGGTGATGGGGACGGGGAGTGGGAATGGAGATGGGCGGAGTGGGAGGGGGGATGGAAGTGCAAATAGCAGAGTGGGAGGGGGCGTGGAATGGAAATGGGCTGTGAGGGAAGGGAGCTAGGACTGGAAATGGGCTGATGGAGCAGCTAGGATAAGACTGGAAATGGGCTGTTGGGGGGAGCTAAGATTGGAAATGGACTGTGGTGGGGGCTTGGATTGAAATGGACTCATGGGCTAGAACTGGAAGTAGGCTCAATGGGGGGCTTGGACTGGAATTGGGCTGAGTGGAGGGGAGCTAGGATTTGACATGGGCTGATGATGGGGCTAGGAAATGACTAGAAATGGGCTGATGGGGGGCTAGGATTGGAAATGAGCTGATGAAGGGACTCGGACTGGAAATGGATTGGGGAGCTAGGACTGGAAATGGGCTGATGGGGGGCTAGGACTGGAAATGGGCTGATGCAGGGACTAGAAGGGAATGGATGCTGGGTGAGGCTGGAACTAGAAGGGAGCTGATGTTGGGGAAGGATTAGAATGGGATGGGGCTGGGAGAGTAAAATGGAGAGAGGAAAAATATTTTGTGTGGGAGGGATGAAAAATCTACAATTGGCCTGGTATTGGGAGAGTAAGTGGGGATTGAGGATGGAGGGGTAAAATTTGAGTGGATGACATAGGAATGAGGAAAGAGCAAAAGGAGAAAGATTAGTATGTTAAAGCAGATGTAGAGAGAGAGAATGGAAAAAAAACTAGAAGAGAGAAGAAAGGACAAATGGACAGCAGACGATGGAGAGTTAGCAGAAAACATGAAGAAACCAGAAGAAAGTGGCTGGAGCAATTGCAACTGAAAAAAATGCACAAAAGGTAGAAAGATATCTCTTTATTTTGAATTTATTAACTGGAATATGAAAGCTCTGGAAAATGTGCATCATTAACGTCTGTGCTTTGTTTGGTACAAGAGGAAATTAATTTATACTTTTATTTCTACAGTGTTGTTGTACATTCCAAGTTTGGCTTTTGGGGTTCCCAGTTTAATTATTGCCTTCCTGTTTCTAAATTGTGATTCCTTGTTTGGTGATGGTCTATGTTCTGCATGTGTAACTGAGCTGAGGTATTCTGTTTATGTAATTCCTATTTGACATTGCCACTTGTTCTCTTTCCCCAGTATTCTCTGAAATGTATTGGTTTAATATTTGCAGTGTTGCCTTTTGATAGGTAGGGTATGGTGCTTTGTGAGTCCTGGTAATGCTGTCAGGATACGGCGGGTTTGCTATGGGTTCTAAATGGGCAGCGTTTGTAGTAGTTCCCAATGTGCCTGGCAGTTGGCACTGGATTATAGTAATGTAGAAATCTTTTAGTCTTTCTTTATCCATACACTCATTAAGAGACATGTTTACTAAAAGTTAGTGTATGGTAACATTATGCAAATATTTATGCAAATAAGGCCACTTATGCAAATGAGGCCCCGCACCGAGTCTCCGCACATGGCCCCGCACCCCCCTTGGGCCGCCCCTGTCCCCAGCAAGGGGTGCCCCCTGGAGGTGAGGAACAGCTGGGGGTTGCCTCAGATTTTGACAATGACTCAAATTCAGGTGGCTCAGTACTGGACTCTGATATGGATGAAGAAGTACTCTTGCCTTCAGAAGATTATGAAGAGGCTGGAGTGATCCACCTATTCTCCAGGAAGCAGGAAGTCAGTCTTCGCATATGGGTGACGTTGGCACCAATGGAGCCCGCGTGGAAGCATTTCCACAGCTTGTGGTCCCTTTCCTGCCCAAGAGTGCCATCTTGCTCAGTCCTGTTTCCCTGGAAAAAATGTTATTTTCCTTAAAAGTTGAGGTTTTCCCAGTTAGCAACCGGTTCCTCTTCCAGCTTCGAGCTGGTGCCGTCTCCGATGCCGTTCTCGACTCCTTTTTTTCATTGAGGTCTCCTCGACTGGTGTTTGTCCCTTTTTTCTCTCAGGGATCGTCGACCCCGTCGGGGTGCCACCCACCATGTCTCCTGGTGGGTTCAAAAAATGTGACCACTACAGTCAAACCATGTCAGTAACCAACACCCGTGATTGCTGCTTGCTCTGCCTGGGCCTCGAACCATAAGAGCACCTCCTGCGACCTGTGCCAGGCCATGATGCCTAAAACTAACACAAAAAGGTCAGAGTTGCAGGAGAAATTGTTCCCCAGGTCCAACTCGGCCCCGGCCTCCCCGATGCCAAGTTCTAAGCCCAGCACATCCCATGAGGACTGAGCGTCCTCAGAGTTCCTTGGTGGCAGCTCCTCCGAGAAGACTTAGGACCTAGAGAAGAAGAAGGCTTCGAAGTCCGCGGAGGTTGCACCGGATAAATCCGTTAAAACCTCGATAAGGGACTCTAGTGACTCCGAAAAATGCCCCACCAAAGTCCTCAAGAAGGATTCCTCAGCTGGCAGAGACCGTGTGAGGTTCCTCAAGGCCGAAGACCTTGTCAAGGACACACTCGCAAGAGTGCCGGTGCCGGGCCCGAGATCCTGGAAACCAGAATGGCAGCCTTGGAGCAGGTCATCGCTGCTATCCTGGCCCCGCAGCAAGCAATGATGGCCGGTTCATCCGCTTCATCTGCCCCAACAACTGGGCCCTCGGCGTTGGTCGAGATCCTGGTCCCGTTCTTTGGTCATCTGGTCCTCGTCAGCTAGTGTCCATGATTCGGACCCCAGGTCCTCGACAGACTGCCGACCCTTCAGCGCCAGCCTCGAGGCAGAGTCACAGGGCCTTGGACTCGTCACCATTGACTCCGAGTGGGAGAAGGACGACGAGGCCTCTTCGGACACCAGCACTGAGAGATCCCCTCAGATCCATCGCCTCCGGCGCAACTCTTCTCCTGAGGACATGGCCTTCCATGACTTCGTTAGGGACTTGCCAGAGCCGCCTTGGTGTAAACAGAGGTGGAGGAAGACCAGCACAGCAAGGAGTTGGAGATGCTTCAGTACGAGTCTCCACCCAAGGAAACCCTCATGGTGCCCGTGCAGCCGATCCTTGAGAGGCTACTACTTTGGATGTGGGAAATGCAAACATCTGTGCCAGTGGTGAGCTGGTGCCTTGACACCATGTACCGCGTCCAGAAGGGCCTAGGATTCTACATACCACAGCTCCCACATAACTCGATGGTCATCGAGTAGACCATGCAGAAACTAAAGAGCCAGAAGACCTACTCCTTGGTTCCCCCCGAGAGTGAGGCCAGGGCCCTCGACACCCTCGGGCGCAACTGCTACTAAGGCTCAATGCTCAGTTGCTGGATTCAGGCCTATGAGCTTTACATAGGCATGTACCTGAAGGCTCTGGCCCAAGAGCTGTCGGGGTTTGTGGCAGGCCTTGTCAGGGAACCACTCCAACAGTTCCAGACCCTGACTTCGGTGATCAAGGACTTTTCTAAGTTCCTCTCCCGGGCAGCTTATGATGGTCTTGAGTCAGCAGCTTGGGTAGCTGCGGCTGGCATTGGGCCCCGATGCCAAGCCTGGCTGCAATCCTTAGATCTCAAGCAGCGGGTCCAAGGCTGCTTGACATCCCCTGCACAGGGGAAAACCTGTTCGGCAAACCCCTGGCTGACAAAGTGGCTGAGATCGAAGCCGATGTGGTGATCCTCCAGAGGCTCTCTAAGAAGACCTTATCCCATCCCTGAAAGAAGCCATTGGAGAAAAGGCCCCAAATACCAGCCCTTCTCAGGCCAACAGCAGCAAGCTTCTCACCCCAAAAGGCAAGGACATGGGGATCAGAAGATAAAAGCACCTAAGCCCCAGACCCATCTCCCACCCATCCTGGGGGGAGCTTTTGACTCCCAGGGCATGACCTCCCCTCCCCCAGGAGACTTTCACCAGCCCACAGGGGGGTGCCTGATGTTCTTTCCTCACAGATGGGCTACAATCACCTTGTACCAGTGGATGCTGCAGGTGGTCAGGGAGGGATACCTCCTCCACCTACAGAAGATTCCTCCCAGGTTCTTTCCCAGAGAGGAGGTGCGACCCCCTCCTTCACCAGACCCTGCTGCTCACAGAGCTCACAGGTCTTCTCAATGACAACGCAGTAGAGCCTGTACCCAAACACCTATGGGGCAAAGACTTCTACTCCAGGTACTTTCTTATCCCAAAGAGTACTGGAGGCCTCAGGCCCATCCTAGACCTGTGAAACTTAAACAAGTTTCTGGTGAGGGAGAAGTTAAAGGTGCTCTCCCTTGGAACACTGCTGCTTACCTCCGCCAGGGAGACCGGCTGTGCTCCTTGGACCTAAAGGATGCGTACACACACATCCTAATTCACCCCTCCCGCAGGCAATACCTAAGGTTCGTTGTGGGAGGAGAACTCTACCAGTACAAGGTGTTACCCTTCGGCCTTGCATCCTCACCAAGGGTCTTCATGAAATGCCTAGCAGTGGTAGCTGCCCACCTCCGTCTGTAAGGGGCTTTTGTCGTCTTCTACCTAGACGACTGGCTCATCAGAGGCAGCACAGCCGCAGAGGCCAGACAGACCACAGGACGCGCAACCCTCCTTCTGCAGAACCTAGGATTCATCATCAACTACCGCAAATCCCGCCTTTCTCCAGCCCAGTCTGGAGTTCGTAGATGCTCAGTTTGACACATTACAGGCCAAGGTCATTCTTCCCAGGGAGAGGTTGGTACACCTCAGACAGCTAGCAGTAGAAGTTCAACATTGCCAGTCAGTTCCAGCTCATCTTCTCCTCCGCCTGCTGGGCCATATGGCCTCCACAGTCCACATGACCCCGCTAGCCCTCTTACACATGCAGGCAGCTCAGTGGTGCCTCTGCTCGCAGTGGATGCAAGCCACGGGCAGACTGCGGGACAGCATCAGGGTAACCCATCAGCTGGCAGACTCCCTTGGCTGGTGGAAACTCCTCTGCCACCTCCTAGCAGGGATGCCCTTCCAGGCATCCATGCCCCAGAGGATCCTGCCTATGGATGCCTCCCTCCTAGGTTAGGGGGCACACTGTGGGGGCAGCTGCACACAAGGCAGCTGGTCCCAGGCGGAATCTTGGCTACAGATCAAGCTCCTGGGGCTCAGGGTGATCTCCTTGGCTCTATGGACATTTCACCACCACCTGCGACACCAGTCCATACTGATTAAGATGGACAACTAAGTCGTCATGTTTTATGTCAACAAGCAGGGGAGCATGGACTCGTACTCTCTGCCAGAGACGGTGACCCTCCTTTCCTTTGCAGTGCACAACAACATGCTCCTGCATGAGGTTCACCTCCTGGGCCATGACAACCTCCTGGCGGATAGGCTGAGCAGGGTCCTCCATCCACAAGAGTGCCGCCTGAATCCCAGCGTGACCACTCGGCTCTTCCTCCTCTGGGGCAGGCCCATGATGGACCTATATGCCACCCTGGACAGCATTCAGTTGTCCCACTTCTGCTTGCGGCAGTCACACCCAGAGAGGGTGGTAGCAGATGCCTTCCTGATCCACTGGACGGAAGGCCTCTTCTATGCTTTTCCTCCGATCCTTCTGGTCACCAAGACCCTCTTCAAGGTCCAGCGCAAGGGGACAACCCTGGTTCCCACTATTGCTCTCCCTGTTGGCGGCACTCCCGGTCCCACTGGACTGTCCCCCAGACCTCCTAACACAGGAGGAGGGCTCCCTCCTGCATCCCAGTCTGGGGTCTCTAACGCTAACGGCATGACTGCTGAAAGGATAGCATTGGTTCCTTTCAAACTCTCCCCCCCCCCAAGGAGGTTGAGGACGTCCTGCTGGCCTCTTGAAAGCCCTCCACCAGGTGAGCTTATGCCTTTATGTGGCAAAGATTCTCTGTATGGTGTGCAGAGAGACAGGAAACCAGTTCTTCTGCCCGGTGCAACTAGTGCTCCAGTACCTACTGCATCTGTCGCAAGTTGGACTAAAGTCCAACTCTGTGAGAGTGCACCTGAGTGCAGTAGTCGCACATCACCTCCCTATTGAAGGAAAACCCCTCTCGGGTCAGCCCCTGGTCCCTCGGTTCCTCTGGGGCCTCCTGTTGTCTAAGTCCCCTGTCCGCCCTCCGGCGGCGGCGTGTGACCTCAACGTGGTGCTCTCACAGCTCACTAGACCATCATTTGAGCCGCTAGTCACTTGCCATCTGCGGTATCTTTCATAGAAGGTTGCCTTCCTGACGGCTCTCATGTCTGCTCGAAGAGTAAGTGAACTTCAGGTCCTAGTGGCAGAGCCACCATATATAAGATTCTACAAGAACGGGGTGGTGTTCCGCACCCACCCCAGAATTCCTCCTTTCTATCTCAACCAGAAGGTGGTTCTTCCCACCTTCTTCCCACAGCTTCATGCCGGTTGGGAGGAAATTGTACTCCATGCACTGGATTGCAAACGGGCCATGTCCTTCTACCTACAACGGATTCAGGGTCATCACAAAGCTCCTCAGCTTTTCGTTTCTTATCACCCCAGCAGACTGGGGCTTCTCGTGACTAAGTGAACTCTGTCTTCTTGGGTGGCGGACTGTATTGCCCTCGCCTATGAGCGAGCTGGGCTTTCCCTGGAACACTGGATCACAACGCATCATGTGAGAGTGATGGCCATATCAGTGGCAAACCTGTGCTCTGAGATCTGCAAGGTCGCCACATGGTCTTCAATTCACACATTCACAGCTCACTACTGTCTGGAGAGCGAGTCCTGTTGGGACAGTGCCTTCGGCCAGACAGTACTCCGTAATCTTTTTGGGGTGTAGGCAACTCCTGCCGTCCGACCTTTCTGTGTTCAGGCTACCAGAGTGATGATGCCGCTTAATGCAAGGGTCTTGCAGAGTCTCTCAGTTGGAGACTCATCTTCTGCAACTCACGGCTACCCAACTTGGCCACCGTTGGTGCTGTTATGGTTCAGCCCTCAGCAGCTTGGAGCTAGGGAGTCTTATATGTGAAGACTGACTTCCTGCTTGTTCCTGGAGAAAGCGTAGTTACTCAGTTGTAACAGGTGTTCTCTAGGGACAGCAGGCATCAGTCCTCACAACCCTCCCTTCTTCCCTAGGAGTTGCCTCCCTACCTTGTTTTAGTTTTTTTATTAGCATCCTAGCTATGTCATTTGACTGAGCAAGATGACACCCTTGGGTGGAAAGGAGACCATGCATGTGTGGTAGCATATCCCAAAGGCTTTCTTTGAAAGCTAGGGAAATGCTTCCACCTGGGCTCCATCAACGTCACCCATATGTGAGGACTGATTCCTGCTGTCCCTGACAAACACTTGTTACAGGTGAGTAACTACACTTTCCAGAAGGAAGAGCTGGCGGTGTTGTTGGCCAGGGTCTCATCCATCTTTGAACTTGGTGGATGCTTCTGACAAGGGATGCAGAAATCCACTACTGTCCTCCTGTTCCCAGATGTGATCAAGGATATGAGCTGGTTGGAGTGGGATTCTCCTGACTCCCTGGCTAAGGGTGTAGGAAGGTCTATGCTCTCCTGGAGAAGGAGTGCATTGAGTTGTTTTGCATTCCCAAGGTGGATGCGCAGGTCACTGCAGTTACCAGACAGATCAGCCTTAAAGGATTTTCTGGATTGCAAGGTGGATTTGTTGTAGCAGAGCCAGTTTGCCATGGTGGCGACTGTTCTGCAGCTGGCAGTATATACCAGCCTAATGTATTGAGCCCTGCTCCAGTGGATTCCATCTCTTCTGCCAGATGATACAAATCATCTTTTGAAGTTGGCTGCGGCCTTCCTTTCTGATGCCATGTATGACCAGGTATATTTAGCAGCCAGGAATGATGCCCCGACTACTGTGTTGGTATTTGTTTTGGTTCTGGCCCTGGGCAACGGACTCATTTTCCAAAGCCTAGTTGGCCCAACTAGCTTTTAAGGGGAAGCTTCTGTCTGGAGCAGAATTGGAGAAGCTGGTGAAGGACCTGGGCAAGAAAAAATGTTATCACCTTTCGGAAGACAAGTCCAAGGGATCTGTGAAGCAGGCTGGTGCCCCTTTCTTATCAGCCTCTGCCCATCCACCGAGGGCATGCTGGCCAGATTTCTGGAGGTCTGGAGCCTTTTCTTTCCCTCTGCTTCTGGGCTTCGGGCTTGTTCTCAGTCCTTTCATGAAGCACGTGGGCCCAGGGACTTGATCCCTTCCAGAGGAGGATCCTTCTGAGCTGCACAGTGAAGGTTTGAGGGCCCATTCCTCGATTCGTCCAGTTGAAGTCAGGCTTTGCCTTTTCTTTCAGGAATGGGTCTGGGTTAATAAGGATTGCCGGGTGCTAGACATCATTCAGTTTGGCTATGTCTTGGAGTGCAAAGAGACTATTCCGGATGCCTTTGTCATATCCTCATGTGGGTCTGCGATCAAAGTGCCTCTGTGCGGGCCACCTTGGACAAGTTGCTGCGCCTAAAGGCAATGGTGCTCGTCCTGCTGGATGAGTGGGGCAAGGGCAGATACCCCATCTGTTTCATGGTGCCTAAAAAGTACTGTTCCTTCTGCCTCATCTGGACTTGAAGGGGGTCAATGCACACTTGTTATGTTTTTTTGAAGGTGTGAATAAACAGGTAGACAAAGGTGATTCGGTTGATATAGTGTATTTGGACTTTCAGAAAGCCTTTGACAAAGTCCCTCATCAGAGACTTTTGGCAAAACTAAAGAGTCATGGGATAGGAGGCACTGTTCTATTGTGGATCAGGAACTGGTTAAAAGATAGAAAGCAGAGGGTAGGGCTAAATGGCCAGTTTTCCCAATGGAGAAAGGTGAATAGTGGTGTACCCCAGGTATCTGTGCTGGGTCTGCTGCTTTTTGACATATTCATAAATGACCTGGAAAAGGGAATAATGAGTGAGGTTATCAAATTTGCAGTTGACACAAAACTATTTAAAGTTGTTAAAGCCCATGAGGATTGTGGAAATTTGCAAGAGGATCTTGATAAATTGGAAGACTGGGCATCAAAATGGCAGATGAAATTTAATGTGGACAAGTGCAAAGTTATGCACTTAGAGAAGAACAAGCCAAACTATGGTTACATGATGCAAGGTTCCACATTAGGAACTACCCTCCAGGAAAAAGATTTAGGCATCATTGTGGATAGCATGTTAAAACCCTCTGCCCAGTGTGCAGCGGTGGTCAAGAGAGCAAATAGAATGCTAGGTATCATAAGGAAAGGAATGGAAAATAAAACAAAAGATATTATAATGTCTCTGTATCATTCCATGGTGCGACCGCACCTTGAATATTGTGTGCAATTCTGGTCGCCGTATCTTAAAAAGGATATAGCGTTATTAGAAAAGGTTCAGAGAAGAGCCACCAGAATGGTAAAGGGGATGGAAGGATACCCCTATGAAGAAAGGCTAAAAAGGCTCTTTAACCTGGAAAAGAGACGGCTGAGGGGAGATATGATAGAAGTCTATAAATTAATGAACGGAGTGGAACGGGGGAAACGTAGATTGATTGTTTACGTTATCAGAATATAGAAAGACTAGGGGACATGCAATGAAGCTACAGGGTAAACTATTTAAGACTAATAAAAGAAAATATTTTTTCACTCAACGTGTAATCAAACTCTGGAATTTGTTACCGGAGGATGTAGTAAAGGCTGTTAGTGTAGCTGGGTTTAAAAAAGGTTTGGACAAGTTCCTGGAGGACAGGTCCATAAACCATTATTAAGAAGGGACCCAGGATATCACTGCTTGACCCAATACAAGCATTGTGGAACCTGTGTCTTTTGGGGAAACTGCTAGGTACGTATGACCTAGATTGGCCACTGTTGGAAACAGGATACTGGGCTTGATGGACCTTGGTCTGACCCAGTATGGCATATCTTATGTTCTTATGTTCTTGTGCTTCCAAATGGAAACCTTGTGTTCCATGATTCAAGCAGTATGCCGAGGGGGAGTTCTTGGCTTCTCTGGATCTGGCCGAGGCATATTTTCATATCCTGATCCGGGTGGATCAGCAGCAGTATCTGCATTTTGCCGTGCTTGGCTCACTTTGTTCACCACCCTCCTTGTCTGGCTATTCACCGCTACAAGGACATTCTCCAAGGTCATGGTGGTAGCGGTTGCAGCACTGTGGTGCCAAGGAATCTGTGTCCATCAATATCTGGATGACTGGCTCATCTGGACCCATTCCTTTCAGAGGTGATATCCCGAGTGATGTCCTTTTTGGAGAGCCTCGGCTGGGTGATCATTCGGGGGAAAAAAACAGCTGTTGCCTTCCCAGTCCCCAGAATTTCTGGAGCACATTTTGACACTAGAGTGGACAGTTTTCCTGCTAGAGGAGAAAGTCAAAAGATTGTTGGATTGCCTGGTGCTGTTCTTTGCGTAGCAGGCTCTGAGTCTGGGATTATGTTCAGATTGGTGGCGATGACCATAGAGATGGTGCCATGGGTGTTTGCTCAGATGCAGCCATTCCAGCAGTCTCTGCTGACTCAGTAATTCCTGAGTTCTCAAACATTGAAATGCAGGCTCCCACTCCCATTGATGGTGAGGTCCAGTGTATAGTAGTGGCAGCAGCAGCCTGATCATCTGAGAAAGGGTGCGCCACCGGACAATTTTTCCTGGATCCTCCTCCTACTATTAATCATTTATGGCATACGCAGCGATGTACAAACACACATAGATGACAGTCCTTGCTTGATGAGCTTACAATCTCGTTAAGACAGACAGCACAATACAAGAGAAATAAGGGGCTCAATAGGGAGAGGAGACACAAGGGGAACAAGAGATTAGGATCCAGAAGTGGCCTCAGAGGTAGGCCTTTAGCATGGATTTGAAGAGGTAGAGAGAGTTGAGACGATATAAAGATACAGGAAGGTTGTTCCAGGCATAAGGAGGTGAAAAGATCAAAATCTGGAGTTGGCAGTAGAAGAAAGGGCATAGAGAGAAAAAAAGCCAGAGGAGGAGCAGAGTTCACGAGGGGAGGGGTGTAGGGAGAGAGGAAAGGTAATGAGGGGCAATAGAGTGAATGCATTTATAGGTTAGAAGTAGAAGTTTGAAATGGATATGGAAATGGAAGGGGAGCCAGTGAAGTGATTTCAGAAGAGGAGGAGTTATGAGTGTATCGGGGGCTGATGGAAGATCAGCCGTGCAGCAGAGTTCTGAATAGATTGAAAGGGAGAGAGATGACTCTTAGGGAGACCAGCAAGAAGGAGATTGCAGTAGTCAAGATGGGAGATAACTAAGAGTGGATAAGAATTTTAGCTGTGTGTTCAGAGAGGAAGGGGTGAATTTTATTAATGTTGTCAAGAAAGGAACGACAGGTTTTAGCTAATTGTTGAATAGGTGTGGAGAAGGAAAGGGAGGAGTCAAAGATGACTCCAAGGTTGTGGACTGAGGAAACAGGAAGAAGAAGAGTATTGTCAACAGTGATAGAGAAAGGAGGAAGAGGGAGGAGGGTTTAGGGGGAAAGATAAGTTTGCTTTTAACCATGTTCAATTTCTGACAGTGGTGAGATATCCAGGCAGCGATGTCAGATAAGCAGGCAGAGATACGAGCTTAGAATGTAAGAGAAGTGTCAGGTGAAAATAGATTTAAGAGTCATCAGCATAAAATTGATACTGAAAGCCATGGGAAGAGATGAGGGCACCAAGGGACTGGGTGTAGAGAGAGAAAAAGAGAGGGCCTAGAACAGACTCTTGGGGTACACCAACTGAAAGAGGGATGGCTAGAGGAGGAACCACCAGAACAACACTGAAAGAGCGATTAGAGAGATAAGAAGAGAACCAAGATATCACAGAGCCCCTAAAACCAAGAGAGGATAATGTGTCAAAGAGGAAGAGGTGGTCAGCAGTATCAAAAGCAGCAGAAAGGTCAAGAAGAATGAGAACTGAGTAAAGACCTTTGGACTTAGCTAGGAACAAGTCGTTGGAGACTTTGGCAAGAGCTGTTGTAGTAGAAAGAAGGGACAAAAACCAGACTGGAATGGATCAAGGAGGGCATGAGAGGAGAGAAATTCAAGGCAGCGGCAGAGAACTGCATGTTCAAGAAGTTTGGAAATGAATGGGAGATGGGTCAATAATTAGAAGGACCAGTAGGGTCAAGTGAAGGTTTTTTGAGGAAAGAAGTGATCACAGCATGCTTGAAGGCTGCAGGGAAGATTGCAGTGGAGAGTGATAGGTTGAGAATGTGTGAGATGGAAGGGATGACAGAGGAGGAGATGAGTGAGGATAGGATTAGAAGAACAGGTAGTGAGTTTAGAGGAGCAAAGAAGAAGGGTGGTTTCCTCTTCAGAGATTTTAGAAAAGAATGAAAGAGTGGTAGAAGTTGAGGGGAAAAGTTGGTTATTGGAGAGGGAGAAGAGGGGGTGAAGAATAATTAGTAGGGAATTGAAGAGTAATCTTATGGACTTTGTCGTGGAAATAGTCGGCTAGGTTTGGGCAGAGAGGGAAGGAGGGATTGGAGGTGGTGGTGTCTTAAAGAAGGGAATTGAGAGTAGAGAAGAGACGGTGGGGGTTAGAGGCAAGACAGTCAGTTGGATAAAATAGTTCTGCTTAGCGAGTGCGATGGCAAGCAGGAAAGAAGTAAGCATGAATTTGAAGTGAAGGAAGTCAGAAAGGGAGTGGGATTTAAGCCAGTCTCTCGGGCAGGGGAGCCCATTGCCAAGATCGTATGGCCTAGGACTGTTGATACTGCAGAGAAGCGGTGTGGCACATCAACTACCTTGAGGCAAGGGCCATCAGGTTGGCTTTTCTGCATTTCCAGCCCCCGGTCAAGGGCCAGACAGTTCGAGTGTTTTCAGACAATTCCATGGTGGTTGCTTCTGTCAATCGGAAAGATGGCATGCAGAGTGCCTGGGTAGCTCTGGAGATGGTGCTCTCATTTGCCTGGGTGGAGAAGAACCTTCTAGCCCTGTCGACTTGGCACATTGCCAGGGTGGACAGTGTGGAAGCAGACTTCCTCAGCTGGCAGTCTCAATCGTGGAGAGTGGGAGTTGAGTCAGGAAGCGTTTCAGTTAATCCTGAACCGCTGGAGTCACCCTAAAATGGATCTGATGGCAATCTGCTCCAATGCCAAAGTTTGCTGCTTCAGTTGCCACACGGAGACAGGGTCCGAGGTTGTCGTTGGCATGACTGAGCCTTGGTCAGCTCAGCACCTGCTATATGTGTTTCCTCCGTGGCCCTTGGTGAGATGTGTGCTTCGGCGTATAGAACGCCTTCTGGGCAGGATTGTTCTGGTGGTGCCAGATTGGCTGAGGAGACCGTGGTTCAGAGACCTGATGCAGCTCCTTCAGGTGCCTCCTCTTTGGGTGCCTCTGCCTTGGAGCCTATTGCAGCAGGGGCTGATCGTCCTGGAGGACCCAGCTCCCTTCTCACTTACGGCTTTGCTCTTGAAAGAAGACGGCTAGCGCATATGGGCTACTCTCCAGCAGTGCTGTGAGCCCAGAGGAGGTCTACCATGCCGGCATATATGCGAATTTGGTGCCTCTTTGAGTGATGGTGTGTCATTCGGCAGCTGGTTCCTGAGGTGGACAAGGGGCTATCTCTGTTGGCCTTCTACAGGATAGCCTGGAAAAGGGACTTTCCCTTAGCTCCCTGAAAGTTCAGAGGGCAGCTTTGTCCTGTTTCCAAGGTCTGGTGGCTGGTAAGTCTCTGGCGTGGCACTCTGATGTATCATGCTTTCTCCAGGGGGTTCAGTGTCTGCGTCCTCCACTTTGGTCTGTGATCCCTGCCTGGGATCTGTGTCTGGTACTTGAGGCTCTGATATCAGCGCCCTTTGAGCCATTGAAGCAAACTGCTTTGAAGCATTTGATATTCAAGATGGTGGTCTTGGTTACAATTTGTTCTGCAAGGCGGATTTTTGAGCTACAGGCTCTGTCTTGCCGACATCCTTATCTGTCTTTTTCAAAGGAGGCTGTTTTCATTCAGCCTGTGCCTTCCTTCTTGCCTAAGGTGGTTTCTCCCTTCCACATGAGCCAGTTGGCCTGCCTATCCGCCCTCTCGAAGGAGCAGTGTCGCGGGAAGGATAAGGATCTGTGCTTGTGGATGTCTGGAGGGTGTTTCTCCAGTACTTGGAGGTTAGGAATTCCTTTCATAAGCCTTACTATCTATTTGTGCTGTTTGCTGGCCCGCTCAAGGGAGTTGCAACGGCCAAGTTGATTTTGGGGCGCTGGATTATGTAGGCCATTGCCTCAGCATATCTCTTGCGGAACCAGCTGGTTCCGGAGGGTTTGCGTGCCCATTCTACCCAAGCATATGCATTCTCGTGGGCAGAGCGGAGCTCGGTAGCCCCTGCAAACGTTTGTCGGGCAGCAACGTAGGCATCACTTTCCACTTTTGTCAAGCATTATCGCTTGGATGTCTACATATGGGTGGACACGGCCTTTGGCTCTACGGTTTTGCAAGCTGCTGTGTCTTTTTCCCGCCCAGTGGAGTTGTAGCTTTGTTACATCCCATTGATTGGGACTGGTCTAACAGGATGATATAGAAGGTGATATTTTCTTACCAGTTAATGTTCTTTCCTTGAGTCTATGGTCCACCCCTAAAACTGTATTTGCTGTTCTGCTGCAGTTCCCTTGGTCCACTATGATTTTTTTTCTATTATGCTTTCCTGTACATAGAGGCTGATGCAGAAAACTAGCGCTGTCTTTAAGCACCAAAAATGGCACGTTTAAGCGCACTTTCAGCACATTTAAGTTAACATCAAATGCAGAAAAAAGACGGATGCATATTTAAATGGCAATGGAAAAACTAGTGCCCAATTAACGTCATGAGTATTTAAATTGCAGGCAAATGAGCTACATGCAATAATCTGGTATGCAAATGACTGCTGTGTCCAATGCAGAGATAGGCGTAGAGGATTTCGCAACCAGCTTTAGCACTAATCTCTCTACGCTTTGATTTGAGGTGGCTTAAACCGCTAGCGAGTGCCCCCAACAGGTTTTTGATGGCATTGGGGGTGATCCCAGCATCGAGAAGAGCCCCCGATGCCATCAAAATACTATCGTGGGCCAGTGCCCTGACAGTCACTCCCTGGTGATCTAGTGGCCCAGAACCCCCTCCCGGTATCTTTCAAAGTGGGAGTGCCGCCTACGCGCTCCTGCTCTCGGTCCACCATCATGGAAAATGGCAATGCCTGGTCCTGCACGGTGCATCCTGGCAGTCTGAATCCCAGGATGCATCGTGCAGGGCCAAGCCCTGCCATTTTCCAAGATGGCAGAGCGGGAGCGCATAGGCAACACTCCCATTTTGAAAGATACTGGGAGGGGGTTCTGGGGCTGCTACACCACCAGGTTAGTGTGGTTTGTTTGTTTTTTTAAAGTGGCGTAGGGGTGTGGGGGTTCTGGGATTGCTAGACCACCAGGAAGTGACTTTCTGTCAGGGCACCAGCCCCTGACAGTATTTTGATAGCATCAGGAGCTTTTCCCGATGCCGTGATTGCCCCCAGTGCCATCAAAATCCTGTCGGGGCTGATATGCAAATTAGTCATGCGGTGCCTGTTTCTCTGGGAGAGCATGCCAAACTAGTGCCGATTTCTTGTGCGCATGTGTTTGGCTTGCTCTCCCAGTTTAATGCTTCCATTTTGCCATGGTTTAACGTGTGGCTCTTTTGCATGAGAGTCCCTTTCTGCATAGCATCCAGTGTCTTGCAGACAGACATAAAAAGCTGATAGCGCATGAATTCAGCGCCAGCTTTCTGCATCGGCCTGATAGTTCTTTGATTACTCTTTGTTACCTACAGTTGAGGTTGTGTGAGGCTTGCCATGTTTCTCCCATATGCTTTGGGACAAATACTGAAGGGACCTCTGGTGGTTAAGGCGAATAGAGGCATAGCAGTGATGTCATGGAAATATGGGCTTTTTATTGGTTTTTTTGTCTCCACCGATCTGCTGGTAGGGGAACACAACCCCCACTTGATTGGACTGATTTAGCAGGACTCAAGGAAAGGACATTTTTTACCAATTGTAAACCGCTCTATACTCCTTGTATGAGGGGTATATTAAGTTTTTGAATAAAGATAAGTAAAATGTCACTTTTCAGACATAAGTTTGTTAGGTAATTGGTACAGCCTATACTCTCTTAATTGATGTGGTCTTTTAAAATTCTGCACAATTCACAGTAAGTGAAGTCTTTTTAAAAAATATCTTCTGGCAGAGAAGAGTCATCATGAGGGCGCACACAGCTTTGGATCCCCAACTTGATACTGGCTGATCTGTGAAATGTATGTTTCTGAAAATACAAAAAGATTAAAACAGTTGAAACAGCCACTTAAAAGCATAAAGTGACATTTTAGAAAGGACAAGTCAAATCGGGGACATCTAGGGCAGAGCATGCCAAGAAATGCCAGAGGGGTTTATGCCTTTGCCTGATTTTAGTAACTGAGACGTCTCCAAAGTGGACATCCATGCCGGTAGCCACATCGTAGATGTTCCTCTTAGGAAAGCGTGGGGTGGGGATGTCTATCTCATGCAAGCTAGCATAAGGGGATGTCCAGCAGCATAGAAAAATGAAAACAGGAGCCCTCATTCTCCATCAGTGTTCATTATTGGTATGGAAAATATAGGGAACATGAGCGTTCCTCCTTCTCCACACCCTCCAGATGTCTGTCAGACAAAATGAGCACTTTTCTAATGCCTATTCCTGCCTGGAGCAGGTATAAGCTTGAATGATGCTCAGGGCACCTAAGGCATTTCTGAAATTAGGTGAGGATGTCCAAGTTCTAGGAACACCCCAGATACGCCTACTCCATGTCTCCCGTCTGACTGGGACGTCCTTGCGTTGGGGACCTCCACAGACCTGGATTCTAAAATGGCTCAGGGGATGTCTTTCTGTGCCTGTGCCTGTCAGATGTCCAAAGCACCAATGCAATGTGTGCCTCTGAGTCAGTGCTGACTCCTGGTGACCCAGAAGCTCCTGAGTTTTCTTGGCAGTGTGACCGGAAGTAGATTGCCAGGCCTTTCTTCTGAGGCAGTGGGGGGTTGTGACTTGCCCAAGGCCACAAGGAGTGCTAGTGGGCATCACACCCTGGTTGCTTGGTTACCAAGCCAGTGTTCTAAACACTAGGCTACTCCTCCACTCAAAGCACGAATAGAACTTCTAAAATTACCCCTAATATGTTCATCATTTCGTTTTTCACTTTTTTCAATGTTGTGTTTTTGTTTGTTTGGGTCTGGCAGCTTCTTTCTGTTCCCTTTTGAATTTGTGGCTCCAACTAGCGAATACGGCATCAGTCCACCAAGATAATCCCTTATTCTCTGTAAAAGGGGCGGGGGCAGGGGGGGGGTAGGTTCAGGTCTTATATGTCTGCTTGCAAGCCAACACGTCACCTTCATGCGCTGACAAACGGCAGCCCTTAACAGTGGGAGAGGGCAAGGGCAGTGCTGAAGAGCAAGTGGGGTTTATGGTATTGTCATAGGATCAAGGTGGATAAGGTGGGCTTGTTGGTGGTCTTTATATGCCATCATATCCTATGCTTTTATGCCACTGGTCACAATGGAAACAGTTATCAAAGCTAAAAAAAAGAAAAAAAAAAGAAAAGAAAAGTAGGTAATACAATCATACAAAGGATTGTTCGGGTGTGGGGATGCAGAATGGTGAATGTGCAAATCTAATCTGAGTATCCCTGTCAGCCTAAAAGAATGGAGGCGGGCGGAGGCTATGAGCAGGAGATACGGAGCTGGGATAGGAGAATAAAAAAAGAGAATGAAAAAATAAACTTCTCAAATGAGGTCAGTAGATGAGCAGATGTGGAAACAGAGTTGCACCCTCTCGTGTATTCGGACCGCCACAGGCCCTCCTTCTGGTCCTCCAGCTTGCAGGAGCATTCAGCATGTGTTCATAGGCTGTATCGGTGAGCGTGCACGGTCTTCCTTTTCACTGCAATATTTCCTCATAGAGATGGTGGTGGATACATGGAATGGCTGTCTGGTGGAGGTGATGGAGGCCAGTACTACTGTTAGGCTAATTATAGGGGGCAGTGGTAAGAACAGGGCTGAGAGGTCGGGTAAAAGACTTGGTGGATGGAAGCTTGAGTCTCATTTTAAGTTTGGGAACTTGAATAGTTATCATCCCAGGATGGTAGAGAATGACTTAAATAAGGAATGCTATCCTCAAGGTAGTGAGGCTTGAAAGGCTGTTTGCCTGGTGAGATCCTTAACTACATTTTTATAGATGGGAACCAACTGGGAAGAGTGGGTGAGCTAGTTGGCCCTTATTTGTCCTCCTCCTACTTAACAATGTTCATAATTTAAATGATGGGAAACTAAAACTCTCAAGCCCTCATATTTGCCAGTGATTGGCCTAACTAACACCATCTGTAGTCTTGAAATGCAATGAGCAGCTTGTCAAACAGTTTTCGTAGAATGCTTCCTCTAATATTCATGATTTTCCTACAACTATCCCTTCTTACTGCCCAGATTGCAGGTCTTCAATGACACTATGGCACCTCCAGATGTGGCCACAGTTCAGAATGCATATAATCCCAGCCCATCCATCAGGCAAACTGGTTGGTCGCCTAGGGCAGCAATGAGTAGGGTATTCAAAGCTAAACAATAGATTCTGACAGCCGGGGTTGGGGTGGGAGGAGGGGTATGTGTGTGTGTAAGGCTTAAGGTTTACCTAGGGTTTCCAGCCCTGTATCCTGTATCTGTGCTTTCTGTGAATGGGTTTATTTGGGTCTTGCTATACATAATTTTGTCACAGGTTGGTTTTTGCTCACTATGGAACTTGTGTGGGTTTGATTTACAAAAATTTAGGATACACCTTGTTTGCTGAAAAATGTTCAGCCTTTTACAGTGATACTAGGTGTGGCATTTTAAGAACATACCATGCCTTGTAAACGTTTTTGGCACTCTTAGCCAAAACAAAAGGCGAAAAACGTGACTCCCATTACCCACCCCTGGAATTTATCTAATTACTCCTCTCATTTCTTAAAAATTGAGGTAATTAAATTACTTGCAGGTGCCTGCATCCTGTGTTGCGCATGTGCTTGGGTATGCCCAATGCAAGGAAAACTTTTGTATTCATTTTCTTTTCTACAAGAGTACCACTGATATTAGTATTGGGCCTTGTTTAAATCTCTATGGATTACGAGTCCTTGAAGCAAGGACTGCCATGCATCAGTAAGACAGTTTTATATCGGGGGATAAAAGACATTCATTTGTTTTTCCCTTAATTTCAGTGTTTTCAGAGCACTGTCTGTTGCATGAGGTGTGCCATGATGATAGAGCTACTAAGTGCCCAGATATCTCCATGAGAAGGGGGTTAAACTGAGCCCAGGGTTAGTGCTACCTTTAATTGAACTAGGCATTCACCTAGAATGCCAAAGTTTGGACGTGGCCATTCCTGCCATTGTTTCTGCTGCCACATCTCTCCCAGACCTGCAACAGCAGCAATGACAATAAAACTGCAAAAAAGCACTTGACAGCCTGAATCAATATGTGCTGGTGCTGCACTCTGTAAGTTCACTACTACTGCTACTACTATTACTACTTCAGACCATTTGCATAGCGCTACAAGTCATACGCAGTGCTGCACAGACATGTAAGAGACAGTCCCTGCTCATCAGAGCTTGCAATCTAGTCAAGACAGATAACACAGAAGGTGTAGACAGGGATTAAACAAGGGAGGAAGGTAAAGAAACAAGGAGATCAGGTGAGTCAAGATCCAAAAGCAGCAGCTGATCCTGCCCCCTCCACTGCAGACTTCCTGTTTGCATGGGGGTGGAACTGACTGGCCATTCAAAGCACAGCATCAGCAATTCAGGCTCTGCTAGGTGCTTCTTTGTATGTCATTGCCGCTGCTGCAGATCATGGAATGGGGGGAAGGAGCCGCAAGAATGAGGATTGACCTAGGATGCCTCATGTCCTTAGACCAGCCTTAGCTGAGCTAATCCTATTTTTTCCCATTCTATGCATGGATATGTTTCCTATTTGCCACTGAATGCTTTTGAGAAAACCAGGACTACTTCATGATGCATATGATGGGGTAAAGTGAGGACTAGTTCAAGGTATCCTCCTCTTGACAGGTAACTGCAGCACCCCCTTGTTCATACTGCACAGCCAGTGCTGATAGGTTTTCTACACATTCTCCCAACAATGTACCTTAACATAACACTTCTTAACATTGGTAAGAGTAGTTCACTTCCTCATGACATATTTTAATTTTTAGATTTAGCTCATGCTTCCAGGTTGTCCTGCTAGACTATGCCAGACAAGTGGATTTTGTCCCCCTACCAGAAGAGGCGGAGACAGAAAAATCTAGAAACTTCTAGTAGCATCATCACTGCTACTTGAGCTGGTGCAGCTAAGGACATATTTCTCTTTCTCCAGAAAATGCTGGATGCAGGACTGGTGCAGCTAGTAGTCGCGACTTGGTCATCCCTCTCAACATTTGTCAAGCATTACTGTTTGGACATCCAGGTTAAGGCAGACCTGACCTTCAATGCAGAGATTTTGAAGGCAACCATGTCGTCTTCCCATCCAGTGGAGCTTTGGCATGTCCCACTTGTCTGGACTGGTCTAGCAGTACAATCTGGAAGGTAACACTTTACTTAGCAGATACTGTCCTTTCCTGGAATCCTGCTAAATTGGTCCAGGACCTGCTCTTTGTGCTCTGTTATCTCTGCAGTTTAGCCTTCCAGGCTTTCATCTTCTGACAGTTGACAGTTCTGTGTGAGCTTTTCTGTACATAGTTGTGTCTTGTTACCCTCAGAGAGGTTGTGGGCAGTCAGGTTCTTGACCATTTGCTTGGGTACAAATACTGAAGTATTCCCCTAGCTGCACCAGCTCAAGTAGCAGTGATGTTACTAGAAGCTTTCTAGCTTTTTCTCCAGCTCCACCTCTGCTGGTAGAGAGACACAACCTACTTGTCTGGACTGGTCTAGCAGGATTCCAGGAAAGGACATTACCAGGTAAAGTAAAATGTCACCTTTTTCAGTAGTAGCTCAAAAGTGAATTACATTCAGATATACTAGGCATTTTCTTGTCCCCAGAGAGATTACAGTCTAATCATATCTGAGGAAATGGAGGATGAAGTGACTTGCCCAAGGCAACAAGGAGGGTTGGTGAAATTTGAGCCCTGGCTTGCAGGCCACTGCTCTAACAATTAGTATTTTCACATCTTTCCAGTAGCTGTTCATGCTGTTACAGGCAGGTACTGTAGGTATTTCCCTGTCTACAGAGGGCTTAAATCTAAGTTTGTACCTGAGGCAGTGAAGGGTTAAGTAACTAGTTCAAGGCAACCGGAGTGCATTGGGATTGAAATCCTGATCTTTCTGGTCATCAGCCACTGCTTTAACTACTAGGCAGCTACTCCTTCACAGATTTGTATCTTGGTGAGGAAAAAACTTAAGTCAGTGAGTTTTGCTTCGAAAACCTGAAATAGATCTATTCTTGTGCACTCTACTGGTTAACAGTTTGGGCTTATGTTGGTGAGAGCACAGCATGTAGGATTACTGATAGCTCCACGTTATAAGGGACAGGTGACTCAATCTTCCTTTTTTTCCCCTCATTCCAGGAATAACTTTGCAGTTCCCATTCCGTATCATCTCCAGTCCAGTCTAGGCGCATGGGATTATGCCCTCTCATTAGCAGATGGAGACTGAGAATGACTAGCTTTGATGATGTCATCACATAAGGACTCTGTGTATCGCTTGTCTGGCCAGTATTCTCAAATTCCAGCAGATGGTGAGGAGCTCTGTGTAGTCTGGATTCCATTAATAGGGCATTACAAAAAAAAAAACAAGTAGGAAAGGAAAGAAGGAATTGGTCTAATTGAAAAGAAAGAAAGAGTTACGACAGAAAGAGGCATTCAGAGAGAGCTTATGCTGTGACTAAACAGGGAAACATTGCCTCTCTGTGGAGAACTGGGAGCTGTTGAGTCAGCAGATGGTTCTTCCTGAGTAGTGGGGTACATACCCGGTGGTTCAGATCCCTCCCTTCTTGCTGGCTGCTCTGAGCCTGGGGAGTGCTTGTTATGGAAGTCTCAATCCCTCTCTTCACTGGTCCTGCAGATACAGTACCAAAAAAGAAAGAGAGAAAGTAAAGGAGGTCGTGAATGGGCAGTGGGGCCTCAGTTAACTTTGTGGCAATCTTGTGTGTTTGTCAAGTCTCCCCCCTCCCCCTTATATGTGGCAATAGTGTGAGGTGCGCGTGAATTACTTTTGTTTGTTTGTTTTTTTCTGGTGAAAGTGTTTAGCAGGCATATGCAGACATTGAAGCTGAAATGCGTGGCATGTGGGAGCCGGCGGGGAACATTGTTCGCTGGCGATCTCTGGAGGGTCAAATGGCCGAAAACATCCTCAGGGACCTCCAGTTAGCAGAGGGGGGGGGGGGGGAGGGCACAACTAACAACTGAGAGTTTTAGACATTTTGGAGGCTTCCTCTCAATCGCACGATCCCTTCGTTTCGGCGGTAATGGTGGCCATTTTGGGTGCACAACAAGAAAGCTTTACTATCATGTTGGGGAGAACAGCAGCAGCAATCAAACAAAAATTTGAGGGGCAAACAATATTGCAGGCAGCTAGAGCAGAGTGCTTCATGTATGCCTTTTTCTCCAGATTTTGTTGTTCTCCTACACCAGGCATTCTGCAAAAAGCAGGGCCTGGTGGGCAGCTAGGGGGCAGGCTAGTTTCAGTGGAGGCAGTCCCCGACATTGTGGCCCTATCTCAGGGAGGAAGTTGAGCCCGCAGAGGAACAAACATCTGTGATATCAGAGACATCTGAAGATCTGCTGGAGGGTCCCTCAGGGCTTTGGGGTGAACCTTCTTCCATAGAAATGGAGGAGGGGGAAATCCCCTTCAGGAGAAGATCTGCATATAGTGAGAGTTTTCTGCAGGGAGGCACTGGCATTATTGATAGCTCATTCACTGTCTGCTCTCAATATTCCATTTGGGGCGCTGGTGGAGGAGGTGGCCTTAGAGGATCCTCTCTTTCAGGGCATCCAGACGCCTCAGAATTCCTTTACAGTATATAGGGCTCATTAAGCAGATAGATGCAAAATGGGAGCTGCCAGAAGCAGGCTTGCATGAGGGCAGAGATATGTGGATGCCTAAGGTGGATGCCTTAGTGTCTGCAGTAACTAAAATGATGACCATCCCGGTTGAAGGTGAGACACCCCTAAAAGATGTACAAGATAGGAAGCTTGAGACCTTGCTTAAGCAATCTTTTGAGATGAAAGCCCTTATGTTGCAGGCTTCCATCTGTGGAGCATATGTGGCGCAGGCGTGTTTGCGGTGGGCACAGAATTTGCTCAATCCAGAGCAAGGTACATTACTAGCCTCCTCAGAGGCAGCCAAATTAGAATCCAGAGCGACATATTTGGTGGATGCTTTTTATAATCTGGTGTGAGCCTCATCAAAGAGCATGGCTTATGTGATCACAGCACGTTTTCTTTGGCTGTGCAACTGGCTGGCTGATGTGTCGTCTAAGGTCCGATTCAGTAAGCTCCCCTTTTGAGGTAAGCTGCTTTTTGGAGAGGCCTTGGAAAAGTTGGTAAAGGACTTGGGGGAGATGAAAGGAGCCAGACTTCTGAAGGATAAGCCTAGAGGGGAGAAGTCTGGTCCTTCAGTTAGAGGACAAGTTAGGGATTTCTGCAGATTTCACGCTGTGTGATTTGCTCCTTTTCAAAGAGCTCAGTACCCATCCATGGGCCAGTCCTTTCAAGGTAGAGGAGAAGGAAGAGGCTTTTACACACCAGCAGCAGGAACCTCTAAAAAAGTCGCAATGAAGGAAGGGGGTCCCAAGAGGAGTTGGTACCGATAGGTGGTCAGCTTCAACAATTTTACTCCGCCTGGGTCCAGATTACTTCTGACCAATGAGTGTTGGAAGTGGTTTGAGAGGGATATGCTCTGGAGTGGGCTCTTCCCATTCCCAATGCCTTTTTGTGCTTTCCTCTTTCAAGGCTCTGGTAAAGCTACAAGTAGTAAAAGAAACATTGCAGAAGCTGATCTGGCTTCAAGCAGTGGTGGAGGTTCCCACAGGTCAAAGTGGTCTAGGACAATACTCCATCTACATTGTGGTCCCCAAAAAGGAGGGTTTGTTCCATTAGTGCTTGACCTCAAGTGCATCAGTAGGGCATTGAAAGTGCTTCGTTTTTAGTATGGAAACGCTGAGGTCTGTGATAAAGGCTGTAAGAAGGGGCGAGTTTCTGATGGCATTGGATCTTACGGAGTCCTATCTGCATATTCCCATTCGTCTACAACTCCAACGTTTCCTGCATTTCACATTACCAATGAGGCATTTTCAATTCTGAGCGCTTCCATTAGTCCTTGCAATGGCACCCAGGATCTTCACCAAGGGTAATGATGGTGGCGGCGGCCATGCTAAAGTTAATCCAAGCAAAGTCACTGCAGGAGAGTCAGGAGGCCACGCAGCCGGTCATAGTGTTCCTTCAAGGTTTGGGATGGGTAGTCTTCAGCAAGAGTCAGTTAGTTCCAGCTCAGCAGCTGACATATCTGGGAACTCTTTTTAACATGGAGAGGGGCCTGGTGTCTCTTCTGCCAGAAAGAGCCAGGAAGATTCAGGAACAGGTCCTGCGGTTCTTGTGGATGGAGTCACCATTGGCGTGGCATTACCTTCAACCCCTGGGCTTCATGGTGGCAACCTTGGAACTGATGCCTTGGGCAAGGTTTCATATGCGCTCTCTACAATGGTCTCTGCTGACACGGTGGTCACCTCAGAAGCACTCGCTCTTGAAACACTTGCCATGCCTGAAGGAGGCAGGGCTGAGCCTATAATGGTGGTTGGATTACGGGAAGTTGAGAGCGGGCATGCCATTGGAGATGCCTGAGTGGGTGATGGTCATCATTGATGCCAGTCTGTCAGGATGGGGTGCATATTAACTGTCACAGGTCGCTCAAGGTCGGTGGACACAGGAGGAAGCAACCTGGTCCATAAATCGCTTGGAGATGTGTGCAGTTTTCCTAGCCCTTCAATACCTTCACCCTCTTCTGGAGAACAAGGTAGTGAGGGTCTTTTCAGACACCACCACCATGGTGGCTTACATCAATTAGCAAGAAGGTATAGGAAGCACAAGTTTTGGCAGAAGAAGTGACTCTGCTCCTGTGGTGGGCGGAGATGAAATATCCTAGCTCTGTTGGAATCGCATGTGGCTGGAAAGGAAAATGTGCAAGCTGATTTTTTTTTTCAACAGGCATCAATTAGATTCAAGGGAGTGGTCTCTGGAGGACTCGTTTTTCTGCAGTATAGTATGACACTGGGGCCTTCCAGTCATGGATCTAATGGCGTCAGCCTCTAATGCCAAAGTAGACTGCTTCTTCAGTCGGCTGTGCAAAAAGATGTCCGAGGGTCTCAATGCTCTAGTTCAACCTTGGCCAAAGATCGGTCTACAGTATGTTTTTCCTCCATAGCCTTTGATCGGCCGACTGCTTCAGAAGATAGAATTACATCATGGTCAAATGATTCTGGTAGCACCGGACTGGCTATGGAGGCCTTGGTATGCAGATCTAATCAGTCTCTCAGTACAGGCTGTTCTGTAGAGGCTGCCGGCGAGGACCAATCTGTTGTTGTAGGATCCGATTTGCATACCCCAGGTGAATCGATTCTCGCTTATGGCTTGGCTCTTGAGAGGGCTAGGTTGAGAAAGAAAGGCTACTCACCGCAAGTGATAGCCACTTTACTCTGGGTTTGGAAATGGTCCACATCATTGTCATATCTTCAGGTTTGGCGAGTGAGAGCTGGTGTGGTGACAAAGATATTCAAGCATACTGTCCTTGCAGGCAGGTCTGGATAAAGGCTTGGCCTTGAATTTTCTGTGGGTGTAGGTGGCCGCCCTGGCTTGTTATCTTGATTGGGCGCAAAATGTTTCTATAGAATCTCACCCAGATGTGGTGCATTCTCTCTGAGCTGTTAAGCAGGTCCATCCTCCACTGTCTCCCTTGGTATCGTCTTGGGACTTCAGTTTGATCTTGTCGCCCTTAACAGAACCTCCCTTCAAGCTGTTGGGCAGATCTTCACTTAAAGGTCTTACCTTAAAGGAGGTTTTTCTGGTAGCTATATGCTCAGCTCGTCACATCTCGGAGCTTCAGGTGTTATCCTGTAGGGAACTGTTCCTTGTGATTTTTAAAGAGAAAGTAGTGTTGTGGACTTTACTTTCTTTCTTGCCGAAGATCGTGTCTAGTTTTAATCACAATCAGTCAGTATCTCTTCCGGTTCTTTTGGGATCAGGAAACGACTCTGAGGGCTGGCAATTGGCAATTGCGATTGCTAGACATCTGCAGGGTGCTATGCTGTTATCCAAAGCAGATGGAGCCTTTTCAGAAAAAGACCACCTCTTCATACTGTTGGCTGAAGGAGGCCATTGCTTCAGCCTACTTCATCAATCGGCAACCGATACCTCTTGGACTATGCACCCATTCCACAAGTGCGCAAGCGACATCCTGGGTGGCGGCTAGTCTCATATCTCCACTGTATATCTGTAAACAGTCTCATACCTCCATTGGATATCTGTAAAGCAGCCACTTGGTCATCTTTGCATACTTTGTGTGGCATTATCGCCTTAATGTTCTCACGAAGGAAGAGGTGCTGTTTGGTGCCCAAGTTTTGCAGGCTGGTTTCACGAATCCCTCCCATTAGTAAGTACTGATGTGGTACATCCCATGTGTTTGAACTGGACTGCAGGGATGATATGGAAGATGAAATTAGACCTTACCTGCTAATTTTTTTCCTTGAATCAGTCCAGTCGAGAACTCTGCAATGCGTTTTCTCAGCTTACAGTGCTGCGAGCCCGGATATTTGGGATGTCTTCTCAAAGTGAGTGTTGCGGGGTGGATCAACAGGCTTGCACCTCATCATAGGATGATCATTTCTGAGTTCTTTCACTCTGTATGTGGTTAAAACAAAGTTATTAAAAGTAGTTTAGTAGTAATTATATAAGGGGAAGGAATGTCCTAGTGGTTGGGACAAGTTACCTCAGACCAGAGGACCAGGGGTTCAATTCCCACTCAGGGACAGTAATTATATGCCAGAGGGACTGGGGTCTCTAGTCCTATAGGTGCTCCTTGTGGCCCTGGGCAAGTCACTTAACCCTTCGTTACCTCAGATATTCATGTAGATTTTGAGCCTTTCAGGGTCGAGGGAATATATCCAATACCTGCTTGAAGCATTTGTAAACTGCTCCAATGTCTTTCAGCCTGGGCCAGTATATCAAGAAACTAAAGATAAAGATACCACTTTTGTTCTCTCGTCGAAGTCTGCTTTGTTACTAGAATACTGGTCAGACAAGCGATGCACAGAGCCCTTATGTGATGATATCATCAAAGCTTGTCATTCTCAGTCTCCATCTGCTGGTGAGGAGCATAACCCCATGTGTCTGGACTGGACTGGAGGGACTCAAGGAAAGAAAATTAGCAGGTGTTTAATTTCATTAGTTTGATAGCAAAGGCAAGATTTACAAATCTATAGTTCAGGGCTGGCTCATTGTTAAGGGTGGTATGTTGCCATGCAGGAGACTTTGTTTTGATTCCTGGCTCAGATCTTCCACCTCTAGGGTCGGCCAGAGCTAGTGAGCTGCAAAGATAGCATTCACAGGCCCTGGGGCTGAAGGGAGTAGTCACACGCAATGGTGACGTCTAGTGTGCGGATTTAAAATGTATATTAACCAGGTTCTGGAAGGGGCAAATGGTTTATGATCTCTGGCCAAGAACTGTCCTTAGGATGGGTTAAGGAAGCTAAGATTGAACTGGACATCCAAAGAGGCAGGGGAAAACCGGTGGGCCCCCCCCCCCCCCATCTAAATATGCATTGAAGATAAAATCAGAACTGGTACAACCTCATGGCATCAAGCTTGTTGGCTGTCTTAATGATACAGAAACCTCTATTTCTGGCACACCAAGTTGAATCCTATCTTGTTTTGTAATTAATAAACAGAAAGTGCTTGTAAAGGAAAGAGAATCCTTGTAAAATGTTGCTTTGGAGAAATATCCCCCTACCTACACAAGGTTACCTGGGCCTGTAGTTACCAGCCGCCTCCTTCCCTTAAGCCTCTGGAACTACCCTTGTTTCAAAGGCGTGATTGAACCATTAGTGGAACTGCCAGGAACCTCTCTAAGGGTTAGATTAATTAAAGTATGCTATTCTGTTAGGGTGTGTTATTAGTAAATAGGACCCTTTGCATAAAATGAAACTTGTAGTAAATAAATACACGTTAATGTGTGTGAATTCATGGTAACACAGTAGCACGTTTTAGTAAATGTAGCCCTAAGCTACTTTATTATTCTGTAATGGATTTTGGCAGGAAAAGCCACACAAACTTAGATGTGAGAAAAAAGTGGTGACCATTGCTCTATTCAGGTTAAAACAAAGACTAACACAATCAGCCAGTGATCAGTATCGCTGTTGAAGTCTTTCTTGTAATCGTAGCCCCACATGTCCATTTTCAAAATACATGCCAGTGAGTTTTCAAAGGGGTAGCCTCTACATTAGCCTGAAGCACCAAAATCAACATAGGTTAATCTCCAGGAACAAGCAGGAATAAGTCCTCACATATGGGTAAGTCGGAACCGACGGAGCCCGCGCGAGTAAGCTCCCCAGCTTTTCAGATGAAAAGCTTTTGGGGCTTCCCACAGCGCATGCGCGCTGCCTTCCTTACCAGCTCTCTTCAGTTTCTCTTTTTCCGCGGAGCCAGCAGGTCGTGTTCCTGTCACCGCTGAAGAAATTGTTATTTTAATTTGTTTCTTTTGACCGCGTACCTGCCTTCCCCATACCAAAACCGGTACTGCCGGTCTCTCTTTCTTTCTTTTAAAAAAAACAAAACAAAACTTTTTTTTAAATTTTCTCAGCACAGCTTGGTAACTTTTGTTAGGCCTTCAGGCCTACACAAATTCTCCTCATGGAGAAACCAGCTCCTGGTTTTAAAAAGTGTACCAAGTGCAATGCTGTTATTTCTCTCACAGACACCCATGAATGGTGTCTTAAATGTTTAGGACCTGACCACTCCATACCGGACTGCCCATTCTGCTCCCAGATGTCTAAACGTGGTATGCAGAACCGGGCCAACAAGTTCCATGTGCTGTTTGCTTCAGATAATCCAGCATCACAGTCATCCAGGTCTTCCTCTCCGGATGGATCTCAGGTAACCAAACTTTCTGTGGGCAAATCCTCTAAAAGCAAATCTCTTTCAAAAGATCGAGAGGCTCTCAATCTTGAGTTTGAGGATTCTGCCCAGACCAAAAAACCCCGGCGGGAGGCTCCGGCCTCCAAAGCATCACCTATGGGGTTACAGGTTGACATCGATGGCACGGCCTCGACTGATCACCTGTTAGACTGCTCTGGGGTACCGGTCGATACCGGTACCGACATCCAGGCAGCAGTGGCGTCCATGGGCAATACTGTCCAGACCATGCAGCAGGCCGTTTTGGCTTTCATTAAGGCTGCGACGCCCTCGGTACCGATTCCATCGGTACCGACCCCGGTTCCGGTATCCACACCGGAACCGAGACCATCGACTTCCAAGCATCGATCGGTTCCGCTTGCTGGATTCAGGCTTTTGCCCGATACCAATCCCATGCCCGATACGCCCGATGTCGATATCGATCGGTACGCGTATCGTGCATTGCAAGCACAGAGAGAATACTCAGATTCTTCTGATGAGTTCAATTCCTCTGATGACTCTGCTGAGTTTGATCTTCCTGAGGAGCCCTCTTCTCTAAAGAGGAGGATGTCTCCTCCAGAGGATTTATCCTTTCAGGATTTCATTGTTGATGTAGCTAAAGCACTTTCTATTGCTACATCTGCTGAAAAGGAACCCAGATCAAAAAAATTGGATATTTTAGGATACTCTAAACCTCCTAAAGAGGCAGTTACTCTGCCTATCCATGAAATCCTTCAAGAACACTTGATGGATTTGTGGGAGACTCCTCTAACCCTGTCTCCTCATTCCCGTAGGTTGGACACCATGTACCGGGTCCCTCCTTCTCCTGGGTTTCAAAAGATTCAGCTGCCTCACCACTCCATTGTGGTGAAGTCTGCTATGAAGAAGATAAAGAGTCCTAAAAGGCATTCCTCTACCCCTCCAGGGCGAGAATGTAAGACCCTCGACTCTTTTGGTAGAAAGATCTTTCAGGCTAGTATGCTTATAGCCAGGATCAATTCTTACAGCCTTTATATGGGCATGTTTCTCAGAGAACTTGCCCTAAAGGTACGGCATTTAGCCCCCTTTATCCCTGAGGATAAAAAGGAGGACTTCACTACTCTGGTGACACAACTTTCAGAGGTCTCCAAGTTTTCCAACAGGGCAGCCTTTGATTCCTTTGAGGTTGCTGGCAGGGCTTCGGGAATCGCTATTGCAGCCCGACGTCTTGCTTGGCTCCAGGCTTCTGACCTAGAACCCTGGGTCATGGATGGCTTAAGGAATCTGCCCTGTACAGGAGAGAACTTATTTGGTGAGGACTGGCAAATTAAAGCTGCTCAAATGGACGCAGAAAATGCCACTCTAGATAGACTTTCTAAGTCTACTTCTACTCCTGCCAAAAAGAAACCTTTTAAAAGGCCGTACTACAAGAAGGCCAGATTTTCCACAAATACTGGCCAACAATCTTCTCAGCCTCGCTTTGCTGCTAAACGTCAGCAATCTAAGCAAGTAAAGTCAAAGTCTGCAGTGTCTGCTACACCCCAGCAGGCTCAACCCCCTCAGGGGTTTTGACTTGCCCCTAGAGAACTTACCATTTCTGGCTCTGGAACAACCAGAGCCTCTCACCATACCGGGAAGGTTAGCTCACTTTGCTCCCAGATGGGAGCAAATAACATCAGAGCAATGGACCCTCTCTATCATCAGAGAGGGCTACAAACTTCATTTCTCCAGCCTTCCTCCCCATACCATGGTGAGGCAATTCAGTTCTCCCCCATCTCTTCTGACCCTGTTGGGTCAGGAAGTCTCCTCTCTCCTTGCCCAAGGGGCAATAGAGGAGGTTCCTCTTCCTCAACAGGGGTTAGGGTTCTACTCCCCTTATTTTCTCATAACAAAGAAGTCAGGGGGCTTCAGACCTATCCTAGATCTGAGAGAATTGAACAAGTTTCTATTCAAGGAGAAATTCAAAATGCTCTCTCTGGGCATTCTCCTTCCATACTTTCAGAATCAGGATTGGCTTTGTTCTCTAGATCTCAAGGATGCGTACACTCATATACTCATCCATCCATCCCACAGAAAATATCTTCGATTTCTGTTCCAGGGAAAACATTTCCAATACAGAGTACTTCCCTTCGGTCTCGCCTCTGCTCCAAGAGTATTCACAAAATGCATGGCAGTCGTAGCTGCATTTCTAAGAGGCATGGGAATCTTCGTGTTCCCATATCTGGACGACTGGCTCATCCGAGCTCCATCTCAGTCAGAAGTCCAGATTTCCTTGGACCGCACAAGGCGTATTCTTCAATATCTGGGACTTGTGGTAAACATTCCCAAGTCCCAACTCATCCCTACTCAGTCCCTGGAATTCATAGGGGCTTATCTGGATTCCACCACTGCAAGTGCCTACCTTCCTCTGGTCCGAGGCCAACGGCTAATAAGCTTGGCCTCCCAGGCTCAGTCCAGAAGTCACTTGTCAGCCAGAGAAATGCTGCAACTTCTGGGCCACATGGCCTCCACGGTTCATGTGGTGCCCTATGCTCGTCTCCATATGAGAGCAGCTCAATGGACATTGGCCACCCAGTGGTCTCAAGCATCGGGACTGCTGTCAGACCAGGTACTCACCTCAAAACGTCTGTTTTGGTCTCTCCAGTGGTGGACATCCTCCAAAAATCTGTTGTTGGGGACCCCCTTCCAACCTTCGTTGCCCCAAGCAACCCTCACAACAGATGCCTCCCAAACAGGGTGGGGAGCTCATCTTCAACATATCTCCACTCAGGGAACCTGGTCTCCCCAAGAGACCACCCTTCATATCAACCTTCTGGAACTGCGAGCAATCTTCCTTGCCCTCACAGTCTTCCATACCCTCCTTGCCAACCTGACTGTCCTAGTTCAGACAGACAATCAGGTGGCCATGTTCTATGTCAACAAGCAAGGAGGGACGGGCTCTCTGTCGCTTTGCAACGAAGCTCTCAGATTATGGGCTTTCGCCAGAGAGCATCAAATTCATCTTCTGGCAGTGTATCTTCCAGGAGTTCAAAACTCTCGGGCAGACAGACTCAGTCGAGTTCTGCTTCCACACGAGTGGTCCCTGCATATGGACCAGATACACAGAATCTTCCAGGAATGGGGGACCCCGGACATAGACCTCTTTGCAAGTCCGTGGAATACCAAACTTCCCCGGTTCTGTTCCAGGACTCCGTGTCAGGGAGCTCAGGCCAACGACGCCTTTCTCCTGCATTGGGGTCAGGAATTCCTGTATGCTTTTCCACCCATTCCTTTGATTCCCAAGACTCTGTTCAAACTTCAGAGGGATCACGGGTCGATGATCCTTATAGCTCCACGCTGGCCACGCCAAGTGTGGTTCCCTCTACTTCTACAGCTCTCCCAGGGCTCCTCCCTGGACCTGGGAGCTGCGCCAGACCTTCTGTCTCAGGAGAAAGGGACTTTGTGGCACCCAAACCCCAAGTCCCTACATCTCCGAGCTTGGTTACTGAAGGCTTTAGCCTTCATGAGTTTAATCTTTCTCAACCAGTGA
The DNA here is from genome assembly GCA_033557465.1 of Ichthyophis bannanicus. Classification (NCBI taxonomy): domain Eukaryota; kingdom Metazoa; phylum Chordata; class Amphibia; order Gymnophiona; family Ichthyophiidae; genus Ichthyophis; species Ichthyophis bannanicus. The sequence continues at coordinate 254,442,611 of CM066039.1, forward strand.
AAGATATCCTTCATGCCTCTAGGAAACCCTCTACCAGGCGTTCCTATGCTTTCAAATGGAAACGTTTTTCCATTTGGTGTGCTCAACAGGGTCTTGACCCTCTGTCACTTCCTTTGAATTCTCTACTAGACTATCTCCTGCATCTTTCCAATGCAGGCCTCAAGACGAATTCAGTACGAGTCCATTTAAGTGCTATTGCAGCATCCTTAAAACCTATAAATGGACAACCTGTCTCCTCTCATCCTCTTGTTGCAAGGTTCATGAGAGGCCTGACCCTAACTAAACCTCCCATCCGACCTCCGCCGGTAGCATGGGATTTGAACCTAGTTCTAGGTCAGCTTATGAAACCACCTTTTGAGCCTTTGGACTCTACCTCCTTGAAATTTCTTTCCTGGAAGGTTCTTTTCCTTATTGCAGTCACTTCGGCTCGCCGCATCAGTGAACTGCAGGCTTTGGTGGCTAATCCACCTTATACCAGATTTCATCATGATAAGGTGGTCCTTAGGACGAATCCCCACTTTATGCCCAAAGTGGTCTCGCCTTTTCATCTTAATCAAGAGGTATATCTACCTGTTTTTTTCCCGGCTCCTCATGCATCCAGTGCAGAGAGGAACCTTCATACTTTTGACTGTAAAAGAGCTCTCGCCTTTTACCTCAACAGGACTCAGCCACATCGAAAGTCTTCCCAACTTTTTGTGGCTTTTGATCCTTCTCATTTGGGACTTCCAGTCTCCAAACGTACACTTTCCAATTGGATTGCTCAGTGTATTTCTTTTGCTTACCAGAGTAAGAACATTTCTCTGGAAGGCCATGTCGCAGCTCACAATGTGAGAGCCATGGCTACTTCTATGGCTCATCTTCACTCTGTATCCATAGATCAGATCTGTCGAGCAGCCACTTGGGCCTCGGTTCATACCTTCACAGCCCATTACTGTTTGGACAAGGACTCCCGCCGGGATGCCTTGTTTGGTCAGGCTGTCCTCAAACACCTGTTCCATACTTAAGCAACTCCTGCCCACCTTCCCTGAATGGATGCCTGAGATCCATACGAAGATGGTTTACCCTTGGAGGGGGATCTCCCAGGCATCTTAGCTAGGGAGTCCCCATATGTGAGGACTTATTCCTGCTTGTTCCTGGAGATAGCACAGTTACTTACCTGTAACAGGTGATCTCTGGGAACAGCAGGAATTAGTCCTCACAACCCACCCACCTCCCCTAGGAGTTGTATCTTCTATCTATCTACCTTCCTTTCCTCTCTCTATTGTCTCAGCTATAAACTCGAACTGAAGAGAGCTGGTAAGGAAGGCGGGAAGGCAGCGCGCATGCGCTGTGGGAAGCCCCAAAAGCTTTTCATCTGAAAAGCTGGGGAGCTTTCCCGCGCGGGCTCCGTCGGTTCCGACTTACCCATATGTGAGGACTAATTCCTGCTGTTCCCAGAGATCACCTGTTACAGGTAAGTAACTGTGCTTTCTGCAGAAATCCAAACACCACTGCAGATTGTGTTTCAGGGCAATAATATGATTCCAGTTGCAAAAGGTCCCCCTCCTCTTCCCTTTTCACCCCCCTACCCCCGCCCCCAAAAGGAAAAATTACTGCAGTATGCTTTCATGTCAGAAATGCATAGTTGTGACCTGGATCACTCACACATCATTGCTTATGTCCTATTTAGCAGATGAATGTAACTTTTTTTTAAATTTAACAGGTTTTACATACCGCTTTATCATTTCAATCAAAGCGGTGTACATTAAACAGAGACATTGATAACTTGGATTTTTCTGAGGCAATGGAGGGTTAAGTGACTTGCCCAAGGCCAAAAGGAGTGCTAGTAGGAATTGAACGCTGGTCTCTGGGTTCCCAAGCCAGTGCTCTAACCATTAGGCTACTCCTCCACTCCAAATGTATCTCTACACTCTACACTTAGTTTCTTTGTTTTATATTTGAACTACTTTGCTCATAAGACAATTTAAACTGTGGATTACAGGATAATAAACAGTAACTGATGTAGGTGTTTGTTTTTGATTTTATATGATGCCTCTGTTCTATCACTTTCCTTGGATCCTATCTGGCTCCATTGTTCACGTTCACCTACTCCATTGCTCTTCTCCCACACACACAACGTGTCCCTCTCATTTGTAAATGGACTGGGCTCTCCAACTCCTTCATAGATCTTCCCAAAGTTAATGTTCGGTCGTCTTCCAACTAGGAACCATGCATGCAATAAACTTTAGTTTGGTTTTCTCTCTTTTGAGAGTTATTTATCTATTTTGGCATATGGTTTCAGCTCATGCTAAGAAAACAATACAAAGCACCACAACCTTGTTTCGTTTCTGCTTTGGATAAGATGTGACACCTCACATTATTTCCCTGACTTTTTAAAATGACAATAAATTCCCGTATCTAACTCCTTACAAAAGTATTCACCCTATGTAATACTTCTCCTTCATCTCTCGGTTAAATCATTTCACCTTTATCCTTCCTTTTGCTAAAATATATAAAATAAGTCTTGTTCCGCTGTTATCTCCAGGAACAAGCAGGAATGTAGTCTTCACATATGGGTATCGTCGGTACCGACGGAGCCTGCGCGGGAACGCTCCCCAGCGTCCAATAGGAACGCTTTTGGGAGTATCCCTCAGCACATGTGCGCTGCCTTCCCGCCTTTCCAACTGTCCCTCTTCAATTCTTCATTTTCCGCGGAGCCGACAGGACACATTCCCTGTCACCGCAGAAAATTTCTTCTTTAAACATGTTTTCTTGTGGTCGCGTCTGCCTCCGCACGATACCTACCGGTACCACCGGTTCTTTTTTCTTCTTTTCTAAAAAAATAAATAAATAAATAATATATATATATATACACTTTCTGAACTGTTCTCTTCAGAAACTTTTCTTTTGGTGCTAGGCACCATTTTGGGCATTAGGCCCCATTTTTCCTAAAAGATGGAAAAACCAGCTAGTGGTTTTAAAAAATATACTAAGTGTGGCGGTACCATCTTCGTCACCGACACCCATGACTGGTATCTCAAATGTTTAGGCCCTGACCATTCTCCATCTGAGTGTCTCTCTTGTATGGAGATGACTAAAAGAGGAAGACAGAACCGGGCTGCAAAGCTCGGTACCCTCTTTTCTTCGGATGCCAGGTCTGTTGCATCAACGTCTTCAAGAGCCTCATCTTCCTCTCATGGATCTCAGGTAACTAAACATAAGAGCCGGTCCTCAAAGGGTAGCTCCTCTTCAAAGCATCGAGTGGCCATTGGCATTGCCCTTGAGGAAACTACACTGGCAAAACAACCCCGGCGGGAGGCTTCATCCTCCAAAGCATCAACGGGGTTCCAGGATGTTCTCGAGGCCTCGACCTCGGCAGAACTACTGGTGCCATGCTCAGGCGTTCCAGACGCTTTTACCGGTACCGATACCCAGGCATCGGCAGCATTGATAGACCAGAGATTCCTTGCTATCGAACACAGTCTGGCACCTCTCCTTACAGCTGCGGTACCATTGACACCGGGGGTTCAATGGGCACCGGTACCGATGCCGGTACCAGCACCGACAGGAATTCTTCCCATGCCGACTTTTTCTGGCATCGATAGATCGGTACTGAACCAACTCGGTACCGACTTCGATCGATACCGAGACTGTGCTTTGCACGAACATCGGGATCAGAGATACTTCGAGTCCTCCGATTCCAAAGATTCTGATAATTCTGCTGGTACCAGAGTGTTTCTCCCGGAAGACTCCTCTTCTCCCCAACGCAGGATGTCTCCTCCGGAAGACATGTCTTTTCAGGATTTTATTCGTGATGTGGCCCAAGGCCTTTCAATCACAGTAGCTCCTGAAAAAGAACCTAGAGCAAAGAAATTGGAAATTCTAGGAGACTTGATACCATGCTTTGAGTTCCACCATATCCTGGTTTTCAAAAGACTCAGCTGCCACACCATTCAATGGTGGTGGAGTCAGCCATGCGTAGGATGAAAAGTACAAAGAGACATGCATCCAATCCTTCAGGTCATGAATGCAGGACTCTTGATGCTTTTGGGCGTCAAACATTTCAGGCTTCCATGCTTTCAGCTAGGATCAGCTCATATATTTTATATATGAGAATGTTCTTCAAAGAGGTCACAGGAGATTTGGAGCTTATGAGCCCCATTCTCCCTGATGACAAACGACAAGACTTCCGTACTCTTGTCAGGCATTCTCAAGACATCTCCAAGTTTGTAAATCGTGCAGCCTTTGACTGCTTTGAATGCATCAGTAGAACTTCTGCTATTGCCATTGGTGCATGTCGGATTGCCTGGCTTCAGGCATCAGACTTGGAGACTTGGGTACAGGATCAATTAGGAAACATCCCTTGCACAGGAGAAAACCTCTTTGGCAAGAATTGGCAGGAAAAGGCTAATGAGATAGATGCTGACAATATCACTCTAGATAGATAGATTGTCAAAATGTACAGCCACTCCAGCCAAAAAGAAACCCTATAAAAAACCCTTTTTTAGCAAAAAAAGGAAGTTTTATCCGTCCTATACCCAGCAAGGGCAAGCTCAGGGTCAAGTTGCCCAGAAAGGTCAACAACAACAATCCAGACAACAAAAGAAGCCAAAAGGCCTTAGAGTTCAACGAGCTCCACAGGCCCAGCCCCCTTAAGGGCTTTGACTCCTTCATAGAGAACTTAGCCTTCCTGCCTCTGAAAGGTCCAGAACCCCTAAACATTCCAGGCAGGTTGTGTCATTTTGCCAACAGATGGCACCAAATAACAGCAGAAAATTGGACTCTGTCCATTGTAGGAGAGGGGTACAAGCTTCATTTTCACAGTGTGCCCCTTCCTACAATCGTAAAACAGTTCAATTCCCAAACCTCTACAAACAATCTACTGGATCGAGAGGTCTCAACACTCCTTGCTCAAGGAGCAATAGAGGAGGTGCCCATTATTCAACAGGGTGCAGGGTTCTACTCCCCTTATTTCCTTATTCCAAAGAAAACAGGAGGACACAGACCCATTCTAGACCTCAGAGAATTGAACAAATATCTGTTCCGAGAAAAGTTCAAATTGATTTCTCTGGGAACTCTTCTGCCATACCTTCAAAGTCAGGATTGGCTTTGTTCTGTAGATCTAAAGGATGGATATACTCACATTCTGATCCATCCAGATCACAGGAAATTCTTACAATTCCTTTTCAAGGGAAAACATTTCCAATACAGGGTTCTTCTCTTTGGTCTGGCTTCGGCACCAAGAGTATTCACAAAATGCATGGCAGTAGTAGCTGCATTTCTGTGAACCCTAGGGATATTTGTCTTCCCTTACTTAGACGACTGGCTCATTCGAGCCCCTACGGTTCCAGAAGCCAGCTCTACACTGTCTAGCACAATGCGAGTCCTTCAATACTTGGGATTGGTCATAAACGTCCCAAAATCTCAGCTTGCTCCGTCTCAGTCCCTGGAGTTCATAGGAGCTCGTTTAGATACCAGACAGTCAAGGGTTTTTCTCCCACAACCCCGCTGTCTTCGCATAGTGCACCTAGCTTCTCAAGAAGCGGTGAAGTCCTCCCTAACTGCTCGAGAACTACTACAACTATTAGACATATGGCATCCACGGTTCAAGTGGTTTCCTATGCTCGCCTTCATATGCGAGCAGTCCAGTGGACCCTATCCACACAGTGGAAACAGGCCACAGGACATCTGTCGGACAAGATATCAAACTCACAACGACTGATTTTGTCCCTCCAATGGTGGCAATCACTGGAAAATCTTCTAGTGGGATCTCCTTTTCAGCAACCCCTTTTCTAGGCCACCCTAACAACAGATGCATCACAGGTGGGATGGGGAGCACACCTGCATCATCTCTCTACCCAGGGTACCTGGACTCCACAGGAGGCTTGTCTTCACATAAACCTCCTGAAACCCGGAGCAGTCTATCTAGCTCTTCGAGTATTCCATGCCCAGCTCTGCTACAAGACAGTCCTAGTCCAAACGGACAATCAAGTAGCCATGTTCTACGTGAACAAGCAGGGCGGAACAGGCTCTCTGTCTTTATGCAACGAAGCTTTATGACTATGGGCCCTCATCAGAGAGCATCAAATTCACCTTCTCTTGGTATATCTTCCAGGCATTCAAAACCTTTGGGCAGACAAACTCATCCGAGTATTGCTGCCTCACGAATGGTCTCTCCACCTAGACCAGGTGGCCAAGATATTTCAGATCTGGGGAACCCCAGACATAGACCTATTTGCAAGTCCATTGAATGCCAAACTTCCCCAGTTCTGTTCCAGGATTCCGGCTCAAAATTGCCAGGCAAGGGACGCCTTCCTTCTTCACTGGGGTCACGACTTCCTCTATGCCTCCCCCACCCATTCCCCTCATCCCCAAAACACTCTTCAAGCTTCAGAGAGACAGAGGTTGTATGATCCTCATAGCGCCACTGTGGCCATGCCAAATGTGGTATCCCCTGCTTCTACAACTCTCTCAAGCTGCACCTCTGGAGTTAGGGTGTGCTCCAGATCTTCTCTCCCAAGAGAACGGGATGCTATGGCACCCGAATCCCCAGTCCCTGCATCTCAGGGCCTGGTTGCTGAAAGCTTAGACCTTCAGGATCTCAACCTTTCCCAACAGGTAAAAGATATCCTTCAGGCTTCTAGAAAACCTTCCACAAGACATTCTTACGCCTTCAAGTGGAAACGTTTTACTATATGGTGTTCGCAGAAGGGGTTAAACCCCCTTATGATACCTTTGGAATCGATACTAGAGTATCTACTTCATTTATCAAATTCTGGTCTAAAGACCAATTCAGTAAGAGTCCATCTTAGTGCAATTGCAGCTTCCTATAAGCCTGTAAATGGACAACCAATTTCCTCTCTTCCACTCATATCAAGATTTATGAGAGGTCTTCTATTAACAAAGCCTCCAATCAGACCACCACTTGTGGCATGGGATTTAAACCTAGTTCTCGGGCAGCTCAAGAAACCGCCTTTTGAACCTTTAGCCACTACAACCCTAAAGCTTTTATCCTGGAAGGTCATCTTCCTAATTGCAATCACCTCTGCAAGTCGCATTAGTGAATTGCAAGCTTTGGTGGCTGATCCTCCTTGTACTAGGTTTCACCATGATAAGGTTGTTCTCAGAACTCATCCACACTTTATTTATTTAAATTGATTTCTATACCGCCTTTTCCTTCAATCAAAGCGGTTTATACAGCAAACAATCAATAAAGTCTTGTGTTTAGTGTTCGCATGCAGTGAGCAGTGTGTGAGTGTGGTTGGTTGTTGATTCATGGTGAGCTAATTACAAAGTGCGCTATCTACAATACTATGTACATCGGAGCTTTGCGTCTATATTGTGATCTGGTTTCGCCTTTTCATTTAAATCAATCGATTTATCTTCCTGTATTCTTTCCGATGCCTCATGCCTCTAATGCAGAAAGGAACCTTCATACTTTGGATTGTAAAAGAGCCTTGGCTTTCTACCTACAAAGAACACAGCAAACATAGGTTTTCTCAACTTTTTATTACTTTTGATTCTAGTCATTTGGGACTTCCAGTCTCCAAGAGAACTCTATCCAAATGGATTGCACAATGTATATCCTTTGCTTATGAGAGTAAGAGTCTTCCTCTTCACGGCCATGTCACAGCTCATAATGTGAGAGCCATGGCAGCCTCTATGGCTAACCTTCACTCTGTGTCTATTGTGACAATGCAGAGGCTCAGAAAGAGAAGAAAAAGGGTTTAAAACACCTTCTGTCACCTCATATGTTTACGGATACAGGACAGTAAGGGGTTAAGATTTCAGCACATGAACCTTCTCTGCAAAGAAGAGCGGGGAAAGAACCACACCCTAGCTCTAGGCTAACCCAGAGACCTAGCCAATCAGGGAGGTGGGCGGAGTCAGACCGGATTGGGCCCCCCTGCACTCATAACCAGGAAGCAGCAGTTAGTAGAGGAAGCGAAAGGGGAACGAAGGACAGAACCGGAGAAAGGAGGAGGAAAGGAGTTGCAAGGACCGGAGGTGGAGTTGAAAGGAGAGTTCCTGTGGGTGGTCCAGGAAGAGACCCAGGCAGAGCTCAGCTCCAAGGGAGCGTGGACCCTGGAAGGGACCCCGAGCCAGACTCAGGATCCTTGGACATAGACTTGGAGTCAGTGGAGTTCCCCAGAGTTAAAAGCTGCCAGAACCAGGTCAGAGAAAAACCTTTTGAACCTTGTAAAGTAGATAGCTCTGAAGTAAGCCAGTCTCGAGAGAGTGGTAATAGAGTGCTTTCTAGGAGGAACAGGCCTGTACCAAGTTTTGAAAGGAAACCTGGAATTACCAGAGAGAGGTTGGGCTGTAGGAGAGTCCCTATTGAGAAACTGCAAGCATTTCCCTTATACAGACAGCGTGACCAGAGCACTAGCTCAGAAGGTAGCACACCTGCCTATCAGCAAAGGACTAATTGGCAGCTACCGGGCAGAGAACTAGGAACAGATCCTGAGGACCAGGCTGTGCTGAGGGATCTCATAAGGCAGTACCAGAAGAGACATATCCCTCCCAACCAGAGGCAACTACCTAGCAAGGCAAGGAGGAAATAAACCCCTTTTATGAGGTGTTAAGAGGTGCTGATAAACCCAAAGCCTTGCAAGTGCCCAGAAGACAGAGAGAGAGTAAATGGAAACAGCTTCAGGCTATAATTAAGGAATTAAAGTCTGAAGGCTTATATGTTCCCCAGGATAAAGGGATTTCAGAGAGGCTGGAAGAACCAATGGAGTTAGGGGCTCCCTTATCCAGTAACAGTGATTCTGAGATGGAATGTGGAATGTGTATGAAAGAATAAGGATCTATAATTTATTCAGGTTCTATGACTGAGTGCTGTGAAGCCCAATTCGAGATTCTTAGAGTTTGCACAAGAAACAGCAGCGTTCTGCTGGGTGCAATGACTCAAAGCCTCATACCTTGCAGCTGTGTATGAAAGGCAACGTAAAGAAGTGTTCCTGCACAAGAAGCCTGTTATCAAGAGGCCAAGAGAGTGTGGAGATTGCCATTTTATTTAAAGCTGTTAAAGCAAGATATGAATATTAGAAAGAAAATACAACAGCTAGAAGTTTCCTTTATTGAGAGCTGATACTTGGAAAGCATTGCTAGCGTTCTGGGAAAGTTGTTGTATTGATAAAACTGGAAGAAGCCTAAAAGCATTTAAGTTTGTTACCTGTCCCTGAGAAGAATCAGGAGAACTGACTTTATACTTGGACTTTCATTTGGTACAAAAAGTTACCACTTTACTTTCTGTGTTGGGGGAGTAAATCCTGTGCGGTTCTTTATGCAATACTTTGTGCTATACTTTGTGCAACAATAAAAGTATTCTTTAACTTGAAACCCAACCTTGGCTGTCGTCACTTCGGTCCACAACTACACTAGGACACAGGGCTACAGCACTACCAAGGACTTTAAAATCCCGTGTCTCACTTACCAACTACCCAATAGGCCCAGAGCTAGGTGGTGAGGTGTCACACTATTGATGACATTTGTTGAGCAGCCACCGGGGCTTCCGTACACACCTTTACAGCCCACTACTGCCTAGATAAAGCCTCCGGTCGGGATGCCTTCTTTGGCCAAGCTGTTCTTCAAAATCTCTTTCAGACCTAATTCAACTCCTACCCACCAACCCTGATGGGATGCCAGAGATCCATGGGAGGAAGTATGGCCCACTTTACTATAGGTGGCATCTTTCTGGGGCTATCTCCCTGGCATCTTCAGCTAGGGAGTCCCCATATGTGAAGACTACATTCCTGCTTGTTCCTGGAGATAGCGTAGTTACACACCTGTAACAGGTGATCTCCGGGAACAGCAGGAATCTAGTCTTCATAACCCACCCACCTCTCCTAGGAGTTGTCTCTCTATCTCTCTGTCTCTTTCCTCTCTCCCTCTATCTTTTCATTCAGCTACAAACTTAACTGAAGAAGGACAGTTGGAAAGGCGGGAAGGCAGCGCGCATGTGCTGAGGGATGCTCCCAAAAGTGTTCCTATTGGACGCTGGGGAGCGTTCCTACGCAGGCTCCGTCGGTACCGACGATACCCATATGTGAAGACTAAATTCTTGCTGTTCCCGGAGATAAGAACATAAGATATGCCATACTGGGTCAGACCAGGGTCCATCAAGCCCAGTATTCTGTTTCCAACAGTGGCCAATCTAGGTCATATGTACCTAGCAGTATCCCCAAGAGACACAAGTTCCACAATGCTTGTACTGGGTCAAGCATTGATATCTTCGGTCACTTCTTAATAATGGTTTATGGACCTTTCCTCCAGGAACTTGTCCAAACCTTTTTTAAACCCAGCTACACTAACAGCCTTTACTACATCCTCCGGTAACAAATTCCAGAGTTTGATTACACGTTGAGTGAAAAAATATTTTCTTTTATTAGTCTTAAATAGTTTACCCTGTAGCTTCATTGCATGTCCCCTAGTCTTTCTATATTCTGATAAGGTAAACAATAGATCTACGTTTACCCGTTCCACTCCGTTCATTAATTTATAGACTTCTATCATATCTCCCCTCAGCCGTCTCTTTTCCAGGTTTTTTTTATTTATTTATTTATTATAATTTTTTATATACCGCACTATTCGGCATCAGCGCGGTTTACATTATAACACAACGACCATAACAACAAGCTGTTAGGTTTTACATCGAACAGGGGTACAAACATGGATAACAGGGGTCAACTATATACAACTATATGCATACATGAAATAATTATATGGCAATAAGTAACGATATCATAATAGGAGTAAGGGTTATTTCCTAACTGTGGCAATTCTTCAGAGGGGATGTCTAGGTGGCATTGGTGGTTGGGTAGCATTGGAGGAAAAGATGGAATTTGAGTGCCTTCCTGAACTGCGCTAGGTCGGAGATAGCCCTAATGTCAGGTGGTAGGGCATTCCAGCATTTAGGTACATAGAAACTGAACGCCCTGTTTGTGGTTGATATGTTGCACTTCGACGATGCCTTGGGTGTTACTAGTAGGCAGGGCCGGCCCGTCCATTGAGCAAGAATGTTTTTTGCACAGGGCCCCGCGTTTCAGGGGGTCCCGCGCAAAAAACATCTTGCATCCCATTAAAGTTTTAAAAAAATCATAAACCGGCTGCCGCTGCCGCCGTGGCAGCGGCAGAATGGAGAATCCCGCGGGGCCCATTTACAGTCCTTACCACCCCCCCCCCCCCCAATCAGCCCAACTAAGTTTAAAAAAAAAAAAACCCAGAAACCGGCTGCTGCTGCCGCCGTGGCAGCGGCAGAATGGAGAATCCCGCGGGGCCCCCCTGTCCGGCAGTCTTCTCTGTGGCCTCCGTCGGCTGTCAGAGCTGCGCGAAGAGAGAGAGCTTCTCTTCTCGCAGCTCTGTTAATCCCGCGGGGGGGCTGTTGGGAAAGCCCATCAGCCCCGCGGCGGGATTAACAGAGCCGCGAGAAAGGGAAACTCTCCCTTCGCGCGGCTCTGAAAAGCCCGCGCTGAGGCCGCATCAAAGACTGCCGGACAGGGGGGCCCCGCGGGATTCTCCATTCTGCCGCTGCCACGGCGGCAGCAGCAGCCGGTTTCTGGGTCTTTTTTTTTTAAACTTAGCTGGGCTGGGGGGGGGGTAAGGACTGTAAATGGGCTGATGGGGGGGGAGGGAGGGAGGGAGGGGGTAAGGACTGTAAATGGGCTGATGGGGGGGGAGGGAGGGAGGGAGGGGGTAAGGACTGTAAATGGGCTGATGGGGGGGGAGGGAGGGAGGGAGGGAGGGGGTAAGGACTGTAAATGGGCTGATGGGGGGGGAGGGAGGGAGGGAGGGGGTAAGGACTGTAAATGGGCTGATGGGGGGGGAGGGAGGGAGGGAGGGGGTAAGGACTGTAAATGGGCTGATGGGGGGGGAGGGAGGGAGGGAGGGGGTAAGGACTGTAAATGGGCTGATGGGGGGGAGGGAGGGAGGGGGGGTAAGGACTGTAAATGGGCTGATGGGGAGGGGGGGGGGTAAGGACTGTAAATGGGCTGATGGGAGGGAGGGAGGGGGGTAAGGACTGTAAATGGGCTGATGGGGAGGGAGGGAGGGGGGTAAGGACTGTAAATGGGCTGATGGGGAGGGAGGGAGGGGGGATAAGGACTGTAAATGGGCTGATGGGGAGGGGGGGTAAGGACTGTAAATGGGCTGATGGGGGGGGGGGAAGGACGGGAAATGGGCGGAATGGGGGTGGGAGGGAGGGAGGGGGGTAAGGACTGTAAATGGGCTGATGGGGGGGAGGGAGGGAGGGAGGGGGTAAGGACTGTAAATGGGCTGATGGGGGGGGAGGGAGGGAGGGAGGGGGTAAGGACTGTAAATGGGCTGATGGGGAGGGAGGGAGGGGGGGTAAGGACTGTAAATGGGCTGATGGGGAGGGAGGGGGGGTAAGGACTGTAAATGGGCTGATGGGGAGGGGGTAGGACTGTAAATGGGCTGATGGGGAGGGGGTAAGGACTATAAATGGGCTGATGGGGGGGGGTTAAGACTGGGAATGGGCTATAGGGGGTTCGGACTGGTAGTGGGCTGCTGGGGGGGGGTTAAGACTGGGAATGGGCTATGGGGGGTTAGGACAGGTAATAGACTATGGAGGGGCTAAGACTGGAAATGGGCTGATGGGGGAAGTTATGACAGGTAATGGGCTATGGGGGGCTATGACTACAAGTGGGCTGATGGGATTAGGACTGGAAATGGGCTATGGGGGGGTTAGGACAGGTAATGGGCTGATGGGGGGGTTACAACAGGTAATGGGCTATGGGGGTCTAAGACTACAAGTAGGCTGATAGGGGGTTAGGACTGGTAATGGGCTGTGGGGGGCGTTAGGACTGGTAATGGGCTGGGGGGGTTAGGACTGGTACTGGGCTATGGGGGGGCTAAGAAAACAAGTGGGCTGATGGCTTAGGACTTGTAATCGGATGATGGGGGGGTAAGACTGAAAATGGGCTGATGGGAGGGTAAGGACTGGAAGTGGGCTGATGGGGGGGTTAGGACTGGTAATGGGCTATAGGGGGTTCGGACTGGAAGTGGGCTGATGGGGGGTTAGGACTGGTAATGGGCTATAGGGGGTTCGGACTGGAAGTGGGCTGATGGGGGAGCTAGGACTGGTAATGGGATGGGGGGTTGCTAGGATTGGAAATGGGCTGAGTGGAAGGGGGGCTTGAACGGCAAATAGCTGATGGGGACAGGGGCTTGGAATGGAAATGGGCTGAGTGGAAAGGGGGCTTGAACTGCAAATAGCTGATGGGGAGGGGGGCTTGGAATGGAAATGGGCTGTGAGGAGAGGGAGCTAGGACTGGAAATGGGCTGAGTGGGGGGGGGGGGCTAGGACAGGAAATGGGCTGATGGAGGGGCCAGGATAGGACTGGAAATGGGCTGTTGGGGGTGCTAAGGTTGGAAATGGGCTGTGGTGGGGGCTTGAATGGAAATGGACTCATGGAGGGGCTAGAACTGGAAGTAGGCTCATGGGGGGCTTGGATTGGAAATGGGCTGAGTGGAGGGGAGCTAGGATTTGACATGGGCTGATGGTGGGGCTAGGAAAGGAATAGAAATGAGCTGATGGGGGGCTGGGATTGGAAATGAGCTGATGGAGGAACTGATAGGACTGGAAATGGGCTGATGAGGGGCTGGGATTGGAAATGAACTGATGGATGGACTCGGATAGGACTGGAAATGGATGGGGGAGCTAGGACTGGAAATGGGCTGATGGTGGGGCTAGGATAGGATTGGAAATGGGCTGATGGGGGACTAGGACTGGAAATGGGCTGATGCAGGGACAAGAAGGGAGCAGATGCTGGGTGGGGCTGGAACTAGAAAGGAGCTGATGTTGGGGGGAGGATTAAAATGGGATGGAGCTGGGAGAGTGAAATGGAGAGGGAAAAATATTTTGCGTGGGAGGGAAGACAAATCTACAATTGGCCGGATATTGGGAGAGTAAGTGGGGATTGAGGATGGAGGGATAAAATTTGAGTGGATGAAATAGGAATGAGGAAAGAGCAAAAGGAGAAAGATTAGCATGTTAAAGCAGATGTAGAGAGAGAATGGAAAAAAAAAAAAAACAAGACAGAAGAAAGGACAAATGGACAGCAGATGGAGAGTTAGCAGAAGACACGAAGAAACCAGAAGAAAGTGGCTGGAAAAATTGCAACTGAAAAAAAAATGCACAAAAGGTAGAAAAATATCTCTTTATTTTGAATTTATTAACTGGAATATGTCAGCTCTGGGAAATGTGCATCATTAATTTTTGCGCTTTGTTTAGTACAAGAGGAAATTAATTTATAGTTTTATTTCTACAGTGTTGTTGTATATTCCAAGTTTGGCTTTTGGGGTTCCCAGTTTAATTATGGTCTTCCTGTTCCTAAATTGTGATTCCTTGTTTGGTGATGGTCTATGTTCTGCATGTGTAACTGAGCTGAGGTATTCTGTTTATGTAACTCCTATTAGACATTGCCACTTGTTCTCGTTCCCCAGTAGGTCATGTATTGTTGTTCTCTGAAATGTATTGGTTTAATATTTGCAGCGTTCCTTTTGATAGTTAGGGTATGGTGCTTTGTGAGTCCTGGTAGTGCTGTTAGAATACGGCGGGTTTGCTATGGGTTCTAAATGGGCAGTGTTTGTAGTAGTTCCTAATGTGCCTGGCGGTTGGTACTGGATTATAGTAATGTAGAAACCTTTTAGTCTTTCTTTATCCATATACTCATTAAGAGGCATGTTTACTAAAAGTTAGTGTATGGTAACATTATGCAAATATTTATGCAAATGAGGCACCTTATGCAAATGAGGCCCCGCACCGAGTCTCCGCACATGGCCCCGCACCCCCCTTGGGCCGCCCCTGCTAGTAGGTTTATGGCTATTGCTCTTCTGGCTCTGTTGGGGGGCACTATGTGAACAAGGTCTGTGAGAGAGGTGGAGGAAATACCCTTGATCGCCTTGAAAGCAAGGAGTAGGGTTTTAAAGATGACCCTCCCATGGATAGGTAACCAGTGAAGTTGTTTGAGAATGGGAGTCACGTGGTCACTTCTGGCGGCTCCATGTAGGACCCTTGCTGCAGCATTCATGGCCAGCTGTAATGGGGCCAATGTGGATTGAGGGAGCCCTTGAAAGATGGCGTTTGCAAAGTCGAAGTGAGGCAGAATTAGCGCTTGGTATATGGTCCGGAAGTCAGGTTAAAGAGCCCTAACCTTTTTAGCCATAGGTGTATCCTTCCATCCCCTTTACCATTTTGGTGGCTCTTCTCTGAACCTTTTCTAAAATCGCTATATCCTTTTTAAGATACGGCGACCAGAATTGCACACAATATTCAAGGTGCGGTCTCACCATGGAACGATATAGAGGCATTATAATATCTTTTGTTTTATT
The DNA here is from genome assembly GCA_033557465.1 of Ichthyophis bannanicus. Taxonomy (NCBI): domain Eukaryota; kingdom Metazoa; phylum Chordata; class Amphibia; order Gymnophiona; family Ichthyophiidae; genus Ichthyophis; species Ichthyophis bannanicus. The sequence continues at coordinate 254,457,944 of CM066039.1, forward strand.
TTCCATTCCTTTCCTTATCATACCTATCACTCTATTTGCTCTCTTGGCCGCCGCTGCACACTGGGCCGAGGGTTTTAACATGGTATCCACAATGACGCCTAAATCTTTTTCCTGGGTGGTGGTTCCTAATGTGGAACCTTGCATCCTGTAATCATAGTTTGGGTTGTTCTTCCCTAGGTGCATAACCTTGCACTTGTCCACATTAAATTTCATCTGCCATTTTGATGCCCAGTCTTCCAATTTATCAAGATCCTCTTGCAATTTTTCACAATTCTCTTGGGTTTTAACAACTTTAAATAGTTTTGTGTCATCTGCAAATTTGATAACCTCACTCGTTATCCCACTTTCCAGGTCATTTATGAATATGTCAAAAAGCAGCGGACCCAGCACAGATCCTTGGGGTACACCACTATTCACCTTTCTCCATTGGGAAACTTGGCCATTTAGCCCTACCCTCTGCTTTCTATCTTTTAACCAGTTCCTGATGCACAATAGTACACTGCCTCCTATCCCATGACTCTTTAGTTTTGCCAAAAGTCTCTGATGAGGGACCTTGTCAAAGGCTTTCTGAAAGTCCAGATACACAATATCAACTGACTCACCTTTGTCCACCTGTTTATTCACTCCTTCAAAAAAAACATAACAGATTAGTAAGACAAGATCTTCCTTGTCTAAAGCCATGTTGGCTGTCTCCCATTAGGTTGTGACTATCTACATGCTGAGTAATTTTATTCTTTATGATGGTTTCTACCATTTTTCCCGGTACTGACATCAAGCTCACCGGTCTGTAGTTTCCCGGATCACCCCTGGAACCCTTTTTAAAAATTGGTGTTACATTGGCGATCCTCCAGTCTTCAGGTATTAGAGATGATTTTAATGATAGTTCACAGATTACTGATAGCAGGTCTGCAATCTCATATTTCAGTTCTTTCAACATCCTTGGATGTATACCATCTGGCCCAGGTGATTTGCTACTCTTCAGTTTATCTAATAGTTGTAAGACATCTTCCCGATGTATTGATATTTCCTTCAATTCTTCCGCACCTTTAAATACCACTTCAGTCATGGGTGACATCCCTACATCTTCCTCAGTAAAGACCGAAGCAAAGAATTCATTCAGTCTCTCCGCTATCGCCTTGTCGCCTCTTAGTGCTCCTTTAACCCCTTTATCATCTAATGGACCAACTGACTCTCTCACAGGTTTTTTTGCTACGAATATACTTGAAAAGGTCTTTATTTCGTGTTTTTGCTTCCGCAGCAAGCTTCTTCTCAAATTCTCTCTTTGCCTGCCTTATCAATGCCTTGCATTTGATTTGCCAGTGCTTGTGCTGTTTCCAGGTTTCGTCATTTGGCTCTTTTTTTCCATTTCCTGAAAGATGCTTTTTTGGCAACAACAGCTTCTCTGACTTCACCTTTAAACCATGCTGGCAGTTTTTTGGACTTCCTTCCACTTTTCTTAAAGCGTGAAATACAGCTGGTCTGGGCTTCCAAGATAGTATTTTTCAACAACACCCAAGCTTGATGTACGTCTTTAACCTTTGCAACTGCTCCTTTTAGTTTTTTCTTAACTGTTTTCCTCATTTTATCATAGTCTCCCTTTTGAAAGTTAAAAGGTAGTACTGTGGATTTCCTTTCCATCCCTCCTCCACTAATTAAATTAAAGGCGATCATGCTATGATCACTATTGCCAAGTGGCCCCAACATCCTTATCTCTTGCACTAGATCTGGTGTTCCACTAAGGACTAGGTCTAATATCACCTGTTACAGATAAGCAAATATGCTTTACTGTTTCAATCTAGTTCTGTTGTAGGGGAAGAAACCTCAGGGGCCCCTCTGAAGTTAAGTAACAAGAAAACAGCTGCTGTGCATGTGGTTTTGCTCACTTCTTTCTTTGTTTTTCATTGCGGTCCAGACCGCTTAGGGGCATCTTCTGACTTTCTGGGGAAATGAATTTGACCACTTTCAGAGGATGGGACTTTTTGCTTCTCCAGGACCAAGCAAGAAGTCAGTCCTCACATATGGGTGACGTCGGTGCCGATGGAGCCCTGGTGCGGAGCATTTCCTCAGCTTTCAAGGAAAACCTTTGGGAATGCAGCGCGCATGCGCGGTCCCCTTCCCGCCCAAGGATGCCATCTTGCTCAGTCTTTTTTTTCCGTGGAGCCCAATGGACGTGAGTTCGTGTCACCCAGTAAAAGTAAATTTTTTTCTGCGATTTCGCTTTTTCTTATCCTATTCGACGCCGGTTTCCCCTTCTGCCTGGGCTCGGTACACCAGTATCGAGTCCGGCATTCTTTTTTCGGTTTTTGTCCTTCGTGACTAGCGTTCGTGCCTTTTTTGTTATTTTCACTGGCAGCCCGGTCTTTTGATCTTGCAGGGCCCCTTTTTCCCCCGATCGCTGCCAGTGGGTTCAAAAATGTGATCGGTGCAAGAAACTTATGTCTCTCACCGATACATATGACTGCTGCCTCCGATGCCTCGGGCCCGACCATGACCTGCTGGCCTGTGGCCCATGCGGCAAAATGTCGTCAAAGGCACTTCGGAGCCGTCAGCATCAACGTGAGAGAATATTCTCAGAGTTCGCGTCCGGCCGGGCCTGGACTTCGTCAGAGGCCTCGACATCTCGGGAGTCAGAGCCCGAGCGCCATCGTGGTTCCTCTAAGAGCATTACTGCTTAGACCTCAAGGCGCAGTCCGACAGTGCCTTCAGTTGTGCAGTCCTCGCGGCGACCGTTGGAACATCTCTGCCTCGCTAGGCGGAGCGCAGAGTGGACATGGACAGAGTGAGCGCTCAGCCTTGGCTGGTCAGCGGTAAATACAGAGTCAATGTTTACAGCCTTACACTGTCACTGTTGCCTGCCATAGTGTTTGATATAGACGCTGTTTGCACTGTTGGTATATGTACACTGTTTGCACTGTTTTCGCACACTGTCACTGTGAACACCTGTAATGTTTGGTTTAACCACTGTTGCACTGTTTGCACATTGCACTTTGTCCTGCACTGTTATGCACTGGAACTGTGATGTTTTCACCTGACAATAAAGCAGCCTCAATTGCCCTTCGCTTGGCTACATATGTTCTGTTCGGCCTCCCTCATCCACCTCAGCGTGCTCGCGCGTAGCTAGGGAGTCACCTGGTGTGGCTGACGCTTCCTGCTTGTCCATGGAGAAAGCGAGGTTACTTACCTGTAATGGGGGTTCTCCGTGGACAGCAGGATAAGTCAGCCACACGTTCCCGCCCACCTCCCCTGTCTGAGGGTGACCGACCAGCTCGCACCCTAGCCCGAAGTCGGAGCTAGTTAATCACTGGCTGGGCTAGGGGCGGGCCGGGGAGGTGGGGTCACCTATCTGCTCAGAAATCTGAGCTCTGGATAGCACTTCCGTAGATGGTGCCACCTGGAGAACGTCACCTGGTGTGGCTGACTTATCCTGCTGTCCACAGAGAACCCCTGTTACAGGTAAGTAATCTCGCTTTCCATCCCACTCCCCCTTGCTGCTGATATTCTCACCTCCCATTTTTTTCTATCATTTATTACTTTTGTTTGTTTTTTTACCTTATTTTATGGGAATTACTCATTCTCTCCCCCCCCTCCTTTTTACACACAGTCATCCCTCTCCCTCAAATCTAGCTCATTCCTGTCTTGTTAACATACATCCTTCTCCAAGGACTCATGTGTATACATTGCTCATTTGCAATTCTCACACAACACATGCACGCCTCCATCCGACCATTCCTCCCTTTTTCATTTATCTTTCTTCTCCATTTCTTTTTCTCCCTTTTTTCCCTTCTCCTCTCTTTTCCTCCACCTCTTCACATTCCTTACCTCTTTAGCTGCATTTCTTTCCTTCTCTGAAGACAGCACAAAGCAGGCATCTCTGACCATCTGCAGACAGTGCCCCCTCCCCCGCATCCTGCATCTGCCCTCTGTTCTCCCTGTTTCCTGTCCAGGTCTAGCATCTCTCTCTGCCTTGCCCCCCTCTCCCCCCATGCTTGCCCCCTCCCTATATCTAACAGCTGCCGCCACTGCCGCTGCTACCATTGCTGCTGTCTTACCTGTGTGGCAGCAGCAGGCCTCTGAATTTTCAGAGGGGGGTGGAGCATGGGTCTTTAAGACACTGCTTTAGAAGGCTGGTCTAGTTGTGCCCCCTTTGACACGTGCATGCATCAGAGGGGACGGGACCAGACCAGCCTTGGTGCAGGAGTTCAAAATCCTGCTTTGTTTTTGTTTTGTTTTGTTTTTTAAGTTGAAGGCCTGCTGCTGCTCATAGAGGAAAAGTGGCGGCAGGCGGGAAAGGAGGATGAGGTTGCCGCCGAACCAGCGGTAAGCGTGCTGGCTTTGAGGATTTTTTTGAGTCACCCCCTTCCCTTGCTGTCCCTTTGAAGCCGCTGACCCTGCATGGAGGGAGTAAGTTAAAACATGGCCCGATCTGCAACTGCTGTACTCCTCAGCTGCCCCTCAAATCAAGTCACAAAAAAAGCAGCTTTTCCTTTAACGGCTTTATAGCTCTGCCGGCAGCCAGCCTGGCCATATAAAAACTGGCCAGTTGGCAACCCTAGGCACAGATCACCAAGATCCATTTTCCCTTCTCCCTAAAAACTCAATGAAAAAGCAGAAAATGAATTACTAGTCCTAGACACATAAGGAAAGTAGGAAAATAACTCAGAGGTTTGTCTCACTTTATGAAAATGGCAGGATATGCAAATTTACGCCAATACACTGCAGCATTTCAGAAACTCTGATTGCCTTTGAAGCTCCTCCTGAGTTGATGCAGGAAACTGAACAGGGGGACTAGTGTAGCCTCAGGATGATTGGAAGCAAATCAGCCAGGCTAGTTTGCATTCCTTCATTTGAAAGCAGCCAGGAAAAGATTGCATAAACTTGATGATTATTTCACCCACTCACCCTCCTTTCTCTTTGATCTCCTCGAGAAAGTAAACAATTTATTACAACAGGTCTCTGCAGTTGGAAGTTGGAATCTGGCTGAGAAAGACCAGTGTTGAGACTCCTTGTTGCTAACACCCTGTAATTATTATGGGGAGGAGGGGAGAAACAGTAGGTGGCAACTGAATTTGCCTTCTGTACTCAATGTAACTGCCTTGTCTGTCTTTCGCTAATTAAAAAGCACTCTCTCCCTAGCAAAATACGAAACTACTGCTTTTCTAAATATGTCTTAAATATTTTGAACTGCTGTGATTGGATCAATAATGGCTGTCTCTGTGTGTGCTGCAGAGAAAAGCTGCTCTTCTGTACTGGCTGAAATAAACTTAACAGCTGGGCTAGTGACCAAGAGTAACCCAAGCTTAGCCCAGTCTGCTTGGCTTGAAATTTTGCCCTCTCCTTTCTCTTTCATACAGTAGAAATGCTAGCAAATGCTATTAAGGCTGGCAGCATAACCTAGAGCAGCGTTTTTCAACCACTGTGCCGCGGCACACTAGTGTGCCGTGAGATATTGTCTGGTGTGCCGTGGGAAAAATTCCAATTTCATCCGTAACATGTGGCCTCGGCTCACAAATTAGGGTTGCCAACCGGCCGGTTTTTCCATGGCCAGGCCGGCTGCCAGCACAGTTGTAAAACCGGCCATTGAAAAGCCGGTTTTTTGCTCTGGCCGCAAGATCGGGAGTGGCCAGAGCAAAAAACCGGCTTTTGTGCCGAAGTCCGCGGCGCGAACGCGATTCCCTATAGCAGTGCAGCCGCTGGTTCTGCTTTGTACAGAGCAGCGGCTGCACTACACTTACATTGAAAAGTAAAGAGAAACTGTGTCAGGAGCCCTCCGATCATGCAGAGCCCGAGGAAGTGATGTCATGGGGGCGGGCTCCTCATAGGCTGTCTTTCCTTTTCAAATTAACTTTAGCTGCAATAAAGTTAATTTGAAAAGGAAAGACAGCCTGTGAGGAGCCCGCCCCCATGACATCACTTCCTCGGGCTCTGCGATGACCGGAGGGCTCCTGACACAGTTTCTCTTTACTTTTCAATGTAAGTGTAGTGCAGCCGCTGCTCTGTACAAAGCAGAAGCAGCGGCTTGGGCAGAGGGGGTGTGTGGGTGTGAGTGAACCAGCAAGGGGGGGGGAGTGTGAGTGAACCAGCAAGGGGGGGGGAGTGTGAGTGAACCAGCAGTGGAGGGGGGGTGGTGTGAGTGAACCAGCAAGGGGGGGGGGCGATGGTGTGAGTGAACCAGCAGGGGAGGGGGGGTAAGTGAGTGAGTGACCCAGCAGGAGGGGTGAGTAAGTGACAGGGGGGTGGGTGAGTGAACCAGCAGTGGAGGGGGGGGGTGGTGTGAGTGAACCAGCAGGGGAGGGGGGTTGGTGTGAACCAGCAGGGGAGGGGGGTTGGTGTGAGTGTTTGATTCCTATTCAAGAGAATTACTTTATATATAGTCAATATAGGCACAGAGGTAAATTTTTTTTAACATTTTCTAATGGTGGTGTGCCTCGTGATTTTTTTCATGAAAAAAGTGTGCCTTTGCACAAAAAAGGTTGAAAAACACTGACCTAGAGGCTAAAGAGCTCTGCCCAGTGGACCTGGTGTGCAGGTGGGAATTGCACATCAACATGTAATCCTAGAAAGACTGGGTTGAAAGGGGCAGTAAGAGGTCATCCACTGCCACCCTCTGATCCATTTTAGACAGATGCTTTGCTAATCTGCATTACAAAAGCTCCATGATGGAGATTTCACCACCTTGCCTGAATAACATAGTCCAGTGCTTTGCTCCCCTCACAGAAAAACAGGTCATCCTCTTGTAACTCCATCTGCTTTGTCTTAAGTGGAAGAACTTCTGACCATTGCCAGCCACACTTCCTTTGCATTGTGATTGGTGCTAAAGCCCTTAGCTGGTATTGCATCTTCAACCCTATAAATGTCTGTCCTCACTTAATGCCTGCGGTTTCACCAGAGTGGAACCCCACAGCTGGTTGGATTTAGAGGATATCCACTATGAATATGCATAAAAGAATTTTTGCATATACTGGGTCTCCAATGTCAAATTTATCTCGTGTGTATTATAAGTAATATATCCCCTTGGCTGTGGGGTCAGTAGGACAGAAACTCAGAATACACCCATTTCAAATCTATTTATATTTTCATTTCTACGTGTGGTAGTTTACAGATCTTAAACTGGTCTCTCTCACGCAGTAGCAACTTGTCCTTGCCGCAGACTATCCAAACTGGGATTATTTCTTTACTCACACTGTCCTGCTGCCAAGACATTACAAAGAGAAGGGATTATGTTGCGGTCTCCTAATTAGTGCTTGTTGGCTGTCGGAAGTGCCTTCAGTGGCTGCTTTGCTTTATGCTGGGTTCATGTGGAGAAAGTGTATTTGCTGTGCCTATTAAACTCTTTGGCATAATGCAAGATGGAATTTGTTAACCACAATTTACTCACTGAGCTACCACAGTTGGGGGGGGGGGGGAGAGGGGAGAGGGTGCCGCCCCTGCCTCTGTTAGTGGAAGAGAACAGGAAAGCAAGCCTCTAGCTTTGTCTAAAAAACAGTGAGTGTGTGGGATTGGCAAGAGTATTGGCTGACAGGGAAACTGGGACGGACACTTTTTTTTTTCGCTTTGTCTGAAAAGGTGATCCAGTCCTGTTTTTGCATCAACCATATGTATTTAGAGGATAAAGCCAGCCTGGAGCAAGAAGTTGGATTTATACAGTACCAGTGATTCAAATGGGATATTTATTTACTGTATGATTATATTATTTCAAAGACATTTATTCAGCTATTTTTCTTGATCTGTTTTTGTTACTGTTGCTGCTTTTTGAGAGAGGCTAAAATGATCTCAAACAGCACCCATCATCTGGGTAATGGACATGAAGTGTGGGAAAAACTAGGAAGGTTTTCTTTGCCCAAATTCGTTTGCCATGAATGTGTCCATCTGTCCTAGGGCAGTTAGGGAAGTTTCTGGTCTTGTCACAAATTTTTCACAGATGATAAATATTCTGGTGTGCTGCACAGAGATTGGGATAACTTTGCACAGTAAAAGGATAATTTTATAAACTGTTGCCTAAATAACGTGTGTTTTCATGTGCATACTTTACCCCTATTTGATAAAATCAAGTACTTGTGTACTTTAAAAAGGACATAAGTGCGAAAGTATACACATACAGTATATTAAGACAGAGTTACTTACACCAGCCCTAGAATTGGTGTAAATGACCATGCCTGCTTTTTACAACTAGGCACATCAATTAAATAATTTTATACCCTATGTACATAAATGTTCACACTGCCTATCTCTGGCTTAAATTGTCCACATGCACGCCCAAAGTGAACATATGTGCAATGCAAACTACGTGTGTACTTTCACACTAGTCGGTACTTTTATAAGAGGTTATTTATGCACATGTTGTGCCAGGAAATAGAGGGGGAACTTGCATGGAGTGTCGGGTACAGCCCTAACAAAGGCATGAAGGGTAAAGAGCAGCAGGTACAACTCTTGCTTGCTAGGCAGACCAGAAGGACCATGCTGGTTTCTGTTATCTTTTCCCATAAACCCACCTCCCCTTTCCTCCTTTCTCTATTTCTGTGGCTAATACACTACTTCTCCTTGTTTCCTCGGCTCACAACATTGGGGTCATTTTTGACACCTCCCTCTCCTTCTCTACACACATCCACCTGATAGCTAAATCCTGTCATTTCTTTCTCTACAACACTATTCAAATTTGTCCCTTCCCCCCTCTTCTTCTTCTCTTCCCCTTCCTCCCTTCTCCCCCTCCCCTTCCTCCCCCTCTTACCCTCTCTCCTTCACCCTCCCCTTCTTTCTGCCCCCTTTCCTCCTCCCTTTCCATACCCTTACCTACCCTCTCCCCCTCCTGCCTTTCCCTCTTCCCTATTTTAATTCTTTGTTTCTAATTTAATTTTGTTTGTTTTATTTAGTGATTACAATTTTTAACCCATCACTTTGTTTTATAGTATATATTTATTGTTATTTCTATTACATAGTAACATAGTATATGATGGCAGATAAAGACCAGTATGGTCCATCTAGTCTGCCCAGCAAGGTGGCAAGAGTAGGTGCAACTGCCGCTTCGTGCAGGTCACCCCTCCCCATGCCTTTGTTTAGGGGTATACGCACCACTCCATGTAGGGCACCCCTATTTATTGAGTTATAAGAGATAGTTAAGTTTATTTTGATTTTATCCTGTTGCTATAAAGGGATCCACTGTATCTGTCCCATGCCATTTTTAATTCTGTCACTGTATTTGCCCCCATCACTTCCATCGGGAGGGCATTCCGAGCATCCACCACCTTTTCAGCGAAAAAGTATTTCATGACATTGTCTTTCAATGTACCCCCTTGCAGCTTCATGTTATGCCCTCTACAGTAGTTTTACAGCTTCCCTGTCTTTGGAAGAGGTTTGTTTGTTTGTTAATACTCTAAGTATTTAAAGGTCTAAATCATATCTCCCCTGTCCCTCCTCTCCTCCAGAGTGTACATATTTAGGTCTTCAAGTCTCTTCTCATAAGTCTTTTGATGCAGGCTCCAAATCATTTTAGTAGCCTTCCTCTGAACAGTCTTTTTATATCATTTGCGAGATATGGTCTCCAAAACTGAACACAGTATTCCAAGTGAGGTCTCATCAGTGGCTTGTACAGTGACATTAGTACCTCTTCCTTTCTGCTGGTAATTCCTCTTTGTATACAACCCAGCATCCTCCTGGTTTTTGCCACCACCTTGTCGCACTGTTTCGCCACCTTGAGATCCTCAGAAATAATCACTCCAAGGTCCGTGCACGCCAAACTCTCGCCCTTTATTGTGTACATTTCTCTTGGATTTCTGCTTCCCAAGTGCATGACACTGCACTTCTTCACATTAAATCGTAACTTTCAAGCATTAGACCATTCTTCCAGCTTTTGTAGATCTTTCCTCATGTTATCCACTCCCTCAGGGGAGTCCACTCTTGCAAATTTTCGTGTCATCTGCAAAAAGGCAGACTTTTTCATTCAGTCCTTCAGCAATATCATTCACAAATACATTGAACAGTACCGGTCCCAGGATTGAACTTTGGGGCACACCGCTAATCACCTTCCTTTCATCTGAGTGAGTTCTGTTTACCGTCACCTTCTGTCGTCTGTCAGTCAGCCAATTTCTGATCCAGTTCACCACCTTGGGACCCATCCCCAAGCTATTGAGTTTGATAAGCCTCTTATGAGGAACAGTATCAAAGACTTTGCTGAAATCCAGGTAGATGACATCCATCGCATGCCCCTGATCTAGTTCTCTGGTCACCCAGTCAAAGAACTCAATCAGATTTTTTTTATTAATTTTTATAGATACATAATCTTAAGATAAATGGAGGAGTAGCCTAGTGGTTAGAACACTGGCTTAGTAACCAAGCAACCAGGGTTCAATTCCCACTAGCACTCCTTGTGGCCTTGGGCAAGTCACTTAACCCTCCATTGCCTTGGAAGAAAGGCCTGGCAATCTACTTCCGGTGACACTGCCAAGAAAACCCAGGAGCTTCTGGGTCGCCAGGAGTCAGGACTGACTCAAAGGCGCACATTGCATTGCAATCTGAAGATACATAGGACCCTGATTTTCGAAGGCCTTTACACCGGTACCTGCCCTAGTTACCTGTGTAAAGGCCGTATCCGGGATTTTCAAAGGGCACCTAGACAGGTAGTGCCCTTCAAAAATCATGGATATATCCCTAACGCTCCCAGATGCTATCCACATAGCATTGGGGCCACTGTTCCCTCTAAGCTGTGCGCGTGCACACACCTCGCCGAGCGAGCGCACATACTTTACAACAGAGCGCACAAAAATTACGGTTCTGATTCTGATAGAAAAACAACACAGACGTCTTAAAATTGAAAAGTTGTTGTGTATTTCCAGTTTTCACAAGTTCTACAATATTTTCTAGTGCAATCAATGTGGTGTACATACTGTATTCTGACGTGTAGTCAAATTTTAAAGTATATAACTCCCAGTGTTATGTGGCGCACAAAAATTTAACCTTCCTTCAAAAGCTGCACAGCTGATATTTTATGCGCACACAGCCTACAGAAAATTAGAGGGAACATTGATTGGGGCATGTTAGGGGCTTTCCAGGGCGGAGAGGGGGCAGGCCATTGTGCTACCCGTGTAGCACTGATTTTCAGTGCTACACAGTTAGCGCTCTGTGTCTTAAAGTTAGGCATGTGAAAACCTCACCTGTCTTTAAAGCACAGGGGCTAACCATGTAGCATTGAAAATTCAGGTTAGGTGGAAAGGGTGCGGGCTATGCGCTGATGCGGCACATAGCAACGCCCAGTGCAAAATCGGGCCCATAATCTTTCTTAGTTTTCTTTTTCTTTTTATGTCTTCTATAAAGACCTTGTTTTTATTTTTACTGTATGCGGTTTTATTTAGATTCTTGTTTTTTTAAGGTTATCTTAACCCTCCTCCCCTCTTCCATTCCCTCTCCTTCTCCCCCTCACCCGTTTTTAGGTTTCAGTGTTTCCATAATCTCTTTTGTGTAACAGGTGCTCCCTATTTTCCGTGAGTGCCATTCTCACACTTTTAATTTTAAATTTCAGTTTTTAATTTTTACTTTTTAACCTTTTGACTCATTTATTCCATTAGTGACACTCCATACTGTTTTTATTCTAATTTTTTAATGATTTTAATAATTTTGTCAATGAATGAGTGACTTTTACTTTGGAAATTTTATGCCATAACTACAATTGAGTGGCGAGAAGCTTCTCCTTTGTTTGTCAAAGTTTCTGATATGTCTTTTGAATATCGATTTCCTAATAGTTTTATTGGACCTGTTAGTTGAAGAGCATATTAGGTCTCATAGATTTATCACTTACTGACTGTGGTTGGAACTGATTGACTAGATCATTTGGACCCAACAGCTTCCATAATCAATATTTCTAAGTAGCAGGTTCTCTGTAACCCCTGGATTGTTGCTCTTTCATGAAGAAAGGAATGGTTTTGAATCTTTCATAAGTTTATATCGGGATCACCATTGAGTGATGATGTGGTTTTAAGCACTTGATATACTGTCCTTTACTGTGTGTATATGCCCTTTCCTTTCCCCCTTTTTTATTTTTATTTTCATTTTTAAGAATTTAATTTCTCTTTTTAATTTTAATATCCAAATGGCGATCCTTCAGCATTTCTCTTATTAGTACTGCAAAATTTTATATTGTATGAGTGGATTATAGCTTCACTAGAACCAATGGCTGAAGAACATAATGGGTCCCATTTATTCTTTTATTATCCTTTTATTACTCTTTTGTTTATTTATTATAATTTTAGTGAACCAGATTTATTTATTTTCCATTCAATTGGTTTTTCATAGCTATTTTAATCTCTACTGTCCGGACAGTATCATTAGCTGTCCATGACTGATACCCTGCTATTTAAAAAAAAAAAAAAAAATTAAACAGGTGTTGGCAGCTCTCAAAACTTGTTCAACTCATATCAGTAGGTATTTCGATTTTAAATTTTGTATTGGAACTGTACACTACTAATGGGGGGCCGATATCTTGATCCCACTCTGCGAGAACCTTTGAAACCTATTGGAAGTTTCTCTACTTGCAGAAAGTCAATTTCAGTTTGAAAGTAAAACACTCTACAATGTGTTTATTGCCATCGCTACAAAGTTACTATTTTGGACTACCCCTTTACAAATGCTTACTCCTTCCTTTTACATAAAATAAGTTCCAGTCCAATCACAGCTCTTAATAGCCACAGTCTAGTTATTCACTATAGATCACATTTTTTTCTTTTAGTAACACTGATTGTTTTTATGTTCCCATGGTAACTACCTTCTGGTTTTCGCGCCAAAACAGGGTTAAAAAATACTGAAGCGGCAGCTGCTCGGCTTTGGAAAATCCTGTGGAACGTTTGACATTTCTTGGTGCTTATGAAGTATGTTCTTTCCTTAGATGTACTATCCTATTTTAATGGAGATAATTAGGTCTCATAATTAAAGTAAAAGTGCTGGTCTTTAGCACTTAAATCTGTTTTTTGTAGCATCAAAGTATTGATTTTAATCGCTATAATCCCACAAAGTTGAAAATAAATTTTTGGATATATAATTAGAGAACAGTTCTTGGACCCCTAGTCCGATTGTATAATTTTAATAATTGAGATTCTCTGACAATATATTTTTTTCTAGATACAGTGGAAATTGACCTCCTAAACCACGCAATAACAGACCAGCGTGACCCTATCGGTATTTCCAATAGACCACATGTCTCTCCTTCCTCTCTTTCCTTTCTCTACTATTTCTAATTTTGTAATTAACTCTTTAATTGTCTTTTGCCTTATAAGGATTATCTAAACACACAATGTTTATGAAGCTGTTTAGTGTTTACTTATTTTGTTTCTAAGGTCTCTTTTTGTGGATTTTCCTGTGTTTTAGTCCTACTGCTTGCTCAGTCACAGTATATAACACATTTTCTTTCATTAGACAATAATAGGATGGCATTCCATGCATGTTTTATGGTGAATATTGTTTTATTATTTATTTATTATTTTTGATCGCTTATTTCTACATTATTGATTTTATATTGTTATTTATTGATTTTTATCTATTTAATTTTGTATAGGCCTAATCCTTGATGAAGGCACTGCCAAAAAATGATGTGTCGAGTCGGCATTTTTAGATTCTTCCTGTGACAATAATAAATATTGTGTTTTACACCTTGCTCTAGACTGGTTGGCGTTCACCTTTGCGAGTATGTGTCTTTATTTATTTATTTCAGTGCTTTTTTATACCGCCCCTTCCAGAGATCAGGGGCGGTTTACAAGGAACTTAAACAACAATATAGCAGAACAGTGCAATACTGAATTACATTAAATATTAGGTGAACATAAACTAGGTTACATAATAACTAGGTTAAATGGAAAACAATGTGAGGGTTATTAACATAAAAGGAAATATAAAACTATGTTACAAGGAGTCATAAAACTATGTTACAAGGAACCAGAAGGGTAGATTTACATGGTTAGTAAGAGACTATAATAGTTATTTGTGATCATAAATAAAGTATTGGGAGTAGATTAACTTGGGTGGATGAGAAATGAAGTCCGGCATTAGGTGGGGTAGACCTGTGTTTGGTTGTTGCATGTTGTTGTGTAGTAAATTTGGTTCCAGGTTGTAGGTTGCTATAGTGTTGACTAAATAGGTAGGTTTTAAGTTCCTTCCTGAAAGATGTAAGGTCTTTAATCTCTCTGAGGTATAGTGGGAGTTTATTCCATTGGCTGGGAGCATAATATGAAAAAGCAGTGTTGGTGGTTATTTGCTTTGATTTTGTCACTGCAATGGGAATTAATAGCATGTTGAGGTTAGTTTTTCTTCTGGTTCTGTTTTCTTGTGGGGTTTGGAGTAGAGTGGCCAACTGTGATGGGGCTAGGTCATTAATGAGTTTAAAAGTGGTGACAAGTGTTTTATATTGAATCCTACTATAGATAGGAAGCCAGTGGAGAGAGTATAGGATAGGAGAGATGTGATCGAATATTTTAGCTTTCATAATTATTCGAGCAGTGACATTCTGAGCTCTTTGAAGGATGTGTAAATTCTTTTTGGATGTTCCTTGGAGTATGCCATTGCAGAAGTCTAAATGTGGCATAATAAGAGCCTGGACAACTGTTCTGAAGTCATTGATGTCGATGAGGGGTCTGAGTTGCTGTATAGTTCTCAGTTTGAAAAATATAGTTTTGGCAGTCTGTTTTATGTGGTTAGTCATGCTTAGGGTCTTGTCTAGTGTAACTCCAAGGTATTTAATCTCAGACTTGACTGGGAGAGTAATGTTCATAAGGTTGATGGAAGTTGGAGGAGTGAAGGTGGTATTTCTGGTTACGAAGAGTGCTTCGGTCTTTTTGAAATTGATATCCATATGGATTGAGTGAAGCCATTTTTCAGCTTCAAGGAGGCAGGTGGCGATTTTGTTGAAATTAAGGTTAGCTATGTCTAACGGGGCGAATAGCATGATGTCATCTGCATAGATGAAATATTTTAGATTGTGGCGTTGAAAGATTGTGCAAATAGGTTGTATGTAAAGGTTAAAGAGTAGTGCAGAGAGTGAGGATCCTTGAGGGATACCACGCTCTTGGGGGAATGGTAGTGAGGGGGAATGGTCTAAATGGACATATTGGAAGCGATTAGAAATGTAGGACTTAAACCAGTTAAGAGTAGTATCTTTTAAACCTAGTTGGGATAGTCTAGATAAGAGCGTAATATGATCAACGCTGTCGAAGGCTGAAGAAATGTCAAGGAAAATGAGCAAGAAGGTCTGCTTTATATTATCCATACCTCGGATAAGTGAATCAAGAAGGGATATGAGTAGGGTTTCTACTCCGTGATATGAGCGGAAGCCATATTGGTACTCATCTAATGGGAAGTTCATATCAATATGATCCTGAAGTTGTGTCTGAGCTACCTTTTCAATAATTTTAGCTAAGAAAGGTATGCTTGCAATGGGGCGGTATGAGGAAGGGTCAGAACTGTTAAGGGTTTTATTTTTTAGTAAAGGGCGAATAGCCGAGTATTTCAGATCATCCGGCATGAATCCTTGAAGTAGAGATTGGTTTACCAGCTTCAAAATGTATGGGGCTAGTTCAGATTTTGTTGCTTTAACCCAAGACACCGGGCAAGGGTCAAGTAATGACGTGGTAGTATTAAGGTTTGATATAATCTCTATCAGTTGTTTGTTGGAAATTGTATGGAATGAGCTCCAGTCCGTGATGGATTTTGGTGTGGGAGAAGTCAAGATAATGCTTGGACGGGCGCTTAGTTTAAGTTTATTAGCAAAATGGTTTGCAAGGAGTTGTGGATCTATTGGTGTTTTGTTGGGAGTGTTATCGGGGACCTTAGTTAGAGATTTAATAATCTCAAAAAGTTCTCTGGGTCGATTGATGGCATTAGCTAATGTTTTAGTGTGGAATAGTCTTTTTGTGTTGTTAATGGCTTCCTTGTAGGTTTTAAGGCTTGTGAAGTATTGAACCCTGAGTTCAGTGGTTTTTTTCTTCCTCCATTTCGACTCTAATTTCCGAAGGTTTTTCTTTAGTGTAGCAAGCTCAGAGGTGTACCATTTCTCAGTCAATTTAGATCTAGATTTTCTTTTATTAGAGGTTGAGTATTTAGCTTCTGCTTCTTGCTTTTTGGTTGGACTGCACATTTCTTACCTGTCTCTGTACAGAACTGCATACATCTTGTAGCACTGTACGAATGGTCAGTAGTAGGAGTAGTTTGTCTACCTTCATTTACCATGTTACCATGAATGACTAAAATACTGGACATTATGCATTGTGTCTGCATGTACATTTAGGAAGCTCCTTATAAAATTATCCTTTAAATATCAGTTATGGGGCAGACTCTCATTAAAACACTGCTCTGGACTAACCGAATATCTCAGGGAGTGAAGACCATTTCCCTCTCCTTTCTTCTCCTGGTTAACCCCTGCAAGGTGGGTGATTTATACAGCTCCTTCTGTCAGATTAATGGTTGTCATCTCGTCTGGGTCAGTTGAACAGGTGGGTATAGTTCTGCATTTACCCCCATTGTATGTATGGAGACAGTACTATTTTAATTAGGGAAGAAAAAACCACAGGGGGAGGGAGGGATATTCAAAGGCATTTGCAGACCTGCAAACTATGTAAATGTCGGTTAGTGGAATATTCATCGGCACTAATATGGTTAGTGCTGTTGGATATCTGCAAGTACCACTGCTACACACCCCGATGCTACATGATTAGCAATGGGACATGTCGTGGCTGTTCCAGGGCAGAGCGGAGGCAGCATCTGTCGCTAACTGGGCAGTAGCGATATTGAGTCACTGTCTGGTTAGTGACCTGTGGGTAAAGTTAGGTGTTTCAGAGGCTGGCCTAACTTTGCCCGCCAGAGCTAACCGCGCAGCAGCTCAATATTGCTACTGCCTGGTTATCTTCCATGTTATGCAGTGACCCATATATTCAATGCCAGTGGCCAGATATGCCCTGGCATTGAATATCCATGGATAGCATGCAGCGGCAATGGCTATGTGCTTTACACGTTCTAGCCGCCACAGCTGAATATCCCCTCTTACAACTTTATGCATGCAATAGTGCAAAGCCTGTTCAGGTTGACAATGAATGAAGTCGTAGGTACTCTGCTCAGCCTGTGAAAGACTAAAAGAGGTGGAGAGCTTGTATTTTCTTTCCCACTCATTCCTGGTTCTCACAAACCTTCCCCCACCAATTACACGACACCTTTGCAGATATATACATTTGGAATCTGAAATTGATGGGGGGAGGGGGAGGGAGAGGGAGAGGGAAGGAGACCAAATCTAAATTGAACAGGCAATGCCCCTTGCTACCTGCAATACCAGGACTGTCAGGCACTTTCTCTTTTTTTTTTTTGCAAAGCTGGGTGGTGGAAATGGAGGCAGGCTTGGACAAGTTCCTGGAGGAAATATCCATAAAGCCACTAACATAAGAACATAACGTTTGCCATACTGGGTCTGACCCAAAAGTTCATCAAGCCTAATATCCTGTTTCCAACGGTGGCCAGTCTAGATCACAAGTACCTGACAGAATCCCAAAAAATAGACGGACTCCATTATCCCAGGGATAAGCAGTAGATTTTAATAATGGTTTATGGTGTTTTCCATCAGGAACTTGTCCAAACCTTTTCGAACCCAGCTACACTAATGGACTTTGTTGGGTCCTCTGGCAGCAAATTCCAGAGCTTAGCTATGCATTTTGTGAAAAAATATTTTCTTTGATAGACCTAAATGTACTACTTTGTAGTTTCATTGTGTGTTCCCTAGTCTTTGTACTTTTTGAAGGAGTTAGCAACCAATTCATATTTTCTGGTTCCACACCACTCATTGTTTTATAGACTGTCTATCTCCCCTCAGCCATCCTGTTCTCCATGCCGTTCCTTATAATTCCTAACATTTTATTAGCTGTCTTGGCCACTGCTGCACACTGAGCAGAGGGTTTCATCGTATTATCCACTGTTTATCCCTGGGGCTAAGGAGCATGGTTTTGGGATTGTGCCAGATACTTGTGACCTGGATTGGCCACTGTTGGAGACAGGATACTGGGTTTGATGGACCTTTTTGTTCTTTATGTTCTTACAAAGCTGAGGCTGCTGTATATTCACCAGGATCTCTGTTCTGGCCATCAGGACCAAACCATTGCAGGTAGAGCAGAAATCTCCAGCCAGCACTCCTCAGCCTTCTCAAACGACAGCAATCCACCACTCAGGGACATGCTTACTAAGGTGTGTGGCGATAGTGTGTGATTGTGCTGCCAAATCAGCACGGAGGCCTGCGCTGATATTTGGGGAGATGTGCATCCATTTTGCTGCCAATAGCATGATGCTAATGTGCAGCACCATGCAAGCTGACACAGGGGTGCACTTAACGCCAGCCACTGAAATGGTAATAGGTGCACCTATACTAATGGCAGGCATGGTTAGCGGGCACCCAAATGCCTGCATTATCCTTAACATATTGTAAACGCCCATGTTATGCCCCTAAACCACCTAGTCCCTGTCCAAATGTTCACTGACCGGTTAGCTTGGGATTTTTAACGTGCATCCCCAAACTAACTGTTAGCATGGCATCCTTAGTGTGTGTCAAACCCCACGCTACCAGTTAGAGCACTACAGTAAACATGGCCCATCAGAGATGAGACATTATTAACTGCCTTCTTTAGGGCTCTAGCACCATGTGGCTGGCTGGGTTTTGTTTGTTTGGGGTTTGGTTTTGTCTTTGGAGAAACCTGAAAACCACTTATTATGAGAGCATCATGGGACACTAAGTGGGGGAAATTAATATAGCAAGCCGTAAAACCTTTTGTGTTTTCACTTTTTTCCCTCTACATTATTGCCACATTAGAGAAAAACATTTTTGCTACAAGAGAGGTGGGGTGTTTCCTTTTTCTTTTATTTAAGTTGTTAAATTGTCTTCTGCTTTTCCCTTTCCTATAAAAATCGAAATGGATTGGTATTAAACTTGCTTCTTTGAAGCTGTGTTTTAAAAGGCAGACTTTTCAGAAGTGATGAACAGCTCAGATAATCTAATTTAAAAGTGTATAAGTATCCTGTTTCCAGCAGCACCCAATCCAGATCACAAGTACCTGTCAGGGTTCCAAAACGTGCACAGATTCTCCATGTTGCTTATCCTGGGGTAAGCAGTGAATTTTCCTGGTCCTCTTTAATAATGGTTTATGGACTTTTCCTCCAGGAATTTGTCCAAACCTGTTTTTTAAACCCAGCTACACCTTTACTAAATCCTCTGGGAACAAATTCCAGAGTTTGATTTTGCATTGAGTGAAAACATATTTTCTCTGATTAGTCTTAAATGGACTACATTGTAGCTTCATTGCGTGTCCCTAGTCTTTCTGATTTTTGAAGGAGTAAACAACTGAGCTATCAAATAATAATAGAAAAGGAAAAGATATAAACAAAAGCACCCCCCCCCCCTCACAAAAATAATCCAGCCTTCAGATACCTTTCTGTTCAGGTTTTCAAATCCTTTGTCTAAGAAATGCCTTTTTTCTGATAATCCACCCATTGTCCCCTCAACCAGGAATGGCTTCCAGATTGCAGCAACATTAGGAGACTTCTTTTTTATCACATGCTCTCATTCTTATACTACTACTATGACTATTATTTATCATTTGTATAGTGCTACAAGGCATACATAGTGCTGTACATGTACAAGTAAGAGGCAGTCCCTACTCAACAGAGCTTACAGTCTAATTAAGGCAGACCACATAATAACAAATGGGGGCTAGGGTAATTCCTTATCGTTCCTCCAGTTCAGTCCTCCACCTCTGGGTTGTGTACTTCGTCCTGCAGCTTGGAGACTGGGCATGTCAAAATCGTGACATCACTGGATGTAGCCTGCTGGTCTCTCCCATCAGCTCCAGTGTGTCCAGTCTCCATGCAGCAGGAAGACGTAGTGAGCCTAGGTCTGGACTCACTTGAGGAACGGATAAGGAGCTGTTAGAGTAGATAGTTAGGTTGATTTGGCTCTCTGCATTAGATTGCAAAAAAAAAAAAAAAAGACGGCACTTGTCTCTTGAGCCGGTCCCTGCCTGCCTGTGCTGATTGCTTTCCTTTTCAGGTTTCTTTTAACGGCCAGATTTCTCCTCCTTGACTGTATGGAGGAGAGCTCTGCAGCAGGCAGCCCTGCTCCGCAGCCATTCCGGATGCAGAGTTTTTCCTTGAAGATAATCGACGGGGAGTTAGTCTCACTGGTGGCGCTCCGCTTGCTCCTGTGCTGAGCGGAGTCATGCGGGCTTCAGACCTCCGCTTGGAATGGAAGAAGCAGAGCGATCTCCGGAGCTTGCAATTGGTAAGCGAGCATGTGCTTTGGCTTCCCAGGCATCATGCCGACATTCTGGGTATCGGACCTAGGTCGGGGGGCCTTAAAGTTGTTAATTTGTGCCATTTCGCGCTTTTCAGTCAGCAGTGGCCATTTTGGACCGCGTGCTCACTGCGTGGTGGGCGCTTGCACAGCAGACAGCTATATTTTAAGGGACTTTTAGCCCCTTAAGATTCAATTTCTTTATTTTGCTTTGTTTTAGTCATATGGGTACTTTAATTTTTGAATCGTTTTCAGGGGGGAATTTTTTCTTTTCCCTTTGAGAGGTGGTTAGTTTCATTACTTTCCCCTTCACAAAAAAAAAAAACTTTTTAAAATTATTTGTTTTTGGTGCTCATCAGCTGTCGGCGAGCGGTGGCGGTGTCTGGCTTATGGCATTGCGCCCCAGTGCATTGTCTGCGGTACCTGCAGAGGTATGGTCACAGACTCCGGGATTTGCCAGGGCTGCGCTACAGTGTCCTCCAACATGGAGCAGCAGATGGAAGTTGGGGTAGGTCAGGAGCCCCAGGGGTCATCGACTGGTGCAGAAGGAGAAGCACTGAAGTCCAGTTCCTTATCGTCACTCCAGTCCAGTCCCTTTACTTCTGAGTTACGCAACCCTTCCAGCAGCTTGGAGGCTGAGCCCAACCTTTTTGGGGATGGAGCGGTATAAATACCACTGGGACCACCCACCAACTCCAGTATTCTCAGCCTCCAAGCAGCTGGAGGGTTCCGTAAGCCTAGGGCTTACTGGAGTCTTCCTTTTTTATTCCTCCTTTTTAGTCAAAGTTTACTCTTACTTTACTTTCATTTTTTAACTATTTAATCCTTTGATTTACCTTTTATTTGTTGCAGGTCCTGTCCCTTTAATTCTCCTGCTTGCTCTCCCCCCCCCCCCTTACTGATCGGGCCGGGGATCGGAGGTGGTTTTCCGTAGGCGGCAGTGGGGAGGACCTCGCAGAGCTCCTCAGCTGTTTATCCGGCCGGCTCCTGCACAACCTCTTTGCAGCCCTGCCCTGCCTCGCGCCGAAGCCCTCCTGGTGGCTGAGCGCTAGAGGCAATGCCGCAATTCCATTCTCACCGCCGGCCCCGTCCTGGAGCAGAGGGACGCGGGGGCGAGCTCAGAAGGCCGCGACTCCAGCGGGAAGCTGTTTTTAAACGGCGGGTTTTTTCAGGCTCTTCAGGAATCGCGGTGCTCAGCCCTGCTCCTGCATTCGGAAGGAAGATCGGGGCGGTGAGCAGACTCGCGACTCCCGTTTAGGCTCCACGTGGTGCGGCCTACCACGTGTAGAGCCAACGGTTGCAGTTCGGAGTCGGGACCAGACATCTCAGCTGAAGAATTCCTAAACCGCAAGTACTGGGGTTTGATTTAAGGGATGTGTATGTTTTTAATTATTTAGTTTTGGTTTTGTTTTGGTTATTTTATTTTGATTCAATTTTTATTCAATTTGGATGCAATCTTGTTTCACTCTTCAAAGGGGAACTGGCAACTAGTGGAGAGCATACACCCTTAGTAAAGTAAAGGGTTAACGCTGTATCAGAGCACTACACTCTCTCCGGGGTTAGACCCAGTGTTTCAGCCTCAAAGCCCAGGAGGGGCCCCTGTAACCTTTTCAAGGCCATGGCGGCCAAGTCTCGGTGTCCATCCTGTGGCACCCGGCGAGGTACTTCCTCAGAGGCAGGGATCTGCAGGAGCTGTGCTGCAGTGGCTACCTCCGTGGAACAAGAAATTAACTTTGCCATGTCGCAAGCTTCCCAGGGCTCTGGAGATTCCCTACAAGGGGAGGGGGGTTTCCAGCCTCCTCCTTCTACATCCTCGGATTTATCCACTCCTCCCTTGCCCCCCTCCCCCCTTCCTACGGGGGAAGGGGAAGCCAGGGATTTTTTCTCCCCTGACTTCGTCCTGCTTCTACACAAGGCCTATTGCTTGCGTAAGCAAGGCTTGGGGTCAGGAGATGCTGGAACGTCGGCAGAGGTCAAATCGGCCAAGCCCACGAGAGTAAGCAATCCGGAATTCCGCCTAAGCGCCCCCGTCTGAGCTCTGAGGAGCCTCTCCCGTCCCTCTCACAGGATATCCCTGAGGAAGAGATCTCCGACAAGGAGTTGGGCGAGGAAGAGGAGGAGCTGGAAGAGGGGGAGATCCCTGAGGAAGATCAATCACGTGTAATCAGGGTATTTCGTCGGGAGGAGCTCCCGGCGTTAATTAATGAATCCCTGAAAGTTCTCAATGTAGCCTCGGATACGCCGGCAGAGGAGGAGGCGTTGGAAGATCCTCTAATCCAAGCCGTCAGGAAATCACAGAAAGTCTTCCCGGTCCACAGAGTTGTGCGTCAGATGATCCAGGAGGAATGGGATCAACCAGAATCAAGCTTAAGGGGGGTCCGATCCATGACTCGCTTATATCCGCTTCCAGAGTCAGACAAAGAGCTGCTGAAGTCTCCCAGGGTGGATGCGGCAGTGTCAGCGGTTACGAAGAAGACTACCATCCCAGTCGAGGGCAGCGCGGCCCTCAGAGATGCTCAAGACAGAAAATTGGATACGCTTCTGAAGCAAGCCTTTGATATTAGCGCTCTGGCATTGCAGGCCTCCGTTTCAGGGGCCTGGGTAGCTCGGGCCTGCTTAAGATGGTCACAACAGCTTCAATCAGTGGAGGGCTCCGCGGACAAAGCTCAGGCCTACACGGCTAGACTAGAATCCGGAGCTGCCTACTTGGCTGATAGCCAGTATGACCTCATTAGAAGCCTGGCCAAGAACATGGCCTCGGTCGTAGCGGCTAGGCGGTATCTGTGGCTCCGGAATTGGGCCGCCGATGCCTCCTCCAAGTCACGCCTCAGCCGCCTTCCTTTTAAGGGAAAGCTGTTATTTGGGGAGGACTTAGAGAAACTAGTAAAGGACCTTGGCGAGTCTAAGGGAGGCAGGCTCCCGGAAGACAGACCGAAGCAAGGGCGTCCTCTGGTCCCTGTACGTAACTAATCTAGGGATCCCCGGAGGTTTCATCCAGCCAGGTCAAACCCCTTTCCCAGGGGCCGTTTCCCTTCAAGGGGTCAAGGTTTTAGAGGGTTTCGAGGAGCAGGTATAAGCTTTGGCGCCTCTTCCTCCTCCTCGGGCCCTAGAAAACAGCAATGAGACAACGGGGGTCCAGGGGGACGGACTGCCAATCGGCGGACGCTTAAGGCAGTTTCTTCCCGCCTGGTCCCGAGTCACGTCCGATCAATGGGTCCTAGAGGTGATCAGAGAGGGCTATGCTCTCGAATTCGCAAAACAAATACAGCCAGCCTTTATGCAGTCTCCCTGCGGTTCGCCCATAAAGAGCGCGGCCATAGAGGCAACTCTTGCCCGACTAATAGCTCTCGGGGCCGTGGTCCCGGTTCCCCCAGACCAGCTCGGCTCAGGTCGGTACTCGATTTACTTCGTGGTACCAAAGAAAGAAGGGTCGTTTCGTCCGATACTGGATCTGAAGCAGGTCAATCGCTGTCTCAGAGTACCTCACTTCCGAATGGAGACCCTACGTTCGGTCATAGCGGCCGTAAGGGACAGGGAGTTCCTGACGTCCCTGGATCTGACAGAAGCCTACTTGCACATACCGGTCAAAGTCCCATCAACAGTTCCTGAGATTCGCAGTGCCCAGAGGCCACTATCAATTCCAGGCTCTGCCCTTCGGTATAGCTACGGCTCCAAGAACCTTTACCAAAGTGATGGTGGTAGTAGCGGCTTCCCTACGGAGAGAGGGAATACTAGTGCACCCTTACCTGGACAATTGGCTGATCCGGGCAAAGTCGGAAGAGGAGAGTCGCGAGGCAACGGCCAGAGTAGTCCAAGTTCTAGAGGAGCTGGGGTGGATCATCAATCGAGCAAAAAGCAGGATGACCCCCTCACAGGAACTCGAATATCTCGGGGCAAGGTTCGACACCAACAAAGGCAGGGTGTTTCTGTCACGAACGAGATCAAGGGACCTAAGGCTTCTGGTCACACAGTTCCTGCACAGAAGGACTCCCTCAGCGTGGCATTATCTTCAGGTGCTGGGAACCATGGCGGCGGCTATAGAGGTAGTTCCATGGGCCAGGGCCCACATGCGACCGTTACAGCGGGCCCTATTGAGGCGTTGGTCTCCTCAGCATCATCCTTTGTCAATGCAGTTACCCTGCGCTCCACGGACCAAGCAGGCACTCCACTGGTGGCGGTGCCCAAGAAATCTGGATCGCGGAATGCCCCTCGAACCTCCGCAATGGTTACTGTTGACGACGGATGCCAGTCTGGCAGGCTGGGGGGCCCACTGCGAGGACCAGTTCATCCAGGGTCGCTGGTCTCCGTTGGAATCTCAGTGGCCCATCAACAGGCTGGAGTTGCGGGCCGTCGCCCTAGCCCTCAAGGCTCTCGAGACCTTGGTGCGGAAAAGAGCAATTCGCGTCCTCTCCGACAATGTCACAGCAGTGGCATACATCAACCACCAGGGCGGCACCAGCAGTCCCGCCTTAGAGAAGGAGGCGGACGCCCTATTCCACTGGGCCGAGGTTCGGTTGGAAGCGCTCTCAGCTCAGCATGTGGCCGGCACGGACAACATCACGGCAGATTACCTCAGCAGGTGCAAGATAGACCAAGGAGAGTGGGAGCTGGACCAGGGGACCTTCGACCAAATAGTTGCCCGTTGGGGTCTCCCTGTCATGGATCTCATGGCACGGTTCTCGTCCGCCAAGGTGGACCGCTTCTTCAGTCGGAGGAGAGAAAGAATGTCCGAAGGACTGGATGCCCTGTCCCAGAAGTGGCCTTCGGAGGGGCTCCTCTATGTGTTCCCCCCCTGGGCTCTGATCGGAAAGGTCCTCCAGCGGGTCGAGGCTCACCGGGGATTGATAATTCTCATAGCCCCGGATTGGCCTCGCCATCCCTGGTATGCGGATCTGGTGAGGTTACTCGTCAACCAGCCTTGGCGGCTTCCCTACAAAAGGGACCTGCTGAGGCAAGGGCCGGTTCGGATGCCTCACGTGGATCGATTCTCGCTTACGGCCTGGCTATTGAAAGGGCGCGGCTCCTGAAGCGGGGCTATTCAGGAGCGGTAATCACGACGCTGTTAAAGGTGAAGAAGTGCTCAACCTGCCTTTCCTATGTCAGTTTGGCGCATCTTCGAAGCGTGGTGTGCGGAGCACCGGAGGAATCCTCTTGCGGCCTCGGTCCCCGAGGTCTTGGAATTCTTGCAAGCAGGATTTGACAAAGGTCTAGCGCCCAGTTCCCTACGGGTCCAGCTAGCGGCCATCGCTTGCTATAGAGGTAAGGTCCGCGGCAAGTCTCTAGGGGCCCACACGGATGTGTCCAGGTTCCTAAGGGCGGTTAAGCGACTGGGTCCCCAACGCCGGTCGGTCACCCCCCCTTGGGATCTCAACCTAGTACTAAATGCCTTGATCGGGGAACCCTTTGAGCCGGTTAAGAGGGCCTCCTTAAAGGATCTAACCCTGAAGACAGTCTTTCTGGTAGCTATTTGTTTGGCCAGGCGGGTCTCAGAACTTCAAGCGCTGTCTTCTCGGCCTCCCTTTCTATCCTTTCTCAAGGACAAGGTAGTCCTGCGGACGGTCCCTTCAATCTCCAGGAACAAGCAGGAATAAGTCCTCACATATGGGTACGTCGGAACCGACGGAGCCGGCGCGGGAAAGCTCCCCAGCTTTTCAGATGAAAAGCTTTTGGGGCTTCCCACAGCGCATGCGCGCTGCCTTCCCGCCTTCCTTACCAGCTCTCTTCAGTTTCTCTTTTTCCGCGGAGCCAGCAGGTCGTGTTCCTGTCACCGCTGAAGAAATTGTTATTTTAATTTGTTTCTTTTGACCGCGTACCTGCCTTCCCCATACCAAAACCGGTACCGCCGGTCTCTTTCTTTATTTCTAAAAAAAAATAAAAAAAAAATCATTTTTTATTTTCAGCACAACGTGGTAACTTTTGCTAGGCCTTCAGGCCTACACAAATTCTCCTCATGGAGAGGCCAGCTCCTGGTTTTAAAAAGTGTACCAAGTGCAGTGCTGTTATTTCTCTCACAGACACCCATGAATGGTGTCTTAAATGTTTGGGACCTGACCACTCCATACCGGACTGCCCATTCTGCTCCCAGATGTCTAAACGTGGTATGCAGAACCGGGCCAACAAGTTCCATGTGCTGTTTGCTTCAGATAATCCAGCATCACAGTCATCCAGGTCTTCCTCTCCGGATGGATCTCAGGTAACCAAACTTTCTGTGGGCAAATCCTCTAAAAGCAAATCTCTTTCAAAAGATCGAGAGGCTCTCAATCTTGTGCGAGGATTCTGCCCAAGCCAAAAAACCCCGGCGGGAGGCTCCGGTCTCCAAAGCACCATCTATGGGGTTACAGGTTGACATCGATGGCACGGCCTCGACCGATCACCTGTTAGACTGCTCTGGGGTACCGGCTGATACCGGTACCGACATCCAGGCAGCAGTGGCGTCCATGGGCAATACTGTCCAGACCATGCAGCAGGCCGTTCTGGCTTTCATTAAGGCTGCGACGCCCTCAGTACCGATTCCATCGGTACCGACTCCGGTTCCGGTATCCACACCGGAACCGAGACCATCGACTTCCAAGCGTCGATCGGTTCCGCATGCCGGATTCAGGCTTTTGCCCGATACCGATCCCATGCCCGATACGCCCGATGTCGATATCGGTCGGTACGCGTATCGTGCATTGGAAGCACAGAGAGAATACTCAGATTCTTCTGATGAGTTCAATTCCTCTGATGACTCTGCTGAGCTTGATCTTCCTGAGGAGCCCTCTTCTCCAAAGAGGAGGATGTCTCCTCCAGAGGATTTATCCTTTCAGGATTTCATTGTTGATGTAGCTAAAGGGCTTTCTATTGCTACATCTTCTGGAACGGAACCAAGATCAAAGAAATTGTATATTTTAGGATACTCCAAAGCTCCTAAAGAGGCAGTTACCCTGCCTATCCATGAAATCCTTCAAGAACACTTGATGGATTTATGGGAGACTCCTCTAACACTGTCTCCTCATTCCCGTAGTTTGGACACCATGTACCGGGTCCCTCCTTCTCCTGGGTTTCGAAAGACTCAACTGCCTCACCACTCCATTGTGGTGAAGTCTGCCATGAAAAAGATAAAGAGTCCTAAAAGGCACTCTTCTACCCCTCCAGGGCGAGAATGTAAGACCCTTGACTCTTTTGGTAGAAAGATCTTCCAGGCTAGTATGCTTATAGCCAGGATCAATTCCTACAGTCTTTATATGGGCATGTTTCTCAGAGAACTTGCCCTGAAGGTACGGTATTTTGCCCCCTTTATCCCTGAGGATAGAAAGGAGGACTTCACTTCTGTGGTGACACAACTTTCAGAGGTCTCCAAGTTTTCCAACAGGGCAGCCTTTGATTCCTTTGAGGTTGCAGGCAGGGCTTCGGGAATTGCTATTGCAGCCCTACGTCTTGCTTGGCTCCAGGCTTCTGACCTAGAACCCTGGGTCGTGGATGGCTTAAGGAATCTGCCCTGTACAGGTGAGAACTTATTTGGTGAGGACTGGCAAATTAAAGCTGCTCAAATGGACGCAGAAAATGCCACTCTAGATAGACTTTCTAAGTCTACTTCTACTCCTGCCAAAAAGAAGCCTTTTAAGAGGCCTTACTACAAGAAGGCCAGATTTTCCACAAATACTGGCCAGTAATCTTCTCAGCCTCGCTTTGCTGCTAAACGTCAGCAATCTAAGCAAGTAAAGTCAAGGCCTGCAGTGTCTGCTACACCCCAGCAGGCTCAACCCCCTCAGGGGTTTTGACTTGCCCCTAGAGAACTTACCATTTCTGGCTCTAGAACAACCAGAGCCCCTCACCATTCCCGGAAGGTTAGCTCACTTTGCTCCCAGATGGGAGCAAATTACATCAGAGCAATGGACCCTCTCTATCATCCGAGAGGGTTACAAACTTCATTTCTCCAGCCTTCCTCCCCATACCATGGTGAGGCAATTCAGTTCTCCCCCATCTCTTCTGACCCTGTTGGGTTGGGAAGTCTCCTCTCTCCTTGCCCAAGGGGCAATAGAGGAAGTTCCTCTTCCTCAACAGGGGTTAGGGTTCTACTCCCCTTATTTTCTCATAACAAAGAAGACAGGGGGCTTCAGACCTATCCTAGATCTGAGAGAATTGAACAAGTTTCTATTCAAGGAGAAATTCAAAATGCTCTCTCTGGGCATTCTCCTTCCATACCTTCAGAGTCAGGATTGGCTTTGTTCTCTAGATCTCAAGGATGCGTACACGCATATACTCATCCATCCATCCCACAGAAAATATCTTCGATTTCTGTTCCAGGGAAAACATTTCCAATACAGAGTACTTCCCTTCGGTCCCGCCTCTGCTCCAAGAGTATTCACAAAATGCATGGCAGTCGTAGCCGCATTTCTAAGAGGCATGGGAGTCTTCGTGTTCCCATATCTGGACGACTGGCTCATCCGAGCTCCATCTCAGTCAGAAGCCCAGATTTCCTTGGACCGCACA
This sequence comes from Ichthyophis bannanicus, assembly GCA_033557465.1. NCBI lineage: Eukaryota > Metazoa > Chordata > Amphibia > Gymnophiona > Ichthyophiidae > Ichthyophis > Ichthyophis bannanicus. Next base: position 254,486,703 of record CM066039.1, read on the forward strand.
AGGCATATTCTTCAATATCTGGGACTTGTGGTAAACATTCCCAAGTCCCAACTTATCCCTATTCAGTCCCTGGAATTCATAGGGGCCCACTTGGACTCCACCACTGCAAGGGCCTACCTCCCTCTGGTCCGAGGCCAACGACTAATCAGCTTGGCCTCCCAGGCTCAGTCCAGAAGTCACTTGTCAGCCAGGGAACTGCTGCAACTTCTGGGCCACATGGCCTCCACGGTCCATGTGGTGCCCTACGCTCGTCTCCATATGAGGGCAGCTCAATGGACTTTGGCCACCCAGTGGTCTCAAGCATCAGGAGCGCTCTCAGACCAAGTACTCACCTCAAAATGTCTGTTTTGGTCTCTCCAGTGGTGGACATCCTCCAAAAATCTGTTGTTGGGGACCCCCTTCCAACCTTCGTTGCCCCAAGCAACCCTCACAACAGATGCCTCCCAAACAGGGTGGGGAGCTCATCTCCAACACCTCTCCACTCAGGGCACCTGGTCTCCCCAGGAGACCACCCTTCACATCAACCTTCTGGAACTGCGAGCAATCTTCCTTGCCCTCACAGTCTTCCACACCCTCCTTGTCAACCTGACTGTCCTAGTCCAGACAGACAATCAGGTAGCCATGTTCTCTGTCAACAAACAAGGAGGGACGGACTCTCTGTCGCTTTGCAACGAAGCTCTCAGATTATGGGCCTTCGCCAGAGAGCATCAAATTCATCTTCTGGCAGTATACCTTCCAGGAGTTCAAAACTCTCGGGCAGACAGACTCAGTCGAGTTCTGCTTCAACACGAATGGTCCCTGCATATGGACCAGATACGCAGAATCTTTCAGGAATGGGGGACCCCGGACATAGACCTCTTTGCAAGTCTGTGGAATGCCAAACTTCCCCGGTTCTGTTCCAGGACTCCGTGTCAGGGAGCTCAGGCCAACGACGCCTTTCTCCTGCATTGGGGTCAGGAATTCCTGTATGCTTTTCCACCCATTCCTTTGATTCCCAAGACTCTGTTCAAACTTCAGAGGGATCACGGGTCGATGATCCTCATAGCTCCACGCTGGCCACGCCAAGTGTGGTTCCCTCTACTTCTACAGCTCTCCCAGGGCTCCTCCCTGGACCTGGGAGCTGCGCCAGACCTTCTGTCTCAGGAGAAAGGGACTTTGTGGCACCCAAACCCCAAGTCCCTACATCTCCGAGCTTGGTTACTGAAGGCTTAAGCCTTCATGAGTTTAATCTTTCTCAACCAGTGACAGATATCCTTCATGCCTCTAGGAAACCCTCTACCAGGCGTTCCTATGCTTTCAAATGGAAACGTTTTTCCATTTGGTGTGCTCAACAGGGTCTTGACCCTCTGGCACTTCCTTTGAATTCTCTACTAGACTATCTCCTGCATCTTTCCAATGCAGGCCTCAAGACGAATTCAGTACGAGTCCATTTAAGTGCTATTGCAGCATCCTTAAAACCTATAAATGGACAACCTGTCTCCTCTCATCCTCTTGTTGCAAGGTTCATGAGAGGCCTGACCTTAACTAAACCTCCCATCCGACCTCCGCCGGTAGCATGGGATTTGAACCTAGTTCTAGGTCAGCTTATGCAGCCACCTTTTGAGCCTTTGGACTCCACCTCCTTGAAATTTCTTTCATGGAAGGTAGTTTTCCTTATTGCAGTCACTTCAGCTCGCCGCATCAATGAACTGCAGGCTTTAGTGGCTAATCCACCTTATACTAGGTTTCATCATGATAAGGTGGTCCTTAGGACGAACCCCCACTTTATGCCCAAAGTGGTCTCGCCTTTTCATCTTAATCAAGAGGTATATCTACCTGTTTTTTTCCCGGCTCCTCATGCATCCAGTGCAGAGAGGAACCTTCATACCCTTGATTGTAAAAGAGCTCTCGCCTTTTACCTCAACAGGACTGAGCCACATCGAAAGTCTTCCCAACTTTTTGTGGCTTTTGATCCTTCTCATTTGGGACTTCCAGTCTCCAAGCGTACACTTTCCAATTGGATTGCTCAGTGTATTTCTTTTGCTTACCAGAGTAAGAACATTTCTCTGGAAGGCCATGTCACAGCTCACAATGTGAGAGCCATGGCTACTTCTATGGCTCATCTTCACTCTGTATCCATCGATCAGATCTGTCGAGCAGCCACTTGGGCCTTGGTTCATACCTTCACAGCCCATTACTGTTTGGACAAGGACTCCCGCCGGGATGCCTTGTTTGGTCAGGCTGTCCTCAAACACCTGTTCCATACTTAAGCAACTCCTGCCCACCTTCCCTGAATGGATGCCTGAGATCCATACGAAGATGGTTTACCCTTGGAGGGGGATCTCCCAGGCATCTTAGCTAGGGAGTCCCCATATGTGAGGACTTATTCCTGCTTGTTCCTGGAGATAGCACAGTTACTTACCTGTAACAGGTGATCTCTGGGAACAGCAGGAATTAGTCCTCACAACCCACCCACCTCCCCTAGGAGTTGTATCTTCTATCTATCTACTTTCCTTTCCTCTCTCTATTGTCTCAGCTATAAACTCGAACTGAAGAGAGCTGGTAAGGAAGGCGGGAAGGCAGCGCGCATGCGCTGTGGGAAGCCCCAAAAGCTTTTCATCTGAAAAGCTGGGGAGCTTTCCCGCGCCGGCTCCGTCGGTTCCGACGTACCCATATGTGAGGACTAATTCCTGCTGTTCCCAGAGATCACCTGTTACAGGTAAGTAACTGTGCTTTCTTGCCTAAGGTTATTTCCCCTTTTCATGTGAACCAGGTGGTTACCCTTCCGTCCTTTCCGGCCGAGGGGTTAGAAGGAAGGGAGAACAAGCTTCGCCTACTAGACGTCCAGAGGGCCTTGAAGCGTTACCTCTCCCGCACTGCCCCCTTCCGGAAATCAGAACGCCTGTTCATTCAGTTCGGAGGTCCACACAAGGGGGAGGTGGCGGCCAAGGCCTCCATCTCCAGGTGGATTAGAGAAGCTATTGCCTCCGCCTATGTCCTGAAAGGGAAACAGGTGCCAGGGGGCCTGCGGGCGCACTCAACTCGGGCGCAGGCTACCTCTTGGGCAGAATTCAGTCTAGTGCCCCCTTTGGATATTTGTAGGGCAGCGACTTGGTCCTCCCTACATACCTTTACCAAGCACTACAGGCTGGACATGCAGAGTTCAGCGGACGCTCGGTTTGGTCTGGCGGTTCTTCAGTCCGGTTTATCGGACCCCACCCAGGGTTGAACTGCTCTGTTACATCCCAGAAGTAAAGGGACTGGACTGGAGTGACGATAAGGAAGAAGCAATTAGATCTTACCTGCTAATTGGTGTTCCTGAAGGAACGACAGTCCAGTCCCTGATCCCACCCGGTCTTTGCCGACAGCCGTTAAGGCCCATTAGTCAGGGGCGGAGCGGCGGACTGAGCGTGAGGCAGGCACTGTGGGGAGGGGTGCAAGTGAAGGACGGCTCGGACAGACGCAGGTTAACCACCTCCTTCCGTATTCCTACCTCCTACTCCTAATCCTTAAAAAAAAAAAAAAAAAAAAAAAGTTTGTTTAATAGTTCTTCGAGGTATTATGTTAGTTAGGTTATTGTTGGAAGTTAGTTATGTCTGCTTTTTCATTCGAATACTGGAGTTGGTGGGTGGTCCCAGTGGTATTTATACCGCTCCATCCCCAAAAAGGTTGGGCTCAGCCTCCAAGCTGCTGGAAGGGTTGCGTAACCCAGAAGTAAAGGGACTGGACTGTCGTTCCTTCAGGAACACCAATTAGCAGGTAAGATCTAATTGCTTCTTCACAAGGGGCCGGCCAAGAGGTCCCAGCGGGGCCGTCAAGTGCGCTACCGGTCTTGGGATCGGGGCCTCAGCTTGGGGATTTCTGCCCGGACTTTGTTTTGATTATGCATCAGACGTTTTGTTTGAGGTGTCAAGGGACAGTAACGGAACCCTTGCCGCTGCCTAATCACCTGCAACAGCCTGGGGTAGATGATGCTGGTAGCGTTTCTCGAAAAGCCCCAAAGAGGACAAGGTCTAGTGAGCTTCCTCCAAATGTTTTGGAGTGGCAAGAGACAGATGAGGCTGAGGTAGAGCTCGAGGCTGGTATGGAGGAGTTGGAAGAAGGAGAAATACCTGAGCCTGAGGATCAGGCGAAAATCATTCAGGTATTCCGGAAGGATGAACTGACGGCACTTATCACGGAATCCCTCCAGATGCTAAATCTCGCCACAGTGCAAGAGACGGAAGAAGTAGTTGTGGAAGACCCTATCATTCAAGCGGTGAGACAAGCGCAGGTAGTGTTTCCCGTTCACCGAGTGGTAGACCGGATGATCCAAGAGGAGTGGGATCAACCGGAAGCGGGCCTAAAAGGAGTCAGGATGATGAACAGGCTCTATCCCTTAGCGGATAAGGACAAAGAGAAGTTCCGCTCTCAGCGAATTGATGCAGCAGTGTCAGCGGTTACAAAGAAGACCACTATATCGGTGGAAGGTAGCGCAGCTTTAAAAGATGCTCAGGATAGGAAAGTAGATGGTCTATTGAAACAATCATTTGAAGCTGACGCTCTTTCCTTACAGGCTTCCATTTGTGGGTCTCAGATGGTCCCAGCACTTACGACAGTCTACCCGACTGGAGTAGGAAGGTATAAGAGAGCTGGATCGTCTAGAGTCTGGGTCAGGCATATTTAGCGGATGTGCATTACGACTTGATTCGAGTGCTAGCTAATAGTATGGCTTCATTGGTAGCCGCCCGGAGATCCCTGTGGTTGAGGAATTGGGCGACCTATGGTTCGTCGAAGTCGCGCCTCAGCAAGCTTCCAGTTAAAGTGACGTTGTTTGGAGAGGATCTTGACAAATTGGTTAAGGATTTAGGGGAGTCCAAGGGGGGAAGACTCCCGGAGGATAAACCAAAGCAAGGGAAGTCCTTACTGGCCTTTAGGGGTCAGTATAGGGATTTCAGGAGACTTTGTATGTCTTGTTTGGGTGGTTTCCAAAGAGGATGATTTGCTTCTAGGGCCCAGGGGTTTTGTGGGTTTCGTGGAGCAAGTAGGGGTTTCGCTGCTGCAGCTTCCACAGCGGCAACTCGAAAACCACAATGAAAGGAGGCGGGTCCCAGTAGGGAGCCAACCGATAGGCGGGTGACTTCGAGGATTCCTTCCTGCCTGGACCCAAATAACATCCGACCAGTGGGTGTTAGAAATAATTTGCAATGGTTATGCGCTGGAATTCGCAAGGCCAGTTCGGGATTAGTTTGTGATGTCTCCCTGCAAAGGTCAACAAAAAACTCTGGCGGTCCGCAATACATTAGACCAACTTATTCAAATGGGAGCTGTCGGGCCGGTCCCCATAGCAGATTATGGTTTGTGTCGATACTCAGTTTATTTTGTGGTCCCAAAGAAAGATGGGTCTCTGCGTCCTATCTTGGACCTAAAAGGAGTGAATCGCTGTCTTCGAGTCCCGCATTTCAGTATGGAAACGTTGAGATCGGTCATTGTGGGGTGAGACAAGGGGAATACTTGACTTCCCTCGATCTTACGGAGGCGTATTTGCATATTCCCATCCAGGCGGCTCATCAAATGTTTCTGCGGTTTGCTCTTCCTTGGGGGCATTATCAATTCCAAGCATTGCCCTTCAGTCTAGTGATGGCACTGCGGACTTTCACCAAGATTATGGTGGTGGTGGTGGCAGCATTTCGAAAGGAAGGAATTCTGGTTCATCCTTATCTCGACGATTGGTTAATTCAAGCAAAGTCCAAGTCTGAAAGTGTTCAAGTGACGGACAAGGTGGTGAAGTTTTTGCAGAGTCTCGGTTGGGTGTTCACTCCGACCAAGAGCAGCTTGGTACCGTCCCAGGATCTCGAATATCTGGGGGTGAGGTTCAACACTTAGAATGGAACGGTGTGTCTGCCAGATCGTCAGGTTCAAGTTCTTCGTCAGCTGGTGCTCTAGTTCAGATCCGCTTCGGCGCCCTCAGCTTGGAGTTACCTTCGCGTGTCTGGAACAATGGCGGCGACCTTGGAAGCAGTGCCATGGGCCAGATTTCATATGCGACTGTTATAAAGGGCGCTGCTTCGCTGTTGGTCGCATCAGTCTGACTCGTTGAACAAACGGCTTCCCTGTATGCTCCGGGCCAGACAGTCCCTTCGGTGGTGGCTGATTCCAGAATCTCTGAAAGCAGGAATGCCTCTGGAGCAGCCAGAGTGGAATCCATTGTTAACAGATGCGAGTCTCGCTGGATGGGGAGCACATTGCGGAGCTCTCTTCGCACAAGGCACTTGGACCATTCAGGAGAGCAAATGGTCAATCAACCGGCTAGAGCTAAGAGCAGTCTATCTAGTGCTGCAAATGTTCGAAGCTACAGTGACAGGTCAAGCGGTGAGAGTGCTGTCGGACAACTCGACGATGGTGGCTTACATCAGTCAACAGGGCGGAACAGGAAGTGCGGCCATGGAAGAGGAAGCAGAGGCACTGTTCTCTTGGGTAGAACATCGACTACCAGCGATCTCGGCGGCGCACATTGCAGGGAAGGACAATGTGATGGCAGACTTTCTCAGCAGAGTCCAAGTGGATGCCGGAGAATGGGAGTTGCATTCGGACGTGTTTGCGCAAATAGTTGGCAGATGGGGACTGCCAATCATGGACCTCATGGCAACCTTCCAGTCAGCGAAAATGAGTCGTTTCTTCAGCAGGTGGCGAGAGAGAATGTCGGAAGGTATCGATGCCCTGATGCAACTTGGCTGTCGTCGGGTCTCCTCTGTCTTCCCTCCATGGGCACTCATAGGTCGAGTGGTTCAGCGTATCGAAGCTCATCAAGGGAGAGTGCTGTTGGTGGCCCCGAGGCTACTCGACAGGGATCCCTGGAGGTTACCGACGTTGGAGGATTTGTTGCTACAAGGGCCGCTATGGATGCTTCAGGTGGATCGGTTCTTGCTTACAGTTTGGCCATTGAAAGAGGTTAAAGAAAAAAGGTTACTTGGTGGCAGTCATCACGACTTTGCTCCGAGCAAGGAAGCAGTCCACGTCTCTGGCGTATGTCCGTATCTGGCGTATTTTTGAGGACTGGTGTTCATGGCAGCAAGTTCACGCAGCTACAGTATCCGTGCCCTTGGTCTTAAGTTTTCTGCAAGACGGGTTTGATAAGGGTCTGGCAGCCAATTCCTTGAGGGTCCAGCTAGCAGCCCTTTCCTGCGGCCTTCTCGTAGAATCATGGTTCCATTGTGGGATCTCAATTTGGTTTTAGGGGCATTAGCTAGGGAACCTTTTGAGCCTTTACATCAAGTGTCGGTTAAGGATTTAACTTTGAAAACTGTATTTTTGGTAGCCATCTGCTCGGCAAGGTGAATTTCGGAGTTACAGGCATTGTCATGCAGAGAACCATTTTTGTCCTCCTCCAGAGAAAAAGTGGTGTTATGACCTGTTCCGTCGTTTCTGCCGAAGGTGGTTTCTCTGTGACACCTAAATCAAATGGTTTCCCTTCCAGTTCTAGGTTTGCTGAACGGGAACGCATCGGACCATAGTTTGCGCCGTTTAGACATTAAACGAGTGTTGTGACAGTATTTAAAAGTTTCAGAACCTTTTCGCAAATCAGACCGGCTATTCGTGTTGTTCGGAGGCCCCCGCAGAAGGGAAGCGGCGGCGAAGTCGTCCATTTCTAGATGGATTAGAGAGGCGATTGCGTCAGCATATGTGGTGCAAGGTCGTTCTGTTCCCAATGGGTTTACGAGCGCACTCTACCAGGGTGTAGGCCACTTCCTGGATGGAACACAGTTTGGTTCCGCCAGGGGAAATCTGTAGAGTGGCCACCTGGTCGTCTCTTCATACTTTCAATAAGCACTACTGCCTGGATGTTCTAGCGGCGAAGGATGCTTGTTTTGGATCGGCGGTGTTGCGAGCTGGCTGGAAAGGTCCCTCCCAATGATTACTGCTCTGTTATATCCCAGAGGTGGAGGAGTGAACTGGAGGAATGATAAGGAAATGGAAATTACACTTACTTGGTAATTGTTGTTCCTTGAGGAACTCCAGTTCAGTCCTCATTCCCGCCCGGGGTGGTTTCGTTAGCAGTGATTGGTCAGTTGGGAGAAGTGTCAGTCTACCAGTAGGTATTGTATTAATGGGATCCTGAATGTCCAGATCTTTTCTCTGCATTTCTGTCTCTTCTTTCTCTTTCTTGTCTCTGAAATTAAATAAGACAAAAGGGGAAAGGTACAAGAGAAGTTTCCTTCTTCTTAGGGGGAGAAGTCATTTACATAGTTAGTTGTTATAACGTTATATCCAAATTGAACATATATTTATTGTGATAGCTACTTATTTGTTGCTCCTTTGAGTGTGCTTTGTCAATAGTTCACTGGGGCCGATGGGAGAGACCAGCAGGCTACATCCAGTGATGTCATGATTTTGACATGCCCAGTCTCCAAGCTGCAGGAGAGGGTACACAACCCAGAGGTGGAGGACTGAACTGGAGTTCCTCAAGGAACAACAATTACCAGGTAAGTGTAATTTCCATTTCAAGGGGACTTACAAGATACAGATAAGTGATAAGCACAAGAATAAAGAAATTAGGATCCAAATGCAGCCTTGGTGAGTTTTTAGCCTGGATTTGAATAGGGCCAGATAAGGAGTCTGGCGTACTAACTCAGGTAGTTTGTACCAAGCATATGGAGAAACAAGATGGCATGAGCGAAGTCTGAAGTCTGCAGCAGCAGAGAAGGGCAAAGAATAGGCTAGGCAACATCTTCAACCTACTAGTACATTGTAAATAATTAAGCCTTAACCCTTTGAGGTTTCTTGTAATGTGCACCTTATTGTTCAAGTATTAATTTTACTGCACTGAGTTCTCTGTAAACTGTCTTGACTGGTAGAAAGATGGTATACAAAAGATGTTAAATAAATAAATAAATAAATGGGATCTGCCAGAGGAGCGGAGTTCCGAAGGAGGGGTATAAGGAGTGATAAGAGAGGAAAGGTAGTGAGTGCTGCAGAATGAGTACACTTATAAGTCAGCAGGAGAAGTTTGAATTGAAACAGGGAACCAGTGAAGTGACTTGAGGAGAAAGGTTATGTGAGCATAGCGAGACTGGCGGAAGATTAGTTATGCGGCTGAGTTTTGAACAGATTGAAGGGAAGAGAGATGATTCTGAGGGAGACCGGAAAGCAACATGTTGCAATAGTCTATACGGGAGGTGACTAGTGAGTGGTTAAGGGTCTTTGTAGTGTGTTCAGAACAGAAGGGACAAATTTTACTGATGTTATAGAGGAAAAAACAGCAGGCTTTAGCTATCTGTTGGATGTGCTCAGAGAAGGAGAAAGAAGAGTCAAAAATGACCCCAAGGCTGTGAGCTGAGAAAACAGGGAGAAGTAGAATGTTATCCACAGAGATGGAGGAAGGAGGGGAAGTGGCTCCAGGGGGAAAGATAAGGAGTTCGGTTTTAGCCTTGTTCAATTTCAGATGGCGGTGAGACATCCAGGCAGCAGCGTCACATAAGCAGGCTGAGATACCGGCCTGGATTCCCGGAGAGATTTCAGGTGTGAGAGTTGTCAGCAGAAAAATGATACTGAAAACCATAGGAAGAGATGAGTGCACCAAGGAACTGAGTGTAGAAAGAGGAGAGGTCCCAAGACAGAGCCCTGAAGTGTACCCTGACAGAGTGGGATGGGTCTAGAGGAGGATCCACCAGAACATACATTAAAGATGTGATGGGAGAGATATGAAGAAAACAAGGCCAGGCCAGAACAGGGTCTCTAAAACCCAGGGAGAACAAGGTATCGAGGAGAAGGTTGTGATCAACAGTGACAAAGGCAGCAGATAGGTGAAGAAGGATAAGGAACAAGTCATTAGAGACTTTGACAAGAGCAGTTTTTATAGAATGTAGATGACGGAAGCCAGATTGCAGTAGATCCAGAAGGCTGCACATTCGAGGAGTTTAGAAGCAAAGGGGAAGAGGGATATGGGCTGATAATTAGGACATGTCGGGTCTAGTGAAGGTTTTTTGAGAAGGTGTGTAGCTATCACATGTTTGAAGGCTGCAGGAATGTGGATGCAGTGGAATACGATAGATTGAGGATATGACAGATGGAATGGATGAGCTTGGGTATTGGATCAGAGGAACAGGTAGTAAGTTTGGAGGAGGAGAGAAGATGAGTGGTTTCCTCCTTGGTGATTTTAGAAAAGGAAGAAAGAGGGACAGAGGCTGAGGGAAGGATTTGGGAGTGTAAAAGGGGAAGGGGGGGGGGAAGTGGAGGTGACTCTGTGAAGAACTCAAGACTAACCTTGTGGACTATCATGGAAATAGTCAGCCACAGTCTGGGTGGAAAGGGAAGGAGGGATTGGAAGTGGAGGCACCTTGAGAAAGAGAGTTGGATGTAGCAAAGAGGCAGCAAGAGTCAGTGGAAAGTGACACAGGAAGTCAGGTGAACATAGTGCTCTTGCTTGGCGAGAGCTATGGCTGACTGGAATGAGGTTAGCATAAATTTGAAATGCAGGACGTCCGCAAGGATTTAAACCAGAAGCACTCAGCTGAGTGAGCACAAGAATGAAGGTAGCATGTTTTAGAGGACAGCCAGGGTTGAGGTACGGTACGCCTCACAGGTGAGGAACTAGAGGAGTGAGTGCATCCAGAGCAGAGGAGAGTATAATATTGTAAGAAGATGTGGCCTCATCGACAGATTCAGATGACATAGTGGAGGAAAATGATAGTGAGACAGCAGTGGAGAGTGCTGAAGGGTAGACAGAGTGAAGATGCCTAAACATGTTGGCGGAGATTGGGCGAGACTGAGGTGGGGGGTGGTTAAGAATGAAGGTTAGTAGATGATGATCACATAAGGGAAGGACCGAGGTTGAGAGGTTTGAGGGCAAGCAACTGGAGAAGAAAACGGGGTCAAGGCAGTGGCCATGCTGGTGAGTGGGAGCAGTAGAGCTCAGCTGGTGGTTCAAAGAAGATGTTAGGAAAAGGAGCTTTAAGGGTATAAGGGTCAGTGGGTCATCAACATGAATGTTGAAGTCCCCAAGAATAAGGGAAGGGGAAGATGCATCTAGGAAGAAGGAGAGCCAAGAGTCAAAGTCATTGAGAAAGGTAGAAGTGGACTTGTCAGAGGGTCAGTAAATGACAGCTACGTGTAGAGGTAGTGGAGTGAATAGGTGGATGGCATGAACTTCAAAAGAAGAAAAGGAATTGAAGAGGGAGGGAGGCAAGATGGCACCTTTTTAAGGCTGAGGATGCAGAGCGCTTTGAGCTGTGTCGGGCAATCGACCTACCTTTGAACATTCAGGCCGAAACATAAGGGCAAGCAGCTGGTCTGTCCGGCGGGGGTGGCTGCAGGAGATAGTGGTCAGCTCACCCTTGATAAGCTCAGTGTTTGGCCGATGAAAGCATTGGCATCTGTCTTAAACCACTCTGGAGAAACATCACTGGAGCATAGCACAGAAGGGGCTTTGTTGACCCCCCGAAGAATGGGCCCTTCTCTGGCAACCTGAAAGCATTCCTGGGGGGGGGGGGGGTTGGATCCTTCGCTCACAAGCAGAATAGTTGTGCCAGTGACAAAAGGTTTGCCGGGCCTCCCCCTCGCTCAGTCTTCCCCTGGAGGTACAGGCTCATTGTGAGGAGAGGGAGGTAAGCCTGTGGATCATCTGGGGAGAAGGCGTGGAGAGTTTTCCGATGGCAAGAATTCTGGAATTACCTTAGCGGTGCTGTGGGACTCAAGGCCTGGATGGTTCTCTTAATGCAAACTCGATACAAATTTCCTCAAAGGTGGATCCCCTTACAGAGCTTGTCTCAGTTCAGAGGAATGAGATGGTCCAGCACAAGGCCAGATTGGAACAGCTGGAGGGCCGGATGGTGGAGATGGGGAGAGTTTTAGGCTCTGGAGGAAACTTGAGTATATGGAGAATGAGTCCCGGAGGAATAATCTGCAATTCCTGGGGTTTCCTCGTTCCCTTTTGCTCGGGCCTGTGGAGCTGGTAAAGAAGTATCTGATTGACATTCTGGGCTGGGCATCAGATGATCTTCCTCCTTTGGCTAGGGCGTTCTTTGTGCCCTCACCTTGTGGAGGTCTTGGGAACCTTGGTCGGCCTCAGGAACAGTCTGATCTGACTGGGTTTCTGGAGGGATCTATGGAACTGGTAACAATACGTTGTACATTGCTGGTGACCTTCACCTTTGAACAAGTTAAAGTGTCTGTTTAGCGTTTATACTTTAGACATATGCAAGAGCAGTTTATGGGTTCATTTGTACGTATATTTCCTGATGTATCTAAGCAGACTCAGGCCCGACGAAAGGAGTTCTTGACTTTACGGCCTGGAGTCCTATTGCTTGGGGGAACCTGGCTCTTGAAATTTCCTTTTGTTATGTAAACCTTGAGGGACAAAATTATTATTTCTCTGAACCTAAACAGATCTTAGATCTAGTTGTTTCTAAGGAGGGAAAGCTGGGGGCTTGTGGTGGGATTCCATAGTGTGCATTTTGCTGGCAGCGCTGGCCTCACAGCCTTCTTTGTTTAAAGTTATTTCCTATTGTCTCTTGTAGTTGCCACCCTCACCATATTGTGGTCTGTTGGAATGAAGGTATTAGATAAAAAAATAAACAAATAAAGAAAATATATATTCTGCTTCTTTATTGCCTGTATTATTTGAAATTTTGAGAAATATAAAATTTGAAAAAAGAGGGAGAGGTGAGGGAATGAGGCAGAGTGAGGGGTTGAAATTGAAATCCAGGCTAAAAACTTCACTTCTTTGAGACTGCTTTTCGATCCTGATTCCCCCCAGTCTCCTGTTTACCTCCTGTGTGTTTCCTTATCATTCTCCTAGATATATCCTAATCCCCAGGTGTGTTGTCTGTTTTGACTAGACTGTAAGCTCTTATGAGCAGGGATTGTCTCTGTACAGCGCTGTGTAAACCCTGTAGCATTATATAAATGATAAGAAATAGTAGTGGTAGAAATTGGCAGGAGTGAGAGAATAGAAGCCACCGAACACTACCACCACGGCCAGTGGGTCGAGGAACATGGGAAAATAGGTAGCCCCAGGGCAGTTTCTCCAAATGAGTTAGTTTTGCGCATACCATGATAGTCATGAGCCTCACTTTTAAGCGTAGGGTATGTGGAGTATGATCTCAGTCCCTCAAATTTACTGCTAATGGGCGGCATAATATTTGCATCGTGCCAAAGAGAGCTTCCTTCTGGAGTTCGTAAGATGAAACATGTATGGGTAGTTTAAGATGTGCTTGGAAATTATTCTTTTTCAAGCCTGTGGCTCCCAATATGATGGGAAATATTTCTGTAAATTTCTTGGTCTCTGACTGCATTTCTTGGTACGTCAGGATCTTCTGCCTCTCCATGCAATTCACAGAATAATTAATTAATTAATTTATTTAAACGTTTTTGTATACCGTCTTTCTGCGATTCAAGATGGTTTACAGAGAACACAACATGGCAGTATATTTCAGCTGTTTACAATGAATATAGAAATGTATATAGATATAACAATGAACTTTTTACAATAACCAACTTTTTAGATGGGTTTGTATATTTACAAAATCCAACTATTTACATAGGTTTGTACAGGTTACAAAATCCAACTATTTACATAATCACTTGGAACTGATACCTCTATTATCGATGTTGCCCAAACCCACCGTGAGAAACCACAGTCTTTCTGGGAAAATGTTTTGTGGACCGATGAAATCAAATTTGAGCTTTTTGGCAATGACCAACGATACATTTACAGGCAAAGAAATGAAGCTTATATAAGGAAAAAAACACCCTTTCTACAGTTAAATATGGTGGAGGTTCCATAATGTTATTGGGCTGTTTTGCTGTCTCAGGAACTGAAGGCCTAGAATTAAAAGAATCATATAGTCAAAGGACTACCAGGGTGTTTTGAAGTGAGTGAGTCTGGGTCAAAGGTCATAGGTCCTCTAACAGGACAATGACTCAAAACATACATCCAACGTTGATAACTGTTGTAACTAGCAATGAGGTGACCAAATCTAGCTCAGAGTACTGGAAGCAGGGAAGATTCCTCTGAAGTAGAGGTGTCAACACTCCTGGAGAATCACAAACCTGACTGGTTTTTCAGGATGTCTCTAATGAATATTCATAACATCTGTATGCAAATATATCTCATGCATATTAATCAGGGATATTCTGAAAACCTGACTGGTTTGTGGCCCTTCAGGACTGGAGTTTGACATCCCTGTTCTAAAGTGTAACTGTGGTTTAAATGGTTCTGTTGTTGCATTGCTATTTGCATCCTGGGATTTTTAGGGTTCTTTTTTTTCAGATTGTCTCTTCTAGTGTGTGTACATTTAAATCAAGTTTTTAAAAAATGGGTTTGGCTGGGGTCAATTTTAATATTAAAATGGCATGATGTAACTCAGTTTTTGGGAGTGGGGATTCTTTTTTAGATTTTTCCTGGTCTTTAAACTTAAATTGCATCACACTATGGGTTTGTTGTTATTTATTTATTTATTTATTTAACCAATTTTATATACCGTCTTTCTACAAATCAAGACGGTTTACATTAAACATTTAAAATAGTGTTTCCACTGTTTACATAGAACAAGTAACAAAATATAAATAAAATAACAATGAACTAATTATAAGAATAAACAACTATTTACAAAGATATTTACCTAGATATCAGTTGTCAGTATGAGGTTTAGAAGGGGTAGGCGCTGGAGGGAAGCAGATGAATTTCTATTTGCAGTTGGCACCACAAGTAGCAGGGATGGGGGCTGCTAATCATGGGGGAAGGGGGAAGGGATGCTTGCCCATGTGTCTCATTGGCACAGCCATGTGGAGGTATTAAGGTATGATTCCCAGCTCAGGTCTTCTATTCCTTTGGTTGGCTGGAGCTGAGATTGCTGAAGAGGCAGTGTTCACAGTCCCTGGGATGGCTGGGCAGGGAAGGGAAAAGTTGGTCATTGTACAGTGGCGTGACACCTAGTGGATTTAGCATCCACGATTACAGGGATCTATAAGGAGTCAAACATGGTGCCCAGTCAAGAGTCACCACTGCCATGACTGGATAGGATATAAAATAGAAGAAAAATCCCCTTGCAGTCATTGTGCCAGGTCAGAGTCCTGGTTCACAACTGGACAATTTTATGGCTGTATGTCTGAGTTTGAAACTTAAGGTTAACACAAGCTTGAATTGACCAGGCCTAATCTAGAAATTCATTCTTTGTTGACAGTTTTGACAAGAGAAGCTTGAAGCATTTGTTTGTATTTTGCTGTTGATTATTTATTGTTTCTCTATCCTTCGTAGTTTGTCCTGACTCTTGCAAGTGGCGTGGCTGCACCTCGGATGACCAGTGCTGTCACAGTGAATGTCTGGGGAACTGCCTGGAGCCCAATAATCCAGCCAAATGCGTAGCCTGTCGCAATTATCAGCAAAATGGTGTCTGCCTGGAGACATGCCCACCCACTTTCTACAAGTTCGGGGGATGGCAGTGCGTGACGTTCAGTTTCTGCCAGGAACTTCACAACAAGTGTAAAAACTCAAGAGAATCTGGATGCCACCTGTACGTCATCCACAATCAAGAGTGCATTCCCGAGTGCCCCTCTGGGTACACCATGAACTCTAACAAGTAAGTAATAGAAGTTATGTGTGTGTGTGTGTCCCACTTATCATTGCAAGGGTGGTACTTTCCTAGAATGCCCATCACCTTCCTAACCACATTAATCATGTCTATATTCTTCAGCATGGTTGCATTTTTCCATACCAGTTGTGTCCTATCACAGCCATGAAATCTGTGAAATACCAATGCTTACTGACTCAGCAGCTCAGGGTTCTTAGCCTGCTACATATTGTCATTCAGGATTTCCCAAATCTGTCCTGGGGACTTTCACAACCAATCAGTTTCTCTGGATAGCCACATTGGACATACATGAGAGAAATCTGCATGCATTAGAGACCTAGTACATATAAATCCATCTCGTGGATATTTACTGTGCATATCCTGAAAATCCAAGTGGGTAGTGGGGGTCCCCTGGGACAGCATAGGCAATCATGCTGCATCCTTATTTTTTGAACCCATGTTGGTAAAGCGTGTTATAAATACCATATCAAAATTAAAAATCTTACATGTAAATTATCTGTATGAAAATTGCTGCCCCTTAGTGCAGCTCTGAGCATGCACCTTCTGAGTATGCACCGCCCATGCACTTCTTGTTTGCTTTAAGAGGAGTCTTTCTCTGGGAGAGGAAAATACACATCCATCTATGTATCTTCTTTTCTTAGAACAGCTTCCTTAGAAGAAGCAGGTGCCAATGTCCATGGGCCATTGCAAAGTGAAAGAATGCACACACTTATGCTTTAAAAATCGGGCAAAGTCCATGGGTATAAACCATCTCTGGACTTTGTCCCAAGATGCATAGTTTTTTTTTTAATTTAGATTTTTAGAAAACATAACAACTGTTCATGAACATTTCAACATTTGCCGTACACAAAAGACCATACAATTATACAAACTCTCATATTCCAATATGCCCACCTGTCATGTTATTTCAGGTTTTTGTTTTTTAAATGACCCCCCTCCCCCGGATTTCCATCTACACACTCCTACTAACGCCATTCTACTCTCTTAATTTGTTAATCTAATTGACGGATTCATTAAGTGTTAACCACTGTTAATATTTCCCCAACACGTGCATAAATTTTTGTGGTCTACCCCTTTTAAGCGCTGTTAATTTACTCATCAGGTAAATCTGTGTCAGCGAGCCCCTATACTCTGCCATCTGTGGTACTTCTACTTGTTTCCATTTTCATGCTAGTAAGATTCTAAGAGCCACACACCTCAAGTCCACAAAAGTACCCTCTGCCTTATTCAAATTAGCGGGCGTCATGCCCAGCATAGCCATAGCTGGTTGTGGGACAAGGTCTTTTCCCAATATCTTTCCCAGCATGTCAAAAACCTCCAACTACAATTTATTCACTCCCACACAATTCCACCGCACATGAAGATACGTTCCTCTCTCCCCACAGGCCCTCCAGCATTTATCGTCCACATTTCCATATATCTTATGTAATCTTACTGGTGTCAAATGCCAGCTATACAGTATTTTATAATTATTTTATTTATTTAACTGTATTTATATCCCGCTTTTCACCGGGTCAAAGCGGCGTTACACTCAAGGGTGGGGATAATTAAGTATAAGGGTGGGGCCATCACCAGGTAGGCAACATTGATGATTTCGACATAGGACAGACTTTAGACATGGACAGTATAGTTCAGTTTTCGATCAGAGGTCCATAGTGGGTGCGATCAGGGGTTGGTGCACTTTCTGGTGGTAGTTGCTTCGAAGCATTCTTGGAATGGGATGGTTTTTAGCTGCTTTCTGAATGACATTAGATCATTATTGTTTCTAAGGTGGCTCGGTAGAGAATTCCATAGGGATGGAGCATAAAGTTCGAAGGCTCGATTGCATGTCCGTTGAGAGCATTTGGTTCTTTTGTGAGGGACGGTGAGGGAGTTGCTGGAGGCCTGTCTGGTGGTTTTGCCATGGGCTGGACGAGACAGCAGGGTGCGGAGTTGGGTGTTCTGTGTTTGGTGGATGGCTTTGTGAGTGAGTAGGATGGATTTGTATTTAGTTCGTGCTTCGAAGGGAAGTATGTGCAGGTCTCTTAGAATTGGGGTGATGTGGTCGCTTTTCCTTGCTCTCTGAATGATTCTCGCTGTGGTGTTCAATGCGGTTCGGAGGGGGTTGGTCTGTGTGGCTGGTAGTCCATGGTAGATTATGTTGCAGTAGTCCAGATGTGGGAGTGTCATAGCTTGCATTACCGTCCTGAAGTCTTGAGGTTCGAGGAGGGGTCTGAGATGTTGCACCGTTTTTGCTTTGTGGAATATAATTCCGGTGGTTTTAGTAATATGTTGCTTGAGGGTTAGGGCTTGGTCAATGATGATGCCTAGATATCTTATTTGTGGCTGTATTTGAATGCATGTGGTTCCTATGTTAAGGTGTGTGGGCGGTGTGAAGTCTGGGTCTTTTGTCACTATGAGGGCTTCAGTTTTCTTTATGTTTATGGATAGGTTATTTTCTTGTAGCCAGTCGGATACTTCGGTGAAACATGCTGATAGATGTATATTTGTTGGATTTGTGGTTGTAATTGGGGCGAAGAGCATGATATCATCAGCATATATATGAAAGTTGATGTTGTGGGTACGTATGACTGAGCAGAGCGGTTGTAGATAGATGTTGAAGAGCATGGCGGACAGCGTGGATCCTTGAGGTACTCCTTGGTGTTGTTGGAATGGGGGCGAGGTCGAGGTGCTGGTACGGATTAGTTGTTGTCTGTTAGTTAGGTAGAATTAAAACCATTGAAGTACGGTGTCTTTGATCCCAATTGACTGCAATCTGCATATGAGGATTTTGTGGGAGATGGTGTCGAAGGCTGCTGATATATCAAGGAAGATCATGGCATATCCAGAGTGTTTTTCTTGTGTTCCTATGATGAGGGTGTTCATCAGTGTGGTCATGAGGGTCTCGACTCCGTGCAGTGGGCGGAAGCTGTGTTGTTGTGGGTCCAGTATATTGTTGTTGTCCAGGTGTTCTTGAAGCTGCTGCTGGACTATCTTCTCGATTATCTTGGCGGTGAATGGTAGGCTTGCTATCGGTCTGTAGGATGCAGGGTCTAGGGGGTCCAGGTTTTGTTTTTTTAGGGATGGTCGGATGATTGTAGTTTTGAGGATGTCTGGCATGCGACCTTGGGAGAAGGATTTGTTGACAATATGGGCCAGTGGTGTGCTCAGGTCTTCTTTGGATTTCTTTATCCAGTCTGTGGGGTAGGGGTCCAGCGGAGAGGTAGTAGTGTTTAGACGGGAGATGGTGGATGATATTTCTTCTGTGGTGGTTTCTTTAAAGGTGGTCCAGTCCAGTTAGTTTTGGTAGGGTTTGCGCTAAGAAGTCCTCTTTGTTAAACGTTTTAAATCTTCTAGTGTGGTGTCTGTCATCCATGTTGGTCATGTGTTGGTAGGTGTGGGATATGGCAATGAGGTAGTGGTCTGACCAAGGTACAGGCGAGATCTGCGGGTTCTTGGATGAGGAGGCAGTTAGGGAGTTTAGGAATATGAGGTCCAGTTTGTTTCCTTTGTCGTGTGTGGGTTCTTGTATAATCTGTGTCAGGTTCATTGCTGTCATGGCGGTGGTGAAGGTTTCTGCTTGTTCCTCTTGAAGTGATGGGAGGTTAAATTCTCCTAGGATGATTTGCTCTTTTGCCGAGCTGGTGCTCTCAGATATGAATTGTAGTATCCTTGGTAGGTCAGTGTTTGTGGTAGGTGCCCGGTAGATTAGGCATATTGAGAGGTGTTTATTGGTGAGGGTGAGGAGATCTGCTTCATTGGTAGTTTCAGAAGAATGGATCCTAAAATGGAGGTCGGCTTTTGCTATGATGGCTACACCTCCACCTCTGGTGTGTGCCCGGGAGCAGTGATGGAGATTGTATCCTATTGGGGTTAGCTAGTTCATTATCACAGTGTCGGTATCTGTTAGCCAGGTTTCTGTTACACAGAGGATGTCGATCTTCTCAGTTGTGATTAGGTCCTGGAGCATGTGGTATTTATTTCTGACTGAGCGTGCGTTTATTAGTGAGATGGAGAGGTGGTGGTAGTTTGAGGGGTTGGGGGTGTGGGTTGGTGTGTGCTGTGCGAGAGAGTGGGTTTGTTTAGGGTTGTAGGTGTGTGTGGGTTGTGCTGTTGTGGTGTTAGGCCAGAGTAGGTTATTGAGTGTGCCTGTAGGGGAGGGGTAGAGGGTCAGGAGAGGGGTGAGGAGGTAGACGGGGGCTAAGAGGGGTGGCATGATCCGTGAAATTACCTGGTGTTTGGGGGCCAAGCGGTGTTTCAGTGCTGTTTACTTGGAGTGGTGGAGTCAGTAGTCGCTGTTGTTGTATTTCTGCTGCTGTTGTGGGTTGGCGTGTTCTTTGTTGCTGTGGTTGCTGCGGTGGTTTTCGTTTCGCCATTTTTGAGCTCTGCAGTTCTTGTCGGGTATGGTCCGGTTGTCTCTTTCGTTTGCGCCACTGTGCCGCGCCTAAGGGCCATGCCAAAGGGCCCTCTGGCGAGGCCCTCAGGCGCGGGCCCGCCCTGCAGGGACGCCGCTTTTGTAGGCTAGAGGCTGCCGCGGGCTTCTCTCCCACTGCCCCGATTGGGCAGGAGTTTGGTGGTGGCGCGCCCGGGCAGACAGCGGCTCCCTCGGTGCAGGGACACCGCTTTTGTAGGCTGGAGGCTGCCACGGGCTTTTCTCCCACTGCCCCGATTGGGCAGGAGTTTGGTGGTGGCGCGCCCGGGCAGACAGCGGCTCCCTCGGTGCAGGGACGCCGCTTTTGTAGGCTGGAGGCTGCCGCGGGCTTCTCTCCCACTACCCCGATTGGTAGCTAATATACCCTTATGTCTATTCAAGTATATTCGTTCCCATGTTGCATTTCCCCCATTGTACTCCTAATTCTACCTCCCAAGCTTTTTGATAGCTTTCCCTCCCCGATTGCCGAATCATCATATTGTAAAATCTGACCAAGGCCCTCTTCTTTTGTCCCATCAGAAAACATTTCTCGACCTCTGTAAGCTCTCCCTTGAGTTCCGGTAAGATCCTATGTTGAATGTAGTGTTTGAGCTGTATATAGCTATATACATCACTCTCTTCCAAATGATACAGTTCTACCAACTCATCAAACTCTTTTATTTTCTTACCCTCTAGCATTTGACCTACCCTTCGTAGACCATTCTTTTCCAATTTTCAAATGCATTCTTCCCCATTGCCGGCGGGAAATCTGGATTCCCCCGAATTGGTACTAAACTAGAAATTCCATTTCCCCCCCAACCATATACGTGTCCACTTATCCCATACTTGTAAAGTATTTTGTACATAGGGGTTGTTACCTTGGCACCCTTTTTTACCCATTTAGGCATCCACACATAATCTCCTATCATCCCCTCCGCTAAGTCCGCAGATTCCATCTGAACCCATTCTTTCTGTTAGTTCGCCCCCCATTCCACAATAGCGTACAATTGTGCTGCTTCCCAATAATTTAATAAATTCGGTACCGCCATTCCACCTTGTTTTCTCTGCCTCATCAGGATCCTCCCAGCTACCCTATTTTTCTTCCCTCCTCCTATAAACTGCATGATAAGCTTCTGTAATTTCCCAATATATTCCTTGGGGATACTTATAGGGAGGTTCGTAAAAAGATATAACCATTTAGGTAATACCATCATTTTAATAGCCGATATCCTCCCCATCCACGATAATGTTTTACTTTTCCATTCTTCAACTTACCTCCTTATTATTTTTTCCACTCGTACGTAGTTTTCTTTAAACAGGTCAGAATCTCTAGATGTTAAGTAAATTCCAAGGTATTTGATACTCTGTTTTGCCCATCTAAAGGGAAATTCTGCCTTTATCTGTACCTGCAGGTCACCACCTGCTGAGATATTCAATATCTCCGATTTGGTGGCATTAATTTTGAAGCCTGAGTGTTCCCCAAACTCCTTTAACAGTTTATATAACGCTGCCAGAGATGCCCTCAGTTTGGTCAGTATAAACAGCAGGTCATCTGCAAAAAGAGAAATTTTGCTTTCCAGCTTTTTCCATTTTATCCCATGTATTTCCATACACTCCCTCACCTGCTGAGCTAAGGGTTCCATGGAGAGCACAAATAGCATCGGTGATAAGGGGCATCCCTGCCTCGTTCCTCTAAACCAGGGGTCGGCAACCCGCGGCTCCGGAGCCGCATGCGGCTCTTTCTCACCTTTGCCGCGGCTCCGGAGCACACTGCCCGCCCGGTGACAGGCAATAGTGTTGTAAGCTCCCTCCCTTCTTCTGCAGCCGCGGCTCCCTGCCTCTTAGGGAACCGCGGCTGTGCTTTTAAAATCATCTCGGAGCCCTTCCTGTCTTGACGGGCTCCGTGCAGCATTGTCCCGCCTCTAAAGGAAGTTTGGAGGCGGGACAATGCTGCACGGAGCCCGTCTAGACCGGTAGGGCTCCAAGTTTTTTTTAATAGCACAGCCGCGGGTCCGTAAGAGGGTGGGTGCCGCGGCTGCAGAAGAAGGGAGGCGAGCTGACATGGAGGGATGGAGGGGGCTGACATGGAGGGTGGGGGGCTGATATGGAGGGAGGGAGCTGATATGGATGGATGGAGGGAGGGGGGCTGACATGGAGGGAGGGAGCTGATATGGATGGAGGGAGGGGGCTGACATGGAGGGAGGGGGCTGACATGGATGGATGGAGGGAGGAGGGGCTGACATGGAGGGAGGGAGCAGATATGGATGGAGGGAGGGGGGCTGACATGGAGGGATGGAGGGGGCTGACATGGAGGGAGGGGGGCTGACATGGTGGGAGGGAGCTGCTATGGATGGATGGAGGGAAGGGGGCTGACATGGAGGGAGGGAGCTGATATGGATGGAGGGAGGGGGGCTGACATGGAGGGATGGAGGGAGGAGGGGCTGACATGGAGGGAGGGAGCTGATAGGGATGGAGGGAGGGGGGCTGACATGGAGGGAGGGAGGGGGCTGACATGGAGGGAGGGGGGCTGACATGGAGGGAGGGAGCTGATATGGATGGATGGAGGGAGGGGGGCTGACATGGAGGGAGGGAGCTGACATGGAGGGAGGGAGCTGATATGGATGGAGGGAGGGGGGCTGACATGGAGGGGGCTGACATGGAGGGATGGAGCACTGGTAATGGGGTTGAGGGGACTAGCACTGGAAATGAGCTGATTAGGGGAGGCTAGGACTGATAATGAGCTGATGGGGGGTAGGACTGGTATTGGGCTGATTAGGGGAGGCTAGCACTGGTAATGGGGTTGAGGGGGGATTAGCACTGGAAGCGAGCTGATTGGGGGGCTTTGAATGGGCATGGGCTGATTGTGGGGAGGGGAGGATAGAGCTGCTGGCCCTGGAAGATAACTGGGGGCTAAGGCTGCCATGGTATTTGTACTAGAAGGGACTGGTCAGTGGGGAAGGAGGGGGATTGGAAGGAAATGGACACCAGTGGCAATCATGGGAATGCAAGTTGACATTGGAAGGTACTGGGAGTGAGGACTGGAAAGGGGCTGATATTGGGGAGGGTTACTGGGACTGGAAATAGGCTGATGGAAAGAAGTGAAGAAAACGAAAGAAGAGATAAGAAATGGCAGATGGACCATAGACCACAGAAAGAGAGCTAAGAGAAGACAGGAAAGCAGAAGCCTCAGATCGGGACCAGCATGATCAAAGAATAAATTGGTCAGACAACAAAGGTAGAAAAAATAATTTTATTTCATATTAGTGATTTGACTACAAAATCATCATAATTTTGAAATCAAATATTGTTACTTGTTGTTGTGATATTTTCTGGCGTATTTTTTTTGGTGTGCGAAGGAAGAGGGGTAGTCTTATACGGCGAGTATAGGCCAAACACCTATATTTTAACAGGAAAAGTAGGGGGTCGTATATAGCATTAAGGTAAGAAACAATATATGCAGTGTTAGATTTGTTTTAAATGTCGCAATGGTTTTGCGGCTCCCAATTTTTTTTTTCCCTTCGGAAACGGGTCCAAGTGGCTCTTTATGTCTTAAAGGTTGCAGACCCCTGCTCTAAACAATGCAAACTACTTTGTATACTCCCCATTTACCCGAATCCTAGCCATGGGTTGCTCATAGATAGCTTTAATCCACTTCAAATAATTCCCCTCAATCCCCATCCGTTCCAATACTTTGAAAGGAAAGGGCCAAGAGACCCGATCGAACGCTTTTTCAGCATCGATTGTCAATAGTATCAACTGCTCTCCCCCACTTCTCCCCTTCCAAATTGCATTTAACACCTTTCTCATATTATCTATTGTATGCCGCCCAGGAAGAAACCCGGACTGGTTCTCATGCACCAATTTAGCCATATATGGAAGTATCCTATTTGCCAAAACTTTAGTAAATATTTTAAAATCCGTTCCTAGAAGGGATATTGGCCTGTATGATCTGCATAGATTAGGGTCCTTCCCTTCTTTAGGCAAAATTGTAATTCCTGCCGTCCGCAATGTTTCTGGTATTCCCTCCCCTTCCTTGAAGGAGTTAAATAGCCTAGTCAGGGTCCACTCACCACATCACTAAAAATTTTATAAAAGATGTCTTATTTGATGGCAGCGCCTTTCTTCTATGGGATGGGAAAGCCATTCTGTTTCCTCTCTTGCTAACCTCGGCAGATTCATTTGTAGATATTGATCTGTTTGAGCCCCTCCCTTAAGTGTCTCCGCCGTATATAATTGTTTATAAAACTCCACAAATCTTTGCTGGATTAATTCAGTTTGTCTCAATTCCTTCCCTTTTGCATCCCTTATTTTGGTTATATAATTTCTATTCTGACGTTGTTTTAGCGTGTGTGTCAATAGATGGCTAGGCTTATTTCCCAGTTCAAAAAATTGTTGTTTTAACATATCTTGTGCATGTTTAATCTCTACTAACTCCAACTCATTTAATTCCCTCTTAACCTTAGTTAATTCTTGCATTATCATATTCTCCACTCTTCCCTGCATTTGCAAGCTCTCTAATTCTCTAATCTTTCCCCTTAAAGATTCCTTTTGGCACTCCCTATTTTTCTTCACATAGGTACCGATGGATATTAGATCCCCTCTTATCACCACTTTCAAACATTCCCATAGGGTTCCAATCCTACACTTATCCCTATCATTCATCTCTAAATATTGTTTTATTTTTTCCCTTATTTGTTGGGTAGTTTCCGGGTTCTCCAATAAAGATTCATTTAATGTCCACCCCCTTTTTGTCATCCCCCTGCATCCCATATTAAGTGCTATACACACTGGTGCATGATCGAACCATGTCCTTTCTCCAATCTCACACCTACCTATCTCCGCCACTACCGCTTTGGACACCCATATCATATCTATTCTCAAGAAGGATTTATGCACAGGTGAGTAGAACGTAAATATTTGTTCCTGCCCTTTCAATTCCCTCCAAGTATCTACCACCCCTAAGCTTTTACCCATTACCTTCATACTCCTCCTACTTTTAGCACATCCCGTCCATCTCCCTGTTGAATTATCTATATCTGGGTTGGACATGATATTGAAGTCATCCCCCCCTCCATAATAATATGCCCTTCTGAAAACTATGCCACTAAACAATTCAAGCATTCATAAAAAGGCCCTTGGGCTACATTTGGACCATAGATATTTACCAGGGTGTACATTTGTTCCTTTATCTTCATCTTAACAAAAATATATTGCCCTCCTTTATCTTGCTGCACAATACACTCAGAACAAGGAATTTGTCCACTCATTAGGATTCTCACCCCCCCCCCTTTTTTTAATTCCATCCTATTAGATACAAACCATTTTCTTTGAAAATTTTATGCGCCACCCTCCATTCATCACATTTTTTCAGGTGTGTTTCCTGAACAAAGATAATATCCCCCTTAAGTCTGTCTATCTCTTTGAACATTCTCTGCCTCTTGATCGGGGTGTTCAACCCCCTCACATTTATCATCAATATCCTAATTCCATTTGACAGCTTCCCCATCCCCTGCCATACCCTTAATGTGTGTGTGGAAATCCTTATCTCCCCTTCCCTCCCGTCCTCCCCCCATCACCCCCACCCCCCTCCCCCACTCCCCGGTTCTATCCTTCAAACCACCCTCCTCACTACTTCCTTGAGGCATGACTCACCACCGCTCTTTAAAGCTCCATACCCTCCCTCATTCCTTTTGCCTTTGCCAACTTAATTTAATCTCTACTTCATAAGCTAATTTTTTTTTTTATTTGTGCTTTATTTTTTTGGGGGGGGGGGTTTCCCCCACCCTTTTTGCATCTTTGTATTCCTTCCCTCCACCCATCCTTTGAAACAGCACCCTCAATGCACAGTAACCATGTGCTAGAAATTTTATCCATTTGCCCTCAGATCACATTTCCACAGTGTCCAGCCTTTCATCCGTTTCCTTCTACTGCAGGGACATGATTCTGTCTTTGTCTATGCAGTCTGCGATCTCCTTGTTGCGCTCTTCTCCATTCACTTTCCGCACCTGTCGTCTCATCCCTTTGTTGTGCTTTGGGGATGGAGTTTCCGGTATCTCAGTCCATCCTACTTCCTCCATCGCCTTTACCGCTTCCTCCATGGTTTTAACATGTGATGTTTTCCCCTCAATATAAAACTGTAATCCGAAAGGGAATAGCCATTTATATCTGACTGATTTCTCTCTCAGTTTCTTAGTAACTGCTGCCATCTCCCTCCTTTTCCTCATTGTAATGGACGACAAATCTGTGTACAATTCAATGCGATGATTGTCCCATTTGAAACTGTTGATCTTCCTTGCAGCTTCTACCACTACCATTTTAGTGGTGTACTCATGAAAACACGCTATTATATCCCTGGTGTATCCATCTCTTTTTGGACCTAGTGCTCTATGAGCACGATCTATCTTCCAGCATAAATTAGA
Source organism: Ichthyophis bannanicus (assembly GCA_033557465.1). NCBI lineage: Eukaryota > Metazoa > Chordata > Amphibia > Gymnophiona > Ichthyophiidae > Ichthyophis > Ichthyophis bannanicus. The sequence continues at coordinate 254,513,060 of CM066039.1, forward strand.
TCCATCTTGGCCTGCTTTGTCCACTATTTGTTTGCATATTTTTTTACCACATTCCCACAGTCCGTTTGTCCCATAGACTCAGGGACTCCTCTTATTCTGATGTTCACTCTCTGTGATCTATTCTCCAGATCTTCCACTTTAGACCACAACTCTTCAGACTCCATTTCCAAAATGTCCATTCTGTCCTGCATTTTCTGCATTGCACTGTGCTGCACCTCCATTTTACTCTCGATGTCCTCCACACGTTGCCCAATATCTCTCACATCTACTCGTAATTCTTCTAGCCATGTTTGTGCTTCCGTTTTAAAATGGGCTAAATCTTGCCTGAGAGTGCTGAACCAACTCTTTATTTCTCCTCTCAGCACTTCCATGTCTCCACTCTGACTACTGGCTCCATGCTTTGCCGCGCCCTCCTCCTCCACAATTGTACCACTCGCTGCGGCCATTTTGCTCTTCCCTCTGGCGGTCCCCACAGCGTTTTTGTAAGCGAACCCCTTTAAGTCCGCTGTGCTTTTCTTCATCACTCCATGCTGCTTCTCCTCGGCGGCACTTACTCCGCTTGTTTTTACTATTTTATAGCTCTCCGGCTCGTTATTTATTGGCAATTTGCCTCTTACTTCCCCGGAGCTCCGTTCCTACGCAGCCACTCTGTTTGACGTCATTTCCTCCTCCCAAGATGCATAGTTTGAATATTGCCTCCTGAGTGGTTAGTTTTGAAAAGTTCCTGCATACATGCAAAGTTCACAGGTACTTTTTCCCCACTCCCATGGCCTTTGCACCAGTTCTCAAAAGGAAAGTACTGACCAAGAGGATAAATAACCTACAGAGATTTGCACCTGATTTTTCTGCGGGTATATTTCCACTTGAAAGTAATGCATATGGATTTGAGAATATAATCTACATATGTTCTCCAGGACCAGACAGGCAGGAAGTCAGTCCTTGCATATGGATGATGTCACCAACTGAGCCAGTGTAGGAATGCTTCCCAGCTTCTGTAGGAAGCTTTTGAAAGGTGCTCCATACATGTGTGCTGGTCTTCCTGCCCAAAGGAGCCATCTTCATCTTGGTCTTCTTTTTTCCACAGAGCCCTCCAGACGTTGTCCATGTCCCAGAATTTAGTTGAACTTTTTATCGCTAGTTTTTATTTTTTGCTATTTTTCAGGTTGCATGCTGTATAGCGTCTTCCTGTTGTCTCCAGGAACATCAGTGCCTTGATGCCATGTTTTTCTCGGAATTTTTCCTGTTTTCCTTTTTGGCGTGCGGGATTTTCCTCATGTGCTCCCCTAGTCGGTAAGGACATTGGAGTCCTTTGACTTGTCAGAAGCTGTCTTCCCTACCATGTCAAAACCGGCCAGTGGCTTCAAGAAGTGCACCCAGTGTGGCTAGACTATCTCCATCATGGACCACCGCATCTAGTGCCTTCAGTGCTTAGGGCCCGACCATGAGCCCTTGGATTGCACTCTTTGCTTGCAGATGATGCACAAGGGGCTTAAGAACCAGGAACGGCAGAGGGAATCGATGCCCTTGAAGGCTCCCACCAAGGCTTTGGCTTCGTGTGGAGGCCGGGCCCATTCGGACCCAAGAAGTCACAGAGCACCAGAACGGCAGACCTCCTTTGATAAGGAGCACCCCCAGAAGGACTGGACTTTGACCTCATCGGCGTCAAAGGATGATGCCGCATCCAGAATGAAGGCCCATGGGCATCAGAGTCCTTGACGCAACTCCAAAGACGAGAGCCGGGAGTGGCCCTTCAAGCTGCCCTAGCAGGAGGAGTTGCCTCATGAGGCCCTGGAGAGCTGGCATGGAACCCCTGAGGCCATGGCCATCAAGCAGTCCCTGCCAAGGGAGCCGGCATCGGCATCGAAGACTGCAGAGCCAACTCCAACAGCAGCAGAGAAGATGCAGGTCCTGCAGTGTAGCCTCACTGTGTTCATGGCTCTGCATGCTGCCAGAGACCCGGTAACCACGGTGGATGCCTCACTTGCAGAAGTGCAGCCCATCCTAGAGGTCTATCTTCTCTTGAGCGGTTTCCATGAGCATTCAAGGTCCCTCTTGGTGCAGCAGATGTCTCACCGAGTGCTTTGGGTTTGGACAGATGGAAACCAAGGACTCCTTCGATTCAGCTCGAGCACTACCAGCACAGTCACCATTCGCGGCGGTACTTTGAGTTCCTCTCGGACTCGGACTCTGATTGGGAGACTGAAGAGGACCATTTGTCACCACAATGTCCCCCCGGACCTCTCCTTTCTTGACTTTGTGCAGGACATGTGAAAGGCTTTGCCCTTCACTATTGAAGTGGAGGAGGAAACTTGGGTGGAGGAGTTGGAAATCCTCCAGTACCCAACTCCCCTCTAAGGAAGCCATTACGGTTCTGATCCACCCAATTCTGTAACTGTTTCTCTTTAGGATGTGGGAAACACTGTTCACGGTGCTAACAGTCAGCCGATGCCTCGGTTCCATGTTTTGAGTGTGCAGGAGCCCTGGGCTTGAAAAAGCATAATGCCCTCACAACTCTATGGTGGTGGAATCGGCCGTGCACCAGATTAAAGTTCCAAGGTGCATTCCTCGGTGCCTCGGGTAGGGAGGCACGCACCACAGACGACTTTGGTAGGAAGTGCTACCAGGGCTCGATGTTGGTGGCTTGGATCCATGCATACCAGCTATACATGGGCATGTACCTGTGTGACCTAGTGGGGGATCTTGCCGGGTTCTCGGTTGGTCTGTCAGGAGAGCACCTTGAGTGCTTCCAGAACCTGGTGACCAAAACGAAGGAGTGCTCGAAGTACATCACCCGGGTGACCTATGACAGGTCTCCAGAATTGCATGCATTACTCTAAATGAACCCTTACCAGAGACTTATACAGGGCACTATCATCTTCTTTCTTTCGCTGGCTATTTATCTCACTAAGCATTCTTCTGGCTTTTATCACTTTATCTACCTGTTTGCCAGCAAAGAGGGTAATTTTCAAAAGCATTTCAATAGATAGAACCATGCTTTGCCCACCTTTATAAAACTGCTCTCCTGATACGCGGGTAAACTTTGGCATGCACCGCCCTTTCATGCATGAGTTTACCCAGACCAAGAGGATGGAAAGGGTTTTTATTAATGCATATATGTTGGAAAATGTGACTGCATTTGCAGAAATGAACTCTGAGAATTTATGCAGGTGTGAATGTGTGCACGTAGCTTTCCAAGATCATTTTCAAGCTGGAAACACATGCATGCTTTTGTTATGAAAATCTGGCAAAGTCTGCACAGAGAACAGCATGCACATACTTTTATACCTGTGCACATAGTTTTAAAAAACCCCAGATGATTAGTATGCAAAAAAGATGATATTCCTGTTTATTTTGTGTACTGTTAAAAGGTGGCCAGTGCATAGAGGTTGAAAGTTGCTTTTAATGGTACAACTGTGATGTAGATAGGGGGAAACACAAGAACAGCCATATTATTATACTGGGAAAGACCAAAGGCCCATCAAGCCTAGCATCTTCTTTCTAACAATGGCTAGGATCTCAGAAGTAGGAATAGTCTAGAGTACGCATCATGTAGCTGACGCAAGTCTTGCTTTTATTCCCCAAGGTCCACAAATGGGCAAACTGAAAAGGAAACTTTGGGTGCTTCTGGTCCTGTGAACAAGAGAACCTTTGAGGGCAGGAAGGATCATCTTGCTCTTTGTTTCCTTTTGAGTGCCCTCTTCATCTAAGACGTCTACAGTGTTGCCAAATTTATAATTGGAGAACGTGAGAAAATTAAGTAAAAACTGATATAGGAGGAAGAAGCATCCAACACAGCCCAGACTATTCCCAGGCCTCTTTCTTTTTCCTTTTCAGAGGCCATAAACTAGGAAATTGGCATGCATAGTTTGTGGACCGTCTAAGCAAGGCGGTCAAGGTTTCTCATGCAGGAACAATACATATTCCGTTGAGTCAGGTTTCCTCTGTTCACGGACACCCTGTCAATCTGCTTAAGAAAGGGAAAAGGTATTCTTTATTTAGTTTCTTTTTCTTCTCCTTCCTCCATTTACCCAACAGAATAGCTGAACCCATGTCCCATTATTTTGTTTTCGAAAAGGTGTGAAGCAATAGCTGACGAGCTTTGCATCATTGACACGGCAGCAGAGCTGCATCTTACTGGCATGTGTTGAGTGAGAACTTCCCGGTCTGATCCGACTGGTCAAAGATGTGGAGACTTTTTTGTTAGAGAGGCAGTGAGTCAGACCCTAAGTGCTCTAGCTCCAACCTTGATGCTGACCCTGACCAGGTTGTTAGCATTTTACAGCACATCTGAAACTGCTCTTATGTGGTGGTTCAGTTTGTCAGGTTTTATGATCATTTTCAGCTGCGGTCCTAGAAGTTTAGCCTGTTGAAATTCATGAGAACTCGATGAGTTTAAAAAAAATGTTGAAAAATGCTCCAGAATTCATATAGATGCGTGATTGATGTTATCTGGGTTTTTTCTCACTTGAATGAACTGGGCCTTAGACCATTCAGTGCCAGTTATTTCATGAGACTTTCAAGGGGATCTCAAGGCATTATGAGGCGACACCCTCTTCTCCTTGGTAGATTCCAGTAATGTTATCCTCTTTAAAAGGAGAATAAAGAAAAATATATTTTTACATAATTCAGTTGAACATTTTTTTCTGGGTTTTTTTTTATTGAATTTTCAAGGAGAAATTAACGTTAAAGCTTTTTGAAGTATCATCTTCAAGCACCCTGATTGAACTTTATAAATCTAACTAGGTTGCCAGCAGAGCTGTGCTGAACATTGTCAGAGCCCATGAGGCATCACAGTGAACCACATACAGCAGTGCGAAATTAACCCATTTGGAGACATTGTCCTCCCTCCCTCCCTCGACAGAAATACAGCACAGACAGCTCCCCACAGATCTTCATCAGCTCCCCACTAATGCATATAAAATGTGAGCACAGAATGGACATCTGAAGAGTGCAAGCAGGGAAGAACAGCTTTCAAAATAAGCTGCAGCCTTAATAAAAACTGTTATTCTTCCCTTCCCCCCCCTCTCCCTCCTCCAAAAAAGTGGAATAAAGTAAAAGGAAAAGTGAGTGGCACCTAGGAGTAAGAACTAAAGAGGATTCCCAAAAGCCAAGAAACAGAGGTTGATATTTACAGGGCTCCAATTACTTCTACAGCTTTGAATGTTGGCATTACCCCATCCTAACTTTGAAAAGTTGCCAAGTCCTCTCTGGTAAGTGATGCAGTATGGTACAGATTTACCAATGTGTCCTGCAGTGAGCATCTTGGGCTGCATCCTTTAGTCATAAGGGACCACAGAAAGTGGAATCTGGATGTCCTCATTTGACTTCACAAGAGCCACAGTGCCCACATTTGAAATCAACAAAATGTACTTGCAAAATTAAGCTTCTAATGCTTGTGTTCATTTGCACGGTCCCTTCTGTAGTGGAGGATCTTTGGTTAGAGCAGTAAACTGTCTTGGGCCAGGCATTTCTTGTGTCTTAAAGCTCTGACACACTCTGGGACTCATCCTATTGGCTAGGCTGCCAGGAATGCTCTCCTTTGCCAATCCTTATTTGCTTAAGCATGTATATAAAAGCATTTTGGGGTCGTCACACAATGTTGTAATAATATTCTAGTTTGTAAGAATGGGCCCTTTGGGGGAGAGGTGAGATTTTTCAGAGCTGAAATCTGGAAATTGAGATGGATCAGTAACTGTGTGAGCCGGGAATATTGCAGTTCTGCATTTATTTGCAGTCATTATAAAAAGCTTAAGATTTAATCTGTTGGGACAGAGTTGTTTTTAGTAAACAAGGTGAAACTGTGTTATTCAGGGCAGTAGCACTCACCTGACAACAAACATTTATGTTTGTCCAAAACATGTCAGTAGAAATCCATTTATCACAGCCTTGTTTCCTGGGGATGATTAAGTGTGTTTGACACCTGGTTCACCCTCCTGTTTAGATTAACCCCTTCAGAGGAGGAACAGTCAAAACTTCTCTTTACCGGCATGATTCAAAATGCTAGTTGAACTGACTTTTTTTTTGTTTTTCAGGACAGGTGATCCAATCCTGATTTTAGCACATCACATGTTTGACATTTAGTTCTGGAGAGTGCTCCTGTCTTGACAACTCTTGGCTAGACTAGTGCCTTGCCCTTCTCCCTTCTCACCCCCATGTAAGAAAATATATAGGGTAAGAAAAGTCCTTTTTTCGCAGCTTGCATTGGTGTCCACAGTAGGACGCTAGCGGGGCAACCTGGTACACAGTCTCCAGGAACAATATCTAATCATGGAGGAAATGACTATTTGACTTAAAAATTAAAAAAAAAAAAAAAACTTGCAAGCATTCCATTCAAGAACCAGGCTCACTTGTATTATTTTGCAGACCTGTGTGTAAAAAGTATAAAAACATAAGAAATGCTATACTGGATCATACCAAAGTTCCATCAAGCCCAGTATCCTGTTTCCAACAGTGGCCAGTCTAGATCACAAGTAACTATCATGTTCCCATAAGGTAGACAAATTCCATGCTGCTTATCCCAGGTGTAAGCAATGGATTTCCCCAGTCCACATAGTTTATGAACTTTTCCTCCAGGAGCTTGTCTAAACACCTTTTAAACCCAGCTACACTAATAGCTTTTACTACATTCTCTGTCAACGAATTCCAGAGTTTGATAACGTGTTGAGTGAAAAAAATATTATCTCCAGGAACAAGCGGGAATGCAGTCTTCACATATAGGTAACGTCCCTGATGGAACCCATGTGGGAACGCTCCCCAGCATCCAATAGGAAAGCCTTTGGGAGCACTACACTATGCCTGCATGCCTGCCCTCCCACCTTCCCAAATCCTCTCCTCAGTTCTTCGTTTTCCGCAGAGCCAGTAGGATGCATTGTCCTTTCACCGCTGAAAATCTCTTCTTTTTTCGGTATACATTGTGCTTCTGCCTTCCCATCGGCACTGGTTCCATTGAATCCGACACCGGTCCTGATATATCTTACTTTAATTTCAATTTTTTCTTTTCTGTTGATTCTCACTGCTAGCCTTGGCCTCTAGACTCTATAGCCTTGTCTTCAACCTCAAACACAATTTTTTCATGCATGGAAACCTAATCAGTGGTTTTAAAAAATGTACCAAGTGTGCCAGTACCATTTTGGCCACTGATAAACATGACTGATGTTTAATATGTTTGGGTCCTGACCATGAACCCGCTTCTTGTCCTTTGTGCCAACAAATGACAAAGAGAGGCCTCAAGAACCAAGCCAGTGGTTTGGATCATTGTTTGCCTTGGACTCTATTTCAGTGACTTCCACTTCATTGAGCGCATCGATGACTTCTCGTGGTTCTCAAGCTTTGTCAAAGTCCAAGCACTGAAGTAAGTCAAAGTCTGTGGCCGTTTCCAAATATTCCCTGATATCGGCATCGAAGACCGATACCGATGCCAGGGAAAAGTCCCAACATAAGCATCACGACTCCCCTAGAGGTACTTCCGATGCAGACTGGCCAGCCAAACAGCCCCGGTGGGAGGATCTGTCCTCCAAAGCACAAGTGGAGCTCCAGGGCGCTTCTGAGGCATTGACCTCCAGAGACTACTGGTTTCTTGTTCAATGATGGTAGCTCAGAGCCCCGTATGTGATTCCACCCAGCCATTGGCCATCTTCCTGGACCAGCATATGCTGGCTCTTGAGAGGAGCTTGGCAGCACTTCTGGAAGCCTCAGTACCGATTTCATCGAGAGCTTCAGGAGTACAGGCTTCAGCACCAAGCCTACAGTCGAGTGTATCGGCCCCGATACCGGCCCTCGAACTGGCATCATCTGAGCATCCGAGGGTGATTTCTCAGTTGGAACAGGTCAATGCCCTGGTATCCAACAGGCTCAGGTTGTCATTGCTCTTGGTTGCAATACTTCTGAGTATCGGTATCAACATCGACCATCTACTTCCATGAAGCATCGATGTTGAACCCAGGATCGCTGATACTTTCATTTCTTACCGGACTCTGGTTCAAGTTCTTCAGAATCTGATGTGGGGCTACTCGATTCCTGAGAACTTCCTGACATCCCTTCGCACCCTTCACTACCTCAGGAACGACGTTGGTCCCCACCAGAGGATATATTCTTTCTGACTTCATACATGACTTGGCAGCAGGACTCTCCATCACAGTAGCCTCAGAAAAGGAACCGAGGGCTGAGAAATTGGAGATACTCCAATGCCCTCCAACGCCCAAGGAGGCGGGTACCTTACTGGTGCATTCTATCCTGCAGGACCTTATGCTCTGTATATGGGAAGGCCCCTCTCCCGGTTCCTCCTGTTAGCAAGAGACTTGATACCATGTACCAGAATACCCAGGCTTCCATAAACTTGGCTCCCACACCACTCAATGGTGGTGGAATCAATGATGCGCCGAATAAAGAGCTCAAACCATCATTCATCCAAGCCTCCTGGCAGAGACTCGAAGACACTCAATGCCTTCAGGCATTTATGTTGACCTCCAGAATCAACTCTTACATGCTGTACATGGCCATGTTTCTGAAGGATGTCACCAGGGATCTGGAGACTTTCACTCCCTGCTTCTAGGGGATAAGTAGGGTGCATTCCAGACCCTCATCAAGTAATGTCAGAACACTTCTAAGTTTCTTACTAGGGCCTCTTTTGATGCCTTTGAATCTACTAGCAGAACTTCAGCAGTCTGCATTGGGGCTCATAGAATGGCCTGGTGACGGGCATCAGACCTGGAGCAATGGGTCTAGGATTAACTGGCCAATATTCCATGTACTGGAGAAAACCTTTTTTGACAAGGATTGGAGGGAAAAAGCAGGGGAGATTAAAACACATAATCTCACCCTAAAATGCCTTTCCAGGAAGACAGCTGACCCATCTGAGGAAGGCTCTTCCTGAGAAATCTTTTTATACTAAAAAGAAGAGAAAACTATCTTCATGACCTGCCTTATGCTGTCTATCAATTTCAGCAACCTCAGCAGAGGCAGCAGGGTCCTCTATAACCTAAAAAATCCCAAAGCTCCTAAGTCTCAACCAGCTACACAAGCACATCCTGCACTTGTTTTTTGATTCCTTCCTAGAGAGCATTGCAAATCTGCTCCTGGAAGGCCGCCAGCCCCTCCATATAGCAGGCAGACTTTGTCATTATGCCCACAGGTGGCACCTCATAACATCAGAGCAGTGGACACTCCAGATTGCCCAAAAAGGGGGGGGGGGCGCAGAGGTTATCATCTTCACTTCGAAACCTTATCCTCCACTTGCTTCACAGGGGATTATCCCATACAACCCCTTCACAGCGCTCTCTTAAAAGACGGGACCACCCTGTTGTCTCAAGGTGCCATAGAAAGAATTCCTCCTCCAAAAATTGGACTTCTACTGTCCATACTTTCTCATTCCAAAGAAAACAGGAGGCTTCAGGCCCATCTTGGATCTCAGAGACCTAAACAAGTTCTTGGTCCGAGAAAAATTCAAAATGATTTCTCTAGGAACTCTTCTACCATACCTCCAGAGACTTGATTGGCTCTGTTTTCTAGACCTAAAAGAAGCATTCATGTATTTACTGATATATATCCCTTGCACAGACAGTATCTGTGCTTCATGTTTCAAATAAATTATTATCAATAGTGGGTTCTCCCCTTTGATCTAACATCTGCCCCAGAGTCTTCACAAAATGCATGGCAGTCATCGCTGCCTACCTACGCATCCTTGGGGTATTCGTCTTTCCTTTCTTAGACAATTGGCTGGTCAGGGGAGGCTCCCCTCAAGAGAAAACACTCTCCCTTCATCGCACCATCACAGTGCTCCAACACCTGGGGTTCCTCATAAACTTCCAAAAAGTTCCACCTTGCTCCAGTCCAATGACTGGAGTTCATTGGAGCACTCTTAGATACTTGACAGGCCCTAGCTTCCTCCCACAGGATCACTATTTCTACCTCATTGGGCTGGCAAAAGAGAGTACAACATCAAAACCGGGTAACAGCTCGAGAGGTGCTATGGCTATTGGGACTCATGGTCTCCACAGTACATGTCCCTACGCTCGATTACACATGTGACAAGTGCAGTGTACTCTGTCTTTCCAATGAATGCAAATGAAGGGTTATTTCAGAGACAAGATCTACATCACCCCTCAACTTATCACGTCCCTCCAGTGGTGGTGTCTCCCACAAAACCTACTCATTTGGTCACCTTTTCAGATGCTTCCACTTCGATGCACCTTGATGAAGGATGCTTCCAAGTTGGGTTGGGAGGCCAACACAGGGACCATGGACACAACAAGAATATGCCCTGCAGATCAAACTGCTAGAACTATGGGTACTGACAAATGCTTTTCAGGTTTTTCAACCCCAGCTATTGGGGCAACCTGTTCTAGTCAGAACAGACAACCAGGTTGCCAAGTTCTACATAAAGAAATGGGGGAATGGGGTCCAGTCTCCTTTGCAAAGAGGTGATTCATCTATGGTCCTTTGCCATCTCTCACTGCATCTACCTCAGAGTGCTGTACCTCCTGGGTGAACTCAGTGTCCTAGTGGACAGGCTAAGCTGTATCCTTCATCTGCACAAATGGACCTTGCATCAGGAGATGGCTGCTCGGCTCTTCCAAATGTGAGGAACCCCACTCATAGATCTTTTTGCCACTCCACAAAACATGCAGCTTCCTCTCTTCTGCTCCAGGGTTCTGTTGCACCGACAGGCTCCGGATGCCTTCTTTATCTACTGGGGACAGGGACTGCTCTATGCATTTCCTCCCATCCCCTTGATACCTAGGACACTGTTCAAGCTATAGGTTTGATGATTCTCATAGCCCCCTTTCAGTCCATCAACCGTGTTTTCCTCTACTTCTTTGCCTTGCGCAGACTCAGCCACTCAACCTGGGATGTTCGCCCTATCTTTTCTCTCAGGACCACGAGATGCTCTTCCATCCCAATCTTCACTCCCTATACCTCACAGCATGGCTGCTGAAAGGCTAGTGCTTGTCGATCTCGAACTATCATAGGCGGTCAAAGATTTCCTCCTTGTATCAAATAAAGATTCCAACAGGCGATCTTATGCGTTCAAATGGCATAGATTTGCCCATTGGTGCTCCCCAAAGGACCTTGATCCCTTTTCTTGGCCAGTCGAGTCTCTTCTACAATATCTCCTTCATTTATCCTTGACAGGTCTTGAAACTAACTCAGTGAGAGTTCACCTTAGTACCATTGCGCCCTCTCAAAGACCAGTTGATGGAGAGCCTATCTCTTCACAATCCTTAGTAGCATGTGTCATGCAGTGTCTCCTGCTGTCCAAACCACCCATTAAGCCACCTCCGGCTGGGGATCTGAATGTGGTTCTGGCTCAACTTCTAAAGCCACCTTTTGAACTTTTAGCCACCACTTCACTGAAGTTTCTATCTTGGAAGATCATCTTCTTAATTACCCTCACTTCAGCTCGCCGCATTAGCGAGCTGCAGGCTCTAATGGTGGATCTGCCCTATGCTCTTTTCCACCATGACAAGATGGTTCTGCGTACCCATCCGCCTTTCCTCCCGAAGGTGGTTTCTTCTTTCCATCTAAACCAGTTGGTAATCCTCCCAATCTTCTTCCCTAGACCACATGCGTCTCAGGCTGAAGCAGCACTATACACTTTAGAATGCAAGCGAGAGCTGGCCTACTACTTGGATAGAACTAAAGATCACAGAAGAGCCTCTCAATTATTGATTTCCTTTGATCCTAGTCATCTGGTCTACCTGTGACAAAATGTACTCTAGCTAAACGGCTAGCAGAATGAATCTCTCTTGCTTATACACAAGCTGGAGGGTCATGTCACTGCTCATAATGTATGGGCTATGACAACATCCATAGCCAATCTCCGTTCAGTAACCATTGAGGACATCTGCCGGGCAGCTACCTGGTCCTCCATTCATACTTTTCTGCACACTATTGTCTGGACGGATTCCTGTCAGGATGCTGTCTTTGGCCAAGCCATACTCCAGCACCTTTTTGGGACTTACCTACCCTCCGTCCCAGACTTCTACAAGATACTAGACTATCATCGGGGGAGTATTGCCTTCTGGAATCAAGTCCTATGGCCCACAACTCTTCCAGACTCATCAGCTACATGTTTTTGCCTCAGGGATCGCGCTACTCTCCCCCCCATACCAGTCTTGTATCTGGGAGCTAGTGAGTCCCATATGTGAAGACTGCATTTCTGCTTGTTCCTGGAGATAACATGGTTACTCATCTTTAACAGTTGATCTCTGGGAACAGCAGGAACCTGCTGTTCCCGGAGATCACCTGTTACAGGAGAGTAACTACATTTTCTCTGGTTGGTCTTAAATGTGCTACATTGCAGCTTAATTGTGCCAAGGTTGGCCAGTCTACTAAGTGGGCTAGGTGGCTGTCTATGGAAGCAGATCTCTGTGGCTGGCAGGGCATAGCGCCCACAGCATGCCATATGTTTTGGCACACATGGCCTGCTGCTTCTGACCCCTCTCGAACAGGAAGTTGTGTAGGAGGGGATCAGAAGCGGCAGGCCATGTGTGCCAAACCGAACTGACCCCACCGATGGAATTGGTGGTGGTAGGGGGATGGTGGCGCAGCTTGGAAGAAGAGGAGGGGGTTACAGCCTTGTCTTCTGCCTGGGGAGACAGAAACTCTTGGGCTGACCCTGCATGCACGTCTCTTAGTGTTTCTACTTTCTTAAAGGAGAAAATAACCGATCTACATTTATCCATTCCACTCCACTCAATATTTTATAGACCTCTATCATATCTACCCTAAGCCATCTTTTTTCAAGCTGAAGAGCCCTAACCTTTTAAGCTTTTGCTCACAGAGGTATTCTTCCATCCTCTTTCTCATTTTGGTTGCTCTTCTCTGTACCTTTTCTAATTCCGCTATATCCTTTTTTAGATATGACAACCAGAACCGAATACAGTATTCGAGGTGTAGTCGCACCATTGAACGATACAGAGGCATTATAATGTCCTTGGTTTTATTCTTCATTCCTTTTCTTATGATTCCTAGAATTTTATTTGCTTTCTTGGACGCTGCTACACACTGGACAGAGGTTTTCAACATATTATACATGATGACACCTAGATCCTTTTCCTAGGCGGTGATCTTAATGGGGAAGCTTGCATCGTTTAACTGTAGTTCTCTGGGAACAAGCAGGAATCAGTCCTCACATATGGATGATGTCGGCACCGACTGAGCCCTTGCAGAAGCAGCCTCCCCAGCTTTCAAAGAAAGCCTTTGGGAGATGCCACCACAGATGTGTGGTTCCCCTTCCCGCCCAAGGGTGCCATCTTTCTCAGTCTCCTTTTTTCTGCAGAGCCCTTCAGACATTTGTCTGGCTTGTCCCTGGAAAAAGTTGATTTTTCTCTCTGAGTTTCACACTCATCTCTGGTATCGCACCGGTACTTTTCCTGCCTACCGACCTTGTTGCCTCGGCAGCGAGTTTGGTCCATTTTTTTGTAGTTTTTGTTTTTTCTTTTCCTGGCGTCTTCATACCCTTTTTCTCCCACTGGCAGTCCAGAGAGTCTTTGACCTCGCAAAGGGTACTTTTTCCCCCATGGCTACCAGTGGCTTTAAGAAGTGTGATCGGTGCTCCAAAATCAAAAACACAGAAGAGAGCTTTCTGGTTAACTTTGGAACCCAGCAGAGAGCTTGTATTTTAAATTTAAATAGTCACTTTAAAACACAGAAGAGAGCTTTCTGGTTAAATTTAGAACCCAGCAGAGAGCTTGTAGTTTAAATTTCATAATAAGTCAGAGCCTAGCAGCAGCAAAGAGTTCTAATTTAAATCAAATCAGAATATAACTTAGCATAAAAGGCAAAACAGGGTCAGTACTCTTTGAGCACTCTTCTAGAGACCCTTACAAAGAAGCCTTCTACCTAGGGGGCAAAGAGAACTGTGAAACTTTTTCAATAGGTGTTAACACCAGATGCCAGGTCAAAAGGTCATTTTGAAAGACTCCTTCTATCCAAGCAAGGACTGTTAATCACCCAGGAAGTTGGTCACAGCTTACCTCAGCAGCACAGGACAGGGTACTGTGTAGCAGCCCTCTTTTAGGGGACATACAATGAAGCTACAGGGTAAACTATTTAAGACTAATTAGGGAAAATATTTTTTCACTCAACGTGTAATCAAACTCTGGAATTTGTTAACGGAGGATGTAGTAAAGGCTGTTAGTGTAGCTGGTTTTAAAAAAGGTTTGGGCAAGTTCCTGTAGGAAAGGTCCATAAACCATTATTAAGAAGGGACCCAGGATATCACTGCTTGACCCAGTACAAGCATTGTGGAACCTGTGTCTTTTAGGGAAACTGCTAGGTACGTATGACCTAGATTGGCCACTGTTGGAAAAAGGATACTGGGCTTGATGGACCTTGGTCTGACCCAGTATGGCATATCTTATGTTCTCCAGGACCAAGCAGGAAGTCAGTCCTCACTTATGGGTGACGTCGGCGCCGACGGAGCCCTCGCGGAGCAATTTTCCCCAGCTTTCAAAGAAAGCCTTTGGGAATTGCAGCGCGCATGCGCGGTCCCCTTCCCGCCCAAGGGTGCCATCTTAGCCAGTCTTCTTTTTTCCGCGGAGCCCTACAGACGTACCCGTCGTGTCCCCGCGAAAAAGTTGATTTTCTTTAGAATTACTCTTTTTTTCCATTCGGTTCGACGCCGGTCTTTTTCCCGCCCGGACTCGCGACGCCGGTCACGAGTCCTCTTCTTATTTTTCGGTTTTTCTGACTTAGTCAGTTTTCGTTTCGGTTTTTCCCTGGCAGCCCGGTCCTTTGACCTCGCCGGGGCCCTTTTTCCCCCGATGGCTGCCAGTGGTTTCAAGTGGTGTGGTCAGTGTGACCGAAATATGTCACTAACTGACACACACGACAATTGCCTCCGCTGCCTGGGCCCGGATCATGAAGAAATGATCTGTGGGCCTTGTGGCAAACTATCCTCCAAAGCGTTGAGAAGTCGGCGGCATCAGCGGGATAGAATCTTCGCTGACCCCAGCCGTACCCGGACCTCGTCGGAGGCCTCCGCGTCCAGGGGTTCCAGCTCGGACCGTCGCCGGAGTTCCTCCGACAGGGGTTCTCCCTCCGGGGACCAGCGACGGAAGGTGAAACCCGCGAGGGCGGCGTCGGTGGACGCTCCTGGCTCCGCGAGGGCCAGGTCGCATAGCCCCGATAGCCGCCCCGGGTCCTTGGAGAAGGAGCACCTCATGAAGCGACCTCGCCTGGAGTCGGAGCTGACTGCTCGGGTAAGTCCTGTTGTCCTTCTGGACTCGCCTCCGCGACAGCCGACGTCAGGCCCGACGCCGTCGGGGCCCGAGTCGGGGGATGCTGGGTCACCTGAGCTCGGACTCAGGTTGACGGCCTTGGAGAGCAGACTGTCTGCCTTCATGGACCAGCAGCGGGCACTGCTCGCTGGCTTCGCTGGCGCCGCTGCCCCGACCGCCGGGACGTCGACGTCTAAGTCGACCCCGGAGACCGAGCCGATCCTCGAGTCGATGCGAACTCGAGTCGATCCTCGGTCGAGGTCGCCCTCGGCCTCCCGTTCGGGACCGAGGTCACCGACGCCGACTCCCTCGGCGTCGGGGCGGCAGGCGCCGCGCCCTGCCCGGGCCGACCCCACCGAGTCCTCGTCGGAGTCGGTCTGGGAGTCTGAAGAGGAAGAGTCGCCTGATTCTTTTCGGACTCGGTGTGTCCCCTCGGACTCACCTGAGTCCAAACCTCGGAAGCAGTCCCCCCCGGAGGATGCCCGGTTCTCGGACTTCGTCAGGGATATGGCCAAGGCTTTGGCCTTCCCTGCGGACCCCGAGGAGGAGCCTCGAGCCGAAGAGCTCGACGCCCTCCAGTATGACTCTCCCGCCAGGGAGCACTTTACTGTACCGGTTCCTCCCATGCTGGAACGACTACTCTTCCGCATGTGCGAGAGTCCGGCCACCTCGCCGGTCCTGAGCAAGCGGGTCAATTCTATCTATCGAGTCCGCAAGAGCCCTGGCTTCCAAAAAGCACAGCTACCACACCATTCCATGGTAGTGGAATCGGCCATGCATCGTCTTAAGAGCCAGAAGATGCACTCCTCGGTGCCTCCTGGCAGGGAGGCCCGTAACCTGGATGGCCTTGGTAAGAAGTGTTTCCAGGGCTCTATGCTCGCATGTCGTGTCCAGACCTACCAGCTGTACATGGGCATGTATCTCCGAGACCTGGCTAAAGAGCTAGCCGGCTTCTCCGCTGGTTTGTCCGAGGAACCATTGCGGAGGTTCCTGGCCTTGTCCACTGGCTTTCGGGAATGCTCAAAATTCATGTCCCGAGCAGCCTATGATGGCTTTGAAGCATCGGCTCGAGTGGCCGCAGCCGGCATCGGTGCCCGCCGACAGGCTTGGCTTCAGTCGTCTGACCTTGAGCCCTGGGTGCAGGACAAGTTGGTCGATGTCCCTTGCTGAGGCGAAAACCTCTTTGGCAAACCCATGGCTGATAAGGCTGCACAAATTGAGACAGAGACTCTCACCAGGACTAGGCTTTCTAGGAAGACCTCCGCCCCTTCCCAGAAAAAGAAGGGCTCGGGAAAGAAGTCCTTTTACCCGAGGAAGGCGGCTGCCTACAAACAATACCCCCACTATCAGGCCCCTGCAGCTCCCCAACAGGGCCAGCAGGCCAAGGGACGGGGTAACGGGTCCCGTAGGCAGCAAGCCCCCAAGCCTGCACCACCAGCCCCTGCTCCGCAGGGTGGGGTTTTTTGACTCCTTAAGCATAGCCTCTCCCCCCGCTGGTTCCTCCCAGCACCGGAGGCCGGCTGGTTCACTTCGCCCACAGGTGGTCCAGCATCACCTCAGATGCCTGGGTGCTTCAAGTCGTGCGAGAAGGCTATCTCCTCCACTTCCACCAGGTCCCTCCCTCCTATTTTCTGGGAGAACCTCCACGACCCCCTCTGCACAGGGAATTACTCCTTCAGGAGTTAGCAGATCTTCTACGGGATCAGGCGGATCCTGGACTTGCGCAACCTCAACAAGTTCCTCGTGCGGGAGAAGTTCAAGATGCTTACCCTTGGAATCCTTCTGCCCTACCTCCAGCAGGGAGACTGGCTATGCTCCTTGGATCTAAAGGATGCCTACACGCACATCCTCATCCACCCAAGCCACCGCCAATACCTAAGGTTTGTGGTGGCAAGAAATCATTACCAATACAGAGTACTACCCTTTGGCCTGTCCTCCGCACCGCGAGTCTTCACAAAATGTCTCGCGGTGGTGGCGGCCCATCTCCGGCTTCACGGCCTCTATGTCTTTCCGTACCTCGACGACTGGCTCATCAGAGCAGCGTCCGCTCTGGAGGTCACCAACGCCACGCGCCGCACGGTGACTCTTCTGCAGTACTTGGGCTTTGTTATAAACTTCGCAAAGTCCACTTTGCTCCCCTCACAGGATCTCGAGTTCATCGGCGCAAGGCTGCACACTCCTCAGGCACGAGCGTACCTACCGCTCGACAGGGCTCAACGGCTCATGGACCTAGCCGACCGTTTTCGCAGCCAGCCCCTGGTCTCCGCCAGGCGCTTCCTGAGACTACTCGGCCATATGGCTTCCACCGTCCATGTGACCCCCAATGCCCGCCTGAATATGCGGCCTGCTCAATGGTGTCTCCGCCGGCAGTGGCGACAAGCCACAGGCGGCCTAGCAGACCTAGTGCGCGTCTCCGAGCCGCTGGTCTCGTCTCTCCGGTGGTGGCTTCAGCGGCCGAACCTGATATTCGGCATGCCTTTCCAGTCACCTCAGCCGGCCCGGGTGCTGACAACAGATGCATCCCTCCTGGGCTGGGGAGCACATTGCCAAGGGGCACGTACTCAGGGCCTCTGGACCACGTGGGAGTCTGCTCAGCAGATCAACTTCCTGGAGCTCAGGGCGATCCGCCTGGCTCTGAAGGCCTTCTCCCACCTGACTTCTCACCAGTCCGTCCTTGTCCAGACGGACAATCAAGTTGCCATGTTCTACGTGAACAAGCAGGGGGGCACGGGCTCCTTCCTCCTCTGCCGGGAGGCACAGAAGCTCTGCTCTTGGGCCGTCAGTCACGGCGTTCTCCTCAAGGCAGTTTATCTCCCAGGCCAAGAGAATTGCCTGGCGGACAAACTCAGCAGGGTCCTCCAGCCGCACGAGTGGCGTCTGGATCCCTTGGTAGTTCAGAAGCTCTTTCTAAAGTGGGGCCTCCCCACGGTGGATCTCTTTGCCAGTCCTCACAACCGGCAACTTCCTCGCTTCTGCTCTCGTCAGCCACACCCCCTTCGGGTTGCGGCGGACGCTTTTCTACTCTCATGGTCGGGGAGCCTTCTGTACGCTTTCCCTCCCATCCCGCTAGTCTCTTGGACTCTTTTCAAGGTTCTCCGAGACAAGGCCTTCATGATCCTGGTGGCTCCTCGCTGGCCCAGACAGCCGTGGTTTCCACTCCTGCTGCAATTAGCGGTGGAGGATCCGTTCCCTCTGGGGTTCCAACCGGATCTCCTCACTCAGGATCAGGGGTCTCTGCTACACCCCAACCTCAGGTCTCTCAATCTAATGGCCTGGCTGCTGAGAGGGTAGTCCTTGCTCCCCTTCTCCTGCCGGCAGAGGTGGAAGAGGTCGTCCTAGCTTCTCGGCGACCTTCTACCCGCAAATGCTACGCCCTTAAATGGCGTCGCTTTTCCGTTTGGTGTACCCAACAGTCTCAGGATCCCTTCTCCTGCCCGGTGTCGGTGATCCTGCAGTACTTGCTATACCTCTCTAATCTGGGACTTAAGTCCAACTCCGTCAAAGTTCACCTCAGTGCTCTTTCAGCACATCATGTGCCGGTGGACGGCAGACCTCTTTCCAGCGACCCTCTTGTAGCGAGGTTTCTCCGAGGTCTCCTTCTACTTAAACCACCTCTGCGCCCGCCAGCGCCTGACTGGGATCTGAATGTGGTTTTACAGCGGATCACCTGTCCGCCTTTTGAACCTATGGCTACCTGTTCTCTCCGTTTTCTTTCTTGGAAAACGTTGTTCTTGATAGCCCTCACTTCCGCTAGACGCGTAAGTGAATTGCAGGCCCTCGTGTCTGATCCCCTCTACACTCGGTTCTACAAAAATAGGGTAGTCCTCCGGACTCACCCAAAATTTCTTCCAAAAGTGGTCTCCCCCTTTCACATCAATCAGGAGGTGGTACTTCCAACCTTCTTTCCCAGACCACACTCCAGCCGAGCTGAAACGGTCCTCCATACCCTGGACTGTAGAAGGGCTCTGAACTTCTACCTTGACCGTACGCGGGAGCACCGTAAAGCTGCTCAGCTTTTTGTGTCTTTTGACCCCAATAAATTGGGACTCCCGGTCTCCAAGCGTACTCTGTCCATCTGGGTTGCGGACTGTATCTCTTGGGCTTATGGGGCAGCCGGACTCTCCTTGGAAGGTCGAGTCACGGCTCACTGCGTTCGGGCAAAGGCTACGTCAGTGGCTTACCTCCGCTCTGTTCCGCTGGCAGACATCTGCCGGGCCGCTACTTGGTCTTCGAGCCAGACTTTTGCGGTCCATTACTGTCTCGAGAGGGAGTCCCGCAGGGACAGTGCTTTCGGACAGGCAGTCCTCCGTAATCTCTTCGAGGTCTGAGCAACTCCTACCCTCCATCCCGGATGTGGGCTACCGGTGGGTAATAATTCAGCGAAGATTCTTTCCTTCTGTGCTGCTGAGCTAGAGGGAGCTCATTTTTGTGCTTAGGGTCTCCGGTAGCCTTGAGCTTGGGAGTCCCATAAGTGAGGACTGACTTCCTGCTTGGTCCTGGAGAAAGCGTAGTTACTCACCTGTAACAGGTGTTCTCCAGGAGCAGCAGGAATCAGTCCTCACAACCCTCCCTCCTCCCCGTGGAGTTGCAATCATCTGCTTTAGTTTTTTGCAAATTTTTATGCTGTCTTTTTTAGCTATGTCATCTGACTGGCTAAGATGGCACCCTTGGGCGGGAAGGGGACCGCGCATGCGCGCTGCAATTCCCAAAGGCTTTCTTTGAAAGCTGGGGAAAATTGCTCCGCGAGGGCTCCGTCGGCGCCGACGTCACCCATAAGTGAGGACTGATTCCTGCTGCTCCTGGAGAACACCTGTTACAGGTGAGTAACTACGCTTTCTTATATCTTTCACCGACACACGACTGCTGTCTCCACTGCCTCGGGCCTCACCACGACCCGACTGCCTGCGGTCTCTGCAAGAAGATGTCCAGTAAGGCCATCAAGAGCCACCAGCAGCAGCACAATAAGTTTTTCCCTGAGTCCCTGGTACCTCCTAAGGCCAGGGCCTCGTCTGAGGCCCCGACATCTCAGGCAGAGCCTTCCTACTACCACTACTACTACTACTACTGCCATTAAGCATTTGTATAGTGCTACAAGTCATACGCAGCGCTTCACAGACATGTAAGAGACAGTCCCTGCTCATCAGAGCTTACAATCTAGACATGACAGACAACACAGAAGATATAGACAGGGATAAAACAAGGGGGAAAAGTAAAGAAACAAGATCATCAGATGAGTCAAGATCCAAAAGCATCAGTGAAGAGGTGAGTTTTCAGCCTGGATTGGAAAAGGATCAGAGAAAGTGCCTGGCTTACAGACACAGATAGTTTGTTCCAGGCACAAATAGAAGAAGTTTGCCAGAAGAGGGAGTTCCCGAGGGGTAGTATAAGGAGAGATAAGAGAAGAAAGATAGTGAGGAGCTGCAGAGTGAATACATTTGTAGGTTAGCAGGAGAAGTATGAACTGGATGCGGAAACGGATAGGGAGCCAATGAAGTGACTTGAGAAGAGGGGTAATATGGGCATGACGAGGCTGGCGGAAGACTAGCTGCACAGCAGTGTTGAACAGATTGAAGGGGAGAGAGATGATTCAAAGGGAGGCCAGCAAGGAGTAGGTTACAGTAGTCAAGATGGGAGGTGATTAAGGAGTGGATAAGCGTCTTAGTAGTGTGTTCAGAAAGGAATGGGTGGATTTTGTTGATGTTATAGAGAAAGAAATGTCAGGTCTTAGCTATCAAATGAATGTGTGTGGAGAAGGAGAGAGAGGATTCAAAGGCAGCCCCAAGATTGCGAGCCGAGGAAACAGAAGGAGCCTTCCGAACCCAAGCCTCCTCGTGGGTCCTCAGAAAGGTGGCCTCCCTCGAGGGAACCCAGGAAGAAGAAGAAACCCTCGAAAGCAGCGTCCTTGGACGGTTCCGACTGGTCGGGGGCTCCCTGGGTCCGGTCTCACAGTCCAAGACATTCGTCCAAGGCATCGCAGAAGGAGCAGCCTGCAAGGGTCCCCTGGAAAGATCCCACTACGGACCGGCCTCGGTCCCCAGATACTATCTTTGTTGAGGATTCCCCTTTGGGGGAGCCAGCATCAGGCCCGAGTCCCTCGGTGCCCACACCTAAGGCTGCGGAGCCTTCTGGTCTGGAGTCCAGAATGGCAGTTCTGGAGCACAGTTTGTCTGCCTTTGTGGACCAGCAGTGGGTACTGTTGTCCAGCACGACCGGTTCCTCTGCCCTGATAACCGGGCCCTTGACGTCCAAGACATCCCCAGAGGCCAAGCCAGTCCTTGAGGTTCTTAGGCCTCGTTGATCCTCGGCCGAGGTTGCAATCCGAGTCCCACTCGATGGGACTGCAGTCATCCCCGGCAAGTTTGCCGGGCACTGGCCGCAGGCATCGTGGGCCCCGAAGCCTGCGGAGCAGCCCTCTTATTAGTCCTTGATGGACTATTCCAAGTGGGAGAAGGAGGATGAGGAGTATCTCAATACCCGTCGCCACTGCAACATCCCATCTGTCTCTCCTGTCTCAGAGCCAACGGCCATCCCCGCCCGAGGATATGGGCTTCCTTGATTTTTGTCAATGACATGTCTAAGGCCCTAGCATTCCCGACCAAGTCGGAGGAGGTCCCTCGGGTGGATGAATTTGAAATCCTCCAATACATAGCCCCTCTGCGGGAATTGCTCACAGTGCCCATCCCTCCCATCCTGGAGTGGCTGATGCTCCAAATGTGGGAGACACCGGCTTCGGTACCAGTGGTGTGCAAATGGCTCGACTCGATGTATCGAGTCCGCCAGAGCCCGGACTTCCAAAAGTCACAGCTGTTGCATAACTCCTTGGTGGCTGAGTCGGCCGTGCATCGGCTGAACCTACATTAAACAAGAGTTGCCAGAGCCAATGCAGTTGTCTCCTGCTCCAGCCGCTGGTTGCAGCAGCTTCGGGAAAGGTTGAGAGGGAAGATACTGCACTGTTGGGGGGGTGGGGTGAGAGAGGGCAAGGAAATGCTGGGTTAGAGGGGGAGATATCTGGCTACATGGGGGGAGCATGAGTTATGATGCCAGGCTACCAGGGTGGATGGGGGAAGGGAGAGAGAGAAGATACAGGACTGCATAGGTTATTGGGTGTGGGTAGAGATACACAGAGAGAAGGTGGAGAGATGAGAGGAGTGAGTGAGAGAGAGGGAAGATACCGGGCCACAGATGGGCCATAGGTGGGTGGGTGGTTGGAGAGGGGAGATACTGGGCTATATAGAAAACAGAAAGAAAGAGAGAGTAGGAAGTTACTGGGCTTATGGTGGGATGTATGGATGGATGGTTGGATAGATAAATGGGTGGATGGTTAGATGTTTAAGTGATGGAAAAGAGGAATAGAGAATGAGAGGGAGGGAAGATGTTGGGTTACAAGGGTGGGTGGGGAAGAGAGAGAGAGGGTAGATGCTGGGCATGGTGTGGAATGTTGTGAGGGGTTGTCAAGCATAGACAAGTGAGAGTAGATATGAGGGAATACGAGACCGGGGAGGGAGGGAGATGGGAAAATGGCAGAGTTTGGGGAGATGGAAAGTTGATAGGTATGTGAAAATTTAAAAAGGAAGAGATTGAGGACTAGAAGGTGAGTGCACAGCGAAGCAGAAGAGAAAGGAAAGGGAATGATCAATATGTCAGAAACAAATATAGGGAGGGAATGGAGGAAGATAGTAAGAGTTGGAAAGAGTTGGCAGAAGACAAATGAAGAAAGCAGAAAAGAGAAACTGGAACCAACATTATTGGAAAAATAAAATACCCAGACAACAAAGGTAGAAACAAGTATTTTATTTTGAATTTATTAACTGGAATATGTTAGCTTGGGGAGCTGTGCATTGTGGATATTTTTGTATTTTGTTCAGTACAAGAGGAAATGCATTTCTATTTTTAGTTTTCTAGTGTTGCAGTACCTGCTTTTGACTTCCTGGATTCCCAGTTCAATTTTTGTCTTCATATTTTTATTTCTAATTTGTGCTGCGTTTCGTGTTTGGTGAAAATCTGTCAGTTTTGCATACGACCAGGGTGCAGAGGCATTAGTGTGTAGTTTCTGTAGAGATCCATAGCGGTTCCACTTGTTCTGTTTTACCAGAAGTTAGATGTATTAGTGTTCTACGGCCCAGTGTACTATTTGTAGTGCTGTCTATTCTTTGGTAGGGTATTAGCTGAATTATAAGAACATAAAATATGCCATACTGGGTCAGACCAAGGTCCATCAAGCCCAGTATCCTGTTTCCAACAGTGGCCAATCTAGGTCATACGTACCTAGCAGTTCCCCAAAAGACACAGGTTCCACAATGCTTTTACTGGGTCAAGCATTGATATCAAATGAAGTTATGGCATGGCCCATTTGCTACATGTGTGAATGGTGGGTTTTTTTCAGGTTTTGTGTTCTTTCACAATGTCCCAGGTAATGGGTGAGTTATGTTGCTGTTACTCAAATGACGTTTGAATCAGAATTATTTTTGTATGGTTGCTTCTATGGAGAACTGTCCTAGTTCTGATCTGCACCTGTTGTAGGGTTTTTACAGATGCAGAACGTGTTTACATTTAACTACTATACTGTATCGGACCAAAGGTGTGAGTGTCAGGTGTGTCCTGACGAAAAAAAAAAAAGGTTGACAACCATTGGTGTAGAGGCATGGTCTTGCACTGAAATACATCCTTCCCATTTTCCATTGCTTAGTCTGAAGTGACCCCCTAGGTTTCTGCATCAAGCAATTAAGGGGCATGTTTCAAAGGGATTTCCTTTGGCACATGGTTTACCCATGAGAAAAAAAACGTTTGAACTTTCTTTCCTCCCCTCTCCCCATGCAGGGAAAAGAAGTGCTGCTGGGGGATGGGGTTACGGTAGACTCAGTAAGATACACACAAGGATTTTTCTCTTTTCTGAAAACTCCACACATTCTTTACCCTGAACACTTTGACACATGAGATGTAGGTGGGCTAAGGAATCACTGGAACATTGGCTCCCTGTGGAATTTTTCAGATGGAGACTCAAAATTGCAATGTAAGGGAGTAATTTATAACTGCCTGCACCAGTGCAAAGTACATATGTAATTTTGCTATGCAGACTTTGCCAGAATTTCAAAATTAAAGTTTGCACAGGGGAGGGGGGGGGGGAAGAAAAGAGGAAGACAGGGTATTAAGTTGGAGCTACTGAGTTCTAATTTTTCTTGTATGGAGAAAGGAGGGTGTTATGAATAGAATGGTGGGGGTAGGAGAGTGTGAAAGACCCTGGGCAGAGTGTTGGAGAGAGAGTGCAAGAGATATTGGGCAGAGAGTTGGGGGGATAGAGAGAGACTGGGCAGACTGAAGAAAAAGAGAGGGAGAATCTGGGAAGATGTGAAGGAAACAAAGAGGGAGGTGCTGAGATTAGGTGGGAGGACTGAGAGAGAGACTGAGAAGGTGGAAGGTGTTTTCTGTTGGGGGCACCTTGAAGAGGTGAGGTCCTTTTGTAGTATGCATCCTAGCTCTTTGGCTCTTGGTGTGTGGAAAGTTGTTCATTGCTGTTAGTAGAAGATAATAGCAGATGAGGATCAGTTGGCCCATCCAATCTGCCATGCTATCCTCTTCATACTTGAAGGATCACAGCTGTCAGCCATAGAGGCTTGACCATCCACAGAATATTGCTACTTGCTAAAGTCCTATTTTGTTCTGATATATTTAGCGTGGGATCTTCTGAAAACCAGAGGCATGAGCAGTGTTGAAGTTCCCATTCAGCAATATTAGCGTTATTAGGTAAGGAAGAGAGAATGGATCTATGTATATTTTTTGGCTGAAGAAGAAAGAACTTTCTTCCTGAAGAAGAATTGGCAGCCCTACAGGCTGTCTACAAAGCTGTTTTTATTTCATCATAGACTGGTAACGAAATGTTCCCTCCTGATGGATTCTAAACAGTATAGAGCTTTGCATTCCAAATCCTTAAACAGACTTTTGGGGAAGGAAGTGGAGAAGGGGAAGCCTATGGGATAAAAGATAACACCCCTTGTCCCCATACTTGTGATCTGCAATGTTACCTAGATCTTTAAAAAGGCCCAGAGCATTAAGGTGAACCATGAAAGTTTCTGGCCGTTGCTTGTGTTTTTTTCTCTTGGCCATTGAGAGAACCTGTTCCTTGTGACAATGAACAGTATTGTTTTGTCTGTTTATTTGGATTTAGCTCATGTCCTTCTATAGTAGCTCAAGGAGCATTACAGCCAGGTCCAGTAAATATTTCCCTGCCCCTGGAGGGCTTGAAATATAAGATTGTACCTGAGACAATGGAGGGTTAAGTGACTTGCCCAAGGTCACAAGGAGCATCAATAGGATTTGAACCCTGACTTCCCTGCTCTAACCACTAGGCTACCCCTCCATTCTAAGTATGCATTGCACAGTTGCTGCAAACATCTGATATGCTTTATACTTCTCTAATTTTCTTTATATTTCCCAGCCTGACGTGCTCACCATGTGCAGGCCTGTGTCCCAGAATCTGCAACATCTTTCAAGGCGAGAAGACCATAGACTCTGTGACGTCTGCTCAGGAGCTTCGAGGTTGCACCGTTATCAATGGAAGCTTGATCATAAATATCCGGGGAGGAAGTAAGCACACTGGGTCTCACCACAAATTATATAAATGCACTTCTAACAAGATAACATTTGTATGGACACTGTAAAAGAACAGAATGTACATAGATTTGGAGGGGATGGTAGTATGGGGTAGAAATAAGTCATTTTCAGATGCCACATGTTTACAATACAGAAATCTGCTCCTTTTATTCTAGTATTCCTGTTCTTTTCTAGACTAAATAATTCTCTTGATCCACTGAGGATAATTCTGTAAGGGCTGCTTAGTTCAACATACATTGTCGTGTGTGTTTTTGACACCTATTCTACTTTATAGAATAGGGGCATAAATGGTGAGAGATTTGCACCAAATTTAGATGCGAACACTTACACTAACCCTAGATGCTGTAAATGCCTCTGACTAGATTTGTAAGAAACGTGCTTAAGTTATAGAATTATATAACATGACACACTTAAATTAGTATTCCACCCAAATTCTGCCCCTGTACTCTCCCACTCCAGAAGTACATGTCGTTGCTGTGGATACATAGCGTAGAGAATGGCAATTGCCTACACTCTGCGCTTAAGTGCCCATCCCTGCGTGCAAGTCATTGAAAATCATTGACTTAGGCACTTTGATGGCATATAAATGCCTGTGGCTCATTATAGAATTACTTCCACTGTGTGTGAGTACAGGACGCCGCTCCTCGAAGAGCAATTTCAGATGGTGGTCTCTGGCTATTTCTGGGTATTGCTAGAGGAGGCGACATTATGAAATCCTGTGGCATCATTTTCTTCCTAACTTTTTTTTCCCTCTTCCTCCAGGCCTTTCCTCCTGTTTAGTGTTGTCACATTCTGGTCTTCGATGGCCATCACTGGGTCTGGTTTTCGGGATATCCATGCTATTTAAATTAGCCGCAGTATACAAAGTGGATGCAGTAATATTTAGCATGGGATCTTCTGAAAACCAGAAGCATAAGCAGTGTTGAAGAACTAGAGATATCACTCTGCACATTAGATGTGATCAGCTTGTTAGAAACACATCAAACAAATTAACAGCAGCTTCTAAGGGAACCTTTCCAGTTTTAAGCTTACAGATTGAACAAGAGAGACAGGCAGAAAATGAGAAGTGAGAAAGTTCTAGGTTAGGTCAAAGGAAAGGGGCTCTTGTGAAGATATTGCCATGACAGAGTGCCCTTACTTTCATACTAACTTTCCTCCCTTACCACTTCCTCCCTTCTTCCCAGTGCTTTCTACTATCCATTCTCTAATGCAAAATGCAATGTGTGCCTTCGAGTCAGTCCTGACTCCTGGCAACCCAGAAGCTCCTGGGTTTTCTTGGCAGTGTCACCGGAAGTACCGTAGATTGCCAGGCCTTTCTTCCGAGGCAATGGAGGGTTAAGTGACTTGCCCAAGGCCACAAGGAGTGCTAGTGGGAATTGAACCCTGGTTGCTTGGTTACCACGCCAGTGTTCTAACCACTAGGCTACTCCTCCACTACTCAGTCTCTAATATTCCACTATAATTTTATTATTGCAAACAACTTTAAGAAAATAGAAAATGTCCAAAAATAAATAGGCAGGCAGTTTACAGGATTACTGAGCACTGCAGTAGTGCAAAACAAAAGGTAAGAAAGTGAGCACGTGCACAAAAGGAGCAAAAAATTACAATCCCATAAAAGCTAGATATCTAAGAGAAATGCGGAATGGGTTCACCCGTCTCTGACACTTGTCAAAACAACCAGGTTTCCATATTGTCCTGCTAGACCAGTTCAGACAAGTGGGTTGTGTTCTCCTACCAGCAGATTGGTGGAGACAAAGAACCAATGAAAAGCCCAGGTTTCAATGACATCACTCCCATGCCTCTATACGCCTCAGCTACCAGAGATCTTTTCAGTATTTTTTTATCTCCAGCAGATGGTGGATGGATTTTCTCCTCTCTGAAGAAAATTCTGAAGATTTGAGAGGAAAAGATCGATTAAATGCTTGTGAACGACCACCTTGAAGGTGACTCTCTCACTTGAGCGCAACGTGGAAGGCTCCACTAGACTGCGGTCTTTTCGGTAGCCATAGGAGGAAGGAAAATTGGTTAAGCTCCACATGCTTATCATGATAACAGCGTATTGAGCTGCCAGAATTTGGAAGGATCTGGAAGAGTGCACAGCCTCACACAACCTCAATGCCCCCTCCATCGTCCTCTGTTCCCCCTGCTCTCTCCCGAAGATCGCAGAAGACTCTCAAAGGAATCTGCTTGCCAGACACCTTAAACGCAGTGCTGCAAAAGCCAGTGAAACAGTATCAGGGGAGTAGAGCTGAGCCTGACATGGATCCTCTGCCTCGGGCTCTCAGGAGGTGAGTAACAAGGCTTGACCTAGTCATTGTCCTTGATGGGGGCTCCCGATTCGGGGATATTCATGATATTTAAATTAGCTCCAGTATACAAAGTGCGGGACACCATTCAGGGTAGACTGCTGACGACCGTTGGTACGGTGTGTGGGTTTCCCACCATTTTCTGCACTCATTAGTATCATTTTCTCCTATTGTGCACCTGGCGGTCACATAATCTGTACACATATTCCACCCAAGCGACTCCAACACGCATTCCTATCCTAGTGCCTGTAACGCAAGTTGCAGTAAAAGCACAGTTAGTGCGTACCACAGTAAAAGTGTAGTTAATGTATACCTATACAGATTATTCACAAATCACAGCATGCCTCAAATCAGTGTCAAAATGGAACATTCTGGCCCTCAAGTGTGTCAACAAGCACCTGCATGTCATGCATTTCTGGATGGAAACTTTGTGATCCAACATTCATGTGTGCAACCGAGGTGAATTTCATATCCTGATCTAGGGGATCAGCAAGCATTCCACTGCCCGAAGGAGGTTCTCAAAGGTCTTGGAGGTGGTGTCTGTGGCACCACAGTGCCAAGGGATTTGTGTGCACCCATATCTGGACAACTGGTCATTCTAAGCCCATTCTCCTTCAGAACCATCTTGGGTAGCTCCCCGAATGGTGTCCTTCTGAAGAGCCCTAGCTGGGTGATTATTCGGGGAAGAGCCAGTTGTTGCATTCCCATTCCCTGGAGTTCCTTAGAACACATTTTCAATACTCGATTGTGCGGAATCTTTCTGCTAGTAGAGAAAGTCAAGGTTGTTGGATTGCCTAGCACAGTTCTGGTCGCAGCAGGTTCCCAGAGTCCATGTTGATCTTCATCAGCAGTTTGAGCTCAGGTTTCCGTTCCCAATGATGATGAAGGTCAGCCTGTGGTGGAGGTAGCAGCCTTCTGAGAAAGGGTGTGCCGCTGGATGGTTGCTCAAGGATCCTTCTGGCAATGAATGCCAGTCTCTCGGGATGGGGAGTCCATTGCTAAGACTGAATGGCCTGGTACTGTTGGAACTGCGGGGAGGCGGTATGGTCCATCAATTGCCTGAAGCGAGGGCCATCAGGTTGGCTCTTCTGTGTCTCTGTGCCACGGTCAAGGACCAGGCAGTTCACATGTTCTTGTACAACGCCATGGTGGTGGTTTATATTGATCTGTAAGGTGGCATGAGGAGTGCCAGAGTAGCCCTGGTGATGGCTGTCCTGTTTGCCTGGGTGGCGAGGAATCTCCTAGTTTGTTGGCTCTGCACATTGCTGAGGTGGATACTGTGCAAACGGATTTTCTGAGCTGGCACTTTCTGATCCCAGGAGAGTGTCAGTTGAGACAGGAAATGTTTTCAGTTGTTTCTGCTCCGCTGGGGTCACCCCAAGAGGGATCTGATGGCAAACTGCCTCAGTTCCAAAGTGTGCCGCTCTTTCAGTTGCCACATAGAGATGGGGTCTTGAAGGCCTTGGCGCCCTGGCTCAATCTTGACCAGGTCAGCACCTGCCATAGGTGTTTCCTCCATGGCCCCTGGTGGGGCATATGATTCTGCATATGGAGCACCATCCGAGTATTATTATTCTGGCAGCACCGGATTGGTCGAGGAGAGTGTGAGGCACATAACCGATGTGGCTCCTGCAAGCGCCATCTCTTCGCTTACCTCCATCTCGGAACTTATTGTGTCGAAGGCCACTTGTCCTGGAGGACCTGGCTCGCTTACGGCTTGGCTCCTGTAAGGAGACGGTTAGCACATATAGACTACTCTCCGGCAGTGGTGTTCCACTCTACCCATTCTGGATGAGATTACCAACCTGGCATAAGTGCAGGTCTGGTGCCTTGAGTGCTGGTGCGGCATACAGCGACTGTTTCCTGAGGTTGCCAAGATGCCGTCTCTATGGCTTTTCTCCAGAATTTTCTGGAGAAGGGCTCTTTTTTTCTTTTAGCTCCCTGAAGGTTCATGTAGCAGCTTTGACCTATTTCAGAGGGTTGTTGGCTGGTAAGTCTCTAGCCATACACCCGGATGTTTCGTATCTTCTTCAAGGGGGTTCAGTGTCTGCATCCTCCCCTTCGGTCTGTGCTCTCCTCCTAGGATCTGCCTCTGGTGCTTGGAGCCCTGATGTCTGAGCCTTTTGAATTTCTTTCATAAGTCAGGCCATCTTTTTGTGCTGTTTGCTGGCCTGCTCAACATGGCAGCTCAGTCTGCATTGGAGCACTGGGTTAAAGAGGTCCTTGCAGAACCGGCCAGTTCTAGAGGGTTTGCACGCCTATTCTACCTAAGCGCAGGCACCCTTGTGGGCAGAGTGGAGCTGCAGACATGTGTTGGGCAGCAATGTTGGCATCACTTTCCACTTTTGTCAAACATTTCCGCTTGGATGTCCACACTTGGGCAGACATAGCCTTTGGCTCTAAGGTTTTGCGAGCTGCTGTGTCATCTTCCCATCCATTGGAGGCATAGGTTTGGTACGTTCCACTTGCCTGGACTGGTCTAGCAGGATGATATAAAAGGTGAAATTGTACTTAACAGTTAATATCCTTTCCTTGAATTCTGCTAGACCAATCCAGGGCCTGTCCTGGAACAGTTTGCATTCTGTTCTTCTGAGGTTGGTATCCTTAGGTCTTCTATGATTTTTATATTTGGTTCTGCAGGTTCATCATCTATAAACAGCCTTCTCTTTATGCTTTCCTGTAGATAGTTCTCTACTGTTTGATTCCCATTGCTGCCCATGTTGAGGTTGTATGAGACCTGCCTTGTTCTCCCATATGCTTTGGGACAGATACTGAAGGAGACCTCTGGTGGCTGAGGTGCATAGGGGCATGGGAGTGATGTCATGGGAATCTGGGATTTTCATTGGTTCTTTGTCTCCACCAATCTGCTGGTATGAGAACACAACCCATTTGTCTGGACTGGTCTAGCAGGACTCAAAGAAAGGACATTAACTGATAAGTAAAATGTCACCTTTTATTCCCATCCTAAATTTGGAATTGACGGATTCTGTCCTTAATTCAAGGGGCATGGAATTTCACGGTGAAGGCCTCAGATAACAAAGGCAGCATGCCATATAGCTTAAAGCATTTGCAGCTGACCAGCACCAGGGGCATATCATTATTGTAAAGTTGGCAGTATAAATCACACAAGGATTTCAAAATGAACTCCTTGTGTGTGATTTGCCAGCTTCTCCCTTCCCCTTGCCATGGCCCTGTGCTGCATAAGGAAAAGAATCCACACTATGAAACAACATTGACACTTTTCCCCCTGGAGAAGGACTCTTTCCAAATTGATTTTACTGGAGTAACTGCCAGGCCGATATTGAGCCCATGATGGTCAGTGTCTTTTTTTTTCTGGATTTTTAGCAGGAGTATCTTCTAGATAGTGAGGTGAGTGGTTGACACTATCCAGATAGGAGCAATATTCGGCTGCTATCCAGATAGCTCTTAGAACAGCTTTTTTGCTGTCCTAAGATGTCCAGATAGCACATCTTTCAGCACCATTATTCAGACAATTATCTGAAGATAGTTTTCAAAGGCATTTGTCCAGGTAATAAAGGGGGCTAGCTAGGTAAATTCCACTGGCTATAAAGTGCCCTTCATTCACTGTCCAAAAGACTGTAGATTGTAAGGTTCTGATAGTTTTTATAAATGACCCGTTAGGACTTCTGCTAGTCATCATCAGTCTTCTATGCATACTATTGGATTGTACCCTGAAGGCACTAATTGTTGCCACCCAGTAACCAGATCTTATGTAGTGTGAGTACAAAGCACCTGCATAAGATTTGAACTGAAGCTGAAGTTGTATTTCTCCTGGCTAACAAATATCACAAAATATCAGTGTCTACTGTATGGCAGCTCAGTGACCCCAGAGGTGAGTGCTGGGTACTGCCTCTTGAGAGACTTGGGTTCAGTTCCTGGCCCATGCTTTCACTCTAAGAACTGGGACTGCACTGAAATAGTGTCTATGGGTTCTTTGGGGGGGGGGGAGGGGAGAAGGTAGGGGGATGTTACGACAGTCCATCATATTAGCACCAATTTATGGTCACAACCAATGTTCCCTCTAATTTTCTGTAGGCTGTGTGCACATAAAATATCAGCTGTGCAGCTTTTGAAGGAAGGTTAAATTTTTGTGCGCCACATAACGACTCTCGGAGTTATATAATTTAAAATTTGACTACACGTCAGAATACAGTATGTACACCACGTTGATTGCACTAGAAAATATTGTAGAACTTGTGAAAACTGGAAATACACAACAACTTTTCAATTTTAAGACGTCTGTGTTGTTTTCTATCAGAATCAGAACCGTAATTTTTGTGCGCTCTGTTGTAAAGTATGTGCGCTTGCTCGGCGAGGTGTGTGCGCGCGCACACGCGCACAGCTTAGAGGGAACAGTGGTCACAACCATATATTTATTGCTTACTTGAATATGCTGGTATGGAGATCCTTAACGTGTAAGGTTTGTTTTCCAGATAATATTGCGACAGAATTGGAAGCTAATCTTGGATTAGTAGAAGAGATAACGGGATACCTAAAGATTCGCCGCTCCTATGCTTTGGTATCTCTTTCCTTTTTCCGCAAGCTACACCTGATCAAGGGGGAAGTGCAAGAAGTTGGGTATGTGTGTTTATTTATTTTCATTCTTAATTATGGCTTACATAATACAAGAACAGTACCCTCTGTACCATACAGTGTTTCAAAAGTATACAAAGTGAAAAGTAATTACCAGTCTCAGGTAATTAAATATGCTCATGCTGAATCACCCTTCCAAAACACTTTCAGCTACAGCCCTTGCAGTTGCTATCTGAGCAGTAGATATATCTGCAATCTGCAAGCATTGCACATTACCTGGGATTCACTCAAACTGACTACTAGTCCACATTGGCTGTTCCTTCCCAAATTATATCACATGCTGCCTGAGATGGTTGGATCCTGGCCCATGTGAAGTAATTGGTGATCCCATTCTGAGCCTCACCACCACCTCTTGGAGTTTCCGGGAAATGAGTATGGGCAGACTAGCAAGATAATGATCCTCTATCCCTGGTGAAAATTTTCTTCCATGAAGTGAAGCCTTGCAACATTTTTTTTTTTGGCACATCCTTTTGAATTCTAGAATATTAAAAAGGAAGGCACATCTCCCTCTGAAGTTCGGAGGGCATAGGAAGTGTATTTTTCAGATCTCCATGTGCCTTCTTTCTCCAGCCATTAATGAGTTGGCTACTGTGTCTTCACTGGCCAATGTACACATTGAGCTGTTTTTCATTAGCCATTGCACAACCTTTACCAAGTTGTGTTTTTAAAATCTTGCTAAAAAAAAGTCTGTTTTCTTGAGAGCTAGCTGTAAGTGTTGCATGAAATTTTAGCAAGCAGTTGGATTTTTCTTAAATTATTTTTTTAACTTTTTATTTCTGTGCATTTAATCGTACAACTTGAAAAAGAAAAGCACACAAGGAATAAAAGATACAAAAGTAAATTTAAAAAAACACACAAAATAATCACATGCTATATCAGCCCACGGTATCAAGGGGAGGGGGATTGACTACAACATGGTAGTTTAAAAAAAAAACATTTTAGTAGGAAGAAAAATCACCACATACATTACAGATCCTATCAACCTGATCCTTATCCCACTGACAATAGAGAGTTGCCTCAGTAGCCTCTCAGAATCGAGAAAAATTTTTAATAGGGATGGCTGCAATTTTTTTTAATGTAAAACCTTTTTTAAAATGGGGACAGGGATTTTTGTGTCAAGCTTTTATTCCCGTGAAGTGTGGTTTTTTTCTCACACAGCCTCTGTTTTATGTGGATGGAAAATTCATTAACCCTACTTTTCCACTTTTGTATGATTTCTGCTTTCTTTCTGCAAGGTGCCAGTTTTTCTAGAGTGCCGTCCCTGAGCTGAGCTTAGAGACCTAAGAGGAGCGAGTCCATGCTGGCAATTTAGCATTAAGGGCTGGAACATGAGACTAAGGGGCTTGTTTACAAAGCCGCGGTAGCGGTTTCCGATCGTTATCAGAGCCGCGGCCCCATTTTATTTATTTATTTAAAAGCTTTTCTATACCGCGCTCTTTATTATCAGTGCGGTTTACAATTAACAATTCTCGAACAGTCAAGGCAGAACTGCCTTGTGCTTACATTGAACAGGAGCGGTAACTTGGAGTTGTAACTGGGTGAACTATTTACTATTTACTGGGTGGACTATTTACATTAGACCATCAAAAGATGTGGCGAGGTGACTATTTACATGTTAGATGTTAGGTCTCTGGCCTCTCGTTTGGTTGAAATCAATGGGGCCGCGGCTCTGATAATGATCGGAAACCGCTACTGCGGCTTTGTAAACAAGCCCCTAAGAGTATTTGCGCCCAAGTTCAATTCCCTTACCTTGAAAAAATCCCTGCTCTTTCCCACTGTTGTTTGATGGAGCCAGGTGCAAGAAATGAGTAGTGCATCTGACTTCATGAGTGTGGTAGCATGGGGAGAGTTCTTTTTAAAACAAAACCAACCTAAAAATAAAAAAGCGTCCCTTAGCATCTTTCTCATTCACCCTTCAAGGAGAACCACTTTAACAGAGTCTAAAAAGTCATGTGCAGTGACTATGCTCTTTTAAGGCCTTGCTGAACAATTGGCTTAACTTAGATAATGTGCCTGGTAAGACACATTGCTAAGAACAATTTTTTGTTCCATTTTTCCAGGAATTATTCCTTCTATGCGCTGGATAACCCGAACCTGAGGCAGCTGTGGGACTGGAGCAAGCACAACCTTACCATTATTAACGGCAAGCTCTTTTTCCACTACAACCCCAAACTCTGTCTGTCCGAAATCCACAAGATGGAAGAGATTTCTGGCACAAAGGGACGCCAGGAGAGGACTGATATAAACCTGAAGAGTAATGGCGACCAGGCTTCATGTAAGGATGATGCGCTTTAAACTTCATTTGTGGCCTAAACAGAGTGAGAGATGTTGCAAATAGGGCAGCCCTTCAAGTTATACATAGACATTATGGGGATAATGTCATAGAAGGATGCCTTTGTGATAATGCCAAAAAATGCCTATTTTAAACCTGTTTTGTAAGAGAAAATCAGCACCTATGCGCCTTTGTAAACACAGCTCCCAGATCCAACCCCTAAAGCATACAAATGCTGATGCACAAATTTGTACCTGCTGTGTCCTTGAGTGACTTCTAAAATATACACTTATATCTCAACTCCATCTCTGTGACATTCCCAGGTACACCTACATGCAGATCACATAAAAGTAGGCACATGCTTTCTGTGCACATACCGGTTGCACAATTTTATAAAAGCACCTTTACACACCGAAAAAAATGAGATAAACTTCATATTTTATATGGTGCCCTAAACTTTTAAGATGCCCTTCTCTTAGGCTGGGGAGGAGGCATTACATTTCCTTTTCTGATTTTAACAGCTGCTGAAACCCTGATGATGGAGGAGCCCCTACATAAGAACATAAGATATGCCATACTGGGTCAGACCAAGGTCCATCAAGCCCAGTATCCTGTTTCCAACAGTGGCCAATCTAGGTCATACGTACCTAGCAGTTTCCCCAAAAGACACAGGTTCCGCAATGCTTGTACTGGGTCAAGCATTGATATCCTGGGTCCCTTCTTAATAATGGTTTATGGACCTTTCCTCCAGGAACTTGTTCAAACCTTCTTTAAACCCAGCTACACTAACAGCATTTACTACATCCTCCGGTAACAAATTCCAGAGTTTGATTACACATTGAGTGAAAAATTATTTTCTTTTATTAGTCTTAAATAGTTTACCCTGTAGCTTCATTGCATGTCCCCTAGTCTTTCTATATTCTGATAACGTAAACAATCGATCTACGTTTACCCGTTCCACTCCGTTCATTAATTTATAGTCTTTAATCATATCTCCCCCAGCCGTCTCTTTTCCAGGTTAAAGAGCCCTAACCTTTTTAGCCTTTCTTCATAGGAGTATCCTTCCATCCCCTTTACCATTTTGGTGGCTCTTCTCTGAACCTTTTCTAATAACTCTATATCCTTTTTAAGATACGGCGACCAGAATTGCACACAATATTCAAGGTGCAGTCTCACCATGGAACGATATCGATGCATTATAATATCTTTTGTTTTATTTTCCATTCCTTTCCTTATGATACCTAGCATTCTATTTGCTCTCTTGGCTGCCGCTGCACACTTTGCCGAGGGTTTTAACATGTTATCCACAATGCCGCCTAAATCTTTTTCCTAGGTGGTGGTTCCTAATGTGGAACCTTGCATTGTGTAACCATAGTTTGGGTTGTTCTTCCCTAGGTGCATAACTTTGCACTTGTCCACATTAAATTTCATCTGCCATTTTGATGCCCAGTCTTCCAATTTATCAAGATCCTCTTGCAATTTTCCACAATCCTCTTGGGTTTTAACAACTTTAAATAGTTTTGTGTCATCTGCAAATTTGATAACCTCACTCGTTATTCCACTTTGCAGGTCATTTATGAATATGTCAAAAAGCAGCGGACCCAGCACAGATCCCTGGGGTACACCACTATTCACCTTTCTCCATTGGGAAAATTGGCCATTTAGCCCAACCCTCTGCTTTCTATCTTTTAACCAATTCTTGATCCACAGTAGTACACTGCCTCCTATCCCATGACTCTTTAGTTTAGCCAAAGGTCTCTGATGAGGGACCTTGTCAAAGGCTTTCTTAAAGTCCAGATACACTATATCAACCGACTCACCTTTGTCCACCTGTTTATTCACACTTTTAAAAAAACATAACAGATTAGTAGGACAAGATCTTCCTTGTCTAAAGCCATGTTGGCTGTCTCCCATTAGGCCATGACTATCTACATGCTGAGTAATTTTTTTCTTTATGATGGTTTCTACCATTTTTCCCGGTACTGACGTTAGGCTCACCGGTCTGTAGTTTCCTGGATCACCCCTGGAACCCTTTTTTAAAATTGGTGTTACATTGGTGATCCTCCAATTTTCAGGTATTAGAGATGATTTTAA
Source organism: Ichthyophis bannanicus (assembly GCA_033557465.1). NCBI lineage: Eukaryota > Metazoa > Chordata > Amphibia > Gymnophiona > Ichthyophiidae > Ichthyophis > Ichthyophis bannanicus. The sequence continues at coordinate 254,550,175 of CM066039.1, forward strand.
TGATAGTTCACAGATTACTAATAGCAGGTCTGCAATCTCATATTTCAGTTCTTTCAACACCCTTGGATGTATACCATCTGGCCCAAGTGATTTGCTACTCTTCAGTTTATCTAATAGTTGTAATACATCATCTCCAGGAACAAGCAGGAATGAGTCTTCACATGTGGGTACGTCGGCGCCGACGGAGCCCGCACCCAAAATGCTCCCCAGCATCCAATCAGAAAGCCTTTGGGAGCATCCCCCGCGCCTGCGCGGTGACTTCCCGCCCTTCCAACAGTCTCTCCTCAGTTTTCGTTTTTCTGCGGAGCCTACAGGACGTACCTCCTGTAACCGCAGAAACCTTTTTTTCTTATATCCTTATATTCTTAATTTTTCCTTGTTTTGTGCGGTCGCGGCGGTCTTCCCCGTTGATACTGGTTCCTCCGGTGCTTCACTCTCTCTTTCCCTTGAGAAATAATTCCCTCGTCAGTTATTCTTTGTTTATCCTTTAAGGCCTACTAGGCCCTTTTTTTCCACATGGAGCCTTCTTCCCCTTTGAAGTGCCCTCACTGTGGAGACTTGGTTTTCTTTTTGGACTCCAAGGCCTGGTGTCTCTCCTGTTTGGGCCCTGACCCTTTTTCCCCGGGTCCACGGGGCCTTAGCGTCGGGAGAAGACCTTCTCTTTTTCGGGTATCCCTCGATGCCGTTTTTCCTCCTCGGGTGAGGTCCTCGGTTTATTCTTCTCTCCAGGATCAGGTAACCCACAAACAGTCTGTTAAGACTAGCCGATCCTTGAAGGGCAAGTCTCATGCCCAGCATGATGACGGCTCCGGCCTTGCCCTCAAGACCACATCGGCAATAAGACCCCGGCGGGAGTCCTCGGGCTCCAAAGCATTTACGGGGTTTCAGGTTGTTCCTGGGGTTCACTCCTCACAGAACATACCTGAGCCATGCTCGGGGGTGGTATCCGCTTCGGGCGGTACCGATTCCCCGGCATCGGCACCGGTGTCGAGTGCTCCACTCCTCACCAAGGATCGTCAGCTGGTGTCCTCGGTGCCTTCGGGGCCGATTGATTCGATCCAGACTGGCTTTCCTGTGCCCCAGCCATGCGCGGGGTTGGCACCGGCTCCCCCGGCGTCGACGTCAACTGTTCCACTCGCCGCCGGGGATTGCGGTCTGGCTTCGAGCGGTACCGCTCCCCCGGCATCGGCACCGGTGTCAAGGGCCCCACTCTTCACCGAGGATCGTCGTCTGGCGTCCTCGGTACCTTCGGGGCCGGCCGGTTTGACCCAGACTGGCGTGCCTGCACCCCAGCCATGCGCGGGGTTGGTACCGTCTTCGAGCGGTTCCGCTCCCCCGGCATCGGCCCCGATGTCGAGTGTTCCACTCGCCACCAGGGATTGCGGTCTGGCTTCGTGCGGTACCGCTTCCCTGGCATCGGCACCGGTGTTGAGTGCTCCACTCTTCACCGGGGGTCGGCGTCTGGTGTCCTCGGTAACCCCGGGACCGTTTGACCCGACCCGGGCTGACTCTTCGGCCTCCCAGCCTTGCGCGGGGGTGGTGCCGCCCTCGAGCGGTGCCGGCCCCCCGGCATCGCCACGAGTGTCGAGTGCTCCGCTCTCCACTAGAGATCGCCCTCTGGAACCCCCGGTACCTTCGGGTCCGATCGACGTGGACCAGGCTAGCTTGCCTGTATCCAGGCCAGCCGCGGGGCGGATGCCGGCTTCGAGCAATACCGATGCCCCGGCATCGGTGTCGGGTGTCCCACTCTTCACCGGGGTTCATCACCGGGTTTCCTGGTCGGAGCCGATCGATACGCCCCGGAGGGACGTCCATCTCCCTTCGCCATGCTTGAGGGGGGTACCGGCTTCAGGCGGTGCCGATGCCCCGGCGTCGGGGCCGGTGTCGAGTGTTCCTCTCGTCCCGGGGCATTGTCTTCGGACGTCCGCGGTGCCTTTGGCACCGACCGCCTCGATCCCAATCGCCTCCCATGTGGGGGCATCGCCGGTAGCATCACCAACGTCGGTGCCTTCTCGGCGTGCATCGATAGCCCCGCTCGCTTCGATGCCCAGTCTAGAATCAATATCCAGTCTAGATGACTTGGTTGCGGCATCGCCGATGCCACCTCCGACGTCGGTGTCTTCTCGGCATGCACCGATAGCCTCGCCCTCTTCAATGCCCAGTCTAGAATCGATATCTAGTCTGGATGATTCGATTCCGACGCGGTGGGGAACCGGTCCAGTTCGTCTCCGACTACGCAGTACCGAGGGTAATCTCCAAAGCTCTCTGGTTACCTCGGTGCCGTTTCGGCAACCTTCGCTACCTGCTCAGCTGGCACTGATGCCGGCATCGGTATCGATGTCGACTCCTGCAACTCCATCGGTGCCATTGATCCTTTCTATGCCTAGCTTGGAATCAATACCGGGTGCCGATGATGCAATACTGACTGCCTCGAATCGGAGCTGTCAGTACCGTCCCCCATATGGCAGAATTCTTTCTCTGCACCAGTCCCGTGGGTCTTCTGGTGTTCACGACCCTCATTCTGCCTCAGCCGACCCGGGAATAACTCCTCTGGGAGATCCTTCGTTTCAGAAATTTCTCCTTGACATGGCTGCTTTTCTTGCTATTCCTATCCCTGGCGCTACCCAAGATTCTGCCGCAGGGGACCGTCATGCTTCCTTTACATCATTCCTTGCAGGACCTTCTTTTGAGGATTTGGGAATCACCTTTGCAGGTTCCTGCGCCCTCTACGGCCATGAATGTTCTGTATCAGGTGCCCCCCTCTCCGGGGTTTCAGAACAACCAGCTTCCGCATCATTCCCTTGTAGTGGCATCAGCGATGAGGAAGGTCAGAAGTAAGAAGAAACACTCTTCTTATCCGCCAGGTCGTGCATCTAAAGCACTCGATGCCTTTGGACGTCAAACCTTCCAAACTTCTTTGTTGGCTTCCAGAATCATTTCATATATTTTTTATATGAGTCTAACACTTCAGGAGGTCACAGAGAAATTATCTCTTCTGTCTCCCTTCTTGTCAGAACCTAAGGCCTCTGACTATTCCTTGCTTCTTAATCATAGCAGGAACATCTCTTGGTTTCTTTCCCGTGCTTCCCTAGACTCTTTTGAGTCTGTTAGCAGATCCTCGGCTATTGCCATTGGAGCACGTCGTACTGCGTGGCTGCAGGCTTCAGGCTTGAACAGATGGGCACAACATACACTGGGTAACTCTCCTTGTACTGGAGAAAATCTCTTCAATAGGGAGGCTTTATGTCAGGTTGCTCGCTGCTCCACTGACTTCCCTGGCTATGGAAACCATCCCAAGCCTCCTTTTTCCCCGGGACGTGGGAAATATCCTACGAACACTTCTCTCCCGAAGAGGAGGAGGGTTCACCCTTCTTCGACCCATTCCCCCGGTGTACCCGAGCAAGGGACGTCTCTTCCTAGCCTGAAGTCTCCAGGCTCAAACCAGTCTACCCATACCAGCGCCCATAGGTTCCGGCATGGTGCACCATACAGTTAACTTCTTCTCTGCAGAAGTTTCTTTCTCAAACCCTACGCTGGGTTTTTTCTTTTTTTCCAGTATGCTATGCTCTTGGGATACTTTCTCCATGGGTCACAGACTTCTCCCATTCTTCTACCATGAAGGGAGGTTACAACTATCCCAGGATAGTTTCGGTCCCCACTTGGACATCTTTCCTTCAGCGGACTTACCACATGGTGGGTCACTTTCCTGATCCCTCTCTTCCAGGGTTTCCCCTGCTTGAGTTGGTGCCATACTGAAATACTTCTTTTTCTTTCCAGCGTAGTCTGGTTGTCTTCCTTCAATGCATATTCTGAACAACTCATCCGGCAGGGACGGAGTCTCCGCTACCTTGCCTGTTTTTTCTCTCTGTCTTCATACAGGAGAATCCCCTCTATTGTTTTGTTCAGTTGCTGTCGTTTTTTTCTTACAAGAGACAAGTTCCTTTGCGTGAATGTACACGGAGCTCTCATTCTGACCGGAATATACCCCTGTTCCACAGAAATGGAGTCTCCATATCTCTTCCGGTGGGTTCACCCCTATTATTGGACCATCACATTCCCCATGTGAAGGTTTTTTCAGTGGCAGGCATGTCTTCTTAAGATTATTTCATGTCCGTAGGCGCATACCTGTTTTTTACGCCTGGGTAGCGTAACCACCCCGTTTTTGCTGTGTATCTATACCTTTCTCCAGGACCAAGTAGGAAGTCAGTCCTCACTTATGGGTGACGTCGGCGCCGACGGAGCCCTCGCGGAGCAATTTTCCCCAGCTTTCAAAGAAAGCCTTTGGGAATTGCAGCGCGCATGCGCGGTCCTCTTCCCGCCCAAGGGTGCCATCTTAGCCAGTCTTCTTTTTTCCGCGAAGCCCTATAGACGTCCCCGTCGTGTCCCCGCGAAAAAGTTGATATTTTCTTCATAATTTTATTCTTTTTCCTTCGGTTCGACGCCGGTCTTTTTCCCGCCCGGACTCGCGACGCCGGTCACGAGTCCTCTTCTTCTTTTTCGGTTTTTCTGACTTAGTCAGCTTTCGATTTTTCCCTGGCAGCCCGGTCCTTTGACCTCGCCGGGGCCCTTTTTCCCCCGATGGCTGCCAGTGGTTTCAAGCGGTGTGGTCAGTGTGACCGAAATATGTCACTAACTGACACACACGACTCTTGCCTCCGCTGCCTGGGACCGGATCATGAAGAAATGATCTGTGGGCCCTGCGGCAAAATGTCCTCCAAAGCGTTGAGAAGTCGGCGGCATCAGCGGCATAGGATCTTCGCTGACCCCAGCCGTACCCGGACCTCGTCGGAGGCCTCCGCGTCCAAAGGTTCCAGCTCGGACCGTCGCCGGAGTTCCTCCGACAGGGGTTCTCCCTCCGGGGACCATCGACGTAAGGTGAAACCCGCGAGGGCGGCGTCGGTGGACGCTCCTGGCTCCGCGAGGGCCAGGTCGCATAGCCCCGATAGCCGCCCCGGGTCCTTGGAGAAGGAGCACCTCACGAAGCGACCTCGCCTGGAGTCGGAGCTGCCTGCTCGGGTAAGTCCTGTGGTCCTCCTGGACTCGCCTCCGCGACAGCCGACGTCGGGCCCGACGCCGTCGGGGCCCGAGTCGGGGGCTGCTGGGTCACCTGAGCTCGGACTCAGGTTGACGGCCTTGGAGAGCAGACTGTCTGCCTTCATGGACCAGCAGCGGGCACTGCTCGCTGGCTTCGCTGGCGCTGCTGCCCCGACCGCCGGGACGTCGACGTCCAAGTCGACCCCGGAGACCGAGCCGATCCTCGAGTCGATGCGAACTCGAGTCGATCCTCGGTCGAGGTCACCCTCGGCCTCCCGTTCGGGACCGAGGTCGCCGACGCCGACTCCCTCGGCGTCGGGGCGGCAGGCGCCGCGCCCTGCCCGGGCCGACCCCACCGAGTCCTCATCGGAGTCGGTCTGGGAGTCTGAAGAGGAAGAGTCGCCTGATTCTTTCCGGACTCGGTGTGTCCCCTCGGACTCACCGGAGTCCGAACCTCGGAAGCAGTCCCCCCCGGAGGATGCCTGGTTCTCGGACTTCGTCAGGGATATGGCCAAGGCTTTGGCCTTCCCTGCGGACCCCGAGGAGGAGCCTCGAGCCGAAGAGCTCGACGCCCTCCAGTATGACTCTCCCGCAAGAGAACACTTTACTGTACCGGTTCCTCCTATGCTGGAACGACTACTCTTCCGCATGTGGGAGAGTCCGGCCACCTCGCCGGTCCTGAGCAAGCGGGTCGATTCTATCTATCGAGTCCGCAAGAGCCCTGGCTTCCAAAAAGCACAGCTACCACACCATTCCATGGTAGTGGACTCGGGCATGCATCGTCTTAAGAGCCAGAAGATGCACTCCTCGGTGCCTCCTGGCAGGGAGGCCCGTAACCTGGATGGCCTTGGTAAGAAGTGTTTCCAGGGCTCTATGCTTGCGTGTCGTGTCCAGACCTACCAGCTATACATGGGCATGTATCTCCGAGACCTGGCTAAGGAGCTAGCCGGATTCTCCGCTGGTTTGTCCGAGGAACCCTTGCGGAGGTTCCTGGCCTTGTCCACTGGCATTCGGGAATGCTCCAAGTTCATGTCCCGAGCAGCCTATGATGGCTTTGAAGCGTCGGCTCGAGTGGCCGCAGCCAGCATCGGTGCCCGCCGACAGGCTTGGCTTCAGTCGTCTGACCTTGAGCCCTGGGTGCAGGACAAGTTGGTCGATGTCCCCTGCCGAGGCGAAAACCTCTTTGGCAAGCCCATGGCTGAAAAGGCTGCACAAATTGAGACGGAGACTCTCACCAGGACCAGGCTTTCTAGGAAGACCTCCGCCCCTTCCCAGAAAAAGAAGGGCTCGGGAAAAAAGTCCTTTTTACCCGAGGAAGGCGGCTGCCTACAAACAATACCCCCATTATCAGGCCCCTGCAGCTCCCCAACAGGGCCAGCAGGCCAAGGGACGGGGTAACGGGTCCCGTAGGCAGCAAGCCCCCAAGCCTGCACCACCAGCCCCTGCTCAGCAGGGTGGGGGTTTTTGACTCCTTAAGCATAGCCTCTCCCCCCCCGCTGGTTCCTCCCAGCACCGGAGGCCGGCTGGTTCACTTCGCCCACAGGTGGTCCAGCATCACCGCAGATGCCTGGGTGCTTCAAGTCGTGCGAGAAGGCTATCTTCTCCACTTCCACCAGGTCCCTCCCTCCTATTTTCCGGGAGAGCCTCCACGACCCCCTCTGCACAGGGACTTACTCCTTCAGGAGTTAGCAGGTCTTCTACAGGAACAGGCGGTGGAACCGGTGCCCCACCACCTGAAAGGTCAAGGCTTTTATTCCAGGTATTTTCTAATACCAAAGAGAACAGGAGGCCTCAGACCCATCCTGGACTTGCGCAACCTCAACAAGTTCCTCGTGCGGGAGAAGTTCAAGATGCTTACCCTTGGAATCCTTCTGCCCTACCTCCAGCAGGGAGATTGGCTATGCTCCTTGGATCTAAAGGATGCCTACACGCACATCCTCATCCACCCAAGCCACCGCCAATACCTAAGATTTGTGGTGGCAGGGAATCATTACCAGTACAGGGTACTGCCCTTTGGCCTGTCCTCCGCACCGCGGGTCTTCACAAAATGTCTCGCGGTGGTGGCGGCCCATCTCAGGCTTCACGGCCTCTATGTCTTTCCGTACCTCGACGACTGGCTCATCAGAGCAGCGTCCGCGCTGGAGGTCACCAACGCCACGCGCCGCACGGTGACTCTCCTGCAGTACTTGGGCTTTGTTATAAACTTCGCAAAGTCCACTTTGCTCCCCTCACAGGATCTCGAGTTCATCGGCGCAAGGCTGCACACTCCTCAGGCGCGAGCGTACCTACCGCTCGACAGGGCTCAACGGCTCATGGACCTAGCCGACCGTTTTCGCAGCCAGCCCCTGGTCTCCGCCAGGCGCTTCCTGAGACTACTCGGCCATATGGCTTCCACCGTCCATGTGACCCCCAATGCCCGCCTGAATATGCGGCCTGCTCAATGGTGTCTCCGCCAGCAGTGGCGACAAGCCACAGGCGGCCTAGCAGACCTAGTGCGCGTCTCCGAGCCGCTGATCTCGTCTCTCCGGTGGTGGCTTCAGCAGCCGAATCTGATATTCGGAATGCCTTTCCAGTCACCTCAGCCGGCCCGGGTGCTGACAACAGATGCATCCCTCCTGGGCTGGGGAGCGCATTGCCAAGGGGCGCGTACTCAGGGCCTCTGGACCACGTGGGAGTCTGCTCAGCAGATCAACTTCCTGGAGCTCAGGGCGATCCGCCTGGCTCTCAAGGCCTTCTCCCACCTGACTTCTCACCAGTCCGTCCTTGTCCAGACGGACAATCAAGTTGCCATGTTCTACGTGAACAAGCAGGGGGGCACGGGCTCCTTCCTCCTCTGCCGGGAGGCACAGAAGCTCTGCTCTTGGGCCGTCAATCACGGCATTCTCCTCAAGGCAGTTTATCTACCAGGCCAAGAGAATTACCTGGCGGACAAACTCAGCAGGATCCTCCAGCCGCACGAGTGGCGCCTGGATCCCTTGGTAGTACAGAAGCTCTTTCTAAAGTGGGGCCTCCCCACGATGGATCTCTTTGCCAGTCCTCACAACCGGCAACTTCCTCGCTTCTGCTCTCGTCAGCCACATCCCCTTCGGGTTGCGGCGGACGCTTTCCTGCTCTCATGGTCGGGGAGCCTTCTGTACGCTTTCCCTCCCATCCCGCTAGTCTCCCGGACTCTTTTCAAGGTTCTCCGAGACAAGGCCTTCATGATCCTGGTGGCCCCTCGCTGGCCCAGACAGCCGTGGTTTCCACTCCTGCTGCAATTAGCGGTGGAGGATCCATTCCCTCTGGGGTTTCAACCGGATCTCCTCACTCAGGATCAGGGGTCTCTGCTACACCCCAACCTCAGGTCTCTCAACCTTATGGCCTGGCTGCTGAGAGGGTAGTCCTTGCTCCCCTTCTCCTGCCGACAGAGGTGGAGGAGGTCGTCCTAGCTTCGCGACGACCTTCTACCCGAAAATGCTACGCCCTTAAATGGCGTCGTTTCTCCGTTTGGTGTGCCCAACAGTCTCAGGATCCCTTCTCCTGCCCGGTGTCGGTGATCTTGCAGTACTTGCTATACCTCTCTAATCTGGTACTTAAGTCCAACTCCGTCAAAGTTCACCTCAGTGCTCTTTCAGCACATCATGTGCCGGTGGACGGCAGACCTCTCTCCAACGACCCTCTCGTAGCGAGGTTTCTCCGAGGTCTCCTTCTACTTAAACCACCTCTGCGCCCGCTAGCGCCTGACTGGGACCTGAATGTGGTTTTACAGCGGATCACCTGTCCGCCTTTTGAACCTATGGCTACCTGTTCTCTCCGTTTTCTTTCTTGGAAAACACTGTTCTTGATAGCCCTTACTTCCGCTAGACGCGTAAGTGAATTGCAGGCCCTCGTGTCTGATCCCCCTTACACTCGGTTTTACAAAAATAGGGTAGTCCTACGGACTCACCCGAAATTTCTTCCAAAAGTGGTCTCCCCTTTTCACATCAATCAGGAGGTGGTACTTCCAACCTTCTTTCCCAGACCGCACTCCAGCCGAGCTGAAACGGTCCTCCATACCCTGGACTGTAGAAGGGCATTGAACTTCTACCTTGACCGTACGCGGGAGCACCGTAAAGCTGCTCAGCTTTTTGTGTCTTTTGACCCCAATAAATTGGGGCTCCCGGTCTCCAAGCGTACTCTGTCCATCTGGGTTGCGGACTGTATCTCTTGGGCTTATGGGGCAGCCGGACTCTCCTTGGACGGTCGAGTCACGGCTCATTGCGTTCGGGCAAAGGCCACGTCAGTGGCTTACCTCCGCTCTGTTCCGCTGGCAGACATCTGCCGGGCCGCTACTTGGTCTTCGAGCCAGACTTTTGCGGTCCATTACTGTCTCGAGAGGGAGTCCCGCAGGGACAGTGCTTTCGGACAGGCAGTCCTCCGTAATCTCTTTGAGGTCTGAGCAACTCCTACCCTCCATCCCGGATGTGGGCTACCGGTGGGTAATAATTCAGCGAAGATCCTTCCTTCTGTGCTGCTGAGCTAGAGGGAGCTCATTTTTGTGCTTAGGGTCTCCGGTAGCCTTAAGCTTGGGAGTCCCATAAGTGAGGACTGACTTCCTGCTTGGTCCTGGAGAAAGCGTAGTTACTCACCTGTAACAGGTGTTCTCCAGGAGCAGCAGGAATCAGTCCTCACAACCCTCCCTCCTCCCCTTGGAGTTGCAATCGTCTGCTTTAGTTTTTTGCAAATTTTTATGCTGTCTTTTTTAGCTATGTCATCTGACTGGCTAAGATGGCACCCTTGGGCGGGAAGAGGACCGCGCATGCGCGCTGCAATTCCCAAAGGCTTTCTTTGAAAGCTGGGGAAAATTGCTCCGTGAGGGCTCCGTCGGCGCCGACGTCACCCATAAGTGAGGACTGATTCCTGCTGCTCCTGGAGAACACCTGTTACAGGTGAGTAACTACGCTATCCTCCCCGTAGGTATATGTATATCTATCACCCTTGTCTAGGCATATCTACTCTCACATGCTTCGACATGTATGCCTTCCATATGCATATCTATCTATCTATCTATCTATATATATATATATATGTACGCGCATGTCAGGAGATGTCCATAGCGCCCTATGTCATGCCTATCTCCATGACTGTCGGTGCTTAGGTTTAATTTTCTATGGGGTCCAGACAGTCACCTTGCCTGTTATTATATGACTCAGTGACTGGGACTGGTTATTCTAACCATTACTGCTGTGACGTCAACAGCTTCTATTTTTGTTATACATCTCCCTGTCTATGCAGCCTTCCCTCAATGTCTTCCTATCTCTTGCCAGTTAGGAAAGACAGTGTGCGTCTTCAGTATTCCTGAGTTCACTTCGGTTCTTCTTGGGAATAGGGGCTTTTTTTCCATTCCCCTCTTCCCTCCCGGACTGGGCCAATTTACCAGATCGGTCAGTCTCCTTTTTAGTCCTCACTGTTTGACTCTGTGCCTGAACGAGTCCCAGCTTTCCCGTAAAAGCTTCCCTGTGGGGACCTGCCGATCTTTTCCTGCCCCGGTGGACACCTGGGTCTCCTGCCCATTCCAGTCTGGAACTTCTCCTCACTGCTGTGGAGTTTCCTTGAAGATTCTGCTACTACATCTACTGTCTACTTCCTACAATCCAGTAGGTAAGCTCTACTTTGTGCCAGTTCATTAAATTTTCTTTAATGATGCTTGTCATGCCTACTAAAGACTTTTCCCTGTAGTCTTTAGTTTCGCTGTTCCTCTACAGCTCTGCTCTACTCAACTCCTACCCCCCATCCCTCGGGGGATGCCGGGGATCCAGGTTGGAAAATGCCATCCTGTTCCGGGATACGCATTTTATGGGATCTCCCCTGGCACCCTTAGCTAGGGAGTCCCCACATGTGAAGACTCATTCCTGCTTGTTCCTGGAGATAGCACAGTTACTTACCTGTAACAGGTGATCTCCGGAACAGCAGGAATTAGTCTTCACAACCCACCCGCCTCCCCTAGGAGTTGTATCTGTCTATTTCCTTTCCTCTTCTCTCCTTCTGTCTCAGCTATGAAACCCAACTGAGGAGAGACTGTTGGAAGGGCGGGAAGTCACCGCGCAGGCGTGGGGGATGCTCCCAAAGGCTTTCTGATTGGATGCTGGGGAGCATTTTCCGTGCGGGCTCCGTCGGCGCCGACGTACCCACATGTGAAGACTAATTCCTGCTGTTCCGGAGATCACCTGTTACAGGTAAGTAACTGTGCTTTCCCAATGTATCAATATTTCCTTCAATTCTTCCGCACCTTTAAATACCACTTCAGTCATGGGTAACATCCATACATCTTCCTCGGTAAAGACCGAAGCAAAGAATTCATTCAGTCTCTCCGCTCTCGCCTTGTCGCCTCTTAGTGCCCCTTTAACTCCTCTATCATGAGGTGCTGTTGGTGGGGAGGACGGGGTGAAGAATTCTAGCTTATGGATACTTACAATTTTTCAGATCTCTCCCATCAATGCTCCCTCCTCCCCCTAACTTGTATAGCCCCTCCAGTCTGGTTGTTTTTCACATATTTTGTTCAGCTTTCCTCCCCTTTTACTTTATTCTCTGCAAGCAACCAGACAAGGAGGAATAAATGTTGGTTATACTTTCAGCACTATTTTTGGTATTTTGTTTTATTTTTATGGCATCATTCTGTGTCTAAACGTTTCTTCAGTTTCCCTGCCTTCCCCCCCCTTTTTATTTTTCCGAGAACCCATTTAACATACACGAACGACTGTAGTAAATATGCCATATCCCTGGTACTCTTGGTAGTCATAGCCAGGAATATCCTGTACTTGCAGATATGGCATATTTATCTCAGCCTGCTGTTATTCATTTACCTGCTACGAACAGAGTCCACAGCTTGTAATTTCTTCTTAATGTGGTGAAACATGTTCCCCTTTCAGTTACAGAAGACAGAGTGAGATTAATTTTTGTAGTGGGGGAGGGGGTGAGTTCTATCCAATAGCTTGATTTTGTCTTGCTAACCAAGGTTCTGTAAATGAGAGGAAGGAGGGGGGGAACATTTTTTAAATAGTTTTGAATACACTTTGGTGTTCACAGGCAAGGCCGGCCCAAGGGTTTCTGCCACCCCAGCCAGAAGCCTGGCCGTTCGGTCCCCTCCTCCCCCTAGCCATGGCGCCACCACATCCCTCCACTGCCATTGATTCTGTTGGCAGGGTCGGTGGAGAGGGAAAGGCGAAGGTTGGGCTTGGCATGACAGCAGTGGCCCATGGCCCGTGACAGGCCATGTACTTTGGAACACATGGCCTGCTGCTTCTGACACCCCGTCTGACACACCTTCCTGTCAGAGGGAGTTCAGAAGCGGCAGACCATGTGTGACAAAGCACATGGCCTGCCGCGGGCACCATGCCGTGTCACCCACAGAGGTCGACTGCCTAGTGGATGAGCTGACCCTGTTCACAGAGGAACAGCGACTGAAACACTTATTCTGCTTGTTGCTTGTAGTTTACAGTGAGGTTATCAAGGGTGCAATTTTCAAAAGCTATTTACCTATGTATGATGGGTTTCTGAAAATTGCCTGTCCTCCTTCTAGCTAACAGCATGCATGGAAATCAACAATGCACATGTTTTTCCCCCTGGAAAAAGTAGGCAGACTTGTAGATTGGATTAGGTTAGGGAAAGCAATAATGCACGTTGTTTGCATTTTCAAAAGTATGCAGGTTCAGGGCTGGCTCAACCATTAGGCAAGACCTAGGAGGTTGTCTTTTTGGGCCTTAGGCCCAGCTTCTAACGGGCAGCAAAGAGCAGCAGCAGTCAAAGATAAGCACTAGATCCTTACAGCCACACAAGTTCGAAAAGGCATCGGCACATACTTTTAACTGCAGAAAGAGCAGATATACACATGCAAACAAAGCAAAGTTTGGCATCATAGGGGAGCACAACAAAAGAAATCAACAGAAAACTGGTGAAGAGTTGTGTATCTCTGAGAGGAAGAGAATAAATTGTTTTCTGGGAACAAGCATAAAGCAAGTCCTCACATATGAGTGACATCACCGATGGCGCCCGTGCAGGAATGCTCCCCAGCTTCCATAGGAATTTTGGAGCTCCAGCGCACGTGCGCCTGCTTTCCTGCCTGCAACGGTGCCATCTTATCCTCTGTTTTCTCTTTTCCGCCGAGCTCCCTGGATGTCTGCCCTTCACCTCGGTAAGAATGATCTTTCTGGCCACATCCTGTAGTATTTTTATCTCCAGGAACAAGCAGGAATCTAGTCATCACATATGGGTATCGTCGGTACCGACGGAGCCTGCACAGGAATGCTCCCCAGCGTCCAATTAGAAAGCTTTTGGGAGCATCCCACAGCGCCTGCGTGCTGCCTTCCCACCTTTCCCAACTGCCTCTCTCCAGTTCTTCGTTTTCCGCGGAGCCAGCAGGTCGTGTTCCTGTCACCGCAGAAAATTGTTGTTGTTTTTTGTGGTCGCGTCTGCCTTCCTCGATGCTTTACCGGTACCGCCGTTTTTTTCTTCTTTCTTTCTTTTCTTAAAAAAACCCCCAAAAACTTATTAGTACTTTTCCCATTTTTTTCCAGGTGCACGCGCCTTTTTGGACCTTAGGCCCAGGATTTTTTCCACGATGGAAAAACCCTCCTCTGGGTTTAAAAAGTGCACCAAGTGTGGCGGTACCATCTCCATCACCGACACCCATGACTGGTGTCTGAAATGTTTAGGTCCTGACCATTCCACCTCGGAATGTATGGCCTGTGCCATGATGTCCAAGAGAGGTCAACAGAACCGAACTGCCAAGCTCAGTACCCTGTTTCCCTCTGATGCAGCTTCGGTGGCATCGACGTCTTCCAGGGCTTCGTCTTCCTCCCGTGGATCTCAGGTAACTAAACATAAGTCTAGCCGGTCCTCAAAGGGCAGATCTCCTTCTAAGTATCGAGATGCCTCTGGCGTTGCCCTTGAGGATTCTGCACCGGCAAAATTGCCCCGGCGGGAGGCTTCGGCTTCCAAAGCATTATCGGGGCTCCAGGATGTTCTCGAGGCCTCGACCTCGGCAGAACTACTGGTGCCATGCTCTGGGGTACCGGCGGTCTTCTCCGGTACCGACATCCAGGCATCGGCAGCGTCGATAGACCAGAGAGTCCTGGCTATTGAGTGCAGTCTGGCGGCTCTCCTTGCGGCATCGACGCCCTCGGAACCGCGACAGACAATCTGGCCGGTACCGGCACCGACGCTGGTATCGGTATCGGTACCGATGGCATCGACATCAGTATCGGTGTCTGCATTGCTGGTACCCAGTCATCCGATGCTTTTCGGTACCAGTACCCCGGTACCGACTACTCCCGGTACCGACTTCGTTCGAGCATCAGGACAGCCAGTACTTCGAGTCCTCAGAAGAATCTGAGGATTCTGACAGTTGATGCAGGAATGCTTCTCCCAGAGGATATTTCCTTCCAGGATTTTATCAGGGAGGTGGCTCGGGGTCTGTCCATTACTGTGGCCCCTGAAACAGAGCCCAGAGCTAAGGAGTTGGAAATTTTACAATATCCCAAAACTCCTAAGGAGGCAGCTACCTTGCCCATTCATGAGATTTTGCATGGTCTCATGTTAAGAATGTGGGAGACACCTCTTACCATCTCTCCTCAATCTCGCAGACTAGACACTGTATCGAGTCCCTCCTTGTCCTGGTTTCCAAAAAACTCAGCTTCCTCACCACTGTATTGTAGTGGAATCAGCTATGAGAAGGATCAAGAGTGCAAAGAGGCATGCCTCTAATCCACCAGGACATGAGTGCAGAACCCTGGATGCTTTTGGATGTCGTGTCTTCCAAGCTTCCATGCTTTCTGCCAGGATCAGTTCCTATAGTCTATACATGGGAATGTTACTGAAGAAGGTCACAGGTGATTTAGAGGCTTTGAGTCCTATTCTTCCTGAGGATAGAAGACAGGATTTTCTCACATTGGTCAAACATGCCTAAGATGTTTCTAAATTTGTCAACCGTGCAGCTTTTGACTGCTTTGAATGCATAAGCAGAACCTCTGCCATTGCCATAGGTGCACGTAGAATTGCTTGGCTCCAGGCATCTGATCTGGAGCTCTGGGTACAAGACAAATTGGGAAATATCCCTTGTACTGGTGAGCACCTGTTTGGTAGAGACTGGCAGGAAAAGGCCAATGAGTTGGATGCTGACAACTCCACCTTGGATAGATTATCCAAGTCCACAGCTGATCCTGCTAGAAAGAAATCTTTCAAGAAACCATTCTTTTCTAAGAAGAAAAGATATTATCCTGCTTATGCTCAGCAGGGATGTTCTGCAGGTCAGCTTGTCAAAAAAGGTCAGCAACCACCAAACAGAAGAAAGCAAAGACTGCTAAGCCTCAGCCGTCCCAGCAGCCTCAGCCTCCACAAGGCCTTTGACTTTCAGCTAGAGAACGTAGCCTTCCTGACTCTCGTGATAGCAGAGCCTTCCACCATTCCAGGAAGGTTATGTCACTTTGCCCCCAGATGGGGGCAGATAACAGCAGGGCATTGGACACTCTCCATCATAAAGGAGGGGTACAAGCTTCATTTTTCAAGCATGCCCCCTCCCACAATAATAAGGCAGTTCAATTCTCCGACCTCTCTCATCAACCTGTTAGGTCAGGAGGTCACTATGCTTCTTGCCCAAGGGGCAATAGAAGAAGTACCAATCCATCAGCAGGGTACAGGTTTTTACTCCCCCTATTTCCTTACCCCAAAGAAAACAGGGGGATGCAGGCCTATCTTGGACCTCAGAGAATTGAACAAATTCCTTGTCAAAAAGAAATTCAAGATGATTTCTCTCAGAACTCTGCTGCCATACCTTCAGAGTCAGGATTGGCTTTGTTCTCTAGATCTCAAGGATGCGTACACCCATGTTCTCATCCATCCAACTCACAGGAGGTTCCTTCGGTTCCTTTTTCAAGGAAAGCACTACCAATACAGGGTGCCATCCTTTTGGCCTGGCCTCAGCACCAAGGGTGTTCACGAAATGCATGGCTGTAGTAGCAGCATTTCTCTGCACTCTAGGGATATTCGTCTTCCCCTACTTAGACGACTGGCTCATTCGAGCCCCAACAGAGTCAGAGGCCAGGACTTCTCTATCCTGCACAATGCGTATCCTTCAGTATTTGGGGCTGGTAATAAACATCCCAAAATCCAGTCTAACTCCCACTCAGTCTTTAGAGTTCATAAGAGTCATTCACACTCAAACAAGGAGTCCCCCAAGGTTCATCCCTCTCATCACTCATGTTTAATATATATATGCAACCCATCTGCGACCTGATCTGCTCGTTCAACATCCAGTGCTTAGCATATGCAGATGATATCCTGATGTACACATCCTTCAAGCTTGACCAACCAGATTTCTCAGCAATAACAGAATGCTTTGAAGCAGTATCTGAATGGCTCCTCACCCAAAACTTACGCATTAATCACAGCAAGACCGATGTCCTATTTGTCTCACAAAATCAGAATTTCATACCACCGCCATCCATTCGAGTCAACAACTATGACCTCACAGTCAAACCTACCATCCGGTATTTGGGCATCATCCTTGATCAAAAGCTGGATATGTCACCGCATATCAAGAATATCACTAAATCCATCTACCACAAGATACGGTCTCTACACCACCTCCACCCGCTACTTGACCCCCCTGATTTTCGCTCCATATACCAAGCACTGCTGCCCTGATCCCAGCTTCCCGTACTGTTCAAGTCCCGCCTACCGGAGGTGACGCGTCCACGTCAGCACTCAGCTCCTGTACTGCTGCCCTGATCCCAGCTTCCCGTACTGTTCAAGTCCCGCCTACCGGAGGTGACGTGGATGTGTGCAACGCGTCCACGTCAGCACTCAGGTAATCTGCTGCCCTTTAAAATTAGACCGCCGGCGTCCCGCAAGTGCTGCTGCTGTGTTGCTGTATCCTGCATCTTTTTGTTGTTTTGCTGCTTGCTGTATTCTACTATATTTGTGTTTCTCCTAGCTCCTGTACTGCTGCCCTGATCCCAGCTTCCCGTACTGTTCAAGTCCCGCCTACAGGTAATCTGCTGCCCTTTAAAATTAGACCGCCGGCGTCCTGCGCCGCGGCGGCACGCGCCGAAGGAGCGCGCACAAGGAGCAGGACATGCTCCTTGGGCGAGCTCCTTGGGGCGATGACGAGGGGCCCCGACTCCGGCCCTCCGGCCAGAAGGCTAGCTTCGCTCACACTCTCCCCCTGACGCCATTCCTTCTGCTTTGCTTTGTCCACCGTTTCCAGCCATCCCCTATCTTTCCTGCTCACCCGGAGTTCCCGCCTAGGCTTTCCCTTTTACATCGGTCGTGTACGTTATCATCACACCCTATGGCCGCTATCCCAGTGGTTTGGGGCCACCGCCCCTCTCCTCCCCCCTTCTCCTCCCCCCCTCTCAACGAGCGGGGTCTTGTCTCGTAGTATGCACAATCTCCTCATTTGCCAGTCCAATTGCCCTGCCCCCCCTGTTTCCCACCCCCCGTTTTCTCCTGCGTCCTTTCTGACTCTTTCCCTTGCTCTCTTAAACTGCCGGTCCCTTAGAAATAAGACACACCTTATCCATGACCTTGTTGACCAACACTCTCTTGATGCACTTTTTCTTACAGAATCATGGCTCCGTGACGGAGAAGACGGCATTCTCTGTCGCTGCCTTCCCCCTGGCTATACTGCCTTCCATGCACCCCGACTTCACCGCACCGGGGGTGGAGTTGCTGTTATCCACCGGACCTCCTTCCCGGTCGTTCCTGTCCTGCCCGCACCCCATTACCCTGAGTCTGTCCTCTTTCGTTCTACGTCCCCAACCCCGACCTACTTTTTGTTGCTCTACGCACCCCCATCGCTGCATGCAGATCTTTGGGATTCCCTTCTCCTTTCCCTCTCTGAGACAGTTCTCTTATCTTCCCATCTTGTCATCCTGGGCGACTTCAATGCCCACCTTGACTCCCAGTTGCGACCTCACGACAAATCCCTCCTTTCTCTTTTCAGTGATCTTTCACTTGTCCAGCATGTTGTCTGCCCCACCCACTCCTCAGGACACACCCTTGACTTGATCCTTACTCCGGATTCCTCGCCTTTCCCACCAACCAACATTACCCCCTTATCACTTCCTTGGTCTGATCACATTTGTATTTTCTTTTCCCTACGCCTCCCCCTCTCCCAGGACAACATTTCCACAAACCCACCTCCTTCCTCTCAGGTTTTGAAACGCCACATTACCCCATCATCCTTACAACATTTCCCACGTCCTGAGTCCCTCTTTCCCGCTGACTTTTCTTCTCTTCCAGTCAACCAACAGGTCACTGTCTGGACCTCCACTCTTTCCTCCGCATTCGACTCTGTTGCCCCCCTCCGTCCCGTCCCTTCTCACCAGTCATCACATCACCCCTGGTATCATCCGGGTCTTTACTTACAACGTTCCCATCTTCGCCGTGCACTCCGTCTATGGCACAAGCACCCCTCAGATGCTTCCCTGGCCACCTTCCGACATGTGCAAAAGACCTACCATACCATGATTACTCTCGCTAAACAATCCTATTATTCTACCCTCATCGAATCTTCCTCTAACTCCTCCCGCCAGCTCTACCAAGTTCTGAACTCTCTTTCTCCCTCCTCTGCCTCTCTTACCCCTTCTTCAGCTCCGAGCCCCACAACTCTTGCCACTTTCTTCTCAACTAAGATTCTCTCCCTCCGTTCCTCCTTCAGCTCATGTCCTCCCCCCCTCTCCCCACCTCCTCTCTCTCCTGTTCTGCCCCCCGCACCCACCCCCGTTCTCTCCCACACATGGTCCCACTTTCGGTCTATTACCTCCTCTGAGCTTGCTTCGGCGTTCTCTTCTTCCCATAAAACTACTTGTCTTCTAGACCCAGTACCTTCCTCCTGGCTCACTGATTCCTCACTTGCTCTTTCTCCTTTTGCCCTCACCATTCTCAATTCCAGTCTGTCTTCTGGTTGCTTCCCTTCCCCCTGGAAACACGCTATCGTCCGCCCCATTCTAAAGAAACCCTCCCTTGACCCCACTCTATCTTCCAACTGGCGCCCCGTTTCCAACCTCCCCTATCTCTCAAAGGTTCTCGAGAAAATTGTTTTTCACCAACTCAATGCTCACCTCGACTCCACCATTTTTCTACACCCCCGACAGTCAGGGTTTAGGCCCGGCCACAGCACTGAAACCATTCTTGTAGCACTCCTCAATGAAATACACTGTGCACACGAAAGGGGTGATTTTTCACTAGCTGTTTCTCTGGATCTCTCAGCGGCATTTGATGTCATCGATCACCACACTCTTCTCACTCGCCTTTCCGACCTCGGTATCCAGGGCACTGTTCATCAATGGTTTCGTTCCTTTCTCTCTTCCCGATCCTTTACAGTTCACACTGGTTCCCTGTCCTCCACATCCTTTCCCCTTCCCTGCGGCGTCCCACAAGGTTCTATCCTTGCCCCTCTTCTTTTTAACTTCTTTCTTGCCCCTCTTGCTCTTCTCATACAACAGCATGGTCTTTCCGCTTACTTTTTTGCAGACGATATTCTCCTGATCCACCACACCCCTTCACTGGCTCCAGACCTCACTCTTCTCAATACCTGTCTAACCACCATCTCCGATTGGTTCCTCAATAACTTCCTAGTGGTCAATCCTTCTAAATCTGCAGCTATATGGTTCACTTTCAGTGCTTCCCCCCCCCCCCCCCACTCTGCTGCCACACATGTCCGGTTCTCCTATTCCCTTGGTTTCTCACCTACGTTATCTTGGTGTTACTCTCGATTTGTCCCTCTCTTTCCATCAACACATTTCTGGTGTGGTACGTAGTTCTCTTTTTCACCTTCGCAGGATTAGGGCTGTCCGACCACTGCTTTCAGCTCCATCTCTTACCACTCTGGTGATTTCCTTAGTAATTACTCGACTTGATTATTGTAACTCCCTCCTCGCCGGCCTTCCCCTCTATCAACTTCGCAGACTACAACTCATTCAAAACACCGCTGCCCGTCTTCTCACCTTCTCTTCATCCCGAGAACATATCACCCCCCATCTCCTTTCCCTTCACTGGCTCCCTATTAAAGTTCGCTACCGTTACAAAATCCTCACTCTTACATACCGGGCCCTCCACACAAGCACGCCCCAGTATCTCTCCGATCTCATTTACCTCCAGCCCATACCTCGCCTTCTTCGTTCCTCCCACGGAAATCGCCTCTTTTTACCTTCCCCCACAAATGCACACCTTGAGTCAACCCGCCGCGCCGCCTTCTTCTTTGCAAGTCCCGCTCTCTGGAATTCTCTCCCGCACCCCCTCCGCACTGAAATGTCTTTTTCCCGATTCAAGACCCTCCTTAAAACCTATCTTTTCCACCAAGCCTTCAACCTCCCTGACCCCACTTAGGTCTCTCATGTCATCCATTAAGTTATCCCCATATCACCAGTCATGTTTCCCATACCTCCCATCAATTCACACAACCCTGATCTCCCCATTCCCCGTAACCCCTCGGACCCTTGGACATCTCCTCTTTTAACCACCCAGTCCTTACCCACCCTCCCCTCCTTACCCCCCATTCCGCCACCCTCCCCATTTTTCTTCCCTGTTTGTATTGATGTCTGTCCTGTTCTATCTTTCTATCTTTATCTCTTACTCCTTTCCTATAAATTTTTGGCGTTCCTCTCTCTCTTTATTTTCCAGCAGTCCATTGCATTGTACACTGCCTTAACGCTTTGGTACAGGGCGGTCTATCAAATACTTTGAATAAAGAATAATAAAGAATACCCTGTGATAGGCGATGGCCTAGCATGTAGCAGAGCTAGGTCTGAAGCCCTTTTTCTCCTGCTTTAAAATGTTATTGCTGAAGCCCTTTTTCTCCTGCTTTAAAATGTTATTGCTGATTTTGGAAAATTATAGAATGCTGTTAGCTGTTAGAAAGAAATACTGTTCTATTCTGGTTTGATAACATGTTCTGCTCTCCTGGAGATAAGAGAATTAAAACTTTTACTGTTTATTGTTTTGGTAAGCCAGATGTCTGCTTTAGTAGGAATGTCCTCCATTGTATCTTTGCTAGATATGCACTGACCTCGTAATTAGGATGAAAATATAGCAGAGAAGCCGAACAGTGTAAGAATGTTTTGCCTAGCATTATGAAGATTGTTTAGTGTTTTGAGCCAGGGCTAGAGATACGCCTTAGCCTTGCTTTGTTTGGCCTCGCTTTGTTTTGCTTTTGATGAGAATGCTTCTGATATGCCTTCCACTATCTTTGTGGCTAACTGACCTTGCAAGAGTAGTGAAATATACTGTATACTTTAGCAGAAGTATTATGTTTAGTGTTATGTCTAGTTACTGACCCGTGGCTAGTAAGACCCAAGCAGGGGGAGCGAGTCCTGGGCCCAGTCAGAGATGTCTATTGGATGAGAGTAAGTGGGCCACTGTGGCCAATGAGGAGTTTTGCCTGTATTAGACTGGAGAAGAAAAGTATATAAACTGTCATTTTTCTGAGCTCTGTGCTCAGACATTTTGTATGCCAGTGCTGAGACTGTATATACAATAAAAGGGAGTTGAATCCTCGTCCATTGACTCCGGGTATTATTGGGGTTGCGGGCCCTTCGCTATTACAACCCCTCACCTTGATTTTGCCAACATTATCCTCCTTGGGCTCCCACAAGCAACACTGAACCCGCTTAGGCTAGCCATGAATTCAGCAGCAAGAATACTTACTGGAACATCTAGATCAGACCACATAACTCCAGTACTAATGAGCCTACACTGGCTGCCTCTACACGCTAGAATCCTATACAAAGCCCTCATCCTAACATTCAAGGCATCAAAAAATCAGCCCCCCACTCCGCTCACCAGGCTCATCCAACCTATGCCACCCAACAGAAACAGACACTCATCATGTTTGAACAAACTTCAGGTGCCAAAAACACTCACGAAATGTTCAAAGACAACTTCCAGTAGAGCCTTCTCACTATTTGTACCAGGAGCTTGGAATGCTCTCCCCCCTGAAATTCGTTCCATTGCAAATATTATTGCGTTCAGAAAGGCTATCAAACATCATCTGTTCCTAAAATACTACCCCAATCCCATTCCCCCCAGTCAATCTCAACATACTAGACATCATCACCAAAACCCACATGTAACACAACCCCTTCTAGAAAATGGTTAGCTCGACACTCCTCCTTTTACATACCTGCTTTAGACATTACAATGCCTAACCTTTTCCCTTGTATGATCTTTAAAATTTTACTTACATAGCACTGTACATAGTTCATCCCCCTGTTCATCCAGGTTTGTATCCCCTGTTGATTGTAAACTCAGTGTAACTTGTTACATTGTTGTATATTTTGTTTAAATGTAAACCGCACTGATTATAATAGCGCGGTATATAAGAAATGCAAATAAATAATAAATAAATAAATAAATAGGGGCTTTGCTGGATACCAGAAAGGCAAGGGCCTATCTCCCTCAGGCCCGCTGCCTTTGCATGGTGCAGTTAGCTTCTCAAGCAGTGCTAAAGTCTCATCTCACTGCCCGAGAAATGCTACAACTACTAGGCCACATGGCATCTACTGTGCATGTGGTTCCCTATGCTCGCCTCCATATGAGGGCAGCCCAGTGGACTTTATCCACTCAATGGACCCAGGCATCAGGGTGCCTGTCAGACAAAATAGCAAACACAAGTCACCTTATTTTGTCCCTCCAGTGGTGGAAGTCCACACAAAACCTGTTGCTGGGGTCCCCTTTTCAACAACCCTTACCCCAAGCAACTCTAACAACAGATGCTTCTCCGATGGGTTGGGGAGCTCATCTGCAAGACCTCTCCACCCAAGGCACCTGGTCTCCGCAGGAGACTCATCTACATATCAGTCTCTTGGAGCTCAGAGCAATCTTCCTTGCTCTTCGAGTGTTCCACACCCTGCTCAGCTACAAGACAGTCCTCATTCATACGGACAATCAAGTAGCCATGTTCTACGTGAACAAGCAGGGGGGAACAGGCTCTTTGTCGCTTTGCAACGAAGCTTTGCGACTATGGGCCCTCGCCAGAGAGCATCAGATTCATCTCCTGGCAGTGTATCTTCCAGGCATACAAAACTCTTGGGCAGACAGACTCAGTCGAGTTCTGCTTCCACACGAGTGGTCTCTGCATGCAGACCAGGTGGCCAAGATTTTTCAAATTTGGGGAACCCCGGACATAGACCTCTTTGCAAGTCCGTGCAATGCCAAACTTCCCCGGTTCTGTTCCAGAATTCCAGTTCCAGAATTCCAGCTAAGGGGGCTCAGGCCAGGGATGCTTTCCTCCTTTATTGGGGTCAAGACTTCCTGTATGCCTTTCCACCCATTCCCCTAATTCCAAAACCCTTTTCAAGCTTCAGAGAGACAGAGGCCATATGATTCTCATAGCTCCACATTGGCCACAGCAAGTGTGGTACCCTCTGCTTCTACATCTCTCTCAAGCTCCCTCCCTGGAGTTAGGGTCTGCTCCGGATCTCCTATCTCAGGAGGACGGAATGTTATGGCATCCCAATCCCCAGTCTTTGCATCTCAGGGCTTGGTTGCTGAAGGCCTAGATCTCCATGATCTTAATCTCCCTCAGCAAGTAAAAGAGATTCTTTTTGCTTCCAGGAAACCTTCCACAAGATGCTCTTATGCTTTCAACTGGAAATGGTTTACCATATGGTGTTCGCAAAAGGGTCTTAACCCCCTTGCGATACCTCTGGAATCATTGCTGGAGTATCTCCTTCATTTATCCAATGCAGGACTTAAGACTAACTCAGAGTCCATTTGAGTGCTATTACAGCTTCCTTTAAGCCTCTAAATGGACAGCCTATTTCCTCTCATCCTGTTATAGCAAGATTTATGAGAGGCCTTCTTCTAACTAAGCCTCCCATTAGGCCACCGCCGGTGGCATGGGATTTAAACCTGGTTCTTGGGCAGCTCATGAAGCCACCTTTTGAACCTTTAGCTACTACCTCCTTGAAATTCCTTTCTTGGAAGGTTATCTTTCTCATTGCAATCACATCAGCACATCGCATTAGTGAGTTGCAAGCGCTAGTAGCTGATCCACCTTATACAAGGTTCCATCATGACAAGGTAGTCCTTAGGACTCATCCACACTTTATGCCAAAGGTGGTCTCACCTTTTCATCTGAACCAAGTGGTCTACCTACCTGTGTTTTTTCCAAGGCCTCATGCATCAAATGCAGAGAGGAATCTTCATACCTTGGACTGTAAAAGAGCTTTAGCCTTTTACTTACAAAGAACAAAGCAACATAGAAAGTTCTCTCAACTCTTTGTTGCTTTTGATCCTTCTCATTTGGGACTTCCAGTCTCCAAGAGAACACTGTCTAACTGGATTGCTCAGTGTATTTCCTTCGCCTATCAGAGTAAGAACCTTTCTCTGGAGGGCCATGACACAGCTCACAATGTGAGAGCCATGGCAGCCTCAATGGCTTATCTGCACTCTGTGTCTATCGACGACATCTGTTGAACAGCCACTTGGGCCTCGGTTCATACCTTTACAGCCCATTACTGCTTGGACAAGGACTCCCGCCGGGATGCCTTGTTTGGTCAGGCTGTTCTCCAACACCTGTTCCATACCTAATCAACTCCTGCCCTCCATCCCTGACTGGATGCCTGAGATTCATAGGTGGAGATGGAACCCTTTAGGGACTCACAATCTGGGTGATCTCCCAGGCATCTCTAGCTGGGGAGTCCCCACATGTGAAGACTCATTCCTGCTTGTTCCTGGAGATAGCACAGTTACTTACCTGTAACAGGTGATCTCTGGGAACAGCAGGAATTAGTCTTCACAACCCCCCCCCACCTCCCCTAGGAGTTGTATCTCTCTATCTATCTTTCCTTTCCTCTCTCTCTCTCTTTGTCTCAGCTTTAAAACTCGAACTGGAGAGATATGGTTGGGAAAGGCGGGAAGGCAGCGCGCAGGCGCTGTGGAATGCTCCCAAAAGCTTTCCTTTTTGGGAAGCTGGGGAGCGTTCCCGCGCAGGCTCCGTCGGTACCGACGATACCCATATGTGAAGACTAATTCCTGCTGTTCCCAGAGATCACCTGTTACAGGTAAGTAACTGTGCTTTCCTAGCATTGCCTTTCAGTTTACCCCCTTGCAGCTTCATATTATGCCCTCTAGTTTTACAGCTTCCCTGTCTTTGGAAGAGGTTTGTTTGTCCATTAATACTCTTTAACTATTTAAAGGTCTGAATCATATCTCCCCTATCCCTCCTCTCCTCCAGAGTGTACATATTCAGGTCTTCAAGTCGCTTCTCATAAGTCTTCTGACGCAGGCTCCAAATCATTTTGGTCGCCTTCCTCTGAACTGCTTCCAGACTTTTAATATCCTTTGCAAGATACGACCTCCAAAACTGAACACAATATTCCAAGTGAGGCCTCACCAGCAACTTGTACAGTGGCATTAGTACCTTTCTGCTGATAATTCCTTTCTGTATGCCACCTTGCATTTTTCTGGCTTTTGCCACCGCCTTGTCACACTATTTCACCACCTTGAGATCATCAGAAATGATCACACCAAGGTTTTTCTCCTGGTTTGTGCACATCAATCTCTCGCCCCCTATTGCATACAGTTCCCTTGGAGTTCTGCTTTCCAAGTGCATTACACTGCACATCTTCACATTAAATCTTAACTGCCAAGCATTAGACCATTCTTCCAGCTTTTGTAGATCTTTCCTCATGTTCCCCACTCCCTGAGTGGAGTCCACTCTGTTGTAAATTTTGGTGTCATCTGCAAAAAGACAGACTTTTCCATTCAGCCCTTCGGCAATATCACTCACGAATATATTGAACAGTAGTGGACCCAAGAACGAACCTTGGGGCACACCATTCTTTTGGAATTTTGGATATATATTTTGGGTCATTGTGCTTCTGGAAGACCTGTGACCTTCTTTCTGATACTAGGTAGCACATTTTGCTCCAAAATACTTTGGTAGTCCTCTGACTTCATGATTCCTTTGATGCATTATAGGACTCCAGTTCCTGAGGCAGCAAAACTGCCCTACCACATTATAGGATCTCTACCATATTTAACTGTAGGAAGGGTGGTTTTGTTCCTTAGTAAGCTTCATTTCTTCTTCTGTAAATGTTTCATTAGTCTGCATTGTCAAAGAGCTCAAGTTTTTAGTTTCATCTGTTCATGGAACATTTTCCCAGAAGGATTGTGGTTTCTCAAGGTGGGTTTGGGCAAAGATCAGACGTGCGTTTTTATGTCTGTCTTTGAGCAGTGAAGTCTTGCTTAGCTTTCACCCATGAAGTCCTTCTTTGTTTAGTGTGTGGCGTATGATGCATGTTGAAGCCACCACTCCAGATTTCTCTCTCAGCCTTAAGTTTGGCTGTTGTATGTGGTGTTTTTCCAACAGTTCGCACTAACCGTCAATGACTTATTGGATTAATTTTCCTCTTCCCACCACCTCTTGTGAGGTTCTTGACAATTTCATGTGCAGCAAAATTCTTAATAATGTTGCAAACTGTAGACCCAGGATTCCCAGATCTTTGGAGATGGGCTTGTACCCCTTTGAAGTTTGATGTTTGGTAATAGTTGCTTTTCTGACCGTCTCAGGCAGCTCTCTTGTCTTCACCATTGTGAAAATGGAACAGGGAGTGAATGTGGCCATTTTAAACATTAGAGCCATCATTCATTGGTTGATTCAAGTCATGTGAGTACAGACAATTGATCACAGGTGTGTCTCATTTTACTGCAGTGAGAATGTGGTTCTTCTGTTCAGACTAATTTGAATTTTTAATAAGGGTGCCAGTAATTATGTCCTCCAGTGGCTGAAAAGATTTTGGATCATCATTCCCTTGGAGGAACTTTCGACACACATTCTGCTTGTGGAAGAGCTCTGAGTTTTCAAGGGCTTAAAACACGGCGCTGTGTCACATGGACATATGGACTCTAATGGATTCTTGGATCATCAACAGATTTTGCTGAATCCGGCTTAATTCTGGCAGGCAACTACAGCCACAGGAGAATCAATGTGGCGGACCTTGGCTGATAGTGATTTTCACATAGACGCTGATGTTGGTGTTCCTAATGTGATTCGCCCATTCTTCAAAGAAAATTCCCTTTGGAATAAGATAAGTGATGTACGTGTGTCTCGTTTTTTTTTTTTTTGGCATTGGGTGCCTTTTAAATAGAGAAAACTGGAGGGTTTGTCATGAGACAGGTTTCCGTTTCAAGACAAACAATCCAACAAAAAAATATATAATCAATATGTAGTTTATTAGTCACTCACTTAGATTCATGTGAGATATATAGATAGTGGGTTTAGATTAGCTTTGGTCCTACTTTTTTGGATTTTGGATTTCTTTTCATTTTGGACCTTTAGTATTTTTATTGAGTAATCATGTCCTGGCAGTGTCCCAGTTTTTATACTATTTCCTTTTTTTAATTGGTTTTGTTTTATTTGGTTCTTTTATGTGTCAAATATGTGTGCATATATAGTCCAAAACCATTTCACAGGCCACTTTTTATTTTTTAGGAGCTATTGAACTTTAAGGGGTTGAACTGCATGGGTGCCAATAATGTTGACTATAGCTATATATCCTTTCTGCTGGTTATTCCCCTCTGTTTGAAGCCCAGCATCCTTCTGGCTTTGGTTACTGCTTTGTCGCATTGTTTCACCACTTTGAGATCCTTGGACACTATCACTCCAAGGTCTCTTTCCTGGTCCATGCACACCAACCTCTTTCTTCCTATCATATACAATTTCTTTAGATTTTTGCATTCCAAGTGCATGACTCTGCACTTCTTTGCATTAAATCTTAACTGCCAAGCATTA
Source organism: Ichthyophis bannanicus (assembly GCA_033557465.1). NCBI lineage: Eukaryota > Metazoa > Chordata > Amphibia > Gymnophiona > Ichthyophiidae > Ichthyophis > Ichthyophis bannanicus. The sequence continues at coordinate 254,577,962 of CM066039.1, forward strand.
AACCATTCCTCTAGTTTTTGTAGATCTTTCCTCATGTTGTCCATGAGCTCAGAAGTGTCCACTCTGTTGCAAATTTTCATGTCATTTGCAAAAAGGTAGACTTTTCCCTTCAATCTTTCTGCAATATCACTCACAAATACATTAAACAGGACCGATCCCTGTGGCATGCCACTACTCTCCTTTCTTCTAAATGAGTTCCATTTACCACCACCTTTTGTCTGTCAGTGGAGGAGTAGCCTAGTCGTTAGAACACTGGCTTGGTAACCAAGTAACCAGGGTTCAATTCCCACTAGCACTCCTTGTGGCCTTGGGCAAGCCACTTAACCCTCCATTGCCTCGGAAGAAAGGCCTGGCAATCTACTTCTGGTGACACTGCCAAGAAAACCCAGGAGCTTCTGGGTCGCCAGGAGTCAGGACTGATTCGAAGGCACACATTGCATTGCATTTGTCTGTCAATCAACCAATTTCTGATCCAGTTCACCACCTTGGCATCCATCCCCAGGCTGCTCAGTTTATTGATAAGCCTCCTATGAGAAACAGTATCAAAGGCTTTGCTGAAATCTAGGTATATCACATCCATAACATGCCCTTAATGTAGTTCTCTGGTCACCCAGTCAAAGAACTCAATCAAATTTGTTTGGCATGATCTTCCTTTGGTAAAATCATGTTGCGTTGGATCATGCAATACGTTGGTTTCTTGAAAGTCCATTATTCTTTTTTTCAAGAACGCCTCCATTACTTTTCCTACCACTGAGGTAGGGCTTACTGGCCTGTAATTTGCCACTTCTTCCCTATTACCACTTTTGTGAAGAGGTACCACATCAGCCCTTCTCCAGTCCTGCAGAACCTCTCCCGTCTCCAGGGATCTATTAAAAACATCCTTTAAAGGCTCTGCCAGAATCTCTCTTGAGGTCTTTTAGTATCCTGAGATGTATCCCATCTGATCCCATTGCCCTGTCCACTTTCAGTTTTGCAAGCTTGTCAAAAACATCATCTTCTGTGAATGGTGGTGTATCTATTCCATTCCCATTTGCATATTTGTCAATCATATGTGGTGGTTCTCCAGGATTTTCTTTAGTGAATACAGAACAGAACTATTTGTACAGTATTTTCGCTTTTTCAATGTCACTTTCCACAAATCTGTCCTCTGCATATTTGAGTCTTGCAATTCCACCTCTGATCTTCCTCTTCTCCCGAATATACCTGAAAACAGTTTTGTTTCCACACATCACAACTTTAGCCATCTTTTCTTCTGCCTTTGCTTATGTTATCCGTATTTCTTCCTTTGTCTCTTTTAGCTTTATCCTGTATTCTTTACTGTGTTCAGTCTGTAGTGTCCCAGGAAAATTCGATTTTTTTCTTTGTGCCTTTTGGCTTCACCAGTCTGACACTGGTACCCTTCCCACCTCCAACCTTGGTATTGGGTCAGTTTCTCTGAGTTTTGTTTCGCATTTTCTTTTTGAGGCGTCTTCATGCCCTTTTTTCCCTCGCTGGCAGCCCAAAGGGTCTTCAACCTTGCTGGGGTTCTTTTTAACCCTATGGCTACCAGCGGGTTCAAGAAATGCGATCGTAGCGGGAAAATTATGTCCTCACTGATACGCATGACTGCTGCCTCCAGTGCCTTGGCCCGGACCACGACCCGACAGTCTGTGGTCTCTGTAAGAGGATTCCTCTAAGGCCTTGAGGAGCTGCCAGCAGCAGCATAAGATTTTTCCTGACTTCCCCGTGCCTCTGAGAGCCAGGACCTCGTCTGAAGCCTCCACGTTTCGGGAGGAGCACTCCGAACCCGAGCGTCATTGGGGTTCCTCAGAGAGGGGGTTTCCCTCGAGGGAACACAAGAGAAGGAAGAAACCCTCAAAGGCGGCGTCTCTGGATGGTTCCGAACAACTGGGCTCCTCTCGTGGCCGGTTGCGGAGCCCCGAGCACCTGCCTGGGATGTCGGAGAAGGAGCACTCAGCCAAGGTTCCTCGTAGGGAAGCGGATCAGCCTGGGCAAGTACCAACTGTCCTTGTCGAGGACTCCCCTCTGGGGGAACCGGCTTCGGGGCCGAGCCGGAGGCTCCAGAGCCTCCCGGATTGGAGTCCAGGATGGCGGCTTTGGAGCACAGTTTTACTGCCTTCATCAAAGAGCAGTGGGCACTGATGTCCGGTTCCTCCGCCCCGACCACCAATGTCGAAGTCGACCCCAGAGGCCGAGCTGATCCTCAAGCCCTTCCGGGCTCGAGTCGATCCTCGGCCAAGGTCACACTCGGCCTCCCACTCGTTGGGGCCGAGGTCATCGCCGCTGAGCCTGCAGGCGTCGGGGCGGGCGGTGCTGGGACCCTCAATGCCCAAGGAGCTCCACAAGTCCTTCTCAGAGGCCTCTGCTTGGGAGACCCAGGACGAGGAGTCCCCGGACACCCGACTTCATCAGGATGTCCCTTCTGAATCCGGTATCTGAACCTCGGAGAAGGTCCCCACCGGAGGATATGGGTTTTTTGGCCTTCGTGTGGGATATGTCCAAAGCTTTGACGTTCCCCATGGAGTCCGAGGAGGAGCCAACGAGCTCGAGATCCTCCAGTATGAGGCTCCTCCTCGGGAGATATATTTCCCTGTGTTTTGGGAACTACAGGCTAGATTAAGTAATTTACAATCAGACCTTGACAATTTGCTTATACATGTTACATTTTATGAACTCCAGAAGATGCGAACACTACGGTGAGCATTAGCAGCAAATTTGAGAGACTGAGACCATATGAGGTGCGATTAAAAAGTATTGAGACTTGTACAATAACACAAGTAGTATAACACTGACAGCTATTCACTCAATTTCCTTCAAAGTAGACCCCTTCTGATAAAACACACTTCCTCCGGCATTCCTGCCAATGCTGGCAACAATTTTGAAATGCCTCTTTCGTTATGCTGTGGAGCTGCTGTGTCCAGTTTTGCTTAATGGTCTCCAAGTCATCGAATCTCCTTCCTTTCAGTGGTAATGTCAGTTTTGGAAACAAGAAAAAGTCACAGGGTGTGAGGTCAGGTGAGTACGGAGGCTAACGGACTTGCTTGATTTGGTGTTTGGCCAAGAACTACTGGACAAGATTTGATGCGTGAGCTGGGGCGTTATCGTAATGAAGCAACCATTCTCCATTCCTGTGCAACTCCGGCCTCTTACAACAAACTGTATCTCTCAAACAAATCAGAACTTGGATGTAGTACTCCTTATTGATGGTTTGGCTTTTTGGAGCATCCTCATGATGAACAATACCCTGGTAATCAAAACTGTAAGCATAACATTGACATTGCTCCTCACCTGACAGGCTTTCTTGGGTCTGGGAGAATTTGGAGTCTTCCATTGTGAGGAATGAGCCTTAATTTTCGGATCATAACCATAAATGTGATTCATAATCTTTCTGATGAAATCTGAGTCATTTTCAACGCATTCCAACAACTCCCTGGCTGCAGACAGTCTGTCGTTTTTTGGTCATGGGACAGGAATTTTGGCACGAATTTTGCAGACACGTCTTATCCCCAAATCAACAGTGAGAATGGACTGTACCTACCTGAAACTGATGTCCATGTCCTCAACAAGCTTCCTCATAGGCAAACAAAGATTTGAGCATATTTATTTTATTTATTTATTTAGCTGCATTTATATCCCGCTTTTCACCGGGTCAAAGCGGTTGGGGGATACATTTAACATGAGGGGAACATGGGAAATGGAGGGTTAAGTGGCTTGCCCATGACCACAAGGAGCACCCGTGGGACTAGAAACCCTAGTCCTTCCGGCCCAAAGTTACTGTCCTCTAGTGGGATTTGAACCACTGACCTTCCGGCCTGTGGTACCCTGCCCCAACCACTAGGCCACTCCTCCCTGCGTATTGCGGCATGCACTGCTTCAACTTTGTCTTCATTCCTGGATGGCCTTCCAGAATGTTCATCACTGTTGACACTTTGGTGGCCCTCTTGGAAATGTTTGTACCAGTAATAAACGCAAGCACGACTCATGCATTCATCACCATACACTTGCTGTAACTTGTCATGTCTCTTTGCACAAATCTCAAAGTTTCTGGCAGAATTTAATGCAAATTTGCTGTTCAGTTTTTTCGCTCATTGTAAATCTGACAAACTGCTTTTACACGATTCCAAACATCACATGATTTTAAAAAGTACAGTTGTGCTGCAGCCATGCTACACTCTGCACATGCAGAGCACATAACTAGGTCACTGCATGCTTAATAGCATCATGGTACGATGTATTGTTATATAGCTACACAAAAAGTCTTGATACTTTTTTGATCACACCTCATAATCCACATACCCTGGCTTGAGAATGAAGACAACTTCCGCACAGTTTGCCAAGTAGTCATCACTCCACTGCTTGACTATGGAAACTCATTATACCAAGGCCTCCCCCAGCAGACTATTCACCCACTTCAAATGGTGCAGAACACTACAGCACGCATCATCACGGGCACTGCAAGATCTGAACACATCACCCCCGTCTTACAACAGCTACACTGGCTCCCAATAATGGCAAGGGCAAAATTCAAAACAATCCTGAACATCTTCAAAATCTTCCACCACCGCTCGGCAGATGCGCTCCAGGATATAATAACCAGAGATGCCAGCAACAGACCAAGAAGAACCAACAATGGCAACAGGATCAGCACACCCGCAGGTTATCACAAGACCAAGCAAGCAACATCTAAGAGAGCGCCCTCGCTACTGGCACCTGCATTGTGGAACTCCCTCCTTATGGGCTTA